>JALIRH010000013.1:15779411-16979411 GCA_023055505.1 Callipepla californica brunnescens
TGGGACATGCTCCTTTCACACATCAGGCAACTCTCAGCACTTCTGCACTCATTGCTTCTCGGTCACAAGGGCTGGAGTTTGGAATATTGACTGCTTTTATTTGGAAGTGCTTTTCTGAAGGCCTTACACAATAGCTGGGTTTTCTAAACTGATGTTTTTTTTTCTGATATTCTTAGCAAATGCGTTCCAACTCTACAGTGCTGTTCTCTAGGGCTGACACACACTGTCAGTGGGGCAACACTGACACTGATAGGTAAGGGAGGATCACAGAATCAGAATTCTTCAGGTTGGAAAAGACTTTAAGATCACCAACTCCAGCCCACCCCACCATGCCATCATCACATCCCTCAGTGACACATCCTGCACTTCTGGAGTACCTCCAGGGATGGTGACCCCACCACTCCCTGTGCAGCTGTGCCACTGCATCACCGCTCGTACAGAAACAACATTTTACCTGACATCCCACCCAAACCTCCTGTAGCACAGCTTGAGGCCGTCACCTCTCATCCTATCACTGCTATCCAGGAGCAGAGGTCAACCTCCACCTCAACACAACCTCCCTGCAGAGAGCTGGAGTGCACCATAATGTCCCCCTGAGTCTCTTCCAGTCCAAACCATCCCAGCTCCATCACCCACTCCCCGTAAGACCGGTGATCCAGACCCTTTGCAGTTTCATTGCTCTTCCCTGGGCACACTCCAACACCCTGTAGTCTTGTAATGATGGAGCACTGTGCTGCAGTGCAGAGCTCAGCAGCAGTTTTGAAGTGCTGTGTTATGTGATAACAGCTTTACCCAGTGAGGAAAGCAGTGAGGGATAAACATACCCCCAGGTACACACAACACGCTGTGGCACATCTGGTTGCATGAATCACTTTCAAGAGTTTCTTTGAAGGAGTGGGGCCTCTGATGTTGTTTGTGACAGTATAGCAGAGGGGCTAACGAGTGAGGGAAACGACTTGAAAAGCATTTAAATACAATTAGGCACAAAGTATATGTAGTGAAACAGGATGAGAGGCAGTGGTGTTAGGTTGAGCCACGGGAGGTTCAGGTAGGATGCTAGGAAAAAATTCTTCTCAGGAAGAGTGGTACAATCCAGTACTGGATGTGGGACTGCTTTCCCCAAAGTCACGGGCTCCTTTTGATTTGAATTAAGCTTAAGAAGACAGCAATAAAGAGCTTGTACCATAGGGATTGGAGGGAGTAACCCAGCAGAGAAAGCAAAAGTGAGGTGGGAGTGTTAGTGACAGCTTTGGAGCAGAACAGCCCTGGAGGTTCTGTCTTTGTCCTAATTTTACAATATTGGTTTCATATCTTTCCTTGTTTCCCGAGGAGCATTCTTGCAAGATATAAATAGCTGTGGCTGAGAGCGGAGCAATAGCTTTGTCTCGTCTGCAGCAGAGACAATAACTACGGAGCATTAAGCAAGCAAAAACCCCTGGAAATAACAAGCCAAACTGCTGAGGTGCGTGTGTGCTTGTAAATACAATTCCCTTCTGTGGCAGCCTGTGTACGTGCAGGTGGATCTCTGTAGGAGGATGATGGGAGAAGGCAAAGGGCTGGCTCCTCCTGGTGCTCCCTGGGTCTGTCTTCTCAAAAGCTGAAGCTCTGGCGTGGAAAGTCAGATGGTCTTGCAGACCATGCTGCTCAGCTCTCTGCAGGAGCTGTCCCAGGACTGCTGTTGCCCACTGCTGGAAGTGGCGGAAGGGCCTCACACCCCCTCTCATTGCCCCAACCCTCTGCTCCCTGGGGGCTTTCCATCCCTTTGGAATATCACGTCTTCCTTTTCCATAAACAATATTTAAGTTCCAAATGGCAGCATTTTAGAGAACTGGCACGCGTCCTTCTGGTTGTTCATCTGTGCCAAGTATGTTAACTGAGTCAAAAAATACACAAAACGGAATGATGCCAGGTATTAGGGGAGTTACAGGGTGGGATCTGCAGAGCTGGGCAGGGAGAAGTGTTGCTCTCCCATAGGCGAAGTGGGAGTTGCCACCAGAGTTTTGTTCTTTAATACCATTTCTTATAGCCCCTAGCTTCAAACCTCCTTTTCTCTGTACCAGAAAAGATTTCCACCTCTCTCTTGCTTCCTTCTTCTCCGGGACACTGGAGAAGTCTCTTCTGACAATGCAACACTTTTCCTATTGAAAACAAAAGCTTTGAGCTCTTTTGATCACTTTGATTCTAGAACATGCACAGGAGCGCTGATAGTGTTCCTAATACTTTTGTTCTTGTTTCTGACACCCGCTTTTTGTTTGTTATCACCCAGCTGCAAAACCCAGGCACGATGAATGAAGTGGGACAATGTGGTCCAAACCAAATGGCACTGCAGCCAACACTGAATCATGTTCAGAGAGTGACTGATTTGGGATAGCTACAACACACACAGAGACTTATATGTTTTTGAAGTGGTCTGTACTATGAATTTATTACGTTATTGATGCCTCTCTCTATATATATATCTGTTTGGTTTCCTTAGGAGCTTTCTGCAATCACAGTGCATGCGTCTCTGTGCTCAGTGTTTCATACAGATTCAGGTTCCACAGCCACAAACCCTGTTTATATTCAGGGATCATCTGTAACATCTTGTCCTTCCAGCTGCCTTTATTGAAGCATGGGAAATACATGCTGCTCAGCCCCACTGGCATCAGGTAGAGGTTTGGCACAGTATATGGTACACAGTCTGCCTGGGAGGACATGGTGGACTGCTGGAAGGGGTTCTCAGAGCCACAGTGAAGAAAGGCAGTGTGCTGGCATCAGTGCAGGGTCAAGTTGTGCAGTCTTCTCCCTGTCTGCCTTCACAGGTGATGTTGAAAGAAAGCATTATTGTACCTGAATTTAAGAGGTAACAAATGGAGAGAATACTTGTGGTCCCACTACCGTGCAATGAGAGAAAGCAAAGAGGCAGAGCAGTCCTGGTGTACAGAAAGACAATTATTTCAGAGGCATGGTGGAACATCAGTGATGCAATGAAATCATGAGGTTTGATTTTAATGTCTCTGCTTAGCTGTAGGCTACAATTAAGCTAACTTCCAGACACACTATATTGAAATGTGATTCCTCATAGCTCCTCAGGAGCTTCAGAACAAAAAGCATAGAGGCACCCAGGGTACCACCTGCCCTTCTGAGCACCAGGGAGGAGGGATGCACTGAGGCAGGGGCAGTGATTTCTCCTTTCAGGCTTCCTCGCCAAGGGAAGTTTCTGCTGTCAGAAATGCGTCCTTTTGAATCTGTTCATGAAAGCAAGAACCTGAAGTAGCTCATTGTCTCAGTGTCCCCCTTTTCTTTTTTAATCCTGAAAAGAACCTCAGTGTTCAGGCAGCCCTACATGGCACAGCATGATCCTGAGCATCTGAGCAGGATGGAAACCAGGCACAGCAGAAGCTGACGTCCCCTGGGTGCACATCTGGCGACATCTGGCCACAGGTGGAGAGGAGCAGTGAGTGCTGCAGCAGGAGCCCCTGTCTGGATGGGGGCTGGTTGTTACTGAACTGAGGTGATGGGATAGACACAAGCAGGACAGGGAGTAATGAGGGGCTGAACACTGCAAACCTGTTCTCCTGAGGGAAAATGTTAAGAACAATTTCCTTTCCCCCCCCTCCTTTCCCAGACCACCTGCATTAGAGCTACCCTAGCGCTGTGGGGATTGCTGGAGAGCAGGTGTGCAGGATGCCTGGAAGGAAAGGGGGATGTGTCTCATCATTCCCAGCTGTGCAGGTTCCAGTCACACAAAAAAAGACTGATGGAGCCCAGACAACAGAACTCTGCACAAAGACAGTCAGGGCTCGCTTCTGCCCTCTGATTGCAATGGCATGAAGATAGGTGCTGGCTGTGCACTTGCAGCTGTCTCCATGAGCTTTCCAGAGACATTTTAAAGATGCTTGCTCTATAGCTTAATGGAAATGATTTTCAGCAAAATGCTGAGCTGAATGAAGAACAGCTTCACTGAGCCACCCATTCCATGTGTTTGTTTCATTTCTGATACTAATTTCACGGGGCTTGCCCCTGTACACTCTGGGCAGACTTTATGGGCAGACTTCTGTGGGATGCACATCCCAACGCTCAGAAGCACTATTTATGGCCCTGAAGCTGTGACCAGTGTTATAAATAATGAGTTTCTAAAGCAATTGGCTGCATTCACCTCTGGTATTTATTGTGCTGCTGAGGACCTATGATTTCCCTGCCAATATTGATGACCTGTAATTTACAGCCCCCATTTCACGCTAATTCATTTTGTCTCACTGAAGGGAAAATTGTGGGCTGCTGAGAACTTCTGCCAAAACACAGAGAATCAAATCCTTTAAATTGAAAGGATATCCCCCTGGCAGTAATGCAAGCAAGTGCTCTTCAGCCCTGGGGCATGGAGAATAGGGCCAGAGCATCAGGATTCCTGCAAGTGTTGTCAGCCTTTACTGTTCCTCCTTTTTCTCATCAATAAAAAAGAGCTTTTACATAACTCTGAGGAGGGCAGAAGCTGAACATGTGTTTAAATAAATGTCACGAGCAATGGGCAAGAGGTGTGCCTGCTGAGCAGCTTTTCAGGGATCCTCTGCCATGTTTTGTCCCAGTGATGGGTATAGGGCTCATGTACATAGAAGTTTTGCGTCTGCTTTCTTTACATCCACACACATTATGGGATATTGTACACAGCAGAACTGCTATGGACTGATTGCAGCTATTTCTTGTCAAATGTGCCCCACGGGTCATACAGAAAGCAAACCTCTGCTCGGAACAGAGAGCCCGAGTGGGATTGGGGGTGGTCTCTGATATCTGTTAGGTTGTATTTTTGTTTGTGAATTTCAACTTATGCCACTCGTGCTGGCTCAAGAAAGGATCTCTAAAATTCACCTCTTTCCTGTCTGATCTCGGTCAGGCTAATTCCTCAGTCAATAACTGAAAGGTCCCCTTATTGCTAACACGTCAGGCTGCTTTGTTTTCCCTCTGCATTCAGTACACTTCTGCTGGCCAGCAAGGCAAGGGCACGGACTTGGAGTACAATGAAGGATTTATGTCTGCACAGCTTCTGCAGTAAAATACCTTGTGATGAGCTACACCCACTCCACGAGGTTCTGCTCATCCTGTGCTCACACTGTGGTGTCTCAGCAGAGCAAGCACATTTCATGGTGATTCCTTCATCTCTGAAGAATTAACTTTCCACACTTTGCTTCAGCTCCTGGAAGCTGTACCCAAATCCATCGCTCCTTTCTGCCTTGGGGTGGGAGAGCACATGAGTTTAACATGTGCTGTGTTTATTGCGATTGGGAAAATCACTGTGAGATGCTACATTTTGCCCTGTGGCAGCCAGAAGCTTCCTTCTGAAGCTTTCCCTTTGGAAGCAAACACTGTACCATCCCATTTTGTCCCGCTGACCCGGTTCAGGCTCAGCTCACTGTGCACTAAGCTCCTTTCCTTCTGGGTCAGCTCAGCTGATTACCGAGGACTTCCCCATCACTGACAGCTACTAAATTTGCTCCACTTGGAACCCCTGAGCTTGAGACAGATTTGTTAATGCATTTCCTGGCAGCAATCAATAATTTATTTTATATCCACTGTGATCTTCGTTGGAAATTAGCCGGAAGATGGATTGTTCGGATCTAAGAGCTATCGATTGCTGCACAAAGATTGAGCTTCCATTCTGGAGAGCAGGGACACACAGCACTGTACTTGTGCTGCTTCTGTGAGAGGTAACAGGAGGTCTTCTGCCAGAACACGTGTCATAACCAGCTTTGATCAGATGTTGAGCAGCAGTGCTTCAGAAATCAGCGTGAGCATTCCCAACAGGCAGGCAAAAACTAGTTTTTAATCATTTTCCTGTGATACAATAAATGGTACGTGACAGAAGTCTGTATCTTGTTTTGAGAGCAGAGTTATATATACAGAAGTGCCATATTTGGTGCAGGTCACTCCTCCTCCATCACGTTGAGCTGTGTTGGGTGGAGCAGAGCTTGTTCCTCATCCATCTCCACTTGTGGGTGCAGGAAGGGGAGAACTGTAAGAAGAGACATAGATGGGAATGGTGTTAAAAAACAGATTGCATGTTTTAGAGACATACAGTGGAAGTTGAGTACTGTATTTTGCTCTTTGACATTTTTTTTTAGCATATCCTCACTTGTACTGCTTCGCTTATGGTGCAGCAACAACAAAAGAAACCTGTGTGTAGCTATTCTCTTTTATTTCAAACACACTGAAATCCAGATAGAAAGCAAAGTGATGGAAAAGATTGGATGAAGATCCAATGGATTAAAAAAAAAATCAGATAAGCGAGAATTCGGGCTTGCTGAAAATCTGATTCAAACTTCACATTGCTGCCCCTCTCCCTCCTGGCTCAGAAAGGAAGAAATAGAGCCACGCAGAGAAATAATACAACTCAGAAATTCAGGAGCCCCCATACTCTTCATAAAAATACATCTCAAAGACAGACAGCAAGGACAGGCTTTGCAAAAACGAACCCATAGGAAACGACTTGCAAATAAATGCTGCGGTAAAAAAACACCTTCATGGCCAAACAAATGTTTGGCTGCATCCCTGGGCACTGCCCACACACAGCTCCCCAGTGGCTCTGGGCTTAAGGAAAGTCATTTGACAAATGCTGATATTTCAATAGTGTCTAGAAGTCTATTTGATAAAGAACTGTTTCTCCACATCTAAAATTCCTCCTCATGGAGATCACTTGGAGGAAAAACACGATGAGCTGCAAAATGAGTAACGTTCACTGCTGGGTGTCTATGGTGGGTGAAACCCTGGAAGGTGAAGGGCATGGGCTGGGACTGGCAGCCTGCAGTTGGAAAGGGTTGGTTATGTGTCAGTGCCTAAAGATGGGGAGTTCCTCATTACAAATGTAAATGTCACAGTCTAAAACGTGTCCAAAACTTATCCTGTGGGCAGCGGACCTCTGGTGATGAAAGGAAATGATAGCCCCAGACAATATAAGGATGCAAGTGGTGTATTTAGGTCAGATACTGCCTTTGTAGCTGCTATGTTAAATTTTGCAACCACTCCATGTTCCCGAGGCACTCAAACCTCCAACTGCACAGGATGTCCTCCTCTGCTACATGACACCGACTGCACTCACCGAAGCATGCTTCTCTGCTTCTTCCATCCTTCTTCCACTCCTTTCACATCTCATTTATCCTTCCAAACCCCTCAGGTCTGAATGCTTTTGCTCTATTTTTTTTTCTCCACACCTGATGAATTTTAATGCTCAGCGGCCAAAATAATCCCCCCCTTTCTACATATTTTAATATTCTGACTGTTTCTCTCCAGTGAAACGCTCCATTTACATTGGAAATATTTCCCCAAGAGTGGCAGTGATGTTTGTGCTGATCTGTTCCTTGCTCTGTTGCATTTCTTTTTTTTGCCTGGGAAAGAAGACTGTCACAATGGTGTGGTTCTCTGCTGCCCCTATTGTTGTCATTTCCACTGTGGGAGACTGCAGAGAAAAAGAGGAGAGGCAAAACTTCTATTTCTCACCCCTAAAGAACCAGGTTGGAAGACCGGCATTTCCATTTCCCACGTTGGGCACCACGTGTGTGTGCTGCTGCTCTGGGAAACGGCATCTCTTCATAGGAAGTATCTGGGAATTGGGAGAGGCACTGCCTTGCTGGGCTTCCTGGGAAGTGCCTGGAAGTGGGGACGGAGCACAGGACACCGCATGTCTGCCCTTAGAGCTCCTTGGAACAGGAGCAGATCACAGAATCATAGTCAGGTTGGAAAAGACTGCTACGATCCCCAAGTTCAACCCCAGCCCACCCCACGATGTCCATAACCACGTCCCTCAGTGCCACATCCCCACGGTTCTGGAGCACCTCCAGGGATGGTGACCCCACCACTCCCTGGGCATCACCACTTTTCCAGAGAATAATTGTTTTCTGGAGTTTTCCAGGCTGTTACTGTGACACAAACCTGAATATCTATTGAACACAGACCATTTTCAGTAGAGACAAAACGCAAAGACTGATCCTGAAAGTGGTTGCTTTCCAAACTGCGACACACAGAAAAGCCAAGAGGAACAGGGAGGCAGCAGCAGTGCTTGCAGAACCCCTGAGCTCACTCCAAGAGCCAGCAGCATGTGGATGCCTGGAGCACTCCTAGAAGGGGTCATGGGTAGCTGGGTTCCCTTTGCAGGCAAAGCAAATCAGAGCAGCTGGGGAATGCTGCTGGGTGCTCCAATTGGGACCACTGAGATGCTCCAGCAGAGCTGAGCAAAGAATACCTGCAGATCTGCGAGTAGTGGATGCACTTTGCGGATGCACTTTGTCACATGCAATTGAAGCAGAGCAGAGAGCTCAGTTCCCCTTCTCCCCAAGTTCTGCATTCAGTTTTGTAATGGAAAACGTTCGGAACGAGCTGGTGACAGCTGGCGCGGCATTACAAACTCTTTTTTTTTCTTTTTAGATAAAATCAGGTAACAATTTTTTGCACGGGAAATATTCTTAACGGGTGCGGTTCTCTTCGCATGACCTGGCTACGTTGAAGAACGGCGTTTTGCAGCTCCCTATCAACCGGAGATAAATGGGAGGCATTACTTTCGGAGCGATCCGCCAGCTCCCAAACCTCCACCCTAGCCCCACCCCCCGCCCCTAAGCCCCGCCTCCACCATAAGCCACGCCCACCCAGCTCGCACGCCTTACCTCCAACCTCAAAGCCACGCCCCCTTCTCTCTCAGCCCCACCCCTTTCTCTCACTCCCCGCCTTATGCCCCGCCCCTCAGCTCGCCTTCCCCTCACTGGCCATCCGTGCGCATGCGCGAGCCCGCCGCCATGTTGCGCGGTGACGCGCGCTGCCAGGGGGCGGGGCCAAGGAGGCGGGCGCGGGGCCGCGCTCGGTACTTCGGGAGCGCTCCGGAGCGGGGGCCCGCGGCCGTTGCTCGCAGGTGAGGGAGGGGCGCGGGGGCGCGCCGTGCGTTTCCTCTCGGTCGCGACCCTCGTGTGGGAAGGGGGGGGGGGGGCGAGCGTTCCCGGTTCGCTTCTTCCGGGCGCTGCGGTGCGGCCCCGGGCTCCTCGGTTCGGATCCTCGGCCCGCGTCGAGTTGTGCCGCGCTCTGGAAGTGGGGCGGCCGAGTCTGTGGGGCGCCCGGAGCGTGCCTGGCTCTGGGGAACGCAGCGCGGGGGCTGTGGTACGGAGCGGCCGAGCGGCGGTCCTCGTTCTCCTGGCGGAGCTGCGCGAGGAGAGTGCGGCGGTGGGAGCTTGGAGGGCACTCCTGCTCCGCTGCTTCCAGCGCTGAGAGGAAAAGTTTGGCTTAGCGGCTCGGGCTGAGCGCGCTGCTTCTCGGTCTCTTTGGTTCTGCGTTCCTCCGGGTTGCGCTTCTGAGCGTTTCCCTGCGCTTCTCAAGTTCAGAGCTGCCAGCGTGCTGCTGGGGGCTTCAAGGGAGCTGCTCTGCTTCTAGGCTTGATAGCGGGGGTCTGAAAGGAGCTGAAGCGGCTTGGAGGGTTTGGTTCGGTTAAAGGTTCACCGAAGTGCACATCGCGTGAGGTGCTGGCCCTAAGGAGCCAGCCCCGTGGGTGCGGAGCGCAGCTCTGCTTTCCTTGCCCGTGGATTCTGGTGGACTGAAGGATGATTTCTGATTTGCATCGAGATAAGCGTCTAATAATCGAACAAAAGAAGCCCTGCACGGGGCTGTCTTATGTACAGTGCATCTCGGCGTAATCTATTCGTAGCTGTTTATTTGAGAGCGGTGATCAAGCTGGGAGACCTTGATCTAAAGGCGTAACATCTGCCTCAGGAGTTGGCAGTTCCCTCGCTGTTACTGTGTGGTCCAGCTATTAGAAAGGGGTAATTAGTCCATGCTACAAATGCCACTTGGTGGTTGATGCTCCAGATGAGTTTGCAGTCTGTTCTGCTGGAAGTGCTTTCACTAGCATTGCTGTATCACTTGCACGAGGAGAACAAGCAAAGCTTGCGTCAAAAATACTCTTTTCCATTGTTGTGCTGATGTTGCTGTGATTCTTAGTATGTGGCTTTTTTTTTCTTTGCTCTCTGATGCATCTGTGCTGGCAGAACTTCGAGGTACTGCAGCGTGGTGTGACTGAACAAATGGAGCCATTTGTTCGAAGAGCCAGCTGCCTCTGAGAGAGGCTTCAGTGTGTGCCTGTTGCACTGTAGCGATAGCACAACTTTCCTATGGACTTCCTAATGGCTTAGGAAAGCTGACTTCGGTGGCCTCAGGCTAAGTTCACATGGGTAGATGCCTTTATCACAGCTCTGGCACAGCGTATGTGGCTGTCAGTGTGAGTGGGAGGTAGGTAAGAGCTGAAATAGATGGGGCAATGTGTTCTGCTTTTCCTTTCAGGGTGATACGCTTTGAGCTTTCTCAGATTCCCACAGCTGTATCGCAGGGTACTGAATGGAAGCTCTTCCGTGTTTTCTTTTTAGCTATTTGTTATGTAACAGGTTTCTTCGAATTGAGAGGTTAGGGTTGTGTAAATATCTCCAGAAAGTTAGTGTGGAAGACATTGTTCCAAATCCATTTGCTGCCCCTAAGTGAAGTGTTTTGAGTAACCAGGCAAGGTTAGATAGTAGTCTCTGGATGAAGAGATCCTATTTCAGTGGATATTCATTTTATATCCATATTTCAGTGGATATAAGATGTGCTTATTTTGTTTCCATTAGTTCTATACACTAGCTTATGAGCTGGGACAGAGCTTAGTGGATCCCCTTGACTTCTGTGTCCCAGGAGACTCATCCAAGGAAAATTCAAAAGGTATCCCACGATTTCTGTCTTAGAATTTGATATCTCTATGCCTGTTTTGAGAGGCACTTTTAAATGAGTCAGGTGTATTATTATTATTATTTTTTTAGGATGCAGCAGTGATGGATTGTTGGTAGTCAGTGGTTTTCCTTTAAACTCACTGCAGGGGATATCTTTTTGTTTCCCTTTGTGGAAACAGAGCTTCATTGTAAATACTAATGATGCTGGTCATATGATTTCTTGGGGCTTTTGTTTTAAGATGCTTGTAATTGATGCAGCTGCTTGGTGGTGTATTCCATAGTTGTGAAATACATGAGATTTACTTGGCAATGCCAATGTACTTTCCATTTTGAAAGCTGTTCCGCTTGGTTTTCGTAGGAAATGCTTCCAATGTGAGAATACTTGCGTACAGGTGAGAGCAGACATGGGAATAGATGTAAGCAGGAGTTCTGCTATCAGAAGTTCTCATCTTTTGCCCTGTTTTGTAGTCGCCTACATTCTGCAGACCCTTGAGATGTTCTTCTGTTTCCATACTTCAGATTATCAGCCCTACTGGGTGCTCCATGCTTGCTCGAGTGTATGAATTGTGTGCTCTGTGTTTCTTTCTGAGGAACCCTGCTCTGGTGATGCACACCAGAGGCTCTGGGCAAGACACACATGCTGAAGTTTTCCTTCAAGTGAGGATGGGGCCAGAAGCAGAACGGGCTCTCAATCATAGCGAGGCTGTTTACCCATAGCATTGGACTCCTTTGTTTGTCTCCTCCTTCCTACTGCTGTGTGTACCTGTTTGTCCTGTCTGTCTGAAGTCTCTTCATTTGGATGAAGGTGGAAGTTAGGAAACCACTTCAGGATAGAGACCTTCTCCATGTGCAGGATGTCCCATCTTGCTGTCAGCACAAGGTTGTGGGAGTGTCTTGCACACATCTTGTGGTTGATCATGGCATGGATGGGATGATTTAAGTGCCTGCTCCAGTTCTGTGGGCTTAGAAGTAAGTGTTTTAAGTTACTGCGTTGCTCAGCGTCTCAGTCTGCTGCTTTCTGTGAATGCGTGTTTCTGTCTTTGCAGTGAAGGAATTTTGTTCCTTTGTTCCTGGTGGGGAAAACCATCAGAAGACCAATTTTATCAGTCCATACCATTGGGAAATGGCAGACCTCGCTTTAGCAAGGTGAAGGATGAAAGCTGTTGTACATTGTAAACAAGCTTGATTCTACTTCCCTCTGGTCAAGAATAAACTGTTGCTACAAGGAAGGGTTAGGTTTCACATCGCGAGAGCAAAAAATAGAGTTAAGGTGTCTAAGATCCCAATGAGTGGTCTCTTTTCAGCTTGAGTGTATTCCATATGCACTTCATTTAGCATTGTGGGAGCTTCAGTTCTTTTGAGAAAGTGACCTTCCCTGATAATGCTGGTGTGATAACCACAACAGTATGGTGAGACGATGATCTGAGCTATGCATGAGGCTTCTTCTGTGCTGGCACAGCATCCAGCTCTCTGAAGTCTGCTGATTGTTGTAGAGCATTCTGTATATTGACGTAATGCTATAAGAAATAAAATTTGGTGTTTTGTTTCTTCAAAGTGTTCAACTTCATCCGTGTGTCCGTTAAAAGCTGATCAGTGGAGTTGTCTTTCATGCTGCTTATCTCCTGGGAAGTGAACCCACTCAGTGCTCTCGCCCCGTGGCTACACCTTGCTGTTGCTCTCACAAGTCAAGGCAGAGATGATGTGAGGTGAGGCAGCCCGCTCCTCCCAGCACACACAGAGGGATGTGATCCTCATGCTTCAAACGTCTCATGCTTTCAGGTGCCTTTTAGATCTTCTCCAGCTAGTTGTTTGCCTGCACAGGGGCCGGGTGAACCACACAGGTATTTTACTGGAGGCTTGAATTGATATGAGAGTGAATTCTGCGCTAAAATGAAGCAGAGGGAAAGCTTTTGTCATGGCACCCGAGTGCTGGGCTGTGCCCTGCTCACAGATGTTGGCCATGGGGAGGTGGGCTGCTCTTTGCCTTGTTAACTTGAGCATCTCAGTGCCCAGCTTTCAAGTAGTTCTGCTGTTACAAAACAGACACGGTTCTGGGCAAGCTTCTGGCTGCCCACAGGTTTTGAATAGAACTGAGGAAGTGAGTAGCACATCCGTTATTTAAAGAAAGCCACGAGTGGCACTGGAATCCTACACACTTTGGCACATGGTCTGTGTGTTTTTATAGCCAGTTATCTACTGAGGGGGCCAGAGTTGTAGAAGTCATTAATAGTTCGTTCCTCCCACATCCCTTCCTCAGTCAACTTTCTGTTCGTTGCTCAAGAATAACTTCTGTAGTAGCAACTGGAGGTTACAAAACTGTAATGCGTTAATAATGCTATTTTATGCTTATTTTGAAAGGTATTAGTGGGAAAATAACGTAACCAGCTTTGCTTTCCTTAAGATTGTGCTTGTAATTTGCCAGTGATATAAAAATCTAAGATGAAAATTAAGCTGGACTTTTGTGCCCAACATTCTGAGCTTATTTGTATACGGTGTAAAATAGTTAATTTCCATCAGGGCCCATCACCTGTGAGATGTTTTGTATAAGCTCAAGACTTGGGAGGCTTCTACCTTCAAATGGGAAACTTTAAACAGTTGAGCTGCGAGAGCACTGAAGGCTAAATCTAGCCAACTCAACAATATCTGATTTGCTGGACTGCTCAAGCTGCTTTGCTCCCTCAGTGGATATTCAAACCAGAGCAGTCTCTTGTGGGCACTTGTTGTGGGGGAGTAATGGTAAGTGTGTAGGTGTTCACTGACTCTTCTTATTTACACGTGGGCAGTGTAAACCACTGGCATCTCTAATGATAGGAGGGCTACTCTGGGGTGTTTGGTAATCCGAGTGGGTCTTGCCACCATATTTTCCCTGGAGATTGTCTTTCATATCCAAACCAGGAGTTTCATCATCTAAAGGAGAGCTGTAATGATACAGCGATGGCATCTGCTGTGTTAGAGCTGAAGTGTTGTCAACACAAGCGGTTATCTTAGTGATGGTGGTGGTAGCACTCGCTGTGAGTCTGCAGTGAATCTTTGCAGGTAGGCTAATCTTGGTCAGGAGTGGTTCAGTAACTTAAATTAAGCTGAGTTCATGGAGGACTTTGCTGTCAGGCTCTGACTGGACCTTGGTACAGCTCCCCAGCATCTCCTTTTGCAAAAGATGGCAACCCCAAGGTGTTGAGGCTTCCCACTGTAATGCCTTGCTTTTTATTAATAAAGTGCTCTTCTAACCTATGTATCTGATGGCAGGCTTTCTAGAGGTTCGTGCTATGTTTGTTTGATGTTAAATTCTAGGCTTTAAATACACCTTTCCTAAGATAATATTTTAATTACTGATGGAAAGCTGTGCTTTGTGGCTTTTGAGGGGTACCTCTGACTTAGGATGTTACTTTTTTTTTCCCCCTGTAAGATTGATGGTACTGTTTAAGAGCCAAATAGACCAAGACCTTGAATTCTCTGCTTTGCATATACAAAACAAAGGCAGTTTCTGTTCTTAAATCTTACTGTGCTTACTTATAGTTTTTCACCTGTTATTTTTGTAGGCTTTGTGGGTGGGGTGGACACAGGTGAATAATGAAGCAGTTAGCATGGCAGGCAATATCTTACTAAGCATGTAGTCTAACTTTAGCATAGGATGGTGTCATTTTTTGTACTTGTAGCCCTAAGGCAACCTGATGGTTGTCTGTCTTCAAGGACAGAAGCTTGTGTGCAGTGTTAATACACAGCACACGTGGCTGTCCTTGCGGGTGGAGCTCCGGGAGTTGGGTGAGAGTGCTTCCTTGGAAAGGGCTGAGCAAATAGAAGCAAGGATTGCCTTCCTTTTAAAGTGAAATCCTTGGAAAGTGATGAATGTGCAAGAGCCCTACTTTCTTGTTGGGTGCCAAGAAGGATATCGTGTCTCAGTTTACTCTTGGATGTCATTCCCAGGTTTGGAAGAGGTAAGGAGGCTGTTAACCTTACCTCTAGCAGCTGAAACAGTTGTGTGAGCTCTTCTGTGGCATGACAGCCAAAAGAAGCTGGGGTGGTTTGAATAGCACAAATAATCAGCCTTTGTATCGGTTGATCCTAAGTAAATAGGTTAGAAAGTACTTAAGGGCAGCTCAGCTGGCGGCCTTCTGGCAGAGCAGTGACAAGCAGCTGAGGGTGAAGAGCTCCTCCAGGGCACAGCTGTGTCCAGGAGGAGATCCAAATCCAGGGTGGGGGTTCACAAGCTAGAAGAATGCTTGACATGTAGAAACATGGGTAAAAAGTGAGATGTAGACACAGTTTACTGGTGTGCAAGGTGATAACCAAAGTGCTTTTACTGTGCTCCCAGGCTGGGGATGCTGTGGGTCACATTGTTGGGTTCTGTGCTGCTGTGTCCTGTCTTCCTTGCATGCCCTCAAAAGAAAATCAACCCTATGGCAACACTATGGTTCTAATCAGCTCCCTTTCTTAGTTTAGATTGTCTATTCATTAGTAAAAATAATAGTAGGAGGGAGTTAGCCTGGAAAATGACTGCAAGAGAAGAGTTTGCATGGCAGTACTTCGTGTTCCTGAGTCAAGCATGAATAATGGTGGAGAAAGGAATGGGGAGGAGGCAAAAAGGGGTGGGCTGGAGGAAAAACGCTATCTTTGTGTTGACTTCATTGTCTCAGTGCCATCCCAGATGTGTCTAACAAGTCTGATGTTGTTCTAGTTTTTCATTGCTGAAAGCCTTTCATAAAGACCTCCACTGTAATGCTCGTGTGTGTCATTGGAGCAGCCTGACACTGCTTTGCATAGATGGAGATTTATATGGAATACTCAGACAGGGTGGTGGGAAGCCTGGATCGTATGCCCAGTTCCTAGAGGGCTTCTTGCCAGCAGAAACTTGCTTTCTGGTTGCTTCTTCCTGGCTTTCTTCACCAAAATGAACCATGAAACAGACTTTGTGTTGAGTTGTGTCATTCCTGGCACATGAATATTTGTTCAGTTCTGGAACACGAGTCTTTCTGACTGCCATACGTAGATGGGTATCTATAAGAAGTAAAGTAATCTGGTGTGTTTGAGGAATATCAACAGGAGGAGAACTTTTATGAAATAAGACTGCAGTAATCCATCTGATCTTCAGGTCACTCCTCTGTTTTGTTTAAACTGTTGTTTAACAAAGTGTTTACTGTTATTTTTTGTTAGCTTCATTGTTTTGCGTAGATAGATACACACTTAAACACTGGGAAGGGCTTGGAATTGAGAAAATGTCCCAATCCTTTCACTGAAGTGTAGAAGTGCCAGTAGCATATTGGTGCTAGCTGAATATGAGCGTGCAGGTTGCCACGTGTAATGCTTTAATTTTTTATTTTCTGAGAGGAAACACTGTGGGAGCAGAAGCAGGCAGTGCTGTTACCAGCATTTCCACACTCTGCATTAGAAAGAACAGCAACAAAAAAAAAAAGACTGCCATTGCAACTGACAGTGCAACTGAGTGCTCTCTGCATGTAGAGGTGGCTGGCTGCTTTCCCTTGGCAGTTGGTGCACTGGCTTTGCAGCGTTACAAAGAAAAGCAGTGTCTCCTCTCCTCTTCTGCTCTCCAGTTGTTCCTTCCGCACAGAAAGATGACTTTCAAGCGGCTGCGAAACCTTTCACTGTAACTTTATCCCATTTCAGCTCAGTTGTAACTTGTAGTGTTTTTGTAAGCCCAGCCAGATAGCTTCCTGCTGCGACAGCAACTGTGAGCTGAATTTATAAGAGCACGCTTGGTTTAGTGGCACGATGCAAGGCATTACTTCTGTTAGGACTTCTGTACCTCCTGGGGCTTCTGTGCATTCAGTGGTTTATATAAAATGGTGGCTGTGCTCCTGATCTCGAGACTGACGAGCTGAAGTGAAGATTTGCTCTGACGTTTTTATTCAACAATACTATTGGAATTGATTTTTATTAGGAGCTGTTGTCTTGCAGAATTGTGTATGAGATATTCTGTGTATGTGGAAGAAGAGGAGGACATGACAGTAGCAAGTTAGATCAACTTTCCCTGCAGGCAAGAACAGGGGCTGTCCAATTTTCCACTCACAGTGGAGACAGCTCAAAACGCTGCAGAAACCAATAGTTAGCTCTGTTGGAGATACTGTACCCTGCAGTTCTTTAAAATAACATCTACAGTGAATAATAGCGTGCAAACGTGTGTGACAATTCTTTTTTCTCTTCCTGAACCCTATTCTAGATGTCAAAATTAACCTGGACTACTTGGGAATGGCGAAACATAGCCCTGGGATCCTGCCATGAACAGTAAGAAAGTTGAGATGCTTTGTGTATGCAACTAATTTGATTTAAATGGCTTAAACCCCAGCAAAAGTGCTCCTGTTCAATTAACCCAACTAGGCAATGTATTGTTATAGCTTAGGGGAGATGTACTCCCAGCTTCTCATGCAGTGAAAGTAATAGTACAAATGAATCAGGGTTGGGGTTGGTGGGGGAGGGCTGCTGTGCTGCTGCTTCATGAGATGGGACGTGGTGGCTGTAATGCTCCACTGTCATGCAATATCATAAGCACAAATGAGTTTGAAATGTGATTAGACTAATTAATGGAGGGGAAAAGTGAATTATGGGGTGGTGAAAACTGCACTCCGAATGCATTTGGTGTGAGAGAGACCCTAAAACACCAGCTGATAAAGGCTGTTAAGAGTGCTGTGCTGTGTTAGTTGTTACTTGTGCTGTCTGGGAGCTGCCTGCTATGGTCAGGTAGCTTGGTTCAATGGGTTCTTGGTCTGGCTTTTTGTCTGACTTCTGCATGATATTTTCCTTGCTTGAAACATCTAGTAGCAGTTGATTACATGTCTTCTGTAACTGAGAAAGCAAGCATCTTTAAAGATCATCTTGAGTGCTGATGAAAAGATTCAGATATTTTTGTGGTGTTGGTGGACAGAAACTTTTCATTTTGTAGAATAAATAAATATTTGTGCATACGTGCTCTATTTTCTTTATAGTCTCCTTCCTGTGTTGCAATAGACATCCATAAATTGATGCACAGGGAATTATTCTGCTGGATTTTTCCCAGTACAAAACAGGTGATTTATGAGAGACTGTGTGGGTGAGAAGCATGCTTGTGAAGTGTAAATTTCAGCTGAGTTTGGTGCTGTTGACACTATCTGGCAGCTTTCACTGGGACAGGAACTAGAAGGCTCTGATATTGTTGTGAATATCATGAATTAGTTGTAATCAGTTGGAAATGAGCAGCCCTTGTATCGTAACTCCTCACAGCAGTTTAAATGCTGGTGTTCAGATGAAAAATATTTCACTTGTAGAGCTCTGACCACGTCATTCTTAACTCTTTCCTGAGAGCAGTTCTTAATGTAAGGCCTTCAGAAGCTGGTTAACGTGTTAGAAATGCTCGGCAGCTTTAATATCTTGAAAATACCAGAAATTTCCTTCGGTAAAATTCTGCAATTGCTGTATCGAAGTTTTGGATCAAATTACGTAGATCATCTGTCAGAACAATTGGTAAAGACACAAAGCTGTTTAGCTCTCTGTGTGCACGAAGCTGTGTGTGCAGCACAAGGAGGTTTTGTTAGAGCTGACTGCCCTCAGCTTTTGCAGAAGGCTGAGAAGGGCAAATAATGGTGTCTGTGATGTGGGGTTGAGAAGAATTATAAGGATGGAAGTGATTCTTGTACCTCTGGCTCTTCCTTTGGGGTGGTTACTGGGGCTGGAAGAGCTGAGTTGGTGTTGTGCTCATATCCAACATCCTTGTGTTTGGGAGATCGAGAATATTCTATTTCTGGAACAAGTAGCATTAGAAATCTGTTGCCAATGTTAATCCTGCAGTGTTAGAAGGTATCTGTATGGCACTTAGCTAATAAGTAACGCTTTTATCTCAATTCTCACATCATTGGCTTGTGATAAGCCAGTGGGTGTGCTGTGTTGTGCTGTGGGTAGTCCTGTGCCCTGGTGTTGCCTGAAATGATGTCAGTTTGATGGCTCTCTTCTTGAGGTATGCTCAAAATACTGTTAGAAGCCAAAGAAAAGTAATTCCTTTGAGTTGGTCTGCAGTTTGATGTTGTATCCTGGAATGACTTGGGTTGGAAGGGACCTGGAAGGTCGTCTCATTCCAGCAGCCTCTAGTTCATACTTTCTGCTTTGCCCATTAACAGCACTCCAGAATTAATAAGCTTCCAGGCAGCGATTGAAATCGTGCTGACTAATGTTGTCCCAAAGCGTTTTTCCCAGGCCTTTATTTGCATCTGTAGATAACTTCACGGATGTGGATTAGATGAAGCCTGCAGGTAAAGGATGTGGCTGAATAAAGCAACAACAGGTGGGAAGGCTCTGTTGAGTGAGGAGTGATTCCAAGGTGCCTTGTCACATGGGGACTTGAGTGGCAGCTTGAGGAAATACCAAGGATTTAATTTCTCTGGGAAGCAAGTGGCCCTGATACTCTGGTATATAATGTAGCAGAAGAGGTTTTAATGTAGGAGAGAAAGCTTTTACAGCAGAAAAATGGGGGAATAGGTTCTTATGTTCTGAGCCTTTTTCCTTTTCTTATTAGATAAGATGTACTGGCTTCTTGAAAAGCTTTTGAGAGCTGCAAGACTTCAGACTACTGAAGCATGCTTTGTTTTGCTAGGAGGCTTCACAGGGTCCGAACTCCTCTTACAACCACTTGTTTTCAGTCTGTAGTGAAAGTGGCTTTCAGATTAACTCTTCCTGAGCAGTAAATCTGTGGCAGAGGAAGCAGTCCATGCAGACTACAGGTCGGTAACTGTGCTTTCAGGGCTTTTTGGAGAGTTAAAAGCATCCCTCTGGTCATAACCATTGTGAGGTTTTCAAAGTAGTGTGCTTCATTTGACTGCAGTAAATAGCTTCAATTGGATGCTCTGTGGTGTAAGGCATGGGGGCATCTTCTGTGAGTGGACTAGATTCTTTTTTCTTGGAATTGTGTGTACTTGCAATGTATAGGTGGAAAACAGTAATGATCTACTTGTTAATTATTGATTATCAGGTGATATGTGATATGTGTTAATGCCACTCGAGTAATGGAACTCTGGTACCTGTTGCTGTGAAATCTCCTTAAGTGAAACTGTTTTTCATCCTGCACTAATGCCTTTTCAGGCATGGGTTTCTATTTATTTAGAGAGAGACTTTTGAAGTTATCTGTAACTTGGAGATTAAAGTTGTTCTATGCTTAAGGGCATAGTTCAATGTCAGATGGGATCAGCTGCTGCTAATAGGGGCAGTGCTGCTTTCTTCCTCTGCTCCTTGCCCATCTGCAGTGTGTGCATGGAAGGTGCAGCTGGTGCCAGGTAAGTGGGACCAGCTTGTCTGAAGGGAAGCAGTTATTTGTACTGGGCAGTGGTTTTCTGTGAATTATGGAGTTGGTTCATTTGTTACATTTGAGTGAGCAGTTAAGTCAGACTAAGCTTAATGCAGAACTGTGTCCTTAATTAATGTTCCCAAGATAGGGTTCAGCCACTCACTCGGTGTTTAATTGTTCTGTGTTTTTCAGCAGTTCTGTTCTGTTGTGCTTCTATGGACTGCAGTTCTGCTGTAGGGCAGGCTAAATCCGAGCATCTTCTGGCTTTACAACTTCTGAACATCATTTGAAGCCATCTTCTATAGAGATGTCAGGTCAGAGGATGGACCTTAAGCATGTAAAGTGTATTTTTCACATTCACCCCATGCTTTGTATGCTCATGTTTGTCCATTGAGAATGTGTGGCCTTTCCCATGTCATGGCTTCTTATTCTGTGCCTTTGATGCATTTGATGTGCCTTGCATCACTCACTTGCTGTCTCTAAAGAGCTGGTTACTGAAGCAGGTGACCCCCAGAAGCCTCATCTATCAACTTGGAAGCTCTCAGAGCTTTCTAGCAGGTGATGGAATGCATGCATGAAAGTGGAACCATTTCACAGGGTGTCTGCCACACGTGCCATGGTGTGTGAGCAGCACGTGGTGTGGCTTTATTGTGCGTGGTCAGCATGGGAAGTAGTTGAACTTGGCTGTGAAATGCTCATCAATTTTGCATGGGTCTTAACCACAGTGCTCCTAAAAATAGCATTCCTAAACTTGTGATGAAGGTTGTTAACAGATGCAATTGGTTATATAGGAAAAAAATATTTGTACACGTGTACTTGCTTTTGTGTATCTGAAAGGATGATGGCAGAATGCATGGTTCTTGTTTGGCTCTGTGAGGACAGTTGTTTAAGAATGATATGCTCTTGTTGGGCAGCAGTTAATGTTGCTGATCAGTTTTCCTTTCTGTGCTTGCAGGGAGTAGCTGTCAGGTTGCAAGCAGAGGTGTGAATTCCTCCTGTTTGTGTTAGGTGAGGAGGATCATTGGTGAGGATGTAAAGGTGGCAGCAGCTCTGCTGAAGTTGAAAACAAGCCTTGCCAAGGATGGAGGAAAAAACGTTCAAGTGTAGCTCGAACTGTCTGAATTTCTGTGGTAATGAGATTAGCAATTAGAGGCAGGTTTCAGTTATCAGTTTCAACACCTGTGCGCATCAGTTTCTCCACCCTGCACTGCACTGTTCTCTTCTGTGATCTATAGTTTTCTACTGTGTGCAGGAAGACAGTGTGACATTGTCTGATTTTCTGTTGTATGCCAGCCAGACAGCTCCAATTGAGGAGCTGTTTCTGTTCTCTCAGCACTTCATTAAGAAAAAGCCTCACATTCAAAAGCAAAAACTCAGCTTTCACCTCACGATGTAGCTGGCTTGGCATCCTTTCACCAGCAGAGCAGTAGGAGCAGATCACAGAGAAGCTCAGATCTCATCCCGAAGAAATCTGTGGGTGAGGGGAGGAGAGGTGCAGGGGTTTTGCTGGCAAAGTCAGCCTGGCTTTTGGTTTGAAGCCAGACAGCAGGCTTGAGGGTAGTAGAAGTACTACTGACTTGAATAGTTTGCTGCTCTGTTGTATTAGACTCCTTCTGGAAGAAGGGAGAACCTGTGTTTTCAGGATTTTAGGTTGAGTTTCAGCAGGCACACTGCAAGATTGCTGTGCACTGTTAGCGTGCTTTGCTCTGAAACCAACTTTAATCAACTTGCAGCTCAGTTGACTTGTAGTAACCTATTTAGGGGAAGTTGTGAAAAGGGAGGATGGAGGAAGTTACTTTTATTTTTTAATTTGTAATGGAAAGGTCAGACTTTTTCCCTAATCTTCAATGAATCTTGAGTGATTGTGGCAGTTAATACACAGATAAACAGTCCCATTGAGGACAGGGCTGTGAAGGAGTAGTGAGCTGTTTTGTAGCTGGTGGAATTAAGTACTTCTTTAACTTATCACTCGCTTGTGCTTAACAATGCAAAATTTACAGAAGAATGAAAATTCAATTGTGGCTTTTTTTGTGGGCATTGCATAGCTTATATTTTGCAGTGCTTACTGCTAAAGGGTGTCAGCAAATTTAAATATTACAGCGTTATCGCTGTATCCTCAATTAGAAGTGAGTTCATAGACTTACAGATAGGCTGCAGCCTTTCATTCTGATTAATAGCTGTAAGATATCGTACCCATGAGACATTAAAAAACCAACTAACGAGGCTGTCACTCTTTGATCAACTGTATTAGATCTCAAAAATGGAACTCATTAAATTTGCACAGAAGGGGCTGAAATTTTAAAGCAATTGTCTTGTACGTAAATCATTTGAGCAGTCTCTCACCCTTAAAATAAGAGTGGCTTTAATGTGTTGTGGTTTCCATTTTAGTATGTGTTCATGGGGTAGGCAGGCTCAGGAACAACTGGGTTAAACCAGGAGATTATTTGAAAAATCTAGGGCATGTGCTTGCTCAGTTCACTTGATTAGTTTTCATAATTCACCCTTTTTTCTGCAGCAAGGAGCAGTACAGTACATGCTAGAAGGAGGCTGTTTTCTTTCTCCTTTCTGCCTGTAATTTTACTGTAGGAAGTTGGATGGGGAAAAAGTCATGTAGTGTGTGACTGTTTAGTATAAATCTTGGTTTGTTTTGTGAAAATGCATGGGATCTGAGCGGCACGGTGCTCTTTGTGGCTGTTTGTCTGTGACTTTCTGCTTTAATGCTGTTCTGTTTGACTGCAGGTGCATGAAGAACTGAGGAGATAGTTCTGCTCATCAGAGATGATGTGGAGAGACGCTTTGTGAGTAACAAACGGGTTTCCTAAGAAGCCCTAAATGTTAATATGGGAGTGCTTCCTTCCTGTTTTAGAGTAATTGCTGCCTGTCTGGAGTTTTCATTTGGTTCTGAAAGCTGTGACTACAGAGCCCTTTGAGGGAAGTGTCAAAATTAAGTGCTGGAGGACTGAGCAGTGGAATCATAAATGATTAACTGTCATACCTAACTTTTCTGCAATGATCAGCCTACCAAAGTCTTTCTCTGTTAGCTGTTGAATATTTTCTAGATATTGGTAAGAATCTCTGATGTGTGTGCTCTGTGGGCAACCTTTAGCAGGGTTAACAAAGTGCTCGGAAGTGCTTCTTCTGTGGTTAGGGCATTACCTGTTGTATATGACCTGGTTATTCATGCTTTATTGTCCTTGTCTAATTCTGATTGGTAGTCTAATATGCTTCATCTGAAGAAGATGGAGCAGAAGCAGTGTCTAAAAGCTTTCTTGGATGCTTTTGGTTTGTCTGCTGCAGTACAGCAGTGTTCTGGTAATGTGCAGCTCAGCTGTGTTCCCAAAATGTGAGAGGGAAGGAAGAACCTCTGGCAGAATATAGGCATGCCTAACTAAGTACTTATAACATTTACTTCTTTTGCCATATTTCCTGTAACAGTTGAGAATTAAAATATTTCAGGATTTTCTGTGATTGCTTTCAGGCTTTTTAAGTATAACATAGAGTAATGTGGTCTTGAGTCAATTTTTTTAAGCATAAGCTTTTATCCTCTGAATCTGCTGCTTTGTTCAGGTGATAACTGTATAGGGGAATGGTGCATGTGTGGACAACATCAGTGCTTTTCTTGGCACTGAACAGTTACAAATCAAGTTAGAAGAATAGCTGTTACTTCAGGTACCTTGAATTGTTAATATTTTGCAACTGTATTATTACTGCTACACAAGAGGTTATATCTGGGGGGGAAAAGTCTCCTTTTATTATAATGGAATATAAATTAAACTCCTAGACAGAAATCAGTCTGCATTTATTTTTTTTTACTTTTTTAAATCTAGATCTAAGAATTGTTTCTGTGCTTCCTTCATACTGCAGCACTTTGCATACTTACAAAACCTCATAGATAAGGTTTTGTAGTTTAATGAGGTGGTGGTGGTGAGGAATTAATGCTTAATTTCCTTGTGGGATGTGAGATGCATAAAATACAAATAGTGGCTGGTATTCTGTCTTACTTTCAATTGGAAGAAATTCTGCCTCAGTATAGTCCTGGCTGATTGTCATATGTCTCTTGCTTGCTTCCAGCCTATGCTTCCCGTTTCAGGAAGGTTGTTGGAGGATTTGGAAGGCTGTAGGAGGATTTGTTGCCAGACCTGATGGTGGTGGCTCCTTCATGTAGCAGCAGGAGAAATCCTTGTGCTGATCCACCTGACTTACCCAGGAGGCAGTGTGACTTCTGGCCAAAGTCCTTGAAGACCATGTCAGTGTTGGCTGAAAGTAGTAATAATAATATGGAATCGTAGAATCACAGAATGATTTGGGTTGGATGGGACCTGTAAGGTCATGTAGTTCTAACCCACCGCTATAGCAGGGGTACCTCCCTGCAGCCCAGGTTGCCCACAGCTTCAGACATCCAGCCTAGCTGAAGTACTTTGAACTGCTGTGTTCTGCCTCAGTGATCTCCTGGCAGCCCTACACATGACCTGGTAAGGAGGGTAGCAGCTGCTCAGGGCCTGCTGCTTCCTTAGGCTTGTGTAATCCTGCGGTGAGTGATGCTGTTCTTAAAGCTGCCCATGCTTATGTTCTCCAAACCTCACCACAGCTGTCCCTGCTGCTTAGCTTAGTACTTAGAGTGAGGGGATATGACTAAAGACTTGGCTTGGTACATAATCTCGTTTCAACTTTCTATATTTCCCCCTTGACAAAAAGAAATTGTCTGTAACTTCTTATGTTTAAACAATAGAAATCTAGAATTCATGGAAGCTTTTAAGGTTTTATGTGGCTTTACAGCAGATTTAAATGTGAAGGAGGAGAGTGTCAGATCTGTACTGGTCTGGAGCAGTCTATTTTGAAGTGCTTTAAACAGATACAGTTTTATTTGCTCTCCCACTGGATATTGCTGTTTAGAGCTCTGAAAACTCCTCTCTTAAGAAATAAATCCAATACAAGGGTTAACTTTTAGGGCTAGTGTTTAGTTTGTGTAGCTGGTTGCAGCTATGGACCTTTTAGCTTCATAGCAGTCAGCTTTTCACTGTGTTCAGCGGATGGTTGTGTCTGGTTGTGCTCTGATATTTAGGAGAGTGGGTGAGGCTTACAGCCAGTGACACTCACTGTGAACAGTGGTTCTGGATCTGCTGATATTAAGACTCTTGTCAGCGTTAGTAGCTGCAGTAAGAGGTGATGGATAGCTGATTAGATTCATTATTTTTACTTGATCACTGTGAGGTTGAATTTGGAAAGATGTAATGGGTTAAGTTGTGAATCGAATAGCTGAGACCTTGTTGCAGGATGGAGGTGCAGGCACTGGGTTCTTTTCTCAATTCTATTCAGTCATAACCTTGTCTTTAACCTCTGTGCAGCAGTGAGTGATGCTTACAGCTTTATGAAATCTGTGGGATGCATAAGGGAAATTGCTATTTCCTTGTTGTTGATGTCTTTATTGTAGATATTACCGTTCAGTTTTCAATGTGTAGGATCTCTGCTTAAAAGTGAAAAGTGTTCCACCTTTGAATGCTCAGACAGCAAGCTTTCAAGGGCTTAAAAGACATACCACAACTTCAGTTAAAGTGTGAATTTGATAATAGTGTGAAACAACTTTTTCATTTAGCAGTATCGAGTTTTATGTTAACCTCAAAAATTAAGTCATAAATATATTGGATAACATTTAACTTGGAATTGTTCTTGGAAGTGTCTTTGACCAAAATCCCTGTTGCTATGTTGATTTTGCCCTTTGAGCCTGGCAGGCTGAAGGAGGGTGCCTTGTTCTACTTGACATCTCTTCGTGGCTGAGGAAGTCTAATTTGTACAATGGTAATAGGTACTTGAGCTGTGCCCCTGGTAATCAGTAGCTCGGGGCTGTATGTGACAAGCTGGGCACTGAAGGGGCGTGCTCCATCTGTGCTGTTCCACTCCCTGGAGAATGGACTGATACATTCCATAGCTTTCCCTGATCTCAGTAATGATGTAAACCTTTGTGCTCTTAAAATAACTGGCAGTCAGCAGCTGTGTTGTTACTGGTTGTTTTTTTTTCTGCTGCTAGTGAGAAAGTAAGACCCAAACGTTCTGTTGTCTTAGTGGAAATAATATGGTTTCTTCTTGTATCATATTTGCTAGATATTCTGTTGTGTGCTTTTTGTTTGCTGTGTTTTGGATGCAGTGTTCACCTAATCAAACTCTTGGGGGTTCTGTTTCGCCAGCAGTGATTAAGTGTGGATGCTGAGAGCACTGGGATATGCTGAAATCATGGTGACAGAGGACTTGATCTGGAGAAGGGTGAGATGTGAGTCCTATACAGGACACTGAGTTCCTTAAATCTTTAAGGACTGGAATGTTTTCCCAACACTTCCAGATCACTTTATTTGGTGGCCAGCTGAGAAGCTTGATAACATTTTGAGTCATCTTGCCATAAATGAGATTTGAAAGTTGTTTTATTATGCAAATCCAGGCATGAAACAAATGGCTGTCTGACTTGTGAGTAAAGATTTCATTTATAGCAGTGCTTTGATATTCCTCGTTTGCAAAAATTTTCTGCTACCTCCATCTCAGTGCAGTGAGTTGCTGTCCTTTCACAGTGCCCTGATGTGGTGTCACACAACTGCTTGTAGGAACAGGTGAGCATTGGATCCCTGTCCTGTCTGTGATCTGTACAGGATGTGAAGTAGTGTGGAGGAGCTCTTTGCCTTTTATCTGGCTGAGGCTGTCAGCTGCACAGCCGTAGCAGCCAGGCCTGAGGTGCTGGGTTAAGTGCAAGGGTGTGAGTCTGAGTCCTTGCTGTCTTCCATTCATTAGCTCAAATTCTGAGGCCTGAGACTGCCCTGTGTGGGCTGTCTGAAGCAGGGATCTGTTAGGGCACAGCTGATGAGTGCTTAGTGCTGAAATAATCCTGCTTTAGCTCAGGAGCATAGAAGCATGATTGTGCCCCTGCAAGTGCTATGCACAGGCTGAAATTGCTGAATGGTTTTGAGATTAGTCTTAATGCTCTCAAACCTGCATAAAAGTTGTTCTTTTCCCCTGTAACATCTCTAGGGGCTTCTTTTGCTGTCTGTACAACATCATTAAAGGTTGCAGTAGCTATGCTGAGCACTCGTTTGTGTGTGGATGTACTCCTGGGCCATCTTAGGATGTATTCTAGGGTGATAAAAGGAGAAGGCAGTAGATCTTCTGCAGCTTTGTAGTGTGCACACTGGTACTATTTCATTCTCGGGTCTTCTTTATGTTGGAGTCTGTTTTTACGAGCTAAATGTTTATACATTGTCTGCTATAGAAGCAAGTTTCTCAGTAGAATGGTTTACATAAAACCAGAATTACTTGCACTGACTTTAAATATGGTGTCCTGCAGAGTTCAGTGCAGTGGATCCTGTTCTATTAAACAGCTTCACTTCCTTCTTAGTGTATCAGCATAGCTGAAATGATACAGTCTGTAAATGATATTTCAGAAAGTCAGAGCTGACCCTGCATATGTTTCTGAATTGTGATGAACTCCCATATGCAGTATAAGGTGTTTTTGTGTGCTTTATATTTTTTTTTCTTCTGAACTAGTGTCTTGTTTTAAACCTCGGGCAGTTTCATGCAATTGATTTAAATGACGATCACTTGCTTTTGCTTCAGGGAGCCAAAACTGAATAGCCTTGGAGAGAATACATTGACTTGTTTAATGCAGGAGCAGCTTTGTAACTTCTTTCCAGTGGAAAGTACAGCTCAATGTCTACGTTGCAGAAACCCTCTTTAGGCACTATATTGTTTGCATACTCATCTGACCAGCACTGCTGGTGTACTAAAACTCTTACATCTTAGTACAAAGTAAGGGGGAGTACAGGTCGGGGATCTTTAGCAAATGAAACCAAATGGCTTGGAAGAAAATAGTCATTGCAACTGATGTCTGGTGCCCTGTGTCATACTTCTGGTTGTTTTGAAGGAGGAATTATCACTGCTTTTTTTTTTTTTTTTTTTTTAAGGCACCTTTGTGTATAATCACATGAAAGAAACCAGAGTTGCTTGTTGGACGGTTTGCCAAAGGTTGATCTAATTAAGGGGAACAAATGTTGCAAATACAGCAAAGCTGAGCCCTTAAGGTCATTTAAAAAGCAGCTTTTCATGCTTGATGTGGTGAGAGAAGCAGGAGTATTGGGTGAATGCACTGCAATAAATATTGTGGTTGAAGGGATGAGGCAGGAAAATGTTTCAGTGGCGTTTCAAAGGCTTCAGAAAAGTGGAGTTGTCCTGAAACTAGAACTATCTAATGTTGAATTTTATTGGGATATATAACGAGGGGATAGAGGTTTCCTCTTGAAGAGGCTGTACAAATGCTTCTCAGAAAGTTGCCTATTAGACAGGAGCTCCTTCTACAGACACACTAGTGGAAGTTGGCTTCTTCTGCTGATCCTAATGGACTTGATGGTATGGACTGATAAGTCACTTAATACACAGTATGCATTGAAGAGTCTTGCTTGCATGAATCAGTTTCTTCAGAGAAACGGCACCTCTTTAAGTTTCCTGTATGTTCACTCCCTTGCCGAGGGAAAAGTTCCTGCAAACATGCTCTTTTCCCTGTTCTCCCCCTCCCGTCTTGCAAACAAATTACTAAAATTCCACATCCTTAATGATACAGTACTACAGTCAAGATGAAAAGCATAAATGCAGACTATCCAAAGACTCCAAGTAATGTATGGGTAGAGAAGAACAACCAAAATGATTATTTTAATCTAAGTGTTTGTCACATTCACCTGAGGCTTTATAATATTAAAAGTCTGAGGACCCAGTTCAGCTTTGGGTTTCACCTTCATCTTTGATGCTTTCTGGCAAAGAGAACCACTAAAGTTCAGTGCGTTGCTTTCATATACAGAATGTTTTCATTATCTGGGATGCTTCGAGGTGATGAAAGTGACTTAATGTTACAGAATCACAGGACTGTAGGGGTTTAAAGGGATCTCTGGAGATTGTTGAGTCCAACCCCTCTGCCAAAGCAGCTCCCAGCCCAGGTTGCACAGCTCGGTGTCCAGGTGGGTCTTGAATATCTCCAGAGAAGGAGACTCCGCTGCCTCTCTGTGCAGCTCCAGTGTTCCATCACTGCACTGGGAAGAAGTTCCCACACACACTGGTGCAGAACTTCCTATGCTTCAGTTTGTGGCCATTTCCCCTCATCCTATCACCACGTACTGCTGAGAAGAGTCCAGCCTCATCCCTTTGCCTCCTGCTGCTCAGATATTGATAGATGTTATGATTTCATTGGAAATGAATTTATTCGGTTCATAATCTCTTCAGGAAAGATTTTAATGAAATAAAGGAAAACCAAAAGCATCTCTGTGAAGGGAGTACCCCTGTTGTCTCTAGAACTGTATTTTCCATGTTGGAAATCTTGACGACCTCATAAATGTTCTCCTTGTGTTTATAATGTACTTGTGAATGAGATGTGTCAATCAGTAAAAAGCATCCTAGGTCAGATCCACACTTTGCAAGCAGATGAGGACTAATGGAACCTTATGGTGGTGAAGGGAGTAGTAGGAATACACATCCCAGCTGAGCAGTTAATTCTTGAATGCATTAGATTTATGTGGTTGGGATAAGGTTTTTCATGGAGGATCAACACTTCTTACTGCTGTCTTTGTCCTTTAGCTTCAGACTTTTCGGTTGGAGTTTATTCTTACATTGTTTATTTGCTGTTGGTCTCGGTGGCCTTTACCTACTACTTTAAAAAGCTCAGAAGAGAGCATTGGGAAGGACTGCACGCAGATGATGACATGCCTGAATATAAACTTCGAGCTGTCTCATCTGTCTTGTAACTTCTTGCAACTTATTTTCTTTCATCAAAGAAAAAGGCACAGTTTCTCCTCAAAATATCATATGGACTCCACAGAATTTTGGCAGTGTTGGCTACAACTTAGTTTGTTCTACTGTGTAAAGCACACCTCAGCTTGTTGGCTCTCATTTGAAGCATTGCATGTTATTGCTGTCAGCCAGCAGGGAAGTCACTAACCTCAGTGGCATGGCTCATTCTGTGCTTGGAGATGAGCTGCTTTGTGCTGTGCTCAGTACTGTATGAAGTCTTTTTGCTGGAAGTACGAGATGGGGAACTTCTCCAACTGGTGACTTTGTTAGTTGTGTAACATAATGACATGCTGATTGCCATTTTCCCTTTTGTTTTCATCTCTGTCTTCTGTCACTTGGATGGATATGTATTTGTTCAAACTCATCTTTTGATGGCAACTGTTGGGTGGGTGTAGTATGGGTGGTTTTTTTTCCTGTGTAGTTTAGTGTTTGCTGGAATGCATCAAATTTCAAGAGGCTTTATCCAAAACAACTTAGTGTGTTGTGCTAAGGTGGTTAGAGCCTTAAATCTGAAATGGTCTGCTTTAACTGCATCTGTAGCATTTTCCCTTTGGGGGAGAATGGGGCTTTTCTGCACTTTTTTGCTGTCGTGACCCTGTATTTAAGCTGCATCTCACTTCTGGGTACACGCTGGCATGGTTATTGAACTGATAATGCACAGAAACTTGGAGAACTTAAGGAGCTGTTTTGGAAATGAGTCATTTTAGTGCGCAGTTCGATCTGCTGTAGCTAGCAGCCAATCATCTGGACAAATGCTTCGGAATAAAGGTTGTCATCTCCTGAAGCGACAATGCTGTCTTTAAATTCCTCTTGTAGTCTGTTCAAGGATGCCATCTGTTGATAAATAAACATGTTCTCAGGTTCCTTAGTCCCAGGAAATGTTGTTTTTTTTTGTTGGTAATTTTCACCTACAATCTCTCATGTAGTCAAATATGATATCAATTAGATGTCACTGATTCATAAATGGAAGAAGAAAATGTCATGTTCCTGTTGGTGGATTGGATCTGTTTAGTCCATTTGTCTGATAAGTAAAGCAACTTCATTTTGAAAAGGGCAGTGTACTTTTCCTGGTGGGTGCTGAATAGCTTGCTATTACTTTTCTGCATTAAAAAATCGGTTTTGTAAAACATTTCTCTTGTTTGGATGTGGGCTGTTCTTCCCTTCACCAAAAATACATTATTAAAAGAGAATAACAAGCCAAACAAAAATCCATAGTGCTGTTATTCTCCTCTCATGCGTGCAGCTTCGTTATACTTCTGCTCATTGCCTTTAGGCATCCAGGATGTGTCAGTGATTCAGGTTTTAGTTCAGAATCAGGCACATTTTAAAGAATAGTCATGCAGTGCTAGGGGCTTTGCTGGGAAACAAAATACCCACTTTTGGGCATTCATCTTGTGGAGAGAGCTGTTGGCTTTGGATCTCTGATGTGTTTTAATGTGCTGCACTTTAGGCTTGGTAACATTATTTAATATACTTTGTAAAAATGGGAAGTATTAAGTTACTTTCATTAGTGTCCTGCCTTGAACAGTGGAGGCTGAAGCAACTAATGTGCCATCATGTGATCTTCTGATGTACAGAAGCATCCTGTAGGACTAGGGAAAGCTGTTGAGGGAAATCAGCTTGCTTTTTCAGGTACTGTGTTGTCCTTTGGCCTGGTGGTTACCAGTCCTATAAATTAATGCATACTGAAACCTGAAGAACAGATAGCAGTATAATTTCCGCAGGTAACAGTAAACTTAGCAGCTGAAAATCTTGTGCTGTCAGAAGGGCATCTATCACAGAGAACTTTCTATTGTAGTATTAATAGTTTTCTGCCTCGTTACAGTATCGTGCATGTATTCATGTGTACCCATGACATTTCTGAAATCTGAGCATTTTGCTAGTATCCTTCCATCCTTCCACGTGATGTTATCACATCAGCTCTGTTTTGGATTCCAAATGTTTCCAGCTTGTGACTGCCCCGTTCCGAGTTTCAGACTTAGTTCCAGACTTAGTCTCACTTTTCTGCACCAGTACACCTGCTCCAGGCTATTGGAATCGTACCTGACAGCCAGGTGGGTGGAGGTGTATCAACCCAAGATCTGGAAGGGAAACTTCACTTGGTGTAAACGTGTTAAATCTTCAGATGCTCTCAAAGAGTGCGGGTATCATGTACCAACAAGTCGACAAGCTCCTCAGTGCCCCAGCTGGTTGAGGACAGCAGAACTGCCTTTGCAGTTGCTTAGACATGGATTGACATGACTTGGGTGAGTCAGAGCCGTGTGGGAGTAAAGCAGAACACAAGAACAGAAGCAGAGGAGCTTGCGTGCTTTGTAAAGCTGTCTCTCCTGGCACAGCATCACTGGCTGTTGTTTGGGTTCCTATCAGCACTTATAGAAGGGTTTATTCCCTTCTTGCTCTGTCCCTCCAGTGATGAGAGAACCAATGTGATTGTTTAGTTCAGTTTTCAGGTAATTAAAACTGAGTCTGTGTAGTAAATTATGTAGTTGTTTTTCTTGTATTTTTGCTCGCAGGCTTTGCCAGGGCATCACTGGTCTGTCATTGTAAACAGGATATCCCTTTCATTGGGACATGACAAAGGCACTGGGTGATAATTACATGATGCATGCTGGTTTTATCTGAAGTTAGACTGGCCGACTGTGCTATGTGTGGCTTAGGAGTGATGAGGAGTGTTGTTTGAGAACAGGAATTGCCTTGTTCTCTAGGCAGTTAATGGGTCATAAGACTTGCTGCCCAGAAACTGGGGGCAAAGGGAGTGAGAGTGAACAGACTGAACCACATTACTGGATTTTGCTGTTAGAAAGAATGTGTTTGACAGCTGAAAGGCAAGGCTCAATAATTGTACCTAATTTTGCTTTTTTTTTTTTTTCCTAATGGAGTGCATGACTTAGAGATTGTATAGCCTTTCTTGCTGGCAGCTACTTTTTATGCAGTGAGATGTTGGTAACATGCTTATCTTTCTACATCAGGTGAGGAATCAAACAAAAAAAAAGGTATGTTAGTGCGTGTTGTTGCTTGATTCAGGACATGAGCCAGAATAAGTTAGCAGAAATCTGATGTGAAGCACTAAAAGGGTGCTGCTCTGTAATGCTTATGTAAAACTCCTATGGTCCAGTAATTGCTGTAACTCTTGGTTTCTCCGTGGAGACTTATTATTCAATAGCCAGTTTTTAATTCAGCATTTACAGAGACTTCTGTGGCCAACATTCATCTTATCTTGAGCTCCCAACTGCATTTTACTCTGAGTTCAGTGCTGACCCTGTTGAATAAATACCTGGCATCTTGCCCTGCCTTCCTCCCTAATCTGGCTGCTGTATCCTGTGCTTTGAGATTTGGGGTAGCGTATTGCTGGCTCAGCAGAGATTTCCCAGGTGCCCCCAGAATTAATTTTGCCTTCTTTTCATGCTTGCAGCACACACTATTCAAAGGCCTCAAAAGCTTCAGCTTTCAAGGATTTAAAAGCACTGAGTTCATTTGAAATTGCCTTTGAATCGGTAGACACCAAGTCTGCTTCTAGTCTGAGGTCAAATTTAGAATCTGCATTCCAAGTGAGTGAAGAAACGCTGTGCTGAACTATGAAAATGCATCTAGTTTGTAGTAGTTCTAGATGTCTGTAAATACATGGGCAGGGAGGGACAGCTCGGGCATGGCTGATGGTGCCTGCTTTTTTTAGATGTTGTCTTAACACTTCATGATGTGGAATGATGGCATTGCATTTCCAGGCAGCACTGCAGGCAGCACTCAGCCTCACTGTGTTCAGGTGGCTGCAGTCACATCATACCTGGCTGCAGTTACACATCCTTAGCTCTCCCAAGGTTTTCAGGTGCAGTCACAGTGTTCTGTTATCGCTCTGGTTCTTGGTATGTCCTTCAGGTAAACAAACTGCCATTGCAGCACAGTGGTGCTTGTGAAAGAAAGTAATGCTTTGTACTTCTCATGCTGTGTGTGTTTTGCAGCTTGTAGGCTGAATAATGACTGCATCTTCAGAAAGCAAGGTGTTGAAGTTCAGAATAAGTAAAAGACTTCAATTGTGAGAACACGTCAGAGCAAAGTTTTAGCGTGTGTTTTGTTTGGAGGTACAGAAATAATTATGCAGTAAGATATACGCTGTGAGGAGCTGAATGTATGTATGTATAGTCTTAAAGAATATGTGCAGGCTTGTGGGAGGGTGTGTGAGCAAGTGGGGATGCTCATCTGTGTCTCATGCTGGTTCAGTTACCTGTGCTTATTAAGTACCTGAACATGGGCTTGGGTTTATCTGATGCTGACAACAACAAACAAACTTTCTATTTACTCTTGAAATACATGTAATTGAACTTGTGTGGTTCAGACTTCTCCTGGCAGTAATTTTCCAATGTTAATTAACTTGATGATCAAAGATGGACAGAGATTGTGTGATCTGTGCTAGGTCTGCATCTGGTGAGCACCACCAGAGTTGGCATGCCCGCAGTAGGTTGTGCAGGTTCTCTATTAGCATAGTCTCATAGCCATTGCCATACCCTTTTCCTTCCTCTATGGGAGCTGTACTGCTTTTTGGCAGAGAAATTGTGTGTGGAACTTCACAGTCTAGAAATGATTCTGCACTGAAGGCTCCGGAGTAATCAAAAGTTTCTTGAAATGTGTTCATGGCTGAAATTCATCCTTTGTGTGCTTTGCAGTGTAAGTTGTTGGGCAGTTCCAGATACTATACAGAAAGAGGGATTTTGATGGTTGATCCTTCTATAAGTTGGTCTTGCTGCAGTAGTAATGTGTGTGATATCCCCTTGCAGTCTGTGGCAGTCTGTGCTCAGGGGCCTCCCCAGCTGAAGGAAAACGTCTTCTTTTGTAGCTCTAATTTTATTGTTTCACGTTTGCTTCTTTGATTTTTGCATAGCAAGAAGAAGCAGTTACTGAAAAGCTGGTAGTGTCACAACTGAAGCACGTGTTGTGTGATGCTTCCTCTTTTTTTCCACCAGACATCTGTTAGTTTCATATAGAACTTCCTATTTCTGTTAGAGCTGGGGAGTGGTTGCTCCCTGTTCACCGCTGTCATGCACGTTGTGACACTTTAGGCTGTTGTTTCTTCCTGTCTTCCCTGCTGTTACGCTCAGCCTACAGCTGTGCCTTGCTCAAAAGCCATTCTTGCTCCTCTTTTTTCTCTGCCTCTTCCAGTTCCTTTGCTATTGAGATGGGCATGGGTGGCAGAATAAGCTGTGCCTCAACCCATGTAATGTGGTTGCACCACTGGAAAGGAAGAGGAGACGGGTCTAGGGACACTGAGACTGGTTGGTCCAAATAGGTGGCAGTGTACAAATTAACCAAATAAAATCATTCTCCATCAGTATGGAGTGAGTTTTCTGGGCGTCCTGTTTTTCCCATTTAAAAATCGGGATTTGTGAGAAGAGCATTTGTTTTGCAGAGCAGTTCTTGTGAATGCCAGAAGGTGGCATAATTGATTTTCCTAAAGCTAGTTTAAGTGCAGGAATGCACAGGATGCTCATGTTAAAGCTGTTGGTCAAATGTTGGTCTAAGGAGGGTTGGCCTTCAAAGTTTAGGATCTATTTAAAGCTCTATACGTCCTGTTTTTTCTCAGAATGTGAGAACTCTGGTGGGATTAATGCTGGCTTTAGATATAAAAGTTTGTGAAGCTGGAAGCACTTTAAAGTGCAGGCTGGAAAGTATTCGTCCATCATGTATAGGGGAGTTCTTGTCCAAGATGTTTCTGAATCTTGTCTAAAAATACCCTGTCTCACATTGATGTGAAAACATTTTGCTCTACTTATTGTCAAGAAGAAGCCAATTCCTGCCTGTTTTAAGCTCTTCAAGTGAACTGCTTTACAAGAACAAATGAATGCAACTTGGATGTATGCAGTAGCACTTCTAGGGTTCTAGAAGCAGTAAGTGGAAAGTGGGTTTTTTTTTTTGGTGGTTTTTTTTTTTTGGGGGGGGGGGGGGGAGGGGAAGGAGGCCAGAAGCATTTATGCATCATGCTGGAAACAGATTTTTGTTTATTTTTGTCTGCCAAACTGGATACTTAATCGTTGCACAGTGAGAAAAGTGTGATGTGATGAGGCATTAGACAATGTTGGACATGGTGCTTGCGCTGTTAGTCAGAGAAGCTTATCTTTAGAGCATCTATGGTGTGGATCTCAAATGGCAGTTGAATATATCCTAAAAGTAAGTGTTGCTATTCAGAGTGTGAAGGGACCTGCTGACAGAGGGAGCACATTGGGCACAGTCAGCAAGGTTCGGTGGCGAGGGGTATGGAGTGCTGTGTGTGGGATGGGCACTGCTTTGTGCCACAGATGGGTGGTGGTTTCACAGCAGGACGTGCTTTGTCTGAATAGCAAAAATGATTTCGTGTTGTGCTAACTTAGCCCAGAACTTCGGAAGTTGTTGCTTTACATGGTGCTTTTTTCCTCTTGGCTTCAGCTCCCTCTGGCAGACAAACACCTGAATTACAACTGCTTTGAGTTTATATTTCAAAGGCCAGCCCTGGTACAAAGCTCATGCAGTTGTTTGGTGTTGTGTGCTTGTATATCAAAAGACACTTTTTCTGTCAGAAAGCACCTGCTGTAGGAGCTGCTGCGTGGAGGCTCCTGAGAGCACTGACCTCCAATTTTCCTTAGGGATGAGATGTTCTGGGCATCCAAAGCTCATCGTGGCACTCTTCTGTGATATAAAACATGCCTGAAAATGTCAGAAAATGAACGTTTATAAGTGGGAGACCAAACTGTTTGGTTTGAATTCTTCACAGTTTTTGAATTCCAAACGAGATTAACACTGCATCTTTTCTAAAAACAGCTTTTGCTGTGCAGTTTTCTATGATGTATGCCCTGGCTTGGTCTTAAATTATCTGCACAGTTATGTTTATGTTGTCACTAGATTGGGATGTTACAGCTGCAGAGATGTTCCCTCTAAGTGAATATCCTAAAGCTGTCATTTTAGTTTTGCTTCTGGAAGCAAATTCATAGTTGGAGCGTCTACCCACTGTAACAAACTTGAATGAGATAACTAATGGGCACCTTTTTCTAGGCAAAGTTTCAAAAGTTCAGCTTGCTTTAATTTATATTCTCATCAATTCCAAGCCCAAGTGCAATTGGTATGTTCCTTTTTGTAGTTATTAAGCAGGGATTTTGGCATTTGATGATGAATTTATAATGTAAGTTTATTTCTAACACAACTTTGCAATCATTTTTGTGCTCAGTCTTTTATTTTCTGGAGTCCTGTGTTTTCATCAGTCTTAACTATGAAGACTGTGCTTTCTTCTGAATAGAAGAGCATCAAATCAGGTAGAGAAACCAAGTTGTTTGGCTGTGCTTTCCTTTTCAAATAGGTAGTGTACAGGTGATTGCTGGCTTAACCCCTGGGGAAGGGAGGGTCCTGAGCAAATACCCCAGGGAGGATCCCTCATGTATCTTTTGGAAAGAAGTCTTTGGACTCCACCTGACTTTGTCAAATGGGAGGAGCTGATTCCTGGCCACCTATGGCTCGTATGAAGGAAAAAAGTTTTTTTATTTTTTTATAATGGGCATTTTGTGTTGTACTGCATCTGACTCAGCTGGTCCAGCTGCAGTCCTGGTTCTGCTGTTCCTCATTCCATCTTCAAGTCTCTATGATAGAGAAGCTGTTCCAATTTTCTTACACTGAATGGGGCAAGTGCTGATGGCAGTAAGAGATCTCACACATCTTTTTGCCTCATAACCTTTCATGTGCTTTTGTGTGGAGACGAGCTGAACTTTGAAGCTTGAGTTATTTTATTAAAATGTATATCTAATGTAAGACAGACTAATGACAAAATTGATTGTATTATTTAATTATCATTTCTTTTGTGACTTCAAGTAAACCAGCAAGCAACAGTGAAGTAGCAACGTGCAGCATGGCATAATGGCTTCAAGTCTTGCCTGGAATGAGTGCTCCTACTGTTTTCTTGATGTTTTTTTTTCTTGGCTCACGGGTTATACATAATGACTTGTAATGTCCTGAAGCATCAGCATCTTTCTCTGAACCTTTTCAGTGTCTGTGTCAGTCTTCCCTGAGAGACTTTGGCTTTGGTTTAAGGACTTGAGCCTGCCCACGTTGGCTGTGCTGGATTGTGGGTCAGCAGACTGGATCCATCGGTGGTGACAACGCAGCAGGAGTTGCTGTGCTCAGAAAGTTGATCTTTTTGTCTCTTAAAGAAATTGATCACTGCTCTTACTGTGTGTTTCTATAGTGACTCAATGTGCTTTATTCTTGCCTCCCCATGCTTGCCCTTCTGAGCATAGGCTGTGTTGCATTTGCGCAGGAGGACAAAAACCACTCCTGATTAAAGGCAGTAAGGTTTAGGGAATGCAAAATGACTAATAGCTTCTGTATAAAGAAAATGAAAAGCCTGCACACTTCTCTTTAAGAATATTTCTTAAAGGTATCAATAAACATCAGTGATGTGACTTGCAGCTTGCTGTCTGGTGCATGGGATATGTTGTCAGGGTCCTCTGTCCTATCCTCCTTTTAATTACAGAACTGTTTAATATGTTGGTATCGTATTATCCAGTGTGAAAATGTGCTTGTGCATACTTTACTGAAACAAATTGTGCAGCCAACCAACCCTAGCAGCTGTGCGAGATTTGCTTAGAAATAAATTCTCTGTAGCCTGCAGATTAATGTAATAACAATCTGTTGCTTTGGCCCAGTTGTTTTCAGGAGGGTCAATCTGGCTGCTGTGCCTGTGCATCCAGATCTGTGGTGATTCACTAAATATAATCACCTGGGGAAGGTGAGTGGAGTTTTCTGACTAAATCAGTGTTAATTCAAAACCAATTCTTCAGAGCTGTATGTTGTCAGCAGAGTACGTGGGCTCAGAGCAAAGTCTGGAAATCTCCATTAACTCAATTTGGTTTTACCTCCTACTAAAAGAGTTTAAAACTCCTCTGACCGAATACTTTTCGGTCATTTGCTCAGTTGAAGCTTTTTTTTTTTTTTTTTTTCCTTACTGTTACCTGTAGCTTGACATCAAGTTCAAATTGCATCTTTTACTCTTGGAAGTGATTCCCACTACAAATCTTACCTCCATTTTAAGAGTTAAGCTCTCTTCAAGAGTCCATGCAGCACCTCTAGAAGTGGAGTGAAATAAAAGCTACTTTCAAGGCCAGGAATGCACACTTAGCATTGTATTTGCTATTTCTGCACCATCACATGTACCTGAAGCTGAATTACTATTCCTTGTTCCTTCTTGAACTGTCATCTCAAGAATAACATTAGAGGATTAAAGTTAAACATTTTCTTCAGTATTTTGTAAGGAACTTGTTTCCATTTTGGGAGCTGTGTGCATCTTCTGTGATGCAGTTGTTTCCAGGTGCTGCTGTAATATCTCTTGTATCTGGGGGCAAGTATGTAAAAAGACAAAACTCCCAACCAACAACAAAACAATGGACACAATCCCAAAACACATCCAGCTGACTTTGCAGTGTGATGGATAGTGAGTCAGAGTGCAGTGTAACTCAGAACTGTCTTTAGCTCTTTCATAAGTTGTTGGTGTATTTTAGAAAATCTAATTGAAAAGCTATTTAATTGTAAGGAAGATTTCTGAAGTTTCTTTAGGAAAAAATTGTATTTTCAAGTGAAGTAATCACAGATGCACATGACCAGCTTTCTTCCTGTACTTCAGTATGTGGGGAATGCATTGTATCTCCTGGAGGGAATGCTGTGCCAATGCAGCTCTCCTTCTGTATGCTTTTCTTAGAGATCCTGAGGATGAGAACTGTGCCATTATTTGCTCCTCTTCATTTTCTAGGACCGAGTCTTGAGCTGCATTTAGAATGCTGAGATTTGATTTGGTTGGGAAATGATAGTTTGAGTTTTGTGGTATTGCAAATGTTTTACCGGAGTTTTGGAGTTGTATTTTAATCTTTCTCTGTATTCAAGTGACCTCGTGTAGCAGCACGCATCAGTTTAATGTATTGGCAGTTGTCAGATGGACAGAGGACCAGAGCATTCCTTCCAACCTGTAATGGAGCTTCTATCTTCAACCTGAAGCAAATTGTGCTGGGGTTAAAATCCTTTTAAAAAGGCTCTAACCATTTCTAGAATGCAAAAAGGCTTTGAACCTCTTTATTTGTAGAACACTAGATATGGGGACAAAGCATCAGAAGTTTAAAGGTGTTTGAAACTGACTGAGATCAGCATTTGAACCTCTTTTTGTCTGTCATAGAGTCCAGAACCTTATCTTAAATACTGCTGGTAAAAAGTAGTCAGATGTTAGCAAGTGTTATTTGTGATGCAGTTAAATATTTTTACTTTCCCGTCTCCGTTTCTAAATGTGAATGGGAGATGTGCAGTGCCCACTCACAGAAGCTTTGAATGTTTTTCTTCGTGGTTAAAATGAACACAGGGTTCTGAGAGGGGTGAGGATCTCTCAGGTCACACCAGAAAGGATTTGCAAGGCTGGGATAGCTCCCATGCAGCAGAACCCTATTTCCACCCATGGGTTTCAGCTCTCAGATACGCAGCAGATGAATGAAAGGAGGGATGTAAGCAGCTGACTGGAACAGAGCACTGAATCACTTAACCCACAGCAAATCATTTGGCTGAGCAAATGCTTTTAGCTTTTCTTTAAAGACTGAAAAATAAGTTCATCTTAAAGCCGATGAAAATTCAGCGGCACATCTAGGAAGAATTTAAGCTAAAGCTGCTTGTTTTTCCAATAGAATTCATGTGGCATCTGAAGACTCAAATAAGTATTCTCAAATGAGTGTGTTCTAATTATGCTGCTGTGTTTGGTTGCATCTTTCTGCAGAAGAAAGAAAAAGAAAGGTGACTTTCTTCTTTGAAAAACCACAAAGGGAAGGAAGTCAGGGGAATTCAAAGGTGGTTTAAAAGTTTGGTGGGGAATGCACCTGCCCCAGGGATGTGGGCCTGCTGTGCTGGAAGAGAATTTGTAGTTCATAACATGGTGCCCTTTTGCAGAAGGGGAGCAAAAGCATAATGTATCAGCAGCATGCTTGTGGTAGCATGGGAGAAGCTTGGAGTCCAAGGTACACAAAGGAAAGGGGAGGATGGAATTGAGAAGGAGAAGAGTCCTAGCTCTAATGAAAAACAGCCTGACCCCAGTGATGATCAGCACTCCAAGTGTTGTTTGCAGGGATTGCTGTATGGCCTCGGTCATTTCACACCATGTCAACAGCTCAAGGCTGTGAAATGGCTCCTTGGGATTTGGCCTGTGGTCTTTTTCCCCTTCGTGTGCCACCTGTTCAGTTACTTCATGGAGGAGTTTCCAGCAGCTGTGCCTGATGCCACGCTGCTCACTTCTTTTGCTGTCGGTCTGCACAGCACAGGTTTGGAAAGAGCAGCGTGGAAATAATTCTTAAAAAGCAAAGGTTCCTTCTTTCTTGTTTGTTTTTTTTGTATACAACATAAAACATCAGTGGGACACTTGGATAGTAAGTAGGATGCAACTTCAAGTTTGAAAGTATCTAATATTTAACTGGAAAGTGAATTTAATTAAGGTCACACCCCTTAAATGAGGGAATGGTCCCAAGGAGCTGCTCAGTCTGAGCAGTTATCTGACTCCTCAGGTTTAAAGTTCTTCTAAGTGCTGAAGCAAAGCAGATCCCCAGTTTGCTGCTCTAATGTAGTGCTTTCGCAGCATGCACCCAGGAATGACAGCTTCCTCAGCGAGTGGGAGTCTGCATGGGGCTGTAGTGCTGCTTTTGGCCTTCAGGGCCAGTAAGTTTGGGGATGAATGGAAAAGCAGTGTAATGTGAGGACAGAAAACACAGTGTTCACAGTGGCTGCAGTGCAAGCTGAGGGACCAGTTGTTTTTTCCACCTTTTAAAATGTGTACTATGCATACTAAATTCTGGAGGCGTAATTAAAATAACAGAATAATATGCTGAGATCTTCTGATAGGACTTGCTCACGTGAAGCCCATTAGGTGGTGTTTTCTCAGGGAGTGCTTAGCTGATTTGGGAGCATTGGGAAGACATTTGATTTACAGTGATGAGCAGATAGAGGATTTGTTTCTCACGTGGTTTGTCTCGGAAGTGAAAGGCATTTCTTTGGTTCTGGAGTACCTGGCACTGGTTCTTCCTTGGGCTTTGTGCTCTCTTGATTGTTTGATCAGCAGTGTGCAGGGTATTGAAAGTAGATTAAATCGGGTGCTCTGGTTTTATACGCTTTTAAAAATGTTAAGTTTACTGTTATTGATTTTTTTTTTTTTCTCCTGTGAGGGTTTTAATTAGATTGCTTATCAACTAGGTGGAAAAACAAACCTGGGCAGCATACAAAGGAGAAGGAGGTATTTGAGCATAGATGCTGCATTCTGTACGGAGTGATCTTGTTGGTTTCAGAATCTGCTTTCTGGATGTGTGTTGGTTGTCTTGCTACTGGTCTAGGTGTAGCAGTGGCTGTACTGCTGAGGTTGGCTTTTTTTTTTTTTTTCCTTAAAAGCAGATACCAAAAATATTAACACAGCTCTTCTGTAAAGGTGGTGCGGATTTAAGATGGCTAGTAGGTGGTGGCATAAGCTTAATTAAGATGAAGAAAGAGAGCAGCATCATTTGCCAAAGGTGGTTTGTATGTGACATTGCATACAAGTTCAATATCTTGAGGCTCTCTGTGTGGTTACAGGACATGCTGTCTGATACCTTTCAAATAAAGTTTTAGGCCTTCAGTGTAGCAGTGCAGAGCAGGAAGATCTACTGATCTGCTACATACTGGGGCACAAGTAATTAGTGGGCACACACGTGTGGATGCTGTCATGTAAGTGCATATACACTGTGCTGAAAGTGTAAGGCTCCTTGATGCTAAAACTGCACTTTGCTATTTGTGGGACCACTGTTAATGCTTACAGCATTTAAATCCTTTGCACTGTACAAGTCCTGTCTATGCTGCACTCTTTGGGTGGCAACTCCTGTGAAACGTTTCCAGTCTTAATGCTGCTTATTTGTAATTAAGAATTCCAAAGAACTGGCTTTGCTCAGTAAGTGTATCTAGTCTTGAATTCATCCTGAGATATAATCTTCCTGGATTATTTTAGTTCATTGCTTGTGGCTATGGTAACAGTTTTAAATGCAAAAAACTATTTTGGGGAAACAGTTTCAATAATAACAATCAGAAGCAGTAATTACTGCTCGGTGACTTCATCCCTCAAATGAACTTAACGATGTAGGTTTCACCTTTGAAAAACCCATCAGAGTGTTACTAAGCACTGTTAAAATGCTTTAAAAATTTGTAGGAATCCTGCTCTTTGTTCCATTCTTTCTTGCTGAGCGGTGTGATAGGGTGTTGGCTTTTTTGTGATGGGATTAAGCTGTCCTGATGAACAGCAACATTGTCACACTGCACAAAGACTGCTCCGAAATCTGCAGAATAAAGGTCTTGAATGGTGTCTACAGTGGCCATAAGCGGAATTTAATTTTTCTTTCCTTAAGGGAGGTAATCAATGCGGTCGAAGCTTTCCCTTTTCTTCCTAGAAACCCGATCAGCTTATGCACGGCGATGAAATTCTCCATTCCATTTTTAATAGCTCGCCTTCTAAACTCCCTGCTGTCGTCAGCCCCGGGAGGTCACGGAGCGGAGCGTGGAGTTGCAGAGTGGTCCCTGATGGACACCTGCGTGCCCGGCTGCCTCCCTGCTTCTCCAGGCAATGCGTGAGCTGCGGGGCTGGGGGGGCCGGGGGACGTTCAGGATTAGGTTGTTGATAGCGTCCCTATGAGGACTGCTATTAACAGCACGCTGCTCTCCGCTTCTGTGCTGCGGAAAGCAGAGTGGTATTTCAGTTCCCATAGCATGTTGTAAAATGCATGAGATTCTGCTCATCCTCCCTGGAAATGAGGATAGGAAAATGAGAGCATCCTGAAGCAGAAGCTATTAGAAGAGCATGCAGAAACCTGCAGCGATTTATGCTTTATTTTGTCTTCCTAGCTATGGATTAGAAGGACTGATTTCTGCAATGGGCTTTTTTCATAATGGCTTTCTTGTATTGTTTGGTCAGAGCTTGCACAGGAGGAAAACAGGCTGCTGAATTTAGTCACTGATCTCTATTAGCCGTGGCCTAAGGCTATGCTGAGATTTATATCCCATTTGTATTGTTGCAGCTCAAAAGAAGAATGTTCAGAGGATGACAAGTGTATTCTGAGTAGGTACGTTGTTTCATTTTTATATGAAACCCATTTTTCTGCTTTCATTGGTCAGAAACGAGGTTAATAGGAAGAGAATACAGTGCAGTGCTGCAGTGTCCCTGTTAAGGTAGAACAATAGCATCAGAAATAGTTCTTTATTTAAGAAAAGCAACTAATTTTTAAAGCTGCATTGTGCTGGTGTGCACGGTGCAGTCTTTCTCTCCTTTTTTTTATACATATACTGCAGTCAGCGCTTCCCTAACGAGGTGGCACTATTGTTGAGTTAGAACGATAGAATCATCGTATTGCTTTAGGGGACAGCAGGATTTAAAAGGAGATGCCTTGCAGCCCCGTCTTACAGATTGGAAGCATCGGTTTAAGGGCATTGGCAGAATCATTTCCTTGTTCTAAGCAGCAGCCACTGCTGTGTCAGTAGTGTGTGGAATGGAAGTCCTAGTTGGTAGTCTGTTATGGAAACGCTGTTTACTGTTATTGTAGTACCGTGGTGACAACATGCCATTGAAATGGAAAACGAGCTCTCCTGCTATCTGGAAATTCCCAGTTCCTGTGCTTAAAACATCCAGGTCATCGCCACTTTCTCCAGCATACATGTAAGTGAGAGAAATGAGGATATTAAGGTGGGAATTCTTTCGTGAGACTACCCTGTGGCAAAGTACCTTGTTTTGTATTGAATGACATTGGCACCCAGAATTTTACCTTGTTTTGTATGTAGACCCTGAGATTTTTATCCTGGATGTTTCATGATGGATGTCGTGTCGAGTCTTTCCCTCTTTGTTGAAACGTAGAGAAATTGTGCAGATTAAGCCGTGTTCGTAATATCGTAAATGTTCTTTTTGAAAAGTTCATGTTGATGTTAATTTGCAGAGCTGAATGGAGAAGTGAAGGTGTGAGGCAGGCTTAATTTGCGGTGTATATGATAACGTTTCCTCCTGATTAAAAACTGAACGTGGAATCACCTGCTCTGTTGTAGTGCATTTCTGTTCATGTTCTTCTGTGAAACAAATCTTGCTTTGGTCTTTCATCCTTGCAAGCTGTAGCCTTAATACAAATTGAGTGCCTTTATTTTTTAAGAAGTTAAAAGCTTTAAAGGAGAAATAGGAATCGTTGGTATCTGAATGCTGACATAGTTACTCAGTTTGCTGGTGTAAAGTAGCTTTACATAAACGCCTGTTTCCATAGCCATGAAAGCAGCGTGCTTTGTTTGCCTTGCCAAACCTTGGTGGAGCTTTTGTTCACCTTTTGCTGCTGCGAGTTCCGTGTTAGGATATACAGGTGGCTTTGTTTCCTTCTGTGAAATAAAGCTGAACGTCAGGTAGAAAACTGCTCCTGCCTTTAAGGAAGCAGCTCTCTTATCTGAGTTGCTTCAAAATGCAGAAGTGACTGTGCAGATGACTTCTGTGTTTGGGAAATCACTGTGAAAACCGACTTTCTGATAGCTGTTATCTGGAATACTACAGGATTAGCACTTCCCAGCTTTTATTTCTTTGCTGCAGCTGCCGTAGGGACGTGCTAGAAGAAATGGGTGTTTAGAGGGTTCTCTGAATGCTTTTTTCTTGTTGCTGAGCACTGTGTTGGTAGCAGCCGACCCGAAGCCGTGCGGGATGCACGGTGTGTGTGGGGTTACCATTGCTCTGACCGGGAAGGAGAGCAGCAGCTGAGCCAACCTGCCTACATGGAGCCTGAGCAGGGAACGCTCCTGTTTTAGGATGAGTTTTCATGGGAAGGCTTAAAGCATCTCTCACAGAGTGTGTCCGCTATGCTTAAGGCTGTCGGCTATTTCCAATAAATTGTTGCTGACCATGAGTGCTTTTTAATGACTGAATGCAAAATACAGAGTTGTGAAGCTTTGGAATCTGTTTCACAGTAGTGTCTCTGATCTTGTCTGATGCGTTTTTAAAACTATGGTCGTTGCTAAATTCAAGCAACATCAGGAATAGCCCGTTCTGATCCATCTGCTGCTCAGATGGAATGCTTTTGTGTGTCGCCTTTAAGTTGTTAATCTAGCTGTGTGTGTGCTTCAGCTTTTATGGCAAGGATCGTATAGCTGATTACCTCAATGCGTTGAAAGTATGCGAACAGGTTTAGTGATCATACATAACTATATGATGCTGAGCTTATCCGGAGCATGGGAAATATGTGAGCAGCAGCCTTAATCATTTTCAGAATGATTCTGTGTATCCGAATGCTTACGGAGATATTCACTGCCCTGACATCAACAGGACTCTCAAATGCAGCCTCCCAATTATTCATGCACTTCATAAGAAAAAGAAGTTTTACAAAATGGCACCTATTTGATGAGATAGTAGGTGTAGACTGGCATAACCAACCTTGTGACTTAGATTGGCCGGTAACATCAGTGATTGAATCATCCTTTCCATTGCAGAGATGGTGCTAAATTTGCTAAGTGCTTTGTGATACATTTCTTAAACCTTCACTGCCATAGGTTTTCTCCCACAAGTAGTGCTCTGCATGCTGGCAGAGGGCTTCTTTCAAGTACATACTCAGAAGTGACATGTAAAACAGTGCATCTGTTAGTGTAAAATATGACCATACAACTACTGAATTTACAGGTGAGCACTTCCACATTTGGTATTCTGGATCTAGAGTATATGAAACTAAACTGGAACTTCAGTCCCTTGGCGTGGTAATGCTATGGGTTTGTAGTGCAATTTTTGTAATGTAAAGCAGGGAGACCTTAAAGGCTTAGGTTTTGTCATGCTTACAATGAAATTCTAATTCTTCAGGCTTTTCCTTGAGTTAAAGTTGGCCTTAGCTTTAGAAGCTTCATCCTACTTCTGATTTATAAGTAACTTATCTAGAGAGTAAACCCATTGTCGTGACTCGCAGATTTTATGAGGTCTGTGTACCTGATACCTGAACTCTGCCTTAGTTTCCTGTACTGGAATGCTGAGCTGTGGCTCTTGAGCACGTTTGGTGCTTGAAGCAGGCATCTCTGTACAAAGTACCCCTGTAAAACAGTTAATTGTCCTACGAGCTGTGCAGCTGAATAAGTCTAACCGCGGTTTCTGCTTTAAAAGTTTGTTCCCAAGGTGCAGAATGCATGCAAAGAGCTTACCCGAGAGAGTCCTCTGCTGCAGGAAACTTGTGTCCAGGTAGTATATGAAATAAGGGACCTGCTGAAGTTGAGCTAATGGATTTGTAGGCAAGTACATGGTTCTTTTATGGGGAAGTCTGCTGTTTGCACTGGGTCTGGCACTGCTGTTCTGGCAGTGGAAAGGAGAAGCAACACATCACGGCTGCTTGGCTGGTCGGTTTCCCGTTGCTACAGGTACAGTTGCAGTATTAAGAACGCTTTGAGAAAGCCCTCCTGTTATTTACAGGGAGAAGGATCCCTCCGAGGAGAAACACAGGCAGCTTGTCTCTTGGTGATACCGATCCTAAATAGCTTGAGATCACCCCAAGTCCACCTTGAGATCCAGGGATGTTTCATAGGTGAAGTCCGTATTAGAAACGGACCGCTGGAATGTGACTGGTGTACGTAGGTATAACACAACTTGTCGGTGTGCAGACATACATGCAGGTTTGTGCTTTCATCAAGCCCTTCTGCATTTTCCTCCATGGAACTTAGAATGCACTCAGTGGGTTGAAATGAGTGCAAAAGCTCTTAGAACAAGTGTATGCCCTGATGGTGGAAGCGTTTGTGTTTGCTGTTGTGTTGGCTGTGTGGGGACAGGCACAGGTGGTTTGGCGTTGGTGGAGGCAGGCGAGCAGTTCCAGCAAGTAAACCAGAGGAAAGGAGGCAGTGAATGATGCTAAAATGGAAATGGAGGCTTTCTCGGAATTGCAGGGATTTATCGATGGCCGTGTTTTAAAAAACAGGCAATTGTAAAACAAAACCCAGCAACAAAATGTAGATTGAAGCAAGCAGAAATTAAGAGTGGAAGCGCCGAATTAAAGGGCAGGTCGGTGTGGGTATGTATAGCAGTTTTAAGTTGTGATGGAATATGCTCATGAAATTATTAATGATGTCACCACCTAATGTCATCTCCTACGTGAGGGACTTACGGAGAATGTTCTTATTCACAGTAGGAATGTCATTTCGGTTGTTTTTCCAGGTTGGGCACGTCTTCCTCTTTAATGGGAATGGAAGGAATGTTTGCAGAAAGCCTGGAGTTCAGAGTGCTATGCTACTAATTCAATAGCAACATTTCAGTGGCAAAAACAGCAAAAAATAAAATAAAAAATACGATACTTAAAACAAAGATGCTGATATTGAGAGCCTCTCTTAATCCTATTTTGAGTCAAAACATTTTCTGGAAAGCTAAATATTGATTTAAGTGTTCTTTGTCCTCGACGTGCCATGTTTAAAAATAAGTGAAATTGAATTAAAAGAATCTCCGTGTGGAATAATCTGTGTCTAAATTTAGTGTCGTCTATCCTTTTATGTTGAGCAGCGTTTTGATATTTTCAAATGGAGGCTGTTCTTTGAATGCATTTCCATCAATGACTAATGGTATGAGAAATAGAGAGGTCCAAATATATCCTTATCAGAGGGTTTGTGACACAATATATCCATCCCAAGTGATCTGGTTTTGAAATATGACCGATTGGATGTGCAGTGCAGCGATGGAAATCAGCGTGCAGAGAAGTAGAATGAATTCTTAATACTCGGGAGTAATCAGCGTTGGTTTTAGCCGCTTATGTAGGTTAATGCTTTTTGTGTTTTTTCCAAATCTCTGATTTGCTCTGCAGTGAGCTCTTTGAATCTGTGCTATACAGTGATATACTGAAGCAGGGCAAGGTGTGCGTGTGGGATTCAGAGAGCAGCTGTATTGATGGCTGTCTTTTGTGACCACTTTGTGTCCACTGCCTCGGCTGGGCATTCATAGCGAGCCCTTCCGTTGGGCTCTTGTCTACGTTTGGCAGACAGTGCTCCATTCACACCAAGCAGACTCACCTTTGGCAAGGTTTCCACTCGATGCAATTGTTTTCTGTCTGTTCTGAATTTCAGTGCATTGAGAATCAAGGTCTGGTCACCCCAAATACTACTTAAAAGTAATCTGGCAATACATGCCTGCAATTGAAGAGGGGAGATAGGGTTTGAAAGAGGTTTGTTTTGTAAATTGAAGGCTACTTTTAGTCCCAGTACGTAGACTTCTGACTTCTGTCTGTTGATCTGATTTTTGTTTTTGAAGTGGATTTTTCAATAAGCTATTCTAAGATTGAAATGTAAAACTTCATTGTAATAATAAACCAGCAAAGCAAAAGAGAAATTGGTTGTCATGAGATGTCCTCGTGTTATTGATTTTCTTTTATTCTGGTCAGACCTTCAGAGGTGATTCCATGACTTCAGGGTTCTCAGTTGCCTTCTCCTTCCTTGCAGTAACGACTTTGTGCTGTGCCATACTAAATCACTTCCATTGAATTATCTTGAATACATGACTTGACCTATTCAGCCAGAATACCACATCTGCCACTTTGTCATTTTTGCCCTAATTTAGTTGTTGTTGTGGGAAAACCTTATTGTGCAGTTGCTTTATACTTGCTGTAGTGTTGTGCAGTAGTTTCTGTTGAGTTTGGATGGGGATATCTGTGTGTTTCCGTAGAGAGCACACGGGGAATAGTGGAGTCTTAAAAATAGAGTTCTAATTGAGATTAGGGGGATTGTGGAGTGGTCAAGTATAGTTAGAGCACTAAAATGGAAGTGCATATTCATAGCATCACTGTCGTGTTCAGTCCAGCAATGATTGAGACTGTTGCAGTATTGGCTGCAAAAATGAGTTGATATCACACATCTCATGTGTTATCCGATGTGCTTAGTTCATAACTAAAACCTTAAAACGAACAAATGAAAAACAACACCAGACCAACCAAACACAAAAAAGCTCCAGTCTTCCCAGGGGGACACAGGGAATACTAAACAGCTGCGAGAAGTGGACGCAAGAGGAATGATAGAAGATCCTAGGCAGAAAGAGCAAGGGTTAATTGCCAAGCTGTGATGTCAGAATATTGGGTATTAATTTGCTGACCTTTAAGCACTTAGATTTATCCTCCGTAGCATATAGAAGAACAACTGTTCTGCAACAAAGAATGAGTATGGGAATAAGTTGATGCAGGGGTATGGAGGAATACATATTTATCACCAAAGCTTGAATGTGCAGGTGCCACTGTAAATATAAATGGGTTTTTAGTCCATTAGCTTTGCTCTCGTTCTGAGGAACCATTCTGCTAATTTAACGATTTCTGTGTATATGAAAACTAAATTTAATGACATCAGGCAGAACTGTAATCTCTTGGTGCATGCAGAATATTCTCAGTGTTTCCTGTAATGTGCAGGAAGCATTAAGCTGCTCAGCCAGAATTAGGGCTTACCTTTCTGATGCTTAAGACCAAATATGAAGGGCAGAGAGCAGGATGTGTCAGTCTGGTGTAAAATATGAAGCCTCTGAGTGACTGCATTCTGCAGTTTTGAACATGAAGGGCATGGAATAGTTCTTCAGAACAACTACAAAGTGTGCCTACGTGCTTTGCTTTCTGTTTTTAATGGTAAGAATCAATGCACTAACACCAACTTTGGCAAAACGTCATTAGAGAGCCCCTTGTAATTTAGCATCGTTAAACAATCAGTCTGCAAATTTAAGCTCTAAATGGCTCAATGAACGCAAACCCTTTGTCAGATAGATAAATGTGGATGTGGTACGAAGGCTCCCGGAGAGATTGCATACTGCGAGGAACAAAAGCTTTATAGCAGCGACTGAGCCAAATATTGCTTTGTTTCTGTGGAAAACATATTTGATTTAACGAGTGGGCTGTAATTATGCAACAAACAGCTTGAGAGCTCGGATAGTTTTTAGTTGTTTAAGGAATAATTTTGTGGAGAATGTTTTTTTCAGTGCGTGTATGCATCTTGGGAAAGGAGACCTAAGCAAAATTGCTCAGTCCTTTGCTGCTGGCTTTGCAGGACCTAATTCAGTGTTGGTCTTTGACTCCAGCTTGGCCTCATGTCAAATAAGACAAAAATGTCCCAAGTGATGGTGGGATTACCCTTACTTTTGTGTCTCCTGTCCTGCTCGGTTCCACTGGCACTTGGCAGCTTTCATCTCCTCAGTGTTCCCTGTGCTTTTCTTGGTTCCTGCCGATGTCGTGTGCTTGTGCGTTACATCGGGGTGATGGTGAGATGTGTTGGAGTCAAAGTGGCACTGTGTAACTTAAATTTTATTTTTTTTTAAACAGGAAGATTGGGAATGGCTTGACTTTTTATGCTTTTTTGTCTCCAAACCTTTAAATAAAGTTACATTTAGAATATCTGAAGTAGGTTCTCCTGAGCCTGCCTGGTTTCAGTGAGGTTCTGTTGGAGCTGTTCTGGTTGGTCATGTACTTCTAGTGATGATGCTTGCAGAGCTGTGCAGGCTGCTTTGCTTCCCTGATTGATGTTTGCTTTAGAGTGGTCTAAATCTGTGGTGAAAATGTTCAACTCGTATTGTAAAACATGTAATGCGTGTCTTCCAGTGAAGATTTGCTTTTTCTAAAAACATAATTTCTCTTTCTATAAGACTGATTCACTATTTGCATTATAGGTTTGCTCTTGTACATACGATGGCAAGGAAAAAGCTTTAGTAAATGTAGCTCGCTTTCTCGGGCAGTTATCCCCACGTCTTTTCTTCTCTGTAAAGACCTGGTGTGCAGAAGGAGCAAGGTCCACTGCAGATTGAATCAGTGTTCTCTCACTGTGCAGCTAGGCTGGGAGCAGGAGCTGCTCATTGCTATGATTATTTCATAACTGTGATATGAGTTCGAGCCAGGAATCCACCCACCTCTGCTTACTGCCCCTCAGCATGTATCCGTGAGCTATCCTTGTCATTTGTTGCTGATTTTTGGTGGGTTTGGAATCCTTTATCCTCTTCTTCTGGCAGCCTTAGAGCCTACTGAGAGTAATGCACAACTTCCCATGGCTTGTTTTGCTGCACAGAAGCTGTCTTTCTGCCCTCGTTGAGCAATATTGTAGAATATTAGAGAGCAATCTGATTTTAAAGGAAAGGTGGAGAAATGGATGCAGGAGCACCAGTTTGTTTAATTCAAGAAACTATAAGCTTTGCACCTTTGCTCCTCGACTGTAGGTTTCAAAGAGCTCAGCATAGTACTGAGCAAATATTAAAGTGTTCAGCTGTTAATGCCCTTATAACCTATAAAGGTCAGGTGTGAAAACTGAGATATTGGAACATATGCCCAAGGTGAGTGGTGCTGCACTAACTGCTGTAGCTGCTTTTGAAAATTGCAACCGTAGCAGTGACAGCGTGGTGTTAATTCACTTGGGGCAAAGGTCTGCACGTTCTGATTGCAGCAGCCCCTTTCAGGTGAGCAGCGTGAAAATGGGGTTTTAAGAAATTATGGTAACTGGATAAGTACAAGTGTTCCTTGTTACATTATCAGCCTCTAATTCATCCGTTAAAATGATGGCTTTTAAACACGCATGGCAGGTCATCCTTCCAGTGCTGTTGTGTTTATCCTGCTTCTATGTGTTCAGCTGCAGCAGAGTGTACAGAATATGACACCAATTGCCCTGTGCCAGTCCCTGTAGGCCCTTAAAGCATGAACAGAAATCTGAACATTCTGGTTGGTTTGCCAACTTGCACCCCCAAAAATTGCCTTTTGTCTTTCTCTTCTGGCCAAGGTCGTGCTAAATGTAAGCTTGCATTCCTTGCGCTATCCTTTGTGATATTTTCTGCTAAGAAATCATTGCCATCTGATGAGATGGATTAGTTTTACAGGGTTACTGATACCGCAAAGAAATGAAGTTAGAAACTTGTTTAAAAACAGTAAAAAGATGAAATGTAGTGGGGGGACGAGTGCAAAAGTTGTGTGTTTACCTGAGTAAAGGATGTCCTGGAGTTGTGTTGTTAGAAGATTGAGTGGAAGAAATGTGAAGAATAATGACTGTGTAATTTGTTCCTCTTTGTTATACTGATTTTTTTTTAGAATTTCTAGGTGGAAGTGTTGTGAGGTGATCTAATACAGTGCTACCATATCAGTTACGTTCATCGAGCTCCTCAGTGGTGTGGAACTTGTTGGGTAACTCCTACATTCATTACTTAGGGAGCTAGAGCATCTGTTTCTAATGGGAAGTCAGCAAGACAGGTGATACTCAAGCTTTTTTGATGGACTATGCATATAAGGCAAAGAACTGTGGTATAGTATAGAAGAGTTTTGTTGTATTTATTAGGCTTCCCATTCATCAGTTCATTAGCAAAATACATGCACAGCTGCATGCAGAGCAGCCCTGTACCACTCCATGTCTTCGATAGAGATCTCAGTATGGAGTAGAACAAAGTTTTGTTGCCAAATACCATGCTCCTGCCAGAAGTGATTTCTGGGGCTGGCATTTACCACTGACCAGAACACTGCAGTCATGGCCTGCTGGATGGTAATTTGACAGAGAAAATGAGTTTATAACCCTTTCAAAAACAAACCATGGAGCTTCACCACTTAAAGGAAGCGCTGTGTGAGCAGTAAGCTTGGAAAGCTTCTCCTCAGTTCCTCAATAATAGTGAGTTTCAATTGGAGAACACTAAGTAACCTGCAGCTGTATGCCTCTCCTGGCTTTTCCAAACCATGCCCTGTACTTTGGATCAGCAAATCATTGATCTGCTTGAAACAGGTGAAAACATTCCCGGTAACATTGTAGTCGCTTTGTTTCTTGTTGTGCATATGAGAGTGACTCAGTATTTCTTTCAGGATGTTTTAAGAAAGGTTTATTCCTGCTGTTGAGCACTACACCAAGTGGCAACTCTTTTCTCTAGGCTAAAGCCCTCCTGTCTAACTTAACCATAGGTGCCGCTGATTTCTGCTTGCCATGAGTGAGTTGGATGACTCTGCTGTTTCAGTGGGTTCATATTTGTGGAATGCTTTAGAAAATCATTCGCCTATTCCCTCTGAATCTTGTTGTCACCAAAGCCTGTTCAGAAATACTCTATTGGGGTGCTGGAAACTGGAAGCACATTTGAAAGGAAGACACGGATGCTGCTGATGCTGGGGATGCACTCAGCCCTCAGCAAGCCTCCACTTTGATCCTGTGATTAAATAGTACTATGGGATCTAAACTTTTCCTCCATTGAGGCGGTGATTAGCAGTGATTGCACAGAAAAAGCACTGTGAAGTAGTCGTTGTGGCTTCGTGTCTGTTTGCAGTAGTTCAAGAGCCTTACCAGCGTTTCTTCTGCAGCTTAACATTTGGCTTTGTCATCTTTCCAGTTGCCGATTGCACAACTGGAGTATTTAGATATAATTTCACACCTTTTTACCAGATGAAAAAGATACCTTTATAGGGAATAAATGGATTTAGTGGGCAGTCTAGATCTTGTTACTTTTTTAATATGGTGAGAAGCAAAGCTATTGTCATTCAAATTGACAGGGGCAATGAAATTAAGCTATATAACATCCATACAATGCACGCTGCTTTGCATATTTCATTGCTACAGAGTTATCAGTTGGGGGATTAACTTGGAGTCATGAGAAAGCAAAGCACACTTGGTTACACTGGCACAGGGAAAAACTTGAAAGAGTTGGCGTGAGGTTGAAATGAAACTCCTGAATGACAGCTTCTTCTGTGATAGCAACTAATTAACCTCCTGTGGCTTTCCCTGAACTGCTGAGAGGCTGCAGCAAGCAGGGAAGCTGCTCTGCTTTGCTATTGCAATGCTGATACTGCGTGCTGAACTCCAGCATCCCCTTGTTCTTAACGCTTAAAATTGAAAAGCCCATCCAGGGCAGCTATATGCACTGAAAGTGATGTGGTGTCCACATTTACAGCACCTGGTGAATTAGCAGTACGTCTTGTTGTAGTGGAAGCTGCCTCCCCCAACTTTTTTTTCAAACCCCAATTAAGAATGCTACAGCTGTTCTTGTTTAATGACTTCTATTGATCAGAACAATAGAATTAATTAGAAAATGAATTAGCTTTCTTTTTTTTGGTAGTATGCTTTATTGTGATATACTGTGCTTGCGATAAAGTACCAATCAATATATTTACATTCATTATGATCTAATTAATTATAGTGCTTAGCAGACCTGTGTTAATGAATATAAATAATGCAGCATCCAAATGTGGCAGATGTATGTACTCTTTTAATTGGGAATTCAGTCAGATATGAGCAATGTTACCTGTGTGTTCTGTGCATAAATGGTGGAGGTGTTTCTGAGGGTTCAATTTATAGCCCCAACACCAAAGTTATGTTCTGAATCGTCTGAAATTTCTCTGCAGAGGTGTTTTAAATTTGTCTTGTATGTGAGGCAGGACTCCTTTCTGCTGTTTTGTATATTGGTGTCATGCAGTATGGAAGAGCCCTTGCATTTTTACTTTGTCTTATAAAGATGGATTTCTGGTCTTATGTGCAGATAAATGTTAACACTGGTGCAGTGCCAGTGACATGCTCCGAATTTCTGGTCTCTCTGGGAGGACTCTTTCCTACCCATGAATGTCACAGGACGTGGATTCAGGGGATCAGGGCACTGCTGCCTGATGAATTGCTGACTTGTGTTGTAACTTTTGCCGAAATGAGCTCCCAAATGTCGCTTCCTGCGTAATGGGGGAGTGCCGAGCCTTTCCAAACTGTTAAACAAACTGGAGATGAAAATGGTGCGTGCTTAAATTAAAAAGGAACGAGTAAAAAACAAACGGCCAAATCAACAGGAAGCCACTTGTTTTTTATTGTATTGGGAAAGAGAGGATTTCTTAAATCAAAGATAAACAACAAGCAAAACCCAACCACGTAATTGTATTTATGGTTTTGTCTGAAGTTGTAGAACCTCCCAGAGAAGAACGCAGTGCTGTGATTGAGTCAGACAAAAGGTTATAGATATCAGACAATGACACTGTGTTGAAAATTAGGTAAGGAAAGGAACTGCATATGGCCACAACTCTGGAGAGCTGGATGGATCTCTTGGAGTGCTGCGCTGATTGTATGCCCTCTGTTGGTTATGCAGCAGTAGGAAGGCATCACGTGCCACAACGAACCTCATTTGGACAAAGCAGTGGAAGTTTTATATTACTTCCTTTCAGAGATTCACATGAAATGTGTGCACTGTTGTTCTAAACTTGGAAGACAAGGCTTTTAAAGCCCCTTCATAGCACAGCTATCTTATGTGACGTTTCTGGGAGGTCTTTCAAGAGCAAATACAGTGACATTCATGCCAGGTGACTCTGTGGTCCATCTGCACCCACGCTCAGACATCTCCCAGTGTGACTTTATATTCCTTCTCTTAGGAAGGCATCCAAATTTAAAGACTAGATGTCCCTTGAAATTGTTAGTGTTTCCTTGATGAGGCAGTAGTCAAGCTTAAAAAAACAAAACAGAACATTGAAGAACAAAGTGAATTTAGGTCACGAGTAACTGCTTTGCTGCTGTTCATTGCATTCATTACATGGAAAGGAGCTTGGAGAGCACTTCCAGTTAAGACACACGTGATTTTTTAAATCACACTCTGGATTTGTTTTACAAATACAATGGCTCAGTTTCAAACAGGACTGTGTTGCTTGCTGCAGTACATCTGTGCTGCTTAATTTCCTTAGATGTCTCACTACTGGGTTGCTACACTTCAAGTCAAAGCTAATCTCAGTGTGCCCTTTTTCCTGCTATCTGTTTTGTCTGTATACATAAAATCTCCCTGTTTCAAACCCATGTGCACTGTTGAGTGGTGAATTGGTATGAATACGTTTCTGTATCTGACCTGAGTAACCATGGGTTTGAACAAAGCACAGTGGTGCTATCGGAATTGCTCTACAGTTTCAGAAACTGCTCTCTGTAGGCAACGTGACAGAAGTTGGGAGAGGGAAATAGCTGTTCAATAAGAAACCAAACACTTTCTGAAGAAAGAACACTGTTTTTCAGACTGCAGACTCTCATGTCATCCTTACGCAGCGATCCTGGTCAGTGGGGAAAAAACCCCAAACCCAAATAACTGAAACACGTTCCCATCACTGAAAAGTAATTTCTGAAACTAGCTCGGAGGCCGATGTTTTTTACCTGCATGCTTAAAATCTGGAGAATGTTTTGTATCTGAGATTTGCAGCATTTACATTAAGTTGCTATGAGTATGAATTGAAACATGGAACCTTTATTTATAATTAAGCCACTAATCTGCAGGCGGGAGAGTTTTCTTTGCTAATTAATATTGTGTATATATGTGTTAGAGTGGTGTGCATGCTAATAGGTTATATGTATTAGCTTACAGAATTCGTGGGTCTAGCAGCATTTCTGGAGAGGAAATTTATTTACGTTTTATAATAATTACAGGTTAGGATAATTAGAATCTCATATGCATATCTCTATGTAAATCCAATTTACATCTCAAGTTGCGAGTGGAAGGCTAATAATGGAGCAGTAATTCGTAACAGTTCCACCTAAATTAGCCCCTTCCATCTGAATTTGGGCAGTAATTGCTTGGAATCAACGTGTGACAGCTTTGCACAAGCAAATCTTAAATTAAGGTTATGAAGTGGTTGCCTCTAGTAGCGAAACTGAGTATTGTGTCCTGAAGGATTTCTTGTGTTTCTAAAAGTAGCTTTCAGCTGAGACTCTACTAGTTATTTGCTATTATTCATGCGTGAGCAAGATGATGTATGCCACAAGAAGGAATTCACTGAACTTTAAAGTTACATTTAATGTTTGCATCTTCTAGCTTTCCTCTGCTGTTGGATGCCGTAGTTGATTTTGAAAATGGAATGAGACTCTTGCAAACATCCTGAAGTACTGGGAGCAGACATGCATATAAGTGTGCAGGGCTCTTTATCTGGGGGATGGGGGCCAGGATTTATTGCCTGTAAATGAAGTTTTTGAAATGATACGGTGTAGCTACTTTGCTTCCTTAGATTAGCTGAAGAGGGCCAAAAAGAATGGATTCTGTTGCCTGCTGGTTTTCTTGACCTATAGCTTCTGTTCTGTTACTTGTCATCCCAGAACACTGTGGTTTTAATGCAAAAGAGCACTTAATGAAAATGAGTTTGATCATAAGATTTCTTTGTTCTCGTCTTCTTAGATCTCTGGTGGAAGAGGAGGATCCTCATATGAAAGTTTCTCTTGGTAGTAGCGATATGGGCGTCTCTGCCCATCTGCAGTCTTCAAAGACAGGGACCACAAGATTTTTCACCAGCAATACTCACAGTTCCGTGGTATTACAGGTAATTGAATATCTGCATCAGTACAGATACATACTGAGAATTTGGGATGCTCTGATACCTGTACTCAGCAACCTTCCTTGTATTTGTAATTCCCACGAAGTCTCAAATTGTGTTGGTGTGCTGTGCTGGCAATGCTCGTGGGCAAGCATGGCTTGTAATTTCTTTTCCTACAAGTTAAAGATACCAGTTTTAGTAATCTTTAGTGTCTACTCTGTTTTCATAGTCTAAGTATATGCTACAAGCAGACTTCTTGAGCAGACCGTGGACCTTTGTAATTCTAAAGATACAGGCTCTCCTTAAGATGTCTCAACTCTTAAATTACATGAGGTGAGGCCAAGACTTCTCCAGGCATTAAATCTAAAAAGACAGTATTCACCTTCTTGTTAGTGTGAGGAAAAATGTCTGATGACGTGCCTGGTTAAAGGAAATCATTTTGTTGGAGCTTCTGTTCTGTAGTGTGTGAAGGAGGCCAGCGTTCCGTGCATCTTCCAGAGTGCCCAACTGGGAATGTCTTTAGAGGAAAGTCTTACTTTAAGGTGCTGCCGCAGATGACTTCCTTTTCTATTACAGTTAGCTATTATAAGTAGTTTGGAATAGACAGCTCTTTTTATAGTTTTGCCTTGTAAACTTTGCTAATAAATTTGATAGGCAGTGAACCAGACAGCAGCTTTCCTTTCAAGTCTTGCTATTTTACAGCCTCTTAATTTGTGCGGCACTTAAAAGTGGCAGGGAACAGATTTGTATCTAGAGTGCACATGTAGCTGGACTGCATAGGTTTAAAACAAAACAAAAAAAAGAGTGCTTGCCTTCAAGTAATTGCTGGAATGTATGTTTTCAAACAAATTCCTTCCTGGAAATAACTTAATTAACTGAATAAAGCAACTTTCTGAGGCATAGGGCACTTTGTATTCTTCAACCACTTATAGAAAATGTTCTGGTTAAGCCTTCAACGAATAATTCTCATTGAATATATTAGATGTAATTATTGTAAAACGACAGCTTATTTCTCAGTGACTTCTTGGTACTACAATACATGTGTAAATGAAATAAAACTAGTGCTTACATTAAGAGAAACAAATTCCTGCTCCCCTCTCAGATCAAACGGATGCTTTGCATTGTGCTCTCCTTGCAGGGTTTTGACCAGCTGCGAGTGGAAGGTTTGCTTTGTGATGTGACCCTTGTTCCAGGAGATGGTGATGAGGTGTTTCCTGTCCACAGAGCAATGATGGCTTCTGCGAGTGATTACTTCAAGGCGATGTTCACAGGTGATTTTTTTTGGTTGCTTTTAAGTCTGTGCATGTTTTTGGTATCACTCAAATGCTATCAAAACAATTTTATAAACGTTCCTACGTGTCTTTCTCAGGAGGAATGAAGGAACAGGACCTAATGTGCATTAAGCTTCATGGTGTCAACAAAATAGGCCTGAAGAAGATCATAGATTTCATTTATACTGCAAAGCTTTCCCTTAACATGGACAACCTTCAGGACACTCTGGAAGCTGCCAGTTTTTTGCAGATTTTACCTGTTTTGGACTTCTGTAAAGTGTTTCTTATCTCTGGGGTAAGATTTACTACTTGTAGTTCGCACTTATAAAAATCTGCTTACATTTTAAATTAAAAGCAGTGACGTTGTAGTAGTTAAACTGTTTCACCATTGTTTATCGCTCGAATTCACAGAACTATTTTTACCCTTTATTGCAAGCTTTGTGTATTGTTTTTTAGTATGAGCTTGGTATAAATACTTCTATTACTGTAACTAATAGAAGGATTTTAATATAAGTAGTGATATCAATTTTAGTTCCCTGATTCCTTACTTTATTTCTTAGTTCTTGTCATCATATTCCATATCCTTCCATAAAAAAACAAAAACTTGCTGAGTTAAACTGAACCAAAAATTAGAGCTGGCTGCTGTGGTCTGGTAGTGTAATTTCTCGAAACCTTTTTGTTTTTGTGGAGTGGTGCTTATGACAGTAGCAACTGTCATGGAGTCTTTTACATCATTATTCTTGTAAACAATTGGACTTGGTGTCTGTCCTTTTAGTAATCCCTTTAGAGGGTATATTTTAATACAGAGATGCTACAGAAATAATAGAGAGACAGCTACCAGAATTTTATGTTCATTTCCTTGTCATGCTAGAATTGAAAATGGCCTTCTATGGCTACTGGGACATTTAACAAATGAAGTGCTTTGGTAAGCAGAGGACAGACTCCAAAGCAGTAACCATCTCTTCATTTACTGTCAGTGTTTGTTAAAAGAGGAATATTTTGGGGCTTGTAACATGGATACTTTTCTGCAGTTAAAACAGACAAAAAGTTTACCCTTCGAATTAGCATGCTGCAATTGCAGTGCAACACAATTTTTACAGTTTTGGTGTTGTGTTGTTTATTACAGAGATTCAAATCTCAAGTCATGCCCCTGGTGTGGGAGGGGCACTGGTAACGACCTTCTTTGAGAAGCAGCATCCTCTGTTTCATTTGTGCTTTGAGAAGTGCTGAGCTTTATTCAGGCTGAACGTCTGAGCAGTTCTTGCAGTTTTCTCTATAAGAACAAAAACCTCTTTTCTTGCTACAAGAACATGACAGCTGTTAGGTTAGCACTTCAGGAGATGAACCTTCTCATGCAAATTTTGTCCAGAGTTCTGTCTATATGGGCAGGGAAAGATATGATGAGACAATACCCCATCCTTTTATCTGAATGATAACGTGCTGTGTTCTACGTGAATTATACTACTGGCTGAATTTCTTGTAATCCATAATAAGAAACAAAGAATCATTAATTTAGTATGGATTCAAAAATGTGATCTCTCCTGAGAGCACGTAAATAGAAGGGCTGAAAAACACTGCTAAGAGAAACCTGCTTCACTGGGAGAAGTGTAAGATGCATCTAGGTTCTGTAACACTACTGTTTTGTGTTTAGTCTTAGCATACTTTCTAGTTGCTCGTTTCTCAGGGTTGCCATAATGTTTCACTAATACTCTTCAATCCCATGCAATCTATTCTGCACTGCTTTTTTTTTTTTTCTTTTTACCTTCCAAAATGAGGCAGTGTGCCTCTGTAGGGCTTACGTTTCTATAAAACACCAAGTTGGATTAAGGGCTTGGTCTTTATAGGTCCAAATCAGTGACTTGGAGCAGCCTGCCTTTGATGGGAGCTGTGCCACAACTAATTCTTGGATTCCAAGGCTGGTTCACTGCTTTCTGCTCTGTCCTGTTTTCACTTTGTTCTTTGGCTCTTTGCACTGTCGGGGCAGGGCAGTGCCTGTGAGTTTGCTTTCTTAGGGAAAGATCTGCTTTGATCTTAAATTGCATTGTTTGGGACATTTTTCCTTGTTTGAATGCTAGTTTTCTGAAGGTTCCTTCACTTAGGATGTTGACGTGGTCTTTGATCTTGCAGTATTTTCTTCAATACTTTGATTTATACTGATATCTGAGGGGATTTCAGCTCCTTCAGCCCGGTACAAATGTTTCTGTATCCTTCTGTTTCAGAAACTGTCTTTTAATTTGAGGTGATGTAGTATTGTGCGGCTCTTTGACAACCTTCATTTGTCTGCTTGCAGGATGGTCTCCATTCTGTGGGAGAGTGGGACCTGACACTGGGGCTGGTTTTGCCAGGCACCAGAAACTGGCCTTTCCTAATGTGGGAATATGATAAATTCCATTTTCAGAGCTGGTTTTATTTCAGTACTGTTCGTTTTCCACTTGCATATGTGGATGCTGACAGAAAAATTAGGTGTTTCAGGGGAATGCAAGTTTACTTAAACTTATTCTTTATGAAACCTTTAATGTGGTGCTTAGAAGTTATTGAAACTGTACAAAACTGTACAAACAGTTGCATTCTTTGTCTGATGTTTCCCTTCCTCCCGTTCACTTCAGTAGGATGGCCAGAAGTAGCAGTTCCTTCTGTTTCTTGATGAGCTCCTGATTGACTGACTCCCACAGAGAAACAATTTCTGCACCTGTCATAAGTATCATAGCATAAGTCACACTTCTGGAAAATAAATGATCAAGTAATTTCTTCAGATACCTTTATTGTAACTTAACCTGTCCAATTTTGTGTATTTGTGTAACTATTGCTTTTTGTTCTGGAAGTTTTTGACTCAGGACTTTGGAATTTCTAGTGCATTTTTTTTTTTTTACTATAAATGTTTTAGCAGTATGATTTAGTGTGATGTATTGTTATCATGGAGTGGAGTGAAGCTGATAATATTACTTCTGGTGAGGAACGTGAACTTTGAGATGCCAAATAATACCAGATTTGAGTGGTAGTTTTAGTGAGAATAAGCTAAAAAAAAAAAAAAAAAGTACATAATTTCATGAGTGTAATGGGGAGGGCTTGTAAGTGCAATACAAAAAGAATTACTGTCCAATCCCATTAGGTTAATTAAAGCAGTATAGCATAGATTTTATGAGAAGTCAGGGGGCACTGGAAAATGCTGATGTGATTTTCATCTGTCATTAATGGTGTGATATGTCAATAAATTTCTCAAGTGCAGGCATTCCAGGAATATATTCAATTGCATAGATCTACCATGTAGCTTAGTTATGATACATCAATTGGGATGCAAGCACTGGGACGAGCCTAAAATAGTCTTGAATAGTGGGCACTTGAAAATGGATGTGCATTCTGCAACGTGTAAATTGCTACCTAAATGCCTGGTACCAGTGCTGTGCAATTTTGTCCCCTTTTCTTTGCTTTATCTTCCTCCTTCAAGTATGTCCTTTCTGAATGTGCAGTAATGTTTCTACTTACCTTGATGTGGAAAGCTTGCTGTCTCTGTAGTTGGATGCCAGTAGTTGCATTGCAAAGTCAGTTTTTAAATGCCATAACATTACAGGAGGAGTGAAAGTTATGATATAGTATGTAATATAATGTAATAATATATGATAGTATGTAATCAGTTTAAGGGCTTTTTTCTAATGTTTTATTTTTATTATCCATCTTGAATGAAGTTTTAGGAGTAGGGGTCTCCAGTTTCATTTGCTTAATTTACATTGTGCTGTTACTTCTATTTATGTATGTTACAAAGCCCTTAAAGGAAATGCACAGTGATTTGGTACTATCTCTCAGTAACAGTTGGAAGACAGACCAAAATGTCTCTTGAGTAACAGAATGTTTTGTAAGTACTGCTAGCTGCTAAGATCGTTTTGATATAAAGAGTGGTCTTCTACTTCAGTAATAATTTGTGTATGTATGTTTTATGGTAAATTCGGACAGTCTGCCACACATTCATCTGGCAGACAGGGCTTGATTGATTTGTATTAGTGATCAGAATGAGATAATAAGATATTGGAACCTTTAGTTCAAGGAAGGAGTGTCAGGGTTGCGAATAAGACTGTGACTGCAGATATCAATTCTAGGATAAGTTACATAAGTTTCTACTGAACAAAGAAGTCTGCTTTTCCCATACTTGTTAACTTTTGGAATTGCCTATTATTAAAGGTTAATGATAGATTGAAGTACTGTAGTACTAGAATGTAATCTGTCATGACCAGAACTCGTTTGAATGTTTTTGAGTCATAGTCTTCAACCTTTACAATCATTTTTTTTTCGTAACTACAAGATTTGGAAGCTTAAATTCTTCTGGAATTACAAATATGATGATTCTAAAGCTGTCCTAAAGTGTCAGCATTGATTGGGGTTGAACATGATGTTGGCTTGCCTCTGTAAGGACACTGTGAATGAAGCATGTGTGAAAGAGGTTTGGGGTAGAATATTGAATGCAAAAACAAGATGTAGTTCTTGACAAGAAGTGTCTGGGAATTTACTTGCTTGACATACATAATGTAGGTCTTGCAGAACTGGAATGACTGCATTTGCTGAAGTCTTGGTTCTTTCCCATCCCTGCCATCCTTTCCTCCCTTTGTCTTAAATCTTGAAGTGTAAGAAGGATGTAAGAAAGGCAGATTCAGCAGCGCTGGAAAAGATGTGAATACCAAGATATGGTCACTTGAATACTGAATCCAGTCAGGGTATGATCCACACTAAAGAATTTCATGCTTTGGTTATTTCTAGGGGAAATCCTATGCTAGTTATCTAAAAGATTACTAGCTTTGTCTTATATTTGACTATGCTACATCTGTAATTTGAACAGCGTGTAAGACTCAGTCTGTCTTCGTTCACCAGACATGTAAAGTTGCAGTTTTATTAATTTTTGAGGAATATATTTATGGGATTGAAGTCTGTAAATAAATTGTCCATAACACACAGCATCGTAGAGGTAACTGTGCCTTTCTGATCAGCTGCATCATGGAGTACTTTGCAGGTTGGAAGGGACCTCCGAAGATCCCAACCTTTCATGGGAGAAGGAATTATGACAATAGAAGCTTAATAAGGTTGAAGCAAGCCCTACTTTTTCATAATTCTCTGTAACCTTAGGCTAATCAACTTTCCTTTAACTGTATTTTCCGTGTTTCTTTCTTACAAAGCCATTTGCACAGCATTTCAAAGGTGAAGTGCTGTATAATTGCTATGTATCATCATTGTGTAATGCATCTGACATTGGCTCTCCCCTTGCAGTCATGAATATATACATCAATTGAATATTTATTTGCTCATGTGAAAATCACCCTGAGCGTTGTGAAGTGATGAAAAATACTGCTGATTCTGTAGTATTCATTCAATTCAGCGTCATCATTTAGACACCAAATTAAGAATCTGTTTTGATTCCTCTTTCTGTTTACTTACTAGGTTTCCTTGGAAAATTGTGTCGAGGTTGGGCGAATTGCCAACACATACAATCTCACAGAAGTGGATAAATACGTTAATAATTTCATCCTAAAGAACTTCCCTGCGTTATTAAGTACTGGTGAATTTGTGAAACTCCCCTTCGAACGTCTTGCCTTTGTGCTTTCAAGTAATAGCCTTAAGCACTGCACTGAACTTGAACTCTTCAAGGCAGCTTGTCGCTGGCTGCGGTTTGAAGAGCCTCGAATGGAATATGCTGCAAAGCTAATGAAGAACATTAGATTTCCTTTGATGACACCCCAGGATCTTATTAACTACGTTCAAACAGTGGACTTCATGAGAACTGACAATACCTGTGTAAACTTGCTTTTGGAAGCCAGTAACTACCAAATGATGCCATACATGCAACCAGTTATGCAGTCAGAGAGAACTGCCATTCGATCAGACAGCACTCACTTGGTAACGTTGGGGGGAGTGCTGAGGCAGCAGCTGGTTGTCAGCAAAGAGCTACGGATGTATGACGAAAAAGCCCACGAATGGAAATCATTAGCTCCCATGGATGCACCAAGGTACCAGCATGGCATTGCTGTCATCGGAAACTTTCTTTATGTCGTTGGCGGCCAGAGCAATTACGACACCAAAGGAAAGACAGCAGTGGACACAGTGTTCAGATTCGATCCCCGCTACAACAAGTGGATGCAAGTCGCATCTTTGAATGAGAAGCGCACCTTCTTCCACCTAAGTGCTCTCAAAGGACATTTGTATGCAGTTGGTGGTCGAAATGCAGCGGGTGAGCTGGGTAAGCACTTGTCTTGAGCTGTGACTCCTTTCTTTTTAGCCCTTGAAGTAATCCACTGCCCTGTGAATGTGGGGAGAGAAGGCTGAGCTTGTTGGCACGCAGCTTCTTTCTGGCAGTCCTGGAAATGCATAGATGCATTTGTCTGGATGCTGCTAGCTGTTTGAGAAGGAATTCCATACAAACAAAAATTAAAGATATCTGTATCTCATGTCCTGATGAGAAATATCCATCCTCTTCAACTTTGTCGTAGTGTATCTACGTGAGTAGTAATATATATGAGCTGTGTATGCACAGCTATGTACAAAATAAATGATTGGTTGAGCTGAGAAACCAACCCAGCTCTCTTCACTCTTGAGGAAGATGCAACTTCCTCTGAAAGGTTCCAGCTGAAACTCCCTGTTGTGAGAAGGTGGGGCTTTAAAAGGAGCACATTTCCTGGAGCAGTCATTCTGAAATGCTAGTTGGGCTGTCTTTTAATGCAGGCTAATGAGTTTTGGATGTCCTGACATTCTGTGCTTTTTAAACCACTTAAAATGTTAATTTTTTTTCTTGTGATCTTGTGACTAGACAGGTAATGTACCATTAGCATGAATGACTGTCTTTTTCCCTCCTTCATCCCTCTCCTTCTCAAAAGATTCTTAATATTACACCTCAAAGTTTAAATTAAACAATTACATGGTAACTTTTAATTTAAAATATCAATAGTGGATGGCCCCTGTGAACCCACTGAGTCTTCCAAAGCAAAAGTGTTAAAGTTTACACCCAAATCTGGGACTGTACACTCTTGTGAATTTGTCTCAATGCTACAAAATTGAAATGTTACAGTGATTATGCTTGGCATTTAGCATAGTAATATATCTAGTATGGGTATAATGTTTCCTTATTCTGTTTGCTGCTTTATCCCAGTACTCAGCTGTCTTATTTCTTTAGTAGCTGCTAAGCCCTCCTTCTTATAAATACCAGTAAATAAATATTTAGTTGGAGCAATGCAGAAGTGAATTTGTTCTGTAGCAGCTTGTAATTTTGAACTAATGCATCTTATCTGTTCAGATGAATGCTGCTTTATGATCTTATGGCAAGCTTTTAGGAATCAATGCATTCTGCTAGTATGACCCAACGCAGGGCTAGTTCTGCTTGAGGTTTAAAATCCAATCTCCTTGAAATGAGATTTCAGAATGCTTCCCAAAAACATTCATTGGAGAATAGTCGGCAAAAACTCATTTTCTTTACCAATATTCCTATGCAAATCAGTAGGTTCTCATACAGGTCCCTTTATCTACCTGAAACAAGTTCAGTACCCTGTAAGAGTTGTATAAGCTCATGTGTATTTCTCCTTGCCTTGAATGTCAGAAATCCTGACATTCATTGAGCTGTTTTCTGCTGATATTAATTAATAGCAGCCAGTCAGATTACTCACCTTATGTATTGTGCCGACTGTGTAGAATAGGGTTGTAAGAATGTCAGTGGAAAAAGTTGCTTGTCTGTTGCTGAGCCATTGCAAGCAGTGCTTAAAGCAAGCTTTTAGTGCAGTGTTTTTCTTAACTCAGATCAAGCAGCATCAGTCTGCTGACCTCAAATCTTCTGCAACTTTAAAACACAAAATCTATCACTTGTTTAAAAGTATTCTGTAAAGATATCATTAAAATACTGCAGCAATTTCCTCACAGAGCTGGGAAATGTCATTGGATCATTGTGGGAAGAGCTCCATAAATGCTAAGTATTGTAGCTGTCTCATGCTTTGATTCAGGGCTTTGGTTTCTTTTCTTGTTAATTGTGAGGCAAGTCACTTTTCATTTTCATGTTTCTTTCATAAACCTTGACAGCTGGAAGATGAAATCCAGCTTAAACTTTCCATTCTCATCAGAGCAGAAAAACTTCAAGCTTTCATACAAGAGAAGGTCAGGTGTGTGTTGGACAGGTATTAAGGAACTTGCCCTTGGGTTCAAACTAATTTCAATCTGTTGTAAGAAGAAAAATTACAGAAACCTCAATTCAGCTTTCCAGAAGATCACCTCTTATGGAAGAGGGCCAAAGGATTCAAGTTACCAAAATGAATTTCTTTTTTTCTCCCCCTCCTGACAAAGTCATGCAATAAAGTGTATTTATTTGAGACTCGACAGCAAGTCTTCCCCAAACAGTTTTCAAATGGTCGTTCTTCTGAGGACGTTTTAAACATCCCTTCCTACTTCAGCAGTGTGCGCTTTAGCAGTAATAAGTTGATGCTTAAAAAGTATGTTTTTATTTCTGGCAGAGCTCAGTTGTGCCTGATGCTGGTGGAGGCTGTCCCTTGCATGGGGAACTTTGCAGTTAGTTGTTTTCCTGATGTTTCAGGCTCTGCTGCTGCCTGGCTTCACTGGAGTTTGGCGTTCATTGTGAGATTCTGCTGAGTGCTTTGGAGGATGTTGGGCTGTGTTTGAACTACAGATTCATCGTGCTGCAATAAAGGCAGAAGGCTACTCACAGTTTAGGGAGAGATGGCTATGTGTTGTCCTGACCCCTTGCCCAGTAACTGGGAAGGCATTTATTTTCCAGGTAGCCCCCGTGATGCTTAACTCTGAGTTCAGGCAATGTCTTGATTTTTGTAATAATAAACACAGTGTAAATGCATGTATATACATAATGCATATTTGTATGGATGTTGTTGAGTAAGAAGAAAAATCTGCAGTGTGACCCTGTTGGGCTGTTTGCTGCCTGTGTAGTCCTGTAAATATCAGACCAAATTGAGAGCCAAAGGACCTTGTGTAAAAGCTCATTTCAGAGTGACTTCTCCCCATGCTAGGAGCCAAATTACACAGGGCTCTGTTCAGCTTAACAAAGTGAGCTTTGAGTTCTGCAGCAGCACACTGTGTTGTAGGAAATATAACTTGAAAATTCCAACTTTTTGGGCACTCTGTACAGTTGCTGAGTGTGCAGCTGTAATAAACCTCAAGACCCTTCAGAAACTACAGGCCAAAGTGGTCGATATCTATATACTCCTCAAATAGCATCACAGATGGCAAAATAAAGTGAGGGCAGACTGAGCATCCTCTGGGACTGCCAAAGCTTTGTGTCTTTTAAAATGAGACCTGTCTTCCCTGTGTTATTGGTAATGACCAGAGCAGGAGTTTCACTGTTAGAACATAAATAAAGCCTGATTTGAATAATTCATGCTCTTGGGAGGTAAAACCATCTGTCTCATCCTATAAAAATACATGCACTTTGGTTCAATAACATAGTTCTTTTGAGTGAACTGCTCTGTGAACTGTGTTCAATGCAGAGATGATAAACAGAATTGCTTCTTAAAATAACAGCACCTTTAAGTAATGCTGGAAGAGGTTTTTTTTCCCCTTTCAGGATGTTGTGTTAAAGCAAAGATGGAATGACCTTGCTGGGAAACAGCAGCACAACTGTGCAGAAAACCCAAGCAGAACAGTACGCTTTTCTCAGCTCAGAAGTCATTAGTGTGGTTTATAGCATGGTGGATGTGAGACCGGAGTTCAGATGGTTTGTCTGAAATTCTATCAAGCAGAACTTGATGTGTAGTGGTGTTCAGGAGAATTCTGAAGCCTCATCAGAAGTGAAGAATCTTGAGTTCACCAACATCTTTCCTTAGAGAGCTGATGTCTTCACTGTGTTGCAGTAGTGATGCCGGCTGAGTGATGTGTACCCATTTTTGCATGGTGTCTTCTCTTTGTGTCTCAAAGTGGTCTTTTAACTAAAGATTCTCTCAAATAGGGCCCATAGAGCAGTTTGGTAGTAACAGTTGCCCACTGCTGAATGCCTTATTACACTGTCATGTTCTGGCTGCTGATGGCTTCGTGGTTTTTATACATGCTCTGCTTTTCCTGCTTCTATACTGCATGAGAAACGTAAGTTCCTCACCTCAGCACAAAGTGTAAGCTCTGTGGGAAAGAGGATGCCTTTGTTTCTGTGAAAGCAGGTGATGATTTTGGTGCACCATGGCAGCTAGCAGGAGGTTGGGAGGGTCTGCTGTCAGGGTGGAACTGGGACACCTATAATTACTCATGTCTGATCTTCTGTTCTTGAAATTTCTGCATATCTTTGCCTTTCTGATTGCTAAGTAGAACAGAGTAGAAAGGAGCTTTCCTCTTCAGAAAAAGAGTATTGGAGTGGATGAATATGTTAACACAAAAAAGAGTTTGGAAGCCTTTGAGAGCTGGGCAGATAACTGTGCACGGTACTGGGATCCCACTACTCAAACACAGTTTGGATTGAGATATTGGGTTTATACCCAACTTACGGAATTGGTTTTGTGTGTGTACTTTCAACTGGGTAAGGTTCTGTCTCCTGCACTACTAATATTATGCCAGTGTAAATCCCTGATGGGTGTAACAAGTCTGCAGGATATTACATGGGGAAAAAAACCAAGCTTTGTAAGGACAGACTTTGGACTTCAAGTGAAAATAAAGGGTGACTTGAAGCTTTTATTTGCAGGAGAATGCTTGAATGATTTTTCTATTCTCCTGCATGTTTTTCACTATCTCTATGTACGTAGTATGAAAGATGTATTTCCAATGGCTGAGATGGGGCTGTTGTGTAAGAAGAGGTGTGGGTGGCAGCGGGGGAGAGCTCAGAGAGGGAGAGAACCCTCAGAGTGAACCTGGAAACCTGACCACCACCTGGACAGGTCTTTGAAGTAGCGCACAGGGACACTTCAGTTACTTCGCAACACTTTTGTATTTTTTTGTCCATCTTACACATTTAAATTTCAGCTCCTTTGGAAGGGACAGCTCAAAAAGCCCAGAGTGCTGGCGCAGCTTAACAATTCTCTTGAGCAATTTAATCTTTTTTGTTTTAACCTTGCTCAGTGCCAAAGCAGTTCTCAGATGGTATTCCTAACATTTGAATTGGAAGCTTCTGGTTGGAGTGTGTGGTCTCCTTGGGGTGCTGACTGTATGGAGGTGCAGAGTACCCTGTTCTGCAGCAATAAGGAGGCTCTGCATTTTAAAAGGATCAAAAGGTGATTCAGAAGACCACTGTAACACACGCTTTACTAAATTTTCCTTGACCAGGGTTCTTTTGGAGGTAATCTGAGGCTGTGGTTTAATTTATATCTTCCAAAATGCTCCGAAGGATTTTTTAAAGGCAGATCAGCAGTTTAGGCAAGGTACCTTATAGTCACTGGATCAGTGTTATTGACCTGATTGCTGTGCTTCACTGACACTGCAGCCTTGTAGTGATGCTGTAATGAGTTTCTGCATTTATGACATCAAGATGATCAGCTTCTGTGTTCTCAGTTGATAGGAAACCCCACACTGTCAGTCACCGTTGCTGATTCTATAGAGCTGCCTGGGACTTTCTACACTTGATTGAATGAAGGCTTGTTCTGAAGCAAGTGAAATGCCACAGATTATATTTTGTGTGCATAGTCCACAAACACCTCTCTCAAGTGTTATTTAATAAGCATTAGCATCTGATTCTTAATTTTAATTATTTAATAAGAGATTTGAATAATTCTAGGATAACACAATTATTGGTAATTGCTTTGTGCCTGGAAGGTCACTGTATTACAGGTTCTTCAGGATCTCTTATGGTCGTATGGTGCTGTCCAAGCTGATAATCTCTACAACTTGCTCAGGTTCTCTGTCGCTGTCCAGCAGATGCTGAAGGAAGCTGTCCAAGAGGCAGAAGTGGAGCAGCTGGATGCACCCAGCTTGGACACTGTCCCACAGCTCCACTTTTGACAGGGTTCTTTAGCTGGGGCAGCTTTTATATCACATAGTATTGGGAGAGGGATGAATGGAAGGCAAGAATGCAAGATTTTCTTCCTTTTTGTTCCCCTAGGACGATGCTTGAGGCTTTTTTGTATTGTCTCTATACATAATATTCAGTAATTCCCTTAACTGTCAGCTATACAATGTTTCCTATTAATACTTTCTGCATTTATGAATATATTAATGCCACTGCTACTGTATTGAAAGCCAAATTACCATGTTAGATTCAACATTCATATTCTCATTTGTCTTAAACAGCCACTGTGGAATGCTACAATCCCAGAATGAACGAATGGAGCTACGTTGCAAAAATGAACGAACCCCACTATGGTCATGCTGGAACTGTGTATGGAGGTTTAATGTATATTTCAGGTAATTTCATGGGATTGTGTTACTTCCGTGAAACGATTGCTTATCTGGCTTTTCCTATTTCATGGGAAATGATGGATTACTGTTTTTTTTGCAGTATGTTTGCCATGATGCAAAATGGTGACACACATTTGTAGGATGCTGAACAAATGACATCTACACTGCAGAGTCCCAGAGAGTGATTTCCGATAATGTTTCACATTTAGATAATAACAGCTTCAAATTGCAATGCAATTATTCACTTAAACTATCAGAATGTATCTTTTTGTGGCACTAATGTGGCAATAACCATTAAACAAATGACCATTAAACACATCCTTTTTGATATAATTTGGAAAGCATTGGGTATCTTGGTGTTTTGAAGACAGACATCTGCCTTTATTGAGCTGACACAATGGGAGAAGTTCTGACATTAATCACAGTTTACCAACGATATCTATGCTTTCAGTGTAAAAGACTTAGTCTCATATCACCCAGGTTGTAGCTTCACTTTGTTCTTTACTCAGACTGGAGAAGTAGGGTTTCTGAAAGTCTCATGTGTGCTCTCTTCCTAGGGAAGGTTCGGTCCCAGTCTTGGTGATCAAGTTGGAGTAAAGCTAGTAGAGGTGTTTTTCACTGCTAATGGGAAAAACTAGACCTTGTAGGTTAGTGTCTGGTGTCATCCACAGGTCCTGTCTGAGATCACAGAAGATGAGAGAAGAATGTAGTCCTCTATGTTTGTTCCTGTTTTAAGGGGTATCCTCTAATTTCTAAGCTGAAATTCTGGGCAGGAAATGGGAAAGATTATCCGTCTGTAGACTGCTGTGGGGAGATGCACTGAGGCCAGCTGATTGTCCAGATAATTTGCATGGAAGGGGCTTTGTGCTAGTAGAGAAGGAGGAATTTATTTCAAAATTTACCATAAGGTACAGCTTCACACTTGTGTTTTTATGCTTAAATCCATCAAGCTAGCTTGTAATCACTGTGATGCTATCTGTGCTCTTTTATTGTCCTGCTTGTCTGACTGCAGGCAGAACGTGTGTGTGCTCCCTGATGCGACTGTTCCTATAAATGCTATACACTTCCCACATTTTTCTTTCCCTCTTCCTATAACCCTCAGTTATCTCCATGAGTTGAGACACTTGAAGGACAAAAACATGACGATCTGATTCTTTGTCACTTCTTCATCATGACGTTAAGGCCTCTGCTTTCTGACAGGCCACCAAGCCCTGTCACTACCATGGCTGTCCAGAAGTGTTGGGGCTTTGCAGTCCCTCTGTTTTTCGTGAAGTTATTTTACTCTCCAAGTACTTCCTTACATGGTGCCTGTAAACACTGTGCGGTCTGTCAGTTAATCCAGGGATCGTAATTCAATGCTGAGTGGTTAGCACAGCAGGACGTTGTTCAGTGGCAGCACTGTGTGCATTTTTAGCTTCTCAGCTAGTTGTATCAATCTGAAATGAGCCATAGCCAATATGCCTACTGACTTTGATGGCATGATCAGTAGGCAGGTCAGAATGCAGGATGATGGAGACACTTCATCTACTGATGGGAAATCATCCCACGATTTCCTTGGAAGCCTCTCCAGCAGCCTTTGCAGGGAACCACTAAGAAGGTGAAAATATACAGAACCATAGGCACTTATATCCAATGTAAAGATATCTGAAATGTCCTCTCCTCTGTTTAAATTGTTGGAAGGTTTCTGTCTGTGATAAAGACCACTTAAGTTGTAATATCATTGAATCAAAACTTGGAAGAGAAATGGTCTTCTGTCTTCATGATGTGAAAGAATACTAGCAAGCTGAACAAATGCTTTAGCCAGAATGAAGAATGGGTAACAAGTTTCTCTTCTTCTAGTCTACCATATTCTTATTTTATCATGAAGTACTGCAGAAGGTATGGCTCCTGTATTCAGATTTAAAGGAACAAAGTACATTAAAATGTAATTAGAAATTGAGTATATATGTGATACTAATCTAAGCTCATGTGAAGGAATTTTAGGTAAGATGGAACTAATAACATAAATGCTGTTGCAGTTAAATATTAGTTGTTATGATAAGCACTATTCTAATATGTCTTTATTCTTTTTTTTAGGGGGAATTACCCATGATACTTTCCAGAAGGAACTCATGTGTTTTGACCCTGACACAGACAAATGGACTCAGAAAGCTCCAATGACAACAGTCAGAGGTCTGCACTGCATGTGTACTGTAGGAGACAAGCTCTATGTTATTGGTGGAAATCACTTTAGAGGAACAAGTGATTATGATGATGTTCTAAGCTGTGAATATTACTCAACAACTCTAGACCAGTGGACTCCAATTGCTGCCATGTTACGTGGGCAAAGTGATGTTGGGGTTGCTGTCTTTGAAAATAAAATCTATGTAGTTGGAGGATATTCTTGGAATAACCGCTGTATGGTGGAAATAGTTCAGAAATACGATCCAGAAAAAGATGAGTGGCATAAAGTATTTGACCTTCCAGAATCTCTCGGTGGCATTCGAGCCTGCACTCTTACTGTTTTCCCACCAGAGGACAATACGGGGTCACCGTCCAGAGAATCTCCTCTTTCAGCACCTTAGGAGCATCCCTTGACTTAACGATGTTGTAGTAACACCTTTGCACTGCATCATGGAGTCTATTACTTTTCTTCAGTAGTTTCTGTTAGGCTTAGCCTACAGCATTTGGTACAATTACTGAACCAACGGTGTTGACATTACTTGTGCTGTTTGTTTGGCCTAGGATGTTTGTCAAGTGGTTAACAAAAACACCTGTACTCACCCAAGCGAAGTGTTTAACAAATGAGAAGATACTGTGGGTAAAATGTGTGAATTAGGTACGTTATTACTACTGTGCATTGGGTGTGAGGTACCTCACAACTTAATTTGGAAGCCCAGTGAGTCAAATTTGAAGACTCTTGTATTTGAATGCATTCTTTCACTAAATTTCATCATTGAAACCCTTTCTCTGTTCATTTTTGACTGCAAATTACAAAGGGAGGTAGACTGCATCAGTGTGAACTGTCCCAAGGTGGCCAAGGGACCTGAGCTACCTCCCTCTTTTCAGAGTATTTCTGACATATCTGTTGACCCACCTGAATCTGTGGGTTCTTTCAGAGCATATGAAGTTTCTTAGGCAGAGGGAAGAAATAAAGAATTTTAAACATTAGTACTATACAGGAAGCGGACCTTGTAGGGTCAGGAGTTTTTTATATCGTGAGGAGAGGTTTTTCCCGAGTCAGTTAAGTGATGCTTCAAGCAACGGGTTAAAAATATTTGGGTGTTTTTGAGTCTCTTCAGGAATTGGCTTCCGCTTGTGTGGGAGCACACGCTGTAACTAATGGGAATTCGGTGCAGCTGTATATTCTGTTGTACATTTGTACTGAATATAGGTGGATAAGGGCTAGAAACGTTCACTTAAGCCACTGAATTTGACCAAACTGTTCCATCAGTTGAAATCGAATCTACCTTTTCTCCTTTGCTGTTGAGACGACTTGCATAACGTGTCCTCTGTATAGTCTCTGTGAATAGGGTTATTCAGCACAAAGCGCAGCTTCAGCAGGAGAGCTGCTTTTGCTCAGTGAACTTGGACTACCACGTTTTACCTTCTTTTGTTCAATAAAACTTTTAACTGCAGTTATTCAGTCGAAGCTACCTCATGAATGTACTTGGTTTTCTTCCTCTGCCTCACCGTCGCCAGGATACGCGTTACGTATATCTGCGTGGGTAGATTAATTTGCTAGGAAACCAATGCAGAAGCGATCATGACTGGGTATTTTTGACCTACTTTTAAGAACCTATTTTGGCCTGACGTGTCCATTTTATTGTTGAGGATTGTGGGGAGGGGGGGAAAAACCCCACAAAAATTGTCCTAATTCTTTCCTTGGACAACTACTGATTGTGTGCAGCCGTGCAAGTTGTATGGAGGTCTTTTATCTGCTCCAGAATACAGTGCACTGCTGACAAATGGTAGCTGAGTGCTTCTCTGAGGCTAATAACATCATGTTTTTCCTGAACTTCCCATCATGTTACAAGTGTTTTTTCCTAATGAACGCGGTCATAGGGGCATCATCTGGGGAAAATTGTTTAAATCTGCTTATTTTATTGTGCTGCGTATTACTGATAACCATGTAAAGCTTAATAGACTTGTTGGGAGTATGCTGTTTGTATTTTGTCCTTTGCTTGATGAATCAAGCAGCAGTATTACAGTGTCAGTTTTGGAACTATTGATATTTATTCTTAATGCAGTTTACCAGTTATGATCACTACCAAAATGTATGTGTAAGCTCTAGGTTTTAATAACTGTTTTGGTTAAAATCAAAAGCAGTTCTTCCTCTTAATAAAAAAAAAAGAAAGAAAGAAAAATAAAGCTGAACTCTGTGTAGCTGTGCAAGATTATTGCAGGTGGAAGTGCAAAGCTGGTGGGACTGGGGTGCAGCCAGGCAATGCTCGTGGCCCAAAGGATGCTCTTCAAGTGCAAAGCACCAGGTAGCAAAATGTTGCTCTGTTGTACTCATTCCTTTCCTCATTCACTTACAGGGTTTTAGAGGCTGCAGCTTAGAGCCTTGAAATCCATATTCCATTTGGGTTTTTATTATATCTCCCTCTGGGTTTGTGTTTGTAATTACGCTAGTTGATGTCTACTTGCTTGGTAGCAGGCACCAAAGGTTCACCAAATACTGCTGTTTTCTTCTGTAAAGCAGTGTAAAATGGTTTTGCTTATGATGTTTTTTGACTGTACCACAACAAAACTTTTATGTCTGAGTCTGTGGCTGCAGATATATGGGTGTGTGGTGGTGTCTCCTTTAGTTTGGAAGAAGAATAAGCCCACTGTGGTATCTCGTGCCAGCAGTATGCACAATAAGCAGCTGCTTCCTTCTCATAGATCTCAAGATGTTCGCTTTCATTTTGCAGTACCTGAATCAGGGAAGTATCTGGATAAAAGCGGGTAGTAGGGATTGGGATATATCCTGCCAGCTGCCTGCAGTTATGGAAGCCTAGCTAAAACTGGAGTGCAGGAGGCAGATCTCTTAAGGATCTTAAGCATCAAACTTTCTTCGAACTTTCTTTACCCTGGAAGATGAAGACCATCAGAACTTAAGGGCTGGGCTGGGTCTGGATCAGGCCCTGGGCAGCCTCATCTGGTGGGGGCAGCCTGCCCATGGTGGGGGTGGGGCAGGGTGGGCTTTAAGGTCCCTTCCACCAAAGCCGTGCTATGAAATACTCTCATCTGTGCCCTTAAGAGGTGTGGGGGGGAAGGGGATGTTGATTTTCTGGTGAGTATTTCATCCTACAGCAAGAAAAAGCATAGAAAAAGAAATACCAGTTACTGACTGGAATATATAGGGCCTGCTCCAAAAGTAATGCCTCTTATTTTATTCTATTGGCCTATGACATCAGTGATGGTGTGCAGCTCTTGTTTGTTGCTGATGAAAATGCACAGCTCATGGTGATGACTGCTGAAAAGTAGGATCTTGTATCTGAGAATGTGCTCTGTCAGCGCTATCGGCATAGTGTTACTCTGCTCTTTGTGTCTGTGGGAGCAGCTGTGTGATGCCCATGGCTGTTGTGCAGCCTCCTCTTCCTCAGCCTCAGGGAGATGGAGTCGGAGGAGTGCAGGAAGCCCCACTGGCAGCTGTGCCTGCCCTGTGTGAGCAGGAGCAAGCAGGGCTTGGTTCTGCAAATCCCTTCAGCTCCCAGGGAGAAAGGTTTCATTTATTTTAATCCTCATTTGTTCATAGGAATCATTTGAATCTTGGCTCTCTGAAACATAGGCTGGGCTTCAGCTGCAGTGAGAGGATTTCTAGGCCAAACCATACTGTGTTTGTGCTCTTCAGACACTGATTTTGGAGCAGCTCAAGTTTTCTCTTCTGCTTCTGCTCAGCTGCTAAATATTTTACATCATTTTGTCTTACTCCAAGCAGGCTGGGGCACACAGAGGCCAAGCAGTTGAGAATATGACTGTGACCTCCTCGTGTCACCAGGCATATGTCCTCTGCAGCAATGCTGATGAGGAAGAAAAGATGCAGCCCTGTTTGCTCCCTCCCTCCTTGCTTCCTCCCCAAAGAAAACCCATCCTGTTTGTAAACATGTTCGTGTTAGAACATTAGGTCTGGGAGTTTTGCAGAGATCTGTTCTTTCCCTCCTCGTTTTTGCTGTCTATTCCCAATCAGGATGAACAAATCTTGTGTTAACGCCATATGGCGTGAGAAGCCATGCATCTTGTGGCTTAGAATAACTCCAGAAAAAAAAAAGACTTCTTAAGGAATCACATTTTGCTTTCATATTCCATATTTGTATCTATATAAATATGGATGTTCTGGGATCTAGCTAACTCGATAGAGATGATGTTTGCCATATGGTTGCTGGGACAAATTCCAGCTTCAGTATCACTGGCTGAAGCAGAATGAAATAGTTGCTATTTCGAGCAGTATAAAATGAGTCTGTCAGTTAGTAAACAAGTTAGAAATTAGAGAATTTGCCTTTTATAGGGACCCACGGTCTTGAGTTTTCCACCCCGTGCTCCGCACCGCATTGGGTTTGCATTAACATCAAACCCTGTGTTCATCTTGCTCCTGTCCCCTGGGAATGGGTTAATGCTGAGCAGAGCCCATGAGCTGAGGTGAGGGGCTGTCCTGGTGGGAGATGTGGTTATGGGGTGGTAGGGGTGGGCTCCTGCTTGGACTAGATGATCTTGTGAGAGTGTGATACACCTGGGTTTCCTTAACTCTTCCATTTGGTAAAGGAAGACTTTTCCTGCACCTTTTCTAAGCCACCTGGAAAGTCCGTGGTTCCATTAGGAATTCTGTGGCAGCCAATAATTTAGCCCTTTTTTTTTTTGATGTGTGTTATCAGCTGAAGTTTGAACTTGACTTTGGCTTTGCTTGATGGTTCTCAGCAGCCCCTCAACTTCTTGTGTGCTCTGTCTGAAGGGAGAAGGTGTGTCAGGGGAAGATCACCAGTGCGTGAGCTGAACTGCAGTCACTGTTTCAGTAACTCTGTGCTTAGTATATGTATATATGTGAAAGATAGAATCTCTCTATAACGTACCCTCTTGCAAATGAAGACAAATTGTTTGAAAGGGCTGCACAGGGCTTGTGCTATTTCCCCAGACTGGAATCTGCAGTGATGATGTGAAGGGAATTAACCCTTTGGGGAAACTCACCCAGCAGCTGCCAGTGGTTCAGAGACAGGATCTTCTATTGGAGAAATGTTGGGAAGCTGCAAATGAAGAACCCAAAATGAGTTTGGTGTAGAAGTGGAGCGCTTTGTGTTGTTCCTAGCTGGCATGTAACCCTGCCAGATCCATGTGGCTGCAGGACCTCCATCAGCTGCCATGGTTTGAGCTCAGGGAGGGGGTGCAGTGTAACCTGAACACGCATTAAATTGTTGACGGCCTTTGGATCACGTAGTGGTGTGGGTATTTTAGCTAATATGTTCTAAAGAGGAAATCACAGCTGTGTTTGAGTTAGAAGGGATCCTTAAAGGCCAGCGAGTCCAACTCTCCTGCGTTGAGGGGGGTCACTCCATCAGGTGCTCAGAGCCGAAATAATGGATCCCACTTAGAAAGGTGTGAAGTCATCGTTCAATTTCTTTGATGCCTTTCATGTATTAGTCTGTGCTGTTTCACTAGATAAGGCCAAGCATGATTTCCTAATAGAATAACTGTCTTCCCAGAGATGAACTGAGGGTATTTTTAGCAAAAAGATTGACTAACCAGACCACCGAGTGGAGATGTGGCTGCATTAAATATCCTGATACAACTTACAGATGTAAGGCATGGGATTAGGCATTGTAAATCCAGCACTCTTCCCAAGGAGGATAAGTATCACTTTGAAATTGTATTTAATTGTCCACTCTGGACTTTTTATGTCATTTAGTTTGTCTGGCTATGCTATTAGTGCCTTATGACAGGGAAAGAAAGCCTGCTGTGACCTTACAATGCACAAACCTCTAGGCAGAGCCTCTCCATCCTCCTCTCAGGACAATCTATTGTGCAGGAACAAAGGCTCAGCACAAAGGAAAATTAACTTAGGAGGTTTTAAAGAGGCTCTTTCGATGTGCAAAGAGCCCCTGAGGCTGGTGGTCTTGGTGTGCCTGGTTGGTCTGGTGGTGTTGGGCCCTTGAGCTCTGGATCTGACCTACTTTGGAGAAGGTCCTGAATTGTCACTGTGGAAACAGACCTGCTTAGAGACTGGGAGGTCTCTGGAAAAAAAAAAAGAGGCCTTTAAAAATCCTTCCTTTAAAATAATTAAACTCGGGAGTTTAGCAGTAACTGTAAAATGGGTTAATTTCCAACTGGAGATGGCTCTCTGTTGCCTGACCTCGTGAGAGCTCTCATGTAGCGCTCCCTCGGACCACACTAAATGAACTCCTGATGGCTTTCCTCCTCAAGTAGGATTAAAGCTGCCTTCCCCAATTTCAAGCTGCCTTTTTCATGTAATAAGTGCAGCAAGCTTGCTGATCAGAGCGCTCCTCAGCCTGGTGCTGGAAATGACCCCTGTGGGCTTGTTACAGATGTACCCATCTGAAGCAAAATGACCACTGCAGCACACTGCCCCGCACACCGGAGGGTGAGACCTCAGGGTCACAGCTTGCTGATGGCTAGCACTGTAACAGCAGCACTTGCTCAGTGAGGATTTGCAGTCTCTGACGGCAGCACTGTGCTGCTGATCTCGTTTGTGCAGTGAGCTCTGCGTGCACATTAATGCTGTCTGTGTCACCCTTCCCTGACAGCGGCAAGGCAGTGAGCAGAAACCCCACGTATGGGTGTGGAAGAGCCTTGGCTGGCACCTGTATTCCTGTAGAGATCCCAGCTGTTTAATATGGATGTCCATCAGGCAATAGGAAAACATTTGGTTTATATAGGTACTTGTAACTAGCACCACTGTGTTATTTCTTCATGGCTGATGAGTGCCCGTGTGGGGAGCAGACCAGAGAAGTGGTGGTGCCCCATCCCAGAGACACCAAGGTGAGTCTGAACAGGGCTCTGAGCACCTGATGGAGCTGTGAGTGTCCCTGCTCAGTGCACAACCAGATGGCCTTTAAGGGTCCATTCCAGCTCCAACAGGTCCCTGGTTCTATGACCTGGCTGTGGATCTTAGCTCAGCTTGGGAAGGTTGGGTGTTTTGGCTGGGGAGAAAATTATGCTGGAAAGGTGAAATTGTGGAGGATAAAGGAATGCAGGAATAGGAAATAAGGGAGCACTCAGGGGAAGGAGAAGAGCGTGGGACTGTGAGTTCCCTCGTGTCTCTGCTTTTGCTGTGGTGGTGACTTCTTGAATCCGTGCCGTAATGAGGTAGTCATGCAGAACAGAAGGTAGTATTAAATAAAATTAATAAGTGTCAAAAATAATAAATGACAAAAAAAAAAAAAAAAAGAAGAAAGAAAAAAGAAGAAAGGGTTTCTAATTACCCCTGTGCTGGTTGGCGCCTCCAGAACTGTAATTTCCAATCTCATCTTCTCTGGATGGCCATGGATATAAATTCATTCAAAGAGCAGGGAAGGAATTAAGATCTAATTTAACCCACCACCCTCCCCCCGAAGAAAGGGGAAAGAAAAAGAAGAAGAAGGCAAGCTATGAAGGAATTAGATTGGATTCTTAAATTAAATATAAACCTGTAAAAAGTCTGAGCACTCCCAGCCTTTCTCCTCCACAATTCTCTACAGTAATAAACCGAAGTACTACCAAGAGCCTGGCAAAACGCTGAGACACTATCCCCAAGCAGCAGGATGGAAGTGAACTCATTTTTACAGTGTTTTTGTTTTCAGAATAAAGCTGAACGTGTGGGTTTACGTCCTTGCTGTGCTGCTGGTAGACCCAGCGTGGCCCAAGATGGGGACAGCTGAAGCTGTTGGCACAAGGAGGTGGACTTAGGGCATGGACTGCACTGAATGTCATCCTTCATTGGCCACGAAGCTATACTTAACATCAAGGTATCCAAGCGTGTGTATTAGAAATAGCAGTCTGGTTTTAACAGTACTTTCTATCCGATGGCACTCTGTAATTAAAGCTCATGGTTCGGCCTCTGCCTGCAGAGGGGAAGGCAACCCTCGTGCCCACCCCTCACTTATCCTCCTGCTTCAGAGACCTGTCACTACAGAGATAAGGAGTGAAGCAAATTAAGATGTAGGGATTTCTTTTGGGACTTTTCAAGGAAAAAGAAGCTTTTAATTGGTTTTCAATTCTGCATCAGCCAAAGGTCGTTAATTAGGTTTTATATCTTTCTCTGTATCGCTCTTCTCTTCTGCATGGAGCCCGCTGTGATTTGGATTTCTTAAAACAGATACAAATTTAACAGTTCTCTTTGTTTTAGAAGAATCAAGGTGCTGATTGAGTCCATGCAGGCACCAAAAATAGCAAATAAATGGCTGGGACATAAACCTGCTCAAGGCAATGCTTTAATGGACTTAGCTATTATATTTCGATCACCTGACAAATGTAGCATTAAAAACCTCCTACCTTTATTCTCACTTCTCTTATTTCTTGTTCTCCTTGTGTTCTGTAACTTGGCAAACCATCTTTAACATTCCCAGTTGGGGTTCTTAGTTTCTACTCACTTCTCCAATTAATTCTTTATTTTTAAAGGAGTTTGCCTGCAGCCTGCATTGCAGAGCTCTGCTGTGGCACTGATACCTCTGCAAGTTAGTTCTGGCACGTGTCAATCCACAGATGCTATCCGTTATCTTTGACCTCCTGGCCTTTCCTTCTGGTCAGTGGAAGCAACATCCCTGGTGGGCAGGAGAGGCTTGAGGAGGGACTTAAAAATAATAGTAATTATTATCCAAACATCTGTTATTATCATCGTTATTATTAATAGAGTCTTCACTGTGCAAAGGGGTGGATCAGCCTGGAGGACACCAGCTTCATACAGCTGATCACCAAAGCCCATTCCCCATTTTTTGTGTGGACTTTGGGAAGCAGGGGATGAGCTGTGACACCGTTCAAAGTCAGTAGAAGTGGTCCTTCTGTCTCAGACAAATTTGGCTTTGCACCAGAACGGATTGATTGCTCCAGTAATGTTCCCCGTGGCTGACTTTTATTCAGTTCCAGACAGTGGATTTGTTAAAAAACAACCACACGAGCATGGAGCTGTGCTATCGTTCATCTTGACTGCCTAAATATGATCTCACTCTTGGGACTGTATCATTTCCTGGGTATTTCCCCTAATTGCACTAGTGTTCCAAAGACTGAATGCTGCTCTGAGCATTGTTTTCTTCGTAGTGAGCAGCAGTGCCATTTTGGTAATACCTCCAGTCCCTGAGGTTTGTCTAAACCCATTGGGACCTTCAGGTCCTCTGTGCTGCACTCATATCCCGTGCTTCTCTGAAGCTCAGGACAGGAGATTAATCCCATTTGCAATGAGAGCTTATGTTAATAAGTAATTGATAATATAGGGGCTTTATCCAGGGGAGGGAATGACCTAAATGTATGGCCAAATCACATCAGATCCACTATTTAAAAGTATTATTAGTACTGTTGTTATTATTCTATAGGACAAAATCGCCTTATATTGCACCGGGGAGGTTCAGGTTGGATGTTAGGAAAAATTTATTCTCTGAAAGAGTGGGGATGCACTGGAACAGGCTGCACAGAGAGGTGGGGAATCACCATCCTTGAAGGTGGATGAGAACAGTGGAGATGTGGCACCGAGAAACATGGTCTAGAGCTGTCACAGGCATGGGTTGATGGTTGGCCTGGATGACCTCAGTGTTTTTGTCCAACTTTAGTGATTCCATGATTCTATCTGTACAGAGAGAGGTTGCTGTGTCCTTGCCACAACTGCCCTGAGCCTCTCCCATGGGACTACTCTGGAGTGCAAAGGGATCTGCTGGAGGAGAGAGTAGATTTCTTTGGGGAAAATTGGCGATTTCAGCGTGCTGAGAAGTTGGGGACTTTTGCTTTCTATCCTGGGAAACGTTTCCAGAAGAGTGGATGCTCAGCAAAATCTGCTGCTTGATGCTGATTCTACAGCTGGTCCAGAATAACAGTAATTTTTCCATAGATATTTATAAAAGCTTCTTTGTGCTTGAGGTCCCAGTAAAAATGCTTCAGTTAATATCTGTTTATGTGCTGCTTTGTCGTACTTTTCTCTTTCTGTCCTTCTTTGAACATCACATTATTTGCAGGTAAAAAGTCATGGTGTTCTTTAGTTAAAAAACAACAGTGATTTTCTCCCTGTGTAGCTCCTGATGAGCAGATCTCTCTGCCATAGGTGTGCAGTGACGAGCAGGGCTGGGCAGCTCTGTCTGCTCCCAGCAGGGACTGGTGGTACCCCAGTGATACCGTGGCTGAGCCAAATGAGTCCTGCAGCTCCCAGAGACCTTGCAGACAGCTGGTGTGATTAAAACCCCTTTTTTTCCTCCACTGCATGATTATTTAGACACCAAGTTTTTCTCGGAGGCAAATGGGAGCAGCTCAAACTCAGTGTCTTGCGTATCTCCTTGCATGGAGGAGCTCAGATGCCATCTGGGCCTTCGGGCTCAGCACTGTGCAATGAGCCAGCACTACTCTGACCACGCTGGGCTGGTTAGCACAGCATCGTCGTGGATAATGAATGCTGAGCTGTGCGCGTTGGAGACTCTTCAGCAGCGATACCGATGGCTCTTCGTGGTGGGTGATATTGGTGGAGTGGTTTTCAATTTGTTCCTGGCCCATATGTCTCTGCTCTTCAGCGTGGTGGTAGAAATTGCTTCATTAAAATCTATCTCGCAGCAGCAGACCTCGAAAGTTTCTGAATTAGGAACAAATTGCATCGTTGATTACTTTTTTTTCCTTCAGATCTTCATTCTTCAGGAGATGAAACACGTTTTTCTTATTGCTTCCCTTCCCAGGGGCATGGGGCAGTAATTATCAAATTACCAACCCATTGTGGGGTCACATCTCTTCTCAGCACGCCCTTCAGCTCTGTCAGTCCCTCCAGTATCACCCCCATTCCTCTGGCCCTCGGGTCAGCAGTTTGGAGGTTAAAAAGAAAAGCAAATCCTAATTGTACAGTGCAGTTCTACACTTCCTCTTCCATCTTGCTTTGTATGACAGCGATTGTCTTGAGCATGAGCCTGATGCATTCTTCGAACATCACAGCTGGTTCTTGGGCCAGCAGACCTTAGTGGACACACAATGGGATTGTTCCCTCTGGTAATGCTGACCCCACAGAGCTGTTCCCACTCTCCATTCCCAACTGCTTCACCTCAGTGCTGTGAATCCCACAGAGAAATTTCACTGACTGCCACGCTCTGGATAGATGAGGGCAGGTATGTATACTCCCAAATCCAATTCTCTTATAAGGAATGATGCACTCTCAGTCTGGCCTGATTTCCGCAGATGAAAAGATATGGCATCTGATTCTACTTTCCACTTTTTTTCCCCCGTCTTGTTGTGTTGCAGATGATTATTATGTTCAGGTAGAGCAACAGAGGTGCTGTCCTCTTAATTAGATTTATCACGAATGCCCAGCCTCACACGTATTGACAATTAGAAAGTGTTCTTTGGATGGAGGTAATTGTCCGATATGGGAACATCAATAAAGCAATAGAATGATTAATGAAATACTGAAGGCGTATGGATAAATCTGAAGCTGTCCAATCCAGGTGTTCTTGCGGCGAGCGGGTAAGTAATAAGGTTAGTCAGAGGACAGATCCATCACCATTGTGAAACCAAATTGTTTTTTATAGGACTGTGTGATTGAAGAGCTTCTTGCAGGCTGATCTGGCTGGAGGCCAATGAGATGTGACTGCAGGTACTCAGGGAACGGCGGCACCTCCGCTGCACCCTGCAGTAATTGCTGTGAGCAGGAAGGTTAGCCGGGACCTGGCTTCACGTTGTTCGCATCGCCCCTAATTCATCTCCTCTCACGTGTGCATCTTCTCTAATGCTGTTTTTTGTTCTCTGCGCTGTGGGGTGGAGAAACCGCAGGAAAATAGGCTTTAATAGAATTTGGCGTTCACACTTGTACTGAAGGACAGCTGAGGTGATGGAGGTTGTGCTGTGCAGCCACTGCCAGCATGGGAGAGCAGCTGGGGCTGTTTGGGTGGAGTGGCATGGACCAGCACGAGGAAAAGGAGTGATAGCAAGTCCTGGGTTTGCACTTCTCCCACAGAAAAAAAATCACCCACTGTATCTAAGCATCATATTCCAGTCAGCCTTGTAATCAGCTGTATGATGGTGTACCCTTGGCCTCCAGAGAGAAGGCTTGAGAGTATCCTCCTTCAAAGCATGCTTTTTTTTCCTGCATCTCCCTATTTAAAACATGTTTCTGTGTCTAGCCACCTATCTTTTGACCATTTCCCATCCCTCTGACCTCCTGGCACGTGGAAAGCCTGAAGAAGTGTGGCCAGCGTGGTGTCTGGCCCCAAGCTTTCCCTCTCAGGAGAAATGGGAGGTGACTTTGGTATCAGCTAATTCGTGCCGTTGTCTGTGCCTCATTGTGTTCCTTGCCAAATGTCTGAAAGGGAGTCGCTATTGTTTTAGGCTTCTGTTTGGAAGTATCAGTTCCTTAGTTAATTACGTATGAAATCAGGCTGTTTTTTAAAATGCTTTGAAGTTTTTACAAGCGTGACTTGGAGTAAGAATAATAAGGAAATAGACCAATATTTCCCCTTACTTTGAAGTTGCTAAAACCAAATCTAATTGCAAAGTGATTAAGACTGAGTCACCACAGTTGTGTATCCTCTGAACAGTTTTCAAGCAATATTAATACTCTTAAGTATAAAACACTTCCTAAATAGGAGCACAGAGGCTGGGAGGTTGGGCTCTGAGCAGTCTGAATTTCATGCTGAACTTCAGGTTGCCTTTCGGTGAGTGACAGCATTACATAAAACATCAAAGCCATTCTGTGCACTGCATGGAAAAAAGGCCTACCTGCTTAAAAAAGCAAAATCAATGATGGAAGACATTGCTTAGTTGTCTGTTTCTACAACTTTTCTGGGTCTTTTTTTAATAATCATTTATTTATAAGCCACAGAATTAATGCCTGAGCTGCTTTAAAATGAGGGCCTAGGGATACTCCAAGGTTAACAATTGTATTTTTATTTTCATAGTGTTCTTTTTCAGTTATTAAAAGCTATTGGAGCCGGTGATAACAGTCACCCATAACAACAGATAATTGAATAGATTTAATGGAGCCTTGATTTTAAAATACCTGCTTTGAATGACAATATGCAAAGTTAAATAGATGATGGATGAGTAAGATTAAACGGAATAGAACTCTGCCTTACCTAATATCAGAGACATTAATATCATTCTAAAATATAGTTAAAAGGCCATGAATGTCACAGTCAAGGAGAACACCAGTGCCACTTGCAAACGATAGAATTGTTAGAAAAGACCTCTAAGGTCTTCTAGTCCACCTTTCACCAAAGTTGTGCACAAAGCCATGTTCCCAAGCATTACATCTATCCTTTCCTGAAACACCTCTGGGAACAGCGACCCTACCACCTCCCTGGCATCACCATTCTTTCTGAGAATATTACTCTAGCCAAAATTGAAAGATGAGTGCCTGAACACATCTGTAGGGAAGAGCATGCTTGTTCTGACTCAACAGCATTGGCGGCTCATGGTGGTGTGGGTTGGTTTGGGGTTAGCACCCAGGCCCTGTCCTCCTGTCACTGTGCACTCAGTGATGCTGCAGTTGCATGTTTTGCAATGGCTGGGTTAGGAAGATGGAGGAGTGCTTTGTAGGAGCAAATTAAAGCAGTTTGCAGAGTGACCTGGGGATAAATAGTTGTTACCTAAGAGTCCAGAAGAAAACAGTATCAAAATGATAACATGGTTAATTAGTAAGTCACAAATCTGTCCTGATCTGCTTGGGCACTGTTAAAGGAAAAAGAAAGGTGACCCCCTGTGCTCTCTCCTGAGACAGCTTTTCTCCTGGGCAGCACAGGACCATCCACAGGGGGATAAATATGGGCCTCTTTTATTCAGGCCACCTCGTTAAGGATTCAGTTCATAATGTTTCTGCACTGAGTCATCTGGATCAAGAACAGGACTGTTTTCAGCCTCCGGACCAGGGTGATAAACAGGTCTCATTAGACATCTTTCAGGGTCACGGGTTAATAAGATCATAAATCTTAGGGTAATTTCTCTGAAAGCCACAATGAACTCATAGGCTTGGGCATGAAATGTCAGCTTTATTGTTCCAACGTTATTTATCCAAGAAAAGCAGCTATAGGTGATTTGCGATTTGTGCACAAACATGAGCTCGTGCATAATAATCTTAACGGAGCTTGTTTACATCTTCCTGTGCATAATTAGTGAAACATATGATCCGAGTTGTTCTCATTTAGAGCTCTTATTTGGCTGGTCGATGCGGTGGAGTCGGAGTTGCCAAGAGCTATACTGTGTAATGCTTTCTGATGGATTTAGTGCCGTATCTGCGCGCAGCAGTGGGATCTGCAAACGTATGACAAAAAGATCAGGGCTATCATAAACAGCAAGAGCTGCTGGAAGTGAAAACTGTGATTCCAGCTCTGGCAGTTCCTTGGTGCCACACACGAGTGAGTGCCTTCAGCTGTGTCTCACACAAAAGCCTGACACGCAGTGTCTGAGAACACCGTGGCCCTGAGGTTGTGCCTTCTAATTGCATATGCATAGTTCTACTTCAATTAGGTGTTGCTGGCTGGACAGCCGTTAGTGTTATTAAATATTCTTACTGGGTTCTTTCACGTTCTTGGTTATTGAGATGTGGTTACTGGAAATCAGTATTTCGGATTGGTTTTGTACACCGTCAGGTCAAATTAAAGATGGCAGAGGAGGTTATTTCACATTTTTCTACCCAGTCCACAGGAAAGGCAGCATTGGTAATGACACTGTATTTACAACAGTAGGACTGAGCCTGATCAAATGTTTGCTGCCCATTAGGATTTGGTGAACTTTTACCTTTTTGCTGCTTTCAAGCCCATTCTGACTCATGCAGATGTAATAGGTTTCTGAGAAATGGTTTATGTAGCCTGCTCCAACAGGGGACATATTTGCAGATAGATCATCTCATCGAGTTACCTCTCCCCTATTCACTCTTCATCATGTTGTGAGGTGTAATTTACTTGCTAATTACGTTCTTTGCTCCAGTGTTGGATTTATGAAGGAATTTTACAGCAGAAATCAGCAGGATTCAATGACCCAGGTAGAAGATTGCCTGAGTAACCTGCCCTCTACGTGGCCATTGCCCGTGGGGTGCCCTGCCCCTGTGCAGCCCCTCCGTGCTCTCTCAGACCTCCTGCAGCCCCAGGGCAGCAGGAGCCTTCTCTTCCCTGCATTGCTCAGCAGGAGCTGGAGGCAATCCTCAGACAAGCACCTGGTGCAAAGCCTGTGCTTCCCACCTGAGGTTTATTTTGATGGGGGTGAATTTTCTCCTTATTACCACAGCCCCTGGCATGAAGGGCAGAACAGAAAAGGAGGTTTGGGTAACAGATATCTGCCTGTTGTTGAAAGTGCTGCTGGAAAAATCTGGCAGAAAGTGCCTGCATGGGCTAGATAAGGGGAAAGTAGCACTGGATGGAGGGAGAAGATCAAACTTTATGGACACCAGTTCCCATCACATCCCTCTGCTCAGTCCAGCTGGCTCCCATTCCTGGAGCTGATGAACGTTATCTCTGCACAGGGCAGAGCTGTACCAGGGAGCCAGAAACACAGGGACATAGCTCCATCCCCAACTCAGAAGCTCTATCAGTACTTTTATTTGATCACCTCTTTCATTTCAGATGCTTTCCAGGGCACAGAACAGCAGCGTTTGAGTGTGAGCTCTCTCCTTCCACAGGAAAGGCCATCATGCCTCTCCCAGATACCTCTGTGCTTTCACCCTGCTGCAGGATCTCTCCCTCGGCTTTGATGCTGGGATCTTCAAGTAATGACTGATCATTAGCACACTGCAGCCAAGCTTTAATTTTCCCAAATCAAAAGGCTTTTACAGCTCTGCAGCGTGTATGATCTGTGCAGAAGGTGTATCAGTTCCAGCTGGAGATAACAGGTATGCCTTACACGCAGCCATGTCCCATGTGCATAGGCAGAAATTGCTTTTCATGTCTTTCCTATAAATGAGGCTCTTGCAAGTAGTTACTGAGCTCAGCATGGAGCTCTTTCTGAAACAGAGTCTCATCTGAAGCCTTTTTACTTCTGGAGCTTTCTGGTCCTGCTAAGACACAGAGTGCTGCCACCATGCAGGATGGGAGCTGGGATCCAAACACCCTCACTGGGCTCTGTGGCACTCCTGCACCATCCATCTGTTGGTGCCTCAATAATTCCTATAAAGAAAGAATAATAAAAAAGACTTCCCTGGGTATTTCAGATGTGAGGGCGAACTTTCTCCAGCGCAGTTAAAGATGCTCTGATATTAATGAACTGTTACTGTTCCGGGGGTGGAATTTTGCTGGTTTGGCTCCTGATACTGCAGCGTGGTTGCGCGGAGTCTCTGCTGGGATATCTCTGAGCTCATGGCTGGGACTTGCAGCACTGTGGTGTTCCTCACTGACCATGGGGACCTGTGGGCAAGGGTAGTGGAACTGGGACAGTGACAAAGGGTAAATGGTGTCTGATTTCCATTCAGAGGGATGCTGCAGGGCTTGCCAAGCATGGTCCCATGGATTCTGTTCCATCATGCTCCTTTCTCAGAGTGCACAGGTCCCACCCCCGGCAGTATTTCAGAAGATGCCAGGCTATTTCTTTGTGTCTGTTTTATTGCCCCAAATGTTTTTCTTTTTATTGCATACTTCAGATGCAATAAAATAAAAATAAAGGGACCAATAAAAGAAAATGCTCTTTCCTGGCATTTATCCGCTCTGCGGATGTTTCCAGAATTGCTCTTGCCTGAATGCTGCCTGTTCCCCAGCATCACTTGCCCGGTCACCTCCCCCGTGACACTTCCTTTATTTGCCAACTCCATTTTTCTGGAGTTTCTTTCCTGACACTCCAGCCCTGCTGTGTGACATGCTGGAGACTGCCAACAGATAGGACATGGCTGCAAAAGCAAAGATGAAAAAGCCTCTGGATGCACAGGAGCCAAATACAGCTCCAGGTCCCTCTGCATTTATTTCAAGCCAGGCTTGCTGTTCCCAGCCCCTGCAGACAGGCTTGGCAAGGTGCTGCTCATGCCTTCTCTGTCCATGTTGCCGTTAGAGAGTAGGTACCTCAAGGAGCAGACCTGGAGGACACAGGGCTGATCCTTATGGTTTAGCTCCTCCTTCTCCCCTGGCTTCAGTCCTGGAAACAATAGAGCAGACTGGGGGCTCCTGAAACCACTGCAGTGGGATGTGACCATCCTGCACAGAGGCCTCTCAGGCAGGAGCAGGAGTCCATCAGCTTTGTCAGCCCAGAAAATGGCTTTCCTCATCATTCCTCACTGGTACCTCTCTTGTTCTTTCCAACGCTGCCGTGGGAGGCAGTAAATTACGAGTTTGGTATTGAATTTTTCAATTACAGCTCTTGCTTTGCGATTTCTGCCATCTGCTAGGGTTGAAGGTACCTTGAAGGCATTTATGTTAAATCCTACTTCATAACCAGTAAAATATTAAAAGAGGGCGAGATAACCTTGTTGGACAGATTAGATACCAGTTTTCTGATTGTTTGCTTTATAATGTGTTTACAAGCTTGGTTGATTAAGGTAAAAGGATTATAGGAGAGGACTCCCACCTTGAGAAAGTTTCCTACTTTGAAAATAGCATGAAGAATTTATGATCATCAGCAGCATGATTTATAATTTATAATCATCTGCACCGGACTAGTGTAAGATAAGCTGATTTTAGAATAGCTAAATACAGGCTGAAGTACAAAGCAAAATAAATGTAGGCTACTTTGGAAAGATGGTGAAGCCTTCGTGTTGCAGAAGAGAATTTAAGGTTTAGTGGCACCACCTGTTTCAGTGCATGTGATGGCCCTGGGTTTCTAACTCAGGGCTGGAGGATGATGTCAGCTCTGTTAGGGCCCTAAATCTGAGCTGGTCTCTTTTCTCTACACTGTGGAAGTGAGAGGGGTCCTCAGCCCCACCCTATACCTCCTCGGGCCATGGGATGCAGCAGTTCTGTCCTTGGCTCTTCCTTTGCCCAAAGGTCATGCTCACAGCGTGTTGTTTTCCTATTCAATCTAGCTGCCTCTTACAAAGCCTTACACTGAGAGGAAAAGCTCTCTTTGTGCCGGTGTCAGCGGAGACTTAATTTGTCTTTTACAATGTTGCCTGGCTGCTCCAGGCGTGACCCCATCCAAGCAGCAGTCAATACTTTCGGTGGATGGAACTAGCAGTGATCTTGTGTGGACAAGGAAAAGTCTTTCTCTGATCTTGTTGGTAGGAAACTGTTTTAGTACTGCTATGGGTCAGCTAACAAACAGGAGAGAAAGGGCTTGCAAGGTACGAAAATCCTGCCGTGAGTTTCACTGGGATTGTCCCTCCCTCCCACTATTTACCTCTCTGTTTAACCTTGGTTTGAGCTGACTTTGAAACACAGCAGTGACAGCAAACCTGAAATTTCCTGCAGTGGCCCCAGGCAGCAGTGGTGAATCCAACCCAGCAACTCTTGATGCTCAGTTCCACATGGCTCTTGTGATACATAGGTTTAGTTTTGTGGTGAAAAAAATACATTTATGAGGATTTTTGACATCTTCCTTTTCCCCTTCCCTGTCTGTTTGGCATGTAATTGCTGTTTTCTTTGCTTTATTTTGGGTAACTTGGCCAGAAGTCATATTTCAACCCGATGTCTCTCCCAGAGCAATTCCAAACACATTACAGACGAGCTGAGGGTGACCTTGAATTCATGAATACAAAACCACTGCTCCCGTTATCTCCTTTCCATGCACTTCTGTGCTCTGCCCTGAAGTGGTTAAGTTTCAAGCTGAAGCTTCTCTGGGATGACTGTAAAGAATGGCATTTACCGTCTTCGTGGTTGTTCATGTCTGCCACGGGAGGTTCAGCTTTGCTTCCTTCCCCCTCATCACCTTCACCACATCTTAAAAAGCCTTCGCCAACTGCTGCGCTGCTGCTGGGAGCGATGTTTGTGAATGTGACCGTGTCACCCGTGCAATTCACGAGGCTGAAGTGAGGAAAGTCACAGAGCAATCACAAATCTTGCTCTCATGCTGTCCACGGCTTTGGCGAGATGAGGAAACCGAGGTGCTAATGGCCTTGGGCAACAGGCGTTCCGACATGCCGCAGCAGCTTAATGGCAGAGACAGTTACATCGCAGGATAAAATTAGGCTCTGGCCTTGAAACTTATCTGTGGCAGAGCAGGAGCTGTAGCCTTGCAGCCATCCACGTCCCATGTAATTCTCCAGAAATTACGTGCTTTGAAAAATGCCTGTCTTTCATCCTGACAAGCTGAAATCTTTTCTTATGGTACAAAGTGCTTTCTCTTCCAGACTTCGTCTCCTTCTCTCCCTCCGCCATGCGTTGTGCTTAGAACATTTTCTCCTAGCCCATCCTCACCATAAAAGATCCTCTTTATCATGCATACAACTGCGTGAAACAGAGCGATGTGCAGATTGTCAGCTCTTCTCTGGAGTTACTGCAGCCTGTGTATTTATCTCCCAATCTCAGCTCCCGTGGCAGTCCATTCACGGGCAGAAAAACAACGCAACAACAAGCACAGATTGTAAATAATATTGCCTCTCCACAAAGCCTACGTGCTTAAAAAGCAAGCAAGCAAAGAGGAGTGCTCACAATGAAAGCCTGTCTCTCTGCTTTTGTCCTCTGAATGGAGGCTTGCTGCTCTTGGTATGAGAGTAGAAATGAGCAAACTGTAATATAATCAGAACGCTTAGAGATAATGAATGTTTTGGTGCCTCTATGTAGTGACAATGTCAACTGGCCCTCTGTTAATAATAGGTATGTTTTCAGTGCAGAGAAGGTGTAATAAATCCATATTAAGGCTGGAGAGATACCACTGATTTCCACTTCAATAGAAGCAGATAGCAAAGTCAGGTCTTTTATGAAACCTAATCGATGACAGATCAACCAATAATGTGTGTATGTAGAAGGGCTAGAAATTCCAGCAGCACCTGTGGGCCCCACGCACTGCAAATGGGCTTCTTTGAGCTGCTACCAGAGGTAATCCATTATCACATCTGTTTAATCTCATGCAAACTCTAATGTGCACAAAGAAGCAGTGTCGTACCTGCTAAATCTCTGCAGGAACTGCACTTTCTAATTGGTTTCTGCACAGTTCCTTGCTCTGAAAAATTGTTCGTTGACAATGACGATAAAAAAAAGAATAAAGTTTCCAGACCAGAACTTCTTTAAAAAGACATCACGGCAATTTTCAACACATTTCCCCGAGGATTTTATTAAGATGGATATTGAAATAGCTTAGACCTACAGTTTGGTCGAAATATTAATCTATGCACACACACACAAAAGAAAGCACATTAAAAACAAGACAGATTTACTTTGAATCTTGAGAGCTAAAAGCCATTTTTTTCTGAAAGATGAAAATTTTAAAGCTCAAGGTGATAATAGGGAAGTCTGCTTACTTAAAAAGGAATAATTTAGTGCTGGCTGAAACCTTGATTGTTTTTCCCTTGAGAGCTGTGTGCTCGTGGTAAGCACTGGGTCGCTCTGCTAACTGCAATGCCTGCTGTAAAACAATGCGAATAAACCAGGGCTGCAGGATCAGAGTGTGAATCCATTGCTCCTTTCCTTCCTTGCTGAATACCACATTGTTAACGAGCACTCATAGCAGTGTAGACGACTTTCACTGTTGCCAGAGATGGGAACTTTGTCTCACTCATAAGGCTGCTGATAAGGGTAAAGCAGAGACTCGGGTGAGGCAGGGAAATGTTTGCTCTTGCAGTGACAGGATTAAAAGCTTCTCCCCATCCATAATGCATAATGAGGGGCCAGGAAAGCTCAGGTGCCCTCCTGAGACAGCCCAGGAGCCCTTTAATAATGAAACATTCACCTCTGGCAATGGTGGGCCTTTGGAATTGCTGGGTCTTGGAAGAGCTGATTTCTAGTTAGATTGAAAGAATACCACACAAACCCCAGGTCAGACTGAAATCGTATCTTTGCTCCCAGGGAATATTCGTGCTGCACTGGGACTGTGCTTAATGGTGCCTTGGGTGTCACTTGCCAGGCACAGGAGAGACTTTCTAAAGTTCATTAAAGGATAGATTTTCACTCCCTCTTTCTCTCTCTCGGTCTCATGATCTCGTCTATTCTCCTTTCTTTCATTAGCTCTTTATATCGTTTGACACTTCATCAGTATGATGGTCTGTTTACTGTATGCAAATAATTCCTGAATTATGCATGAATAATTACGAATTTGTGTATCGGTTTCCTGAACTGGCACAGTGCCGTGTAAAATTAGCCTCACTCAAATGTGAGCACAAAAACATGCCGACACAGTCAAATTAAAACTGAAGGAAGAACTCACCTTGAAGTGAGCACGAACTACTGAGCACTGCTGGAAAGGGGCAAAGTACAGCTGGAGCCTGGCAGAGGCTGCTGTGATCTGAGGGTTTGGAGGGGGCAGCAGCATGGGGCAGAACGTGGTCTTCTGCATTGGAATAACTCTTGCAGGCATCATCCTCACAGCATGGCTCATCCAACCTCGCTGGTGGCCTGTGGGACCCTAGCACAACTGGCTAGTTGCAAATCAATTAATCAAGCTGTAATGAGGTATAGATGTAATTTCTCTGCCATGGTGATTTCCTACTAGGTCTACTTCCAAGCACCAGCTTGCTTCTGAGCAGATGACGTGGTCTGCTGAAAAGAAGATTTCAAAAGGTGATGGAACATTTCTGCTCTTGCTACCAAGGGAAGGCTGAGAGCGCACCTGCTGTGCACCACGGTCTGTCATTATCCTATAAAGTTCTGTTCTGCACAACCCTTCAGCAGATCCCTGAAGTCAGTGACATCTATGCAAAGGTAAGCTAGTGCTCCATACTCCGTCCACCAAGCAACACAGATGACTAAATGAATCTGAGCATATCTTCACCTATGATCAAAGCTGAAGGAGAATTTTAATGACAAATACTGCAGAATCAGAACTGATAAGGCTGCTTGATGACTTTTTACTTGTTCAGTAGCATGTTCCTTTCAAATTCAAATAGTAACTTCACAAATGCTTCCTGTTGTCTCCCTCCTATTTCAGACAGACTCCTGCACCTTGATTCTGGACAGGAATGGTCTTTCATCTGCAGGCTCATGGATCATCCTGCATGAACGAGCTGTGAATGCCACTGGGATGCTCCAGTCTCTTATAAAAGTTGCACTTCAGCTGTCTCATGCTGCAGTGAGTACTGGAGTCATCCTGTCTGTGGGCTGCAGAGGGCTGTGTGGCTCACCCACCCTACTTGCCACCTCCATCCTCAGTCATCCCTGCTTCCCCTCTGGGAGATGTTCTGGTTATGTTGGCCCCAGTGCTATAACTTCGTGTCTGGATGTTTGTGTTGGTTTCATTAACAGAAATTCAAGATGACCCTCTCAGTGTAGAAGCATGATCTCCTGGTTGGGGATGTGAGCTGGTGAAACACAAACATTTGCCCCCAAGCCACAAAACCTGGCTGGATCTGAGAAGGAGAGAGCAGGAAGAGGAGGAGGAATGTTCCCACCATCTCGTGATGGAGGAGACAGGTGGGCTGTGAGGCAGCTTCTCCACCAGTGCCAGTGAAGAGAATGCAAATTAAATACCATAATCGTTTAGAAGCAGTAGTTTCTATTAAACATAAGGACTTGCAATCTCAGTCTTAGAACATAGGTGGATTCCATGAAATTTAATATTTTTTCTTGGGGATTGAAGGATAAAGGTGTTTCAAAATGCACAGCTGGCAAATGAAGGTGATCTCTTAAAAACTGCACAGAAAGTTGCAGTTGTTTAATATATGGATGATAAAGATACTCTGCTATTGACTTGAACTCCCTTTTCTCTTTTCAAGTCTTCTTTCTTCTGAAGTTGTTTTCCAAGAGCTCCCAAAATGAATCCTTCAGAAATATGAATTATATATTTATAAATATAAACATCAGTGAAGTTCGATCCTTAGTGCTTAGGAATGAACTTTCTTTTTGGTTTCAGTCAGAGCTGGACTGTAAACCCAAGAGCTGAGCTTTTGGGATTTATAGGGCTTCAGTGCTGAAGTTCAGCACTCTTGGCTCTTCATGAACTGTGAACACCATCCCAGGATTGGTGGGGTCACTGTTCCCAGAGGGGCTCCAGAACCTTGGGATGTGCCACTGAGGGATGTGGTTATGGGCATGGTGGGGTGTGTTGGGGATGGACTTGGGGATCTTAGTGTTCTTTTCCAACCTTGGCAATTCTATCATTCTATGAAAGACGCAGTTACCTGATGGGTGATGAGAAGAAAGAAAGAAAAAATAATGATTACCCTGAACTTCTGCTCCACAGCCCAGCAGCACATGCTGAAAATGTTGAGTCTGTCTCTCATGATGTCTTTCGAGGCAAAGAGAGCACAGAACCTGCTCCAGTTGTGTGACTGGAGACACTGGCATGCAGAAAAATCCCCTCCCTGTGTGCATTCTCTCCACATTTACTTGCATTACAGCAGCTTTGCTGAAGTTGAAAAAGTTGGGCCAGCGATAAACATGGCCATGTGAGAAGAAAATTAGCTCCCAGATTCTTTCATTCCATGTAAGCAAAATACTGAAAAGGCCTGAGGATATTTTTTCACTGCTCCATGGTGAAATAGAGTGAAGAAACAGATTCTAGGAGCGGTTGGTGCTAAACTTCATCATCTGTATGTGAAACGTGGAGAGCAGCTATTAGTAGATCTTTCAAGGTTAATGTGACTGATCTTATTTTGTTGATTGAATAAATGATTATTTCCAGAGGGATTAATTATAATCCAGAAGTTAACACTTCATTTCATCTTTGATGCTGTTTGTACAAATCTTTCATACAACCTCCCAGGCAAACAGCCCTGCTGGCTCAGCGTTTTGTGTTGGAGGATTTGTTGCAAATCAGACTATTGTTGTGTATCTTCCTGTTAGAGCTGAAGGGCAATATTCTGATGAAACATGTCCTCCTTTGATAGCACTAATTTACTGAAAATGAGATGCTTCACAGAACTTCTGCCAAGGTACACGAGCCTTGCTTGTTGCTTTGCCAGTTGGATGGCTGCAAGTCCTGGGTACCTCCAAGCATCCTGCCTTCCTGCATCTCCTTTTAACCATCAGTGCACTGGGACCCAGCTGCTCTTTGGGGCTGCAGACTCAAGAAATGGGTTAGGGAAAGAGAACTCCTCTGAGCTGGTTTGCTTTCAAATATAGTTCCTGTAAGCCACAGCTTCCAGGGTTTGAGTATGACAATAATTTCAGTGTTCCAGATGAAAACTAAATGAGCCAAGACCCCATAAGCTGCACCCCCTACACTGGCACACCCAATATTTCATAAGATGTAAAGCTTTCCCTGGATCTGCTTGGTACTTCTTTGTGTGCATGACTAAGAAATTACATTTCATCTGTTGTGTCTGTCAAGACGTGGTCCTTGTGGGGAAGAGCCCTGCGGATGTGTGGGTATGCTGAAGGAAAGTGAGTCATTCCCAGCTGCTGTCATTTCTTGTTTTTTTTTCTTTTCTTAACTTTAATATTTTTATACCCACTCTTCTCTTTACTGTACTGGGGTACATACCTAACCAAAAAAAAAGAATCTGTACATCTGTGAGGAAGAGGAGAAAAATGTGGAAGCCACTTGTACTCAGTTCTACATCCAGTGCTCTGTTCTGCAGGATTTTCCACAATTAGCTTCCTTCAGCTGTCATCCAACCAGCATAAAGCTCTCCCAACATCACTGCACCTTAATGGACATTTTGTACGAGTGCTACAGATCTGTAAATGCGAGTACAGATCCACTTCTACCGTGCTCTGATTTTTATTACACAACACTGAATTCACATGTGCAGAAATAGGCATTGCGGATCACTGCTGTTGCTGAATGTATGCAGCATGTCATCTGCATTTCACCTTTCTTTTCACGTTTAGGTGCAGTTTTGTTCAAATGTGCGTTCCCCATCACTTACCTGAGCGGTGATTTTCAAAGCCTGGTATTTTAAAATCAACTTGTTTTAGTATTTTGCTGTCAGTATTCCAAAAGATGGCAGTTCTAGGAAAATGGAAGGAGCCAGCCAAATCTTTAAAAATTCTACCTGGGAGATGATCAATCTTCCTCAAATAGAATTGTGACCACGAGCATACTTAAATTACTATTGATTTCTTGGAGAAAAACATACATTTTTATTAGTTTTTCTTTTATTTGGCCTTTGCTCTCGGATCCCTCAATAACATAACTGGTTATACAAAAAAATTTATGATCGTATAATAAATAGTCTTCACAATTTAATTAAAAAGTCGAATAGAAGAGCTGTTTATCAAGCCAAATGAAGAAAAAGCCTGCCATTTTTCTGTGATAAATCAGAATATAGACTGTCAGTTTAATCTTCTCTGCTCTCAGCTGATGCACCGTGGCATGGCCTTGTGTTGTTATGCCCACTTGAGCATTTTCTGAAATACCTCAAAGTTACAGCCCTGTGCTGCACTTCTCCAGAGTGCATTTGTGTTTCTCAGTGTCCTCACCAGTGGATTAGCTCTACCTTCTGCTGTGTTTTTCCTAGGCAGAAGCATGTGTGGCCACAGGTAATGTTGACCGAGATGATATGTATTTGCGTGTCCCTAAACCAACCATGTTTTGCACACCCATCACTCTTGCCACAAGACACTGACATTTTCTGGATGTGAACCTGTTGCTGAGTCATAAGGAAAGCCTTCAGGACCTACTGGCATGTTGACATTTTGCTGCTGTACGGACTCATAATTTAATTCATTCTATCATTTATTCTGGGTAAGTCAGTGGGTCCGTTCACCAGTTGTTCACTGAAAGGTCAGCAATGGATGCCTACCTGGGAGAGGCTGTGTGTGGTAAGGAGAGCTGGCACTCACCTCCTCCAGGATGCTATTTATCATGTGGGGTCTTAGATTTTCTTCTTGCCCAGGGCTTCAGCTCTGGGAAATGGCTCTGTATTTCTGTATTGTCCAAGGTTTAAGTTCATGGCACTGTAACTGTCCCTCATTGTAACCTCAGTGGTATCAAAACCAGGAGATTTCTCATCACCATTCTCCAGCCTGTTGGCACATCTCATGGTCTCACAGCTTTGCTGGGATTTCATCATTGCTGATGGTGAAAATTCAGACAAATGATTTTTGTATGTATTCATCCATGTATTTTCAGAAGTTGTTTCCTATGCAGTAGTATTATCCAATTGTTCAACATCAAATAAATTAAAATAATTATAAAACAAGCATTGAATAGAATAGCAGAAAATTAAAATCAGCTGCCAAAGGTACAGTTAAGTCAGGGAGAACTTGGATATCACCTAGCTAAAAGTCTAAGCCAGTCGTTCCTGTTGTCAGCTCATTGATCCTCTGATTTGATTAAATTTTCTGCAGCATGAAGAACAAAATACCTGTGGGCACAAGACCTTCATGAAGATTTAATGCATCTACCCCGAGTGCTGCTTTAGTCAATGAATTAAGCGGAGATAAAAAAAAAAAATTGCTACTCACATGATAATACTCTTCATTACATCTACACAATTAGTTTGCCGTATATAGATTTGATCTTTTGCTGGCACATGGCAGGAGCCTGCTTATCAGTGATTCACCCTGTAATTTGTCTATTGGTGGCAAAATACAAAGACAAAAATTAGGTATTGAATGCAGGATACATGCCGGCACCTCTTGCAGGTGTGTCCTGTTTGAGTGCATGGATTAACACAACAAATGAGGATCTTTGAATAGTTTTGGCTCTTGTTAACAATACAGCAAGCTAAGTTTGGATGCTTATGATAAATTTGATCCTTCTTTCATCTTTTCCAGCCCTGGCAGAGCACTCGCATGGGAGTCTTGAATATATTGGTAAATGAATGCTGGGATGACCTCAAAGCAAACTGGGACTTACAAGACATGGAGTTGGTGTTTGAATCTCAAGCACAATAACGAAAGAATCCTGTAATGTGCAACGTGTAAAGTGGGTGTAGTCATTTTCATTCTGATCTGTGGCTCCAATTAGCACTGCCCCATCTCAAAACCTCACAGATTCACACTGTGTTCATTAAGGAGCTTGATTAAAGCAAATCCAAACTCTTACCTTTGCTAACTGTTGTGCACTTTCTGTTCAAAATAAATACATGATTTCTTCTAACAAGATGAAATCAAAGTTTCTAAGTTTTCTGTGACAGAAACTTATTTTTTAAAAAGACAGACATAAATTTTCTGGGTGATTGCAAGACTTAAAAATATCTATAGAACTTTTCTAATCAGAAAATTGGTTTTTGTCTTGAAATGGAGATTCCACCTGAAAACACAGGGACCTTCCCCCCCCTCTTTGAAACAGTCACTTAAAAAATCCCAATGTGCTCAGAGTGCGACTGAAACCAGGGCACTTCTTTACGATTTAAATACAGGAACTTCAATAAAAACCTTCTGGTTTGTTGTTTTTTTCTCCACTGATACTGCTGAGAACCCTCAGCCTCAGGATGTTTGAGGAAAGAACTTGGGATATTTTTGACACCAAGAAGGTGGTGCAAATAGGGCCAAGTCCCCAGAGCATCCTTTTCAGAAGCCCTTCCAAACCCTGGGTGCCTTGCTGTGCTTCTGCTCACTCCCATCTCCTTTTTCCTGTCACAAAGGTGAGCTGAGTTTTCCCTTTCCACTTACTCACATTTTCTGTTGTTGTTTCATGACTTTCTAAATGCTTAGGAAAAAAAATTAATAATAATAGGAGAAAAAAAGGGAAGAAAACAAAAGCAAACAATCAGCATTGTTCTGTGAGCAGATGGAAGTAATGGTCAATCAGCATACCAGGATGAGTGTGGGCATCAGCCCCAGGTGTGAGAGCTCAACGAGTCCTCAGCTGTGAGATGCTGCCATGGTCTGAAGGCAGAGCTGACGTGCTGTTGAGATGTGCTGGTTTTGCTGGTTTTCTGCTCCTGTCTGCTCTTGCAGCATGAAAATGGAAGTTCAGCGCTCTTGACCTCCATTTCAGTCTGCTGAATACAGGTACTTACAACGGTGTTGAAGGGGCATAGCTGGTGTGCCCTGATGTTGTGTTGTACGCGTATCAACATAGTTTTAGGCTGCCTTGGATTTTGTACTGGGAGAGAGATAAATTGTCTAAATGAGAACATAAAGTGTGGTATGAGCTAATTGTATGGGCTGGGCCAGGCCAAAGAAACCTGTGCTGGTCCTCCTGGGAGTGATGTGACAAATTGTAAATTGGGTGTGAAAGGGTATGAGATGCTGCCTAGCACCTGCCAGACTGATTGCTGGAAAACGTGTAGGCAAAGCACTGAACGTGTGAAGAATTGAAATTCAGTTCAAGCAAGGCCAAGCATGTGTTTGTTCAGCAGATTGTATAGTCTTTAATCACGGTTAAATCTTTTAGTTGGATAATTGTTTTACCGGATGATGATTTAAATTGCATTGAAGAATAATATCCTTAAAGAATTTTCAGTGAGAAGCAGCAAAAGGGATGGTTTTGAACCTCTTTTTGTTCATTTCTTATTCTTCATTGTGTCAGTTTTTATGTTTTCTAATTAATTTGTCTTCACTGCAAACGCTGACTCCAAATACACATTAGCTGCCTCTGATAGCGTGCCTTGGGAAGCTGGGGCTCATTAACAAAGGTCCAGGCCTTTGTGCAGGGTCAGGAGATGGTTCCCCTTCCAGCTGTGCTGTGAGAATTGCGGTAGATCACCTAGAGAGGATATGCCTGAGTTATCCTCTTGTGTAGTTTTACCATTTAGGGTCTGTGCTTCTCACAGGTAAAATAAGGTTTACCAAGTTCTCCATGTTGCCAGAGTAACATCCAATTCTAGACACATTCCTTAGATTTGATTCAACTAATTTCATTTGTTTGTTAACTTGCAGCCCAGCAAACTTGAAAGCAGTAAAATAGTCTATGGTTGTCTTTCAATTTTGCTCATTGCCACCTTGCTGATGGGTTGCAAGTCTGGCTGCTGCTGGAGGGAACTGGGAGCTCTGAGTGGGAAAATTGACACTGGAGATGATGGCAAAGAATGAAATGGGAAGCAACTATGGAAAAAGTGATGTATTTGTTGTTAGCATTTATTTTTGTTGGTTGCTTTTTTTTTTTTTTTTTTTGTCTTACCTCATTTGCAGTCTGAAGAATGGTTGGATTTTGAACAGAGACCTGAAATAGGATTCTGAGCTCTAAACTCACTTCAGAAGCTAGATGATGTTTTGCTTTGCTTTGGGAACTAACATGTTTTGGGGTTTGTGAGGTAGGCACCCAAAACGGTGTATTTACAGGAAGGTGATTACAGGAGTCCCATGGCCCCCAGCTGGAGCTCTGTCCCCAGAAAGACCAAATAAGAGAGGGAAGGTTGGACTGCACCAGATGATTCTGAGCTGTGCTGGTGAAGGACCAGTGATCTGTGATGCATGCTTACGTGTGGCACTGACCCCTGTCCCCATGGGCTCTGCACACTTTGAGTGCAGCTTTGAAGCCCCATACACACAACCCATGGCACAGCCCATTCTGTAGGTTGGAAATGAGCCCCATGTTGAACTGGGAATTGGGTCCTGCTGCCAATGATGCCAGTGGCAAGGTGCCGACTGACTTCAGGATTAGGGAGACTGAGCCAAAACTTGCTAATGTTGTGTCTCATTTGCATGGAAATTAATTACCTATGCCTTTAGGTTCATTTATTTTTATGGAGATGGGCATTAAGTGTGGTCCCCATTGGTACCTAAAGGCTTTTTTGGGCTGTTTTGCAAATGCTCTGTGGCAAGACCCATTTTACGCAGTTCTAATGGTTGTTTTATTTTACTTTGCTTTGCAACAAGTGTCTGAGCTAATGTAAGTCATATATTTCTCCCTACTCTGTTATTCAAGCTGTATGGAAACTGATTGAGAACAAAGTAGCAAAGTTGAAAATCTGCTTGGACTAGCAGCACATTTATTGGATCTGAAATTTGTAAATGGCTGCCTGAATATTGCCCCAAATGGGATTTCCAATGGAAATGTTCTGTGTGAGTCAGAGAAAACTAGTCCAGTGCTGAATTTGGCTCCTACTTTGAGCAGAGGTTGGGTTACAGACTCCAAGAGTATTTTCTGCTCTACGATATTCTTCTCTATTGACTCTATATTATTCCAGCCTTCAGTGGCACTTTTTTCCTACCTTTTCATCCACAGTCAAATCTACCAATAAGGAGAGAATTAAAAAAAATAAAGAAGGAAAAACCTGTGACAAATCATGAACCTGGTAATGAATGTAAGATTACTAATTGCCTATGGCTGTGGAAGCTCATTTCAAGCTGTCAGCAATTGTGATTCTGCAATGGAAATTTTCCTGCTCTGGCCAATAAAATGTGAAGTTGGGGACTTGTCTTTAAGAAAGGGAAACCTTGAAGTGAGGGAAAAGTGATACCAACCGTCTTGGCAACATTACAGGCTGCTATGGGATGTCAGTGGAGTTTGGAGAGGGCAATAATTAAGCTTTGACAACTTCCCTGTACACAGCGTCTCTGAAAGCAGCCTGGAGCTAGGGGATATTTTATGTCTTTTTGTATTGCAGCTGAAAATACAGTTGTAGCTTTTTTTTTTTTTTTCCTTCTGCTGTTATCCCTGCTTTCCCCTATTGCTTAACTTATTTTGTGGATTTAAGGATTATTATTTACCATTAAGAGCCAAATGAGGTTTGTCTGAAAGATGATGAAAATGAAATGTTCTGCACTATGTTATTGGATTGGCCATCTGTTTTCAGGCTCTTTGCTGTCAAGATATTTTAATGGTGGTGGGTTTTTGCTTGCCCTTCTTTATTTGGTGAAGCAGGGGCAGTAGGAAGGCAGATGAGAAAATAATAGAAAGTGGAAAACAAATGCACAAAGAAAGCCAGGTGAGAGTAGTAAAACTGGTAGGGAAGCATCTCCAAAGATTATAAAAGAAAATATCTGGAGTCGTAAGGTGCAGTGTTCCCTGGGCTGCTGTTAGGCAGGGACTATGGCAGAGGCTGGTGTTTAGCTTTGCTTGCAAGAGAATACTTGAGAAATAAAGAGCCCACAAGGTGAAAGAGGAGCATCAAAAATTCAGGAGGACATCACAATCAAAAGGTTGAGGTTAAATAGGTGCTGTTTTTTTCATGGCAAAGGTTGGCAGCCAGGACTTGGCATTCCTGCCTTAGGTGCCAAGCTGTTCAGCACCTGTTTTAATGATCTGGAGAGGGAATAATGCAAGCATCCTGTACATAACACAAAAATCAGAAAGGACTGCAGGGATCTTCAAATAGATATTTTAAATGAGTGAAAGCACTGGGCAGTATTAGGGGGAATGCTCTTAAACCTGTTGGATTGCCCTAGGCTGTGCTTTGCTCTGAAAGCTCTGTTTTTCCCTATTTGTGACTATTACTAGCCTCTTTCTATTTTCAGGTTTTAAAAATGTATATCAGTTTCTTTCCTCAACAGAAGAGGAGCAGAATTTTAGCTATTAAGCTAAAGCAGCCTAAATAGATGATTGCTGCTACATCAGGCAGCAAGAGTGCACCCATCCATGCAGCCCCGAGAGGCGAAATTACTTCTGTCTCGCATGATGACTGAGTTGATTAAAATATTTAGTAGTTTTTTGGTCATGCTTTGTCATGAATATTTACATCCTCCTCTAGTGAGAAGGAAGCACAGATTTCCTTCTTGGCACAAAGTCTGAAAATGGCCCTGTTCATCTCAGTGTGTGTTTGATGTGCTCATGGCTGGAGGTTCATGCAGAGTCTGTCCACTGGTTCAGTGTTGGAACACATCTGTGTCTCTCAGTAAACAGTTCTCTTGACTTTTGATTTGGCACGTTTGGAAGTGGAATACTACATGCTACCACTGCTGTGTAGATAGGGGTGTGGGAACTGCAGGACAGCGCAGGAGGGGACAGGAGTGTACCAAGAGTCCTTGGTGGGCGTGCTATGGGATGCCTGAACTGTAACTGCACTGCAGGAATCTCACCTTTGTTTGTTATGAGGATGCTTTGTCTGGGTGATGCAAACCAAATGTTTGGCCCTTTGTGTGTGCCTAGAACAGAGAATCACTGAACCATTAAGGTTGGAAAAGACCTCTAAGATCTAAGGGGAAGGGCAGGATTACCATCTGTTGCTTAAACTGTGATTAAATTGACCTGGTCGAAAATGCCTTGGAAACAATATTGCCTTTTAATCTGGGCAGTGCATCTTAACTTCCTTAACATTCCTACAGGTTCATAACACCTGAATGATAGCAGTGTTAGAGCACTATAAAGAGTTCCATAAGTCACTGTCACCTCATTACTGTTCAAATGAATGTAATGCTAACAGTGACAACTGCAGAAGAGCTCTGGTTGCTGATGGTACAAATTGCATTCAACTGAAGATTCATGCTTCAGAAAACAAGAAACCAAAATATGGTTTAACATATTTTAGATGTTTGGAGTAGTTTGTAAGCTAAATGGTATTTCATACTCATTAATCAAGGGCTAGGGGAAAAACCCTCAACTGCTTAACATTGATTATAACTCTCCTAGCTGGGAAAACTGAAATCCTTTTTCACTTTGAAGCCCTCTGTAAAAAGATAATGTGTTTTAGATTGTGTTAACACAGGGATTCATGTTTGCATTTGCTGGGTAATATTTTTTGTTCTCGAAAGAGCAAGAAGGAAAGGGCAGCCTTTAGCTGAAGCCAACAGCTGGATGAAATATGCTTTGTGAAAGATAATTTCTCAAAGGGACGTGCTGGAGGTCAGTTCTTCCCATCACTGGGAGTAGGGACACTGGGGGACAGAGGGGCTGTGGCAGGACCAGATCTGCTCCCGTGATATAGCAGGACAGAGAGCTGAGAATTCAGCTTTGTCTGTGCCGCTGTAGCAAAACACAAATGCAGCATCAAAACTGTTTTAGCAAGCAGAATAAGCTCAATTGGCAAATGCAGTTATTCTGGCACTACACGTCATTGCCCTGTATTTCGCCAGCTGAAGAGGTATATTTTCTCCAAACATTCCAGCACTAGTACAGCTTGGGAGAGCCTGGTGAGAAGTCAATACCCCTGACCCCTGCAGAGCTCAGGGGAGGACATGCTGTTGGATGTAATGGGGGCACTAAGCAGAGGCAAAGCCCCCTCAGAACTCAAAGCGCACCTTGTTCCCATAGTCACATGGGAAAAGAAACACTGTCCAAACACCAATTTCCAGTGTTGTTTCAGGGGTATATCTGCTAAACACAGGAGTCAGGTCTGCACCATCTTCCCATACACCAGTGTGGGGTGGAGTCCCGTGATGGCTGCAGCCTGGGCCCGTGCCTCCATCAGCTCTGCTAACCACCATGCAACCTCTGTCATTGTTGGATGGATTAGAGCACCTTGAATCCCCAGAGCCATGAGTTTCAAGGAGAAAGAGAGTGTCTCACAATCAGGCTTATTTTCCAGCTTTTCTGCTGGGTGCAATCTCCAAATACCCTCAGAATGGGGAATTCCAAACTGTTGGGCTTTGTGAGCCCCATGGTTTTGTCTGATGCTCTTTGAGCTATTAGCCTTAAAAACATGGGCACTTGAGGCAGTGATTTAAGCAGTTTTAGTGCTTTTCTGGGAACTTCTAAATTTATTTTTTCCCACAAATGTGTTGTTACAAAACTGTATTTATACCGCTGTTGGCAGAGCTCTCATCCAGAATAGCACAGATCAGAGTTGCACCTGGTGCACTGAGGTTTATTTTCTCAGCTCTTTATGTCGGTTTTTAGGAGCCAGGCATCTTGGCAGGGGGAAGGAGGATGAGTCTTTTTTAACTTGCTGAAATTAGCAACAGACAGAAACTACCAAGTGAGGAAGGCATAGTGGCAATTTTTCTTTCCTGGCCTTCTCCTTCCCAGGAGGATGCATTGATCAAAGATTTCTTTGCTTGATAAATCTCTTTCCAGAAGCCGCAGGCTGGCTGCCTCTCTGTGGGACTGTGGGACCCACAGAAGACCTTACAGAGCTCCATGCTCCTCATGGTGCTGCATCTCTCCTTGATCTGTTCCCCGTGTTCCTGTCTTGTCTCGTGAATCCTGTACCAAACTCTTCCTGCAGCTTTCTTCTTTTTTTTCCCCTCTACTTTCCCTTGTTTTTCGGCATGTTTATGGGTATTCATTTAAAATAACTTGATAAGGTGAGCAAGCTGAGAATATTTTGTGGTTGGACTTGATCTTGAAGGTAATTTCCAACCTGAGTGATTCTATACTCGTATATATGTGTATTTCCTCCTACTTATTTGTTCCATTCAGACTTTTTCCACCAGCAAACTGCTCGTGGTGGTGGTGGGTTGGTGGCTGGACTGCATGATCTCAGCAGTCTTTTCCAACCTCAATTATTCTGTGTTGGACTGTCAGCCAACTGTGCATTGCAAATGGAGGAGAGGGGTGGGAAATGAGAAGCAACTTGTTCACCTCCAAGCAGGAATGTGCTACTAGAGAGCAGAAATGGAGCTGTATTACTCTGTGAAATTCTTGTTTCTGAGAGGAGTGCTTTGAAGAGGACCTGGGGACTATGCAGCCCTGCTGTTCCTGAGGGTGTCTGAGCAATCAGTGATTGGAAATGGTCTTTGGTACAAGGGGTAAAGCACTCTGATCTGCACTGCTGGTGCATGATTGTGGTGGTTTTATTTCCATGCTGGGGAAAGAAAAGTAGAAAAATGTGGTGATGAAGAGAAAAGGGAGGAAATATAGGCAAATATCAGCATTCTTCCTGAGAGAGGATGTGCATGCAGTGGGGTTTGTTGGACGAGATGCCTCCTCCATGGGGCACAGTGCTGCAGCCTCTGCTCTCCTCACCCCTCCCAACAAGCAGAAGATTCTTTTCCCAGTTTCCATTGTGCCACTCCCATCAGCAGCATTTGTCCAGGCAGAAACTGCCTTTACAAGAATTACATCCCTTTTCTCAAATTGCCTCAGCTACTGATTGCTTTAAAAAGAAATCAAATGGCTGCCTTGTCCAGCTCTTAAATGTGTGCTGCTCGGAGAGACACTCAAGGGCTCTCTAGAGAAGTAGCAAGTAAAAGTCTCTTCTGTTTCTGGGTCCCTAATCTGCTCTGAAAGAGGAAGGCAAGCTGGCAAGGATGGCAGGATCCTCATTTCCCTCGGAGCTGTGCTGAGGAGCAGGCAGGCTGGCTGTGCTGTGTGGTTGCTCGTCCTCCTTCCATGCCTTGGCTTTGTTTTTGCTTGAAAAAGCCTTGTTCAGAGCCAAGGTGGGAAATGGGAGGCTGGTTTTGCGCAGGCTCTGTGGGGAAAGATGTGGGCCAGGGTAATGTCTGTGAGCTGGAAAGTGTCTTGTAGAGTCGCAGCTTGCAGAGGGGTGGGAGGGAACAAATGCTTTTAGGGTGGGAATGAGGTTATTCTTTCCTGCCTTTGCCTTACTAGAGGGATGCTGGGGGTTGAGAGCTACTGAAAAGCAAAGATTTTTTCTGGCAGAGGGATGTGAGCCTCCTGGCTACACCCTGCTGCAACGAGGATTTGGCACCCAAACAAAGTGTTTCTGTGCTGCAGCACTCTCTCCCAATGGTCTGTTTGAGGGGAGAAAAATAAAGAGAAGGAGAAGAAAAACAACCAGCAGAAATCCCCTAGAAAGAGCCAGCTCCTAGTTAACACTGTCCTGTAAGCTTTGAAAATCAATGTTGACTATTGCGAGGTGCTGCACGAAGGGAGGAACAATTTGCACTGCAGATACAGGGCCCCAAGTTATCTGTGGACACCTGAGCCATGCAGCAGCTGGGAGAAAACCTCAACTTTAAGGGCAGAAGTGGAAATATTATGGTGTGATTCAAGTGGCAAGTGACAGAAATGTCAAATGCCCTCCGAATCTGGCCATGACACCTTGGGGTAGCATACTTGAAGCTTAGGGGTCCTCTGGGAGAGGTTTCTGCTCCCATCTTTGGAATGCACCAGCAAAGTGAAGAGTATGTGTGAACTGTTGTCACTGGGAACTAAAGTGGAACAAACTTGTGCTTCCTGAAGGACAAAAAGAATGTATCTTTGTGGGGATATCTCCCCCTTCCCTCCCCAGGAGCCCATGGTGACTCTGCATGGAATCCGCTCTGCAATGGCTCAGGCTCATTCCTACTCTCTGCATGGGAATACCTGAGTTTCTTCAGATCTCACTCAGAGATCCTTTCTCTGTGTCAAACTGGTCATGCTGTGGGAACCGTGTGTAGGTACTCATTTGTGTTCAAGCACCATTAGTGGCCAGCATAGTCCCTTTGTGACCCATTATCCTCAATTTTGCTCGTGGAAGCTTCTATATGAAAAGCTCAGCTCTGTCTTCCACCAGAGACAGGAAGCATCCCTGATTTCTGAGGTATCTCCTCTCACTTTAGACTGAAACTACTGTCAGGCTGTGGAAAAGTTTGTCTGTCCCCTAATAGTTTGCTTTTGGTGTGGGTGTGGACATCAGAAGTTTTAAAGAGCTGATTAGTCAGGTGTGTCTGTAGTGAGGCATGTGACTCTATTCCTTTTCTTGCCTGTGCAGGTTGAAATACAAATTTTCAGTAAAGGGTGGGATTTACAAATTGAATTTGTCACTTTGGATCCACTAGATTATAGGAAATAGAAACAAAATTGAAATTAAAAGTCACAACTAAAACCAATGATAACAAACTCAGTGTTTATTAAACATTATTTTCTATTATTGGGAAGCAGCGTGCCAGTTTTAGCATCATCCAAACAGAATATGTAGTCTATATGTCTAAATAATGACAACTGCACCTCGTTGATCATCTCCCAACCATTTTTAATTTCGGCTGAGAAAAAGATGCTTGCTATTCAGCACTAGGCTGTCAGAGAGCTCTGATATTTCAGTAGAACATTATGAAGTATAGAAGACTGAGTGGGTGCCACCAGTCTAAGACTGATGCTATTTATATTCTGCATGTCTGGTACAAGTGATAAATCTGCAAAGGCAGAGAGGATCACATCCTGCAACCCATCCCCGTAAGGGTATTCCTTACCCATAAATTGAAAACTAATGTTTATTTCTCTTTAATTAAATAGTCCATTAGCCAAAGACTCTTAAAATATTTAAAAAGAAGTAATGCACACCAACTGTGCCATTACAAAAATATCTCATGCTCAGTAAGTGCCAGGTTTCCCCTCTTTGCTGAATTATGAGACCTTCAAAATGGATGAGGGAACTCTGTGGGTTGAGATTGCCCATAAACATAAAAGATCTGTCATTTTTCTTGATTTTCATGAAGGCACATCTTAGAATCATAGATTCTCTTGAGTTGGGTCTCTTAAAGGTCATCTAGTCCTCTGCACTGAGCAGAGACACCCACAGATCCATCAGGTGCTCACATCCCCATTCCCTGACCTTGGGTGTCTCCAGGGATGGGGCACCACCACCTCTTTGAGTAACCTATGCCAGTGTCTCACCACCCTTACTGTAAAAAAAAAAAACAAACACCCAACACCTTCCTTATATCCAGTCTATATCTCTCCTCTTATCGTTTGAAACCATTTCCCCTTGTCCTATCACAACAGACCGTGCTACAGAATCCGTTCCCTTCCTTCTTATAACCCACCCCTCTTTAGATTCTGACAGATCACTCTCAGATCTCCTCAGAGCCTTCTCTTCTCCAGGCTACACAGCCCCTGCTCTCATCCTCTTCTATTAGGGAGGTGTTCCATCTCTGGAATCAAGCTGATATCTTGATTAATGCTCAGAATATTAATTAGTTTGATTTTTTTATAACCATGATACAGATAATTTCTCCTAAACTATTCTTCTCAGATGTATTAAGTATATATGTTATGTATATATAATGTGTATGTGTAAAGTTATCACCAAAATAATTTGACTGTGGGACAGAGTGCCTTTTGTACTCCCAGTAGTTTACTCTTCACGTTGATAAATTAGGGTTTTTTGTATTATTTCTGCTTCTTTTGTTTTATTTCTGTAGGTCACATCCAAGCAAGGAGCTGATGGGAGCACTGTGGGGTGTTGTTGTAGTGAATTTCCATCTCTGGTGAATGGTGGGTGGGATGGAATCTTCTCCCTGCTCCCTTCCTGCAGTGCTCGCAGCAAAGATGTGGTCATGCTCCCACGTGGCCACTGATTTCGACCCAAATAGGAGAGGCTTCATGTCTCAGAGGCACCAGACCTTTCCCAACATGTGCCAGAAGAGAGGAGAGGGGGAATCCCAGAATCGTTAAGGTTGGAAAAGACTGCTAAGATCATCTAGTCCAACTGTCAGCCCACCCCCACCAAACCCACTCACCATGTCAGGGAGGAGGAGCACAGAAATAACTGGGCAGAAAAGTTCACCTACTGCTTCCTCTTTGATCCCATGGGGAGCCAGCCTAAAAGCAGGTTTTAAAACACTTCAGGAAATAAATGTGTTGTTTCCAGTAAAATAAATATTCTGCAGTCACTCCACTCCCTTACTGGTACCTGGAGGAGCTAAACCAGAAGCACAAAGTGTCTGATTGAGTGTCCGTGTGCTCTCAGCAGGGCGCTTCCTCCTGCCCTGTTATTGCCTTGCATGGTGTCAGTCTGACTGAGGTAATCGAGGTGAACTTTCGCAGCCATTTCCTCGTACAAGAAAAATATTCCTAGTGGCACGATATAAAAATAAAAACAAAATAAAAAAAAACAACGATCTTTCAAAGATAGTCTATCAGTTGGATTAGTTTACATGTACTTCTAATGCCAAGAGGCCCAGACTGCTTAAAAATAATAAAAAATGAAATGTCAAGCAAATAAAAGTTAATTAAATGCACAGTGAAGTAGGCTTAATTTTAGTCCTAAAAGGAGCCAAGGATTTTTCAGAACAGATCTACAAAGGCGGTGAAATCCCTGATTGCAAGGTGTAAAACATGGCAAGGAATGAGACAACACCTGCAGTGTATCTGTTCCCCAGGCACCAGCAGGTGAGAAGAGATTATTTACTGGGGGTTTGGGGAAATAAGTAGGCAGTGAACAAACACACAGACTGTGTCCGTTGTTGTATGTGATTAATATCCTCAAAAATCTTTGTATGAATAGAGCTTTGAGTTATTCCAGGTAGAACGCAGCATGAGATTTGAAGGTCAGCTCTTTCTCCTTTGGAAGTAGATGGAGGTTTGTGTTTTGTAGGAAGCTGGAGTGAGTTCCAGGCTTTTTTCTGCCATCCAGAGCGTTCTGGAGCATCCAGTATTTTGGAGTTGAGGCAATGAGGAGAGCCAGAAGAGCAAGTGGGACCTGACAGCAAATTGGCACCTCAGTCATAGAGGGCACAGAATGGACAATCACCAGGGGTTTGGTGCTACAACCATCTCCCTGATCTTGGCACGGTTGGTGGGCTTTTCGCAGGAGTGCTTGTTTCTTGTTTCCCCTACTGAGACTCTTAACAAGAGCAACCAAAGAGTTAAGTAGGAAGAAAGGCCAAAAGCCATAGAGCAGTGACTGCCAAACCAAGGGGAATTGTTGCCAAAGCAGAATTACAGCAGGTTGGAGCAGTGAGAGAGTGTCTGCTCAAACATCTCCAGCCAGTAGTCTTATACTTGACACTTACTGCTTCATGGGCAAAGGAAATTTGCAAGGACTCATTTGGAAACACCCAAACCCACTCTGAGGTATCCTCAGTTGTGTCCGTAAGTGCCAGGAAGAGAGGGAGAGAGCAAAAGATTTTGTGTCCAATCTTATTTATGTTAAAGGACTCCATGCTACGTTTTATGGTTAATTAAAACAATTAAAAAAAAAAAAGAGGATTAGCAAGAGAAAAATTGAGGCCTGATGTATTTAGTATTGGAGTCTTACAAGACTTTCCATACCTCTGACACATCATCATTTGCACTGGGATGTGTGAGCTGTGAGTGTGCTGAGTTTCTTAATGGATGGGATAGTGATGTTTCAGATCCCAAGGAGTGACTGGGTGCTCAGAATGTCAGGGCTTCTGTCAGGCTCTTCTCCTTATTCTTCCTCTGCATCTTGTCTGTTTCTTCTTGGCACCAACTAAGATCCATTTACACCAAGGAGCTGATATTTCTCTAAACTCTTTGTATTTAGTCCCTAACAATACAACAGCTTTGTTAATCACTGTAACAGATTAAATTAAATGCTCCTTCTCTGAGCTGACCTAGTTTGGAGGTTAAAATTATGCAGCCTAGATGGAAAAAGAAAAATCTGAAGAAAGCTCTCCCTCATCCTAACTGTGTTATTTTGCAATATGAAAGGAAGAGGAAATCAGTATCATCAGGAAAGTAGACTTGATCTTGACAGGCAACTTAGTTTGGAGATGTAATTATAGGCCCAGAATAGCAGCCTGGAAGACCCCTAAGGAAAATCAATCATGGCTGTGCTGCAGTTGCAGGCAGCTTGGCCTCTGGAAGAACTGATTTCAGTCTGTGTCTCCAAAGTGTCACCTCACCCTCAGCTCAAAGTGGAGCAAGGGCTAGATTTACAGGCAGGCTGGGAAATGAGTTGTCTTAAACCTAGGTTTGATGCCGCTGGGCTGCTGCTGCTACAGCCTACAACCTGTGTGCAAGCTGTCAGCATCCAATTGTATAGCTATGCTGATACCATCAAAGGCACACGGATAGAAACTGCCTAGGGCTCCTCTCTACTGTTTTGGTGTGTGGTTGCCTTTTCTACACAGGGAGAAGAGGTAATGGATTGGTTGCCTTGTCCCAGTTATGGGCCATCCTGCATGTGGTAACATGCTCATGAAATCCCTCTTTTTGTTTGAATTGAGCAGCTTGGCTCTGGGGTGATCCTTGGTTGGTCTGTGGCATGGCTGGGAGTATCCAGATAAGGCAGGTCAAACCTAATTTGTGGTCTTGTGTTGAAGGAGCGACTGTGACCTTGCTTCCGCTGTTGAAATTTCTCTCTCCATTGATTGATCTCCATGCTGGTTCAAGAGCCAGGGTCCTCCTCTGGGATATTTACATCCTTGGAGCACAGGAGGGGAAAGGGGGAACAAAGAAGAGGAAAATAATTTGATTATAGATGTTGGGTTTTGTTTTGTTTTTTTTCTTCCAGTTTTCTTTATTTACAAAAGAGGTAGGTCTTGCTACTCTATAAAGCTAGTAGTAAGGTTCAAAGAAAACCAGTTGAAATGTTGCTGTTAGAAGCAGTGTGTATTAAATATGTGAAAATACAAGAATTGCAGGAGGGCTTGGGTTGGAAGGGACTTCAAAAACCATCCAGTCCCACTCCTGCTATGGGCTGGGTACCACCAGCTTAGGCTGCCCACTGCCCCATTTATGGCCTCAGGCTCCTCCAGAAATGGGGCACCCACAGCTCTGGGAAGCAGTGCTGAGGCCACACCACTCTCTCAGTGAAAAATTTCTCCCTTACACCTTATCTAAATCTCCCCGCTTTTAGTTTAAAACCTTTCAGGCCCTTTGCTAGGTGGTGGCAAACATCCAGTGAATGCAGTGATAGATCAAATCTCATTTTGGTAGAGGAGCTTTGGGATTACCTGTACATCTTTCTATGATCACTTTAGAGGAGACCAAAAAAAAAAAAAAAAGAAAAGGAAAAGGGAGCACTTTTCTAGTCTTTCCTAGCGGTGATTGATGCTCTTGCCCAGAGCCCGTAACAAGTGTTCAATAGGAACAAACAGTAAGATAGAGGCAGTGCTGCAGCAAGCAGTTGTCCCCATGCTGCTCTCCTTGCCCTGACTCTTTCTGCGCCCCTGCATGCTCCCAGCTCCAAGGTTGTGCATGAAGGTACCAGTCAGCCCAGGGCGAGCTGGGGGTGGCACTGATTTATTAAAAACCTTTCCTAATTCTGTGTCATTAGAGAAGTTCTAACCAATCATGGGAAAGGGCATTTGTTTAGCTGTTAAAGTCATAAAAATTAAGTGGCATTTGAATTACAGCTCTGCTCACTTTGTTTTTACAGAGACCTATGAACACATTTAATTTCCCCACTCAAGATGTATGTTTACCCTGTGACTTGTCCTGGAAGCATAGCATCCAGACCCTTTCTTGATGCTTTTGTCTGGTCCTAATACCCTCATTGATTATGCAAAGTGTTGCTTGTTGCCTGCTCCCTTCAGATTTATCAGTGCAATTTGCATATGTTTAATATTTGTACCTCGCTGACGCAAAACTTGATTATTATTGGCCTTTATTAACTTTATTTTTTGTGTGTGTGTGTGAAGGTCATTATGTTGCCTTATGGAGATGGTTAAAACTTGCAGAACTCGATGTAGATGTTTTGATTGCATACATAAAACTCGTAGGAGACACCATAATAACGCTTATTGAGCAGTCAGCATATGTCCCCCAGTTTGGAATAACTGGATGTGCTTCATGTTTCATAATGAGTGACTCATTGGCTCTGAGGAAAAATTTTCCATTAATCAGGGTGCTTCTCAACTGCAACTGGTCCTGTGTCTGTGGGTTAGTCAAGGAGCAAATGCCATCTCCTCATGAGCTTGGTTTTGTTAGGAGCCTTTCACTACTGCCTTTTGCCAGTGGTCACCTCTTCTTTTATATTCTAATTCTTCAATTTTTTTCTTTTAATCTGCAATTAGACATAAAAAGCTATGAATGCTTAGTGCTGAAGAGGAAGCATTTTTGTTTTACTTGCTGGCTGGATATTAAAAAGGAAGGAAAATATATTTTGTTTCTTTGGAGTGGCAGTACAAGTCAGAAAAACAAGAAGCAACATGGGAAATCTTTCCTGCCAGATGTAATATGTACATCCAAATGGGCTTTCATGTTTGGCCATGCAACTCTGGTGATCCCTTATGACGGCTGAGGGTGTTAGAGGAGGAAGAATTGAACTCTGCAAGGTTAAATGGGCTTTTCAATCCTCTCTTGGTACTGAGCCTGAAAATCTCTCGGTACTGAGCTCAAAAAATTTCTTGAATAATCCGTCATTTTTTTTCCAGATTTAGAGGTTCCTACTGACTTATTTCCAGTTTACATGTTCTGAACTGGTGTCAGGAATGAATGCCATGCAATTAATTCATTTATCAATCACAGTCGGTAAATGGAGATCATCTGATGTGAATTACAGAGAGAAAAATTAGGCAGATTTATGTCTTTTCTTAACAGAAGCAGTGATGGGAGCTGGCTGAATGAGCCACAAAATGAATTGCCATCGTTTCTGTAGGCACAAGCAGTTCCTGTTGTGTCTGGGGTCATGTTATTCAATGTCCACAAAGCAGTCAGGCATGTTGGCAAAGCTGGGGCATTTCAGAACACCAGTCCATGTGGTAATTCATGCCAGACTGCCAATACCCATTTTTTATTGGCCTTTATCCTTTCAGAGGAGGAGGAATAACTCTGTGTTTTCATCCCTCTCCCTGTCAGTGCCCAGCTGTTGCGGGAGAAATTGATGATGGAACCAAGGGGTTTGACTCACAGATGCCACTCATACAGTGTGCAGCAGGGAAACTCCCCGTGGCCAGGGACCCAGTGCTTCTGGGAGAGCTCCTCTGAGATACTGAGGCCCTGGCAACAGAATCATAGTATCATTTAGGCTGGAAAAGATCATCTCGTCCAACCCATCCCCACCATGTCCATAACAGTGTCTCTCAGTGCCACATCTTCATACTCCTGGAGCACCTCCAGGAATGATGACCCCATCGCTCTCTGGGCAGGGAGGATGATCACATGCTGTGTGTGTGTGGTGCTGAGCACAAAACTATGGGTTCCTGCAGGATGATATTTTCTGAGCAAATAGAGCTAAAAGAATGGGCATGGCTGGATGTAGAAGAGATGCCCCATGCAGGGTAAGGCATGGCAGGGTGCAAACTGCCTTATGTGAGATCAGAGCAGGAAGCAGGATGCGAAGCTGGGGTTAGTGCTGCTGGATATATAGGAGATGCAAGCTGTAGAGTTCAGGGTATTGACAAGCTCAGAAAATGCATTCAAAATGGCCCATGGGGTCCACGCTGCCAGTTAGTTGTCAGCTTCCTGCAGTACCTGGGATGGAAGCTGAAATCACTGGAGAGACCCAGCATTGGTCTGACTGGGGTGATGCCATCCTGAATGCGACAGGGGAAAACAAATCCATCTTGTAAAGCAACAGCTAAACTGGGCAGCCCACAACTTTCCTGACATGAGTGATAGCATCTGACAGCTGCCCAAAAATCATATTACCCCTTGGGAGCGATGTGGAGGGGAAAGGAAGAGCCGAGCTGCTGCACTTGGCTGTTGTCTCCTTTTTTCTTCCTGAATGGGCTCACTGCATTTGGGATTTCTGAAAGCCAAAGCCTGCCCGGAGCTGAGCAGATTGTGGGAAAGCAGTTCCCATGTTGCTGTCTGCTCCCGAGGAGCTGCTGCCAGCAGAGCTGCTCCTGGTGCCGAGCTGTGCAACCAAGTTACACACTGAGAGCACAGAGCTGCAGAGCTAATCTCTGTTCTTAATTTGCCATTAAAGTTTATTTTCAGCAAATTATTCATAAACTACATAGCACAGCTGTTCCACATTAATCTTTTCCTTCTTGAAAATCTTTCTTCACCGAGAGGCAATTTCTCTCTATTTCTGTTGTTGTTGTTGCAGAGCCAGTCAGGGGAGGTGGGTGGGTGACTTGAGCAACTGGAGCAGAGAGGATGTCTGCGAGGGTGATTCGTACCCAGCAGATCTGCAGAAGAGCTGAGGAAGGGAAACCCTTCACCTGAGCCCTCTCCCCGGTGTTGAGGAACACTGGGGCTCAGCTCCACCAGGTTTGAAGGCTTCCTTAAAATCAATTTAGTCTGCATTGGACAGTGCCCATCCTTGTTTTGCAGAACAGTGGAAAGTGAAGAATTTAAATTGACCAATAAAAACTTGTACACTTGGAGGCAGCACGAAGGCTTTCTTCAGTGGAGCTGAGCAGCCTCAGCCCGTTCAGATGGGGCAAGCCCTTAGTTAATGGTATGTTTTGTATGTGCACCTCATTCCTATCCATTGCACAGCTCCCATGAAGGTACAACACAATGCTATGCCATATCAGGATTGCTATTACCTGTCCAGCATTTCTCTGAAAAATAGACCTTGGTATTTCAAGCCTTCCCTCTTGACATAGGTAAGGGGACAGTTTTGTAGCTTTAGTGCCAAGTCTTTCCTGAAAGTACTGTGCTGTGACAATAGCTCATCAACGTTGTAAGCAAGTTACAGTGATCTCTTAAACGTTAAATAGGTGACTTGAATTAACCATTAACACAAGAGAAATTGATGCCTTTGGGAGCACATAAAGCCTAATTTCTAATGCACAGTCACTTAGTCTGGGTACTCTGGGGCATGTGCTTTGCAATTGCTGTTGCCTTCTTCTATCCAGTTACTTACAAACATGTCTGAGCTGCTGTGATCTTTTTCAACAAGTAATTTATTTTCCTGGCCAGTTCTATTTTTTCCTTGTTAACAGGCTCTGAAATAGTCCAAAACAAAAGGAGAACGGGCATTAACTCAAAGCAAGGACTGCAGGAAATGTCAGATGTGTAAGCTGGTAAATGTTGCATATCTCAAGGTGGGGAGTTTAACGCAGAAAAGAAGTGGGAAATACATACAGCATCATTTTTCCTACAAATTTGAGGCTGAACTCTTCTGACCCATGCATCCTGTGTGCCATGCTGATAGATGTAGTTCTGTCTTGTAATATTGAAACAAGAAGGAGGAATGTATGTCTTATTTGAAAATGTGTCTTGCTTGAAATCATTTTGGTGTTTTTTGTTTTTGTTTTTTTTTTTGGTCTATCTATCTTGATGCTTCAATTTACATTTACTCCATTCAGTAGCTCGAGAGCCATTTTGTGTTTCAAAAGGGTTATTTTCCTGTTTATTAAATCCTCTCGGGCCTGAAACAAAGTGTCCTTAAGACATTCAACCAGAAATGTGTTTTGGGGCTGCTGAGAGACTGGACAGCCTGGCCTGGGAGCCACAGGCAGCCAATAGCACTAAATTACGACTGGAGTGGGAAAACGTGTCTGAGCAAATTTCATGTCTGACTTCAGTTACATTGTAGGACTGAAACCCTTGGAAGGCTCCTGGCTGGTGAAAGGGAGGTGGGTTTTGATTTGTCTTCCCTCCTTTGGCTGGGAAAGCGCTACCCAGTAATGTCTTATTTGTTTATTTTCTTTGGTTACTCCATAGGCTGAGAGGCAATAAGGAGAAGAAGCAGAGTGCCATTGTACTCTAATTGTGCCGTTGTAAAGAGGGGAAAGATTCAGCTTAGTGGATGTTGTGTAAAAGAAGAGAAAAAGGCTAGAGCAGGAAAACATCAGAGCAGGAAGGCAGAGAACTGGGAGTCATTTGGGAGGAAATCCTGACTACCCTCAGACCTATGGGACATTTTATGTGGATTTCTATGGAACATTTCTGTCCAGCAGTTCACTCTTGCAGTTCAGTCATGAGTAGGATGCTTTTTCCTACCTAAGCATAACTTGCAGCAGTTTAGTAACACACCTCCCAGGACTAGGGGTAATAAAACAGTCTTTTATACTTTTCTACCTCCTCTTCAGTTTGAAGGTTTGGTCTTTGCAACTGAAACACCCACTGAGTATTGGATTCATGTGCTCTATGTAGACTTCATTACTGCCTACATAGGCCTGCACAAAGATCCACAGGAGAGAAAAGTTCACCTGCTTAACACCATCTGGCTCTGTGTTTGGTATGGAGCTTGGAAGCACAGCCGGTAAGTGTAACCTGGGATAAAAGTGCTTCAAATATTTCCTTATCCTAGATCTGCTCCAAAATTTCCGAGTTTATCAGGAAAGAAGAAAATAACAGATGTCAATTTTCTTTAAGTTAATGAAACATTGTGGTTTTGAGGCATATGTCTCCATGGGGGTTAGCTAAATGAAATAAATTCTTTAATTATAGGCTGTAAAAGCAGCTCAGAAAAGACCAAAAGTCCAATTCGAGCCATGGCAAGTGAAGCTTCCAAAATTTTGAAAAATATTGTCTTCCTTGTGCATTTTGAATTGTGCTGTCCCACACTAGTCACCCTGCCTGACACTGCACCCAGAAGCCACAGGGATGCACTGGGATGAGATGCTGCCCTGGTTCTTCTGAAGGTGCTTCGTGTACCCCATGCGGTGAGATGTATGGAGATTTGAAGAGGTATTTTCTTTATGAAATACCAGTTCCCCAAGAGACAGTGCATTCCCCTGAACTGTTAATAGCTCTGGTCAGGCAATGGCACAGGGTCTGGGAGAACTGCTTTATGACCTCACTGCAACTGACTGGCCAAGGGTTTGAGAGGACAGCCCAGTGTCCACCACATTTCTGTCCCAGTCATGGGGCTTTGGACTTCATGCTTTTTATGAAAACAGCTCCTGAAAACTCTTCTGTGTGGTCTTGGTGAAGGAGGGGAAATCTTCAGCATCTCAGAAAATCTGTAAGCTACAACTGTACCCTCTGGGGATATAGGAGGTGCCCTATAAGAGCTCAGCAAAGAGCACACTCCTTTTCCTTTCTTCCAACAAATGGAGTCTTTCCTAAGCTGTCCTTTTCCGTAAGTCAGAGCAGAGTTGAATTTCTTCCCATAAGATGGAAATAATTTCATTTTGACACAAGTTTCTCCTGATGTAAGGGCTAATTGATAGCTTGCAGGGCACTTGTGTTTTCCAGGCTGTTGATTTTGCTCTCAGCACAGATTTACTCAGTGATGAGAATATTTTGACAACTCTGCCTATCTGTGCTCAGGAGCTTCAGTTTGGTGTGAATTTTCTGGGTGTGCTGACCCAGTTTTAAAGCCCAAAATGAGCATGCTCTCCATTAATATGGAAATACTGTGGCTAGCAAAATCAAACAAAGAAACAGTAAATAAGCAGAAGTACAGTACATTCTGCACAGGGACTTCCAGGAGAGTTTTTGCTTAGCTGACAGCAGAGTGCTTTTGTCCTTACCCTTTCTCCAGGAGGTGATTGTTAAGAAATGTCAGGATTCAGCATGCAGAAGTGTGTCATTCTGACCCACTTGTGTGTCCCCATGCCCATATCTTTCCAGCAAATCCCTGCCCAGCTGTAAACTCACAATGATGGACACGTCACATCCCACGGGATTAGTTCTGAGGAGAAGGCATGTGTGGCTGCCTTATTTCTTCACCTTTCTGGATCTAACAAATGTCTCATTTAGAATTCTCTCTCATTCACATTTGTGTTGTTTATTTTCACATGCTTATTTTTAGGCAACTCATGGATCATTCTTTAGGGTAAAGAAATCCTTTCCTTTTTTTGTGCGTTGTTGTGAGAGCAGAACTGGGAAGGCTATGCTTGTTTTCTTTTGATGATATGACAAATTATCTTCTGAAATATTATGCTTTGGGGTCTGTGATTGCAGGAAGCACAAGAGAACACCCAAGCTCAATGCAATATATACGTGTATGTTTGTTGTGTATAGAGTAAGGATTGAAGTAGAAATGCTCAGTTTTTGCTACAGACTCTCCTGGCAGTGCGTTTGTCCACAGATTCCCCCAGTAAGTCAATAGACATATCCATTAGGGTGCAGGGCAGCTGATTTTGGTGTATATTTCAAATGTGGGAAAGCATTTCTACTGATTACACATGAAAATAGGAAAGAAGATCTGCGCTCATCTCTTCTATTTTTGTGGTCTAAAATCTGGCTGTAACTAAAAGCTCATTTGCTTAATAGGGAATAATTATCACTTTGCTTCACCATTTCTCTCTTAGGTAGAATTAGCGGGGTTGTTAAGCCATGCAAACAACCATGGCGAGCCCAGCTGCATGCCTGGTGCTCCCATGAAGCTGTCCCTTGTGTTTCACTGCCTTCTGCTTGTTCTGTTTGTGAGGGGCACACAAGTCATGGTGCTGCCATTAAATGAGTTCACCTCGGTCATCTTTTATTCCAGTAGCTGGTGGGAAGGTGATGTGGATACCTGCTCAGAGTTGCTCCCAAGAGGCCCTTTATTGGGACAGAATGAGGAATAACAACTGTGAGCAAAGCTACCGCCCCATTGGACAGCCCTGTTGTATGACAGCAACCCACTGCTTGTTGGAGGAGTAATTACGATGCTCAGAATGTTACCATCTTGGGATCTAGTGTAATTTTATAATGAAGCCTCATTCGCAGCATGTTCTGTATGCAGAGGAACAGCACTATTTGCATTTGCTCAAGCCAAAATATCAAATTTGGATCAGACTTCCCTTGCATTGAGGGAATGAGTGTGGGATTGCACATCTGTCCTTTCAGGCTGGGCTCCGTTTTGATACGGCACCAGCAGCAATTGCATTTTTTGAGTAAAGCCATCAGAAATTGCTTACCGTAGTTTTACAGCATGGTGAATAGCTTCTTATGACTTTTAACTTTGGCTTGATGGCTTTCCTGTTCCTCTCATTAGCTTTCATAATGGAGGGAGAGTCTAAAATGGCAAAAACTATAAGGAAAAAAAAAAATCCTGTTGGCAACCGCAAGCTGTGTGTGCATTCAGACCTCCCCAAATGTGGGCGTCTGCAGAGTTACTGCAGAGTACGGCAATGTTCATAAGCAGATTACTGAGTCATGAACATGTTTTGAATGTGATTACAAGCAGAGAGACAGAATTAGTCTTTGCTTTCCATAAAAAATTAATGAGGGAGACAGAGAGGGACAGAGAAATTGAAGAGTTCACTTGGTTAATTTTCTAGCCAGCAGCTATCGTAAATGTTCCTCTTATTTAGCAAAGAGAGATACTAAATCTATATTGGTTATGTTGGCCAAGAAAAACTATTAGTGTGCTGGAGGTTTACCTGCAGGCAAACTGTCAGCAAATTGAAAAAGCCACAACGTGCTCATTTTGGGACATTTTGATGCATCTTCCACAAGTGCAGTCAATTAAGAGCTCCCCTGGAAATTATGTTTCGCTGATGTGCTCCTATGAAGCAGCTTTGTCTTTGTGTGAGCACTGGGGGATCAGTTTTCTCTCTTAAAAGCCCAGTCTAGCTGTGTTGCAGAAAAAGGTTATTCTTTAGGTGATGCCCTGCTACAGATGGGATGAGACCATTGCTTAATACTACAGATGCAGCAAGTGCAACACCTCCAGGCTATCATTTCATTTCTTTTATTAACAGCTGCAGGGCAGCTTATAATTGAAATAATACAATCCTAGCAGTGGGACTCTGAAGCAGGGTAGCGTGGTCCACATCCTTTTCCATGGATTCTGTTCTAAATCTGCTTTCTGAATCTGAAAGGTTTATTTACTGATTTGAATCAGTATTTCACTGCACCTCGTGAGGGCTGTGATCCCAAAGCTCAAGGGAGACAAAACGCCACCATTTAACAGAAATATCTGCAGCTCCAGATTGTTTTCAGGGAGTGAAGAACTCAGATACCATCATACACAAAATGGAGCTAGCTCTAATTTACACAAAATATCAATGAATACTTTTGCAGAGATTTCTGATCCAGATCTAATGTCCTGCTGCATTTATATTGTTTACAGATGTTTAAAGGAGGAAATGATGAGATCACTTCCTACTTAAGCCCAGCTCCCAACAGAACCATGGAAGCAGTGCTTTGAAAAGACTAATCATCCTCACGAGACAATAATTACTTCCCATAGAAAATGTATTTTTGAACTGATTTCAACCTTTTCTTTTCCTAATCTTGCAGAACACTCCTTTTCAGTGGAAGGCATTAAAAAAATTGATCTTTTGGTGGAAATGAGCAAGTCTGGCTGGATGTTTTCGAAAGATACATTCTCTATATAATAACATTAATGAAGATTTCATTCTGGGATAAATTTACTTAGTGTGATGATATTGATGTACTCCAGTTGATTGCACAAACGTAATATAGGAAAACTCTTGCCTAATATATGTATGCAGCTTGCTGTAGTTAACCAAGTACTATTTCTTTAGACATGTTACAGAATCGTTGGCAGTTAAGTCACACATTTAGCTTTTGCTTTTATATTCTCTGCTATGATAGTGTTTGCATCAGCATCTTTGTGCCACAGAAGTTCTATAAATAATTCATGCCTTTATTTAAATAACTGTGGATTTATTTCCAATTGGCATGGAAAAAGCCTTTATTTTCTGTATCATTGTGCACAGTTGTCATACTAGCCTCTTATTTCAAAATGTTTGTGATTCACTCAGAACACATCAGTAAATCAAATTACAGCAAACTTAGCCTGAAATTTAATTAGATGATCAACAATCATAGTTCTCTACTTTCCTAATATAAAGTATCTTATTGCAGACGGTTTACAAGGCCCTGTCTCTGCATCTGAATCCATTATTCTTGAAACAACATGGCAAAACATTAAAAAGTTCTATTGATTGGCCTCTGCTGAATAACAATGGGCCCTAAAAGTCATTCTGGATTACTTAATGATGTGTAACTCCTCTTAGCAAAGCTGCAAGGAACATAACTGTTCTTATGGTTTTCCTGGCCCTGCAACCCTTGTTCTTGGCAGCGTTGGTCAGCCCTCTGGCCTCAGGGTCCCTCATGATGTGTGGTGGTGTGGTATGCTGTTTATTCTACTTCTCTGACCTCCTTTAAGTCTACATTGTCCCCTTGCTCCTATGTCATAAAGCACCCAGAGAGGCTTGGGGCAGAGGCAGACCACATCCACCTCATTCCTGTCTCCCTGAAGCTGAAAAGAACAGAAGAAAAGGCATTTGAAGGAAAGAACAAAGGCATTCCTCTGTTTTTCTCCTGTAAGTAGCATCTGCTGTCCTTGAACATGCAGCAGAATGAATCATCTGAAGATACTGGATCACCCCTTTCAGCCATCCGTCTGTTTCCCAGGGGTTTCTCATTTCCCACCTTCAGAGCATTAGGGCACACAGCTTTAAACAACACTTTTCACTCTGTGAAATACATAGCAAAAGAAGGCATTTAGGAGACCTTGAGAAAATTTGGAACTAATTTAGCAGAACTAGAAGCATTCTGTAAAGAGCCACACAATAAAATAATCTCCCAGGTCAGCAAACGTGGCCCAAGGACATGAAGACTTCACTCAGTTATGTGAAGAGAAATAAAATGGGTAAATTAAAGCAGTCAAGTGTGGGTGACAACCAGTACAACAAGCAGCATGTTACAGCAGGAACATGGACTGCTCGTATTCATGTTATTGATTGCTGAACTGGAAAAATATCTATGTGCATGGGTGAGAAGGTTGCAAATAAGGAATGCAAAGACATGCAGGATAAGTTAGACCAGTCAGAAGCATGAGCAGGACTAGAGTTCAGCAGCCTCAGCCTAGAGAAATATGAGTAAATGCAAGTACTCGGGGGGGAAAAAAATGGTAAGATGAACATGTGCCTTGATTTCATACTGCAAAGCCCAAAAGGAGCGCAGGAACAAGCAAAAACCCTGCTGACAGTCCTGTAGGAGCAAATAGTCCTTCAGTATATTTAGTTTTCCTATTTTCAGGGAAAAACAACACAGTGGCTGGGACTCTCCCCAACTTCCTCAAGTTTTATGCTTGTGGGTGTGTTACAGTTTTCTCTACAGATCATTTCAGAAATTTTCTTTCACATTCTTGGTAAGCACTGGACTGTAAACCATTCCTCCACCAGCTAGAGGAGCCACTAAGCCCTTAGGCCTTCTTTATTTCCTATCTGTTATTTTAACAGTTCCCCTGGGTGTGGAGGAGCACATGCAGAAAAACAGTGGCTGGTCTACATGATCTTTTCCAACTTCTGTGGTTCTACAATTCTGTGGTTGAGATATTTTTGCCTTTCTCAAAGGCGTGGACATTTTGGAGCCTGCAGAGGTGCGTCTCGCTGACTGAAGCTCACAGAAAGGACATGAAGTTCTGGGACCCGCATTCTCATGATGCAAGCCAAGCTCTGTTGCTCAGGAGAGATATGGGTGCTGCAACAAGCTGACACAGCCCTGACTGGATATACATTTCCAGGTAAGCATCGTATTGAGATAATGAGGACAATAGTGTCTGGAAAAGTTCTATCATTCCTGTCTTCAGCCTAAGCTGATATATGCGTTGGGAGCCTGCTAACATGCATTGACTTTGGAGACATGCATAAAGTAGGCCGTGTGCTTAGAAAATGTGTAAAACTGTTTCTCCTTTCCTGGAGGTATTAAAATTTCCTTTCCTCAGCTAAAGTCCTTAACCTAAAATGTATAAAATGGTCCAAGCCTCGATTATATATGCCATGTGCTTATCATATATAGAAAAGAATACCAGTGTCCTTTGTTTGTCTAACAAAGGCTAAATTTAATCTTCAGGGCACAGTGCAAAGAACATCTGTTTATTTAGATTTCTAGCCTGGGGGCTGAGAGGCACAGCTTGTACTTAGGACCTCTAGCTGACATTTGCTAACTTGGTTTGCGTACATTTAAATGTGTTTTTGGTACCCACAGGCAAGTTGCTTAGAGTGTAAAGTGATAGAAATACATATATATGGCCAAATCATTATTTACTCTGTGTTATCCCTACTGGAATATGAAGGAGAAAATGAGATTTGGGGATCCTAAGATTTACAGATCTTAGCAAAGTTCCAGGGATGCAGAGCTGGATGCACTTGAATTTGGCAATGCATGGAGCAGACAGAGAGGAGAAGCAGTAAACCTGGCTGGTTTGAGTCTTTTCTTGCTTCAGGGGGCTCCTGCTGTTGGGGAGCAGTAGAGGATGCACTGGCTGCCCTTTGTGACAGTGGCTGGGCTTGCAGCTCAGCTCTTGTTGGCTGACACTGTTTAGTCTGGGGGCTGATTGACAAGGATCAAATAGTTTGTGACAGTTCAGAGCAGGATCTTGCAGTGTTGTTTTGTGTAACACTGGGATATGATGGTCAGTTACTGTTAATTTAAAGTCTCCTTGCAATCTTATGATGAAGGGAATAAGCCATGGAGCACAGAGTACACCCTGCTTGTCTGGGGGACACCTGGCCCCAGCAGGTGACCATCCCAGGCTGCTCTATGAGATCCCTCTGGCCCATTCTTGCTGCCTGTGGTTCCTTCTTCATCAGTACAGTACTGTTTGAAGTCTGCTAAGGAATATATCTGCAAGAAAACCTATTTCCAGTAGAAATTACTCTAAGAATTCTTGGGAACATTTTTATTGTTACGATTATGAAGAGCTTCTCTTAATGACATCTAAATATGGGGGTAAACTTCAGCTGATGGCATCTCATTAAAACCAACAGAATAAAAATTCAAATGTGTATTTTCCTCTAAGTGTTTATCTAGCAGCAGGAGCCTATTATCTTGTGTGACAATGTTATCTGCTAGTGCCTGTGTATCTGTACCAAATTGGAGATGGATATGTTTAGACACAGAGGATTCTGAGTGTTTCTGATGATCAAGATAACCAACAACCTGCTTAAAGGATGGGTTTAGTTTACTGAATGTAATTAAATACCCAAGCATGTTTCTCCGTTGTTAAGGTTATTGCACGACAGCAGTGAAATGGGGGCTTCTTACTGCCAGGTGCTGCATAGAGGAAGTTTAGGTGAATATTTATTGGTGTGTGTATCTATGGGTGGAAGTATACACAGCCTATACCTCCTCTTTCCTAAAGCACTTCACTTTTCTGTAGTGGCTGAAAGGAAGCAAGCTGTGTCTGTTGTCAAGTTTCCCTCGGGAAACATTCTGATGGAAAACTTCTATTCTGATCCTTTGTGGGAATGATCCCACCAGCACAGGCATCCCCTTGCTCCCAGCTGTTCACAATTCACAAGTCTATTGGGAATCTTGCGGGCACCTCTAGAGATTTCTTCCCCCTTTTTGTTTTTTTTCCCCAAAGAATATTGTGGGCCACTGGTAGTAATGGCTGAGCCAGTTTGCAAGTGGGAAATGCACCTTGGTCGGGCTGCAGAAAGGATACCCACTAATGCTATGCAAGCAGTGCCTTGCTCTTGGCCTGGCATGAAGAGCCTGCAACAGAACTCCTGAGCACTTCATGCTGAGTGCTCCTGGGGCAGGCCATCCCCAAGGTAACTGCTGTCCCTTGCCAGCTTCCATTCCTCTGTGATACTCAGAGAGAAGGTCAAGGGCACTGCTTTGTTCTCCATTACGGCTCAAAGGGATTGCTGCTTTCCAGGGCAGAAAATCTGCCTTCATGATCTTCCCTTTCACAGAATGCAGCTTTGTGGGAGAGTTTCAAAACCGCACAGCTGAGCCAAGGCAGTCACTCAAGTGTTGTATACAGTGAGTTGATGTTCTGCTGCCTTCGGGGCCCTGTGGCCCTTGAGGTGTGTTCCATCGGCTCTGTATGCATTTCAGTATCACTCAATAGGGTGAAAGCTTATGATCATTAATTATGAAGGTTTATGTTGCCAACCACTTAGTTCCTATGGTTACATCTCTAAGAAATTGTGAAATAGGCACTTCAAGGCTCTGGGCAGAGAAACAAATTGACTGTTACAGAATTCATGAATGATAATAACTCATTTACTTATAATGCTAATAAATAATTGGTGTAAAATCATCCAGTGCAGCCTTAGAATGCATAGGGTATTTAAAGGTCAGCGCTGCTCTTAACTCTCTATTAAAACCTCCATATGGCAATAATGCATCCCAGATAGCAATTACAGTGCTTCAGAGTATTCGCTCTGTGAATCTGTAATGCGGTGCATCCCATAGGGCTGCTCTGCATGTGCCCTGCTTTGTACCACACCACGCTCTCCATCCTGTACCGGATCAGTGTCAGCAAACCCCTTTTTTCTGGGCACAGCTGTGCCATGAGAACTTGTCTTGTGGTCATGAGGCACTTTGGATCAGGATCCCATAAGAAATGGTGCTCCATGATCTCTGTAAGATCATGCCTGCTTTAGCCTGCTTCTTTCCAACCTTCTCCCTTGAGAGATGGCTTTCCAAGACAAACTTCACGTGAAGGAATACCATCTGTCTCTGTAAAGTATGTTTCTGATACATCCTCACGTTTTGCTGTTGTCCATCATCAATGTGTACAAAGCAGAGGCTTTCCTCAGCTGCCCATGGCAATGCTATGTGGCTTCAGCTAGTTTAGGACTTCCCAGTGCGTAGAGGTAATGTTAAGTGATTTCTCATTCGTTCCAGGCATAGGATGAACCCTGCTGAATCACGTCCAGGTGGAAGTAACTCCTCCCATCAGCTGAACAATGAATCAGTTTCTATTTTTCTCATACTAAAGATGCCATTTTGAATGTTTTACTGAGATAACGTTCCTTTGCAAACCATGAGCCCAAACAAAGCGGTCAGTTTGTTACAAGCTCACAGGCTGACACGTGGCATGAATGTCAGCAGTGCAGCCTTGAGAGCCAGCAAATGGTGTTTAACACTTTGGAGAAGGAAGTCTGGCTCCAAACCAGGATGCATCTGAAAGCACCATCCTCTAGAAATTCAGGAACAAGCTGTTGTTTCAGATGGGAAAACAGGCCCCCCTGCAACCCACGTTTCTGAAAGTCTCTGTAGGCTCTGAAAGCAAACCCAGGCCGTGGTTCTGTGCTGAGTGTCTGACAGTAGGCGTTGCTGTCTGTTGGCAAGGCTGTATGCTAAATTAAATGGGAAAAAAAAAAAAGAAAGGAACACCCAGAGATTGATGTTCCTTAAAAAAATCATAGAGAGATGATGCTACCTGTAGTGATTCTAATTGTATTTGAAGGTTGAGTGCTGTATATTTAATGTATTAGCTATGATTCACCATTAGTGTTGGGGAAAAAAAAGTTACTTCTTTCTGTCCTTGAGCCAAAACCAAGACACAGATTCTCTCGAGATTAGGTTGCAAAGCCTGCAGATGCTCCGGGCAGCTTGTCATTAGTTTCCTATCACTGCAGATTAGCAAGATTTGATATGGAGATACCAGTGATGTGGAGAAGTTGTGCTGTTGGCAGTGTGAGATGGCAGGAGGAGAACCATGGGCTAGGACAGGGAATGGGTTTGGAGCACTCAGGCCTTCATCTTCTATGGCTGCCCACACATTCAGGTACTTGATTCACAATGCACTTTTCTTTAAGTCTTGACCCATTTGGAAAATGCCCTCATCTTCTTCTAGGTGTAAGGCAGAGATCTGCAGCACAAACTGGAGCCTTGTGCCCTTTATTCATTATGTCACTTCCACTGTTAGCTAAATAAAGAAAACTCTTGCTTCACTTAAATTTAAAATGACACCAAATCATGATTCAAACCTGCACTGACATTCATCCAGTTAGCTGATGTTTGCTAGAGGTTGAAGGGACTCATAAATACAGTTGTCTTCACGTCTCAGGCACATTTCTCAGTGTTTCTTGACAGTTATTAAGTGCATTAATTCTTCTGATGCTAATTTCTGTGCAGGGCTGATGAAAAATGCATTTTTCCCAGGGAGCTAGCACTTGGCAAATATCTCAATGGCAATAAATTAAAGTACGAATGAAGTTTCTGTTGCCATGGTTTTCCTTTCCACTGATACATACAGTAATGTAGCAAGGTACAGGAGCAAACCCACAGCCCAGATCACCTTGATGCCTGCAATATATTCCTCTTCTGGCTCTCTTTTGTGGTTTCTCCTGCCAGTGCTCTTGTTCTTTGAACAAACAAGTTATTCCTAGGTAGTTTCACTACATACATCTGGGAGAGCTCTGGGTCTCTGAGAATGGAGAAGAAAATGTTTTTTGCTGAGGTGGTGCCCATGCATTCGAGCACTTTCCCCTTCCTTTCGCCTTGACACACAACTGCAAGGCAAACCTCACTAACACCTCATCTCTCTTCTTCACCCCACCATGTGATGAGGCTGAAAGCAGAGTGGAGATATTAAAGGAGCTGTAGATTCAGCATTTGATGCTCTCGCATTATTTAAGCTCCCTGAGGTTTCCCAGAGGCTTTGGAGAGTGAGTAGAGCAATGAGTTGGCTGAGCTGTGCCCTGCAACAGAGGTTTAGCTATCAGGCCAGGTTCTGCAAAAGCACCTTGCTGTTTCTCAAGAGGAGATGGTGAAGGGTGACCAGGAAATGCTACTGCTTCCAAAAGAGACAGGAGAAAACATGGAGATAGCAGTGATCAGTATGTGCCTGTAGACTATGTCTCGAAGTTAAGAATTGGTTTAATGGGAAATTTTTCTGCGCCTGTGGTCCTTCAGCTGCAGCACCCTGCCAGTCCCATGTGCCAGCAGAACACATCTGGCTGTTACGTGATGAGTAGATCTGGTTGGAGGAAACAGAAGTTCTTGAGAATGCTGCTGAAGGCTTCCATTAAGCACTGACATTGCTATCAGCTAAACTTGGGTAGGATCATGGGCATCACGGGGAAGTAAAATTTCCCAATATCCTGACCAAGTCTTGCCTTTTAAAGCAATTGATGACATCTGTCTTAATCCATGCTAAGCAAGACTCTTGACTGCCTACTATACAGCTGTGCAGGGTCCTCCAACACGTGTTCTGCCCAGAGGAGCTGTGGATGCCCCATCCCTGGAGGTGCCAAGGCCAGGCTGGATGGGGCCCTGGGCAGTCTGATCTGCTTGGAGAAGCCAATGGCAGGGTTTGGAAGCAGATAATTTTTGAGGTCCCATCCAATCCAACCACTGTATGATTTTATCATCTTTCTCCTCTCAGCTCTGTTTTCTGCTGACCACAGCAGGTGGCCAGCACATATTCAGCATTCTTTTCTATGCTAATTTCTCATCTTAGAAGAAAAACAAACCCTGCAGTTATGCATAGCAAGTTGAGAAGTCAGTATGTGCAGATTTTTTACTGATAATCTCATTATTAATGTAAAATCATTCATCCAAGCAAAATGGAACAAATATAGCTTCATAGAATCTTGTTGCTTTCAGAAAAAAAAAATAATAATAATGGGAATTGATTGCATGGCTGACCAGGTCTGCGCTGAGTTTCTCTCTTTGATGGACTGGAAATTGCTCTCTGCTCTTCAGCTGGAGACAAAACCTTCTTCTGTAAGAGAAAGACTGCAAATAAGTTGGTTCTCCTCTGTCTTTCAACTTATGAATGCATTTTTACTTCTGGACAGAACAACTGTTCTTTCTGTTTTTCCTTCAAAACTCTTACTTTGTTGATTTTACCAAGGTATTTTCCTTTTACATGACGTGGCTAGATAATAACATTCAGCATCATTTTTAGCCCAATTGAATGCAGTTAAATATTCTCTTTGAAATGTACAAGTACCATTTTTTGAATCAAGAGGAAGAAAAGTCCCTTCTTTGCTCTGATTCAGAGATGTCCTCTCGCCGGAGCATATAGCAATGGTGCAAAGGTTCTAGTCTTAAGATGTATCTGTTTTACTAAATGCATTTCTGTCAGGGTTACAGCACGGTGCTGCTGTGTGGCTGTGCTTATTTATACTCGTAAGACTTGATTTAAGCACAACAGCTCAGCAGCAAAACTACCATTGATTTATGGCACAGGCAATGGGGCAGAGTGAGATACGCTCTGTGACACGTGGTTTTGCAGCCTGAATGGAGAGGAGAGGTGAGGGAGCTGACTTGTGTGGTTGCAGGTATCTGGCAGCTAATGCATGGCACCTATTTGTCTCCTTCTGTATAATACATCTTTTAAATGTTTGATTGTAAGGACATAATTTTTTTTCAAAGATGACAGAGTCCCTTTAATAGGCAACAGAGTCCTTTCTTCTCTTGCATCAATTTGTTACTGTAAAAGTAATAAAGATATTCCAGCTCTTTTACTTTAAACAATTGCATATCTGTGCCTCATACATTATTGAACGTTCCTATTTTTTTTTCCCAGTGAGCTTTTTTCTTATTTTAATATCACCTGATCTTTGTACAGTTAATTCCCTTGACACCAAGCCGTGTGATTACTGACCTCAGAATTTCAGAATAACCTTGGCCAAAAAAAAATACAATGGCTTAATTTACATCCCCATAGCTGAAGGCTCTGCATTTTTTCCATTATAAAAACCCAGTTTTAGCAGGCTGGACAATATGGATTGGTGCAGATGTGTGTTCAGTTTTCAGGAGGGAATTTATTCTTAGAAATTGGGTCAAAGAGTTTGGTTTGGCAGGCCTGACTCAAAGTGGCTCTGGCTCAAAATAGGAAAATTGCAAGGCAGCTCATTAACAATTAGTTTTAAAATTGCTTTATTTTAAAAGTGGGAATTACTGTTCATCAGCTAAATCGTCTAAAGATGGACTGCACAGGCAGAATGAACAAAGAGGAACTGTCCAGAACAAGAAAACAAAGCCAACGAAGGTACTGATTTTTTAATATACTTTTCCTATCTTGCTTCCCAAATCCTTCATAGTGTCAGTACAATTGGCTCTTTTTCAGCACTGTACATCGTTTGTGCAGTTAACTTTGACACTGAAGAAAAGGAACTAGAAAGTCTGCTTTTGGCTGACGGAGATGGGCTCTGAGCCCCCATGGATGCAGACTTTCATTGAGAGCTGCTCAGAATATCTCATTATAAACACTCCGCCTTAATTCTTCTGTTCCCTGCTTCCTTCTTGGCCTACTCACACCCAGAGCACCTGTAGGGAATGTGAATTGTAGAATCGTTAAGACTGGAAAAGATCTCTAAGGTCATCTAGTCCAATCGTCCACCTACCACCATTACTGCCCACGAAGCCACATCTCTCAGTGCCACATCTCCATGGTTTTTGAACGCCCCCAGGGATGGTGATTCCACCACCTCCCTGAGCCACCTGTGCCAATGCGTCACCACTCTTCTGGAGAAGCTTTTCCTAATATCCAGCCTGATAGCTGGGGTGCCAGGGTGCTTCATTTTCCCCATTACTTTACGGGGGTGACCTCACCACGCACCTCCTGCTTTGCTTGTGTTCCTTTAGCGTGTCAGGGATCCTTAATGATCCCAAATCAGCTTGTTTGACAGTATATTAATTGGGCAATTCCTCTGAGATGATCAAGTATGCAACATTTGTGAGCGCTTGTCAATTAACTTTTTCCTGTCAAGGACTAATGACTCTAAATAACACATTGAGCACTGCATTGCATCTTTCCCATGCTGGGTCAGGCTCTAAAGCTGCAAATACACCCAAGAAGATTAAGTCTGCGATACTAAGCATCACAGCTATCAATATTTATACAATGGGAAGAATTCATATCAAATCTGTCAGGCAGAATCTGTCACCATGGTGTTTCTGAAAGGTTACCGGCCTCGAGATGTCTGTTTCTCATTTATAAACTGGTTTTAAGATTAATCACTTTACAATTGGAGTCTTAGTCCATGGGTAATCTGCCTGATTCATGGCTGAAATCATTTCTGGTGTATACATGCTATGTGAGGAAGAAGAAACAACGTGTAAGGAAATCATCCAGGAGATGCATTTTGAAGAGCAGACGCCTTCAGCGAGCTCGTGCCCTCCCCTTGCTGCTGCAGCTTGCTGCAGTGTGCAGGTGCTGTGCAAGTCATGCAGGAAACACTGATGCTGCCCATTTTCTGTTTTTGCAAAGGTCCCTAAGCTGCCAGAAGCAAGGTGAGGAAGCGTCTAGTGCCCAGAGGGTTCTCTTTAGCCCGGGCACCACATTTGCTCTGCCAGCAGTTGATAGGAGGGGCACACACATAAGCCATGTTGCTACTGCTGCTACAAGCATCAGGCTTACTCTCACATTCGCTCTCTTCTGTTTCAGGGGAAAATGAAGAAAATACTGAAAAAAACCCAAGCCTGGCATTAGCATCAATACCATATGTAAGTGCTACCTCTCTTTTGTGATCTGCTTGCAATTTGTTCTGCTCTTTTATTCCCACTGCCCTACAAAAAACTATGCTTTTCCTCCTAATGGGAAATCAGTTGTATTGTAAAAATATTTACAGAGGCATGGAGATGTTGATCCATTTCCTGTTTGAATCAATAGAAAGGCTGTTATTGATTTCAGTGGGTTTTTTTGAGTCAGTCTCCATGTTTTATCCATTTTTGGTGGATGAATGTGCTGCTGATGGGTGCTTTGTCAGGGTTAATGGTCACCACGTCTGTGTCTTTTGGGGAGGAAGAGGAACATAACTGAGAGTAAAAGCGATCATTTCATAAGCTGAAAATGTGTCATTTTGATGGGATGGGAAGGAATAGCCTCACGTTGCACCAGGGGAGGTTCAGGCTGGATGTTAGGAAAAATGTCTTTTCCAAAAGAATGGTGATGCATTGACACAGGCTGCCCGGGGAGGTGGTGGGGTCACTGTTCCTGGAGGTGTTCAAGCAATGTGTAGGTGTGGCACTGAGGGATATGGTTTAGTGAGCAATATTGGTGGTAGGTGAATGATTGGACTGGATGATCTTAGAGGTCTTTTCCAATCAGAATGATTGTACGATTAGAATACAAAATGGTGGATTATGTATGGTGGGTAGCATTGCTTCATCTTGAAGGTCTACAGGTATGATGGTTGAACGTCTCTTGGTATTTTTCATCCGCAGTGTATTAGCTGACAGTTTCTTTAAAACCTGATGCAACATGACATTTATGTCACATCTGATCTGCTTACATTGTTTTATGTTATGTCAACTGATGTGATGTAACCAGACATAACCTAATAGCTAGTGATGCGCAAAACAGGCGATTTTTCTTTCTGTGCTTGGACCAGCGTAAGATATCACAAAAGGCAAAATAATCCTTGACTGCGTGAATGTGACATTGTCACGTTATCTGGGAAGAGTCACTGTAGGACCGTGTGTGACCCCATAATATTATTCACTTGAACAGGCAGCTCAGCTTCATATTCAGAAATGACAAAGAAGCACCTGAAATCTCCTTAATGGCATTGGCGATTCCCTGTTTTCAGGGATCAGCTTTACTGGTTACCAAGGTGTTGTGGATGAGTTCAGTGAATGCCTTATAGGTGGCTGTTCACCTGAGTGAATCAGAGTGGAAAAAGGGAAGGTGTGCAAAGAGACCACATCCCTGAGCAACAGAGCTGCAGCAAAAATCTGCAGGGAGTTTGAGCCAGGAAGTCCTGCTGGTGCTTCTGTCCCCAGCGAGGAGACAGAAGCCCACGCTTGAGCACAGTGCAATTTGGAGGTGCTATGCTAAAGTTTCTCCGTGTGCAATCCATATCCACGTGCTTGGAGGCAACAAAATGCACCCCACCTGCTGAGAGGCAGTGCTGAGTGTGGTCGCACTGTGGAGGATCTCACTGGGTGTGAATCCAAAGGTGAGGTGTTCTGTTGGGTTGCGTTTTCTAAGTTGACTCACAGTGTGTTTAAATGCCAGAACTCGCAAGCATAGTATTTGTTATGTCCACTCACATTTCTGTGGGACTTTTCCTCCTTTAAGTGATGGGTTCAGAACAGCCAGCTGACACGTGTTACCTCAGAGGTGACAGATATTGTCAATATTCCACTTCCTGCAAGATGAAATACGGTTGGCGGAAAAAATCTTAAGGCAGGCTCCATTGGTACAGTGTTTAGTGATGTATTTATGGCTGTATGATAAATAAAGCTAGAAAAGGTATTTGTCAGAAAGCAGTGGGCCAGCTAAATTCTATTTGGTATGAAAAGGCACTTAGGAATACTTGAAGAAAATAAGCATAGGTGAGGAAGGAGGAGTGGCTGATGCTTACCCCTGGTAACTCTCTGGCTGCAGGCAAAGCTCAATGATAAATGTGTTGGGGACCAGGATTAGAGAAGCTGCCATCAGCTGCAGCATCCAGAGCCAAGCCAGGAGACTGGCACATCTGCTCCTTTGCTCAGCATTGTTATCCTAAATTGATTGCATCGAAGCGCATCTGCAGCGCTGTCACCAGCACTCTGCTGGACAGCTTCATCTGCTGAGCATCTGGCTTTCCTTCATGAGACACGATAATATTTTTTGTTAGACTAGCAAAAGGTACTTGATAAAATGAGCCTTAGCGGTGATTTAAGAAAATAAAATAAGCCAAAAGCATCAGCTTTGGTGGGAATTTTGTGCACAGGTGATTCAGAGCAGTGTGCCTAAATAGGTCTGGTCTCACTTGTGCCTCTGTGCATCATGGTCAGGACCTAGATTTCCTACAGTTGATGTTGTCCCTCTCCTAAAAGCTGCAAAAAGCAGAGCAGGGGCAAATATCTTGTTTCTGCCCTGGTCTGAGCTGCACACGCATCTACCAGCTCAAAGTCAGGGAGAGGGAAATCAACTTTATTAGTGGTGCTGATCTGATTAGGCTGGCAGCAGAGCACAGACAAACACAAGCCCTTCCCACCAGCCATTATTATGTCAGGAAAATCTTTATGACACTGTAAAGGTCTTTTGTATTTCAATTAGTTGCTTTCCCAGAACAAGCCATGATTAATTTCAATGTACTGCTCGTTATTTTTTTTTTTTTTTTTCAATTTCAAAAGCTATAGGAGTTGTGGTAACATTTAAATGGCAAGAGGTGGCTGAACTGTGCCAGTAGCAATCTGCGAGCTCTGCTCAGCCCCTGGCATTTTGGGAGGACCTTCATTACCCTCACTGCTCAGCTCTTCCCAACAAGATCACTTCTTTAGCTTTCTCCAAGGGACGTGTTTTCTTCCTTGGCACTAGCCTGTGCTTTCTCTAAGTCCATCAACTCTCATGTGTAGATTCAGTTTGATCAGGGCAAAGGCTTGTAGTTCACTGCCAAACAAATTGGTTTGTTCTGATTTCTCCTTACTGAGAAAAGGCTCAGTGCTCTGATGTGGCTGCTGAGCGGTGTGCAGGGCATGACTAGCGCAGGGCTTGGAAATTATGAACAGTCATCAGATACATATGCTCAGTAAACTGTTTTTAACTACATTTTGCTAACAGCGGCAAAAGATTCTGACTACTGTGGATTTCAGTTTTCTTGGCCATTTGGAGATGTACAAATACTTCCCTCCATGATTTCTCCTTGCAGTACTCTTAGATGCTAAAGTGGGTAAAGAAGCTTTAAACTTGCACACCCTCTTTGGCTGATATCTGTGGCTAGTTTCTTATGGGGATGAAGTCCACTCCTGCAGAGAATGGTACAAAGACACCATTTCTCAGCAAGATAACATATGCCGAGGCAGACAAAAGCTTTGAAAGCTCCCAAAAAAGAGCAGCAATTCGGTCAGGCCTCCCCACATTACTGTTCACTGCTTCTCTGTATAATGTCTTTGATATGTGAGCACTGGTAAGTGCTGGTTCTCCTGTTCCATGTGTTACGCACACAAGGGAGAAGATCTGAACAACACCTGCAGTGCCAAGAGAGCTTGCTGCTCAGTGGCTGTGCTCAAAATATTGTGTTAACCATGGAGAATAAACAGTGGATAGCAGTTGCCCCTTCTGATCGTTGTTGGAACAGTGCCTTTTCTGTGTTCAAAACTCTGCCAAAATACTGCAAGAATAAGAATTATGCTCTGCAGTCATCCGTTTTCTGAGCTCTCAAGGCCTTGGCACAATAATTAAGTTATTTCTGATAATTTCAGTCCACAGATCCTCCGCACACAGTGCAACAGCAGTGAATCACAAAATCATTAAGGCTGAAAAACACCATGAAGATCATGGAGTCCAACTGCTCTCCACCGTGCCTGTAACCATGTCCTTCAGTGCCACAAAGGAGCAATGGCACACCAAGCATGTAACAAAATGCAGTAAAAACCCTGTGTATCTGTGGGGAAAGCCCACCGCCAGATCTTCCTCAGGAGAACAGTTTCTAGGATCTGTGATATCACTATTCCCAACCTCTTCTTTAAATTTCATCTTCAGATCCATCCACTGAGTCCCGAGATCAATCCAAGGGCTGAATCCTTCAATGTGTTACTGTTGAAGATGGGGCTGGGGCCTCCCAAGACTCCGAGCAATTAAAACTCTTCAGATTTCACTTCAGACTCAATGAGGTATTTTTATATGCTGTGAGATGTTGGACATAACCGATAAGAACTGTTGGAGGGTGGTGAAAAGAAAGGAGCAGTTGGAAAAATTCTTTATTAACTTTTTAGTGTGAGTTTAGGAAAAAAAAAAAGAGGCATATTCTACACAGAATGAGAGGTCTCAAAGCTCAGTACCTGGGGCAATGTTTGATAAGAAAGACCAAGGTGGTAAATCCCTCTTGTGCTACACCAAAAGCCTGAAGAGTGAGTTCAAACCAACCTCATGTTCCCAATCTCCGCAGGTTGTGGCTCACAGATGTGTTGCTGGAGGGAGTTTCTGCAGCCTCTGCTATATGTGTGCAGCTCCAGTGCTAGGCACAATTAATAGTCTGTTGTTTCAAATTGCCTTCTTATTCCAAGCAGCTAGCAATCTATGAAACCAGAGCCACGTTTGAGACTCTTGAGCCCATAAATTCTTCCATTGTCAATGTTTGTTTTTAGGTTGAAGACAAGCGTAGAGTTTTGGGTAATGAAAAAAGATACACCTCTGAACCTGTAAGTCCCTTAAGTTCCTTTGAAATCCTGCTTGCGTGCTACATGCTCCTTCAAAATGCTCTTGCTGCATTTCTTCATCGTAATAAGTTCTGTAAAAATATTCCCCGTTATTTTGCTTTGTGCTGAAGCTGGCAATATTAGCTATTCCACTCGAACGCTCTGGCTAGAAAACTGTGAATTTCTTTTCTTCTGTGATTTTCTCCTCTGTGTTTTTCATCTCATCACTGAGATGGAAATATTTTACCAGTTAAATGGAGAAAAGAGCAGTTAAGGCAGATGCTGTTTCATCATCTGCTAACACAGAGGTCCTCAGCACGCAGAACGGTGGTTTACTGCAACAAATTAAGTGCACAAACTCTTCATGTGGAAGAAATGATTTCTGAATTCCCTCTGAAACCCCATTTCTTCTGCAGCAAGATGAGTTAATGAAGAAAATAACAATTTCATGTCTGTTAATGCTGTAGAGAAACTTACTCTGTCTCTCAAAAGTAGTTTCCTATTCTTTGTTGTTATTTTAAACTCCTTCAGCCATGATTTGGAAACGGTGGCTGTGATCATTCCTGGAGCTGAAACTTTCCTTTGTCTGCCTCTTAGCTCAGCCAGAGTAATGCCCTTTCACTCAGGAAGCACCTTGATCTCTACACGAACCATAGAATACCCCAAGCTGGAAGGAACCTGTGAGTCCAGCTCCTGACCCCACATGGGACATCCAAAAATGGCAATGGGTAAAGGGACCACTGGTTCTTGATCCAGTTTGCAGGTGAGAAACAATAGGACAAGAGGGAATGACCTCAAGTTGTGACAGCAGAGTTTCAGGTTGCATATTAGGAAAAACTTCTCAGAAGGAGCAGTGATGCAGTGGCACAGCTGCCCAGGGAGTGGTGGGCTCACGGCCCCTGGAGGTACTCCAGAACCATGGAAAATTGGCAATGAGGGATGGATTGTGGGCATGGAGGGGTGGGTTGGGGGTTACATGTAGTGATCTTAGAGTTCTTTTCCAGCCTCAGTGATTCTATGACAAACACAACCTATGACTTGTTCAGTCCATCCTGCACTGGGTCATGGTTTGGTGGGGTCTTCCATTTCAGGGAGAGTCATCTACATCTATCCCTTTCTATGTAGCTCAGCACTGGGTCTTTTGGGCTCTTTAGCAAAGCACTGCTGCTGGGGTTTGGTGTGGGAGAGGCAGAGGGTGATATCCCTCATAACAATGGGGTTGCATTTCTCTGGGGCTGTAATGCTTACAGGAAGCGATGGCGCTGAGTTGGTTTGATTTATCCTTGAAGGCAGTAGGTACATCTCAGTGCTGAGCTCTTGTGCTTTCAGCCACAGATGCAGCCAGGGATTTTATTGAAAGGAAGAAGAGAGATCTCATGATAAAATGTAGATTTAGATTCAACTTATAAATAGAAATTTAATTTTATTTCTAGATGATTAATACTGTGGAAGATTTTTGGTTTTCTTTTCCTCTTCAGGAGAGCATTCTATACTGTGCTTCTACTATATCCTTTCTAGCTGGGAAATAATTAGATTGCTAAATAGAATATTTCCAAGTTTTGGTTTTGGTGGGTTTTTTGGTGGTTTTGTTTGTTTGTTTTGTTTTGTTTTTTGACAAGCAGTTTGTTTTCCTCTCTATATTTCAGGCCTTTTTCAGGATTCAAAATCATCATAAATCTTGTTATGGTGATCCAGCATTGCACCAGCGTGTACCAGAAATGGCTCTTTCCCTTTTCTTGGTCTTGTATGGCTCAGAAAAAATGCTTCGGTTCTGATGCAGATCTGGGAGAGAGAGCATCTGCTCTCTTGTTTTACCACTAAAGTCTTTAAAGCATACAGCTATGTCTGAAAAGAATAGTTACATTTAAGAAAAAATAAAGAAACAAATCTCACAATGTACTGCCCTGTTGAAATAGCTTCTGACTGTGTTTTATGGGAACTTTTCTGATTATGTCAGACTTTTTTTAACCTACCTTTTTGTTTACAGGCCTGATCCCGGGGTCTGAGTTAATCTGTCAGTGTTCCTCTCCAACAACAAGAGCACTTAGACAATTAGCCCACTGCCAAGGGAAATCTGGGGATCGCTGTCGTCAGCTCCAATGACAGTGCTATATTAAGGATGCTTTAGGAATAAGAAATCAATGAGACAGTGGTTTGAAATGACCCAGGGACTTTCCAGCCCAGTGATTTAATAGTGCAGTGAATAAAAAAATAAATCTTAGTAAATAGTAGTGGTCCAGAACAGAATCTGCCTGAAGGAATTTTCCAATATTACTTTTATTTGCTTGTCATAATACATTTCAGCTGCATTTTCCTTTTTCTGTTCCATATATTATATTAAAGATGAAGGGAAGTTTTCTATTCGGTCTGAGTTTTTCACAAGCTTCTACTCCTCATCGGTTAACCAGAAAGACGTTAAGATACAAATATTCAATTAACTGACAGAACAGTTTAAGCAGAGCCTGAAAGAGGTTCTTCCAACCGTAGATGGGTGCCTCAAGAAGCAACAAGGAGCAAACCTCTCACTTTGAGCCATGTTTAAATGCTTCTCTCTTCTTTTGTGCAGGGAGAAACCCTTTTGATCTCGCCCTTTTGTAAAGTAAATCTTTGTCAGGTTAAATACAAAGATCCCTATCAGAAGGCGCTTGGCTTTGACAAGCCTGACAGAGCCCTATGTACCCTGCAACACAGTAATGGCTGGCACTGAAATGAAAAAGGCTTGGATAATGAATAAAGAATATTTTTGTAGCATGACTCACAAGTAATACAAAGACAGCTCTGGCAATGTCTGTACTAATTACAGACTAGTTGCTATGTTGTTACAATCGTGGATATTAAGTGTGTGGGATGCTGAAGTGTGTGGGCATCCTGCTAAGCCCGAGCTCAGCTCCCTGCCAGTGAAATCCTGCCTGTCCCAGGTGGAAAGTGGGCAACATATGTAGGTGCCTAAATACAGGCTGAGGATGACTAAATGTGTCGTTCATTACATTTTTATTATTTGTCCCTCTCAGCTCCAAACTTTTTGAGCTGTCAGAAAATGTGAAGGAGGTCACGCGCTGCAGACTTAAGTGCCGCAGGTGCTGTTGTAGGGTGGTGCTCCTGCTCCTTTTCTCCTTGCACAGCAGAGCAGATTTTTTTGTATTTTAAGTGGCACACAGAAAATACATCTATGGCTGTTACTTATCCACAGCTATCGTGTTACAACGTTTTGAATTCATCTGAAGCACGCCAGCAAGCTGAGAGCTTGCAGACTGCGTCAGGTAAGGAGAACACAAGATGCGTGCATGATTTTTGGGAAGCAAGAGAGGAAGAGTGTTCTGTTTTGTTTCTTAGATTAATTTCTCTGTTGGCAGAGCACGGAGACAGGACAGAAAATTCCTCTTGCACCATGACCACCTCCTCTATTCACACTAGTGTGGCTGTAATGAAAACATTTAGCCTGTTATTATTCTTGATGTGATGCTCCCCTTGATTCTCTGCTTTGTTGCTGATGTTCAGGTGAATAAGCCAAAAGTATTCTGAGTGAGTGGGCCCCACTGAACACTCGTGTACTTAGAGAATCACAGAGTGGTTGAGGTTGGGAGGGACCTTAGAGATCACTGAGATCCAACCCCTGCTGTGGGCTGAGTGCCCCACAACATCTGTGGCCTTGGGCACCTCCAGCTATCGAATATTACTTAAATAAGGAAAGGTTGTAACCAGGTTCCAGTATTTGCATTCACTTTCCTGGCAAAGTTCTAAAGGATTACTAGTGAGAACCACACTGTTCACACCCCAAAGCAGCCCACAGGAATTAAATTTTTGCAAATGTGATTGCTGTATCAGTGCACTGCATGTCAGCCTTGTATGCGTTGAATAGCAACTGCCCGTTGTTCTCTGTAGTGTGCATGCATTTGACTTTCAGCAAGAGATGAGAACAGACATTACCTTAAATATTCACAAGGAAATGTCAGCACAGATGAGGCAATACAGGGGGAGGAATGGAGGTGGGCTTGGCATAGATCATTTCTGTCCTCGAGGCATGAATAGCTATTCTGGTCACATTATTCTCAGCAATATCAGTCCAATAATGCAATGCAGATCTTGTCTTTAATGGTAACCTGTAAATAAAAGATACGCTTATTGTTAAAAACACATTGGCTCTGGAAACTTGGCTGGCAGCATGCAATTTTAAGAATTGTCATGGGACCTGCATTAATTAACCACATGGGGAGAAATCTCCCCACTGCAAGCCACAGGAAGGTTTGTTTTCAGAGAGCAAACACCTTCACTGCTAGGGAGAGCAAGAGCCCAAGTGCCTGCCTCTGAGTACTTTGGCATCTCATAATTTCAAAGATCCCTACAATTTCAGAGATCCCCTCCTGTGCTGCCTCCTGGAGTGCCTACTTGGGGCCAGGCGCAGTTTTTGCATCTGAAGGCAGCTTAATGTACATGATATTTTTGCTACTTTGCATTGGATGATGGCATATACTTGCCTGAACCGCTGCTCACTTAATGTGGCGTATATTCTTTCCTGTCTTGCCTGCAGGATTTGATATAATGATTTCTCTTGCCACAATCATTGCATATGACTTCACACATAAAGCTTGTTCCATTACCATTTGTTTTTGCCAATGTGCTAACAAGTCTTCACTTCCAGTTTATCTCCCCTTCTATACTTCTGCAGGTGTTGCACTGTGATGTGCTGGAGGCTTGTATATTCAAGCTCTCTTTATTCTGCTCGTGAAATCATATTTTTGCCCGTTTCTCAACATGTGAACATCAACTTTCCCTGAACGTAGCATACACTGCAGTAGCTGTGGTCTGGTTTCTCACACCGCCCTTCTCCCACCATTTGTAGGAAATTTGTTAATGACTGGGGGATGGAGACATCAAGGCATCTGGTCTTACCTCCGCACGCTGAATTAACCACATAACACCATTCTGTCTCCACTGTGGGAGATCATGACTGGAAAACCAAGAAGGAAACGATGCTGCTGCTGTGCTCCAGTGGCTCTGCACCGATCCATCTGCAGCACATCAAAAGGAAACCAGTATTGATGCTTAGACCAGAGGTTGTGTGCGATGCACAGCAAAGAGTACCAAAGTTATTTGAAAGAAATTGATGCTAAAAAAGCAAAGGAGATACGTCAGTGTTTTACATAATTTTAGAGGGGGGGTGTTGGTTTGTGGGGAGAAAATATCACAGCTGGGGCCAAAAGTCGATCTGGGGCCAAAGTAGGGAATTAGTTGTTCTCTACTAAGAGTCATCATTAGAAAAAACATTTTTGCCTGTGATGCTTCCTGACATGGAGAATCTGAGCTGTGAGGTGTCATCATAAACTTCCTATTCCAGTTACTGTCAAGAAAAAAATGTCTCAAACATCCCAGGCTTGTGTCGCCACCAGTGAGACATCCGAGAAAGGCACATATCTTAAAGAACAATGCTTTGAATTTTTGTAATACCTGGGATAATTTCATCAGAGAACGTTTTATGTGGTGATGCATTACATTAGCCCAGCGCTGTGCAAGACATATGGAAATTAGTGATGGATTAGATTTCAGAGAGCTTATAAGAAGAGTCTTGCAAGACCTTTAACCTTAAAATCGTTCATAGCTGAGCAATCCATTAAAGTAAGCATTAAAATAATCCTTAGCTACTACAGTAGTAAGAAATATGCTGGTGATTAATAGGTTTTGGTTATTTTCTTAACAGTTTAATACATAGCTGCACAGAAAATATCCCTGATAATGGCAAATACAAGACATTGCTCCATTGGACAAAAAGTTGGATGTGGAGCTGAGAAACTTACATGTCTTGAAGTCTTGTGGTGTCAGTGATGGCATTTCACGCTCACACATGTCCCAGCTGGGTTAGGGCTCAGTTTTACCCACGTAGTGGTTTCCTTGGTGTCAGAACAGATTGTCCTGCCAACGCACTGATCTGACAGTCTTGTCTATGCTGTTTTACGGAGCCTGGCTGCCTAATGTCACCCAGCATAATTTTCAGGGCTGGAAATAGCAGCTTAATGGTGGAAGTGCAAATCAGATTTTCCTGTCGGCCACTCGTCCCGCTGGCAGTGTGCAGGGCTTGCTGACTCCGCAGGGAACAAGATCACTGTGAAAAGATTCATCACCAGTGACGAGTGCTGGAATATACATGTCTGCACAGAAAACACTGCCAGCAGCCTGCGTTTTGGGCTGCTGGTGCATGGCTTAGCAGGCAGAATAGGAATTTCTCTTCCACTATCAAGTTGTTCTTGCTGTTGCTTTTTTGTCAGCAGCGCTGACAAAAGAGGGTCCTGGGCTGTGGCTGGGCCAGTGTGAGTGTGCTGGCATCACAGCACAGCCCTTGCTGCCTTTCCAAAGAGTAGCTGCCCACAGGGATCATGGTCATTCAACAGCAAAGGTTTTTCCTCTGCTAGAGGTGCTGTAAGGTGAGCTATAAACTCACTCCTCTACAGTTTTCTTGGTAGAACCATCTTCCATTGTCAGTGCTGTTCTGATATGGGTCTTCAATTTGATGTACTTCGAATGACACCTGTACACTTGATGCACAGTTTCTGTTCTTTCTTTTTTTTTAATAATAAATCCCCAACTAATAGGAAAGTGCTGCTAACTCCAGTTGCTGCCTACTCAGCACTACATATCGGTTGATGGCATTTTCCATCACTAATCATAGAAGCTATTTGTTTTATCATTGCAGGAATTGCATTAGCTCTGCTGACCAAGGAAGGCCGTTACCCTTGGCTGCAGCAGCTCCTGGAATGAGCAAGGAGACCTTCAGTATGCATCATAGAGCAACTTTGGGAGTCTGCATTGCCTCCCACCTTTCTCTTCCAGATGTCAGGTGTTAGTGCAATGTGCCAGGGTTTCAGGTTAGTAATCACATCAATCTGAGCAGAGAACAAGCTGTCATAATTCTCTGCACTAATGAAAATTATAATGACAACACAACAAGAACCCTTGCCAACCTCATCATCTTGCACCAAAATGGCATGGAGTTATTTAAAGACTTACTTATGGTTTTAGTCACACATACATGCCTAGGAACAACTTCTGAGGATGATTAAACACCAAAGCAAAGCAGTGGTGTATGGAGAATTTACATGCTGTTTGGTGAGCACCAGCTGTATTGTATTTGCTTCCTGCTCTATAAGAGAAAACAAACTCACAGAACACAGAAAAAGGGAAGGACAGAGAAGCACCTGGTTTACAAGCTGAGGATCTACACAAAGGCAGAAGCAAAGAAGTTCTGGGTCTCCCCATCTCTGATGTTTACATGCAATAAATACACGTATTTTCCGCATCATCTTCCAAAGGGAGTGCGTAGAGGAAAAAAACCCACAAAGGTTTATCTGGGGAATAAAGAGCACAAATTCAAATTAGTTTTCAGCAGTGGTAAGAACTAGTTTGTGTGATTTGATCTGCTTCAAACTCTGTCCCCAGCGGTGACTCATGAAACGGAATGTCAAACTATAGTAAATTCAAGAAATAGATGCAGCATTAGAAGACTGAAGGAAAGCCAAAATGAATGTGAAAGTGGGCAGTCAAAAGGAAAAAGAACAAACAGGAAGGCTGGTGGGTGGATGGAAAGGGAACAAAGGGAACCTGAGGCAAGGAGGTGAACTGGGAACACAACAAAATGTTAGGAGAAGAGTTCGGTGCGGCCCGTTTCATTATGTATTCCCCATTAGCTTATTTGAAAGCATTCTTTCTCAAAAGAAATTTGAAAAAGTACATTGAAGGAGGAATGGGAGCCTCAGGCAAGTAAAGGGAGAAATGTGTTCAGATCAGTCCCTTCATGGCTTGTAGACAAGACCAGGGGAATAAACACTTGAAAAGTGCCGTGTATCACAAGTTGCCCTTGTCAGTCACTTAAACATCCAATTTCTGTGTTTGTGAGGAGTACAGAAATAAAGCAGCCCGGAGTACACAGCAGCAGTGATAGCTCTTGCAGGGAAAAGGTGGTCTGTGGTCTTACAAAGGGCTCTGACAGCAATGTACTGCCAGCCCACAGCTAACAGCCCCACAAACACCCTGTGCTCTTCCCAGTCAGCCTATATGTGCCAGGGAGAATTCTAGACTGATTTCTGAAGGAAATGAGGTGTTTGCGATCAGCCTAGCTTCTTCTCTCCATGCCTGTCCCTGGACATCCTTTAACAAAGTGTGACAGTATGGATTTCCATCAGCCACATTTCAGCAGCCCATGGAAGTACTTGGCTATAATCCAAGGAAAACCTGCAAGCCCCAGAGGGACAGCTAACATGGTTACAAACATAATTCTGCAGATGACCCAGCCTGGCAGAGATTTCTCCAGATCTCTCTCTCAGAGAGGCTCCAACCCTCATTTCCCAGTCACTTATTGCTAATTGTCCCCCAGTTACAGGCAGCCTCAGTGGCACCAACAAAGTGAGAGGGAAAAAGTGTTACCCAGAGCAATGGGAATGGCTGCTCCTGCTTTTTAAGAGTGAGCCAGGTCCGTGCAGAGCTGCCACAGATCTCTCTGCCCAGAGGCTCCACTCTGGGATTCCCAGGTCCAAGGTACTGATGGTGCATCTTCTCAGTGTCATTCTCTCTCCAAAATATTTCACCCTGTAGCAGAAACACACATGAGAGACAGCTCCAGACCTGCTCAGCTGTTCACATTTCAAGTGGCTTGTGGATAGTGAAGGGCTGACTACATGCATGTTAAGCATCAGTATTTATAAAGCACGAGGGCTCTTTTTATTACACAACATGCACAGCGTTACTAGGACAGGCTGACAGAGCTAGGGTTCTCCAGCCTAGAGAAGAGAAGGCTCTGGGGGGATATTATAGCAACCTTCCAGGACCTGAAGGAGCCTACAGGGAAGCTGGAGAGAGGCTTTCTATAAAGGCAGGTAGCAACAGGAGAAGGGGAAATAACTTTAAACTGGAAGAGGATAGATTTAGACTGGATATTAGGAGGGAATTCTTTACTGTGAGGGTGGGGAGACACTGGCACAGGTTGCCCAGCCAGGCTGTGGATGTTCCCCTCCCTGGCAGCACTCAAGGCTGGATGTACGGGGCTGTGTGCAACCTGGACTAACAGGGAGGTGTCCCTGCCATAGCAGTGGGTTGGAACTAGATAACCTTACAGGCCCCTTCCGACCCAAACCATTCTGTGACTTTATGAACATATTAAAGCTTTTACTGTCTACTTTTCTCTATTGATCTAGAATCACAGTGTTTCCTTTCTCTGAATTTCAAGCCTTTCTTTCACTCAAAAGAAAAAGAATTTATATTTTTTCCTGTGTAAGGATACATTAAATTGTCTGTAAAGTTGTTTCACTCATGCTAAAGACTGCAAGAAATCGCACATGTGGGTCTGGAGCCAGCACTCAGAGAGCTGAAAAAGGAGTAGTCAGAGCACAGAGCTGTGCTGCACATCCTGTGGGTGAGCAAATTCCACCTGTGCTCTGAGCACCATTGCTCATAGGGGTAAGCTTACCAGCCTACATGGAATTTTTCAGAAGCATCAGAGCATGCTCCATGAACTCTCTCATGTCTCCTTTTCCAGGAAAATCCTAGGATTTAACAAAGAAAGGGGAGAAGGAAGTGCTTTGATTTTGAAGAGGACAAGAGGGAAATGCAAATTGGAGACACCTTTTAGAAGAGCACTGGGTGTATGATGTTGCTCTTCAGGCTGTGTCTTGCATCTTAAACAGAGCTTGCAAGGTTAACAAAACCCACAGACAGCCACACTGGGAGTGCTGATTCAGTATATTTTACACAGTCCTTCGCACTAGGAAGTCTGGATGGTTCCCAAGAGCGAGCAATCTGGAAATAAAAATGTGTCTGATCAATAAAACGAAACGGCTTGAGGAAATCTGAGTTTAGTGTTCTTTAAGCCTTAATTGGCTTTGCACGTAGCAGAGGTGACCTTGCCCTTTTGTAGCTCAGCTGTTATAGTGGCATGCAGCGTTACTGCAAGATAACAGCACAGGGATGCTGCTGGTGGTGCAGAAGATGCAGACCACAGGTGAAATCAGCCTGAAAGAAGGTCAAAATGTCTCCTGGCTCCTGATGAGCACAGGTTGGTGTGCCTGGGTGTCTCAGTGCAGCCATGACTCTCTCTGCATCAGATGTCAGCTAACACCTCACTGCAGCCCCGCATGCCTGCTGGCTCCTTTCTTTCAAAGCCACAAGATACAGACATACAAATCGCCAACATGGGTGAGCTAATAAAAAGGCAAGCATAAGTATTCAAACAGCGTGATCTATATAAATAGGGAAGTTAAACAAAATCCATCCCAACTGGCTTTCAACTCTCAGCCCCATGATCTAAAAATCAATTGATTTTTACTTACAGAATGCTAAACCCTCCCGAGCAGAGGCTTCTCTTTTCTCAGCAGTGTATGTGGGCAGAAGGAACTGCAGAAGTTTTATGGAGGTTAGCCAAGAAGGATAGGCTGGCAGAGCACAGGATTTCCTTCCACAAGTCCCCTCCGGATGCAGACTTGCCCTTTGGACAGCACCACCCCAGCATAAGTGAAATTTGCAGTGACATTCAGAGCATTCTGTCTGAATGGGATTTGCAGCAGTGCCCAGCAGTACCCCCCAGAGATGCATTTTCAGTCACTGCAAGGATTGCTTCCCTGAATGTGAGCGGTCATGCCAGGATTCCACTGCATATTTCATCACCAGCATTTTGTAACCTGGCTCTGAAAACTCACTTGGAGCTGAGATGTGACATTGTTCCCTTGTAATGCGAAAATCACACCCTCGTCCGCTTGAAAATTCTGGTAATACAAAGCCAAACTGTGCTCTGCATATATAAGTGCTTTTAAATAAAACACTTTGGTGTCGGTGAGAAACAAGCAACGTTTGGAGAGGGGAGCACAAGGGAGTAACTCACACATCCCACGCTGCAGGGAAGGCCCATGGGATGGCAACCACTGACCCCATTGACTGGGGGACCCAAATGATTATTTGTCTTCTCATGGGAGCTCTGCCTTGGTGGGGATGGGTTCACAGTTAGACTACATGATCGTAGTGATCTTTTCCAAACTCAATAATTCCATTTGAAGCCTCACAATGAATATAAACAAAACAAAAAAACCCAACCAACCAACCAAGCCAAAACAAAAAGCCTAACAGCCAAGAAATACAACTTTGCTTTTCTACAGCCTTTGTAATAAGTCCTCCAATGGCAAAAAAAAAAAAAAAAAAAAAAAAAGTGTGGTAACTAGCAGCGAACAGCTATGTTGGGGATGATGGGATTCTGTACAGTCTCCTGATGGCATGGTAAATACCTGGTGTCACTTCCTTTAAATGCACTTACTGCTTTATCAGAATAAGCATTAGAGAATACATCACATTCCTTTATGTTTTTCACTTCTGATTAAACTCCTGGCTGCTTCGAGGAGCCCTCTGTACACAGCTCGACTGCAGCTTGGTGATCTGTAACTTTCTGCAGTGCATTATGATCATTTCTCAAGTCCTGCTCAACTCCAGCTGTAACTTTTCATGGGCAAAGATGGATGCCACCAGCAAAACGCAGGCACGGGCAAAATTTATCTCAATTTATCCTGCACGGAAAAAGTAACAGAGGATACCTTGCTGAAAGCAAAATATACTGCTCGAGTGAATTTACAATATGTAATAAAATACATCAAGGAGAGACCATTTATGGTAGGGGAAGAAGGTAATATATGATGTCAGTAACTCACTTTAAAACGATGCTATTAAGGAAGTATAAAGGTGATAATCGCCTTTTTTAGGAGTTAAAATTATATTTATAAGCCAGTTGATGTGTGACATCTACCAATATAAAAAAGCCACTTTTAATTTCTTCCAGAAGAAGCTATGTGTGTTTTATGCCACTTCCAGGTCTTGCTGCAGCAGCAGATGGCTGAAGCAGGCCCACAGCTGAGATGGTGGCAAAGCCTACTGTCCTCAGGAACAGGTTATAATTGCAGAAAAGCCAAGTGTCTTATGTAATCCACAGAGAAGCTGCTGAGGCCAAACCAGGAATTAAATCAGTTCCTCAGATATCGGTCTCCAGGCTGACACAGAGACATCCCAGCGTTGCAGAAACCAAATGAGAAACACCATCAGAAGCACTGTGAGCCAGTGTTGCCTAGCTAGCAGCATCGCATTACAAAACCAAATTATTTTTGCATAGATTTAAAAGGGAACAATTTTACATAATGAAGCTACTGCAAACATTTCACAGTCGTCGCTTCTTTGCAACATCAGCTTGTTTTGGAGGAGTCACTTGGGTTGACTTTTGGTTGCTCGGCTCAAAACACAATCCAGCTCCCTCTTTGCTCCATTTGTCCTGAGGAATCCCTACTCTCAGGGTGCTCACTTTGCCCACTGTTCCCCTACATTGCTGCTATGGCTTTCAAGATTCTTCTTTGTTTTCTCTTTTCGAATTACACAGACTAACCTTGCACAACTGCACTCACAGTTCTGTCACTACAGGGCTAAGCCAGCTCAGGACTGCTGTGATTTTTGCCAAATCTTCCTCTAGCCGGTGCCATTTGTGGAGCTGCAGCAGGGCTGGCTTCAGAGGAGCTTCACCATTTGCTTTGCCTTTCCAAGAGGCTCAGAAGAAAGCCTGAATTTATGCAACTCTGAACATTCAAATCCTAGAAGGAAAAAAAACAAGTCTATATTACTTTCTAAATCTCTTGGCTTGTAAGTCATGATTGCAGAGCGGGTTGGCTTGGGGGATGAAAACCTTCAAAACGAAGATCAGCTAGAGGCAGTGCTCATTAATATTTTACATTAAGGAGGTCTGAGCAGCACTGGTAGCAGATCCAGCCTAGCAACATCAGAATCAGCAATGTCACTGGGTCAGGTTGGCTAGGAAAGGGTTTCTTTGGGAGCACCAATGCTCCCCCAAATCCCTGGATGAAATGACCACTGGTTCTTCATTCCCAGCCTTGTTGAGAAGTTGAGCTACAGCCATGTAGGGCAGAAAGGACCATTACTCTTCAGACAAGGCATTCCTGTTGATCACAGTTTTTGTAGTCCGTTGTAAATACTGGTTTGCAGCTAAACTCTCCCCATACAAAGTGGAAGCATCTCTTTTAGGTTATTTAGAAAAGCCCGTAATTGCCAGGGTTTAATTCATTGACAAGATGGGTAATTTAAATACTATCTTTGGAGATGATAAAATTGTAACGACTCCAAGAACAAAGAAGAAAACACGAACATCACAGAAACTGTCAGTGACAAAAGTCACAGTGCCACAGAGAGGAGGTTTTCCTGCCTGTTGAAAACACCCTGTGCATCCTCTGTCTTAATATAGAAGCAGAAGCAGCATTACTCAGACTGCATGTGATGCTGATGGGGAACAAAGGACCATTTCGGGTGGAAGTAGTGATTTCCTTTGGGTGCTGTGCCAGCTGCATGCAGTGCACTTTGACACCCCAAAGTGCTTGGGGAGAGGAGGGGCAGGATGCATTCCCAGCACTCAGAAAAGGCAACAGAAAACATGAAGAAAGTCTTGGCTTCTGGTGACAGAAATCCTTCTGTCTTTTAGTTCGGGAGCAGAAATGCTGCCACGTAATTATTACCAATTCTAGCTAGCAGATTTGTGCAAAGTAGGCTTCATGCTATTAGATCCCTTAACTACGAGGTCAGTGAACGTTGCGTTGAGGGATTTGGGATTTGTACGTTAACTGGAGTGGCATGTGTTAGCAGGACATGTGAATTAATGACATTATTTATAACCCATCTCATTATCACACTCAGCTTGATGCCTCAGACAGCTTCTAATTCTCTTAACCAACTCCTATTGCTGGAAATAAAACCGCTTTGCTTCATCTGTGATCCGCCAGAAGAACGCTCTTGTTGTTATTGTTTGTTTTTTAATGCAAAAAGCTTCTTTCAAAGAACAGCTTTGTGACTGTGTGATGCAACTCCCTGGAGCCCGAGTTTCCCATATAAGAATGCTCATGTTGAGTCTGAGAAATGAACAATGAACAAATTTCATGCCTGATTCCCCTGCTTTGCCTCACTTTTGATCTCTAATATTAGATTGCTATAATTGCTTTTCGGCTCCTTGCATGCATGTTGTTACAAAAATACAAAATTCAACCTACTATCCTTTAGATTTGGAAAGAAACATGCCCCTCACTTTACTTCCACCCCATTCTTTGATCAGAAAAACCCAAGAACATTGTTTGACAAACATTGAAACCCCAGATACCATACCTGCACTTCCCCACCACCTCGTCCTTCAGATGAAAGAGAAGACTGAAGCCTGATAATTCTTAAATAGAAAATAAATACATAAAAAGACACCTTTTGTTATTTAAATACATAGCTGTATGTCTATATATATTTACACAGGTTTTAAGAGCTTATAAACATAAGTAAGAATTATAAGGAAAGAACACCATTTTCCTAAAGAGACATCCGACAGCAAAACCCACTCTTTCTACCTCGTGCTGCCAAGAGAAATCACTATTTGCAAGGTTTGATGCCCAAGGACAAAAAACTCTGACCTGATTTCAGTTCCCTCCTCCCAGATTGGTACACGATAACATTTCAGGCAAGGAATAACGAGTGTCTGTGCATGTGCTGTGGGTTAATTAAAGCTCACCTACAAACCGTGGGGGGGGATTTTAATTCCTCCTAAATGAAGACCATGCAGAGGTGGAGGGCAAGCAGGGCTGACAATGGAGAAAGCTGCTGCTTGGTGGTGAGTGATGCTTTCTTTCTGCTCTTGAGAAAATAAACACAGGGAATTAATTAGCTCTGAATATAAGTGAAAGTAATGCGACTTCTCAAGCACCTAAATTGTTTTAGTAATGGGAATGGAAATGGATTCATTATGAGTGACAATAATGCTAATCAAGATCCACTTCCAGAGGTTTGCAGGAGTGGGAAGAGCAGTAACCACAGCCATGCTCTCCAGCTTGATGAAAGCTGAGCTTCTTACCCACAATGTTAAAACCAACAGAAACAGGGATGGGGTGCACAGCCCCTGCCTGCAGCCCACACTGTGGCAGTGCCATGTCAGCAGTGATGGGTTGAGGGCTCCATGCTGTGGGCAGAACTGAGCTCAGTCTGAAGCACAAAGCAGGAGAGAGCTTCCAGCTCCTGCCTGGTGGGCAAAGAAGCCTCTTTTATTTTTTTATTTTTTTTGAAGATGTTTTTTCTGGAAGCTGCTTCCCAGCAGCCTCTACATGCAGGTGCTATGCTTAATTATATCCTCCATCAGCTGGCAGATCTCCTGCCTCGCAGCTAATCCTCCATCCCTGCTGCGGCACTGGGAACCATCTCAGCACAAAGCCCTGCCCTGAAACCAGCACTGCTCACCCACGCTGCAGAAACATCATTTCCTCATGCACACCTCTGCTGAGTTTACTCAGGGGCTACTCAGAAATAATCACATAACACACTGGGAGGGGGTAGGAATTGATTCCTATCTCTTCTTTTTTTGCCACAAGACTACCAGGAATGAGAATGGAGGAGGAGGGTTAAACTATGCATCATAACGTCCTTAAGCTAAAATGCCAAGGACTAAGAGAACCCTGCTCAAAGCTGGGCAAAGGACAGCCTTTGCTGGACTTGGAGAGAGGTTAGCTCCAAGCAAGCTGCTCCAGTCAGCTTTCCCTGAGATGATCCACTGCTGTAAGCGAATCTGTCATGTTAATTCAATGCAGCAACACATGAGTAGATAGCACTTCAACCTTGCTAAAATAACAAGTGATTACTGGTGACTACAAGGATGGAATCTTCCGTGTGCAGTTATGCCCTCCCAACCTGCCCAGCCAGGTGATTTCCTTGCAGATGGCTCCGTGTGCAGCTGTGCCTGTCTCTAGGAGCATGGTGTGATAAGGGGTGTGATGGTACCATGGGTTTTGCTGCCTCTGATTGCAGTAGAGCCAGCTGTGCCTTTTCTCAGGCCCCTGTGAGGCGCAGACTGACACTGTTAATAGGGTAGGAACTAGGAGGGAAAGGGGTCTGCAACTCTAAGGGTAAGGAACAGCAAGACAAAGCACCCTCTGCAGAGAGCTGCAAAGCTATTTTTGAATTATTAATCCTCCTGAACAATCTGAGTCACTGTCTCTTTCATCCACGTGCACATCCGTTGCTGCTACCATCTCCCCCAAACCTACCCCAAGCTCTGGGGACTGCTCTCCCTGGGTTCTCCCTGTGGTGCAGCTTCCTATTAACACCTACTGCAGAGATCAGATCACTCTGTCCACTTTGAAGCCCTCCCAGTGACAGACTTCTCGGCCTTTTTGAAGCAGCACTTAGCAGCAGACACTAATTAGCATGCTGCAATCTCCAAGAGCAGAGCAACTCCAGGAGGGATGTAATTTTACATGACATAAAGGGCAGGTTTGTTAACAATAATTAAAACACAAGTAAGTACATAACAATAGACCTAAAGGTTGGATTTAAGTGTATCCTGACAAGAATGCAAAGTTAATCCTGAAGGCAATAACTGCCCCATTTCTCCCGAAGTAATGACTGTCCATCCTGGGTACCAAACCAGCTCTCATTACACAGCAAAACCCCAACTGCTGAATCCAGGCAGTCAGTATGTTATTTTAAATGCAAAAGGAGAAACAGAGGTCCCATTCACCACTCACTCCTTCTGCCCACAACCTCTCTGTGGCTCTTTCACTTGGAACTGTTTCCAGACCCCAGAGATGGCATTTTTAAAGCAACCCTCATTTTCCTGTCTGGGGGAATGACTTCTTTGCACACAGCAGTGATTCTGGCCTGAATTATTTGTGCCCGTGCAAATCGCTTATTTTCAGTTCTTGGAAACTTCTCTTTCCCCATCAGGAGAAGGTCAAATACAATATTATCTGCCAAATCCAACACTTCTTGAATTAGGAGATTACTATCTATAATCACAAAAATATTTCAAGGGCGTTTTAGCACTGGCAGCCTGAGCCCTGTGGGCGTCAGTCAGATTGAAGTCTCCCCTGCTAGCTCAGCTTTCCTCTCCACAGCTCACAGGATGATGAGCGAGGAGCCCATCACCCCACTCTTCCATGGGACACGGTGCCCCATAGCACCAGTCAGTATTTGGTTTCTGGGCAATCTCTCAGCATGCATGTCCCCAAAGCAGTCACGGTCATTCACTTCTGCACTGTCAGATGATATCTTGCCATTGCTGGTGAGACCTGCCTGCTCACCCTTGCTGTTCTCAAGATAAATAGATTATAGTCTAAGAGTTTAATCACAGGCAGAAGTGACATCTTTACCTTGCTATATGCTGTCTCAGCTTTGTACTCTTGCAACAGCAAAGACACCTTCAGCTAGAGCTTGGAAATGTATTCAGTATTAATTATGTCAGAAAAAAAATTATCAGTGGAAACTATTTCTGCAGAATTATCATATGGATAAAAGGAAAAAGTTGTTCGCAGAGCAACTTTTAGAGCTGGAGAGGCACAGGTTGCCCAGAGAGGTGGTGGTGCCCCTGGGGACACTCAAGACCAGGTTGGATGAGCTCTGAGCAACTGATGGAGATGTGGGTGTTGTTGAAATCCCTGTTCAGTGCAGGGATTTGGACCAGGTGGCCTTTAAGGGACCCTTCCACTTGCAACGATTTTGATTCCATGATATTTTCACTGAGATATTTATGAAAGCACTTTCAGAACATTGAGATATTTAGTTTTCAATGATAGTACCTGGTTTCTGGAAAACAAAAAAATATCCTAGAATCTGAGTAAAAATGGTCTTTGTAATGCCCTTAGCACAGACCTGGCTGCTCCCCTACCCCTGCCCTACTGCCAGCCCAGCTTGGGGAAACCATTACTGAAACATCAGCTGGAATAGCTGCACCTGAGTAGCACTACTTATGGAGGAAAGCCAATAAGCAGTGCTCGGTCTCCCCTTTCATGCCACTTAAAGATTTTCTTGCACACATGCATGAGGTTGACAGTGGGGTTGAGCAAGACAATGACCTCTCTTTATTTCCTACTCTTCCTCTGCACTGTGAGCATATTTAAAGGGCTCTTAGTGAAGGTAGTCCCAACCTACATTAAAATGTAATGTGAAAAAATCACAGTTGGTGGGCTGTATGGGCAAGCATCACAGCTGTGTTACACAGCAGAGAACGTGGCCTTTTCTTCCCCCGAGCTCTGGCATTTGCTTGCCCTCAGTGTCATTTCCCTGCAGCTCCCCTCCATCTGTGCTTCCCCCAGTGCCCAGTTCAGAGCAGAAAGAAAAAGTCTGCTCCCTTCTTCCTCACCTCACCTTTCTTAACATATCAGAATACTACAAGACAACCTGCAGGAGGATTGAAGAAATTACAAAACCACACCACTGTGTCCCACACAGGGACAAGACGAAGGGCAGTGCAGAAGTCATTGCATGCCTTTGAGGCTTGCTCAGCTTTGCTTATTTATCATTGCAACATCAGAAAGGACTGGCTGAATGCAAACCAGAGGAGATGAACCAGCGTGGTGGGAGCTGGCAGGTCTCTGGAAAACTGTCACCTCAACACATGTCGTGTCCCCAGGAAAGGCCAAAGCTAACATGAAACATTGACTAGTGTGAAAATGGCTTTAATTATTAAGCCTACAAAAAGTGAAGATTAAAAATTCATTCGGAACTAAATGAAGCTATTAGGAGAACTGTTTTTCTCCACTATGCATTTATGATATACATAGACCCTGAAAGTAATGCCTCCTATTTATTCCCACGGAAACTACAACAGATACAAAGAAAACAATAACTCAAGTTGATAGAGCAAAATCTCAGCTACAAAACACTTTTTTTTCAGCAGTCACCACCATTAGTGGTGTGTTTTCATCAATGATGAACAATAGCCTCATGTTGCACTCAAGCATCTGTACAAGTGGAGGAGACCACTGTCACTACTGTTGAAATGTACCACCCACTTCCTCACTGTGCACACATCTACTCTTTGATCTCCATAAACTTTCAGCAAATGTTGATGAATGAGGCAACACTTTCAGAACAGCCCATGTATAACACACCAACACCATATATCTCTTTTGAGAACACCAAAGCCCTTTGCTCAGCCCCTGTGATCCTGGAAGCTCTTGGCAGTTCACACCTTTGCTGCATCTCACTTGAGCACTGAGGAGCAATGAACACACCCCACTTCAGTAATTCCTTAAGATCCTCAGGTTCCAAAATGGAAAGTCACTTTTAGAGTATTGCCTTTGAGAATAATATTGAACAAGAGTATTTCAGTGGTTTCAAAACTCTTTTCCCCTTCTTTCTCTTAGCTCTCTCAAAGCATAAAAATTCCTTGAAAACAGCTTTTTCCTTTGATGATTATAAATTATCATTGAATGGCTTAGGTTAGAAGGGACCTCAAAGATCATCCAGTTCCAGCCCCCTGCCATGGGCTGGGTGCCACTCAGGGGTCCCACAACCCCCAGCCTTGGGCACCTCCATGGATGGAGTATCCACAACTTCTCTGGGCAGCACAGATTAAGGAATATTTAGCATAACTTAGGAGTTACAGTAAAAATAGAAAATAATATTATTTTTTTTTAAATCACGTAATCCATTCCTCTTGAAGGAATCCAGAAACAAACAGATATTTGTAGGACTGAGGAGTCAGTGCAGGGATATAGTAGCAACCAAGGAAAGGAGGAACACAGAATTATTCATGCTTTAATTATTCATACTTTAACAAAGCCAGATGCCCTGCGATGTGCTGAACTACTGTTAACAGGGCTCTGCTGATTAGGAAGAGCTGTCAGAGCTGGGGTGGAAGTCCTCCCATGGATACCCATTGCTTGGCTTCCCCACCATGCAGTGCTGTTCTCAGCAAGATGCTTTTCCATCTCCAAACACCACATCACAGCTCCCCAGGTGATTTCCTATCCTATACACCTCAGTTCACCAAGACTGAGGTTGGTGGATACCAACGGCTCCTGGCTTTATTTAACACCATGGGTGTCTTTACCAGAAGATGAAAGTAGCTTGAAGTCTAAAAATACTTAAAAATAAGAAAAGGATAGTTTTTGTGGTATCCTTCAGTTAGCATGTTTGCCAGTACATATAAATTCAGGACAGTCTGCTTCCCTATAAAAGTTTGATGGAGTTGGGCTGGGAGGCTGACAAGACATTGAATTCCAAATTCGGGAAGTGTTCAGCTCTATGATGTGTTTATAATTAAATTTATTTCCCTTGAATGCAGCTGAGCATCTCCCTGGCTTATTGTGCCAGGCAGCTGCATGTTAAGGATTATGCCTGTGGAATCACAGAGATTGATGACATGATTTAGCACCTATCTGGAATGATTAATTGAATTAAATATAGCTCACACGATTTGCCTTAATCCTCTGAGGACAGCCTGGCCAAATTCACACCTTTGCTTTGCTCTAGAAACATTATTAAAAGGGAGAGAGAAGGAGTGATTGTTTTATGTACTTAATTAGAATCTTTACATGTTCAATAAATTGCTACTCTTTGGAGGGGAAATCTGAAAAATTTATTTTCTCATCTGTTGTCCTGCCTGGCTCCCTGCTTCCCCTGCTCACTGTAACCCAGCATGGTGGCTGCAGGATCTGTGCTGGGACCCCCAGTTAAAAAGAGCTCAAAACCCACACCACCTGCAGGCAAAATTCAAAAGAAATTAGCTGTGTGCTTGTGGGATTGTTGAGCTGCTCTGCATAGCAAATCGCTGCCATAGATTCACCCTGGTGATGAGTGGGAAGACGTGAGCCCTGCCCTGAGCACAGAGTTAAAGTGCTGCTGCCCCCAGGTTTCCCCATGGGTGCAATTCGTGGAGGTGGAGAAGCTCTGAAGATGCAGCACTGTCATACATCATGCTGCCATTCTGCACGTCTTTCAAACTAACGACTGCACAGACAATTAATAAAAGCAATTTGAAAGAGGACAAAGGTTTTCTCTTGTTACTAAAGGGGCTTCCAATGCATGGTGTGTTACCTGTGATTTCTTACAGAACATTCACGAAGGATCTTGATGTGTTCTAGGAGGATATAGATGCTCCCAGCTGCATCCTGCCTTCACATACCAGATTCATTTGGCTCCTGCTGGCCATAAAAAAGAAGTAATGGCCTGGTGCAGTTTGGGGAATCTCAAGGCACCTGTTTGCACTTAATGGGGCAGAGGATGTGACAGAATGGCATTCTGTCACGTCACCATCATGGAGCAGAGAGCAAGAGCAATCATAGCATTGCTAGAGTTGGAAGGGACCCTTAAAGGCCATCTGGTCCAACTCCATGCACTGAACAGGGACACCCACAGCTCCATCAGGTGCTCAGAGCACCCACAGCCTGACCTTGGGTTTCCTCACGCTCACCACCTCTCTGGGCAACCAACACCACATCATATTTTCAGGGCAAACCACCAAGAAGTACATCCAGCTGTAGCAGCAGGGGCACGTTGGTATGCAGAAACACACTCTTCCACTTGGACCTGAGCCAGGAAACAATATCTAGCATCCCTACAGAGGTGGGAAATAGGATTTTAAATCTCGCAATCTTCAGCCAAAGTAATTAGATGGACAACATCATTCATCCCCCATCCCAGTAGGCGAGCACAGGCTTTTCACTTGCAGATACCTGTGTTTTGCTTTGTGATGTGTTTATTGGAAACAGAACTGAAATGCAGCACCTCAACACTTACAGTCTGAACCCACCTTTAAATTGCATAATGTTTTATCAATCCTATATCCAATTGCCATAGCGTTATAGATACATTATGGACACATTTGTAACTACCTAGGGGAAAAAGGAAAAATAAAAAATAAGGTGAATGTGCCACACAAAAATAATGAAATCTGAAGACATTAAAGATGTGCAGGTTCAACACCTATTAAAACCACAGCATGCTGCTTAGTAGATTCAGGTCTAATGACTGAAAGATCAGTGCTATTATCTCTGCTATGTATCCCCTTCTGCACCTAAATACCCGTGCAGAGAAACCGGTGTTCTGCAAGATCACCATTTGTACCGCATTGACATATCATTTGGTACCAAATTAAATGCCTCCTTTTTGCTTCCTGGCCCGCTGGGATGAACTGGCACAAAGACATCAGGTTTATCACAGGTTTGTCTGGCAAACAGTTTTCCCATTGCTTCTGAAAGGCAGCTAAGTTACCAGTATTTTATTTCTATTCCCTGCCAACTAATTTGGATACAACAGAATGAATGTAAAGGTCAAAACAGTGAGGAAATCCACTGGCTGAAGAAGCTCGAATATTTTTTCAAAACTGATTTAAGAAAAAGGAAGCAGCTCAGTGAACCTACACAGTGCATTTCATGAAATTTATTTGTCACAGGAGGAAAAATTGAACATAGGTGCCAGCAACAGCGTACTGTTGGTCTTATCACAAATCAGTGATTTCATCAAAAGCTGTTCCATATTTGGCAATGCTTATGATCAACGACAACAAAAATATCTGAACCTTTAATTCACAAAAACAGAAGCCAGAAAAAAGAGCAAGGACTCAAACAGCATTCAGCTCCCAACCCAGGCAGTTTTTGAACAACCCACATGCCCTGCCCAGGGGTCCTGCTGATGTTAATGAGGTTTCTGAGGGATAAAGGAAATGGGCTTTCCAGTCAGACTAAAGCCACTGCACGTGGACAGGGTTAATTAGTGCTTACTGATGCTTTGCAGCATACAAAACCATACATTTATGTTGGAATAAATGAGCTATTCCATGCAGAAGGAGACAAGGCTCTGAGAACAGAAGCTTGTTCCTAAGAGTCCTTCCCTCCTGGTGGCTAAGCAAGAGGAATGGCATGGTCCTGCAGGTCTTTGGGTTGTTTTTTCTTTTTCCTTTTTCCCCCAGAACAAGCTACTACATCAGCTCAAAAGTGCACGTGGTTCCCTTATTGCCCTGCATGGATGCTCTCTGAGTGTAGGATCAGAAGGTGAGAGCACTGGAAAGCAGTGTCCAAGAGCACAACACTCAGACAAGTCACAGTCAGGGTTATTTCAGATCTCAGGGAAAGAGAACTGTTAATTGCTAATCACTTTGTGCATTTACATTTATTTAACAAGGAGCCACACAAGCTTGCTTGCACAGCCGTTAGTGCTAACGCAATCTAAAAGTGTTGTTTTAGCAGCAATGCTGTTAAGAGCCATTCAATGCCACCAGTGTATATCCATGCGCCAAATACTTGTGCCTTGTCCCTTTGCTTCATCATCCACACCAGCCAGATCGCTGCCCATCTGCTAACCTGTACCATAGCTCCACAGTTAATCTGCTTTACATGAATCACATACCAGACCATACTGGGGTTCTTTATTTCCTACTATCCCATGATGAGGACTAATTGAAGCCTACTATGTATGGGTGAAAGTAGTCCTGAATGTACTTGGATGCAGGAAAATCTGAAGAGGACCCTTCAGAAATGCTTTAGGAAACTTGTTCTGCAAGTAACACTCACAAGATGTAGAGAGGCTTTCATAAATAAGAGCACATGATGCTGAGACAGAATCATAGAATCACTAAAGTTGGAAAAGACTGCTAAGACCACCAAATTCAACCCCAACCCACCCCCACCATGCCCATAACCATGTCCCTCAGTGACACACATCCACAGTTCTGGAGCACCTCCAAGGATGGTGGCTCCACCAGCTCCCTAGGCAGCCTTTTCCAAAAAGTTACTGCTCAGAGTGAGGAAAAAGAATTTTTTCCTGATATCTGACCTGGTCTAGGGGCATCAAAGTGGAGCCTTTGGTGTCTCTTCCCTGTACAACTGTTAGTTAGCCTCTGGTGTTGACAGCATCACGGAAATGCTGCAGCACCTCTGGGAAGGTCCCAGGTCCTGAGAAGGTTGAATTCCAGCACACAGTCAGATGAAGCATTATATTACAGCCACAGTTCCCCAATCACTCTGGAAGCACTGAATGAATACCCGCTAAGAAATTCCACCTGCCAGCTTCCAGCTCTCAGCAGCTGATAAATGGCACCGTGGATCTGAATTCAAGGTGGGAATTTCCATCTCACCTCCATCATTAGCATCCTACAAGAGCTACTTTAAGCTTTGTCCTTGGGGGCAACATACATTATGCATAGTAAGAATTCCTCCATCCATCTTCCAGAATGCATTATCACTCTTGATAAGGGCTTTCCAAGTCATTTGAAAGAAAAGTGAGCTCATCCATGAATACAATACGCTGTAGCTCCATGTGCTCCTTGCACAGCCTGAACTGCCCCATGCTCATTTCTGCTGCATGCAATGAGCAACAGAAGGAAGGGAAACAATGGCTACAAGTGGATCTCAAAACGTCCCAGCAAGAAGCTCTGTCTCACTTCACCTGTACTTTAATAGCAGATTTCCTATTTCACTAATGTAATGTACAAACACACCATGAAGTTGGAAGGGGGTTATTTTTACAGCTAGTGGACTGAGGCACAAATGCCTCCCAGAGACACAAAGAAGGCAGTCAGCCATGGTTTCAGTTGGCTGCTCCCTTAATGAGCAGCCATCATGTCGATATGTCCAAAAAGGCCACTCCAAGAGCAGCTCTGTTCTGGCTGTCTCCTAATCCCTCCACATCAAATGCCAAAAATATTTACGCCTGCTGTATTGGATTATAAATTCATATCTCTGAAAAGTAATGAGTTATGATGTGACACCAAGCATGATAATTGAACCTGGGGGCCCAGCCCCGCTGCAGCTGTTTTAGAGCTGTCTGACTTCTGGGGGCTCAAGTAACCTCTGGATGGTAAAAATAAGAAAGACATCCAAACCTTTAGACTGGCTTTTCACTAAGGGAGGTGTCTAATTATACATCCACTTCGTTTTGTCCTGCAGTGTATCAGAAGTAATTATTTTACATAGATAAAGGGTGTCAGTAAGGTTCAATTTTTATATCAGTTGTGCAACATAGGCACACACAGAGCAAAGCCTTACCCAGCAATGACTGGGGATGTGTCCTGAAGTTGCGTTCTGACATTTATGAATCTCATTTAATGAGCTTCCTTTATTGATTTGTGTGGGGTTTTTTTTCCCCATAATTGCAACATATAAACATTCTTAATTTTTCATTTCTGCTCCTGGCTTTTCATTTGAAGTGATCCTGAGTGTAGTGCCAAGACACGTAGCAAAAATGACCTTCAAGCTTGAGAGAAAATCATTTCAATTTAGAATCTGTCGATAAGCAATAGGCAGAAGCCTTGTACATTTAATAGCATCTATCAAACATTTTCCCTTAAGAACTTGCTGACCTTCTTGGCAGAGGCCATTCAACAACACACCACTTCCACTCAGTGCCTTTATCTAAGGGATGGGATAGCTACTGAGTCATTGGTACACTCAGAAATTAGGTCAACTATCAACAGTGACAGATTACAGAGCTCAAATTATCCATTCTCTCTGCCTGATGAGAGGAACACACCACAGTGGCCTTCTGGTGCTGTAAAGTCAGGGCATCCTCATCTCAGCCCTGCTCCCGTGTTACAAAACTCATTTTAAGGAGCACAGTAGTTCAAGGAAAAGGCTCTTCAGCAACATGTATATCCACCCAATGGAGGGTGAGTCCTGGTTTTGCTAACAGCAAACTGGATAACGGCCAATGACATCATTTGCAGTGAATATCCAGGCGAGTATCTCATGCTCTACAGCTGTAAAAGTCAGATCTGATCTGGAACAGAACTTGCCCCAGTGAATCCCACAAACACAACTGACAGCAAAATCCATTTCCAATGCACACATCGCAGGAGGGAAGGAGGAAGCTTTGAGCCTCTTCAGTAGAACAGCTTGTTGATTGTACAGTAGAAGAATTACAAATTGAGATTTTTGGAAAGCAGATGATAAATTAAGAAAAGTGTTTTCAGATGATCCGAAGCACTAAGAGCACATCTCAAGCATGAATTACCATTTTAGCAGAATGAAACGATCATGTTTCCAGGATCAATTTAGTGACAGCGAGCTTCACAGAAGGTAAACAGTAGCAAGTACACTCCTTTCTTTCATTCCATAGCACGCATTCTGTGCCAGAAACACTTGGACAGTCTCACCAGCAGTCAGTCTGCAATGCTGTGCATGCTGAGGATGCACAGCTCTCAGCCATCCCAGCACAGAGGTAACGTGCAGACATCCACACACCCCGAGCAGATGGTGCACCAAAGGATTTCTGAATGCTGAAGGGCTGTGCAGAGCAGAAAGGAATTTTTATGAGCCCACCATGAAGTAGCTGTGAGCGCAATTAATTGCTAACTATCAGACAGCCTGAACTGAACCACCTCTGTTGTGGTTCAGCATGGATAGAGGAAGGGCTTTGGGACTCAGAGGAACCAATGGATCGGCACCACCAGGATCATACTGGGATGGCTGTTCTGGAGCTCAAGCCCTCACTGCTGTCTTCTCTGGGCTGGGAGATGGATAGATCTGTCCCTGATGTGACCCTTAGGTGAGCCACAATGATATATTCTCTTCTTGGCTTGCAAGTCTACAAGGTGAATCAATGAAGGCTGCATTTTATCCAAAATTACTCTTGGAAAAGACATTTTTATTAATAAAGTATCATCATTTCCTTATAGGAATTAACTTCCGCATATTTATAAGCCATAAGAATGTTGAAAGTAGGAAATCTGCAGCATTAATTCCTTCCACAAAGTATCACTTCATGTACAAGAGGGATTTATGGGAACAGAAAATGTACTGAAGTAATGTATCGAAAAAAAAGAAAAAAGAAATCAATCTACTTTTCATTTAAAATAAATAAATAAAATCAAAACTTTCAGGAAAATCATTATGCAGGGCTAGATTTCTTCCAGATTTGGAAATGAATACTTTCACAGAAAAATACATTTGCTTTCCTCCTTGCTTACTGTTTTTTATGATTCTTGGCAGCGCTGCTAAGTGGAATTTGGTAAGTTAAAATTGACAGTTGAAAAGATTGCAAGGGACACACTGCAAACATGCAAACACACAAAGAAAAGTCAGGGTTTTGTGCAGTACCAATTTTAGAGCAGAGGTACTTAAATTCTGGAGCATACACTGTTCATCTGTAAGAGACTACATCCTGTTTCCTGAGATCGTGCCATCACATTTTATGCCATTGGGTGACTTTAAAGAATTTGTGTTTGTTTTTTTTTTTTATATAGTTTTCTTCTTATAGCTGAAAGCAAATGCATATCCCTATATAAAATACTTTTATAAAATGTAAGTAAGATTCCACTTGCAGCTAATTCTCTCCATTATGTTACTCTTCATCAAACATGCTAACTGTAGAACAGCTGTGGGTAGGGTCAGCCCATCACTCCCTTTTGGGCTTAGCATAGAAGCAATGAAACCAAAGTTCCTTCCCATTTTGTCCCTTTACTTATTATTAACTATTTTACTCCTGAAAAATGGGAGTTTTTATTACTAAAACAGTTATCATATTGATAAGCAACAAAGTCCAAACTCAACCAGTCTTTTTCTACTTGGCTCAGACCCCTGGTATCAGTGCAGATATTCCCTGAACAACTTTCAGATTTTAACTAATTTTACTGTTAATCAAGAGCATGTCTGCATTGTGATTGCATTCAGTTCTCTCTTTCTTCTAAGAACAGCACAGAAAGGAGCCAGAACAAAAGGTTCACATCTCTGTCGGCCGCTCTTTATGCGCATCTAATTAAAATCAGGATGATTAAAATTCAATTCAATAGGAAAGTGGTCAATGCCATAATTAGAGAAATGAGCTTGTGCACAAGTACTGAAACAATCAAATCAAACAAGCCTCACATATTTCTCATAAGCGAGGGAACAAATACACTTCAATAGCTGTTTTAAATCCCCCGGTGATGCTCAGATGGCCCTGTCTCATCTTCCAGAGAACAACAGCAGTGTCTCCTACTGCATGTAATGTATTATCTATACCCTTTGAAACGGAATATATCTAATACCTTTCTGGATCAAACACTTTTTGAAATTCTAAGCCACGAGAAATGGCTATTCCCAGACTTCTTGGCATCAAAGGAGCTGAACAAACATTTCCTGTCTGCAAACCCAACAAGGAAATCTTTCCAGTAGCAAAGCATTCACTACATAATCATGGCAAGTTCCATATCTTTCAGCACCTTTACATTTTATATTCATGAGTAACATGGACATTATATGAAACAGGACATTATTTCTATCTTGATAATCACGTTGTATTTAGAGGCTGTCAGGAGAGATTATTGAAGACCTCATGAAACACATTCAGGAAAGAGTAGCAGAGTGCCTGGCTTTCTTAGTTACACTGAATATCCCTGGTCAGCTCTGCTCCTCATCAAAACCATCACCGACAGATATTCCAACGGTTTAATTGCAGCTTAGAAAACTAAACAAGAAGCCCAGCCTTGTGCATGGCTGTGGCTGATGCACAGTGCGTTGTTCTTTCCATAACGTGCAGCAGTGACACAGAGAGGCACTGTGATTAATGCATGGTGAGCTCACACATTGCAATCACATGAAGTCCTTGCAGGACATCAGCTGCGTTCATTTATTAGCAGCCGAGGAAAATCTGTACATCTTTACTCCTTCCTGTGCTTTACCTCATCCCCTTCACCACCTTGGACTTTCTCAGCTGTTTCCTCACAGAGCTTTACCACCAAATCTTCCCAACAGAAACACAGTTTGTTCAGGCATCAACCAACAGAATCAGACCTCTAGAATACACTTTTAAACATTACCAGAACAAAACCAACCACTTAATAGAAAAACCACTTCTTGGTGACTACAAATTGGTTTTATCATGGAATCACAGAACTGTTTGAATTAGAAGTGAACCTAAAAGGCCATCCAGTCCCACTCCCTGCACTCCAAGACTCAGAGCCCCATGGATGGGGCACCACCACCTCTCTGGGCATCCTGTGCCAGTGCCACATCACCACTAATGTAAAAAAAATAAAAATAAAAAAAACTTCCTTATATCTAGTCTATGTCTCTACTTTCCCCTTGCCCTATTTATCACAACAGGCCCTACTAAAAATCCTCTCCCCTCCCTTCATACAGCACCTTCAGATTCTGCAAGGTAGAGCACTGGGAAATGTTCTCTCTGGAGGGACAGCCCAGCTACCTGATGCTGCACCCATACAGATCATCAATATTTTTTGCCAGTTTCTTCAGTACAGATGAGACTCAGATCCCACAATCGTGTAGGGAGCTACTTTTATGAGATCATTCATCAAAAGCCTGGAAGAATTCATCAGCACAACTGACAAATAAAAATGCTCAAAGAGTCCCCTTTTGCAATCCCCATCAGGCAGCAGAGAATTCCCTGCAGAAATCTGAAGAGCGTGTTATAATTCAAAATACACCTAAGTATAAATTGGAGTTTTTAACTTAAAAGCCATTATTATGTGGCAATCTGAGTGAAGGGCAGGAGGGTGTTTAAGGTTGGAACACACAACCTTGTCTCACTGTGAGGCTTTCCCTGCTGCTCAGAGGTGCCCCAGTGCTGCCTGCTCCACATTGTTACCCTGCAGCTGCAATGACAGCTCACACCATGCGACACAACTCACAGCTGCTTCTGGATTGCAGAGCTTCTAGAAAACAGTGATCTGTCCACTCATATTGGTCACACGTTAATCATTTGCTGTTTGTTACGTACAATTTGCAGCCTATTAGCCCCACGTTTAATTTTTTTCCCCTATATTTCCTCTAGTTATTATTAATTTTATATTACTCTAAATATTCTTACCAAATATCATACAACCTGTCTCAGCTTTTTGAAAGGCAGAGTCTTTCTCTGCATTCACGCCATCAGTGATGGAGGCTGTTGCCATAAAGCCAAGGAGAAGTGGAGTTTTTCTCCTGGTTATGCTCACCACGCATGCTATCAGCTCTGCTTCCTCAGTAAGAATTCAGTGTCAGGAAAGAGCAGGCTCGTTATCCACCTTCCCTCCCTCCTTGGGCTGCATACCCCATCACCAAGGCATACGGTCAGCAAAACCCACCTCTCTTAACTCACCCAATGCTAGAGCTTTCCAGCTCCCAGATGACAGAGAATCCCACAGCTTAATCCTGACCCGAAGTGAAAAGAGCTGAAAAAACCTCACTGTGCCTCCAGACCAAGCACCCCCATTGCTCTAGCAAGTAAATAAATCCCACACAATAACCCATTAACGCCTCACATTTTGTGCTTTTCAGCATTCTCACATTAATTGCCAAATTATATTAACATTTAAAAGAAAAGGGGAACAAACATGTCACCTTGGTTGCCAGGAAACCTAGAGAAGCAGAGCTCGTTTCAGCCTGCCTGCTAGCTGGGGTGTGGGGCTGCTGCCCCACAGGGATACTGCTATTTCACAGCACTCTGCAAGACAGTAAATTTAAGAAATCATGGGAGAAGGTCAACACTGCAAATCCCTGGTGCCTCCAGGGCCCTGTAAATATCTCACTTCTCCAGGGAAAGAGTTGCACAGCAGTCAGAGCAGCTTTGCTAGATGAGCACATCATTTGTCTGTGACCCTGTATAGGATGTGGGGGTTCCTAAAAAGGAGCTGAGGAGCTGGGACTGTTTCTGGAAGAACAAACGCATTACAAATCCCACAGTGTCTGAATTTTCTTGTTCTCATGTTTTTTCTGTCTCAAAATAGGATTTTCTAGTGGCTTAAGCTCCCAGCAACAGCCTAGGGAGTTGAATCAGATCATAGATATGTGTATATAAATGGTTCTGCGGGCTCGTGTGGAAAGTCAAAATGACACAACTGTGGTGAAATCATAACATATTGGTTTAATGCAACTCCAGCCATTTGCTGAGCCAGCAGGAGCTAACTTCAATATGAAATACATATTCAGCATCCCTGGAAGTGATTGTAAATAATCTGCACTTGCAGTAATGGCAGCACAGCCCCTAGATACCTCCTCATTTCTCTGTGCAGCTCCAGTGCTGCAGACCAGGAGCAGCACAACCAGAGAAGTGCAAATAAATACAAGGTCAGGGCCAGGGGGACACGGAGCTGCAGAGCTCCAGCCTGCTGCAGGGCCAGCCCTGCTCCTACAGCCCCTGTGCATCTCCACATTCCCATCCCTGCTCCAAACCCCCAGCCAGACAGAGCTGTGAGTTAGTATGTCAAGAAAATCCATGTCCTAATTACCCAGTGTCCCCACCATGGTAAATAAGACCTCCCCAAAAATGAAATATTTTCCCTATTCTTTTATTTTACTTATAAATATATATATTTTTTTTCCTCCCCCTCACTGGTGAGGTGCTCTGCCTCACTTTGCCTGGCAGTCGCATCTCATTTGTTTAAAAACGGACAGGAAATATTTGTGGGTGGTAACAACTTCCAGTGCTTTGATGTACATTAGGTAACAGAAGGAAAGGAATGCACAGTGGGAGATGGCAATGATCAGAAGAAACAGAGATTCAGGGAGTTAACATATTCCATCACACTGTCTCCCAGTTTCCAGCACTGTGAAGATTGCAGCCCAAGTGCCCCCTGATAAATCACTGTCAGGGCACTGGAGAGTGCAGCAACACTCTTACGGCTGCACTATCAAAACCCAGTCCGCTTCCAAGCTGTCACTAACCCTGCGTTCACCTCTGATGGATGATGCTCTGGCCAAGCTTTTTCCTCATTGTCATGATCGAAGAAGAGAGTTTGGCTCACTGAAGAGCTTACAATTAAGATGCTTGGACACAGAAACTGCAGCTGCTTGGAGTTTTAGAGGAGAATGGCTCGAAGAGCAACTGCCTTTCGTCACTGCAATTTCCAGAAGCTTGCCAGACATCTCCATTTGAGAGGAAGGCAGCAATCGTCAACAAAATCATAGGCAGAAAAGTCCCCCACCTTACAAAAGTCCCTCTGTGCACCAGGCTGTGTGAGCTCACAGGTTCCAAGAGCCCACAGTGCTCCTGCACACCCAGCACATCCCCCTTACCATCACTTTTTGGGACTGGGACCATTATAATTCCCAATGCTTTCTAAGCCATGTTTAACAAGCTGTCTGTATGCACTGTTTCTCATGCAACTATCTCCTTAATTCGTATAGTCATAGAGTTAATTAGGTGGGAACATGCTTTGTGGCCCTTTTCCATGCATCTTCAAGGTGACCCTTGGTTCTCCTTCCTTATAACCCATTTCTTTGAGTTGTTTGAGAATTGTGGAATCATTAAGGTTGGAAAAGACCACTAAGATCCCCACGTCCAACCACACCCCACCATGCCCATAACCACATCCCTCAGTGTCACTTCTCCGTGGTTCTGGAGCACCTCTAGGGACAGTGACTCCACCACTCCTTGTGCAGACTGTGCCACTACATCACCACTCTGTCTGAGAAGAAGTATTTCCTAATATTCAACCTGAGCTTCCTCTGGCACTACTTGAGGCCACCACCTCTATCACTGCTCTATCACTGTTAGCTGGAGCAGAGGCCAACCCCCACCTTGCCACAGCCTCCTTTCAGGAGGTTGCAATTTGTCTGTCCTTCATCTGCCTTCAAGCTAAGCAGCTCCCTCAGCCCTCACCACGCTCCATACTTCAGCCCCCCTCCAGCTCAGGATAAATATTTCAGTAATAATAATAATAAAAAACCCTAACAAATAAAAACAAATAAACAGTAAAACACGCAGAGCAACCATGCAGGAAATTCTGAATAAAAATGCCTGCTTGCTCTCATATCTCCGACTTATATCATTAAAGTTTCAACTTTGTAAATATATTCCATATTCTCAGCCTTTCTCTGAATTTATATGCTTGGTTATAACTTGGGGGGAAAAACAAAACAAAACAAACCTTTAAGGTTTTTTAAGGTTTTGCCAAGGCAAAATGTTAACACTGTTATTCCGGCTCAGACTTCCAGCACTTTCAGAAATTGCAAATTTCCTCATGCTAATCCTACTCATTCATATTAATGCATGGGAGATCAGCGTTCGTCTGATCAAAATGCGTGCTCAGTGTTGTGAGCTTATTTATTTTAAATAAGGTTTATCATTGGAATGCAACATTAAGAGAACATTAATGCTGCAAAGGCAGCAAGGCTTGCTGAATTGCTTTGAGGATACTTAAACCAGACTTAGGACAACTTTATCCAGAATACATCAGGAGTTAATCAAGTGGTTTGTGGGAATTACAGAGCAGGGAATTAGGAGACATACAGGACACAGCATCTCTGCCCATTAAAATGATAATCTTTGAGTGATTTGGTAAAGGAGCATTAATCCAGAAAGGGACAAAATTGTATCAAAAATGCCCCAAAGTGTCATAAGATATCTCAGGATGCGGCCTAAAGTCTCTTAGCATCACTTTGTTTTATGTAGGGGAACAAAGCCAGCTGGCTCATGATGCTCTTCAAAACCTGTCATAAAAGACAATGCACACGAATTCATTTAAAGATCCACCTGAAGTCACCCCTGCAAAGATTAAAAAATAATAATAATAATAATGTATTTTTGGAAAAACAACACTGATACATGAACTCAGAGAAGGCACAAGAGATAAGGGTAATGGCTGCAGCCTTGTGTGTTTGAGATGGACACTGTCCTTATTCTAGTGGGTACTTGAGACCCAACATCAAAACGCTAAGAGAGATAGAAATGCTTTGATTGGTACTACCATTCCCTTTTCCCTACAGAAAGATTTTAAGGCTTTCAAAGTTGATTACATCCTGTCAAACACGTTTTATGTTTTGATCTTGGTGTGTCAGTTATTTTCACATCCACTACTACTGAAAAGAGATCCAACCCAAATCCAGCTGTTTATAGGTGCTGGAAATGAGAAGGGGCAGCCAATGCTGAAACTGCTCAGACTGTTTTAAGGGAATCTCACAGTCCACCTTCATTTGACCAAATTTTATCACCATTTCCATAAGTATCTTAGAAAATATTAACTTCTTCAGTATATCTCAATTTTTCTCATTCCTAAATCTGACCTGTGGAGGCTCTGAGAACAAAGCTCCACACTCATTATTCCAGCTTGTTGTTGCAATGTTCTCAAGTAATGAAGCACAGCATATAATCTGGCTGGTCATTTAGCTCCAGAGGACAGAAAGGCAGAATTAAATAATAGCAGAACTTACACTCCTGTCAAAAAGATATTTTCGAGCCTTTGCAAAGAAATGGATTTTTCCCCACAGTTTAATTTGCTATCCCTGAGGAATCTTTACATCCGAATCTGGACAATCACAAGAACAAAAGCCGTAGAATTAAATGAGCCAAAGTTAAAGGTTTTTCTTATCTTTTAACCCCCTTCAGGAGAGGTTACGTTCCACCTACAAGTCATTTCAACCAGCCTGCATAGCAGTCCCAGCAAGGCTCCCTCTCTTTGCTCCAGTACAGGGGGACAGGGTTCATACTTAAATTAAGCTCACGCTTCATTAAAACTACTCAGGGCAGTCCTGCACAGCAGGGAAGGCTAAGAAGGTTCCAGTGAGTTGGGAACCAAGAGCTCCCTCGAGTGCCTGGAGCAGCCCTGAGCAGGTTGATGCTGGGCAGTTGATGCTGGGCAGTTGATGGAAAATCCCCTACTGTTCTTAGCGGGCTTGAGTCTACTTCAATTATTTCAGTTCGTGGGAGGAACCCTCTGTGGGCAATGTGGAAAATAGAGTTGCCCATAGGAGAGCACCATGGTCGTGCTGTGCACAGGAAACCTAAACAGTGACCCACATCTTCACCTTCATCTGCCTTGCACTAATGCTGCACATCTCCTTTTGTAACAACCCGTGAGTTTCAATTCCACCTCTTGGACTTCTTCCCAAACTCCTGAGCCAGGCTCAGGTGCTCCAACACAGACCGCCCCACTTTCGGGTTTGGAGACCCTGTCTGGGGAAAGCCACCTCTACAGCAAAGCCCAGGAGATGTGTCATAGCACATGGATCCACCATGCAACAGACCTGCGGAGACAAAGGGCAGTCCTAAGGGAATGGCCAGTTCAGAAAGTTTCCATTGTGTGAAAGGACTGATGTGTTTCTTTTCTGAATGTTTCATTTTGCGTATATGGGTTTTTATTGTTGTTATTTTTATTGTGATTTTATTTATTCATTTTTTAACTGGGAACGCTAAAAAGCAAATGCTGCGAGGAGAGAGTTGTGACCAACACAACTTGTGGTCGCTGCTCTCCCATTTTTCAGCTCTAACAAGGAGTGTAGCGATCATCTGCGTGCACACCACCTCCTCAACCCAATATGGAGGAAATGTTTGACCAGAATAACCTCTGCAAAAAAAAAAACCCAAAAACCTGATGAACCATTTCACAGCCCTCACCTCCACCAGGACAAAACAATTACAGCTACCAACGCTGAAGCATTTCACAAACACGGCCTTTGGGAAGCTGCTGGAGATAGGACTGAAATAGCAGCTCGTTAGGAGACTCATTACAGCCAACCCATGGACGTTTTTATGACCTAGTTAACATTGATGGCCAACATTAGCAAACTCGGCCGTCCATGGCAGAGCACCTGGGTGAGGGCTCATCTGCACACACTGCCGTGTCTTTTCCCCGTCTCACATTCTCAGCCGAGAAGGAAATGAAGCCTTGGTTTGCTGCAAAAAGCACCAACACAGTGCAGAGCATCCCACAGAGCAGTGTTCCTGCAGAGGACACAGAGCTGCTTTGGGGCACTCCCAGCAGCTCTGCATTTCACCTCTCAGCCTGAAGGGCTTTCTGGCAGGTGAAACTCCACAACGGTTGTGATTAAGAATCGTCTTTTAAAGGCTTTACAAATTAGCCACAGCTTTAGGCATCAACCGTGCTCAGGAGGCAGCTCAGCCTCGGCTGACTTTGAGGCTGAAAAGACCTGGGGTTGCGTTTGGTTGTTTGTTTTTAAACAGTTCCTGTCATATAGCAGGACACTGGGACTGAACTGGCTGCAAGCAGAGGGGCAGACAGTAATTTGCACCCTCCTGTTATCAGCAGGCTTTGGGCTCTGCAAAGGGGGCAGAATTCATGGGTCAGTTCAGCAAAACACAGCTCTGAGCCAAAGAAAGAAGCTCTGATTCTCCTGGGAGTTGTTTTTGTTTGGGTTGTTTCAAATCCAGCAGCTGAAAGCTGCATGCACGAGAGCTGCAGGGTTTATAAGGAAGACTACAAATCTGCTGTCATTTGAAGTTAACCACGAAGTCAGCAAATGCTCTCACTTCTCATGGGAGCAGAGGGGTTTGGGGACCTGATTTTCTTTGTTTCTTTTTAATTTATTTTGCGTGATTGAATCAATCCAAACAGCCCTTACTGGACAGAAGTGTAAAGAATCTCTTCTCTCTTCTCATTACAGGGCATTTACCTCTGTAGTAACACGAGGCCATCTTTAGGAGAGATTATATTGCACCAAACAAACTTCTGGTGGCAATTCCAGAGTGAAAAGATGAGGTCACGACCCACAGACCAAACCAGAACAAAAACCCCAGTGACTGCATGTCAAACTGCATAATGAGAGCAGTATATGTATTCACACACACGTGCATGGAAGCTCTCTGCTTTCAGAAGTTCCCTGTTTGCAGGAACATTCAGGCAAATCAGCACTCACAGCAAATCGTTCAAAAATCACCTATACATTCAGTAGCATGGCAGCATACCATAGGAATTGATGCGACTTTGCCTCACCTGTAACGATCTCAGGAATAAAAGCGATCGTGATGGACTAGTTAATTACAGCTCTCCTATTCAACAGCAAAAGTGATCCTACTCTAATTTTAACATCAGAAAGAGGTGGTGGAGAATAAAAGGAAAACCAGGTAAGAAATGTACAATTTTTGTTAAATTTAATCAGTGGCTTTGCCAACCTCCAGCTGACATCTGTAGAAAGGAGGACATTTCATGCCAATGATCCCAGCAATTACTGCCTTTCAGCAGTCAGCGCCCAGTTTGTTCCACGGGGCCATTACCTGTCTTTCCACGTGCTGTGGAGTAAATGTTGCATCCCATCTCCTCCCACACACAGCTAAGTGGTTGTGGTCCCCACCCTGCTCCCTTCAGTGGTGGTTTGCTCCGATGTGTGCAAGGGCACTCTGTGGCTCTGCTGCTACACCACTAAATGAACAGAAACTCAGCAGATGTGGGAGATAAAGATACTGCTCTAATGAATTACATTTCTGTTTACCCTACTGTTGGTTATGGAAGAATCTGAATGGAATGTTCATGGCTTTCTCCCCCAAACACCAGCCTGTGTGGGCTGATACCTACAACATCAAGATGCCAGCAGCCACGGCACTGGGGAGCACAGCTCAGCTCCCTTCTGCCTCCATCCCTCCTTTCTTTAATTTTCAGCTGAGCCAACTCAGTGCAGCACTCAGCTTGTGCCCACGCTGTGGCTGTCAGTGCAATTCAGTGCACTGTTCCTGTAGGATGTAGGAGCTGCTGCCCGCAACCCTTGGGACACTCACCTCAGCATTTCATGCCAATGTTTTGTTTGCCTTTGCTTCACGTGGCAACAGCCCTGAATCATATTTTGTTGCATCAGAAGCATGATGCAGCTCTGCACCAAGGGAGAGAGGATGACCTTGTCATGGTCAGCACCTTTTTTCTGACCTAGCACTGAGATAAGCCCGGAAAGCATGCTCAGAAAAGAAATACAAAACAAAGTGTCCCATAGCAGCAGCCTAATAAGCAGCTCTCATTACTTTGTAGGTGTCAAAGCCTGTCATTTCACGACACAGCGTGAGCACTGCCCTGTGACAGTCCTTGTAACTACTTCTTTTCTAACATATAATGGAATGTTCCAGCAGCACCTAAAAAGAGAGGCACTGAGATCTTGGATTGCAGGTCAAGGATGGGCAGAATCAGACAGCATTCTGGAGACGTGGTGTCCTGCATCCCATTGCCACCACAGAAACCTTTCATGGAAATTAGGAGCATTGCAAAACTGTCTCTGCATGCCTCAAGAATAACGGTGTCCACAAACAACCCCAAACAAAACTCCTGGCTCAGGATGCTGATTTTTGAATGCAAATCTCACATCCTTTTGGGCCTTTCCAGACTTGGCCTTTCCTCCTACTCTTAAGTAAAGCGTCTCACTCTTTTTTGTTGCAGTATGGGACAAAAATGGCTTTTGAGGCCCCAGCTGTGCCCACCAAGCAGAGCCCCACCACCTGGCAGCCCCTGCTGTGCCAGCACGGAGCCTGTCACACTGCTCTGCTCCCACTTCCCCACGCCACAGGGAGACAGATGGTGCAGAGGAATTGCAACCAGCTCCTGGGCAGCCTCTCTCAAGGAGGGTTTGCAGCAGCAGAGGAGCAGATTGAAAGAAAGGCATCACACAGGAAGAGTCTGATAGATTTTGCAGAATACCCGTCGATCTTTAATACCAAGGAACTGGGGAGCAGATTGGCAGGGGATGTATAGAGCAAACATTTTGCTCCATGTGCCATCTATGCAACAGTGATCTTGAACAACTGCAAAGCTGCCCACCCTCCTGTCATTTAAAAATTCAGCTATTTTCCTTGTGAATCACAAGGTGACGAACTTGCCTATCAGCTCAGGGCAGTGATCCAGCAGCAGGCTGAGCCCTGCACAAAGCCCCACTGCCTCTTTAAGGCTCTCTGAGCTCCAGTGTCCACTAGTGAACATGATGCAGGACTGGAACTCCTGTCCTGTCTGCTGTGAAGCAGACTTATTTCCATTTGAAACGCTACAGCTGAAAACCCAAGAAAGATCTACATATATTTACAGGGGAGAAGGAGTGAAATAGACGAATGAATGTCTCTGTCACACCCAAAGCTCTCAGCATGGCAAGCACCTACAGAGGCTGCAACATAAAGCCAAAGAAAATGTCCTCTAAATTACTCACCTTCTTACCATGGAAGCATTTCACCTGTGAAATACATTACACGCATGGCAAAGCATGTCCTGAATTGATCCACTTTCATATAGGACAGAGAGTTAACAAATGGTAAATTCCCACTCTGCAAACCTGGGGAGTTCCCAGAAGCAGTAGAAAAAGGTTTCTCAGACAGATGGTCTGACAGATCACCACCCAGACAGAACTGAAAGCACTCTTTGGCTTTGGGGATGGAGATGCATAGCCTTGACCACACTAAATATTAAGTTCTCTGCAGCCAAAACAGGACTCATAACAAAAGGGGATTCCTGCTGAAACCATAGCAAAGGAGCATCTAGCTGCAAAGCACACAAAGCAAGACCCCTCAGAATATGAGCAGAGGAAACCTGCAGTGTTTTACTGCACCAGGAGTAGGGACACTCACTGCCAACACCCCTCTAGCTCTGATAAAGGAGCTGGACCCTTTTCTCCCAGTTGAGTCCATCTTTCTCTTGAAAACGCACAAAGAGCCCTCCTGACAAATCATCCTCTTCCTTGTAAAATTGCTTAATCAAGATTTCCCCATGCAGCTGGCTTATTTGCATCCTTCCTATTGCATTAACATATGCAAACGGATGGGACTGCTGATGCAAGCAAAGGAATAAAAGGTCACTGAAGCAAGTTTAATTAAAAAGAAAGTCTGAACTTGAGCAAGAGTTAGCTAAACTGAGACATATTGATTAGTAGAGCTGGTTTTAATTATTACAAGACAACCACAAGTTTACTTTGATATTGAACAGAGACAGTCCTTCAGACCACACTATCTCATCTCTTTGACATTTCCAACCACTTGGGAGATCAGTTAAGCTAAAGACAACGGATAAATGGCTGAGAGCAAGCAGAGGTCTGCAGCTTGACACAGGCAGACCCCCCATTTGTGCTGAGAGATCAAAGCAGATACTGCTACACAGCATCCTTCTATGGCACCTCTGGGATAGTGACCCATCCAAGAGCAGGCTGCTTCTCCCATTGCCTGCACAGCACACCCTTGAGAACCAGCAAACATCTTTGGATGATGTTTTTAAATGCACTTTTCCCCAGGGTTAAGAGTCACTTCCACCAAAGCTCATACTTTCTCTATTTAACACTTTTTTTTTTTTTCTTTCTAGCAAGCAAAGAGAGATTGACTGCATGTTAGCTCCATCACACGTGTGACATGACAGGGAAGCAGTTGCTAAGCGACTACCTTGGGGGTGAGGGACACCTCATAAAAACATTTGTAATCATCCATGAGGATGCACACACTGAGGTTTGATTCTGGCACGATAAGGGAGGCAGAGAAATGAGCCCAACCTCCACACTGCAGGTGAGGTTTAATCAAAAAGAAACTGCTCCCAGTAAGTTGTTTCAATATCCTGAACAATCTGATAAACAATGAGACAGAGCATAAATACAGAGCACCTAGAAAATAGGCAAGACTTTTAATCCTGTCCATCTCCTGAGTAAGAACAAAAAATAAGGGCAAATGTCTGCTTGAGCAAAATGAGGGAGATATCATCAGATGAGAAAAGCTAATTGAAATTATCCCAACGTAGCTAAAATAATTAAGCTGACGCTTAGTTCTGATAGGAGCTAATTCTCCTCCAAAGGAACCTGCCCTGCAGCACCAGCCAGGCAGCATCCCTGCCACCCAACCCACTCTCCTCACCGCCCAACATCTGCACTGCTGTGAGAACAGACGCTGCTGCCTTGAAAGGGGCTAGCAGGTCTTTGTTTTTCACTTACCTCTATATCCCCCAGGTCCCTCCTACTTGCCTCAGCTCCTGCCCACCAGCATCAAGCATCCTTCCTTTTGTGCTCACATTTATTGGTTCCTTCCAGCACTTCCCTGAGCCCATTGGCTACAGCTTGTATTTTCCAGCTAATCTTTCTGAGCTGGGGGGCCAAGCTCAACTGGAGCTCATCTCCACAAGCCCTGTATCCTGTGGTCAGCTTTGACCACAGCCTCTGGAAGTGCCTGAAGTCAATCACCCGCAGGCTGCAGTGATTAGCACAGATTGCACTTAGATCAGCAGCAGCCTTGCAGAGCTCAGGCACTTTGATTTCGCTCGACAGGAGAAAGAGATGTTAAAAATATTCCAAGCATAATCTCAGCCAGTCAGGTACATTTGAACGAGACAAAACAGTGAAGATTTTTTTTTTGTTATGAGTGGAAGTGGTTTACTTATTTTTCACAAGACTGAATGGAGCACCCAGTGATGTGGTAAATGATGTGCTGAAGGCACCTGAGCTAACATTCACAGCAGGAATAGGAAGAAATTCAGCTGGTGCTTTGAGCTGGTGCAGAGCACAGGGGAAAACTCCACCCAGCTGAGGAACTTTTGCAATGAGAACTCACAATTTAAAGGTTACTGCCATAGGGAGGAAAGGCTGGGTCTGTAGACTCATAGAATCAGTAAGGCTGAAAAGATCTCTAAGAGCCCCAAGTTCAATCTACCCCACCATGCTCGTAACTACATCTCCCTGGCTCTGGAGCACCTCCAGGGATGGTGATACCACCACTCCATGGGCAGCATGTGCTGGTGCCTCACCATTCCTTCAGAGAAGAAAATGTTCCTAACACCCAACCCATTCAATTACATCTCTAAGCAACAGCTAACAAAGTGCTTTCCGGATTATGGCTGAAAGCAGAGATGAAGTGAAGATACACCCAGTGTCCTCAACACAAGTGGGGTGAGCTGCTCTGGGCGTGACGGTGAGCAAGAAGTCACCGTCTCCCCATGGTGCCCTATCACTCCCCAGGCAGCTCCTGTGAGACCTCCTGAGCACCACTGCATGCTTTTCCAAGCTGCAGTCATTAAAATGCAGGCTGAGTCCTTGCTGGCTTCCCTTGGCTAAGTCAAGAGAGCTAAAATCCACTCGTAAGTACTCTTAAAGTTCAGTCGCTGCTGTTTGTACAGCGCTGTGCCGCAGAGCCAAGAACAAAGCATCTCAGTGTCAAGAAATCAAGGAGCCTGTCCAAAATCCCCCACAGTGGCAATCAGCTTAATCTGTAACTGAAAACTGTATAAAAATGTGAACAGGTTTCTTTTTTCTTTTCCAGCCCTCCACCTTCGAATCAACACATTTAAAAATAATACGTGTGGCTTTTTTTCCTTCGTGCTCATGACTTTGGCTTTTTGAGTTGTCTCCATAACTACAGGCAAAGCTGAGCTGTCTGCAGGCTGAGCTTCCCTGTTTGCAGCACCTGTCCTGGGAAAAGCTGCTGGTCTGATCGCTAGAATCCAGCCAGTAAGGACATCCCAGTAGAAATATCTATGATATGGGGAAAGTTTCTATTACACACAGTTGTTGTGGACAGAAAGATTTTCTGTCTTGGTGTTAGATGAATGCAGCAGAACAGACAACTGCTGGAATTAATGATACCAACATTCCTCACTTCTGGACTTCGGACTTTTTACAGAGCAAAGACCTTCCATTAAAAATTTGTGGTCTCCTAAATTTGCAGTTTCTCAGCTGATATATCTTCTACCTTTTTCAGGTGTATTATTATTGAAACCTGGCTTGTTCAGGTTCTGGCCTCCTTCCATCACACCGTGCTCCATGTCAAACCCCTCCGAACACACGACTTTCCAAATGGCACAGTACCACGCAGGACTTCTCTCTAATAGACTCTCATTCCTTTTATCTTCTTTCACTTCAAAACACAAAACATTTCCAGGCACTCTAGAAAGCCAGCGTGGACTCCACAGCACCCCAAGATCAATCTGCAGTTTTAATGTACTTTCGTCAGAAAATATTAATGCAGCTAATGGTAACATAATGAGGCAAGGCTTAACCCAGCTGCATGACAATTGAAGGAGATGAATATTATTTCACAGGATCTAGTCCTTTTGCAGAGGAGTCTGTCTGGGTGCCAGACAGCATCCTCTGATGTGAAATCTATTTTTCAGTTGAAAAAAAAAAAGCCACATTTGACGTTAGGAACTTGAGCCAACGTAATCTGCACTGATAATTTGTGGTTTTGAGGAAGTTACCATCTGGAACAACTATGAGAAATATCAGAAGATCTTGGGAAAAGGTAAAGTGCATAAAAACCATTCATTCACTTAGGAATGTGGCTTCAGGTGTTCAGATGAGGAGTGCTGGACAGAGGAAACATCCCTACATCTCACTGTCATATTCAGGGCTGGGATAAAACCTTCCCATCCAGTGCTTGTGCAGGGATGCTCTGCATCTCTTCACTTCCCCAGATTTTGCTGATTTACGTGAATCTCTTGGTATATTATTTATATATTATTTATGTGAATCTCCTGACTCATATAAATGGAGAAATCAGTCAGCAATGTCACTAGGTCCAGCATGACAAAGAGACCTGCACAGTTTGGGTAAAGCCTTTTGTTGCTACTGGGGAAGACAATCCTGCACAGCCCAGCTTGCTGGAGTCCTAGATAGGCAAATATGGACCTACACATGCATTTCTGCTTCCTTTAGAAAAGCTTCTTAGCTTTTCCTGGTTTAATGCAATGGATGAGAACTGCAGGATTACACAGCAACCCTTTCAAGCGCCTTAATGCTGAAAGTAAAAAAGCAAGCAAAAACAATAAGAATAGACAGGACCCTGCCATGGCAAAGCCTCAGAACCCACCCCCCCCAAGGACCCAGCCATCCCCAAGGACCACATGCATTTCTTCTCTGCCTACCACAGCCCCTCTGCTGTGACCAGAGGGTCAGACCAGAGCTCAGCACTGCTTCCAGCCATACCCATCAGACAGATTTCACCGGGGATCCATCCAACCATGAGAATGGCATTCACGAGTAACCCATCAATTATCCAGCTGCTAAAAAAGCGGAGTCAATTAGACACCTCTTGGTCTCCCTGGGTCAGTGAAGCACTCCTGGGTGGGTGGGAGCAGCTGTGAATGGTTCTTCATATCTCCCATATTTGTGCCACTGGGATCAGAAGCCTCATACTAGAATAGCTTTCATTCTCATCTGTTTGCTCTTCATATATTATTTCAGATCTGGGACTAATTTAGTTTAAGACGCACAGTAAATGCATACTGTATGTTGATAAATTATTAGCCTTCTTACATAGCATGCCATTCAGTAAATCCACAGAGAGCTCCTTACCATTCCCCACTGTGAATCAAAGGACATTTGCTTAATAACTCCATATCCACACGCGTTCAGTGAAGCACAGGGAAAAGTGTCATTGTTTACCAATCTGAGAGAATGTCCTAGATCCAAGAAGACATAAATCCTACCCAGACCAGCTGTCAGCTACATGTGTGCCCCTCTTTGGAAAATCTAGTTTAATAAAGGCAACACAAACATCTCCCTACAAGCCTGAGCACAATACAGAGGAGCCAGGTATCAAAACAATGAGCATATGGATTTTCTCCTATGGAAGATTAGAAATAAATCAGCTGGGACACAATCTCTCAGCTGCATTAACTCTTAGTAAGTTCACCTTTCTAAGCTCATTCTTCATAAAAGTTATGAAGAGGCTAAAAATTCACTTCCAGTTGTTTCTACTGGAATTTTTTACTTCTCAGCTTTACTTCTAGAGTTGGCCTGGAATCCCACGCTGCCCATTCTTAATTCTATTTTTTCCTTCCTTATTAGGAATCTACACTGATTTATTTATTTTTCTAAGCAACAACAAAAGCAAAGTGATACAAAGCTGGAAACTCTTTAAAGTTGGTAACAAAAGGAAGTTTTGACCAAGTCATAGGGTCACAGAATGGTTTGAGTTGGAATGGCCTTTGAGATCATCTAGTTCCAATACCCCTACTATAGCAGGGACACCTCCCTTTAGACTAGGTTGCTCAAACTCCCATCCATCCAGCCTGGACTTAAATGCTTCCAGGGATGGGGGCATTCACAGTCACACTGGGCAGTCTGCTCCAAGTCAAGAGCATCTCTTCCAGCTTTGCCTTTTATGAACCAATGTGAGACTGCTCTTTCTCATAACCTCAAAACTGAAGTGCAGAATCTCAAAAGTGCAGCTTCTAAAATAGTTGGGTCATTAACTACTGCGTTAAGATTATTTGCTAAATTACAGCATGGAAGTATTCTCCAGCTTATTATTTCCAACAACAGGCATCTTTTATTAAGAAACTCAACTTGGATAATCAAGAACCACCCACTGTGAAATGAATGAAGTGCGTTCTCCAGAGAGCACAATGACTTTCTTTACCAGTGCTGTGCCTCAACAGAATGGCAATACATCCCTGACTTGGAAAATGGGGCTTTGGAAAAGAAATGATGACTTTTTTCTTTTTTTTTCTTTTTTTTTCTTTCTTTTTCAGGCAAATGAAATTGTTTGTTAAATTAAAGCAAAGTCTTAAGGAGTGAGAAGTTAATAAATAGTGAACAAACAGCAGATCTAATGGACCAGCACCAAAGGCAGAGTCCCTTCCTATCTGTCAGCACCAGCTGTAAGCCTCAAAGCCTCATTCCAAAGAAACACAGTAAGCAACAGCCCTAAAAAGGTGATCATTCTTTTCAAATAACATTAAACTATTAAACAATGAAATACAGAAGTTAGTGAAAGGCTTTGCTGACGCTATCTTTGTTTCATCATTGTCATGTGTTTGTAGCAAAGATTTTGGGACCTGCCAGACAACTCTGCAGGATGAATTGGCTGTTTTGCACTATAGGGTTGGCCAGATGAAGTGTTTTTGAGGTGAGTGTGGCTGGGCACAGGTAAACCTGCCTCCATGCTTCCTTCCAGACATGGAAGGATTGACCTAACCCTCCTAGCCAGGATGCTCTGTGCTGGAGGAAGCTCCTGTGCTCACTACTGAGCAGAAGACTTCACTGAGGGAAGGTGGCCAGAAAACTTCGCTGTAAGGCAGCAAACAGTGTGAGCTCAAAGAATTCACCTTCAATGCCAAGGGAGAGATCTGAGGAGGTTCCCTGGTCACGCTGCAATCAGGGGTGAACCCCCAGGTTGACGAATTTCACAAAATGCAGTGACAAAAATTAAGGAAAGGTGATTATTTTTCTTTTTTGATATGGAAAGAATTGGGTGGTTTGCACACTGCAATATAGGATGCTTGAATCTCTTTGGTTCAGGATACCTCATGCACAGTACTGAAGATCTGCACATTTGTCAGCTCTTAACACATAAGAGACTCCCAGTACATCTTGATTTTATCCAATTTGGTGCAAATTTATATCTGGAGAGATTTGCTTGCAGGACAGCAGCAAGAAGGATGAACTGCTCAGAGGCAGCATGATGTAAAAGCTTCAAGTCATGCCTCAGGAAACTTCTACATGAAAGATTTTTCCTTGCTGTCTGTACAAACAGAGCTGTCATGCCCACTCCCCACGGGCTTTGCTCCCTCCTGCAGCAGCAGGACAGGCTCTCTGCCCTTCTCCATCCTGCTCAGGGGACAGTGCTTCCCCATCAGCAGCAGTGCAGCAGTGCACGCTCCTTAAGTTTCACAAGACACTCCACTAGGTTCAGATTTGCATTTGGATTCACAACAAAGAGAAACCTGTTTTAAAATGTTCTCTTGGCCAGACTACAAAGCTGGGGTGTTTTTGTGTTTTGTTTTTGTTTTGCTTTGTTTTCTTCCTTTGTAAGCATGTGACATGCTTACAAAGCATAGTCAAAGATGTACAAAGTTTATTTTGTTTGAAAAAACTCATTCGCTGAGGCACAGTGCTCGCTGTAACAATGCAAAGAGCTGTTCTAAGGAACACAGGAATAAGACAGAACTCGTACTTCCTCTACTATATTTGAGCCTTTTCTCTATTTCCATGGAGACTGCAGCTGGGGGGATATTCTTTTTTTTTTTTTTTATTTTTTATTTTACTGGATTTGATGAAGTTCTGTAAAGATTGAACCATTAAGTTTTGAGTGCTGGATTTTTCTTTTTTTTTTCTTTTTTTTTTTTTTGCTACTGACATAACATCATTATGTTGTTTGTAGGAATTACGGTTTTTATCTTCCTGTCAACAGAATATGCATGCAAATAGACTTAGATTATTTATAGAGCAACATCAAATTAAACTGCTTGTATAATGACTTAAAACTGGTTATCGCTATCCTGCATAATATCTGTTTAAACACACCACTTGCAACGAGCTTTCCTAATCAAAGGAGGAAACAAAAACACAATGTCGCTAATTTTATGCATGCTGTGCAGCTCTCAGCACCACAGCCATGTGCAGCACAGGAGAATGATGCTGCTTTTACCCATATGTGCTCTCCAGTTTCCACAGAGCTCTTTGGAAAGCAATGTGTTGGCCGGATTTTGGATGGGCTGGGTATAAAAGAATAGTTTTTTTCACAGTAGGGTTACTGAAGCACTGGCACAGGTTGCCCAGGGAGGTGGTGGTGTTCCATCCTTGGATGTACCCATTTTCATCCTGGAGGGGCTCTGAGCTCCTGATGGAGCTGTGCGCGTCCCTGCTCAGTGCAGGGGATGTGGACCAGATGGCCTTTAAGGTTCCCTTCCAACTCCAATTCTGTGATTCTATGAAAAGCTGCTGGAAACATTCAGACACATCCTCCTGCTCTTGCACGTTCCGGTCTCTCTTTGCACAGATGCCATTCCCCAGTTGCACACTCACAGCAGTGAATGCAAGACCCCTCCCCATGCACACCTATGAGCCACAAACACCATGGGGACATGGGGAGCCCCATGCAGCCCATACCCCATGCTGCAGCACTCTGTCCCAGCCCAGCAGAACCCTGGCCCATTTCCAGTTGGAATCTGGGCTAACCAATTCAACACACCAGTGCTCCCTTTGTCTTCCCAGCCTTCATGCATAATGGATTTCATTCTTCAGGGCAGACCACTGATGAGATAGAGACAGTGTAAGTGTGTCTGTTGTAACTCCATGAGAGCTCTTCTGCAGCTCTGGCAATGACCGTTTTGTTTGTTTCTCTTTGCAAGAACAAGGATAGGTCCATCATCCTTGCAAGTGATGGCACATGTGAAACCATGGCTCAGATGTCCTTCCCTGCTAGTCAGTGTGAGGAATACATGGCACAGCCAGAGCACTGCTGGGGGAAACAGGGATGTCTGATATTGGAAGGGACCTCAAAGCTCATCAAGTTCCAATCTGTGCCATGGGCTGGGTGCCCCCTCAGGCTGCCCAGGACCCCATCCAACCTGGTCTTGGGCACCACCAGATATGGGGCACCCACAGCTCTCTGGGCAGCCACTCCACTCCTTTCCTATCCCTCCCCTTGCCTTTCTATCCACACACCTGTGACAAGAACAAGACAACATCCTTGTACCAGTGACAGGACTGCATTGAAGGTCTGAGAGGAGCTACCTGCAAGTGACAGTTCACGTCACATTTCCTTGGCTCGAAGTGCTGGTGAACCCAAGAGATTATGTAAATGTAGGATTTATTTCCAAAACCAAACCGAACTAACCAACCAAAACAAACAAGAAAAAAGGAGCTGGCAGCACGTGCAGGGCATGCAAATGGCACAAGGAGAGTCACTCAGTGCTCGCAGGGCAGATTGCACATGAGAGCATGGGACAGTGTGACCAGAAATAAACTGGACCTTCAGTCAACCATTTAGAAGTGGTAGGAAGTCTCCAGTGGAGGTTAATCAGTTCAATAAGGAACAAAAGAAACGGAGGTGGACAATTTTTTCTGCTTCTTCGACTCACTCTGCTGGTGACAGAGGAGCTGGTGCCACGAGCAGAGCCATTTTGGTGGCTCTGGTCCACACAGAAGCAGGAATTGGCCTCCAATTGTATGAGCTGCCATTTTCCTAAACACTGTAACGATGCTGGGTTTGAAGTGTTGACGTTTATTCATCAAGGAAAGTGCAAAGGGTCATATTTTTCCTTTTTATTTCTGTTGTTCCTCATAACTATAGCCCTGGTTTGTGTCACTGTTAGAGAATTGCGCCAGAATTGTGTGGGTTCTCCTTTGCAACATGATGCTATTGGGATTGGGATTGGGGGGGTGGCTGAGGAGGAGGAGCAAGGTCCTCCCATTCCCCTGAGATCTTCTGCCTTCACTGCCCCATGTTGCTGCTGGGAGGAATGAGAAGCCATCCTCGACCTCAAAAACCATAATGAGAGGGAAAAGCAGAAAAAAAATATCAAATGAATCATCTTCACTCAAAGGAAAGAAAGGCCAAGGAAAGGAAAAGTGTATACACTTAAAGCTCCTACACAAACTCCACTTTGCACCAACAAATGCCTATTTAATGGGAGCAGTCCTACCCTCAGAGCTCACTCCCTGCCCTCTGTTTTGACTCTTGCAGTGCAAATTCTGCTTTCTCCACGTTTTCCAGCCAGATTATGGATTCCCTGAACTTTAAAAGTGATTAAGCAGCATGATACCGGCCAACACCAAAGGCAGAAGCTGTTCCAAGGGCATTTCCTAAGCTGTTAGAGTCCTCCTGAAAAGCACCTGAGAGCTGCAATCCTCTCAGATCGCCCCAGAGGTGACAGCATTTCTAATACCAGGGTGCAGGCCAGCAGGGCTTTCTGCAACCACACTGCCACATTTTTCTGAAGATACAAGGTACCTGGCTTTTATATGTGCACTGCAAATCCATGGGTCGTGTCATCTCTGAAACAACTCTGCAGCCATAGAACCCCTTGAGGTGCTGGAGGTGTCTGTGTCCTAGAGGTAGTCCAGATGGAAGCATTGGCACAGGAAAACTCATCCAAACTAGCCTCGTGGCACGGCCAGGGAAAGCTCCCAGCAACGCCAGCCCTCTGTTTCCCTGAAACCATGGCAACCAGAGAATCACTTTAAAAATAATTAAAAAGAATAAACCTGCTGCATTTCTGGCAGAGCAGATCAGGAGATTGCAGCTTCTGCAAGGTGTGAGTATGCAGTCTTCCTGCATCTCTGGTTGCACAGAGAGATGGTGGAGTCTCCTTCTCTGGAGACGTTCAAGACCCACCTGGATGCCTACCTGGTCAACTTGGGCTGGGGAGATGCTTTGGCAGGGGAGGTTGGACTCGATGATCTGTAGAGGTCTCTTCCAACCCCTACAATTCTGTGATCCTTGATTAAACTGGAGCTATGCTATCTCTGCCCAAACACATAAGAGAAATTGATTATTAAGAGCACGGTATAATGAAACAGGAGAGGAAAAGTCTGTGCACATTTGAGCAGAGTAGAGCTGACACCAACCCTGTCTGACAGCCAGATATGATACACATGGAGTGGTCACAGCACAGCACTAGAGGTCACAACAGGGTTCCTACAGCCTCTGCCAAACACATCCAGGGAAACCTAGTCCTCTCCAACATGAAAGAAGGGGAAAAAAAAGAAGCCTAAGAGGGACTGGAACTCAAGCTCCGCACTGTCCTTCCCATTTGACAGCTCTTCCATCCCGACTGAAGCATAACGTTGGTAAACAATATCTCGTGTCCTCACTTTCCACGCGCTTTTCACTGACATGTTGACGTGCAATTCCTCATCCTTTTTTATTATGCATCCTGAGCACAGCACCCGGAGCCTTCCTGCAGTCACAGCTGACAGCCTGGAGTTTTCCCTCATCGCAGCTAAGGCGTTAATAAAAGCTGTTTTGCTCGCGTTCGCCAAGCTGAATCTGAGCTTAATGGATTTTTTCCGCTACAAGAAAGAAAGAAGAGAATTAAAACAGCACTCTGGGATGGCTTAAATCTTAAAGCGACACCGTGGAAAGCCAAAGGGAGGGAGAAAGTTTTCTCTAAAACGTGCCCAGGCTTCAGAGCAGAACTTCAGAAAGAGATATTTTGGAAATGGGGAAGTGCCAGAAGGGCGTTCACCCCGCAGCAAGCTGGAGAACCTGAACATTGTACTTAGACACTGAATCGCTCCATTGTTAGGAACGCTTAAAACATAAAACCTACCAGAAACTCGTTTCTCCGTGCGGGCTGCGGGAGCGAGCGCAGCTTTCAGAGCCATTGTGATGCAAATCTGCCTCGAGTTTCAAGCTAGGTTAACATCTATTCTCCAGGCAATTAAAATAAGAGTTGCTAAAGTGGTTCTTGCACCGAGGTTAACTTTCTACGGATGTCAGGCGGTGGGTTTGCATTTTAAAATGATGGGAGGAGCCCCATCCCCCTCTCCCAGAGGTGGGGTCTCTGGAAGGACATCGGTGTCGGTGCAGGACACCCAAAGCCAGGCAGAAAACCCCACCTCGGGCGAGAAGCACAAAATCCTTACTAACCTGTAGTCCAGAGGACACCACGCAGTCCTCTTTACGAAGAACTACGTCTACAGTTCTGAAATTAAGCGCTAAACAATCGACAAAACCATTTGCACCAACTGCTGTTTCCAACTCCCTCATCTCAGACCACAAACCGTTACCTGCACTTCCACTTCTCCGGAGCGAGGTTGATGTTGCTGGAGGACCAGAGCTGTAAAACCACTTGTGGAGCCCAGGTCCCGGTTTGCTGAGCTCATCCCAGTCCAAGAGAGCAACCCAGGCAACAAACATAGCTCCCTCCTTCGTGCCCAGCCAAGTGAATGGCCGAGCATCACGAGCTGGCAAGCACCTGAGTGCCCCAGGGATATGGGAGCAGCAGGAGAGCTGCATTTCCTGCAGCTGGGCGATTTGGCTTGGGTTTTTCCATCAGACAGAGCAGTGCTCCTTGCTCTTGCACGAGGTCCCAGCACCCGGCAGGATCAGTGCAGGAAGTTGGGAATGCTAAGGGTGGGCTGAGTGCTGGTGCAGGATGTGGGGCACAGCCAGACGGCAGGGGGGTAATGGGGGGTAATGGATATGCAGTTAGAAATCACACTCGTTCAGCCCACGCAGAGGGCTAGTTTCCAAGAGAGCCGTTATCTTGGCTTTGGTGTGTGGATATGAGAGCTCCTATGCCCGTTTTATTGGTTAAGTACACGGTTTTACGGCTGTTTTTAGGAGTACTCCTGCATACAGAGTAGCAGGGGAGACTGCTGCCTGGGAAGCACTGAGCTTGCACCAACGGCTGTGTGTGAGCATCCCAACCTGACCAAGGCTTCTGGATAGGGTGAGCACGTGCAGAAGGCTGCCTTAATTTCTAGGTCACGATCCCTGTCAAAACAACTCCAACCACTATCCCTTGCTGATGGAAACATTAACAGGGAGGAGGGAGGCAGAGGGAGACTCACAGCCAAGCAGGGGCTTGGAACCACAGCCCTTCATGTGGCCTCAGCTCTAAAAGCAAAACAGAAATGGGTCCACCCTGTGACAACCCACATTTGCACTTGTCCCCTCTTACAGCATCCCTGCTGAATTGCACAACCCCATTACTCAGCTGTGTTGCATGTACTGCATTCCCCCCATATCTGGTACAGCAGGAAAAGCAGCTCTTGTCCCTTCTTTGCCAAAGGTGGGGATGAGACTGCCATGGCAGCACCCACACATGTTCCTGCTGAGCCCAGCACACAACACAGTGAGCGTAGCACGTGGGGCAAACAGAATGTGTTACACTGAATGCAGTTCTCTCCACCAGGTTTGGAGTTGTCTGAGCACTGCCATGGGACGTAGGGAACTGCTGCTGGGAGACCTCGAGCCATCCACATCCCTCACCTGCTTACCTCTGAAATGAGTGAAATAGCACCAGCATCCTCCGGGAGCCATCGAGGCAGGCAGGGTTAGATCCTCCGCTTTGCAGAGGTGGTAGAATAGCAATGGCTCAGCTGCCAGCTCAAAACTCCCAGCTTCTTTCTGCAGGGCTGAAAGTGAAATTCTCATCATTCATCCGTCAGATGAGACATCGGCACTATTTCATTCTGTCTCAAGGGAAACCTGCTTTTGAGATAAAGATAGGCTGCAGAGATTTTATTTTCCTTTATGTAAATATATGTGTAAAAGAGAAAAAAAAAAAAAAACACAAAAAAAAATGAGGGATATTGCAAATCATGTTCCAGGCTGGTGCATTGCTGTGTGCACAGAAAGTGGCTCTGGAGGTGGGTGACTCAAGCTCATATTCAGACACACTTTTGCCAGGACTTTTTATTAGTGTCATTTCTAATCAAACAAAAATAAAATAGCGGGGCCCAGGCAGCTCTGCAGAGCGGAGTCTGTCCTTGTTCTTTCCAAAGAGAAAGTTGAGCAGCTGTAATGCAGTCACTGTACATCCTGAGCTTCTCACGGAAAGGCCAATGTCTCACCCCACAAACACTGCAGTCTGTGTGCTGTGGGAAGCACAGATGAACCCTAGCAGCTGTCACAGTGAGCAGAATAAAGACATGAGAGCAGGAATGTCCCTTCAGCTGGGCATCCTGTCCCCAGTCCTGTCACCCCCAGGACAGGTGGACCCTGGCACTGCATCTGTGCTGCAGAGCTGATGCTGCCCTGGGATGCCCGTAGCAGCTGGACTCCCACAGCCTGGCTTTGGGAGCATGGCACCGTCTGCTGCACAGCACCCAGGTGCCAGCTCAGAGATTGGCCTGGGGTGAAGGACGCCAGGTGACATCCAAGCAGCAGCTCTCTTCTCATCCCATGCAGTTTTCTTCCCAGACTGCATCTTGGCAGGACACCTGTGTGCTCCACAGCCAGATGCCACCCATGGAAGCCCACAGGCACCTGGGCTTCACCTGAAATGAGCTCAAAATACCTCCCTGGTGCATTCAGCAAAAGCAGGAAGGGGATAAAAATTCCTCAGTGGGTAAATATGGACAGCTGCAGAGGAGCTGTGAGAGGTGGCACGTGGAGTGCTGCAGCTGCTCTTTGCCCATTTCTGCAGTGTCAGAGCACAGTGCACGCAGCCATCCCAGCCCACGTATGCAGCAGTGGGTCCTCAGCTCACAGCATCCCCTGCACGGCCCACACAGCAGCTCCAGGAGGAGAAAAAATGGAAATGAGTGGGAGAGCACAATGGGCAATGATTGTGCTTTTGCTTTTCACTGAGGTTTGTCAAGGAAGATGCTTGGATGCCTAACTTCCCACCTTTCGTGCCTTATTTCAGCCCCTTGGTATGATGCAAAACTGCTATGGAGACTGAAGGAGCATTGCTTTAATGGCACTTTTGCAGCCCTAGTGGATGTCCTTTAGCCTCAGTGTTAGAAATCTGTTGCAGGACAGGGCTGGGACCACGAGAAAACAGCAAACTGTGCTGTGTGCAATTCGCAGTGCATTAATACAGCCTGCAGAATCACCAGCCGTTCGGAATGACTGTAATTAGAATATGACTAATTCATCGGGCTATTTTGGTTTCTATTTCATCTACAAAAAGTCTCCTGACCCTCTCTCATCTGCATATTACAAACTGGCATGCAGATCTGGTCTAGCCTCCATGGCAATTGCTGCGAACTGCTCACGTTGCAGAGCATACAGAAGCCACGAGTGAGCTCAGCTAAATCCTGTTCCAGACTGCCCTCGTCCCCTGCTGAGCCCTCACATACCCAGCAAATAACAGCCCCTGACCAAACAGCACAAGGGCTGGACCTCTTCACTGGGGACATGTGATGCTCCAGAGGAAAAATCGGATCCAAGCTCCAGGTTTCTGTGTAGCAGATGCTCTGCAGGTGTAGGGCCAGCAAGGCTGAGCAAAGCAGAGGGGTGCAATGCTCCTTTTGGAGTGCTGAGCCTTGCAGGAGCTACCTGCCTCTCATCTGACAGTCACAGTGGTTTTGCAATAAATCACACAGCACTAATGACTGTCAAACTACTTAACCATGGAAAATTGCTTTAACGCTACCTCAGTGCATTAATGAATGATCCATTAATTAATTCAAATTATTGAGCATTGGTCTTGCTTCCTTGCTAGGCTAGAATGACTTCGTGCCAAATTCAAACAGGAGAGCCGTGTTTAAACTCTCTGCAGTCACAATGGGTGGGAGCTGCAGAGCTCTCCTCTGGGCCAGCAGCAGCCACAGCCACAGCAAATTGCTGCAGTGATGCCAAGCAAAGGACAGAGCACGAGGATGGAAAGAGGAGGCCCTCAACCTTGAATCTCCTTTGCACAGACCCCAGGAACAAAAGCTTTCCCTCAGCCATGCAGCCATGCTGCTCCTGCAGCTTTGGAGCCTCAGGCACAGAGAGCAGCCACAGCCTCTGCAGCACCACTGCTGTGCAATGGGATTCCCCAGGGTAACCAGAAAAAGTCTGAACAGCCCTTAGATCTTTTCTTTTTTTTATGACAGCACTAGATTAGGTTATTGATTTGATGCTAATAGTGTTCATTTTGATCGATTATGTATACTTTTTGGTACAGGATTGCTCCTGTACCTGTGTGCATCACCCACGAGGCCAGTAAGCCAGTGACACCCACCAAGCAACAGTCAGAAACAACAGGTGTTTTGAAAACAGCAGGAATCCAGCTCCAAAAGGGGGGCAACCAGCTGCACACAGGAAAGGGCTGAGATGGGATGTTTTCTACGCCGTATCGAAGACAGTGTCCAAAGCCCGGAAGGTGAGGGTGGATGCACTCAGCCTTAAAATGAGCAGCAGTTTCCAACTTGGTGGGAGAATAAATGCTGAAGTCTTTAAACAGGAAAGACTCGTTTTAGAGATCTGAATGGCAAGATGTCATCTGCATCCAGGGGAAGAATCCTCTGCAAGTGTGGGATGTCATGGGCCCTAATGCTTACCAGAGGGGGGCAGTACATAGCAGATGGATGGAAGGAAACTGTGTGTCACCCAAGTGAGTTAAAAAGAGTGGCAAAATGAGGAAGGGCCTGGGATCTCCAGAGCGCAAACTTTTCCATCTCACACTCTGTCTGAGGCACTGGGAGATTCATCAGAGATCTCATCACAGTGGCAGAAGAAAACTCAGGTTCATCCGTTGCTGCCCCACAGCAATCCTGGGGAAGGCAATCTTCTGGAAATCAGATGGATTTCCAAAAGCAGTAGATGATACCTCTAATCCATAGCCAGGGGGAATCAAAGTAGTGATTTTAATGGAAGCAGAATTAGGTAAACTCCAGCCACTAAGCAAAATCTTCCCCAGCAACTACCACAAGACAAACCTCTCTGGCACCAGCTGACGGCCTGTTGTTAACCAATTCCAAGTAGGAGTTCATTAAAATGTCAAAAACCCTGCAAGGGGGGAAGCTTTCTTTCCTCCTGATGCAGAGGGATAAACAAAGAGGTGAGAGCAGAAAAATCTTATCCACGATAACTGAGTCCTGTGGCAAAGCAGCACTCCCAGCTCCATTCCCTGCCTTAAGGTCAGGCTGGGGAAATACAGGGCACGTTTTTGAAAAGGGTAAGAATCACTCCTCCCTAAGAACAGCTTCCACCTCCCTTTTAAATGGCTGTGGGATCAGATGTGACTCTGAAGCAATATAGATGGAGGAGAAATAAAAAACACCGCTAGCCTAAGGTGGTGAGGATAAGGAAGCTGTGTTAATTAGGAGCTTTTCCAAGGGAGAGTCAAAGGACTCTGCAAACGGACAGAAACCGATTTTAGCAAGCAGTGCTAAGTCCCACTGCTGGAGAGGCATCAGCAGCACGATGTCCTCTGCTGGCATCTCCCATTATTACAGGGTATGGCTTCAGACGAGGCTGTGCTATGCCAGCAGAGTGCACACCAGTGATTAATCCAATCGATTTTGGAGGGGAGTTGAATATTGCTGTATTGAAATGAATGATCTTGTAGCCAGCACCGGAAAAAGATTATCCCCTACATAATGTTCACTGCTCTTTGTAAGAGCCTAAAACCGGCTGGGTCATCTGATCCCACTGAGATGGATCAGGGAGGAGGAATTGATTTTTCCTTCTTAATGACAATGTGTAGCACAGCAGCTTTATGCAGTAGTCAACAGAGACCGAGGATATTCAAGAGGATTTGAAAACAGCCCACATCCCAAACGGATTGGCTTTTTATTTGTTTTCTCCCAGGCACGGGGAAGTGCAGAACAGAATGGAACAAGTCACAGTTAATGTGTTTGTTCTTTGAACACTGTTGTGGCCATCTCCTTTTCTGCTTCAGTCAGGGAAGTTCAGAATGTGGAAGTGATTTTGTTTATGAGCATCAGAATGGGCTCCTTTAAGTGTTACACGTGTCCTCTTAACAAGGGCCCATGAAGGACATTTAATAATTTAAAACTTATCCAGAGGACTGAGTGTTCTAGTTTATCCCACACGAACATTAACTTTGAGGAAATTCTTCCAGGTTAGTGCACTAACCAAAAAAAACAGGTCACATCCACCCAACGAGCTCAGATTACCTGTGCCAGCAGAACTGCCTTCTCAGCAGAGACTTGCTCAGTCTGTACTTGTCCTAGACCATTATTTTCACTTTCCTGAGCTGCGCTGTGAGGAATACTGCAGGGAGCAGACATCACTTCCTACAATTTGTACTGCACAGGTCTGTGAGTTGGAAGCAAGGACTGCAAACACCAAGATGTGACAGATGTAACATCCCCTCACACAGCTCCTCATCCTCTGTGGGTACACAGAAGGAAGAAACCACCACTACCAAACACCCAAAGACCACAGACACAGGAACCCTAGAGCCCAACAGCTGCTGAGTGCTGACCCCAACCCCACCTTTGCCTGCAGCTTCTTCATGGACCGACACAGCAGCAATGAGCGGACATCATTTTTGGCACAATAAACCCAGTCACCTGCATGTGGTGGTTGGGATGGGACGGTGGGTTTTGTTGCTCCACATCCCTTGGTACCCCATGCAGCACATCCAACTCAACTTATGGGTCTTAATGGTTTAGCTGTTTTAGCAGAGATGGTGGTGATGGGCTGATGGTTGAATTTGATGAACTTAGTGAACTTTTCCAACAGTAATGATTCTGTGATATGAATGATATGTGGGGACTTGGACCACAGGCGCGAGCTGAGGTCTGTCTTAATGTTTAACGGGTTTATGGAAATGGAGCTTTCAGTATTTCATGAGGATCTCTCCATTAAGCATCATCTCAGAGTTTGGTGACACTTTAAATGAAGCTGTGAAGAGAAGTGTTTGTTTTAGATGTAATTGGACAGCTGTTTTATTATGAGTTAATGAACTATGGTGATTAAAAAGAATTCAGTTTTAGCAAACCATGTATTAGCAATTAATCCTAACTAAAATCACAACTAAGCAAGTGCTAGGGAGCTTTCATGCCAACGACTGGAAGCAGAAGATGAAAAAGCAAACCCAGCGAGCTGCAACAGGATGAGCAGTGCCCCCAGCCAGGCTCCCTGCTCCTGGGAAGGTGGCTGTCCACCACCACCACCAAACCACCCCATGAGCCCAAGCAGCCACCCCACATTCCCAGCAGCTCCTCTGACTTAAAACCTTTCTGGCCTCATTCAGTCACCAGGGCTTCTCATAGCCCTCCACCTCTCCCTGTTCACGTCCCCCTCTGAAAGGCTGGGGAGAGGGGGGGGGACAGAAATGACAACAGAGTTAGAGGAAGATATATTCCACGACTTCTTGGTTTGAGGACACATCTCAGATCTGTTTTCCCGCTGCCCCCAAATCCCTTTGGCCATGCCGGTGTGCACTAGAGGAATTCCACAGCCTCAGATGCTCCCTGACATAAGATTGCATCCTTCCTGCTGTGAGGACCATGCTGAGCAGCAGCAGCACCATGAGGAGCGGATCCTGAGCTGTACAGTCCTGCACCCATCGCTGTCACACTTCCCAGTTCAGGGGAGATATCTGTATTTCAGCTGAACCCAGTTCAAAAGACCAGAGGCCACAGAAAGAAGTAGTTGGGGTTTCCACCAGAGCTTCAGAGTTCATGTGGAGCAGTTTTTATCCTGAGAGAGTTGCAGGAAGAAAGATCCAAAGAGTAAAACAAAGATGTATGGCATGTATCTTATCTCCTGTTGTTAATGCAAACCTGTTCCTGATCACTGTGCCTTCACAGCAGCTGCCTCCCGATCTTTCTCTGCTTCAGCCCTCCATTTAGCCTTCTTCTCTTCATTCACCCTCAGCAGCGTGTGATCCTTTTTAGCAGCCTTTGGAAAGAAACGATGGAAACCAATTCATGCACACATTTCCTCCACTAAAGTTCCCTGCGTTTGCACCACTTGCTTTGACACCCCACTGTCCTCCTTGATATTTCTCAATGAAAGGCATGAATGTGCTTCTTTTTTTTTTTTTTTACCAGCTTGTCACCATTTTCAGCTTCTAAGTAGCAGAGAAATTACACTGAGTGATGTTTACATCTGCACGAGCAGGTAGGAAGAGTGGCAGTGCACTTGCAACTAGGACATGCCAGTTGGGCTGCAGATCCTCCTTCCATACATGTGGCACAGAAGAAAGGAGTCACAGTAGGAAAGTGTCACAGCCATGTGGCCATGAAGGCACACTGGGCAGGTCCACAGGAGTCCATTGCCCATGGTCACAGGGCAGAAATAGGTTCTGCCAGCACTGAGCTGTTCCACAACCTTTGGACTTGCTGAAACACCATGATATGGAGGCACTCAGTGAGCAGGTTTATAGTAAAGTGTGCCAGAAGGAACACACTAACAAACAAATTGTGCTTTCCCATGCCAACATTTCCTCCAGAGGATGGGGCAGTACAGATCCCATGCAAATACTGCTAATATGGACTTAATCTCAAAACCTGACAACTGGGTGATTATTCAAAAAGAAAGTCCACGTAGACCACCCATTAAGTGCATCATCCAGAAAACAACACTCACCTCTTTGCCTGTGATGACCATGGCCAAGCAGCCCAGCAAGGTCAGTGCGATCATGATGTAGCAAACCTTTATCCTCATGGTATTCCTTGCTGCATCCAGAACCTCAGACCTGTGGAGGACGGACAGAGCAGAGTTCCCATTCTGTAGCAATGTGTGGGAAATGAGATTGTGGGAATCCCCAGATCCTCCAGCAGCAGCCTGTTTGTGCAGCATGAAGTGGGAGGTTGAGCCTAAGCCGGAGTGGATGACCACCATCCATCCAGAGTCATCATCCCAAGAAGCTTCTCACAACCTCAGCTGAGAAACCTCCACCACCTTCCTCAAGTGACTCACGGCATTTATTCAACCACTCATGCTTGTAGGAGACTGCAATGTGACAACCTGAGTCATTCGTGAAGTCACAAACTCCCGTGGATTCCATTACATCTACAAGGGAAAGGGCCAACCCCCAAGGGCACCACAAGTCAGGGGGCACTGGGACTCTGAAATGAAATACAGCCCTGTGACAAAATACCTTGACAAAGATGTAAAACCACAGACCAGACACCTGGAACTCTTTGCAGATGTCTTCCACAAGATGGGAGAATACCACTAACGTTCCTTTAAAGCATTATCAACTGCAAATGAACAAATCTAGCATCACCTATAAAAACCCAAAGTGGATGACACTTTAACGTGGCGACTCCTGAACTACAGAGTCACTTGCCTTGCAAAAGACACCAGTAACTGTGAGCACCATTGCCATGGCAGTCCACAAATACCAACCATGTGAGCACCCTTCTGATTAATGGCTGGGGACTCAGTCTGTACGTTCACCTCCAACAGCACTATCCAGCAAAATTGATTTAATATTGGAAGGAAAAAGACCTACTTACGTTATGTACTTGGGAATGTCCTCCTCCTTTTTAAAGCGTCCTGCCCACACCAGCACCTTTTTGTCAAAATTTGTAGGCATTCTTTCATTTTTGAACGCTTTAAGAGATTTTGTGTAAGAAAAAAAAAATAAAATAGTGAGCTAAGCTTAAGAAGGAAAAAAAAAAAAAAAAAGCCATAGAATCATTGAGGTTAAAAAGACCACCAAGGTCACACAACCCACCCCACCCCACCCCACCATGCCCATCCCCATGACCCTCAGTACCACAACCCCACAGTTCTGGGACTCCTCCAGGGACAGTGACCCCACCACTACCTGGGTAGCCTGTGCCAACAACAAAACAATTAAGGGGGAAAAGGATCCAAAGTTAAGAATAGCATTTTTCTATTCTTTGAGAGCTAAACATGCATTCTAATGTCAGTAAGATCCAGCAGCGGTGATGAAATGCTGTGTTGTACTTAGAACCTATCCATTTTTTAATTATTTTCTTTATTTTAGGTAGGTTTTCAACTAAAAATCTCCCCAGTCTTCCCTATTCTGAAGGAAGAGATGTGGGGCTGCAGTCACCCAGCCCACAGCATGCTGTCACCTTGCTTGCCTCCTGCTTTTCAACAAGGAGCTCAGCAGACTGCCAGCAGCACCAGTAACTCCTCCACAGCATCTCTTTCAGAAGGGGCTGATGGAGAGATGAGGTCTGTGAAAGTACAGCCTGGTGGGAGGCTGTCGTTCTCATGCAAGCTGGGTACTAGGTTGCTGTACTCTAATGATGATACATGACACCCCAGCAGAGTGCTGCATCGATGCCATTAGCATGCTGTCACTGTGAGCATAATGAGAAAGGGACTCCAGCGCCGCTTGATGGAAATAAGTCCAATGACAGGCCATGATGAGGCCACGGTAAGAATCTGAATTTGATCTGCAGATCACTAGAAGGACAGGTTCCAACCCCAAGATGTGGGGAAAGTCCTGTGTTGCAGCCCCATGGCAGCACTGGCAGCCCCACACAGTTTGAACTCACCAGAGCGAGGATCTTGGTGCAGAGATCTCATTTGCAGTGGGCACCAAGCAGCTCCTGGGTGGGATGGCCAGCCTGGAAGGATGTGCAACCACGGTTAGGACCTTCATTCTCACTGCAAGCAGCAACAGACACATCCACTGCCTCTAAGTCTCTGCACTGAGCCATTGCAGGGTTCCTTCCTGAACTGGCACACCTCTGGTTTTCAGTGTGCTCTGGGTGGGGAGGGATGGGACGTGGCAGCACCGTACCTGTGGCAGTGGGGATTGCACCATCCTCCTCCAGAAACCCGGCAGTAGGGCTGCAAGGAGGAACTTTCACTTTCTCTTTTAGCTAACAGATTCCCGGACACAAGACATCACTCTGTGTTTGCCACCATAGAAGGAGAACTACTTAACACAAAATAAAGCTTAATCCTTCTGCTTGAAACTCCCAAACCTCTCTGTACCCTAAGAGCATTCCCAAGGCCAACACAGTGCTGCAGCAGCACAGAGCGGGTCTTGTTTGCTATCTGCTCCCCGCACAAACCCTTCTCCCCCATTCTGCAGCATGAAACAGCGACCAAAGCACTTCCACCCACCTGGAGCATCTTTCTGCAGCACCATGCCCTGCAAGCCCCTCGCTCTGTCCCGGACACCTCTGGCACAGCACAGCAGTGGTGGAGCAGTGTGGGCATGCAGGTGAGCCCCCCACCGCCACCACCCCACGGGACCATGGCCCAGAATCCTCCCCAGCATCCCGGGACGCCGTCTCAGAATGCTGACCCAGGGGTTGGTTCCACAAAACTACCGCTTCCTGCGAGCGGGGAGGAACACCCTTCCCCACATTGGCTGCTGACAGATTTGTTTCTCACGTCATGACATTCTCTGCTTGCCAATATGACACACCTCCCACGCTGCACGGGCAGCTCACACCCAGTGTGGGCACTCCACCGGGCTCCTGGCAAACTGCTCTGTACCAGGGACTGACGTGATTTTTCTCTCTCCTCATTAGGGGACTAAAATGGGACCGTGTGCTTTATTCTCCACAAAGATAAGCTTGGCGACTGTTAATTATCACAGCCGGTTAAGCTGTTAGAGTTTTTAGTTGTTCTCAGTTAAAAGAATAGTCTTGCAAATCTGCCCTGTTAAACAGCCTTTGGGAAGAGGAAAGGTTTCCCTGCTATCAGAATAAATGTGGTGTGGTGAAAGGAGACGAAATGTGATGCTTCATAGAATCACAGAATTGTTGGAGGTGGAAAGGACTCTTAAAGGCCATCAGATCCAACTCTCTGCACTAAGCAGGGACAGCCACGGCTCCATCAGGTGCTCAGAGCCCCATCCCCTGACCTTGTGTGTCTGCAGGGATGGGGCACTACCACCTCTCTGTGCAACCACTGCCACTGCCTCACTGCCCTTATTGGATGAATCTTCATCCTTGTATCCAATCTGAATCTCCCCTCTTTTAGTTTGAAACCATTTCTCCTTGTCCTGTCACAACAGACTCTGCTACAGAGCCATTTCCCTTCCTTCTTACAGCCCCTGTAGTTACTGACAGGCCCCTCTCAGCCCTCCCCAGAGCCTTCCCTTCTGCAGGCTGCACAGCCCCAGCTCTCAGCCTGTCCTCCTAGGGGAGCATCCATCCCTTCGATTTCAGATCTGTTTAAATCAGTAAACAAAAAAAAATATATATATATACAGCACCTCAGGTGATGAGTGTTTCTCAGCGAGTTCAACTGGTCATTGAGAAACCCATGAAGGATTTGCCCTCTTTGAGTTCACTCTCCACAAAGTCTGAGGAGGGCTGGATAGTTCATCCGACATCAGCAGTGCTAACCAGAGAGCAAACCAAAAACACTGCTGTTTTATCATTTTGATGTCTCTCCTGCATTTTGCATGAAACTCTCCCTGATGGGTCAGGAAATGAAAATGCAAAATACTTGTCTCATTCGGAGCACTGAGGTATTTACTCTCCTTAAACGTACGAGGCTCTAAAGCTGATTTACAACCAGGGGAAAAAAATATATCCATCTGAGAGGAAAAAGCTATTGCCAACAGGAAAATGATCAGAACTATTTAATAATACCATCAAGCGCAATATTGCAGATAACCAAAGTGTGTCTAACTGTGAAGGGAGGAACTGCAAGGGAACAGAGCTCGGGATGTTGGCAAGGATGTTCTTTTATGGTTGAGAGGATGAAAGATGTGAGACAGATGCAGCTCCAGCTCCTGGCCCTGAGCAACAACTCCGCTGTTAATAGAGACATTTTATACTTTTTGAGAACACGAAGTTACTGATATTGAGGAAAGGAGAAACTTGCAGCAATTACAAATGCTCTTTTTCCTCTTTCATGAAAGCCCTGCAGTGCATCCGGGCATTGCACAATGTGTTCAGCTTAATTTGCTTGTAATTCAGTAAAGCAAATGAGATCCATTTCCAGATTAGGAACCCATACAGAAAATAAATGGAGGTTTGAGCTTCCAGCTGCAAGCTGGAGCTGCAAACAAGCAGAAGTCAGCGGCTGTGATTGCACTGGAAGAAAGAGAAGGGAAACATGCAACGGTCACTGTGTCCTGCCAGGGCTGCCTGGGGGGGTGGGGGAGGGGGCAGGATGTGGGGAGAGGAATGCCGCATTTATACACGTTCAAGCTTACAGGGCACAGCATGCCTGAGCATCCCCACAGGCCTCTTCTCCCTCTGCAGAGGAGCTGCCAGGTAGGAAATGCATCCCATCCACTTGACCGTCTCTGGTGTTGGGGCAGGTGGTGAGAGTGAGATGTTGCCATTTTCACCGTAACGGACACGTTCCAAAATGCTGATTGCATTTTGTCCCAGAGAAAAAGAAAAAAAATTAAAGAGAAAATACATACATATATGTCACTTTCATTCTATTTTTTAGCTTCTCAAATGTAAAGAAAATCACAGGGTTTTCAGGCCGCTGCTGCTTGCCCACCAAGGGGTTGCCATTTGTTTCCTCTTAAGGACACATCAGCAAACAGCTGTATTAACTGCATCTGCTGCGAGCAGAAAAGCAGTTCAGGATTTATTATGCCAGAACTCAGAAGTGCTAAGACACCCAGGTCTTCAAGAAACCACAAAGGCAGTTATTTGCTCCTGGATTTTACTTCTTTGTCTGGCACAGGGAATGGTTATCACTGGGATGAGTTTTGCTGCAGTGCAAGATAGCTAATAAAAAGCAAAATCAAGCTTTCCCTTGTGCACTGTGGATCTTTCTCTGGCTTAGAGCATCTTGACTCTCCTCCTGAGCAGAGAGGTAGAGGGTTATGTGTCACCCTCACACCCTTCTGCCACCCAGACTCTGCTCCCATGGGCAGGACCAGCAGCTGGTTCTCCTCCACTCCCTAAATGTACACAAAAGCCTTTGTGGAACTAGAATTGAAAGGCCACAATATAAAATCCATTGCTCTTTGCTTTCTGACTGCCTTTACACTGTAATTCCCAGTGCCTTCCTTCGGATCGCTGCCAAACCATTGCATAATGAGTAATTTGAAGCCAGGTTCTCCACACCTGTTCGACTTTATCTGCTTTCAATAATCACAGGAATGAAAGTTTACCCCTCCAAAAAGCCCAGGTGGGAGCAGAATGCCTCTTGCCCTCTCCTGGTTCATTTTCATAAGATTGCACAGCAACACTTTTTAGTCACGCATATACAAAAGAATTCAGAGGAGCATTCAACTGAAAAAAAAAAATATTACCTCTTTGTTTTCACATACAATGTCCTCAAAGCCAAAAGGCTCAGCATCCCTCGGCCTCGTGTGTCACAGGAAGCTTTACACGCGAAAGTCACGATGAGGAGCAGAACAGCAGCAGCATCTCACAGCAAACCTGGGCTCACAGGGTTTGTAGGACCAAAAAGAAGCATCAGCAAGAGGTTTTAATCTCTTCAGGACTTGTTGTTTGATAGTCTTGAGTGTTATCAGTACAACAAGGCCCCTGCTAAAAGGAAGCATGGGCAGTGAAGGATACCCCCTCCCTTTCTGCTTTAAACTTCAGTTGTGCTTTTAAAAATAAAATCTAGATTCATCTCCCCACACAGTTCCACAGCTGCTGAAAGTTTTGCATTTTCCAATATTAGAATCATATAATCCTTAGAGTTGGGAGGGACTTTTCAAGGTCAACTAGTCAAACTCTCCTGTACTGTTCCCATTCCTCCAAGTGTGATAGCATCAATGCAAATCTGGAAAAAACTGAATTGCCCAGAACCCATAAATATGACATCGAACACTACTAAAGGACTTCACTTACCCTGGTAAATCTTGCCTAACTTACATTAGATGAGCCTTCTTGCCATTGGTCTCTTAACATGGAAAGGTGATGGATATAACCTGCTCGGTATTTTCCATGACAGGAACAGTCCTTTTCCTCAGGTGAGAAGGATTTGGACTGATCTCTATCTTTGCCACCAACACAAGACAGGGCAGGATTTGGCTTCCTCTCTGAGCTGGTGTTTTTAAGCACCTCATGTCATCAGAACCGTGGAATCATTCAGGTTGGAAAAGACCTCTATGATCCCCAAGTCCAAACCCAACCCCACCATCCCCATAAGTGCGTCCCTCAGTGCCACATCCCCACAGCTCTGGGACACCTCCAGGAATGATGACCCCATAACTGGGCAGCTGTGCCACTGCATCACTGCTCTTTCTCAGAAGAAACTTCTCCTAATAACATCCGAAAACAAGTGTGAAAACAGGAGACGGGATGGGTCTGGCATGTTCTGTGTACAAAGTGCAGGGTTTATAACACCTGGGGCTGGGAGGACAAAGCTAATAGCAACAACAGTGAGTTGCTGTGCTGACACACAGCATGACCTCTCCCGAGGGTTTGGGATGGTGATATAGAGGCAATGAAATGGCACATGGCCTTCAGCACAAAGGGGCTCAGCACGTGGGCCAATGGGATGAAACAAGGGATGGCTGCCTAGGGCTGGCTTCATCGTGAGAGCCATGGGGAATCCTGAAGTGTTCAGGAAATGGTGATGAAATCACAGGTTTTACAACTGAGGAAATCGATGCATTATGAACTTTGCACCAGAGCACTTACTTCTGGAATACTGCACTCCTGGACTTGATAGCAAAAAATGAGCAAAACCCTAAAAGGAAAACAAAACCATTGGAAGGCGAACCATTTACATTTTGACTCACTGTGCAGAGAAGCACTTAATTTCAAACCTTTTCCACACCTGTTTCCCCAGCCGAGCAGCACACTGACAAGGACAGGCTCGTTGCTCACTTGTCATTTAATGATTTTCTTTCCTGAGAAAAATGGCATTGTCTTCAAAAACAGACACATTTAGAAATGTTTCAGCCCATTAGTCGATAGTTTGGGGGAGGGGGGGGGGGGTTGAAAGAAACCTAATTTAAACAGATTGAACAATTCTGTGTAGAAATATCTTTCCCCCACACTTGTTTTAATGTAAGAATGACTTAGACATTTTCAGCTCCTGCAGAGGAGCCATGTGCTATCGACCAGGACAATAAACCTGCTGAGATCATTATGAGCCTCTGCTTGATAGGGTCAAATTTTACTTTTTAGTGACTGGTTGAGTATATATGCAATCAATATAAGAGTGGACGTAGCCATGGTTGTACAGGAGGAGGCACTGCCGCAGGGACAGCTCTGTCCCAGCAATGCACACCATCAGAGTCCATAACAGGGCCAGGTGCCTCCTCGAATTTATGAACTGTGTTGTGAAAAGCCCTCTGAAGAGACCATAAAACTCTTCCAACTGCTCCTAAGTGAGACACAGCCAACCCATAGGATCAGATTCAGTTTCCCAGCAGCTTTTACATGACCAAAGGGACCACCAGGAAAAAGCATCTCCTGAGAGAAGCACAGTCCCCACCATGCCCACCTACCACGTCCTATGGATCAACTTAATGCCATGACCTCTCATCCTATGTTTCCAAGGTGCAATCCACACTAGAAGGGGAATCCTCACTCGCTTAAACTTCAGTAAAACACCCTCCATGGCTACAAATACTATGGTTGGAAAGACATATAAAAATTACTCATTAAAGAAGGAAGTAGCTATGTATTAGTAACAGCAGTATATACAGAAGTAACTACTGCACAGTGAGGATGCTGTTGCCAAGTGCACCTGGAGGTCAATGAGAAGGAAATAACATAGGAAAATTCAATGGGAGTTGACATGACCTCAAGCAATTTTGTTGTGGAAATAGGGCAAAGAGCACAGAGTGGAAGGTCACCTCTTTGGGGCTAGGAATGAGGATTTCTGGATATAACAGTTTAACTCAGGGCATCCCAGTGGATGCTGCTGAAGAAGTAGATGGAATTTTAAGACATACAAGAAAAGTCATTGCAGCAGAGAAAAGACACACATGGAATCCTTATGTGAGGTATCTCTGATAGCGGTGCACTGATCAGGAAAGGCCTGGGGTTGGGGGAGGGAGGAAGAAAAAGAAAAAAGTAACAAAAGAAAAGAATATCTATTCTTCTTGGCTAACAAAATACAAATGGAGAGAGACCACGGCAGATGCTGCTCAGAGAAACTCAGCACCAGAGAAGCACAGTTAGTTGGGCTAAATCATAGCATTGATACCTGAGCAGAAATTGTCCCTGGTGCATGCCAAGGGCTGCCCAATCCTGCTGCTGCTCCTGGGGCAGTTTTCATCCCCATGTTAGCTAATGAAGAGCACATGGTAACACAGACAGCTTGACTGCATGGCTCACCAGGCTTCTGCAGCACTGCTGGGAAGCTTAACTTTGGGCTGTAACTGCACAGTCATTAGTGTTTACAAAACAAGCTTCCAGGGAAGCAAAATTACACACTGAGGAAATAATAAGAAGCAATGTAATCAGATGTGAGAGGGAGATCATTTCATTACCTGAGCCAGGCCTCATTATTCACCATTTCCCTGGCAAGCGCTGATAAATGCAGGTTAATGAATTTTAGTGCTGTGGACGAGGGGGAGGAGTGCTGGCTCAGCACTGCCACATGCTGAGCAGGACCTGAGATTCCAAAAACCAAAAGTGTAAGGAGTAAAATACTAATGGACCCCTTACAGCACTGCAGTGAGGCAAAGGAGGGGGTTGCAAAGATGAGCTCTATTTTTTCTACTCCTTTTGCCTAGTTCACAAGCAGCATAGCTCCCAAATTTCACACGAAGCACCAGAACACTTGGCAGGGCTCTCCTGGAAGGATCACACTCACTACCAACGTAAGATGAAAACCTATTCAGAGAGGAACACAAACATCCTAATTCTACAGGGAAATATTGCCCTCGTCTATCTTCCAGTGACAAGTTTTATTTTCCTGCCTACCATGCACAAGCCATCCATCACTTCCAGAAAGAAAAGGTCACTCTATTCTTGCAACCAACTCCCAAGTCCATTCCTGGACCTGGATTTACACCAGAGCCATTAACAATGCTGTTGTTGGGAACTGGAGTCAGTACAACTTCATTGGTGCAATGGGATTTGAGCACAGAAATATCTTGATTGTCTGTACTGAATGAGAAAATGGTGCCTTGGCCAAAAGAAGAAAAGGGTTTGTAGGTTCATTTATAAAGATAAAACCAAAAAGCCCCAATGCCTGGGAGTGAAAGCACTGAGAGGCAGCAGCAGGCTCAGCAGGAGCAGAGGTCCTTCCAGCCATCACCTCCTCCCTGCCTCTCCCAGCTCTGTGCTCCAGGGCCTGGCCAATGCCTCAGCAATCACAGTCTCTCATTACAGCCTTTCTGCCCGGCGTGTTAATTTGATCTGTCATTTCACAGCCCAGCAGCTCCCTCTGAACAGGTGGAACATGGCAGATTCCTCTCATTATTTTAGTCTTTGTCTAACCAATATGAAATCAGAGTATTCTACATATTTCTAGATTTTCCCCTGGGCATTTCTCTGATCATTCTCTGATCAACAGCTGTATTAAGTACAGCACTATATTACTACCTCCCACACTGCTGTCTGCAATACGTCCTGTAAAAATACAACCAGAGTTTGGGCTTTTTGGCTCCTGCTCAGTGTTTGCTTATTCATTTCTCTCTTTGCTTTCAAAGCACTTTTGAAAACTATTGGAAGTAAAACACACAGGCACGGTTATAAGCTGCCTCACGAGCTTTCTTTTTGTGGCTGCAGCTCCATCAGATGCTCAGAGCCCCATCCCCTGACCTTGGGTGTCTGAAGGAATGGGGCACCTCTCTGTGCACCCTGTGCCTCCACTGTTCTTGGAAAAAAAACTTCTTCCTTAAATCCAATCTAAATCTTACCTATTCTAGTTTGAAACCATTTCCCCTTGTCCTGTCACAACAGACTGGTAGGGATGGTGGTGGGAGGATGGTTGGACTAGATGATTTTGTAGGTTCCTTCCAACCTAATGAATCTATGAATGAATGAATACCTGTCCCCTTCTTTCTCACAGCCCCTCTTGATACTGAAAGGCCACTCCCAGCTCTCCCTGCAGCCTTCTCTTCTCCAAAGAGAATCCAAATTGCAGCCAAAAGCTCAAGGAGTAAAATGCCATCTTACCCCCTTCAGATGTGGGAGCAGGGGGCACAAAGCTGCGCTGCAGAGCTGGGAAGGTCCATTTATGGGGACACTCTTCCCGATGGGGTGATTCAACTTCTGTCACACCAAAGCCGTATTGCCACTGAAACGCTTCATGGGGAGCTCAGATGGGGCGTAAAAAATAATAATACAAATAAAATCAGGAAAAAAAAAGATCTTTAGATGTTGCTGGGCGGACTCGAAGCTCAGCCACCGCCCAGCAGCCACCAGCCGGGCAGGATCGAGTGCCAAACGTCTCAGCATCAAGATCAGCTCTGTGCCCGCAGCACGAAGCCACGCTGCTCCCTGCTGGTCAGCTCAGCTCCACGCAGCCCCGGCCGAGCAACGCGACAGAAATGAGATTCTCTGACTCCTGTGACTTGAATTCAAGCCCGTGGGCCGCCTTTCCAATGGAAATAACCGAGAGGATTTATATTTGCTTCCCTGCGCTGGGCCCCTAACTAATTGCCTTGCATACATCTACAAACGCTGCTCAGAATACTCCTTTTGAAATGTTTCCGTGCTGTAGATGTGGCTTTTCAGGCTTTCTTGGAACTGCTCACACGTCTGTGCTCTCCTCCTTTTCTTTCTGAAAACATACTTGCGTCTTGAGCCAGTGCAAAATTGACTTCTTTCCCTGCTCTTCTTTTCTCTTTCCAATAAATTCCCTCTCCGTTTAGTTTGATCCAAAGCAGAACAGTTTTCTTTTAACATTTTTTCCTTAAAGAAACACACAAATAAGCAGACAGAGTCATTTAGATCCCTTACCCAGCACACAGAACACCTTCACATCCCAGTAACACAACCTTGCAGCACAGCAAGCACTGGGATTCTTGACACCAGCCTTTGTTGGTGATAAAAGCACTTGTACCTGCTGCCTCTGCACAGAGAGACAGTAACTCTTCATGTAACCCTCAGGGATCACTGTACAACCCCAGAGCTGCGACCAGGGAGGAATACGAATGCCAGCTCCTAAATATTCTTTAAACCTCCTTGGCAGATGCCAGCACTGAACATAACATGGAGAAAATCAGCTCAGCCCAAAAAGTGATCAGAAATACCGCATGCCCTCTCAGATGGGTTATGTAGACATCCAAATCTAGATTTCCAGCCCACAAGAAGCTGTTTTCCTTTGCTCTTCTTGGAGGCTCCATTGGTACATCATCATGAAACAGACTCCTAGAAGCGCTTACAAGCAGTTCAGAGCAGAGGAAGCCTCAAGGAGGACCATGTGCATCAATAGGAGCTCTCTACAGGACAGTAGATGGGAACCAGCTGTTAGCCATAGATAGCTCTTGTCAGAGCTCTCCTGGGACTCTTTTGGAGCTGGTTTGGCCAACCTGCTTCCTGGCCACCTCTTGATTACCTTCCCTATGTTCTGACTCAGCTCCAAAACAGGGCAATTGCTATCAGTCCTGGCTTCTATAAAAAAAGTCTTTGTCCAGGTTGAACCTTTTCAGTTCCACGTCCCCAAACATTGAAGAGGCGGTGGTACTTCCCACCCCACCAACTTCTGCCCTCAGCTCCATATAAAAGGCTGAAATCTCATTTTCCAGCCCCTAAGAGCCATTAAAAACAGAAAAATTACATTTTATTTGCAATCAAGTGTTGATTTGTCACAAAAACATCAGTATAAAACATACAGCAAGGTGTGCGTCTTGGGCAATGAGCCACTATCCACAGTCCTTCAATGCTCAGAAACAGTGACAAAGCCCTGAGAATAAGGGACAAGAAACCCTGCTGCACTGTTCCCAAGGAACCATTATCACAGTGAGAGAGACATTCCCCAGCACACAAGAGGTATGCATTCATTCTATAGGTCTTGTTTTGGGTTTGTCTGTTTTTTCCCTTTTTTGGGAATTCAGTCCTATTTTGAGTGAGGTCAAGTTGAATTTCATGTTGCTGGGGAGCATCAGAGTGCGTTTTTGTTCTTCTCCACACCAGGAGGCCCAGTCCAGCTGGATACTGGTGGGATAGGACCAAGCATGCCTAGTCCATCAGCCTGGGGAGGCTGCAAAGCCTCTTCCTGCCCTCTCAGACCTGGTTATCTGGGTAGATCTGTTCTTCCCCAAGCATACAACATTACAAATAAATAATAGGGCTTGCTTGCACCTGAAGGCTGAACTTGGAAGAGCAGAGGGTTGATTGTTGTTTTCCATCGTCACTTTCTAACAGTTAAAGAAAAAAAAACAAACACATCTATGTTAAAAGTTGATCATCCAAACAGCCATCTCATTCTCGAAAGTATGTAAAGCCAGACACAGTAGGAATCTCATGCTCCTTTTCCTTTTTGGGAGTTACAACATGGCTGTATCTTTCTCCTCGGTGACATTCCAGGTAGGGACCCCAGTTTGCTGTGGGCCTGCAGCAGCTTGCAATGCGCTGGAAAGCAATAGCAAGAGGCAGTTAATACCTTACTCTGGGCTATTTTTAAAGTTCACTAAAGCCGTAACTCTAAACATGTCCTGCAATTCAAGAAACAGCAAACCAAACATCTATATTTTGTAATCCACTCCAGCTGGATTCAGCTACTGAAGCCAAACAGGCAGAGAAAGCTGTGACCAGCAGGACTCTTCTTGCAAAGCCTGGCAAGAGGAGCAAGCACCAGATCTTCTACTTGCTCATTTTAGTGAGGAATATGAGGCAAAATTCCCCCAAAATAATATAAAAATATCAACTTTCTGGAAAAAAAGGTATATATACACACACACATACATATAGATAGAGTTCTAAGTGAAATAACCACAGAAACCAAAAAATTCCCTGTTGGGGCACACTCCCAGAGAAATAGACCTTATCTTCGTACCAGACCACCGTAGGGTACATTTGCCTCTGATGTTACTACCAAAGAGGCGCTTTTGTTTATAAATCCAGGTGATGATACCTTGAGATATTGTACATGCTCTTGAGAAGAAGGCACAGACTTTCCTGATAATGCCATGAAAAGCAAAACTGGGGACAATGACCCCTTAGTTGTGCCCTTACCTGAAAAATGTTTCCTTCTGCTTTAAGTACTTTTACAACAGCCACAATGGGAATCCAGATGACACAAAAGATGATCATACACCAGCCAACAGCAGTTCCCCAGGTTGGATATGGCACTGAGCCATAAGTGGGAGCTGAAAACGTGACTAATGACCACACCAAAATTGCCTGTTTAAAAAAAATAGATAAATAAATAGATAGGAGAGAAAAGCAGATTTCAGGGTGACTTCAAGTTGTACAATATTTCCACTTTAGTTAAAAAATAAAAATAAAAAAATCAACACTTCTACTTATTCTACAGTTTCTTCTATCTTTCTAAATGAGAGATTTGTTCAAGCAGCACGACAGAAGGACTCAAAGAGGATGCTGACAAGCAAGCCAACACTGTAGGTGTATGCACTTCTAAACAGAACTAGATTTCTGGGTTCTGTTGAGGCTCAGCATTGGAAAACGTAGATGCTGTGCTCACTCAGTATTTCTCTGAGTTTTATTTCTGACTGCATGTTTTATGTGCTCCTGTGTTCCTTTACTTACAGGAATGTAAGAGTTTATAAGAAAGAGTTTAAGATCAAATGGAGGCAGAAGGAAGATATTTATAATGAGCATTTTCTAAATTATAATCTGAAGAGACTAAAGATAATGCCTTCTGGACAGAGAGACCTTCCACTGCTCTTGGATTTGTGATATCAAGTTCTGTCACACAGACAAAATCCAGCCATCTACCGTCACAACTAGGAACGCAGGAGTAACAAAAACCTGAGAGGCTTATGACAGAACAAAGAGAAATCTTAGACAGGTGAGCACTGGGACAGCTGAAGAGTAAACTCATATAGAGATCTCTCCAGAAAATGGGATTTCTATCAAACAGAAGTCTAGGTTTTCAGCATGTATTCTCTCAGTCTGCAGTGATAGGAAGCCAGAAGCTAAAATAGACAATCTGTTTGGCTCTGTGTTGCTCCTCACAGCATAGATCCAGCTTGCTGGGTCTGAAGGTGTTATGTGTCCTGGAGAGGATGGTGGAGTCACTGTCACTGGAGGTTTTCATGATACATGGAGATGCAGCACTGAGGAACACAGTCAGTGGGAATGGAGGGGGTTAGGCTGACAGCTGGACATGGTGAACTTAGAATTGTTAAGGCTGGGAAAGAACACTATCAGTGGCACGTATTGAAAGGTATGGATAACGTATAGGATGCTCCACTGACTCAGCCATACCTTGTCTTTGCCCGCAGGGCTCAGACATTCATCTCTGAACATTTAAACAGAAACCTATCCATCACCAAATCAATAAATTCTGTCACACTAATATAATCCAGTCATCTGTACTCACCACTAAAAGTACAGGAGTAATGAAAAACCAGCACATTCTCCACCACATCCAGAAGAAACAACTCTTCTTTCCGATCATCATTTCAATGTCTTCAATAAATCTGTTTCCTCCTGTTGAAAAAACAATCACACAGTGCATTGATCCTGCAGGTGGGCCTACTTCAAAATGGCAGAAGGAAGCCAGTGGTCAAGGTCAATAACTCTAGATCTATGATAATTAAACAGAAGACGTAACGATTAAGAAGTTATAATTTTATAATCAGTCAAATCATGGCTTTCCAATGTAAATTATTTACCGTAAATGTAGACGATGCCTATTATCTCCAGGACTGCAGCAAAAAGGATTCCCCATCCAGCGCAGAAGTGATCTATTAAGTTAACCCAGTAAATTCCTGCCTGCAGAACAAACGAGAGAGGCAAAAAATTTACACAGTTCCCATAATATATTTATGCAAATAAAGTAAATTCTGTTGTTCAAGCCAGTTTAACTACCAGTCCAAGCTTTTCAAATTCCTCATTCTCTGGGTTAAGTACACAGTTGCAAACATTATTTCATTTAAATATCTCTGTGAAAAATTGGAAAGCACATACGACAAAACACCATAGATCTCCATATTGACAAGATACATGCATATGCAAAGCGTACATAAACAGCTGATGGCTGTTACAGTACTCACAGTATTAATGCATCAGCTTCACAGGAACATGAGAAAGAATTAAGGTTAAATGTTGGCAAAGGCAGCTTTAATGCTGAGCTACAGGAGTGGCTGTGCCAGTTAGCAGCTCAGGTAGGCTCATGTTCTTACTTGCACAAGTATCCCACATTGGCTGAACAAGGCTTTGAACACATGTACTCTACATCAGGACCACAGAGCATGGAACAAGCTTTCTATTTCACACTCCCTCATACAACACCCTTTCCAAATCCCCCTGTTATGTTTCATGACCTACTTGCTTTTCTTGACCACACATCACTGCCTATTCACCTCAAGGATCTTTACATTCTCAGTCCAGTTACACACGGAAATCTGTGTTTCTGGGTGCAGTCATTGCAATTAACCTTTATAACTGTAAAAAGAATTGTCTCAAGAAAAAGCACACAGTGTACTGCAAATTCCATGTATTTCTGGAGGATTAACGATGTGCTAATAGGTTTTTATGACTTGAAAAGAGCTGCTCAAATGCTGTCCTGTTTGGTGGTTGGTTTGGAGCACAAAGGTCCTATCCAATCCTAGTGGTAGTTCCCACAGGGCTGCAGACACACTGCGTACACACATGCTTGAAATTACACAGACAATCTTCTAAATCAAGTAGCAAACAGTCAAGTTGATGGCTCACGGGCTATTTATAGGCCTTCTATTTAAAAACATGTCTCAGTTCAGTAACCACAGAGAGCCTGAAGTACTCCAGCACTTCCCCATGGGAATTTCCTATTTGCACATCCAAGCACACGGGCAGCATTCGTGATTCTCTCAGACTCATGCAAACAGGAGCACCTGGGGAAGCTCTTGTCATGTCAGGAAGGGATGTTCTGACCCAAGTTTATCACTTGCAGAATAACTAAACCTATTGCCAAAACAAAGAGTAGCACCTTACCTGAGTAACACAGATAAGGCCGAGAAAGAAGAGCAATACACACACACCCAGGGTTATAGGGATTCTCAGCTTTTTCATCATTTTGGGGTATATATCTTGTATGGTAGTTGTAAGTGTTTCTGCAATGGAAAGATAAGCATTTTGAAGAGTACAATTTAGAAAGGTACTGTTCATTTGAAGAAGCAATCTGTTACTTAAAACCCCACTCACCTATGGTGGCAAACTGGGAGTCAAGGCCCAATAGCAGAAGCATGAAGAAAAATAAAAAGGACCAAAGAGGGGAAACTGGCAACTTGGAGAGAGCCTCAGGGTAGGCCACAAACGCCAGATCAAAACCTGCAAAGAGGTGGAACGATGGAGGTTACTGTCATGCTTTGGTCAAGGTCAGTCCTCATACCAGCACAATGATCATCTGCCTACCTGAGTCCACAACCTCTGAGACAGGTCTCTTCAACACAAATGCCATATGTCCCAGGACAGAGAAAATAGCAAACCCAGCAAATACACTGGTGAGGCAGTTTGTGACACAAACAAAAATAGCGTCCGAGTAGCAGTTGTTGTGGAACTTGTTGTATGAAGACAAAGCAACGAGTCCACCCCATGCCACAGAGAGAGAGTAGAATATCTGAGTGGCAGCATCTTTCCAAACCTGCCAGAACCAAGAACATGGGAGTTATGTTGTTGTTTTAAATATTTCGTATTCAGATCTCCTGTCCATGGAAGCCCCAAGATTTTTCTACATCTGGACTAAATATCCAATTTTGTTTTGTATGAATTTCAGAATAGGTAGGATATAGCATGCTGGTGATTTGCTATGATATTACACCTCTGGAGAACTTCTCAAAGGCAACGTGATAGAATTCTCTGCTGTCCAGTGTGGCAGGGAGGAATCAGATTGAGAGTAGCTAGAACACGGGCTTGGAGTTCTTGTAGAACTGAGGTTGCTGGAAAACCAGAAACTAGCTGTCAATATAAAACTTGGGGCAGGAAGTGAAGAAGCATTTGGCTGGATAAAAAATAAATTGTTCTGTAAATGCCAAGCCCATAAAACCACAGAAATGTGTCATGCTTCCGGACCTGACACCACCTCTCACCTCTGCCTCCATCAATTTTGTGATGTTGGACTGCTTCCCAATGTAATATTCAATGCCATCCAGAGCACCTTCCAGGGTGGCTCCACGCACCAACAAGATGAGAAGGATGACATATGGGAAGAGCGCAGTAAAATATACAACCTGCAGAAAGAAGATAAGGGACACATAGTTAGAGGTGATGGGTTGCACAGCCATCCATGAATGAGGAATGCCAAGGGTCTAGGTTGAGAGCTGCTGGTACGAGAAGCTGACAGTCAGGGAAGTGGGACTGGAGGTGAGCACATGTCAAGCACTAATCATCTGGCTTAGCCAGTTCTGGAGCTTCATTCCAGCAGAAGGCTCAAGCCACATATCCATTTTTCAGATAGCTCTTGATCAATTTCAGAAATGTTTTCTGATGATTTATTGCTGAGGCAAGGCCTGGACTCAACTACCCCAGAGGTATCTTAGTAGGCAGTGTTTCTAGCAAAAAAGAGACGTGAAAGTGAGCCAAAATTAGTTTATCAGGATGGAAATATCTCTGTAGAGACAAAAAAAACAAAACAAAAAACAGGAAACAACAACAACAAAAAAAATCCCATGCTGGAAACTTTTCTTTTTACTGGGAACAAGGACTTTTCAGCTCTCCCAGACACAAACCCTGATTGTTTGTCGATACAGCTTCAGTGTGGTGGAATCCAGGCCTGCAGCAGTGTGATTATCATGCAGGCTGTGTTCAACAACACTATTGTTTCTTGAATCTTGGTTTCGGTGTTACGCAGGCAGATAATTGACATAATAGTGGTAGTTTCACCAAGCCATAGCCCTGCACCATCATATGGTGAGCCTGCTGTTTTTGAAGACCTCTTTCATATTTGCCTGCAATAGTCAGTTCTCTCAACTCTTCATCTCTTCTTTATTCCTGCCCAGCTAGATTGGTCTGATTCTTACCTTACTTCTCAAAGAGTCTTACCTTTGTACAAGAAGAGAAGTGACAGTTGGAAGAGCCATTTGCAGGGAGCCCAAATAGTACAAGTTTTAGAAGAACAGTGGGACGTTATAAACAATGCAGGGAAAGCATAGATACTCCGCTCCAAAGTCCTGAGACAGAAGGCAGAAAACTTCAAATAGAAAGGAGAATAGGAGAAGATATTAGACTGAGCAAAGCAAGACAGGCAGTAAAGAACTGTAGAAAGGCACAGTGAAAGGAATCAGGAGAAAAAAAAAAAAAAAGAGTGCAGAAAGGCTAAGAAAGTTTCATATAACAGATTGAAGGAATAAGTGATGGAGATGCAACACAGGGGTAAGAAAGAGGTATGGGAAAGGGATCAACTGAACTAAGAGAAGGGCCTCAGGCAGCAAGGAATGAAATTCAGCCTGAAGTCAGGAGAGGATCCTCCCTAACCAGCAGAACCCAGGCACCCCTGGTAGTTCAGCAGAGCCAGTCTGCAAATAAGCACGTATGGACCTGGTCCCTACATGCAGCTCATAAATCTTGGGTACAAACAAGATTTCACAACCTGGTCGGGACCTGTACATGCATAACTGTTGGCAGGACTTGACCTTTATTGTCCAAACATCTCAACCAGTCTGTAGGTGCAAATAATTATTGGGTGTTACCACGGCCTGTATGCATGTGCTGTCACATGCACATGTTCATCACTGCAGCCAGCTAGCTGCCAGCATTTAGCCCGGATCACATGTGGGACACTATGGTCTCCAAACACAGGGCAGCCCTGGTAGAGCCAGGAGAGCAGCGCCTTAAGTAACTGCTGTGCAATCAGCACCTTACTCATATTTTATGTAACAGTTCTGAAGCCAAAGAGCAGCAGCAGAGCTAATAATGAGTCCAGCAGAGGTGGTGGGTTAGGACCACATCCTGCTTTGTGCTGGCCTCCCTCCAGTCCAGCTGACACAGGGAATGCTGCTGGGTAGGATCAGGCCAGACTCTGCTGTCTGCATTTCCTCGCTTACCTTTCCAGAAGATTTTATGCCTTTAAACAAGGCAGCTCCAACAATCATCCAGGATAGAAGCAGGCAGAGGGCCAGGTACCACACAACATTGCCAGTCTCATCCAGCCCACTGGAGCGCTGAAGAGCCACTTTACTGGAAGCACAAAACACCACAGTGAAAACAGTGACAGAAGCACCTGCTCTTCTGTACCCCCTTCCTTAAGGAAAATGACCTGCTTCCCATAGGTATTGGCAGTGAGGGTCACAGTTGGTAGGTGTGGGGAAAATGGGTTGATGGTTGAACTAGATGATCTTAGAGACCTTTTCCAGCTGTAATGATTCAGATATATCATGAGGTCTTGCAGGCAGCAGCTATAACTGCATGATTGGAGCTGAAAAACACAATACATAACTGCGTGTTTTTCATTCTTTAATGTCTACCAGCCCTCAGCTCCATGACTGACTCCATAAGTCCCATCATGCCTTCAAGTTAACCATGAAATTCTAACAGCAGCAGAAGAGCCCGTGACAAGAATCAGTTCTCAGGCAGATAGAAATCATGTGGCTAAAGAAATGGAGATTTCAAAATAGGCTCAGATTATGAATAAGATGAATGTATTTTACACCATAAATCATGAAAAAAAATAATAAAATAAAATAGATACCACATACAAGGACACTATGTAGTCCCTACCAGAACTCAAGAGTGAGCTTCTTTAGTTGGATTATTTTTCTGATTGCTCCCAGTTGACTCATTTGCTTCCATATAATTTTTAAGAGCCCACACTCATCAGTGAGAATTTAAGTTCCTTCTGCTCATCCTCATTGATGAGGTTGTCTCTTACTTACTTCCAGTACTGCTCACTGGGAAATTGCACTGGTTTATAGTTGATGGTGTCATTGATACATGTGAGGTTATTGCTTGTGATGAACGAGTAGTTTGCATGAATGATTTGTCCATCTAACATGGCACTGCAGTCCTTTACTGAAAATAAACAAATAAACAGCAAGGAAAAAAAAAAAAAAAAGGACAATCAATAAGCAGTGACTGAAAAAATGGATTCAGCCTACAATGGTAAATAGGTTTTCTAAAGAGTTATAGTTTCAGCTTGCACACACCACAGATATAACCTTCTCTCAATATTCAAGAGCACTGCATCAGCACTTAACATAAAGGTCTGGTTGAAGGATATTAGAGATACCCTCAACTGAATTTTGTTTTCCTCCAACACATATAAACTCAGGGTGAAAACAATTTTCTGCTCATAAGCAGAAAAGCATTTTGCTTAATGAAGAATCTCAACATCATTTTTCAAAGCCTATGAACTTCATGAGTTATTTTCCAATACACAGTTTTGTTAGTTACATTAGCATTATTAAATAATGTAACCCCACATGACCCTGTCCCTGTTTTTAGTAGTGCCAGAGGTTATGTGGCAATATGTTCCCAACTGGGCTAATAACTAATAATTGTCACACCAACTTCACCTTTTGCCTTAAACTTGCCTGATAAAGCTGAGGAGATAAGTGTTAGGAAGTACATGCACTGCCAAACATCAAGATATGTCCTAAACAGTCCTGATAAAAGCTACAGGAATACTTTCATTTCCCGTAAGAGATATTTGCTTTGCCATTATGCCTGGCAAAATAGGAAGGCAATATTCCCAGAAACAGTAGAGTTCAAAGGTGAAAATAAATAAATAAATAAGTAAAATCAATAAATAAGAAGTAAGTTCACCCCAGACCTCTGTAGATTTCCCAAGAACATAACACTGGTGAAAGAGGGGATAACAAGCATTATGCTCATGTGTTTAGAATCGAAATCCAGGAATTGTTTCCTCAAGCTATGACTACCATCTTGCCCTTTACTCCCAGAAAACAGCACAAAGCATGCTGTTTCAAAAAGAGTAATACTGAGCCACATCTGTTAAGTACAATACCTAGGCGTGTTTTGCTGCAGAACTCATCTGCCCAGGAAAAGCAATCTGACCATGGAAGCACTTTTTGAAACGAGGCAAACAAGTAGTAGAGTGCATAAGCGATGATGACGTTGTAATAGATTGCCACAAATGTTGAGATGATGACCATCGTGACGCCCACTCCTATGAAAGAGAAACATACAGAGCCTTAATTACTACAAAGTTGGAGTATGATCCAAACTGACCATCCCAGACATGCATTTGACACGAGGTTCAACTTAGACCCATAGAAATAATAGGACTAGTTACTATTTCTAAGGAAGAAATTCAACGTTTCTTCTCTCTCCTAGCTCAGTGGGGAGCTTTGATTTCTTAGTAAAGTAGAAGAAACTATACAAAACGTAGCACAGATCATTTTAAAGATACCTTTGCAATTACTAGTTTTGCCAATAAAAGAATTAATAAAAAATAGCAAAGCTCCACCGTTAATGCTGTTATTCTCCTTTACAAAAATGATCTTTGTTCTATGAGTTGCAGAATATCTGCTGAACAGCTCCTAATCTTCCAGGGAGTATATTTAAATTGATATTTTCACAGACACACAAAGCATTTGCTGTGTATATAGACCTTTTCTTTAAAGGCAAACACACTGTTCTTCTCTTGGAAGGTTGGTTGTGCTGCTGAGTAGAGACTGGCAGAAGGAATAAGCCAACCAGCCACTCTGTAATCTCTCTTGTTTTGTAGAAGGTGATGAATATAGTTCTTACTGTACCACAGAAGAAAAGAAAAACCTTCTTTGTTCCTGTATTAATTTCTCAGGTAGATAAAGAGGACAAACAAGACCCATTACAGAACCCTTCACACCCATCTGCACAGGATCTGGTTGAATATAAGCAAGTAAAGCATGTGGTTGGTCGTTTCCAAACACATAAGCCTTTGTGCAAAATCCAAACCTTCGCAAAGAAAGGCAAACTACCACTACAGAATACAACAAAATATAACAATCCTTCTTACCACAAGAGGCACCTCACCTTACAAAGCCCGTGCCTAACTTATTGGATCTACCAAGTGCAATGACCTGGTTGACTGCGCACATCAAACTACCAACTCTGCGTGCCCGCACCAACTCTGGTGGCCAAAAGTAGAATGAGCACATCAAGGTGGAACTGTCCTGCAAGTTGTTTGGGATATGTAATGTAAAGAAAGCAATAAGGTGAAGTTTGATTCACAACCTCTTATGTACAGTGGCAGGCATTCAAGTGGGGTTTTCCCATCACACAGCAAACATGGTGATTTTCTTTCCTCCAGATAGCTGCAGTTAGCATGAATTCACTGACAAAAGCTCACATAGTTAGAAATTTCATGGAAAATCAATACCCACATCTGTTTATTAGTTCATTAATAAGAAAGATATTTATCCAGGAATGTAACACTAACCCAATTCCAGGAGGAGCATTCTCCACACATCAAACAGAAGAAGTCTCTCTGAGTTAATAATTCTGTGAGGAAATTGTCAATCTTCATCTGTTCATTAGCAAAATGAGGAAAGCTAACAATACCAACCTTGAAACAGCGGCAATATTCTCCAGATGGAAATGGGCCCTAAGCTGGCAAACTGCCCAAGGGAACATTCCATGAAAAATAAAGGCAAGCCAGCTAATGCCAACATCAGTGTATATGGGATTAGGAAAGCACCTGAGGGGAGAACAAATAAAAACAGAAAACAATGAAACTTTCAGTATTCATTGCATTTTATATGCCCACTTTTCCCCCGTCTCAAATACCTGCTGTGGCTTTTTTGCTTTTTGCAGAATGTAGAGATTTATATGTAAAACTCGTTTTCTGCAACACTAAGTAGCACCTACGAAGAAGGGATGTGGATTACCTGAACTGGTGATTTACGTGGGATTATTTCTCTTACTGAGCTAAAGGGACTTGGCAAAGACTACTGATTGCACCCTGCTCAGAGAAACAGGAACACTGCTCAGCTGTAGGCTTGGTCTGCTTTCTATTTCTTTTAATTTAAGCAGGGACAGAAGCATTCCTTCATGCCCTTAGCCACAGGTTGCAGCTGCTCTGTCAGAGTAGCTACGGGATGTCAAAGCATGAAAATTATTTTATATGGTTGGCTGGCTCCTGTGTCAAACAGGATCCCAGCATGGCTCTTGTGTAAGCCCGTTTTAGAGCACACATTAACCTGACATCAATGAGAACCCTGTTCTGTGGAAGGGATGGGCACTTCTTTTGTGCGTGCACGAAGAATGAGGAAAGCGAGAACAAAGTTTTCCTAAACATGACCTGATATCCTCCTGCGTAAACAGACAGAAATCCATCCTCTGTGCTGTCTGACTTAAAAGCAACTGAGGATTCAGTTCTAGAAGGAACTGCAAAAACCTGCTGTAACTTAAGGATGTGAATAGCCCCCTTGAATTAGCTGGGGCAAAGAAGGATGCGAGAAAAAGCTTTAAGTGCTTTAAGTGCTAAGTTTCCTGTTCCAGCAGATACAAGCCACCTAATAGACAGGCTGATATCTTGACTTATTTTGTTTTCACAATTTTGTTCAAGAGCCATACGTAAGGCAATCTGGCCAATAACTCAAGCCAATAAAACTTCTATACCGAGAATGCCATCTTGTGTTCCACATGTGTTGCATTTAGAGTCCAAAATTTGACTCAAAACGACTGTTGGGCAGAGTAAATAAGTATGCACAAGTAAGCACTCTGTGGTTACTAGGCATTTGCACCCTCCCTGATTACCAATGGTTGCTTGGTGGGTAGACAGAGCTCTGGAAGAGCAGTCAGGGAACGTAGAGCCTCCTGACAAAAATTTGCAAGTGAGTGATGAGAAAAATCAGAAGAGTTCCACAATACTCTGATGGAAGCCTGCAGTTAAAACTAAATCACATCCCCCTCCTCAGCTTCAGTACTCAAAAAGCACAGAGATGCTTCTTCCCATTCCTATCAGCAGGCATCTTCCCAGCTCTCAGCGAGATGCTCACATCCAGCCTTGACAAAACACATCCAGCCTCAGGGCCTGCCTCCATGGCTCGTGGAGATAGCAAGCTGTGCCCACCCAGATCTGCCATTCAACACAAGTACCTCCACCGTTCTGGTAGGTGAGATATGGAAAACGCCAGACGTTGCCCAGGCCCACAGCGTAGCCCACCATGGAGAGAAGGTAGTCAGCTTTGTTCGACCAATTGCCACGATCTGAGTTCTCATCATTGTCACTGGTGTGGGCATCTTTTTCATTTGAAAGACTGAAGTCCTTGGAAGAGAAGAAGAGGGAAGGCTCAGCATCACCCCAGTGGTCAGCCGGACAGTCGTATCCTCACTTATCTGTCCACAGCATCTCCTGGACATCTCTGGGCAAGGCAGTAAGATGGGGTAGGCAGAGCCAGGTGGGGCAACCAGCCCAACTGGTCCTTGACCAGACAGTATGAACCTCAGAGCTAGTTGTGCCCTGATCCTCCTACCATAGCTCCTGCGCTGCCATCTCCTGGAGGCAGCACCTCCAGGGACCACCTGCTCTGTCACTGTACATGCCCAGGTACACCCATACCTGTCTAAGCATTGAGGTCATCCCCTTTTTAAGTACCTCCTATGCTCCTGTATTTACCTGCATCTCATCTGGATAGGTGCTTTTATGTCTGCCTAGGTAAACCATCCCTCACCTGCCCAGAGCTCCCAGGTAGCCATACCCTATTTGCCCAAGTGCTCCTATGCCCACTCACAGCACATACCTGAGCAGATAGAGAATGGACATTTGTAACCCACCTGTTTCTTCCCCACACCTGTCCAGGTGTCCCTATACCTCACCCCTCCCTTCTTTCATCCCTACCCCAGTACCCGCACAGCCCCACCAGCCCCGTACCCCATCCCCACCTTCTTCTTCCCGCAGGAGAGGAAGCCCGGCAGGCTGAGCATCCCCATCTCCACCGCTGCCGGAGCCGCTCCGCTTTGCCCGCACCGCCCGCTGCGGGCCCTTTATCGGAGCCGCCTCCCGCCCGCCCCCCTGCCGGGAACCGCGGCCCCGGGGCTGCCCCACTCTCCGGGCGGGGCTGCGGGAGATGCGGCCCCTCCCGCCCCCGAGAGCCGCTCGGGCACCCCCTGGCCGCCCGCCCCAGCCCGTGCCCACATCCCATCCGCACGCCCAACCCCTCACCCACTTCCTCGGGAACACCCGAGCTGCCCTAGCCCCCTGCCCACTTCCTTAATACCCCCCCCTGCCCTCTCCACGCCTGCTCTCACACACACCTTCTGCCCCTACCGACCCGCAGCCCTGCCTTCCAGCTCCTCGTGCACCTGCCAGAACATCCGATCCCGCATCACCCACGGAACCACCGCCCGGCCACCCCACCTCCGTTCCTGCCGCACAAGCAGTTCCCAGCGCACCGGTTTCCCTTCACATCCATCGTCCACACCCGTTCCTTCTCTCCCTTCTTCACGCTGGAGCCTCAGCTCAGGGGATGCACAAAAGAGAAGGGCACAAGAAGGGTTAAATTTCAGTTTCTGAACACTTTCCAAGCACAGGACACACGAAGACAAGACAGGTCATAAAAGCCAAGCCACCCCCAGAGGAGGAATTTAACAAGCGATGGCTTAATGACAACGGCGATTTAACTGAGGACCTCCCTGCTTCACCCAGCGGAGCAGCGTTCCCCAGGCATACCCTATGGGCACCCAGGAGCGTAGCAGCTAAAGCACACCGTGGTGCACGGTGCTCAGCAGGCTGCCTTGCTGCTCTCCATTCCACCCGCTCTTTTCTAACACCTTCATACTCTGTTCTCAGTGAGACTTCTTGTTGAGTAATGCGCTACCCAGCCTGGCTTGCCCTGTGTTGTATCAGGAGCGAGAAGCGTGTGGGACAGCATTTGAAACACAGCTAGCTCGAATCAGATCTATTTTCCCTCTTCAATCACCTTGTGCAGCAGGTTCTCTTGGAGATTTCTATTTTAGCCCCTGGAAGGATGCCTGAATTCCGTGCCTTTGGAAACAAAAGTAAGCACAAGTGTATTGTCTGGGCACAATGTAGGCACTGCAAACTGAAGGTAAACAAATTAAGAAAGCGTTCCTTGATGGGCTGCCCACAAACCATGGGCTCAAAGAGCCAAGCACAAGAACATCAACCCCAGCCTTCAGTTCTACACAGCACAGCACGCAGCTCGCGTACTCTGGAGACCAATTGAGAAATGAGTTGAGATTCTTCCGAAGCTTGTTTGGATTTAACGTAAGCTAAATTAACCTGGCAATCCCAACGCGAGTTGTGAACAAGGAATTTCTAACGTGAGATGGTTTGATTTTGGTTTGGGTTCCGGATAACCCCTGGGATCTGTGGATCACTGCCTCCCCAGGTGGAAAAGAACACCTTCCTGCAGACAGTGCTGGGCCGGACAAAAGCACCCCGTTCTGTTCCAAACTCGTGATTCAGAACTGGTTATCAGCTTGTTTAGAAACAAAACGAGACGAAAAACAACCTGCTAGCCACAGCCTCTCCCTCCTTATTAGGATTAAGTGCATGTTGTAATGCTGTGGAGTCACCATCTGTGGCATTTTCTCTGTGTAACTCGAGATGACTAAAAGTAAAACTATACTGGAGGTATCGCTCCTGGGATGCACTCTGTTTCTGACCATGGGAACGCTCTTTTCTAATGCATTTTCTGTATTCAAGGAGAGAAATAATAACAAATCAGAGCACAGTCAGCATTCAAGGGGTGCACAGTGAAGAGATGAGTACAGTTAAAGGAGAGAACTGTGCCTGGGGCAGGCCTTTATTTTGCTTGCTTGATAGATACGCAGCTGAATAGCACAGCAGTCTGATCCGCATTTTCTAGAGGCTGAAGATCAAACTTAAACCCTGAAGGTTGCTTACTCAAAGCCAGCAGAGCTACCAACACTGCAGCAGGTGCCTAAGTCACTTTCTACTTCAGAAAATCACTCCCAAACTATTATGAACTCCGCTTACATACAGAGCATTTTGTTAACCCAACTAATAGCACTAATAAAAATTAGGATAGCTTCAACGCACTGACAACACAGTAAACAACCCTGAAACTTGCTGGAGACATCTATGTTTTCCATCTCGTCACACCAGTGGTTCTATCATGTTGGATAGCAAACACAAACACAGCTTCTGGCAGTGAAGGAGAGGTGTTTGGTGTGCTTATTTAAGAACAAGATGAGTAAACTCTTTTTCTTAATCTATAACTTCTGTGATAGCAGTGCTAACTAATACTGGCACCTGGCACACAGGTAGAATAAACAATTGTTCGCTTACCCTTCCCACTGCCAGCAAGCAGAAGCTAAAGACCAGAAAATCCATTCCAAGGAGTGACAGCTATAAAATAAGGATGTGACGCTGCACTGGGTATCATGGGGCAAGTGTCATGAACCTGCTCCACACCTGGGAATGGCAAAGGGTGTGCCAACGTGCATTACACGGCCACGATAAGGATGCTGGTGCATTCCCACAAAATGAGAGTGAGAGACTACTTATCTGTAGTTGCTGACTAGCAGAAACATCCTTCTCTCTCTTCCTCTGTTCCAGCATCATCTCAGCAGCAGACAAATACCAGGTAACCAGATGACAGCAACCCATGTAACCAGAGAAAAAAGGAAGAACAAAGTTGATCTTCAGGGTCTAAAGAAGACATTCTGAGGTACCCAGCCAACCATCAACAACTCATAGTTACTGTGATCCATAACTCCACAGCCATGTCACACTCTTCAGGTGAGCAGAATCAGAAAGACTATAAACCATCAGACCAAGCAAGGTAAAGACAGGCAGCTGGCTCCTGCAGGAGGCGGAATTACCTTCTCCTGGAAGGAAGAACAACATTAAGCCCTACTATTCATATTTAAATCAATGCTTTTGTTTAACTAAGTTTCAGCCTTGATTAAAGGACATAATGATAATGAGTAAGACTGTTTCCTTTGTGGTTAACTGACCTGCAGGTGATCTGGAGCAACCTTTACCACCAGTTAAACCACTGACTGGTCAGGCAGTCCATGAAAACAAGACAGGATTCTCCATCTATGAGAAATGTATTATTGTACTGTGTGCAAGACAGGAGAACTTCTGAGAGGAAGGGATATCAAGAACTGCTCAGAAAACTGATATTATGAAGGTACAGGTTATGCAAATTGCAGAGACAAAACCAATTGTTTCTGATCCTCAATTGCCTCATCCTAATGGCTTTCATCCAACAGTTGGTGTGAGTCAGAGAACAGAAACAAGAAGTGTACTCCACTTCCAACGCTACTGATCCCTTCAGGGCAAGTGTGAGACTCAGCTCATGGGAAGAGGAGACTTTTTTTTTTTTTTATACATCCTTATTCCTGGTTGTGTTGTTGTTCTTTATCAGTTCTGTGCCCTTTCTGCATAGCTGGGAGGTTTGTTGGTGCTGCTCAGGGGGCGACAAAGAAGCTCACATCCACCAAGTTGGGATCTCACAGCCAAGAACTCATTTTTAAAAAGAATGTGTGGAATGGGAATTATGGATGAATTTTGGATTCACTACCTCAGAAAATGAGAACAGGTGTATTGAAAATGTTGCTACCCTCTGAAAAGTTTTGCTCGCTATTTGGATATTAACTGTTGGTACAAAACAGTATTTAACGTTAGAGGAAATAAAATAGAAAGCAGAAACAAAAAATCCAAATTAATCTATCTTTGCTTTGAATCATTAGAGAAATACTCCTTCAATGTTTTGACCAAAATTGATGTATTTCCATAAAACATTATTATTATGCATTATGTCATCACATTAAAGGTCTGTATTAATCCAACTGCAAGTAATGGCACGTGATCCCATTTCTCCCCAACCCTGGCACTTCTGAATTCAGCTGTGTGGTCATCTCAAAGGTGATGAGTGCAGTAAGATCATTTCTGCTGAGCTATTTGCCTCTGGGCTATCATACCTCAAAGCAGGGAGCTGATAGTTAACTCATTGATCTCCTCCAAACAGAGCAGCTGGAAAAGCACCATAAATGCAAAATGCACAGGTCCCAATCCATTGAATTAATAAAGGAGTTTTGAAGACTATTTGCAAGACTATCAGCTTTTTTACCTACACACTGGATGTTCCAGTCCCTAATAATCTGTTCATTTGTCACATATTACTAATGTTGTCACACGTGGATACGATTCTTCTTAAACATAGAGCTCCATCTAGAATAAAGATTCAAACAAAGGAAAAAAAGACTGAGGAATCCAAAGTAGGATCAAATGGAGGGTAGATGTTTCTATCAGTTATGTCCATCTGTGAAACATTTCAGATGAAATACTGACTTGCATTGGAATCACTGTAACGAGGTGAACAACTGCATTTGTAGCCCAGGATGCTTAATTCCTACAGTTCTGCTGCTAAATATGGCCCAGAGCATCTCAGCTTTTCGTGGATAGATGAGCCTGGTGCCAAATTAGCACCTGAGGCTGTGAGACAGCAGGCCAGCCTCACCCCCAGCTGCCTCCTCCCTGACCAAATATGTCCAGCTTGTCTTTGAGCAACTGAAACACTGAGTAAACGTAAAACCTTAGGTGAGCATTGTTAAAGTTATGACAACAGATACAACTAATGGAAGGGAAGAAATCAACTACAAGAGAACTAAAATCTGGGAGGGTGCCATAATCAAAACTTAATGAGCGGGGAAGGCAGAAGTGTCAGAATGTAATGACTTGCCTCTTGGGAAACATTCCAGAGACACAGCCAGTAGAAACCAAGGAGTCATCTTTAATTGAGTAAGACAAAGCCTACAAATGAGCACTGCACCGAGTCCCTTGCTCTCATTAGCAGTTTTTGAAATACAGGCTTTTGTACCATAAAGCAAAATGAAAAGCTTTCAGCTCCATCCAACTTTCATTCAGGTAACTTTACATACTAACATACTGTGCTGCTATGTGATCTCTAATGGAATTATCCTTGAGTTTATCTTCCTTCACAACAGGACAAAAGCCAGGCTGTTAGCCATGCCTAATACATTAGGAAGGGAAATGCCTCCATCAATGCTTTCCTTTTTGTAGTATTCCTGCAGGTTATAAATACTCTCAGAAATGGTTTATTCAAGCCAGTGGGACTTCTCACACGGGCAAAAGCAGCCTCACATTAATAACACCATAAAATCTCACTTGTTAAAATGACACAATTCTAAGAGTAAAAGGGAAAAAAAAGTCACACATTAAGATCCACTGCAGTATACAACGTGTAGTACTACTTCTCCATGTCACCAACAACATTATAGGGATGCTATAGCAATAACAACATAGCCAAATGCTTTCAGACTGTAAAAGGAAAAAAAATCCATTCTAAAGAACACGGATAATATAGACATCGTTATCACCAACATGTAGATCCCCTATAGATTTTCTCATCACTAGATTATGAAATTCCTTATAACAGAAATGAACGTTTTTATGCTGTTTTTATAAAGGGGAGAGCAGAGGTTGAACAAGTATTTTAGCCTTCACTCGTTTAATAGGAAAGACATGAAGTGTAGTTGAATTCCATGAATTCCCAAATCCTTTATTTCTTTTATCTCCACCACAACATCTCCTGCTCTATAAAGCCAGCAACTACATTCAGATTCCCCTCACACAGAGAAAAAAAGCAGACACCTTCCCCTCCAAAAATCCTTAATTGGTTGGAAAGTTTTTTAACCAGGAACTCCATCGGCCATATTAATACCCACAACACGCACTCCAGTTGCCACAAACCTTGCCACTCCCTTAGTTTTCTTCCCTTCCACAACCAAACCTTTCCAGCCCAGAGGCTCTTACCCTCTGGCTCAGGTTTTTCAGCACATCCACACCTCCAGCCCATCCCTTCAGACCAACATCTCTCCCTCCAGCAGTATCCAACCCCAAGAGCCCAGTAAAAGTACCAGAACCCCAGCTGGGTAAAAGCAGCACAGAGGCAACTCCCCACTCCACAAGTCCATGCCATTAGCACGGCAGAAGTAGAAACACCTGTATTCCTTCAACATGCTCCCAGGGCACCTGCTCCTGCAGCCGAAGGGATGGTGCTTTCTGATGACATACTTATTTTAATCAAATCACGCTGGTTTGCCAAGACCGAGGAACCCTTTGGTCTCCCAGGTGCCAGACTTCCCATGCCTCTCTGAAAGCTTGCAGTGATTAAACACATTAGGGTTAGGAAACAATCAAGCATAAGGCTTCTAGGATTACAGTTTTGTATTCCAATTCCACCTAACCCCACCTCTAGGCTGGTAATTTATTTTCAGGACGCACAAAAGTCTCTGTCAGACTTAAGTATAGTTTGAGTACACTCAATCACAGGATCATTAACATGGGAAAAGACCTCTAATATCACCAAGTGCCATTGCCAACCCATCACCACCATGCCCATAACCACATCCCTCAGTGTCACATCTCCTGATGGCACTCATTCAGAAACTTACTCAGTTTCTCTTGTCCCTGGACCTTTTTTTACAAACAGTTGTGCAAACGTGAATACCAGAAACTGGTTCATGATGGGAAGACTCCAGAACCACTCCATGTAGCTCTGAGCAAATTAAACTGCTTTTAGGACCACATAAATAGGTTGAACAGATTTGTTGCTGAGTCCTGGTAGGCAGCATGAAGTTAAAAGCAAGCCCCAAAGTGCATGGAATATCTACTTCAAAATTGAGGGGCACAGAGATTGCATTTGTTCTCATATTCTGATACATACTTTGCACACCAGCCTCTCACACCAGCAGAACTAGGTGTACTTTTCACACTGTAGCCTGAGATGTGTAGTTAGAACACACTGTACTTATAAGCTGTGAACAGGAGAGGATCCACATCGACTGAGGAACCTGATCGTTAGGTGCCTTAATTTTTATCCAAGTTTCTGTCTTTCTGACAGTCAGGTAACGTGGTGATTTTCCTAACAGTGCAGTACAGTGCCAGGAGGACAGGGAAACTGAGGGAAACTCCTTTCCTTTAGTCCATCTCATACCAAGCAGATTGGTCTAATGCTCTGAAAGTTGAAACAAGCACCCTAGCAGCATTTTTTAAATAGCTTGTGAGCATGCTGAGAGCTGAAAGAAATCAGAACCGTGCTGAGCACATTTTGTGCCCATCAAGAAAGGAAATTGCAGTAATGCATGGGATTTCCAGTGTTCTGGGATATAACACCTTGAATCCTGTTGTCTTACACCAGAGGATGATTGCATAATGACACACCCGTCTGAAAAGCCAGCTGGGCAGAAGCACTTCAAAAGGGAACTATTGCAGAATGGGGAATTATTAGATTCATTTCAAACAATAATGCTTGTGTGTAAATTCAATTCAAATTTGATTATCTGTGTCCAGAATGAATGTTTTTATGTTTAGATGCTGTAGTTTAAGGAGTCAAGCTAGCTAATTCCATGCCACTCTGTTCTACAGACATTTCAAAACAGCATTTTATTTATGACATTCTAGGGTAGACATCACCCAAACCACAACGTTACCTGCACCCTTTCCAGATATGCTTGTTCTGCTGTCAGCAAACATCCCGCTTGGAATCAATATGGTTACACAAGATTTTGTACAGAGGACACAGTCCCACAAGGCATATGGGACTGTCATATTTTGTATGTTTTGACATATGAAACATACATATTTCATGTAACTTTGTTAGCTGTATTAAAATCTGCTTTCTGCTTTGAAATAAGGTTGGGTTTCTTTGTTATTTTCTGGTGCGGTTTTAGTTTGCTTTTGGTTTGTTTCTTTCTCTCTGGTGCTGTTTTTCTGGAAAATGAGGCTGGATGTTGGAATGAATTGTTTAGCATGTAACTTGGTGGCTTGTAGTCTGATGCATGGAACCAGAGCAACACAGTACCCGAGTCTTCCCAGGGTACAAATTGTGGTTGTCTTCCTTATCAGAGCACTGAGGATGTGCCCCAGCTACGTGTACAGCTTGAAATGACACTAATACTAAAGAAGACACTTGTATTAGAAGCGCCAACACATGAATCCTTCTAACAAAGCGGTTAATACAGGCTGCCTTTCTCTTTCATAGGTCACACTGCTTCTTAATTCTAAGATCTTTGCTCATATATAGTGTTCCTATACAATCGAAATTACACTTTTGTGTCCAAACTTGTTTAACTAGTATTCTTCCTTGCTCGGTGAATGTCGAAGAATGGGGGGGCAGGGGAGAAGAGGAAACATCTCTGTAGAAAATAGAGTGAGTGAGACAATGGGAGTTGCATTCACCCACATGCTTAACCGATGGGAAGACAGTGGTGTTTTCGTTTACATTCAGTGACATGCACCCAGGGCTTAGTCTTGTGCGTCAGTTGGCTGAGACACAAGACAAGTTGTTTGCATTTATTAACCTCGAGAACATTACAGGGAAGTTGGTGGTGTTGTGAAACGTTTTTTCATTGAAGACTAAAAGGTTATTGATGAGACGTGTTCAATTAGAAATTCTGATACATGTATCTCAGTTGCTTCCTAATAAATTAGGCTTTTTAGGGTTCACTGGCTCACTTAGCTAAGAATGCCTCCCCAGGCGTGCATTGGCTGATCTGGTTTGCTGAAAGGAAACTAAACCTTAGAGAAGAGTTGGGTCTGCGACAATGGCACATAGATTTAAGGCCATGAAGCTAGATAGATTGGGTCCTTCCTTATCTGCTTAAATCAAGGCCAGACAACACGTCCAATAGTTAGAATATTTCAAGCATCATGTTTAAGGACATGGACACCTGCTTTAGTCCTTTCACTTAGAAAGATAAAGATTGCAAACACAAAAATGCTATGACCACATGGCACTCTGAGCAAGGTCAGGGGTTTCACAGGCACACTAAGGTCACAAATGATAAAATGGACTGCAAATAGCTAGCTTGGTATCTTTGCTCCTTGACATGTGGATATTTACCAGCTTGACACTTGAATATTCTTCCTTAGCAAAAGAAAATATCAAGCATTATTATGATAGTCTTGGAAGGAAAAAGAAAGAAAAAAAGTAGTCTTTTTAGAATGAATGATCGGAAAGAGCTTATCCTAATCAGCTTCTTTAGCAGAAAGGGTTACTGTAGTACAGTCAGAAGACTCAAAGAAGGATTCTTGGAGAGGACAGATCTAGGTGACACTATGTGCAATAGTGCCATTCCATTCCCCTCTTAAAATGATCAGACCTCATTAAGTTTTTCTCTCTGCTGGCTCCAGGTAGGGCAGTGTTCTGCAATCTGACACCTCTGAGGACCAAAGGTACTTTTTTAACAACCCTTCTTGTACTTAATTCGGTCTCTTTTCCTTCTTTGCTAACCCCACCTCATGCTTTTCCTCCCCTCTTTCCTTTTGCTCTCTATCTGTTGAGTTCTACGTTATCTCCTCCCAGTCTTTGGTATTCCTAAGGTAAATAAACAAAATTTTTCAGGTCAGATCTCAGTTCCTCTGGTTATTCCGATATCCCTTCTCTGCACCTCTTCCAGCCTGAATTTGGCTCCTTTGAACATGGGTAAATCCAGGCAGAGACAAATAGATGGGAGGACAAGGATGCAAGCTTTGAAGACAATCTAAACAATGTGTTTACATGAGAGCCCAAACAGGTGAGCACATTCTCTGGCCATTTGAAAAGCTGTTGATCTCAGCAGGGTGATAAAGCAGAGCCAGCAAGTCTAAAGTTTTTACCACCTTGATACACTTACTGATTAAGGTGATTTCTTTGGTTAACATTTGAAGGCGGTTTCCCAGAGGAGACAAAACAATCTAAACTATATTTGCAGGAGATTAGGTCTTATTAGTCAGTTTTATAGTACAAAAAGTGTCCAGGAGGAAGTCTAGGTCTTGAACATTACGAAAAGAAAAGAAAGGAAAGAAATACGCTAAAATATGTAAACCTTTTTGGAACGAATGATATTTTTCCACTCAAAACGTTCTAAAATTTTGTTGGAATCGGCTAATGGTTTTTGCTTCCAGCTTACTCAACTTTATGTACTACAGAACTGAGAAATACACTGTTTAGGATCTCTGTGTGATTTATTCTGGAATGTACCTCTAATCCAATCTTCTGCCTATGGGATGAAAGGCCATTTTTTCCTCACGCAGATGAGGATAAAATAATATTGAGATAATTTTGCCCAAGATGTTACTTAAATTCTTGCCTTTCTGCAATTTTAAGAAGGTATGTGAAGGAGAAATTCAGTCAGATTTCAGTTTTACAAGGCACACTGGAGCTTAGCAAGATGGTTACAGACAAAGGACAATCATTTTGGGCTTGTACAGATCATCTAATCGACCCGTCCTCATCAAACTGTAGTCTCATCTGGTGTAAAACTATACCTAATGTTTACCAGATACAGCTATTAGATCTTTCCATTTCTAAGATCTAAAAAGACAATGCGGGTCTCTTTTCCAGATGACCCCATTCACAGCCTGAAAAATATATCTGGGTTGTGCCAGATTTTCTGTTGTTTCAAAGACTCTAACTGTAGGATTGTGTGGTCTGATCCAAAATGAAAGTGTCAGGCTGATAGTGAGCTATGTGAACCTCTGTGTCTGCAATATCATTGCATCACTGGAGCGGACAGAGACCCAGGCTGAAGTAAGGACTTGGGTTTTGCTTTATCTACCAATTTTGCTCCTCTTCCTCTCCCTCTTTCTCTCCCTCTTCCTCTCCTCTCCTCTTTGTCCCAGCAGCCTTGGACATTTTGCTCTCCATCCTTTAATCTAAACTCCACTTCCTACAGCAGCAGAATGTGGCCATTTCTTCTTAGCATGGCCATTTCTTCTTAACATGCCCATTTCTTCTTGGCATGCCTTGCCCTGATGGCAGCTCCATGCCTCCTGGTGCCAGGCTGCAGGAGCTGTGTTGGGCACAGCACCCTTCATCCATTCCAGCTTACCTTGTAAATTTAATGATGGCCTCAATGAATTTGCACTCCCCTCTGCCTATATTTATATATATTTTTTTCAAGAACACAGTCTCATAGCTCTTTGCTATGAAAATGCTTTCTTTTCTGTCAAGCACAATGTAAACACAGTCATCCAGATTTAGCAGGCTCCCTCCTCAGCAATGTGTCAGGGCAGATCTTCTGCCAGCCTACACCCAGGGAAACTCAGTGCTTACACAATGATAACCTCTGCTTTTGCTATAATCCCTCCTGGCCAGGGCTGGCACAAACCTTACACCTGTGTGTGCTGCTGTGATCACCCCCAGGCAAGGAGAGTGGCTGGGCAGCTGTGGCTGGGCAAGAGGAATGTCCTCAGGGTGTGCTGGCTGCCAGGAGCTGTGGGGTGGCTTCTCTGTGCCCAGTCACTGCCTGCCCTCTGACATTTATTTTCTATAGAGGGATTACTTGTCTTTGTGGTTGCTGAAGAAACCAGGCTGCTTGAACAGCACTGAAAGCCATCAGGCTGATCGTCCTGGCAATGGGGCCAGCCCTCCATCCTGGCCAAGTTTTCAGATTTCAGCAATGATTGGAGCTCTCTTTCCTGGGCATCTCCAAGGGGGTCCAAGGGAAGGGACAACACATGGGCACCTGGGGAGTGCTGGAAAGTGATGGCTCTTTGCTCTTTTCCCTGTCTCTTCAAGTAGTAGGCTGGTTATTAGATAGCAGCCTTCCAATATTAGAAGCCTCATGCATGCGTTTCAGTTGTGTCTGCAAATGAAAATCAGGGTCTGGAAAAAATGCCACGACAGACTAAAAATCACTGGGAGCAAACCACAGCAAAACACTATTTCTCTATCTTTTATTATTCCTGTACCCATTCAGTTCTTTTTATGACAAAACACTTGGCTAAAACCAGGGATCAATTCTCATTCAACAAAGGAAATCTTATAAAAAAAGTAATTATTTTCACTCTCTGTTTTTTGAGGAACAATAGAAGCCAGACAGCAGTTCTGATCCAAGCTAGGACATATTCAGATTTTGTCAGACAATGCACTGACTTAGTTCTTGTCTTTATTTGAAATGATTAAATGTCACAGATTTCCTTATCTTAGCGCTTTATTTACTGTCATTTTGGCACCTCTGTTTTGTTCCTGGTATGCTTTCTGTGGCTTCGACTAGACCATAAAGGGAATATAGCTCCTTCTATCTACACTGCCAGCATCTTTCCGCTGCATCCCTGCATTGTCTTTCCCTGCTCCCAGGCCTGTTGTGGAGCCAGGACAGGTGGAAATGTGGGAGGCTCTGAAGCTGACACTGAGCTGCATAAAGAGGCAACTCCCAGATACTACCCATCATTGGGCCACGGTTTTGTTTTTTGATTGATTATTTTCAAAGGTAAAAAAAACAAACAAAAAAAAAACCCTTCAAGTTACCTCAGTCGAGGAAGTTAATTTATTTACATACAAGAGGCTTGAGTTTAGACACAAATATAACCCAAGATAACCTTTCCTTCTCTGTTATAACTAAAGGGAGTTTATTCAAGGACTTATCAGACCCTCTCTTCCCACATGCTTGAGAGCAGGAAGACCACATAAGTGGATTAGCCTGTAGTTCCACCTGTAGCGGCCACAGAGTAAAGGCCAACCCCTGAAACTTCAAGAAAGTCGGTAAACAATCACACCACAAAGGTCTGGCTATCATGTCAACAGAGCCTTGTAAAACACACACTCGGCATGAGAATTGGCACAGCCTTTGAAGCAAAAAAAAACTGAAAACAGGATTAAGTCTGACCCTGCAATGAGAGGAAACCCCCAGGCTGGGCCATGAGAAATGCACTGTGCTGATGGCTGTGAGTTTTCAGTGAGTAGTGGAGGTAGCTCCAATCCTGGCAGCCAACATGCTTCAAAAAAAACCACAGGTGGGATGTGGCAAGACTGACTGGCTCTGTCCCAGCTTTGGGCACTAATGGCTGCTCCAAAGCTGTATCTACATGGGGACGAATGTCACTTGGCCTCACAGTCACCTGCAAAACAATCTTAAAATGTTGAGTTTCTCTCCATTCTGTCCACAAAGGGAGTTAAAACCAGGGTTAGGTTTATCACTGCCATCCCTTTTCTGCCTCCACCAGAGCTTGGCCATAGCTCTAGTGACAAAGTTGGAAGTGTCCAACACTTACAGAACATTCTGCCTGTATTTCTCACTAGAAGTCGCATCTATGACCTAATTCTCTATAGTTCAGTTATATTCACCGTTTGCTGCATTTTTCTTTGAATATAGACAAAAAATATATATAAAAATCAAAGTTAAATAGAGATTACAGTGCTGAGAATTATATTCAACATTGTATGACTGGAAATACATACCAGTATTCATGGCCTGAAAGCATAACTCAAATCCAATCCTTTTTTTGTTTGTAGATGCAGCTCAGGAGAATCTCGAAGTTATTCCAATAATATAAATAAAATTTCAACATTATAGGTACCTTTAACAACTGGATTATCTTCCCACTGCGCTCCCTTTCAAACTGCCCAATGCAAAATATCCTTGTAATAGCCCCCGACTGCCCAAAGTAAAACGAATCCAGAGAGAGCCAACGCATGCTGACAGATGTGGGAGAAACAGCAGTTATTTTTCATTCCAATCAGTACTTTATGAAGATTCAAGATATCACTTGATTAAGTATCAAACTCCTCAACTTTCCCCCAGGTTAGGACAGGTTTGTGGAAACCACACAAACACAGTGTTGACTTCACCTACTCTTTCCTCCTTGCAGTCTCCTTCTCTCCAGATAAGAGGAAGATAATGCGTTGATTTACACAAGAAATCTGTCCCAGAGCTGCAAATAAACATTTCCTTGCACTCCCTCCTGCAGTCCCTGTTCCTACCCAGCGCTGCCCCCAAACCTGTGCTGCTCTTGCATGAAGGGTTAGACCATTTCTTGCTGTCATTTCCCTCTACTTCTCTTGCTGCCTAGTCTGTTCCTAGCATTTAACACAATTAAATTTGTTTCTTTTTATAAACTGCTAGCCTAAAATTTACCTTAACTACTGCTGTGTATCAAAGGGTCTTGTGACCAAATACCACTGAGTACAAGGGACCCTGGCAGACACACTGTGAATTTGGAATACAGATGTTACCAAAGCTGCCGTTTCTCATTTACAATCTCCCAGGACTTTGCTGCTTGCCAGTGAGTGCTGAGGAGCAGAACTGGACAACAGCTGCTTCCAGAGTGCCGAGAAGTTGGCACCTCAAAGAGGAAGTTTAATATTCAGCATGAAATTCTTCATATCTTGGCTGTGGAGCAGTCGTCTCCAATCCCTGCAGATACCTCATTTGCATTGATAAGCACTGCAAAAACATGAAAGCACTCACCACACTGGCTTAAAAAGCCCAACAGCATCACGGTCACAACTGGAGTGAACGACCGTGAGTCACTGCTCCACCAGAGAGAGCACACAGCCGTGACTAAGATCCTTGGAAGGAAAAAAGTTGGCAGGTTGATGCCTAACCTAGGAACAAGAACCTCTGAATCATCATCTCTCAAAGTATCCAAATCAGAATGATATTAGGTGCCAGATTTCTGCACTGAGAGATCCAAGATGTACTTCCCTTGCTGCAGCAATATAAGTCTCATTTATTACACTTTCAGATGCACCAAACATGGGGAAAAGTATACACAGAACCCTTCCCTGTGCCATCTCCTTCCCCAGTCCTGATCATGTGCTATTCCCTGACCCTGTGTTTGACTCTAATTTGTGCTGATTACAAGACTTATCTCTGTGTAGGAAACCTCAGCTGTGAAGCAGGTTGGATTGTACATCCCACCCCTATCTCTGCAAGTCTGACATCTCTAATTCCACAGATGTCTTGGGTATCTCCGGACCGCCCTCAGTTTTATTCCTGCTGGGTTGTTTAAGGTTTCATGACCTTTTTTAATTGTAATTTGACTGGTATTTTATAGGTGGCCAAAGGCACAGCCCATGCATCGGATGCATCCAGAGCCAGTCCTGTTGCCCAAGGATGTGGGAAAGGTCTCCTTGTCCATTCCAACAAGAATGGTACCCCGGACTTCTCAGAAGAAATCTTTTTTTCACAAGAATTACAACCCAGTAATGATGTAGAGATATGAAGACTTGGACATACATACTATGGGATGTTCATCGTCTAACTTTTTAAAAATGCCTCCTTTCTCTGATACCACTCCAAGTGATGAAATGAAACGCATTGTTGTAAGGAAAAAAAAGATCTTCTCATGTTTGTGCTGCAAAACAGCAGGAATAGATTCAGCACAGACAGATAAAGAGGTGATAGGAACATCTAGCAGTGTTTGGTGTCAGCCCACGTGGGAGTGATGCCCAATGCTCTATTTCATCACTTCACTGTGGCATCCAGGTCAAGGTTGGCATGAGTTTCAATCTTGTCTTATTAAATTTATCAACATCAATTATACTTTAATTGTTTGCTCTTTTAGTTATGTTTCTGTATCTGATGTTGATTTTCTTCTGCAGGTAACCAGAGCAATGAAAACATTAAATGAACCTGAAGTGAGCTTAAGTCAATGCAACATAATCAAAGAGTTTATCTGTTGTACCATAATAACGATATGAGATCACACACACTGCTGAGAGCAGATTGTGTAAACAAGAAGTGTCTTATACAAGCTGCTACAGCATTCTTTATCAGAAAGCTTTCATTGCTGTCAAGTATAGTTAGTCATTAAGCTCAAAAAAGGCTGAAGGAGTTGGGGATGTTCAGCTTGGAGAAGACAAGGCTCCAGGGAAACCACACTGCAGCATTCCAATACTTAAAGGGAGCTAATAAACAGAAGGGAGACAATGTTTACATGATCTGATAATGTAGAACAGGAAGAAACTGTTTTAATCTGAAAGAGTAGAGGTTTTAATTGGAGATAAGGAGGAAATTCTTTACTCAGAGGGTGGTGAGGCCCTGGAAGAGGTTACCCAGAGAAGCTGTGGATGCTCTGTCCCTGCAGGGGCCCAAGGCCAGGTTGGATGGGGCCTGGGCAGCCTGGGCTGGTGCCTGAGGTACTGGTTGGGAATCCTGACCATGACCATGGGTTGGAACTGGATGGCCTTTGAGGCTCCTTCCAACCCAAGCCATTCTGTGATTCTGTGATCTTGACTTCCCTTCCTCCTATGGTGATTGATACTCCTTCTGGTAAGGAATCATGTTTGATTAGTAATTTTGTATGAAGCAATGAACCCACTATGTTAAAACCAAACAGCAGGCAATCATCACAGATTGTATGAAACACTGTAATGACAAAAGAAATCATTACTGTACAGAGATTTTGATTTGGCTTTTGGCAAGGAAATACTTCTAAATATCACATATGATTACGGAATGTTTACCAAAGCCAGGGAGAGAGCAAGGTGACCGTTTCCAGGAAAGAAATGGGGAAAAGACCAGAATAAAAATAGTCAGATCAGAGCTATTCATTCTGTTGTGAACTGGAATCCCCCAGTGTAGCAACAGTCTGACCTGAATGAATGCAAATTACTTAAGGGCCAGGGAACAGCAAACAAAATAACTCAGGACACTGCCAACAGAACTGCCACTGCAGGATCAGGATTTCATCACTCCAGAAAAGACTGAACATTCCCACAGGGAATTCTGAAGCAGTTGCTCTTGCCCTTGAGGGATATGGCTGTATCTAAGACAGTAGCCAAGGACAAATGCTGTAGAGAATGAACTGGAGAACCCATCATCTGCCCTTACGGTGTGGGGTGCAGGCATCTCAGTAATGCCATGCCCACAGCAGTTTTGAGGCCAAGTTCAGAAACACTAACAATAACGGGCAGTTGCCAAATGAAATCCTCTGAACTAGATGTCTTACTTGCTTTCTAATTTCACCTTCCTCTCTACCACACTGCTATGAAAAGCTGTGGCTCTGCTCATTAAAGTGTCCCGAGTTCTATGTTCTGATAAGAAATGAATTTAAAAAGCCATAAAATGCTTGATCCAGTAACAAAAATAACAATAATAACATTGTTCTGATCTTCAGAAGTAAAACCTATCAGAAAGTTGTTTAACAGCAAACTTCCAGCTTTTCGTGATTCCAAAGAAAAGAATTCATGGCATCTCAAAATTTCTAAACAGACAATTTTATTGTCTCTGTTCCTGCAAAATCAGGTGAGCTAAATGGAATCACTGGCACAGCTTCATATTTCTCATGGCTTATATAATTCTTACAATTCTTTAAACAGAAAGCATATGGCATGCTAGACAGAGCAGCAAGCTTGAAACTAAGAGCATCCATTTGAGTCTGACACTGCTGCCCAATTTCTGTCTTCTTTCTGCACCCACAGCTGCCAGTGAGGATGTAGGAGTATATGCCAGGAATGCAGACACTCAGCTTGAGAGGGCAATAGTATCTTTCTGTTTCCTCTTATATAAAACAAGGAAGACAATACTAAGTTACGTATCTCACCTTAGGTTATCACTGCATAGCATTCTGCAGTGCAGGGCAACTCAAGACCTTGCACTGTCTGATTCTTCAATAGGACTGGTACAGTGTCAAAAGTTGTGCATGGTTATCCCTAAAAGCTGCATATGTGTGTAGTCTTCAGTCCCAATAACTGGTGTGCCTAAACACAAGCATGGCCCAGAGCCCATGCTCCATCTGAATGCAGTGGGGAAAGAGACAGATGCTTCTCCATTGTTCAACCAATATGTATGTCTCCTTATCCTCTTTCAACCCCTCACCCACCAGAAAATCCATCTGAAATTTGTATTTCCAGCCTCAGACTGAGAGTCCCAGATCTGATCAGATGCAGGATGCTTTAGCAGAACATTAGCAGAAGGCAAAGCTTGATCGTATGGCAGCTTGCTTCCCAACACTTTCTCAAGGATTACACCAGAGGTAGAATGGACAGGACGATGTACAAGGGGAATGTCCATCTCTGCAGTTCTTCCAGACACTGAAGCTGGACTTCTGGCAGCTTCCGAGAAGCTGATAGCAGACCCAGACTGGAGTGGGGAGGGCTGCTGGTAACAGATGATATGGTTTAACCTCTCATGAAATTACCATGATACCAGCAGGTAACATGCTATTAAGTCTTAGGGCAGCGTAGGCTCTGAGGGTGTGGGAGGGGGTGTTTTTCTCTCTCCCAAAACTCGTAAGCACATTCCTCAGCTACAGTGACCTGACTGAAAGGGTGGAGGAAGGAGGATTTCACCTCAAGTTAGAAGTGTTTCTGCTGAAGCAGAAAGTAAAGGTGACACTGAGATCTCCTCCTTCTTCACAGGTCCTTATTCTACTGCACTTCAGTAATGTTCAAACCCCACAGCCTGCCTCCTCCAGCGGGAAGCCCACATGCTCTGCATCTGGTGTCAAGATGCATGACTGTGGGAGACTTGGGCATGGTGTGCTCTGAGACTGGCATAGCAACCTGCCTACCATCATGGAACAGCAAGGAGAACGTGGATAACTTTTCTCCTGCATAGGAAAGACCTCTTCTTAAAGGCTTCTGCCCTCATAATTCTCAGCTGATAAACACCACTGGGACGTTTGTTGACCTGCACGTAGCTGTAGCTGGGAAGAACATTCCCACTCATCTGGCTCTGGTCCAGCTATCATGCCTAGACTGAGCACACTGGGCTTGGCTTTCTCAACACTTGGGCTACTGAGCACAGCTCTCATTAGCTGGCAACCTCCTGGCACACTGCAGCAGCCAGGCGTGGCCAGCTCGGTGCCAACACTTCCCAACTGCTCCGAGCAGACCTTGCCACTCAGCGACCCAGGACAGGAGCCAGCTCTGTGGTCCCTTCCCTGTTGTTATGCTGTGCTCCAGCTGCACCGTTTCAAGACACTTATGCTCCTGAGGAGCAACGAAACTGTTGCCCAACATGGAGAGTCTGACTGCTTGAGATGTTGGTTCCAAAGAACTGGAATCATACCAGGAACCTGCTAGCTGCCAGATCAAAAACAAATACTGAGCAGTCAGTCCCTTTCCCTCCCACCTCCATCTGAAGGTAAATACAGCAGCAACCTTTCCCCTCACACCCTTCCCAGGTTCTCCCAGTAGCAGTTTCCTTTCCACCTTCAAAACAAGTGACAGTAAACAGCCCAATTTGTCTGCTGGTAGAGAGAGAAAAAAAAAAAAGGAAACGGCGTCATTGGTGTCCCTAAGTACACTGCTGAGTATCAGAGAAATGCCTGTTCAGAGGATTAAGCCCTGAAGCAAAAATGCTAGAGGATCACACTAAAGCAACTCTTGACCAGTTCTTCAGGAAATACATTGCAGATTTTTCATGGCATAGTATTTCGGAATAGTTTTCTCCCTGCAATCTGTACAGAGATCCAGGGGAGCATTACACCCAAGTTACACCTACACAAATAATTGCTTTTTCTGACTCACACAAGTTCAGGCTGTTGTGAAAAAGGAGCTGACATACAAAGCTACAGGATGAAAAATCTTGGTCAAACTCCGCTAGTTTTCCTACACTGAAAAGAGATAAAAAATTAATGGAGAAAGACAATTGGAAGGAACTAAGGGAAGATGCCCTGGGGAGGTGTTTTATTCTCTAATTCAGACAAGACAAAGTTAGATGCAGACATAATTACCGAATGGCCAATTTAGGGTTTTCCTTGGAGTTCTCTCCCACTTAAAGTGAAATAACGAAAAGAAATATATTTGCTGAAATGTAAGAGAATTCCCTCTGCATGTCATTGGAGTGGATCCTCACCCTTGAGGAAGCTCTGTTCTCAGACCCTTTAGTATAGGTGAGAAAAGTCAGGAAGAAAGTTTGATGCTGGAGGCTGAAGGTAGCACCGCCAGCCCTCCAACACCTCACCTTCAGAAAGACTTCCTGGTTTCACTGGGATTAACAAGCAGGTCCAACAGCAAGAAAGGAACGAAGGAGCTGAAGGGGAAAAAGCTGTAGGTACCCACTTGGTAGTGTAGGCAGTAAACTGACAGCCAAATTAGATGGGTTGGTTTATTTAACTGAGGACAAGAGGGGATTCCTGTGTTGAGTTCTCCAATTGTTACATATGCTAGGAGCCTCCCAGCACCGCTCTGGTCGTTTGTATAATGGATTTAAGGAAAGGAAGATAGTGTTAACACATTTGGAACAAACACCGAGCTAACAACCTCCTCTTGTGTCCTGCCATATGTAATGTGCTCTGTTACAAGATCAAAATCAACAGCAAAACCTGCATTCTATAAGGAGAAAAACAAGAAATAAATCTTAACTCATTCTACAGAAACCAAAGAATATTGGGAGTAAGAAAGAAGCCATGCACAGGTAGAACTGATGAGGTAACTGCTAACAAGGGTAACTAAATCTAACCCCACTTCAGGCAAGGACAGTCAAGTTCAGCTCTGAAATGCTGAGTTTGGTGCTTCTAAAAGCTGACTTCAATGGGCTTGCTGAAGAGCAAGGGGGAGAAGGGGAAAGCAAAGCAAAATTTGGGTGCTTTTGACTTTCATTGGGAGCTACTGGAGTGAATGTGGCTGGTGGGCAGCAACGTATTTCTCAATACTGACTTCCATTTTTGTTGTAAGCTACAAAAAAATTCTGATAGCATCTTGCTAAAAATAACCTTACAAAGGAATTTTTGTCTGTGAGTGTTCATTCTGTGCGTAACTTTATCTATGTTATTTCTTCAGGTTTGGAAAGTTAAGACATTAATACTATCGGAATTCTGAAGCTTATCAGAAAAGCTCTGGGGCATTCCTTCAGTTCTTGTGTGTTAATGGTTTAAGAACATTTCCCCAATTGCACAAGACGGAAAACACTGGAGGACTCCGCAGGCTGCAGGAAAGTTTGCTGCTGATAAATTTGCTCTGGGTGACTGTACGCACTGAAAACGCAACTCCACTGTTTAACTCAGCCTTGCTGCCTGGAAGATGGCCTGAGGGGCACTGCTCATGGCAGTGAACACAGCCAAACACACTGCTCTTACACTATAGATATAGTATTCCTATGCTGTGTTATGGAAAAAGCCATGAAGGTACATCCTGCTTGAACAAAGTATAATGGACAAGGTGATTGTGCTGAGACTATACCGCACCTATTGTACAGCAGATGCCTTTGAAAGCAAGGGTACCACTGAAAGACCAGCCAAACACATAAAGCACATAAAGTCAATATTTAACAGAGATGCTCGACACATGCCTTAGGGAACCATCCATGTCATCTACTTTTCTCATCCAAGTGAGATTAAGCACAGCCAGCTAGGAGCCCAATTTCCTTGTGCAGGCAGTGCATGAAAACCCAATTATCTCCAGAGAACAACAAAGAAACATGAAGTAGAAAACCCATAAATTCAGATCCTCCTCCAACCATTCCAGTAGCTCGAGGGTCCCTTAAAGCCCAATACAGGGAGAAGAGCAACACCAGAGGGCCCATGAACCAAACTGCTGCAGATCCTTTCTCACTGCTGAAAATAAAGGAAGCCAAGTATCCTGCTCTGCTCCATGATCTGAACAACACATAGGGATTTCTGCAGCTCCACACAGGTGGTCTGGCACCAGCAATTACCTTTTCAGAACATTTTTGTTCAACCACGCTTCACCTCTCTCTCAGCTTTGATACGGCTCTGTGGGGTGGTGGAGCTTTCACAAATACATCAGTGAAGTCATTGGGTAGCAGCTCACAGAAACTGTCAGAAACTTAAAAACTATCAAATCAGACAATTTTTTTTATGACGAACAGTTGACCCACACTCAAAACAGAGATGCTGAATGCTTTAAGGCACAGCCGATTGCAATCTGAATTTCCATGTCCAACTCTCTCCTTTTAATAAAAATAAAGATTATCATCAGTGTGCAGTTGTTCATTTCATACCTTCCAAGAAAGTGGTTTTCCACTGCAGTAATTAAGCATTAGGCGGACTCTTTCTTCTTTTGGAGAAAGTCTGATATGACATTATATGAGCTAAAGACTTGAGGAGAAAAAAAGGAAATCGATAGAACTTTGTTCAGCAAAGATTTAAGATCATTACTGCAAAATAGCCCATTGTTTCCCAACTGGAATGCATTCACTATAAATCAGAATATGAAACTGAGTACCTTGGCTAGCAGCCTAAACCTTGAACAATGCTTCATGCACACAGCAACCTCCTGGGAGATACATGTAGTATCTTATCCCTGAAAAACAAAGCAACATCTCTTCATCCAACTCAGATATAAGAACATACAGAAAGGATCTGAAGGTAGAACTGTTGCTCTCCTCTACCCTGCTTAGGATTTCCCAAGCAATTTCCAGAACCACCATCAGAACCTCACCTCTCCTTTTGAACCAAGGTCCTGCACTGCAGTGATATCTTCTTGCTGCCCACGTGCGCTGAAAAAGCAGAGAACTGTGCTATATCATGGAGCACTTAAGAGACTCACATGGATAGTAAAATCCTAATAGGATTGAAGCTTCTGACAGAGAGACCAACACATAATATGGAGCAGTTTTATGGAGCATTCAGCTTTCTTGAAGAGGCTAAAGAGGTCATAAGGCATTGCCTACAGCAAGAGAGCAATCTGGCAATATGGCCTCAGGACAAGGGTTCTAATTTGCCCTTCAGTGTTTCACAACCACTTGAAAGCGCAATTGCTTTCTTTCAAAAGCACTGTGCTTTTGCAGAATGAACTCTGTGCTAAACAAATGCCTCCAAGCACGTTCAGTCTTTAGAGCAGTATGTGCTGTGATGTGAGATTACATGAGGAAATAAAGCATGCTTTGCCATGATGTGGCTGAACAGCAGCTTCCTCCATCAGTAGAAATGAGATGAACTTGCTTGTGGGACAGAGAAACGCTCCTGTAGATGCTGTCAGCACTGCACTGCATCTTTACGAGCTGTTCAAACGCAGTGTTAGAAGTGACTGGATTTGCTGTTACCTTTGGTCTAACACACATCCCTGCAGCCACGTTATGGCTGGGACTGTGGGACAAGCACAGGTAGCAACCCCAACACAACAAAGATTTATGGCAGGATCCACAGCAGGGGGGAGCTCTGGGAGCAGCCATTCTTCATGTGTCTCCAACCGCATCAGTGTGGTTCACCAGACCACGTGCTATCTGTGTCCCAGTGCACCACAACGTGTTCTCAGTACTGTCGCCTGCTCTGCGACCCAAGGAAAACCTGCAAACGTTCCCCAGTGATTATTCAGAGGTATTCAACCTGCCCTCGTGCTGAATCCACCCTGTTTGTTCCACATGAACCTCTGACTTCTTTTCAAATGGCAGGACTTTCTTTGATGGTATGCCTGAGTCTTGCTTAACCCAAATGTTGCGTTAGCCATCAGTGGCAATGTGATTTACCTCCCAACTTGGGCACTGATAAAATCTGCTCCTGCCCTCAGTATGAAGTCTTGTTGCTCTTGTAGCTACTGCGAATCTCTTGTAGCTACTGCGAAGCCCAACATTGAGAACATTCCCATCTTTCCAGTACCCCAATTCCTAGAGAGAGTCACCTGCAAAATATCAGACCTCAGCAGAAAAGCCCCTACAAGCAGGTGGTCTCACTGAGGTTCAGATCCAATCTGGACTTCAAGCCAAAGGAATAAACATTCCTAACTTTTGCGAGTAATTTCACCCCTGGGATGAAAGAAAGATCTCTTTGCAGACCTTTGGCTGAAGAGAATCAAAATGAAATCTCTGCCAAATCCTGGGCTGAGAGCCAGTGATGTCTGTGGGACTTTCCCCAGTTAATACAGTACATTTAGTATCGTACTCTCAAATCTTTTTTCCAGACTTGTGCTTGAAAACAACTCCCTTAGGTTATATAATTTCTTCACCAAACAGCAGTCTATTAGCACAAATTTGAAAGAAAAACAAATCTTTCTCTTATTTGATACGTTGATTATATCATGAATTATATCTGGGTCTGAAAGTACATTTTCATTTAGACTTTTGTCAGATATACTTACTGCATATCGAATAGCACGTGGTGGAATCCTCTTCCAAAGATGCTTGAACAAATTCTGCACAACATACTTGTCAAAAAGAAAACTACTGACACCAGAACAGGGACATCCAGCACATTATGTTAAAATGGGATCCAGGTTGCTCTAGAGTCTGTGAGCTCACAACAGTGAGGATTTGTGTAGATAACCAAATTCTTCTTCCCTTACTTTGGAAGGAATCTCTTGCAGTCAGTGAAGGGGTTTGCAAGGTCAGATGTTAGCAGCATAAGGGTCACGAGATCTATTTCCCAACATGTAGAATTCCTGACATTACTCACCATAGCAGCTGAAGGAGCGCAGAGCAATGCTGCTCAGCATCTGCAAAGAAATCCTTCCACGTTCTGCAAGACCCTGAGCAGTTACATGCCATATAACCATTAACTCACCAAAGATTTGAGAAGAAACAGATTTGAAGCTGCTTTTGTCCGATGTATGAAGTGCTTTGCTTTCTCAAGAGACAGTGGTAGCTGCTCCATTTTTTCCTACACTCTCATGACACAGCTGCATGCCTTGCACATTTTGTATTCATTATTTTCACTTTCCTGCCATTGCGAAAGGACTGCATGTTTGGCCACTGCCCTAATGCTTAATGTAGATAGCTTTCTGTCATTTTCGAAGGGTGCCGTGTGTTGGGCATGGCACTGCACCCTGCCTAGGAGGGCACAGTGAGGCAGGGATGGCTGTGACCAGTGGCTCCCCACTTCCAATCTCAGCTGCCAGCTGCCAGCATGCATCTGCTGGCAAAGCATAGGGGGCTACGGGGAGGGCTTCTGCTTTGGATATGTCACATTTGCACCACTGCAGCACACTGAGTTGGATATTGCTGTTGACTTTCTTATTTGCTGTAAAAACAGAAAATTATTTCAACTCACGCATTTTGGAACCCGAACTCACACTGGATCTTGTCTTCAGGGAATACGATGGGGCTTTGCATACCTATGTTTGCTCAAACAGAAGAGCTGTTGGCTGTCAGAGGGGTGAGGGTGTAGGTTCAGACGTATATCACAGCAGGAAAATCAGTGGTACGACCCACATTCACTTCTGTATTACTCTGGATTGTGAAAACATTTGTGAAATGCTTTTGGGATTAACAGTGTTCTGTTTGGAGCTTATAATATCAAATTCACATTCTCTCTCAGCTGCAGAGGAAATAGAAAGCAAACATTTGAACGAGGCAGCGAGCAGGGCTGGCTCACTCCATTTCCAGACCAAGGCCCTGAAATATTTCAGCCAGGACTGCAGCTATATCACCCGTGTAAGTCTCCTTCTGGCTTCTCTCTTTGGTTTACTGCCAAGGGCAGACAGGCAGCAAAGCGAAAAATAAAGCTGTTTTTGAGGAAAGTTACACCACCACCTACAGACAGAAGGGCAAACATTTGAAGCTGACAGGATTACAGCCTGGGCACGGAGAGGGATGTGTGTATTTATGTGTAGATGGATGGATGGATGGGTGAATGGATGGGTGAATGGATAGATGGGAAATGGAATGCTGAGAAAGCATTGCAATGCTGGAGAGTGCTGCAGAGTACAGCAATAAAAATGATGGTGTGGGAGAAGGTCTGAAAGCATCTGGCTAGGTGAGGAAGATACACCTCCTCTTACTAAACCTGTGCTTTTCCATAAGCAAATATCCATTTTCATTCCTGCTTCTTTTGAATGTATTGCTTCTTTCATCTTGTTTCTTGAGAATCCTATCAAAATGGGGGAACAGTGCTTCTCAGTTAGGCACTTCAGTACACACCCTGCAATCCATCAGCCACAGTACCCAGAGGAAGGGGTATGTGATGCTAAACAGAGCAGCCCTGAGCTCCTTCCACGTACAGGTACCATACAGGTAAGGCAGAGCCACAGGGGAACTCAGGTCCCTCCTGTCAGTGGCCATGGCTCAGCACAACCCTCTCTCTGTTGCAGCAGGCCAGACACGAGGAGGGTACACCCTAGGAAAGGCTGCACAGCCCATCACAAAAAGAACACTCGTTTTTCTCTGAGGGAAGGAGAGCCCAGAAGTGAGCAGTGAGCCTGCCAGCATCTAGAGAAGGCTGCCAGACCACCTCATCTCCACGCTGTGTCTCTCCTGTGTTCCTGCCAAGACAACTCCCATACGATATCCAAAAGCCCTCATTTTCACGAGGAAGCCCAGCAATTTGCTCACCCCTTGGCTCTCTGTGTCCCACAGGTAGGAGAAGGGGATCCGTCATGGACAGCAGCCAAGCTGTGGCAGTCAGCTGCAGGGCAGCAAGATGATATTTCTGCCCAAAATCTGGCCTGAGGAACAGGACAAATGTGCAGAGTGGGTGCCAGGGCATGCTCAAGCTGCTCTGACTTCTCAGGGAGAACATGCTGTACCAAACATTTCTCATTGTATATCTTATATAAACAAGGCATTTAGCTCACCACCCGGCACTGGCTTGTGCTAATAAATGCCAGTGGTTTTCCTTGCTTCATGTGTTGAAGCTGCATACTAAAGTCAGCTCAGAGATGCACACAGGATGCTCAGTTTGGATCAAGGCTCTTTGCAATTCATTTAAGCTAGCAGTAATCGAATACAGCTAGAAAAGGAAGCTGCAAATAGGATTTTCTGTACAACTATGACAGAGACCAAATGAACCTGAGGAAAAGCCAACCCTTGCAGCCATCTCTGGGGAAGGACACATAGACAGGCTCAGAACTGTTCCAGAACATTCCCATTTCCAAACAAACCCTACTGCCACTCAGCTTTAACTTCAAACCCATTAACATTTCCATCTGGACAAACTCCATTCACCCCTTTGAGTGGGCTCTCTTTGGCACTGATGCTGGCTGCAGCACAGGCACAGCCCTCCAAACACCAACTGTTGCTCAGAAATTCATTTCATGGTATTCACAGGGCAAGCAAGACACTAAGCAACCACATACACTCCTGAATTTCCCTGGCAAGAGCTGCATGCATCACTCCTGGGCACAATCTCAGGACACACACAGGGTGCTGCAGGGTTTTGACAGAGAAAGGTCGTAGCATCGTACAACTTGGAATTATTTGCAAATATCAGGAAACCTATTTGGTATGTATACCTATATGGCAAGGAGAAATGTCACTACCAAGCTAGCGGGGTCACTTGCTCAGTCACTTTTGCAGAGTGAGGCCTTCTGACACTTCTTTTGACACTGCATTTTGAAAGAAGTGATTTTCCTCTCCTCTCAGCCTTACCTTCCACATAACTCCTCCTTTCCTTCTTTTTTTTCTGAGCAGACAGCAGTGAGCACACCTCCTCAGCCCCAGGAAGAGGTCGTTAATCTCTGCCCTCTGGCTGCAGCAATGGGAGATTCTGCTTTGCTCCTCTCATCCGGAAAGCTTTCCCAGCCCCTCGCAGGCATAAATGCTACTGCAGCCAGACTTCAGATTCCTGTCGTATTTTTCTACCTGTGAAGGTTTGTGCATCAGGCAGAAGGCATGAGACTCATTAAAAGCCGTTCTTTTTGAGCAGGTCCAAAGTGACGGGCTAAAACCATGCAGGTTTGTGTTCATGCCCAGGATGGACGCAGATATTTAGCACTGGGGTCAACTCGTGTAGTTGGTTTTGTTTTGAGACTACAAAGATGCCAATTAGTGGCACAGCTGTGCTCATCACTGACCTAATCTGTAACGCAGCAAAGGTAAAAAAGGCCCCATAACCTCTTATTACTTCCCTGAGCCGGACACTTTGAACACCTGGTAATTTTCTTTATATAATTATTTGTTTTGCTGCAGCATGACTGCGTTGTTTTGCTCATTGCTAAGCAATTAACAGTTTGTCCTTCCAGAAATATCCGACGCCCCAGACGCTATTAGCTCGTCGGAACGTATTCAACAAAAACATTCCAGCTGAAACTCTGCAGCGCCTCTTCCACTTTCTGGGACGAGCACCTCTCCAGCCACATCCCCCCATTACCAGAACAACACACCAGGACAGGACCACCAGGAAGGGCTTGTTCCTGGTCAAGCCTTCATCCTGCTCTGTTCCACACAACCTTCTCATCCCACATCACTTTTGAGGCTGCCAGATTTCTTGCAAGACCTCATTTTCATGGCACCAGTGAAGAAGCTGACCTTCACTCTAACAGTGATGGATGGCTCTTGTACCACGTTCCCATGGCTTCCAGGCAGCAGCCAGCTTTGGGATTTCAGAGAGGCCAGAATCTTAGTTACCCTGCCAGCATGTTTAATTTCTGACCTATGGACCCAGAAGTGCTTAGACAAGCTTCAAGAGTAACTTGTGGGACAGATTTCCCTGAAGCCAGCAATCTTTTGGTCACTCTGGGTCATTCAGCCTGGGAACAGCCTGCTGGAAAGTGAGCACAGTGCTAACAGATCCCTCTTTTATAATGAGCCTATCAGACACAATCCTTTCTAAAGGACCCACATTGGCTCTCAGGATCAGTATCTTCCAAAGCAAATTTGAAATAACCAAACATTACCTCAGAATAAAACCTCTATCTGCCAAATACTTTTTTTTTTCCCCTTTCGTTTATTTATAAATGTACGCACTGAGGGAGTGTGGATGAGACTTAGAAGTCACACCATGGTTTTGTTTATGGGCATTAAGATAGAGTCACAGTCTTTTTGCTTACAATACCTAAAAATTGCAGTTGTGACTGACATTTGAAATGCAGAAATCCAAACAATCAGAAATTCCTTTCTCTGAATCTGCTGGGCAGTGCACGTAGCACCAGGACTTGGTGTGCTCATTTCCCAGGCTGTTACCATCAAAAATGACCACAATGGAGCAGAGCTAAGGGCCACCTGTCCTGTTAATCTGCAACCTGCTATGAGAAAGCCATAAAAACATGCATGTGGTAGTACTTTCCCCTAGGAATGCTCTCCTGCCTCTGGCAATTCATAGATCCATGCCTCCATGTGTTCTCAGGATATTGGGAAGGAGCAGTATCTGATACATTTAACATACGTTATCTCTAATTCAGAATACAGCTTCAAAATTACATATATATTTAATAAAAGTCTAATATTTTCTTACATACAAGTACAAAAGCAACTTCACTGCTTTATTTACACGTTCTCTAGTGAGAATCTCTTTTAGAAAATCAGTTTAGTCGAGGTGTGATACTCAGTACCTATGCAGTCGTAGCTACAGTGCCAGGTTTCTTTGGCATATTTTGTCTTTCTGTGTCACTTACTTGATTTCAGCGTCACATAAGCTGGTACTTAAAATGCCATCAGTTTAGTTCCTAGCTAGAATCTTTCCTCCATGTAAAACTTGAGCACTCATCATGGAAAGGAAGGAAGAACAGATCCCTCACGGATGAGAAAAACAAGATTCTCCTTCAAATAGGTGGTGACTGAACAAACACAAAGCAAAAGGAACAGGAGGGAGGAGCGTCCCCACAGCAGAGGCTGTACTGACAGAGCCCCACACCACCCCATGTCACAATGCCTACACCAAGGACTCAGGCTCTCTCTCTCTGCCCACCGCTATCTCGGTGTCTCTGAAGCAGCTCCCTTTCCTCAAAGAAGAGCTCTCTCGTTGGCTGTTGAACTGGTAAACTCGTCGCTTAAACAAGCGATGGAGCTTCTCCTGGAACTGGTTCCCGATAAAGCAGTACACCAAAGGGTTGATGCAGCTGTTGGCAAATGCCATGCAGATTCCAAATGGCAGCGCTGTGTCGATGATCCCCGTCACATCACAGTCGTCAATGACGTTCAGATGAGCCAGGGCATCCAAAAAGGTCAGAATGTGAAATGGGAGCCAGCAAATTAAGAAGGCCACAACAACAGCAGCCACCAGCTTTAGGACTTTGTCCCTCTTCTGCTTGTTTTTGCCAAACTCCTGTGCTTTTATCAAGTGCCTCCTGATCCAGACGTAGCACGTGGTTATCACTGTCAAGGGGATGAAGAAGCCAAGTGCGTTTTTCAGGAAGGCAGTTCCCACAGACCACTCTGCATAATTCTCATGAGGAAATGCCATAATGCAAGCTTTTACCTCCATGCTTTTAATGTAGTGTGTGTCACGGAAATAAAGAGTTGGGAGGGAGGACAAACAGGCAAGGCCCCACACAACCAGCGCTACAAAATATGCCTGATGTGGAGTTCTTCTTTGGGAACGAATAGGATGGACAATTGCATGGTACCGGTCCACGCTCATGCACGTAATGAAAAATATGCTTGCAAACATGTTCAGACACAGGACAGAGCTGGAGATTTTGCACATGAGAGATCCAAAGATCCAGTTGTACCCCTGTGCATAATAGGTAGCCCAGAAGGGAAGGGTGGCGAGACACAGCAAGTCTGCCATAGCCAAGTTGAAGATGTAGATATTAGCGACTGTTCTGGGGCTGCTGCGATGACAGAGCACCACAACCACCACGCTGTTGCCAACCAAACCCAGAACAAAAACCACAGAGAAGAATGCAGGAATTAATGAAAACTGGTAATTGGAAGAGGTCAGCGGGCAGGGAGGAGGTGAGCTCAACGTCGATGTGTTTGACTGTGCTGTGTAGAGGACCTGGAGAGTTTCCCTGGTGGTGATGAGCATGGAGTAGTTCTGCATGTTGATATTGGTAGAAAGAGAGGTTCTGTAGGAAATTCATGTGCTATCAGCACTGTGCTATCACATCGCTCACCTGCGGATCAGAAAATGAGTGTGAGACATACACTCTGCAGCCAGCTCAGTTCTAGAATCACACGGTCATAATAAAATCAAATCACTTAAAATGATGTTGGAAAGCCGACAGCTGAAATATCAGGCAACCCTGCTGGACTCTTTTCTTCCATCCCACTAATTGGATGCAATTAGCACCAGGGAGGTCATGGCACTTTTTAATTAGCTGGGCAGAAAAGCGAGCAGCTGGGTTTTATCTGCTATTACAGATGGTGCTTTCTGTGACCAGCAGAGCAGAAAGATGATTGACTCAGGAGCTACAGATACTTCAGGAACTTCTGAGACGAAAGGCAGGACTGAAGCTCCTTGAAATCATTTTCTTGGATTTCTCATTCTATTTCCAGCAATCTGAACACTTAAAATAATGAAGAAAGGCGGCACTTGTCAGCAGGGTCAGGTTGTTCACACCCGAAGATCTCCTGGGACTTCATAGGCATGAAAGCAGCCTTTTAGTAAGGCTATTGAAAAGCTGGCTTTGACTTTTTTAATTCACAGGGCTGGATACTAAGACACTGAGAGGTCTTTGCAAAACATCACTTACTGTCAGAATCTTTATCAAAGCAAATCCGCACCTCTTGCTTCCACAATGACTTTTAATTAGAAGGACAAAAGAAATATGTTCCATGCAGAGGCAAGCAGTAGACATTCAAATACATGGTCCTTGCAGGCAGTAGATTTAACAGCATTATTTACCACTCCGTTAGAAAGACCAGGACCAGTTTTCAGTAGGGAAAAATACAGTTACCAAGCATCTAAAATAGGAGATCCTCTTGAGAGATCAGTCTTTGTTCCAGTTCAACAGCTCTTGAGCTGGCACTCCAAGCAGAGCATTTTTCAAACTTAAAGACTCTTTAGTTCATAAAGAAATCATACCCAAACATATCATTTTACTTAATGAAAAGACAATTCCTTTTTAATTAAGTCCTAACAAAACCAGTCAGGCATTTAAGAATTCTCAAAGGGCCCTTAAAGCGACAGAAATTTTGACCAAGTAAAGACAACAGAGTTGAGTAATGATGTGTCATTCAGAAGAGGGTAAATGATCATTTCAGAAGTATTTTCTGTATGAACAGTTTAGTATACAACTGTTAATCATTTGCTCAATGCAAAATATGCAACACGCTCCACTGAACACAGACAAAATTGAATTCTAATTGTGTTGTCTCACAGTAATGACAATTCAATAGGAAAATATTAACACATTTCTGCAGCGTGCTGGTATTTAAGGTAACGGATCACAAACCCATGTTCTGTAATCAATCAGGTCTTAAACAGAGCAAGATTCAGGGAAGGGTCTGAAGTCTTTTTCCCTCCTTAACTAAAATGTCCCGAGCCCTTAACATTAACTGCCAGCAGCTTAAATCTTAGAATTAGTAAAAAAAAAAAAAAAAAAAAGAAAAGAACCTTGGATCTCTTCATAGAGGGATCACACCATACTTGATTTTAGGTACATTTCTGACAGTGTTTTGCTGATAAGGATGCTCTTTTCCCTGCACACGAGCAACTCATAGCTTAGAAACAATACAATCATTCCTACTTTTACGTAAGACACATTTTATCACAAACTGTATAAAATTAATGAAAATGATACCCCGACAATCGACAGAAAACATACCTCTGAAGCCTCACTTTTGTCTGGATGTGGCTCCAGAGTTACACGCTCCTTTTTGCTGCTTTCCTTCTGGCAAGTATCACCACCAGCTCTCTGCTCTCTTATATCTTCCCTTTTCCCACCGGGAGAACTTACCCTTCATAACTTGAAAACTGAAATACGAATGCCTGCCAGCTCCTTTTCCTTTTGGAAGCAGAACGCCTTGAGAACCCCCCTTTCCAAGGCCACGTGAGCAAATGCAGTAAATCAGGAGAGAGGAACAAAACGACTGAAAAAAAAATAGAAAGAAAGAAAAAAAGAAAAAGAAAAAGAAAAAAATAAGAAAAGCAAGCAAGCAAAAGGAAATTCACATAAATATGACTGCAGGTTTCTCCAGCAGCACTTGGGCCAGGAGGATACACCCAGACACAACTCCCTTCTTCCTCACCTCCACCCCCCATCCTACATGCAGCACATGTGTGCCTGAATGCAAGGATTAGTGCTTTTCTGCAGGCAGGGGGATTCCCCCACACTGTATGGAGTCCCGCTACTTGCTGTCACACTTGAGAGATGGATGGGCTGTTAGTACTGGCAGAACTGACCGTAATGTGAGCGCCCAGAGGCAGAAAGCAGAGGAAAATCACAGCATCCACACCAGCATTTCTTGTGTAAGAGCTGTGAGCCTGTCCCTCAGTTAGTAGCATGGGAAAGATGCTGCCCAAGTCCTTGGAATGATACGCACACTGCTCAGACCGAGGAGGGCAGCAGGAAAAATCCACATGGCGGAGAGAAGCTTGGACGTGAGGCTGCACTGGGGAAATGCACGATCAAAGTTAGCAGATCAGCAAGCCTGTGAAATCATACTAATTTCCCATCCACACAAAGCTGAGTTTTTCCATCTGCTTCCTCCTCACCTCTCATGCTCCGCCTGACCCCAGGCTCCCTCTACAAGAAGTTCCTGCCTTGTCCAAGAGGTCTGCAGGACAATAAACACTGGGGCAAAGAAAACATCCATAAGCCTTAAACATTTTGTGCTCTGAGTGTAATCTCTGTAGTGGCAGCCTACCTACCAGGGAGATGGGTGCTGTGCTCCCCAGGCAGGCTGCATTTGCCAGGTGGAAAACAACCACAGAAATCCCCCCCATGCACTGCGGGATATCTGACCACGATGGCTGGAGGAAAGCCCAGCACTTGCCCTTGCAAACAGTAATAATAGAGGCTCAAAAAGTCAAGATCTAATCAATAAGCTTTAATGCAAAAAATCTGCACTCAGTTCAAACACACCACAACCAGTGCTGGGAGACAGTTTTGCTCAAAAGGCAAACAAAACAGGTCACATTGGATGTGCAAATGCAAAAGGTGCCCTACTGCAAAGCAACAGAAATGCAGCCCATCGTCCTCTCGCACAGCACAGGTCTGGAGGACTACCAGCTCTCAGGAGAGCGACACGAGTTGTCAGCACTCGCTCTCATCCAAATCCATTAAATATTTTACCAACCATATGTGACAGGACACAGTCAGCTAGGAGTGGTTGCTGCTAATTGTTTTGCGTGGAAACAGCTGCTAGAAGTTTTTGCTCTGTCCTTCAGCATCCAGCGCACTTCGTAAGCGTGGAAAAAAAGTCACAAGCATGAGAATGTTTATTTTGCAAAGATAACAACCTCAGATTGTTTAGATTTAAATATAACATTTTCCCTTCCAGATATACTTTTGATCTTCACAGATACTGGCAGTCTTTCCTGTTCTGTCATTGCCACAAAAACCTTTTAAAACTTTATGCTGGGTCCATATTTCTTTGTAGAAAAGAGCTGAACCTGATGCAGCCAACACAATGGGAGTCCTACCTCGGGCTGCCCTATGCCAAATCCTGCTCTCCTTCTCCCTGTCATTGCTCAATGCGTGAGATCCCTCATCTGATCTCACGTTCTGCTCCAAAACTCCTTTTAGCCACATGCAAAACTTCTACCTCTTGTATTTCCATGTCACTTGTTTCTTTCTCTTACTATTTCAGAGCAAACTCAGCCTTTCCTTTCTACTCTCAAGGCTATACAACTGAAGAGGTCATTGGAAGTGTTTAAAAGCAAGCAAACAAAAAGCAACCACACAAAACACGTCCACTTACTCAAGTAGCAACTTCTGATCAACTGAGCAAGCAGCGTATCAGACTGTTCCAGCAGATTGTCAGAGTCAGCTCCTGAGGTTAAACCTTGCCAGATTCTCAAGACAACATGGAATCTAGCTATGGAGTGTATTCACGGCCTTGATTTGTTTCTTTTGGAGAAAGTGAGAGTGAAAAACCTCTCATAAATGTGCTCCCCGAGGCGAGTCACCCTGTGTGGGTCAGCAAGGCTCTGATCCCTCCAGTGCTGATTTATAGTAGCATTCCCTGATTCTCCCCTACCAAAAAAAAAAAAAACAAAACAAAAAACCACAGTCCCATGGCAGTAGCAGAGAATGGGGACACTGCCTGCACACAGCCTGGGAGCAATGTGTCTGCATTGGACATGGAGCCTTCTGCACGCACGCACCAAAACCATTCCTCCTACAGCTGGGCTCCCTCAGCACTCCATAAACTTTTATAAGCATTCTTCCTTCCCACTTTGTTTGTTTAAGAGTTTCCTCAGGGATTAATTGTAAGATTGGAGTACCTACCTCCCCCTCTTCTTCAGCCCCAGAGCATTTCTGGGGGACCCTCACATCCCTTTGAGGATGTGGCTGTGAGCAGTTCCCCATTGAAAACCAAAGTCCTGCTCACACACAGCAGCTGCAGCTGCTGCCTTGGCTGTGCTGGGTCTTAGCACTGACTCAGGATGCCCATGGAGATGGTGGATCCCTAAAGTTCCATGCTGGAGTGAATTTAAAGATCACCCCTCTGGGATCCATCAGCATACAGTATCAGAACTCTGCTCCCATTCATTTGCTGGAAGGCAATTTCTGAAGCAATTCAGTGTTCACTTGCATCCCACACAGCAGAGGCAGTTCAGGGGCAAGGGGGACACTGTTTCCACATCCAGTATGCAGAAAAAGTTTTCAAGGCAATTTTTTAATGAGATGTTTGCGTCCAGCTGACAGCACTGCCAAGACTGAGCTTATCCAATATGACATTGCTTGTTCAAATAATTGGCCTTAAGCATTGTACAAGTTACTAAAAGCAGTAAGGAAAACAAGCACATAAGTGTCTTGGAAACGTGCTGTGCCCAGTGCTACTAGCAGCAGTGTGTGCACTCACACCCTGGCACCTCAGGGTGGGCAGTACAGCACGCTTGTCCTGAGCTCCAACGCCCAAGCACTGCACAGATTTGAGCTGTCATCCAGGAAGATAAAACACCAGGTACCAGTGCTTGTCCACAACGGGCGCAGAGCTCACCTCCCACTGATGCTGCTATGGGCAGAGCAAAGTATTTCAGGAATGAAGACCAGCTCAGCTGGAATGCAACAGCAGCCCATGGGAGCTCATGTTCATCTTTCATAAATAAATATTTTTCATCAGAGGTAGTTTTCACCTGCTCCCTTCCCCCAGACTAGTTGCTGAAGCCAAGACACCAATGCCAACAGCCTATAGGAGAGAGTTTCCACGTGTCTAATCTCTGCTTTACTAGTATTAATACATCTGTAAATAACCCAGCATTTACAGGACTTTTCTTTTTATGTTCTCAAAGTGCTTTTTTAGGAACAGCTAAGCACTCTCAAGAACTCAGAGATGATACAGAAATAATCATCTGTTCAGAAACTGCACTCACTGTGAGCATCACATCATTTCCCACTTTAAGTGATTCCATCCGTCTCACCTGCATTCACCAGAAAGTTTAAAGACAGCAAACCTTTCTCTTTCAAACTTGCAAGGCCATCCTGAACTAGATGTTTGGACTGCTTATAACAACTCTCCATCCTGCGAAGAAAATACAGCTCCTCAAAGCCTGCGCTATTAGGCAGGGAACTTGACATCAGCCACAAATAATTTCTGAAGCGGGCGTGCTGGTCTGCAAATCCCAAATGTCAGACAAATTAGCGACTGAAGAAAAGGCAAAACACACTCATGGCCGTGGTGTGGGTGTAGTGCATTTCGACAGAAGACCTACAATGGCTCAGCCTTTCCATTAACGCCAGGATGAGCCACCGCAGCCAAGCACATGATGTACTCCAGAAAACCCTCCTAGCAGATGGAGTGGGACAACCACAGAAAGAGAAAGAGAGAGATGGACTTAAATAAGGGCTGAATTATGGCAACACCAATAGAATAGCAACCAGAATTGAAGGCTGTGTAGAATTAAAAAGACATCAGAACAAGTGATCTGTCTTCTTCAGCCTGAGTTACAAAGCTAGAGACAAGACACACCATTTCTGGATGGGGACGTGGAGCCCGGCAGAAAACCAGCTCCTCTGCAGTCCCCACTGAGCTGCAAAGACAGACAACACAAATTTCATCCATTAAAGCCTTTGCTGTGGCTTCAAAGGTGAGAGCAGCGTGATTTCCATCTTCCTCTGGTGCTCCCAAGGACAAACCTCTTGCCAAGGCCATAGCACCTCTGCTATCAGGGTGAAAAGCAGCATTTGGCCAAGGCAAAGCCTGTCTAACTAAATAAATGATGTTATTTACAGCTGGAAGACAGTCTCCATTACACAACACAGCAGTCCCTGCCAAGCTTACAGGGAGCAGCTATTCTTTGGAGGGTAGTTGCTTGAAAAAAAAATGAGGAGGAAAACAGAACACAGAGACCTAACAGCACAGGAAATCTAATCTTTTTTTTTTTTTTTTTTTTTTTTTTTTTTTTTTTTTTGCACAGAAAACAGTGGGTTTTGCAAATTTGACCAGTTCACACCATTGGGCATGTAATATATTTTTTAGTCCAATGTTTGGACAGAGCTGGCAGACCGTGTTTTGACAACCATAAGAGGAGAGAGTGCTGGAGAAAGACAGGAAATCCAAATCTATAAACCAGGACAGAGAAAAAGAGTTGGCAGACCAAGAAGCTACGAGCAGCACGTGAACGGAAGGGGCTGAGATGAGGTGTTTCAAACACCTCAAAAACTTGATGGCTCCGATATTGAGAAGTGAGGGGCCCCAGAGACAACTCACACTTTCTCCAGGCAGCAAGAGGATTGATGTGAACTGGGGAATTTGAGGAGAGCTCAGCACTGTGGGTCCAGTCCCTTGGTTCTATTCAGAAAGCAGTATCTGCATGGCAAGAATGAAAACATTGACTCATAAATGAAAACAAAACCTTTTTCTCTGCACTCTGGATATAGAATGAAAAACAAGGACATAAGTTTTAGGCACTCAAGCTCAGCTCTGGCTGCTCAGTGGCATCTCTAGTCCCAGAGAAGAGCAGCACACTCTTGGAGTGCTCTGAGCTTTGCCCCTGAGGTTAATCATTTACCACGGACAGCCCAGGGCTTACCATGAAGCAATGCAGCATCAGGACATGGCACTGCCCTGCATGTTTCTGGATGGCAGCGAGCACAAGATTTGCTCAGCTCATGACATTCTCCCTTTGAGGAGCAACAGCCATCAACAGGGCTGCTGAGAGTCACTCAAGTATATCTGGAGGAAAGTCTGCTACCTGCTGCTGTTTGTAGGGAGCAGGAGGTGGGGGAAAAAAGCACTGCCAAAGCACGATGCTCAACTGCAAAATCTTTCTGCCCCTCGATAATACTCTTTGCAGCACAGCAACACTTAATCAGCTTTTATCTGCCTAAGACTTGATCCCCATTGGTCTGCAGCAGACAGAACTACCTAATTTAATTTCACTGCGTGCTAAGAGCTGAGCCCAAAGGTTTGCTGCAATGCTTGTGACTCACCTATCCAAAAGGTACATGCTTTTTTTCTTGTCTTCTCTACTATCTGTGATTAGATGTGGTGTCTGACTTGTGGTGGATCATGTTCTTTCGTGTTATATTTATATTTAACTGTGCAGCAAAGGCTGGACTGAGTCTGAATATCTCTGATTCATGCCCAAGCATGTGCAAATGCGCACCTGAAGAGGTCATCCACTGTAACAGAGCTGGATTAAGAGCCCTCCCTGGAGAAATTGCAGCATCCACGGTCTCTCTAAACCTCTCCAACAATTATCTGCGGATTCTGACCACCAACACATTCAGAAACCTGACTTTCCTCCACAGCCTCTGGCTGGATGGAAACAATCTGACCTTCCTCTCCCCAGGGACCTTCCATGCTCTCAGCAAGCTGCGGGAGCTGGATCTCAGCAGGAACACGCGCCTCACCTACCTGCATGCAAACACCTTCAGGGGACTGTTAAATCTCATCAGCTTGGACTTGTCTCACTGCAACATCTTTGAGATCCATCCACTGCTGTTTTCACACCTGCCCTCTTTAGAAAGTCTCAACTTGGCCTCCAATAACATGCGCTACGTTCCACAAGCCTTCAGCAACCTCTCCAGCCTCACAAGGCTGTCCCTGGAAAGCAATCACATAGAAGCCATTGGCAGAGATTCCCTGAAGGACCTGGAATCCCTGTATGATCTGAATCTCAGGAAGAATCGGATATGGATCATTCAAAACGGCGCTTTTACAAAGCTTCTCAGACTGGGTGTGTTAAATTTAGGACACAACTTCATCGCCGATTTGCCTAATCAGCTTTTTGATGGGCTGATCCAGGTCAAGACCATGCACCTTGAAGCCAACAGGATCACTGATATTGACTGCACCTTCAGACTTCTGCTGAACTTGAGAAACTTGTACCTGAACAACAACCAGATATCCTCTATTTCGGACTCTGCTTTCTCTTACCTGAACAAACTGCATTTCCTTCACCTGAGCAAGAACAACCTCAGCTCCCTTCCCCTCCGCTTGTTTGTAGAGCTGCCAAAACTGAAGTACGTCTTCCTGTCCCACAATCCCTGGAAGTGTGACTGCAAGATGTTTTGGTTCTTGCGCTGGACAGCAATGTTCAGGGGAGCACTCGAAGGGCTGGACTGTGCCTTCCCCAGCCAGCACAACACAACAGCACTCAGTGTGCCCCACCCCATGGACTGCACAGTACCACCTGAGCTGGAAAGCAAGGACAAGTGTGGGGCAGCCGGTACCAGCATGGCTCCTGGACCCCCTGCACCCACCAGTAAGGTCTTCCTGCTGGTAGTCACTTGCCACACGTGGTATTTTGCAAGGAGATGGGACAGCTCAGTGGCAATGTTTTGACAGCGTTTCTATTACAAAGTGGAGGCCACTTATTTACTTATTTTCCTGCTGTTTGCTTGTGAGCAATGGCTTTCATTACAGGTGCTTTTTTTACTATGAAAATAGGACATCGTTACTTTTATATATATATATAGGAATAAATGCTTTCATTCACGGGCAATGATTAAATCTGAAATGCTGATACTGAGATTCATTGCTAAGATATGTGTGTAAATAAAACCCAGTGCTGGCAAACACAGGTCTGGGGCTTGTCCTGGAGGATGTGGGGCTGGGGAGTGTGGCCCCAATGCAACCTCCATCCTCCCTGTTTGCTGACTGACTGCAGCCACATGTGATCTCTTGGGGCAGGACTGTCTTCCTGTGTTGAGTTCACACTGGTGAGATTGCTGAAATACAGATAATTTGCAAGTGTTCCAGCACATCTGGAGTCCTATAACAGACGCGGTCTGTTGGTGTCTGTGTGAACATGTGGTAGCTTCCTACAACGGGTGTATAGATTGCTTTGTTGTTAGAATATAGGACAGTGCTGGAGGAGTGGGCACAGACATCGCAAAATAAAATGTTTAGCCCTCTGCTGCTCCTCACAGTACCAGCATCAGCTAACAAAACACTGCAGGATCCCCTCAGGGCTGGTAGCTGCCACATGGCCAGGGATCAACTACACTTTCAGTGTAGTTCAAGGTTGAACAAGACTCCTTCCTCCCCTATGATTAAAATTCATCTGATCAGAGCTTCATTGCTGTCCATACCTTCCCCTGAGTTCCTCAATCATCATCCCCAGCACAGCTGCTCCAAACATCCCACTCCGTTTTGTTTAACTGGCAAATAAGTGTCCTACGTTGGCACACCAGAACAGGGGAGATTTGCAAGCTTCAGCAGCACAGATTGAAAAGCACATCCTTCCGCAGGCTGATACAGAAACATTTATGAATACCCCCTAAAATCATGGTGAGCAGAGCCTCTCACTTTAGCCATTGGCTGTGTGGGCTGGTGGCAGCTCAGCCTGCCCTAAGGAAAATTGTTCTTCACAGCACTTGGCTTTTTCTTCATGATGCTTCCTTGTTAACTTCTCATTTGATTTATAATGTGAGAACAACTAGATAATATTGCAGAGAGACGATCAAATTTTCAGCATTTATCACTTTGTGAACAACTGTAGATGTCCCTGTTCAGTAAAGGGGAGTTGGACTAGAAGGCCTTCAAGGGTTCCTTCCAACTCAAATGAATCTATGAACTGCCACAAAACTTGCCCATTGCCTACTGGGTGCTCTAAGAGGAGGTAACAGCAGGTGTGGAAAACATCTGTCTCTGTCCTTAGAGGAATAATCCCAAGCTAATAAGAGAAATAAACCTTTGTATATTGCTCAAACCACATGAAACAGGGCAACTTGACAAAAGAAACCTTCTCACAAGAGCAGAGTGAGAGCAATCTCTGCTGTTACTGCAGTACCAGTGTTTGGGCTGCACAACAAAACAGTACATGCTGCATCTTCCCACTTAACAGATTTGTAATTAGGTTTGTGCCAAGCATTAAACGATTGATATACTTTTGCTTTACCTTTTGCTTGTGCTGTTTCTGTGGCAGTTCGGTGGTTTCAGCATCATTCCTCACATTCCTCAGCTTCAAGCTCTGTGAGAGGCTGTGAAAAATATCTCCTCTTTTCTCCTTGCTTTTGCATTCTTCTGCTTGGTCTATTTGTAACAGAAAACAAGAGAAGTAAAACAAACAAACAAGCAAAACACACCTCAGCCATTTTTCATGCTGCTACCGAATTAGATTTTTCCATTGAAAAGCATAAATCGGGGAATATTTTCTATGAAGGAGAGCCTTGTTGCTTCTGGATGCCTGCAGCAAATATTTCTGCCAGTTATACCACCACCTCAATAAACACTGCCCCTTCTGAGCTGTCACAAAGAAGTCAGTGATATAGCTAGCAAGTCATGCATGGCACACTGGAGAAGATGTGATTGCTTGTTTTCTTTACCCCCCAAAAAAACAAAACCAGTAAGGAATAGGAAAAGAACTTCCATCAGAACACCAAGCCGCATTTCTGCTGCACTAAACACCCTTAACATTGATTCATTGAACAAAACTCACAAAGTCACTGAGCGTGCCAACATTTTCTGAAGAGCTGCGTGTGCAAAGGGGCATCGTCTTCTTAAATGAAGATGTGAGGAATGTTCTCTGTCTCTTAGCACAAGAGAATCTCTTTTTTTCTTCTTAAGCTTGAACAAAAACAAAAGCCTAAGTAGAAAAAGGAGCTGTGGGTGCCCCATCCCAAAGCCAGGCTGGCTGGGGCCCTTGGCAGCCTGAGCTTGTAGAAGACACCCAGCACACAGCAGGGAGTGGAGCTCAATGATCTTTAATGGCCCTTCCAACCTCAGCCTTTCTATGATTCTTCGATAAGATGACACTGAGCTGTTATGTATCCTACACAGAATGCTTTGTTTAATTCTAGACATCAACATTAGAACTACCATGAAAGAAACATGGAGCAACTATTGTAGTTTCAAAGCAAAAATTAGTCCCAAAGGTAGAAAATATGATGTGTCCCCCCAAAAAAAAGAGAGAACAGAGCCCTTATCCCATCCAAAAAACAAAAAACAAAAAACATTCTCAGGTTTGGATCTTCCAACATTAAGAAAAGACAGAAGAAGAATTTTTCAAAATGACTCTTAAACAACTGCTTGAAGTATTAAATCTTGATGACTGCTACAAGAAACATTTCAGCACCAAAGCTGCCAAAAAACCTCGGAAACAAAAACAAATTGAGTGATAATTGAATGTTAAAGAGCAAAAACAGGAACAAAGAAACATGCTGACTAAGGCTAACGTCTCTGGCTTCTGTCAGAAACTTTTGGAAATGTATTTGAAGAAAAAAAGTCCAGCTCAACACAATAAGAGCTGTTTGGATGCCTTGTTTGCTGGCAGCTATCTTCCAAGATAGCTCCAGTTCTGAGAAAGGTTTGGGATTTATCCTGCCTGCCCCACACTGGACCTTCACTGTGAGATTTCTGCTTTGCTTTAACTCAAACGCTCTTCTGACCTGGCTTGTTTCTTACGAACATCAAGCATGTGCAGGAGAGCATCCTTCCTGCCCAGCAGCAGACAGAGCAGCCTCTGTCCCACCTTTCTCCTGCTGCCAGAAGGGACAGGACAGAAAGGACAGATACACACAGACACTTCCAAGCTCTATAACGCTGACCTTGACCACACCATACTTGTGGCAAGCACTACAAAGCGCCAGATCCCTGTTTCAGTGGGATGGATGGGCCTTGGCTTATTGCATGTTCCTCCATCTTCAGTGAAAACACATGCAATTTCCTGTGGGAAGCATTGTTTACACGCTTTCTTAAGTAAAGCTTGTACCAGTGGAAAGTTCCCAGCTGGCCCTTCAGCCAGCCTTCCCATTAACTCTCTTTCCTGAAGCTCATAAGAGGCAGAAGCAGCAGCACTAGGACCTCTCCCCGAGGTCCTGGCTATTCATTCCCAGTTTCAATCCCAGAAAGTTTTCCTTTGGGAAAACAGCAGATCTGTTGGCTACTGGCAAGCCAGCTCCTGCCTAATCCAACACAACTTACCCTACCACCCCCTTTATTCAGATATATCTTAAGTCTTCAGGACGTGCAGCACTCTAATCGCACCCATCTGTTTCACTAACTGTGTTTTGCTCTTCTGTTGCACTCCTTTTAATGCATCAACTGACTTCTGAACATCACTTTACCAACATTTAAATATTGTTATTAATGTTTGTCAGGGCTAACAACTAGCATGCATTATCAGGGACTAAACACCTAACATTTACATTCCCTCATCTGTTTGCTTTTTAGGAATAATCAAGAGACGCTATGCTTGAATAAAACCACAGAATGGCTTGGGTTGGAAGGGACCACAAACCTCACCCAGTCCCAATTCCCTACTGAGTGTCCCCTACCAGGTCAGGCTGCCCAGGTCCCCATCCAGCCTGTCCACGAGCACCTCTAGGGATGGAGATATTGATTTAGAAAGAGAAGATTAAAAAAAAAAACAAACAAAAACACAAACAACAGAACACCCTCAGCCCTAAAAACAAGTTACTTGTACACACTCCTGATGGGGCTGCTGTGTGAACCAGACTGTCCTCTTGCACAGTGCTGCAGTGCCTCCCTCTGCCTCTTAGCAAGGGCCAGGGAGCTAGGGCAGCCAGGGTTTAATAATAAATGTAGAACAGTCACACCTGGGAAGATTTTGACTATTACAGAGGGCACAGGGAGATTTGGGTGAGGATTGGTTGAAAGAGTGTGGAAAGTATTTGAAGAGGGAAAAGCTTGGGGGGTGGCTTGGGGAGGATAGAGGTAAATAAAATGTTGTGGGAAAAGGAGTCTGAGTTTTGAGCAAAGTGATTGCTTTTTAGGGAAGTGATGGGGTTTTGGGAATGGTGAATGTCTTTTAGGTAAAGTTTGAAATAAATTAGAGGAAGTACAGATGAGGGGGGAAGAAGGAAGCTTGGACTAACGTAGATAGCACAACTTATGTCATGCAAAAAGACTGAGGTAAGTTTATTGGAAAAAGAGGTGGCTTTTGAGGGGAAGGTCAGGTAACTTAGAGGGGATTTCTTCAGAGAAAAATTTAAGGTAATTTAAAAAGGTGGAAGAATGTAGCTGGGAGGAAAAGGCAATGTTCTGGGGGGGGGAAAGATAAGGCAAAGCAGAGGACGCAACGTGAGCATCTGGGGGAGCAATTAGAGACTATTCAGAAGCCAGAAAACCAAGCCTTGTGTGGGGAGAATCTGAGGTAGAGAGCACAAAGTAAATGTTTTCTGAGAAAGTAACTGAGCTAACTTATGAGGGTGATGTTTTTAGGGGAAAACCAGTATGATATACAAGGGATGAGAGCTGTCTTTTTGGGGAGTAAAATCTGTTGGATTAGGAAGCAAAAAAGGAGTACTTTTAGTGGGAAAAGCTGAGGTAAATGAGAGGGGGAAAGAGGTGGTGTTTCTAAAGAAAAAAAAAAGAGTTAATAAAGATAGTACTAAGTGAAACTTTTTCAGTGAAAATTTGAGATGACATATGGGATCAATGTGATAATTTGGGGGAAGAACAGGTAAATTAGGATGAGAAATCTGAGGTAAATTACAGGGGACGATGGTGATGTTCTGAGAGGAATAGCTGAGGTAATATGGAGGGAAAAATAGGAGAAAATGTGAAGGAAAAAATGAGATGGTTTAGTGGTCACAAAATGAGAAATCTTGGATGGAAAAGCTGAAGTAAATTACAAGGGATAAAGGTGATGTTTTTTGAGGGAAAAGTTAAGGTAATATAAAATGTGAAAAATTATGATATTCAAGGAACAGCTGAAGTAACATGGAGGGGGAAAAAGGAGACAGAGTGCCACTTTGCATGGTCAGCTCCACTTGCCCAGACTGCCCAGCACTGCTCCAGCAGCATTTGGAACTCTGCTGTGCATCCATCTGATGAGAAAATCTGGTTGATGCTGTCTTGTTTTTGTTTTTTTTTTTCTGGGGGTGGTTTACAGGATGATTGGGGTTGAACAGGTTTTCAGGTAAGTGTTACAGGGAGCTCCATCCCAGGACTGGGGTGCTTAAGGATAGAGCTGCTCCAGGTGTAGGAGCTGCTGCTCTCCTTTTCCAGGTGTGTTCTCCTTCCTTTGCAGCAGTGGTGGAGAAGAGGCATGAAGAAGATGAATACTGAAATTGATTTCCAAACTCTTAGCAATATAGTAACTCCCGTAAGTCGTTATGTTTCTTCAACTCATGCATTTTTCTGTACATACCACCAATGAATGTTCGTTTTCCAACTGCAGAGTTACCACCAGACTCAAAGGAAAAGCTTAAGGACAGCTCTGTTTGGTTTGGGTTTGGTTGGTGCTTTGCTTTGCTTTGCTTTGCTTTGCTTTGATCTGCTTTGCCATTCTCATGACCTGGCTTCTAAATCTGAATTTGTTAACGCTTTAGCACTGCTGTTGTAGACCAGCAGCGTGGAGGCACCTTGAATGTTTTATGGTGGAAGGTGCTATTAGTGCTTTCTACATTGCATAACACCAGAACATTATCCAAAACTGGAGTATGACACTGCATTGCCCCTGATCATTTTGTTACAGTAGCTTGGTGGCAGGAGAGGTTTCTCAGCTGGCCTGAGGTCATTGCTGGCTCATTGCTGTGATGTTAGAGGCGACGTATGGCAGTGTGACTGTGCCAGTTTTAAGGCAGGTGAAGTTAATGTGGCTGTGACATAGCGTGAATCTTGCAGTACGGCACAGTTCCTTTCTTATTTTTGTAGTAGCTGGTGTTACTGCAGTGTTAACAGCGATGCTTTTTTTTTTGGAAGACGTCGACAGCACCTTGTTTTGGAGTTACTTATATTGCCCTCCGTTCAAACATGAGGAAATCTGTACCAGAAGGTGTGGGTGCAGTGTGGTGACCTCACAGGGGAGCAAAGCCCTGCTGACAACATCAAAACGCGCTGCAGTTTGCAAGCAAAGCTGTTGTGGAGTGCACTGCACCGACAGATGGAGGTACTGTGGATGCAGAATGGAACACCACCGCGTTCTGTGCTTCAGCTTTGTGACAGAGCCGTGCAAAATATTCCACGGGCGATGTTTTTGATGCTGATGTGGGTGAAGGACGCGGCTGCAGAGCCGAGCGGCGGCCGCCAGAGGGCGCTCGCACCGCAGCCCCGCGCACCGCATCCTATGCTGCTCCGCAATGGATTCGTACAGGAGGAGGAAAAAAGCTCCGACCCGGTGAGAGCTGCTGCTGTGCTGCCACCTGCACGAGTGCCTGTCAGCCAGGTGACTGTGCCCCAGGTAAGCCGTACTACAAGGGCTGCACAGTGCCCTGCTGTGCTGCGGCGGAATAGCAGGTCCCAACTAAGTTTGCTGATGCCATTGTGTTCGGTTACCTACAATACCCAAGGAGGAAGAGCAAGAGGAAACAAGCAATGCGATTTTTACATTGGGCCCTAAATAATATGTGACATCTGTTACAGCAGGAACCATTTTCCAGCAGGGTCTCTTCTGTTCCACGAAGGCCAAGCTCATGTTAAGTACCCTCCTACTAATTTTTTCTAAGTGAGAATATAACTAACATAGATAGTTCAGGAGCACTGCTGATAACAGCAATAATTTCACACATCACCATTACAGAGCGGTTTGGAGTATAGGATGGAGAATGACACGTTTGGTGGTTGGATTCCCATAGCCTCCTTCAAGAATGACTCAGTGAAAATGCGAGGTTGGAAGTGGATTAAACCCGCATATGAGCAACCTCATTTGTTCAAGAGAGGATCCTGCAACGACCTGTAATCTGAGTTAACCAACACTGACTATCCAGGTAATCCCTCTCCCCCTACAGCCAGGCTCAAAAATCACATCTGGTTGCCACTAGCACTCCTCACCCTTGGAGTCTCTGGTTTTGAACCTGGATAGCACATCTCTGACGAGCAACAGCTTTTCATCCTACTTTTCCTGTGCTTTTTTTTTACTCTACTCCTGCAGGCATCATCTTCAGCAGCACAGCAAGCCTCAGTTTCAAGAGCAGGGTTGTACAGAAGCATCTCAAGATCATACAGAAGCAACTGAAAGATCCACTGATCTCTCTAAGAGCACGAGTCAAAAATAACTGTTGTCAGTTACACAACCAAATTTCAAACAAGTCCCTCAAGCACACCTCAATTTTAAGGCACTTGAAGATCAATGGACCTGGTGCACGAACACACAGATCAAGCAGAGCTAAAAGCAGCTGAGGACAGGCAGCCATGCTGGGCCAGTTTAAAGAAAGAGAGAACACTGCATTTAAATGTTGGGCTTTTTTATTTCAACTAATGCTTTGCCACCATATTACATCACTTTGAATAGCTCAGAATAGCAATATGATCTCAAAATATAGCAAACAGCTTGCCAAAGCAAGATAATATTAACTCCTATGGATACAGCATCTTCCTTCTTTGGCGACAATGCTTCCTTTCATCTGTAAAAATAGTTTTATATTCCAGCACATTTGCTCTTCAGTTTATTGAACCCTGCTGTTCATAACATTTGCCTCTTCCCTGCACAAAACCTCCCCCCAAAGTAGTATGGTTTTATATCCAACAGCATTTTAAATAAAAAAAAGTTTCTATTTTCTCATGCAGATTTCTGTAAAAATTATGTTCTAGGTACACACCTGAACCAAGATGCATACAAAAATGCATTCACTTCCATTCTCACGTGCAGCTGTGCCATCAGCAACATGATATCAGGTGCTACTGTGAGAAGTTCAAGGATGGTGGTATTCTCAGATTTAGTCTAACTTAAAAATAAAATTAAAAAATAAAACATAAAAAAACCCCTTTTTTTATAAGCAGCAAGAGAACAAACTGCCATGCTTTATTTGTAAAGTAACCCAAATAGTGAGATGTATAAAAAAGCACCATGTACAGAGAGAACACCAGAAGAAGATCCATCTTCCAAGTCACACGTTTCTCACTTGGCATCGTGAGCTGCCCTGCAGGTCCCAACTTGGATGGTAGCTCTGCTTGCAAAGTTAAGGAAGTGGTCAAACCTAGAATGTGCTTGGACCCATTGACAGCAATTAAACCAGACTGCAGATAGAAATAAAATTCATTCCCATTACAACTCATACCAACCCTCGGGGAAAGAAAAAAAAATGGAAAAAAGGAAAAAAAAAAGAGAAAAAAATATCAAGAACTACACACCGAGTACTGGAGAAATAACGAGGTGAAAACAGCTCCAGAGCAGCACTGTAAGATGCTGATCTGTTATGAATGCATTTCTGTGAGCTCTTGATAAGTTAAACTTTCCTTTGGGAAAAGAGCACATCTGTTGGTTAAAACTCCTCTCCCTGAGAATTTTGATACGTTTGTCTTGCGAAGCAAAACAACATCCCTTGAACTTCAGCAGTTCCTAGGCCAACAGCATTTCAACATGGACACAGCTGGTCTGCTACTCATGCACCCAGGGTGGCAGGTTGGGTTTTTGTTGCGTTTTGTTGTTTGCTTGTTTTAATTTTTACACGGATCGACCCTTTTATACTCGCTTCATCCCTCTGCCCATCAGGCAGGCAAACACAGTCATGACCATCTTCGGTTTCACCTCTACAAGATCTTCTGGAAGAGCATAGACTCGGGCACCAATTCTTCTTGCCATGGATACAGCATACCTAATGGCCATGGAGAGAAGACTCCGTTAGCACAAGGACTTGTACCCCCTAACTGAGAAGCCAGTTCCTGCCCTATCCAACACCATTTCACCTACTCTACTAGGACTCAGCCTCCAGGACGTGTAGCACACCAGTTTTACTCATCTATGTTGAGTGCCAAGTGTCTCTCGTGTGCAAACTGACCTTTGAAATGTCAAGCTCACTTTGTCAACAGCTCAAAGTTGTAATTAATGATTGTTAGGGCTAATAGCTAGCATGCATAACTGAGTACTAATCAGCTAACATTTGTATTCCTCCTTCTGTTTGCTTATGAGGAATAATCAAGAGAGGCTATTATCTCCATGAAAACTTCCCTCATTCTGCCACTGCAGAACACGCATTTCAAAGGCAGGATTTAAAAGGCATACTTTAAACTCGCCATTACACAATGATTCAACAATATGAGAGACAGACAGGGGTTCAGTCTCAAAATCCTGATCACTGGCTGAACATTTCACAAGCCTGAATAAACAGGAGAGAAACAGATTATTGCTAAGAAGTGCTCGGGCTATCCTGCATTCTTCTCAACAGGTAAGAGTCCAGCCAACTACTCCTCGGGCATTACTGACAAAGACAGCAATTCAATTTCAGGAAGCACTTCCTGCCTAAAAGATTAAGTGTTAAAAGAGATTAAAAACCACAGAAATATGGTAAAACTGCTTGCAACTTTAAGTCATGGCATAGCAGGTGCACTCTCCCAGTGCGAAGCAGCTTTCACGATGATAGACTTACTTAGCATTATTGTGTTTGTCATCTTCTGATAGATGACCAGTCTTTACAAGGTCATAGTTGATGCAGCCAGGCTGTATAGCATCTATTAAGTCCACAACTGCCAAGCTTGTGCTGATAGTCTTGTCCTGGAGGGTACAAGCAGAGAAGTAAAGATGAATATCTAATCCTGAAATGTACTTCTCACCTCACTTCAACTGCTCTGCGATGTGCAGCAAAACAAGCTTTAAACAAGCTATTTCCAAGCAGCACTGTGAGTGATTATTCCCATCTGGACCACAGGGAAACCAAAGTGCTGCTTCTCTTTTGGTAATAACATGAGATCAGGACTCCAATTTACTGTAACTGGTCCGCAAAGCATTTACAGGCAGCAGATCCATCCCACTGACCAGACCCCCAGGGGACAATGCCTAAAACATTTGCCAGCTCCAGACTCAACACTTGATGGCACCTCAGTCCCCACCACTGCCCTAGACACCAATTGCGATCCCATCAGCTCACTAGCCCCACCACTATGGGCAGCCCTCAAGGAGTCCTCTATAGCAGTCCAAAGCCACTCTGTTCCCTGCACAGACTGGATCTCGTCTTGGTTGCAAGAGGGGAACCTGCACCTTGAAATTCTGGATGGAGGTGGACTTCCCAGCTTCTTTCAAGGTCCGGTTTACCCAGTTGACTATAATGTCATCATTGGCTTTCTGACCATCACCCAGGTCCTCAAGGACATTCAGCGTGTACCTGAGCACAAGCACAGAGAACAAGGTTAGGCTTAGAGCCTGGGCTAAGATCCAGCAAGCACACAGCCTGGATGCAACAAGAGCCAACACAAGCCCACGGCAGCACAAAGTCACAGCCTCAGCTCCGCTTTGTTTTTTGCTGTTTTTTTTTTTTCATTACTATTTCATATTTTTTACCCCTTCAGAAAAAAGAAGAGCCACCTATCTTACCTGAAACATGGATTTACATTAAAGTATTCAGCCTTTCAAATCTTCTAATGGAGGTTCACAAAATTGCCTGGGCTCAAGATGGCTCTTGAAGTGAGCACTGGCAATTTGCTCAGAGGGGTAATGCACACTTCCTAGAGATGTGGATCAATTCACTTGTTAGTATTCTGGCCTCTACTACTACATATGGAGATGGCATACAATAGGACTGCAGGTATAACTTATGTACTTGGTCATCTAGTTTGGAAGAATTCAAAGACATGAAAAAAGGATATCAACTTTATTAATGGTTTAAAGTTAATATCAATTTTTCTTTCATTTCTCCTTCCCCCTATTCCAATTCAGGGGATATGAAGCAGCATTGGAATGTTCCTCTCACAGTTTTCTGCTACATATCGGAGCAGAGAATTGGTAAATATTTCTGCTTCAGGTTCCTACATGCAGGTCAGCCTTGAGCAGGTAAGAGAGGTCATTCTAGGCAGCAGCATGCACACAGATCCACTGGGGGCTCTCAAGAGGTCTCTACTGCAGCTTCCCATGAGCAGCATGACCAGCCATGCCAGTTTTATCCAGCTGAGTCTTGAAACCTAGCCAAGGACAGAGGCTTGACAACCTCCGTGGGTGATCTGTTCCACTGCTGCAGTGCCCTCCTGGCTGCAATCTTCACAAGCTCAGTACTGCCATCGAAAGGTTTATGTGTTTGAGACAGGCCCTACCTTCTCATCAACTGCCAGACTAAGGCTAGCGTCAACGTTGGGTTTCCATCATTCAGATCCTGTCCTCCAATGCCAACCAGGGAGAATTTGGCTGGGTGCTTTCCCAGGTCAACAGCGTAGTTACAGTTTTCTAGCTACACAGGAAAAGAGCGCAAAGAATAATCACTCACAAATACACTCTCTTGACTGGAAACCTCAAATAGGAATTTCTAGACGGTTTACATTTATTTCTGCTCCTAGTGCTCACAGCTTCTTTGAAATTACATCCAAACTTTTACCTTTTTCATGTTTGCTCCAAGCTTAGGGTATGGAGGTTTGTTCACCTTATTCCAGTCAACAGGAACTTTGATCTTTTCGTATAACTGTAGTATTACCAGTGCATCTTGAAGATCACTAAAAATGGAACAAAACGTGACACATAAAGTGCTGAAGTATGCTCTGATTTTGTTACATCGTGGATAATTACGACTGTTTACAGGTTGTTGCAATTTTAATAACCCTAAGAGGAAAACATCTTGTGATTTTCATTGCAGAAGAAATATTCCATGTTTAACATTGGCTAGCTGCTAAGCTAATGCAGGCTTTCACATAACAGTAGCAACAGATTCAGAAAAGAATTTTGCTACACAAAATCCAGAGGCAGCCACCTCTTTCCATGGACCACAGGGGTCCAGAATACCTTGCCTCTGAACTAGGATGATTTCGTTAAACCCAAAAATTAGATGGCAGATGAATTTAGGTCCTGTTGCTCAAGCTATATGTGCACCGGAAATTCAGTGTACTAAGGGGAGCAGAAAACTTTACAAAGGAGAGCAGAAAACAAACCATCTTCAGTCCCTAAAACCAATTGCTGGTGTGCCAGCACTGGAATTCCCTAAGCTACGGGCTGCAGGGAAGATGCAGTGAGCACTGCCTATTCTTAACACCCTTTCTCAAGCTCTTCCCTCAGCAGGGCAGCAGAACAGTGGTGTGGGTACATCTCCAGTCTGATCTATGGTGAATCTCTCCCAGGAGCCTAACACTTACCCGTAGAGGTGATTCACATGGGGGTTCACACCAAGAGAGTTCATCCAGTTACGGAAGGTCCGTTCCTCACGGGTCTCTCCTAAATGAAAGAGAGAATTCATGAAACTTTCTGCAAGCTCAGCTATGGTGAGGAGGGGGGGGGCTTCCTCCTTGTAAGAGGGGGAGTTTTGAGCAGCATAGCTCAGAGTGGAAAGAGATCATCATTTCCACTATAACTTTTTCAAAGAAAGAGCGTTGCCCTGATCTTGTTTTGCTATCTGATTGGTTTTGCCAGTCCTGAGTTTTGTACATTCTGCAAGAAAATGGAGCAAAAATGTCTTTCATGTGAAGCTACCTAACAACTTTATCCCAGTTCCACCAAGAATTTGTGCTGCCATAAACATCTCACTGCATTAGTGAGGTGCTTCTGTCTGCGGCAGGAAATTGCAAAACCACCTTCCCAGCGCTGGCACAGGGACCAGCAGGCCACTGGCAGCGCTCCTCCACATCCAGAGCAGCCAAACAGGCCCTCAAGCACCCTCCTCACCTGCCAAAAACGAGTCAACAACCATTGCAGCACTGAAACCTCAAATCACAGGTATTACGTCAGCAGATGCCTTTGCTGGGCAGAGCCTCTTGTGCTACAAGCACTCACTCAAGATATTTCCCTCCTGCTAATTTTGTGTCTGATAGGGCCATCACCTTCTAGCAGAGTCCAGTCGATGTCCTGGTTTTCAGGCTTGGTAAGAGCTGGGTACTTGTTGAAGAGGTTTGCAACGAAGGCCAGATTCAGTTTGGGATTGCCGCTGACCACATCAGCCGGCGTGACGAACTGGCGGCAGCCGAGCCGGTCTGCCTGCTGCAGCATGTACTCTGCCCTGCGCAAGTCGTCCTTCTCCTGCCAGAGACACAAGGGACAAGAGCTGTCAGGGGAGAGATCGGGCTGCAAAGCAGATGGGAAGCTGCAGGAGCAGCGTCACCACTTCACCCGCCTTCATGAGGCATCAGTTGCTAATCAATTCAGCGACTGAAGAGATGAAGCATCCACATGAATCCCACCTGCTGCTAATACGCTTGTCCCAGTTTGTGTCTGCTTTTCCTAGCAGAGCCCTTTCCAAGCTTATCAACTTTCCATTCTTTTTAAATTAATGGTTCAGAGGCAGAATTCAGCATGCCCCCAAACAGAGAAAAAATGCAAAATATTTCTCAATTATTCATGTCAGTTGGGAGGCGGTGACCAGGTCTGCAATAGCCACTCATATAAAACATACCTGAGGTGTGCACATGCCCGCTGACACTTTACACACACTTGAAATTAAGATACTGGGTTATCTAGAAGTCACGAGGGCAATTACAGGGTCACAAGTAGCAGCTGTACAGCGTGAGGACACAGCAGCCTGAATACTTACATTGAAACCCGACATGTTAATATCGATCTGAGGCTCTCCTTCTTTCTGCCCTTTAGGTGCAATTTGATTGAGAAGGTGGAAATAAGCTCTAGAATCCTGAAAGGAGTGAAAAAAATAAAGCTCAGGTTTCCCGCACAGCAGTCAGTGCACCATAACAATTCATTTCAAGCTCATCTGTACCAAGTCACTGCATCTAATTGGCTTATGTACCTTTACTGAATTACCAAAATCTGTAAGCTTGACAGACAATAGCAGAGCATGATGGCAGAAATCCAGGCAGCAGAAAAGAAAACAAAAAGGGGAGAGGTTAGAAATATTTAAGGTGAATAATTGTGGTTTTTAACTGATTGAACTCTGCTTTTACTGCACACTCTGGTGTGTGTTTTTCCAAGGGCCTCTACCCCAGAATCCATTCCAGTTGTCCTTTTCTTCCTCCCAATTGTTAGCCAAGCGAATAAGCTCCAGAAATTTGATGGGGTCAGCTTGCAAAAATCTCCCATTGACCAGAAGCCATCACCCCCTGGTTTTCACTACTGCAAAGAGCGAGAAGAGAACCACCCCATGCATCTGAAAAACCATCTGTGAGCCTCCCCACTCATGTCCCTACTCAGCTCGGTGTGGAGAACAAGGAGTCTCATCTCCCTTCCTCTCCCAGGCCCGTGACATTTTGGATGAAGTGCCACCACCCACAAAGAGAACGCGGAAGTCACACTCCCCAGGGATGCAGCTCATTATTGCATCCTGTCTGTGTGAGCTGCAGCACGGCCCTTTTTACACGCCCTCAGAAAATTATTTTCATTAAAAAAAAAAATAGGATTAAGAACATTTGAAAAATCTGTGAAGAACACCATTGATTAAAACACACAGCAGCTGTGCAGCAGGATCCCACTAACACTGGAGGAAACGGTCACACAGTTTCAAGGCAAGAGATGGCAGCATAATGATATCTTAAACGTACTGTTAATGAAAGCTCTGTTAAACCTATTGTCTGGAGCATTAAGGTGAAGAAAGGTCCTGTCTCTGCATTAAGGCCTCATGCAAACACAGCCCTGGCAACTCCCAGCCTTTTCCCAGACATGTGGCCAGGAGAGCTCTCAGTACCTTGATGTCTGTGCTGAAGTTATTGATTTTGTGCCAGCCTGCATTTTCCAAGTGGAAGTTCGCCCATCTTAGGAGCAGCTCTTCTGGGGATAGTTTCATAAGGTCCTCCAGGTTTTCACCATCACGAAGTAAGGCGGCCAGTGCTGGAAGAAAAACACTCGTGAATGGAAGGAAGGAGTTTCAGCAAAGCATTAAGCAAGCACAGAGAGACTGCTGCAGCATGATGTTCACACAGCAGGGAGATTTGAGGAGAATAAAGTCATTGCAGATGCATTCCCAAGGACATAAAGCCTTCCTCCAGCCTTGCACTGCTGCCCAGAGCCATGGATGCCCCAGCCCTGGAGGTGCCCGAGGCCACAGATGAGGCCCTGGGCAGATGAACTAGTGGAGGGGCAGCCAGCCCACGGCATGGGTTGGAACTGGATGTGCTTTAAGGTGCATTCAAACCCAAGCCATCCTATGAAAGCAAAGTACAAAAGCCAGTGTCCACTTTGATCACACCAAACATGCACAACCCACCCAAGCAAGCCAACTTCTCAGCTACAAACCAGCTGGTGGGCACTCAGCCTGGCGCACGCCCTCGACGAAGCTGACGGCCAGCTCTCCCCTTTCAGCAGAGGGGAAGGAAGAGGTGATGGCACCAGAGGTGGCAGCACGAGCAGCGCAGGCCAGGGCAGACACAGCAGCACATTCAGCCCCTCGACAGCGTGGCAGCAAGTCGGCATTCACGCTTGGCAAGTTATCACTTAGAGCTTCATTTACCTTCATTTCTGCTGAGCTCGATGTCGGCAAACAAGCCAATCTTAATGATCTGCCAGAGAAGCCCAAGAACCAGGTGGGGTTTCCCTTCCCTCAAGTCCTCAGCACCGATATTGACAACATGACACCCGATGGCGGATGCAGAATTCAGCGCCAGGTTCAAGTTCTCCTGCAGGCAACACAGTCACGTGAGACAAAGCCCAGGGAGATGCCACTTTGCCTCTCATCCAGCATCAGCAGAGCAGGGAATTCCCCCTTGTCCTCACTCCAACAGCTCGGAGGAAATGCTCCCAGCTGCCCCCGGCTGAAGCTTTAATGGAGCTGCCAGCAGCAGGCTGAATCAATAAGAACTGAAGGAGGCACGAGGGTTTAATTTCAGCCTCTGGTATTTAGTTTCAGCCTTTGTGTCGGTCGCATCTAGTGGCATCCACAAGAACATGGCTGGAGAAGTGTTAGGGTATCCACACACCATGCACGTGAGGGCATCTGTGCAAAAGCAACTTGCTTTATTGTGAAACAATCCAAAGAGTCCAAACCAATAACTGTGCTGCTTTGAAAAGTCAGCACTGTATCTAACCACCGCCACAACACAGGTGGGAACAGCATTTCAGCCACCTTATCCACGCTGTCATCAAGTTATCTTTCTTGTCTTTTCAACTGTACTCATAGCACTGTGATTGCCAGTTACACACTGAACAAAACTGCCTTCAATAATTCAATGCAAGTTATAAAACTCTTTCCTTTCCATATTCTCACAATAATTCCTTGGGCTGCTGTGCTGAGTTTCCCATGATTCTATCTGAACGTGCAGTTCTGCCAGCACACAGAACTGTATCATACCTGAATTATGAACGGTGTGAGTTTCTTCTTGTTAATTGCTCTTTCATCAATTGTGTCCGGAACAGAAAGATTGATCATTTTGCTGTCAGGAGGAAAAATAACAATATCTGAACAACATCCAATTTTTAATCACAACAAGTTGCTGCACTACTACAATGCTCACCACAGCACATCTCCTTTTATCTCCTCTGGGTTATTTTGCTTTTGGCTTGCTTTTCTAAATCAAGACTGTGTAAATCAGAAGTTAATATTTACGTTATCAAGAATGTATTTGGAATGTATCTGAAACTAATAGCTAAGACTGAAACCTTAAACATCTTCCTAGCTACCATTGATCTCAGCTGCTGGAGCAAAAAGAGCACATGAATTATTCACAAATGCAGTCACTGAACTACTGAGGACTCATTGCTATGTTGTCAACTGCTCCAGTGTAGTAAGACAACACTCTTCCTCCTACTGTACAGACATACTACTGCTGACATGAAAAACTGCACCAAAAAAGTGCAAACACTGAGAGCTTAGTGGGGAACAGGTGAGCAAAATGGAGTTTTAGTCAACAGAAAACACAACACGTTTTCAGTTCCTATTGTAAACTTCCTACTCAGTTCAGTCCTCGCCTGAGTAATTGAATTACTTGAAACTGCAGAAATAAATACCCCAAGGTAAAGCAAAGCTTATACCAAAGCAGACACACCACACATAGACGGTGAAGCCTGGGTGACTTCTTCATACATACAACGTTGTGCAAACAGTGGCACGCAAAACCAGCCTAGCACGCAATGGAAATTCCTCTACCCATGGAATTTTGGGGCTTCATTTGGTTTGGTTGCTTGCTTTTTTAAAGTCAGGAGCCATCATGACTTACCACAGCACAATCCCATCTCCCACCGCTTTGAACAGGTCGTCTGTATTTGGGTTCATTGGAATAACGTGCCTACAGTCAGGATCATTTTCCAGGGCTTTGTTTATCCAGTTTACAAAGGCATATTTTTCTTCCTCTAAGATTTAATTCAATTTAATGCAAATTTAATACAGGCTTCTTCACAACATAGCAAAAAATTTTCCCAGAACTGCGTACAATAGTCCAGGAAAAAACACACTGTCACTATTTTATGGGTTACGCAGAGTTTTGAAAAAACAAACCTGAAATTAACTTATCACCTATCAGCATGTTCTTGCCTTTTACCCATTACATCTTAGCCACGTCCAAATGTGACACAAGGACTTCACCAGCACGCACAGTCAATGAAACAAATAAGCACACGTTTAATTTACACGCTGCTTATCTTGCATTACCCGTGCTCATCTTGATCTGTCATTACTCAGCTATGGGAGAAAGTGCAGAAATCTGCTTTCTTTTTTGTCTCCACTCACCCAAGAGAAGAGCAGAGAGTCAGAGATGTACCTGAGTACGAGTGCTGCGTCCCCTCGCTGGAGAGCTCCGAGGTGCCCCCGATGGCACAGATGCCTTCCTTCCTATTGATGGCTTTTCTGAAGGTTTTAGCGATGTCGCTGCTTTTCACCTCTTGGAATATCTACAATTTAAAGGGCTCTGTTAGATCGACAAAAACCGCCTTTGTAAAATGAGGGGGCTGCGAAAGGTATAGAGGAAAAAAAGAAAGCCATATTCTGCTTCTCAGCTTTGAAGCAAACGCTGTGGTACGGTCAGCAGAAGTGAAGGGCCTAGCAAAGTTGTTGTGGGATTAAACGCAACGAGGGCAGAGCTGACCCACGCTCTAACACACACAGATTTACCTTTCCACGTAGACTTCACGAGACCAGGAGAAAAAAAAAAGTGAGATCTTTGCAATATGAGAGCAGGTACGCATGCAGCAGCTTCCACAGGACCAAAGCTGTTGTGCAATTGAACCTTTCCGTGTAAGCCAGGTGCTCATGTGACTGTGACTTTAGTTCACACACAAGGCTTTGACCACAACCCACAGGAGAGAGCAAAAAAAGTCACCTACACATCAACACAGTACAATTGTCAAGGCAACCTAATCTGCAATAACCTGTAACAACACGTCAGGGTTTTCCTATCAGGCCTAGACTAGCTGACAGAACGCCCTGTGTTTCAGGGAAGAAGGTTTCTTTTAGCATGGGATTACACCGTGTGGTTTCTGCAGGTTGCACATTACTATCAGTGGCCTTGAGGTCCCAGAGAACTGCGAAACCATTAAGCAAATGAAAGGTCCAATGAATGACCTTTGAATGGAGGGTCATTCAAACACTGAATGCTTTGAAGCCTATTGTAATTCCCTCAAAACTTAAGTGAGCCGGTTCCAACCAAATTGAAAATACAAATTTAAATGATTGTGTATTTTTAGGAGTACTGGAATATCACAGCTTCATTGAAAACATATGTTTAACACTGAGGTAACCCCAACCTCAAGGGGGTTCACGTCTTACCTGGTACCAGAAACCCCAGCAGAATTGCTGAGTTGGAAAACAGCAACAGTTCTGTTCATAAAAATCCTGCAACTAACCTCTGCTTCTGCTTTATAGACTGGCTGCCTGTAAGACGTTTTCCTGATGCTCACTTGATCACCAGTACCACTCAAGTCTGACAGAAGAGATTTATTTTTTTCATTTCCAGGGCAAAGTTAAGAGTTATGGACCAGTTCAAACCAACAGCTGAACCATGCACCCAGCATGCAAGCGTTCACAAACTGCAAACAAACCCCAACTTACTAGTGGACTCCGAACTCAAAAGTTCAGAGGGTCTGAAAACAATTAAGGAACAGAAAGAGGTGAAGCTAAGTCGACACGAGAACAGTTCCCTAAATGCAGGAGGAGAACAGCTCCTCTACACCTAACTTATGATATTATTCTTCCAACGTTCAGTCAGAGTATAAAAAGGATGAAGAGATGGATAATGAACCAGCACATCAGAGGAAGCGTTGTCCTTTTGAGAAGACAAAATAAAGCAAGTTAATAACAAAATCTGACCTATTTCTGAAGGTCGGACCCACCTGCCAGCTTCTCCCACCTTCCTACTCCCATTCTTCCCTTTTAAGGCAACACATAGATCTGAACTTTCCTACACCTCCATCCAGAGTAATTTCAAAGCGTGCCTTGAAGTGCCCTCTCAAATCTTTAGCAAGTACTTGTAGTCCGATTAAATTAAGAAAGGAAATTACACTGCTTCTCTGGGAAAACCAGCGTTCATCACATGCCTGGAAAAAGAGAGTCGCTTCCAGTCAATCCTCTGAGCTTGGAGAACTGGAAGCCTTTTTTCCAGTTGCCACCCCACGTGGAAATAGAGTTCTAGCCTCCAATGGGCTTTTCATAAAGGAAAAAAAAATGTTTTTTTCGTTTTTTCTTGTTTGAAAAACAATGCATTTCCTCTTTGCCCAAATCTACAGCCTGAAAATAAGAGCACAGAAGACTGTAGAAATCTCTTTATGACCAAAGAGCTGCTTTTTATGAGGCAAATCCTCAAAAGCAATCTGTTTGTGGAAAGAAAACTAGAATTAGGCCAAGGTCAATTCTTTTCAGACTGTTTATTTGGCTTTGTCTAAAAAGAGACCCCTAGGCAACCCACCAGACTGCTGGAAATTCAGAAATACCACTTACATAGACGAACTCTTCGAAACTAATCTTCCCATCTTTATTCTTGTCGCTGTCAATCATGAGCTTCTGTATGATCTCTCTCACTTTGTACCCAGGGAGAGGCAGGTTGGCTTCCTTGAAGAGCTCATGCAACTCATAGTCACAGATGAACCCATTGCTGTTGAGATCTGGGAAAGAAAAGTGTTAGAAGAAGGCAATTTAGAAACACACCAACAGGACAAGCTCCACACAGTGGAGCAGAAACACCGTTCCTGTGCTCAGATGTGCTTTATGGGGATGGATGTCCACAGACACAGAGTTTAGGCAGGATGTCCTAGTGTGACTGGTCACAACAGACACGTTTTAGAGCCACACTGCATGGACATCTTTGCTGATGGCAGGACCTGTGCGGGATGCAGACACACAGTGGGACACCTATGCCAAAAGTACAGAGTCCAAGAAGCATACATTCAATGGACACTACCCAGGAAGCAATAGCATGAGCTCAGTGCACACAGCTCACCCTCTGTGAGCGGCACAGTGCGTGCCACGAGCTCAGCCTGGCTTTGTGCAATGGCAGCTTCCAGGCAGAGCTGAGCAAGGTCCATCTCAGCACACATGACCAAGCCTGCTCTAAAAGTTTCGCAAGAGAACATCTGCGTTTCCATAAATCATCTCCAGAGCGTCACTTTTTGCATCTGAATTGCACCGCAGCTGGTTTCTGCATCAAAAATAGAAGGTCATGAAACACAGCACGTTTTTGCATTCTGAACTGAAAAGATTAAGTCAGCTCTGCATTTACTTCTTCAATCACGCTGATAACGATGCTCTCCATATATCGCTGGCAAAAAAAAAAAATGCTCCCAGATCTTTCGGTGATGCCCATGAATGCTCTGCAATGGCATTCAGTCAACTACCAGAATGCAGCAGCACTGCATGCTCAGTGAGCTGGGATCACCTGCATGCTTTGCTTGTTGTTTTCTTTCTCTGCACGTGGAAACCTTGAGCTTTGCTGTCACCTCTACAGACCACACAGCGTAAACCCAGCAGCCCCGTTCTTTCTGCAGGCAAGCAAGGTTTTGCTGCAGCCATGGAAAACACAGGTCGAGTGCTATTTATAAGGCAGCAGGCTCTCCATAAGGCCACAGAATTCAACTGAGCTCAAGCAGCAGCTTCTGCTCCCCAAACACCCTTGCAGACCACAGTCTGCACAATGGGAGAGCCACGCCAGCCCCAGCAATTCTGACTTTTGTTCCCAAGGGAATCTCACACCGCAGCCACTCGGGTCAGTATTCATGCTTCAAGGGAGACGCCTTCTACAATAAAGGAAAACAGTCAGGGTGGCTCAGAAGTCCAGTTTGCTAGCAGATTTTGAAAGTCAATTTACTTTTAATGATGTGTCAGTAGTAGTTTTTAAGTTGTATTTAAACAAAGAGAAAAAAAAAAAAACCAACCCAAAAGCGTTCCAGCAAGCAGCACGTCCTCACCACCACTCTCCAGCCCTCCTCATTTTCCACATCCATATGGGATTTTAAAATTGTTTTCAGAAGTTAGCAAGAAAGTGAAATTCAAATGCTTGCTGGCTGATGTCCAAAGGAACAGTCCCCAGCTCTCAAACTAAAGAACAACATCAAGTCCGGTCAATTAATAAATACATTAAACTACTTCATGAAATGTCAGTGTTTACAATAGTGCTGATGAATTAAAGTGGTTAGGGACAATGATTAATGATAGCAACAGGCTGCTGTCTGGCCTTCAGTTTCAGAATTTTATTCCAAAATAATATAAGCTTACAAAGGCAAGCTTTATTAAACAGTCCAGTCTGAGATGTCATCAGCAAACTATTTCCCCTGCAGATAAATCAGAGCTTCTTCCGTTACAGCTTTTTCTCTTAGTGCTAAATCTAACCACACAATATGCATCTTTTTCCTATCTCATATCCAGCAAAAAAAACAAACCAAAACAACAACAACAAAAAACAGATAGGGAAAAGAAGGGATTTGCTAATCTCTGGGGCCTATGAACATGAAATAGAACTTTAATTTCACCTCCGGCATGACTTAAGCCAACACCCATCGCTTGAGCCTGTGTGTGGCTGAACCAACCACGATCCCTTGCCATGCTGCGGAAGAAACAGGTGAATCCAGAAACACCTGTTCGTCCCTCCTTCCAATCAGCTCACCGCCTAAAAATGAAAGTTTACATCATAACACAGAACCAATTGGAAGAGCTCCTACTGGTGAGAAAGGTATCTTAATGCACCCAAAACTCTTGGGTCTCCAGGCAGTTCGTCCAACACTTAACATCTCAAACACCCATCTTTAAGAGCCACTCTTCCACAGCATCCTGGGAACAAGCTGTCACTGATTCACTTCATAGATTAAAAAGACACCTACATCCCAAACACTTTGGGAGGGGACTTACTGGCAAAGCAGGTCTGGTGGCTCAGGTGCAAGACCCCACACCAAGTCAGAGCTCTTCCAGTAAAGATAGTTTCATGTCAAGCTCTAGCTGCTCGGCCACAGAAAGGCACATTTGAGTATTAAAGCCTGCTGGATGTGCTAGCCCATGGATTTGGCTTGGCAGCAGAGCCCAGCATCTAGCAGCTCACTGCGCTGTGGAATTTGGACTCATTCCTTCCCTAACATGTCAAAAAGGAGTTATGCCATAGCCCTGTCAGCACGACAAATAGGCCTGAAACCCCATCCCGCAAGGCAGCCACCCCCCTACTCATGCTTCCCCTCTGCACACACAGTTAATATATCACATAGCAGCATTACAAGAGCCACCTTTGCAGCACCAGTAAGCTCTGTAATTGTGTTCAGCGTTGCTGCTGGTCCACCATATGGTGCCTTGCTGGATGCCCTGCAACGGGGCCAGCCTTCAGACAGCAGGAGGTCTAAAATCCCACTCCTAACAAAATCTGAAATGCTATCCAACAGTTGAAGATGCTGTCAAAATAGAAGCTATCCCAAACAAAACCCCTCGGCATACGACCCAGTATTACTAATGGAAGAAAGCAAAATTGTTTTACCAGACAAGCTACAGCCTGGATTCATTATAATCCGCCTGATGGAAAGGAAACTACAGCACATCTGAAGTTTCCTATTTCCACTGAAAGATGCATCGTGCCAGCGTGCTAAACCTGCCAAAGGTCACTGCAGTGATGTATGGCTCCATCTTCTGCCCATACGCAGGTGGCACAGCAAAGCCACGAAAAACAAAACCCAAAAGCTGCTTCGAGCTCTGGCTCAGCTTCCTCCAGACAAGTCCTTAAAATAGCTTAAATAACAGGATGCAAGAGGGGGAAAGTAACCACACATTTCCTTTTAAGGACATATGCTCTCAGCAGGACGCTCCAGCAGGGCCACAGATCCCTGTTCACCATAAGCTAGCATTTGGGAGCATTGTTTTACCACCTTGCAGCATCGAACAAAACGTTCGGCTGCGCTGTGTTTTTAAGTACTCAGCGTTTCCAGAAAAGATCCTTATCTCTGCTTGTTAGGAACAGGGAAGGAAGAAAGGAAGGCAAATAAGCAGAGCAAGACTGCAGATTCCGTACTGCTGTTCCTCCTCTACTCAGGGCAACCGTTTGGCCAGGAGTACACCAGTTCTGCTGAACGAGCTCAGATTTGGGGCAAGCACCAATTGCCCCATTACCACAAGGACTGTTCAAAGCACGGACACTTGTTACGCCCCATCTAATAATAATTACTTTTCTCAGATGTTGAAACGCTCCTGCCACCCCTGCTGCTTACTGCTCAGCTCTTTCAGCAGCAATATGTGGTTGTTGGATGCTGGGAGCTGCTTGTCTGAGCTGTAGTTGACTTCAGTGCCTTATAACATCCTAGACAGTTATAGAGCCCAGGGCGGAGATGGCTCCTTTAAGGATAAAAGAGAGCAGTAAAGATGCTCTTGACAGGCACCAGCAGCAGTGTTTGTGGGCTGTGCCATGCCTAAACCACACAAACCAAAGGCTGCTGAAAAGGAAAAGCTGAGCTCATCACACCTGTGGGTATATACTAATGGCTCATTACCACATTTCTTGTTATTTAAGTTTCGACACTTCTACTTAAACTGAACAGAGACCCACTTCCCCGAGAGCAAGCTGGTTTCCTCACACAAATCCCTATCTGACATGGGTTTCCCAGTGCAAAGGCAGCCAACCAACCCAACCTTGATAATTTTCCCACACGCTTATTGACAAAAAGCCACTCCATTGCAGCCAGGTTAATCGTTTTAAGTTTATCCCAGGACAGAACGGGCTGCACCCTACTTTCAACAACATTTGCATCCAGAAGTGCATTATGCATTGAGAAGCATGATGATGGCTCTCCTCCCTCTGTGCCAGCTGACTTCCACCTGCTGTAAAGGTCTGGGGGAAGAGCAAAATGGGAGAGCAAACTGCCAAAACACACAACTTCCTTCACGTCCTACCACTATTCCGTGAGAATTGGTAACCTTTGTAATCCACTTTTACTGCTGCTGCAGATTGTGAATTAACAGCAAGCCAGAGCTTTGATGGGATGCAAGGCAGCACTGTGCAGCTGGGAGGGGAGTGGGGGTTGGCCTGCTTGCACAACTCTCTCCCGCCCAGTCCCATCCCCAGCTGCAGACTCTGACCTCAGCCTGCTGCTGCCACCCTGCTCCCACCCTCCAGTGAGCCCTATGAGGAAGCCCAACAAGCAGAAACCAATGAATCTCCGTGATGTCAGCTCTCTGCCCATCAAAGCTTCCCCAAGCAGCCTGCAATGCGTTCATGCCACACCAGCCCAGGGGAGCAGGCAGAGCAACCCTGAGCATTGCCCACCACAGGGAGGTGGGACCTGGGGTGACACAGAGGCACCAGAGAGCACTGCAATGCACAGTGCCCACAGAGCATTTGATCATCGCCGCAGGTGATGGCCAGGTATGCAGCTACTAAATAGGCTTTGCTACGTGCACACCAAACTGAGTGCCTCAAATTCACCTGCACACACCAGAAGTGTTGCACCTACATTTCCACTGTGCCAAAACAGCCCAAACCAGCACTCCCAGGACCAAGACCTGAAGCGGTGTGGTGATGGGCTGACAGTTGGATGAGCTGACTTTAGAGGCGTTTTCCAGCCTTTATGATTCTACGACACTAAGTGCTGCCTGGCCAAAGTAACACAATGCTCACATCCTTCCCTTTGTGCTCCTTGGCTAGAAGTGACACCCACAAGCAGCAACTCCTGGCTATGGAGATCACTCACATCCTGCTGCTCCCAGGGGTGGGAGAAACTCACTCCAAGCACGCGGCAAGGTTTCCTCCTCACTTCCACTTACCAACTTTTGCAAAGGCCTCCTTGAGTTCCTCCAGCTCATCTTTGGAGATCTGCATGGTGACAGCCATCTCATGGATTTAGGGAGGACCTAAAGAGAGAAAAAGGCACTGTGTGAAACCAAGCTGCACTCAAACAGCAGTACAACAACGAGTACTAAGGCCACTGTAGCTCTCAAAGTCACATTTGCCTTTCTACTAAGAGAAATAGATGCGAAACTCGGAAGATGGGAAACGAGCTCCTTACCAAGTCAGAAATCCCATTAGCTTCGTTAATGTTTAGCTCTGTGTATTTATTTTATAGGCTGTGTTGTTCTGCACACATTAAAGCACCTACTGCAGGTGTGTGCTGCAGTTAGGAGAAGTTCCCACATCCAGGGATTTTTCACAGCTTTGAACAACACAAACCTAGAGTTTAAATGTTAATACAAGAGCTACTGAATGGCTCTGCCTGCCCATTTGCCCCCTGAAAGCACTCAACTACCAAAACCAAATAGCAAAGGTTTTGAATAGTACTTGGAGAAGGTCTTCTTGCATAAGTTGCATATCTGATACCTTTTGCCCAAAGGAAACAGACTGTTTTTCAACAACAAAACTGAATAAACACTGAATTCCCGAAGTCTGTCTCTCACATGCGCTGTAATCCTCTTATCCACACTCCAGTTAGGTGCCACCCTGAGAACAGGTATTGCCACAGGGATGGTAAAATGCCAGGGATCTGCCCATGTCCCCTTCCTGTGATGTTTGTGAAAGCAGCAGTAGATGATGTTGGCACTTTGATCGATACAAACAAGAGAAATTGGTGATTTATTGGATGTGCAAACAGAACAAACCTCATGCAGTGGCCTCTCACGAACAAATAGGTGCGTGCTGCTGAACACAGCCCAGCACACACATAGATACAGCTCAGGGCTTTTAAAATGGGGATGTGGGCAGGCTCAATGCAATTTCCAAAGAGATTTGCAACCCAGGACTTTACAGCTCTCACTTTGTTAGCTACAAAGTGAAAGACTAAAAGGTTTCCTCCTCTGCCTATGGGAACAGACGCAGCCTGCTCCTCTGCAAGCAAAAGGATGAATGCAGATGTAGAGACCTTCAGAAGAGGGGATCCCACAGGGCTGGCTTGCTGCTGGAGTGAGAAAGCAGTGTGGGATTCACCACTGCCTGTGCTGTGATGAGCAAGCCTCTTTTGTTTGAAGCTCCCAGCCACTCCACAAGCGCTTGTTTGGTTAAGAACCAAGTTTGCCTATCACTGTAAGTAATCACTTTCTGCAACACCTCACTCAGTCTGGAAGGAGGAAAGTCGTTAGAGATGAGAGTGATGGGCAGGCGTGGCACCCTGGGAACGCAGCACCCGTGGGTGCCAGCAGCAGGGAGAGGCACCAAGAAGCTGCACCACTGCAGAGCACAGGAGAGCTGGCAGAGCCCAACTCCGAGCACCTGCAGGCAGGACAGCAACCTTCATCACTGGGCTTGTACTCCAAGAAAAGGGCAGAGGAGAAACTACTGCAAAACCTGGTCAGGCTGATGGAGCAAAAACTTTTAACTGCCACCAGACCTCCGCTGTTAGTGAGCCAGCTCCCCCTGCAGCCCCATCCTCGGGGCCTCCAAAACTTGGGTGCTTTTCCAGGGGATAAAGGAGTTGCTCAGCAAGAAAGTCAGCTCTGAGTGAGCTCAGTGCACATGACCAAAGGTGGATTTCACAACTGGCAGGAACACGCTGGTATCGAGATCAGCAGCAGTTCTGGGTATGCACGGCATCACCTGGCAGGTGAGGCTGAGCTCCAAAACTCCAGCCCAGCCTCCCTCATGGCTTTTTGCCTAAGCCTCATTTACACCAATTCATTTTCAAACCATCAGGTCTTCCCTCAAAAAGGGATTTCCAGAAGCATCAGTACCTGACCCCTCATCAGAGCTTAATTTGCTGCTGTCTCTCCCATTTATAACAGCAGAACGAGCATCAGAGATAAAATAAAAGCTGTATTGTTTGACTTTATCAGTGAATGATCACACTCTGGATACGCCCTGCAGTTGATGTCAGTGTGGGTCTTCACTCAAAGAATAATTTCCCTTCCAGTCCCTATGCTTCTCCTCTTAGAAAACCAATAAAAGAGATCCCTGTTTTCCCATCGCTTTCTTCCTTCTCTCCTTCTCCTCTCAACTTGAAGCAATAAAGCAGACACCTGACCTCAGTACAGTCTGGGAAGGGGAAAGCATAGTAGGATACAATAACACAGCATAGGAAAAGGTCAGCAGGCCACAGCAAGCTCCAAGCAGACAGGCTGGGAGCTTCCAGCAGGATTAGCTGGAGGGCTGCAGGCTGTGTTGTTTGGGTTGGTCCCCCCCCCCTCCCCTCTTTCCCCCAGAGGAAGGGATTACACCTCCACTTGGCACACAGTGATGGAGAGGCTGGGAAAGCTTTTCACTTTTCTGCTTTGTTTCTTTCTTTATTTTTTTTAACAGCTAAGTGAAGGGCATTCAGAATTGTGTTTTTCATTCAGTCGCATTTTAAAACAATCGGCTTTGTCTTCACGGACATAAACTCTCTTTGTAACGTGGCACTGGCCATCACACATCAGCTGTCTCACTCAGACCCAGCGCTGTGGTCCTCATGCATGGCAGGACACGCAACACCAACCAGAGACAAACTGGTTCAGGACTCATTGCAGGGGAAGGAAGAACGAATGAACAAGGGAAACAAAAGGTGACAGAAGGAGGTGAACCCACACCCATTTTGTACAGGGGTGTAAAGGTGTAAATGGGAAGCCTCACTGGTTAATGTGCACAAAAAGTGAGTTTAAGAAAGCGATTCCTGCTCAGCATTATCCCAGTCCTGCCTTCATCCCTTGGGCACAGAGCAAGAGGACACGGGGCTCCCCAGCATCACCGTGCAGCAGCAGCAGTACCCACAGCACACAGCTGGCAGCGTGCAGCCCAACGCTGGGCTTGGAAGCCCTCACTTTGCTGTAGATGAGAGCTGCCATAAGCAGATCTCAGGTTTTCTAATATCAACTCCCTTCCCCAGATAAGAGCTGTATCATGTTTCTGTGTAAACAAGCTTTATAGCTTCTACACGCACCACAGCCACTGACTCGGCCCGTTTCTTTGTGCTACAGACAGAACCTTGACACTGGCAGGTCACATCCAGCCACCCCAGCCCCTGTGTTTCCAGAGCTGTGAGCCACCTGCAGACAAGCTGCAGCAGGGATGCTCCATCCAAGGGAAGGATGCCTCTGTTCACACCTTGCACTTGCAGCACATGCTCAAGTGCCAGGAGCTAGCTGGGGCTTCTGGGCAGGCTGACTTCATGAACAGCAGCTCCAGACACTGCCATCCGTGCAAAGGGTCCCCAAACACAGTCCCAGAAGGGCAGCACTGGGAGCTGCATCTCACGCAGAGGATGGGTGGGAAGGAAAATGGAACAGTTGCACACCTCCCTGAAAGATGGAGAATTAAATCCAATTCTAAAAGGATGCAGCAACCGCATATTTCCTGACAGCAAGTCGGACTCTTCCAACAGAAACAGAGATGGAATTTGCTTCTGATCCAAATGAAAGAATTTGCTTTCTTAGGAGCTCTGCACTCGGTTGAAAACTGAGCTGCTCTGTCCCTCCCAGGCCCACCCCATTCTAATATCTCTACAACTGACTGATTAACAGCATCAACGTATTTACCCAAACAGGCAAACACAGAGACACATTAAAGTGTCAACAAAAACGTATTAAAAAGTCCCTGTTCCATTTGATTAAGGCAGACAAAGAAAAGGAGATAGGACCCATCTGGGAGCAGTGACTCACCCAGTGTGCATTCCCCTTTTCCGAGGAACCTGTGGTTTTGCTGTCATTTCATGACAAAGGCTCCAGACACGAGAAGGCAAATCAGTCAACGTTAGTAGATTAAAAATACTTCAGAACTTGCACATCTCTGACCACTAATCAGCAAGTGTCAGTTTTGCTTCAGGAACGAGACGCCAGGCAGCCAGGCTCTTGGGTACCCCTGCAGTCCTCTCCAAGTGTTTCAGCCAACCCCCACAGGGCTCCATGCCCACCCAGCACCACAGTGCAAGCTCCAGAGCTGCCAAGGGACAGAAGGATGGACACATGCACACCCACCCCCACGCGGCAGCGGCACACCCAGCAGCTCTGCTGGCTCCTTTTTCTGGTCCAGCCCAGGCAAAGCCTTTGGGGTTTTGCAAACAACAGCGTCAAACTTGATGGCAGAAAGAAGAAGTGAGAGCCTGTGGCATGCAGAGTCGGTCTGGGGAGTCCTCCAAGATAAACACTCACTGCTGCTTTTTGGGGAGACAGGGAAGCTGAGGGACTGATGGCCTTCGAGAGAAAACCAATCAGGCAACCCGTCCTCTCCTGTTCCTCACCAGTGTGTACTTGAAACTGTTTTGTTCATCAGTTTCCTCCCCAAGACAGCACTCACTCATTACGTGTGGTTATTGGCAAACATCAGGAAACACAGAGACTTCAATTTGGCAACTGCCATCCAGACAGCCACCACTCAGAGGCTGAAACCACACCTCGCCAGGCCTTCATCTTCCCACGTGGCCACAGGTATCATTCTGGCAATGACAGCATCTGGGAGGCTGTCACGTCCATGCCAACTGTGCCCAGCACCTCACCGAGACCCAGCTGCAAACACCACTGCCCAGAAGTGAATTTGCTGCTAGCTGCTCTTTGCACCAACTCAGCACTCCTACATGCAAAGCACAGAGGCAATCCCAGCACCTCAGCGAGCTGCTTCCCTACCTCGGGATGGGAGGTGCACACAGGATTTGAGCAGGCACTGCTTTGCAGTGCTGGACGTGAGCAGGCTCTCATGCCTGCAGAGTAAATACCTGCACTCAGCTTTATTTCCATGGGACAGCAGCTCTTCCCATTCAAGCATAGCACCAAGCAGGCAAAGGTCCACCTTCAGACTTGTTCTCTGAATTGGCTTCCCTTCAACTTGTTCACTCCAGGTCTGAGTATGGGCACTCACTGCGTGGCAGGGAAGGACCAAGGTCCACCACTTCCCACCCTGACACAGATATTACTGCCTGCTGCTGTTTATGAAGCACCTCTAAACCAGCACAAGTCCCATTAGGAGGTCTGCTTTTTCACATTCCTCTCTGCTGTGCTTATTTTCATCCAGGAGCAGATAATGAGACTTCCCTCCCGTTGTTACACAACTCCTCAGCACTATGAGGAAAATCTGTCAAAGCCATCAGGAGTAGAGGAGCACTCTGGAGCCCATCACTGCCCTTGGATCTCCAGCAGCTCTCTGGATCCAGAGAAGTGTCCACGGGGCATTCACTTCCAGTCACACACTTTCCTCCAGCAGGTCCAGGTGAAAAGCCTAATTTTTCCCAGCTAGATCTGGCTAGAACAATGCCAGGATTTTTCTGTGCAGATGCACAGCAGGAACCAGTGCTGCACAGAGGCAAAGTCTCTCCAGCTGTATGGAAACAACTGCAGCAAACTGATTTTCCTAAACCCGGACAGACCGATCCTTCACTTTTTGCAGACTGCTTTCTCTCCCTGCAGGATAGAACCAGATTCACTGCTTTGATCCTATTAAATCTTTATTAAAAACAACTGCTGAAACCACCAGCCAGTTCAGATGCCTCAGACTCTCCAGCTCAGCCAAGGTGTCTTTCTGGGATGCAGCCAAACAAAAATTTCCGTGTCTTGTAAATACAGAAGGAGAAAGACAGCAAGAATCTGAGGATGCTCAGCCACACAGTACCCAACTGCCCCAAGGCTGGAAAGGAAGGGGAAAACAAGTCAAACTAACACCACCACCCTAACTCCATCTGCACAGAGGAGGAAAAAGCTTTCTCAGGTCTGGATGTTATCTCCACACCATGCTGCAGGCTTCCAGCTACAGCACATCATCTGCCTCACTGCTCCAAGCCCATCAGGTTATCCACGGAGCACCTGGGATCAGTAGGAAGTGGATGAAGTACTGCTGGAGGCACTGGAGAATTGGTTCTTCAAAGCCCATTTGCCAAGTGATTCTCTAAAATCATGGGCTTTGGCACACCTCCTTTTTAGCAGAGCAGCTGCTCCAGGATTAGCACACATTTGAGATCATAACCTGCTAGATCAGTTCTTACTTCTGAATTTCAATGGCTTGTTCACATCATTGGAAACAGAACAACACTGCCCATTAATTCACTGTTAGAGAACGAACCAGGTCAACCTTTCAAGACCTCTCAAGAAAGGAAGAGCTGAAGACTCATTCTGTTTGGAACCTCCAAAAACAAAACCAATCCATCAGAGAGAATTCAAACCTAGATGCAAGAAGGGAACGACAGGGGTCACATGGCAGCTAATGGACTCAGAAGGCTTGATTTTAATTCCTGGCTCAGGAACAAAAAAGTCATGCTACCATCTCAGGAAATTCTTACACTCATAGTAATCCTTGTTCTTGTGCAGCTCCCAGAAAAGAAGAACATTAAACACTTCCTTCTGCCATTTCTGTTTCTTAACCATAAATGACTAAGAGGTGGGTCCTCTCTTAGCACTCATGCACAAAACCCAATAAGGCAACCTTCATCATGCTCAAAACGAGGCAGCCTTCATCCTACAGCAGGAGCCCCGGAGCACTAGTGGGAAAGCAGCAGATGCCCCGCCTGCATGAGCAAGAAGGTATGAGGATCACAAGGGTGAATCAGAGCGAATTTCCTTCCCCAGGAGCAACTGGGACCTGCCTGCTGAAACCTGCATGTTACCCCCAACATTCTTCAGGCATGCATACTTCTGTTTCCCAATATTCCGCTTGATATCAGCCCAATTCCTTACAAGGGCAAACTCTGGCCTCAGGCTGTGCCACAACAGCTGGCCAAAGCCCTTCACAGACACAAGGCAGTCATGGCCACATGGCCCAGATCTGCCCCTACCCACCCACCAAGCATCATGCAGGATGCTGCACCCTGGTCCAAACGCTTTCCTCTCCTTGAGAAGTCAAAGCAGATGCTCAAGGCACTGCATGATTTCCTCAAGAGCTCTCTGCTTTTGCCAGGGGCCCTTACAGCATCACAGAGCCCCAGACTGGGCTCCTCAGCCCCTAAAAGCTCCACGCTCCATGAGTTTCTCCCACACATTTGCTACACAGCAGCCATTCCCAGGCAGCACCTCTGCTTGGCAAGTGGAGCTCCTGATAATGAATATTCTGTGATTAAGAACAGTATTACTCAGGCTGCCGGTTACAACTCCAGCCTCTCCAGGAAGAGAAATCAACCCAATCCCTAAATTAAATCACAGCACAGTCACTGCTTGTTCCATGCCAGCAAACAAGCTCCCGCAAGCCAAACACCCAGTGTGACGTTGCTGGTCCCTGGTGAGCTGGATGATAGGGAGCTTCAGCAATTAACTGAGGGAGGGTGAGGTTTCTTTCAGAAGGTACAGCCACGGCCAAACAATTTGTAGCAGACTGTTCTATCAGCTTGGAAGTGAACAGAGCTGACCTGAGGCTGCACGGCCAGGGCTGAAAACCTGACAAAGGTACAGCAGGCACTGAATACTGGGAGAGAAGCGTGACAGTGAATGCTGCAACAAAACACTAGAAACTACAAACCAAACCTTGAACGTGTTCCACACTGCATTATGTTTCAGAAGCGTCTGAAGAACAGGAATTCCACCCTAGCTGATCTCTTGCTGGAAAGAGCTACTGATAAAAGGAGAGAAATCCTTTTCTACCATTCCCCTGCTACTTGCAATCTTGTTTAGAAAGTGCTTGGGAAAAGGGGAAAGAAGTCAAAGCAATCCAATTCATAGCAAGAAACAATGCCAGACTGCAATAAATCAGCACTGCTGCACAGCTGTCCTGGTGGCTTTAGGAAGCAAAAAAAAAGTTCGAGTTCAACACTCATTTTCTCTAGAGAAGATGCTAGAGATCCTATCTACCCTTAACAAAGGCAGAAACATTAATCTCAAAGATTAATGTGAAAAGCCTGGAAGAGAAGAAGAGGGCTGCTCCCTCTGCCTCCCAGGAGGTTGCCATGAGAGTGAAATTAGGTTTACCCTGACAGCGGGGTGTTCCCCACACTTCTCCATAAATTAAACTGCAACAGCGAGGAGAGAGCGAGGGAGCAAAGGTACCAAACTCACAATCACACGCCCATACTCGGAGCAGGGCAAGCACTCATCTCTGCCAAACGCACTCTGATGGGCAGATTTCACAGCTGGGTCTCCTGTGCTTTGTTCCCATCTCCAGCAGCGCAGTGCTGGGGCAATGGAGGGAAGGAACCTGTCCTGAGCACACAGCCCATCCCAGCTCCAGCTGCAGAATCACTCCTCCCAGCCGGATGTTTTGAAAGGACATTGCAGGGCAAGAGTGAAACATCACTAAGAGACACCTGAGAGCAACAGGTTGAGCATAAACAAAACCAGGCTACGGAAAAAGCAGCACCGCGTGATTTCCCAACACCTCAAGTCCACGTTTTCCAGCATTTCAGGATTCGGTGCTGCACTCAGCGCGTGGGAAGGTCTATCCCGGCTCCCAGCACCACACACTTCAGTGCTTCTGCCAGAAAACATCACAGGCGAGACAAACTCGTCAGCTTGGAAACAAACTGCTGCTGCACAGCAGAGCCCGGCCCCAACCCCCCCCAGCAACACAGCCCCAAAGTCAGGCGGCCACCGGAGCCATTTCCCCAGAACTCCCCCTTTCTTTCTGCAAGGCGTTTAAGTATTTCAGGCTGGCTGCAAGTTGAAGCAGTTCCACTGTTTAAAAGCCTGCCACTGGGAAGGACGTGCCCCACGCGGCTTTCTGGGAAGGCACACCCTCAGCGCTCGCTGGCAAACCGAACACCCCGCGATGCAAAGTCGGTCCCATTCCCCGCCGTGCTCAGCTCCATCAGGTGCACAGATAAACCACGACTTCCCACCCCATCAAAGACTCGCTGTTCCCCTCCTCACCCGATCCGCTATCACGCAAAGAGAAGAAATAAGGAAAGCAATAAAGAGCAACGCCAGCAGCGCCGGGGCAGCACACAGACAGCCCTTACCTCGCCTCGCTGCGCCGACTCAGTGCCGTGCGGCCACCGAGGCTCCCACACCCACAGCACACGGAGAGCTCTGCCACCCAATGGGGAGAGCTGGCAGCAAGGCGGCACCGAGCATCCCACGGACACGGAGCCCCAGCCCCATCCCACCGACACGGAGCCCCAGCCCGGTATGGTGCCCACGTTGCTCGAGGGCACTGAGAGAGCAAGCAAGGCAAGAGAACTTCGTTTCTTGGATGCTTACATGATACTGTTTGAAACGTTACGGTGTATGTTCGAATAGAATATATTCGTACATGTAAACGTGCCTGTATTATATAGTTTGCTTACTGAAAAGCTTTGTCTTCATGCACACTATACACACACAGTGCAAACCAGCATCACGTTTATCTTCACTGTCACAGATTAAATACTCCCAGTGCAGGCAGCCACGAGCTTTTACTCCCCACTCTATCTATGATTTGGTGCTCTTGTTTGACGGATACCTTCAGCCCATCAGACATCCACAGGGCGATGAGGAGCCAGACCTCCAGGCACCACCAAGCACCTACAGCTTCACCTCACTGCTCCTCCCAACGCAAGCAAAACAACACAGCCAAAGGACCCAATCCAGCAACAAAACCACAACAAACAAGCAACGCAACCGTGGTTTTAAGTGGCCCACTCAGCAGCACTGTATTGCATTACCTCCACAATTAAGCCCCGTCTGCTCCACAGGAAACAGAGCCATCTGCTACCGACCAAAAACACACACAAGCAACCGAAGTACTGTGCTATCGTGCACTGCATTTTGGGGTTGCTTTTTTTGTTTGTTTGTTTTCAATCGATCCATTACCAAAAAGGTTAAAAGGATTTCCAGGGAATAATCACGTAGGTTAGAAGCTTCCTGTCACATCCACAACGCCTGAGCCCTCTGACAGCAAAAAGGAGAGGATGTCACTTACCCAGAAGCAGAACACTTGTATTAGTCAAGAATTTGAAGAACCTGTGACCATTATAAAAAATACTTGACCAATAGGCTCATTGTTTTCCTTTCTTTTCTTCCCCTCCCTTTTTTTTTTTTTTTTTTCTCTTTAATTACATCAGACAGAAAAGTGAGTCATTGCCTGGCCCCAGTTCTTGGGCATTACCTGAAAATTTAGCTTCCAGCTGTGAGGTTTCAAAAAGAGGCTTAAAAAAAAAAAAACAACTAAAAAAGCACAGACAGAACAAAACCCCAGCTCCAAACCCACAGAATGCCAGCTTCCTCGGGATGGTAAATATAATGAAAACTAAAATAGATTCTTTCACGCCCAAAATTGCAACTGCAAGGACAGGAGTTGGAGTGCAAAAGTGCTCTCCAGGCCAACAGGACCAGGTTGAATGCACATCAGGTGGGGATCAGAGGGGGAGCAGCTTCAGCACAGCCCCAGTTTGCTGCAGCTGGGTTCAGCATCGTGGCAGCACCGGGCACAAGGAGCTCACCCATAGCAGTGATGGAGCCTGGCACAAACATGCATCAGAATGTTGAGCCTCTCTGCTTTGGCTTTAAATGCAGGTACACTGCACAGCAAAAACTAGCCCTGAGTTTTAGGGTCTACTGAGGCTTTAGGGTTTCACAGGACTTGGAGAGATCATGCAAAAGCTTGGATCCCAAAGTAGATGGTGATTTCCCCTGTCAAGGGGAAGGCAGAGCTGGTTCAGGGATAGGAGGGGCCAAAGGAAGGCTTCCCTTTGCGTCTGGCATCTGTGGTGCTGGGACAGAAAAGCAGCTTTGTAGGTGGCACCCACACGCTGCAGGGGCAGACTAAAGCCACCCACTATGGAACTTCCCCCTCCACTTACTTCATTTTCTTTTGCAGGTGGCAGGCATGCTCCCTAGGTGGAAAAATAGCTGCCAGCATTCCTTATTCCTTTTGCTGGGGAGGAAAAAGACACCATGCCCCACAGCACAGCACAGATGCTCAGCAGCTCCGGGGCGAGGAGAAGCTGAAGTTATGCACACAGGGCGTGCATGAAACTATCTATATTTGCAGAGAACCAGCAGCAGCCAGAATTAAAAGCACTCAGCTCTCTAAATATCCCCAAGCCCAGCCCTATTGGAGCAACCTGCAATTACACCCAAGCCCAAAATAGTGCTCGGGCAGTGCCAGTGTCGCTCTCCCTGCGGCACACCCCGGGTGGGTGACGGCATCGGGGACACGCTGCTCCCAGCCCACTTCCTCCAGCACAGCCAGGAGAACACAGCTCCTGCCCTCTTCCAAAATAGGAGTTCTACGGTCAGTTTAGTACACCAGCATATTTTCCTCTTCCTCTCTCTCTCTCTAAGAAAGCCTTTTAGGGAAGCACAGGATGCACAAGGAGCTCAGACGTCGCTCTGATTGGGGGACAAAGCACCTCCTGCACCAAGCAGAAGGTGCCCATACCCCCAGTGAAGGGCACATTCAGGACAAGGAGCCCTTCCCTCATCACTGCCAGCAACCTGGGTGCATGCAACACACCTAGAGGAACCCGACCGCAAAAATTACCATTCTCCCACTAAAAGAGCAGATATCCTGCACCTAGCAAGAGGATACAACATTAAGGTGAAGAGTTCTCCTCCCTGTTGGCTTGCCAACACTACTCAAGCTCAGGAAGGATGTGGGGGGACCACGCCACGGTCACAAGGTTTGCACAGGGGGAGGATAGCAGTGCTGTCAGGGTCAGCAAAATGTCCTTCAAGCGTGCGGAGGTGCTGATGCTGACGCACAGGGATCCCTCCAGCGCATCATTGCATAAGGCAAGGGCACGTCTCCTCCCCAGCTCCAGCTGCCAAGTTTCACTGGGAGGCCACTAAGCGTGTTTGCCCTCCAGAGGTTACTGAGGAGGAGCTGCCAGCCAGGTGAGGCAGCACAGAGGGCAACCAGGAGTCAACTCATCCCCCTCCTATCACCAACCTGGAGAACCTCCACCTGCTCCCAGACACTTGGCATTCCTGCCCCTCCAGAAGACTTTCCACCCCTAGTTAGCAATGCCAAGAAACGCTACGTTAATAATGGAAACTGTACAAGATAACCAATGAATCCCATGGTGATGCACAAGCTCCTAAAAAGCAAGTTAAAGCAGCCCTAGGGTGTAACGTGGGAAGGGCTCTGCCTGCAGGCACCTCCAGCTCCTGCAGCAAAAAACTGCTTGCTGCACCACAGCCAGCCCCACCCTGCCATCCAGCCAGGTACATGCCCACCCTGTGCCTGCTCTGGTGCTGCAGATCAGCTCTCTGAGATGGGAAAGTGGGAGGTCAAGACACGAGTAGCTTGAAAAGCCAAGGTTATTTAAGCTTTTCAGCCTCCCTGCAGCAGTAGAGGCACACATCGTGCATGGTTTGTCTTAGCTCCTCAGTGTAACCAAGCGTTTTAAAGAGCATCCCCCTACTTCAAAAAGAGGGAGAGGATATAAGGGAAAAAAAAGTAACTAGTCGGAAAATAAACAAGGAAACCTAAATAGTCTTTTCTAGCAAAAAACACCACACTTTGCAAGCCAGGGATTAAGAAAGCAAGGCTGATAGCCAGCCAGCATCCCATTTTGTAGCTGGGATCAGTGACCATTTACCAAACCACTACTCTCCCCTCCCCCATTCAGTGCATATTCTCTTCAAAGACAGGGGTTTTAATGAAGTTATGTACAGATGGATAGAAGCACTCCCCCCACACACTTTTTTAACATACACTGAGGCTTTATGCACTTCCTGCCTTCACCTTCAGAGGCTGACCAACTGCAAAGTACATTCCATCCATGTAAACATCTATAGAAGGCTTTGACAACAAAGGAGCAAGCATTTGACCCTAGCTCCTCAATTTATCAGCCCCTTTAAAGGATAAAAAAAAAAAAAACAACCCTGTCTTTGCTAGATTTGCCCCTTAAAAGCTTTCTGAGCTACTCTTTCAACAAGCCCGTCATCAAAGAGAAAGCAAGACATTAGTCAGGCTCATGCTTATTTAATAAAAACCTGCATATGTTGTTTGTCTGTGAAACCTGCATATGTGAAAGTTTGTCTTTATTTTGAAAAGTGCTCGCAAACCAGAGTCTGAATCTGCAGCGTAAAACAGACTCAAGGACTTGCCCAGTCCACCCAACACCCGGCAAAGCTCAGGGTGGCAATTAACAGAGTGATTATCCCCAGCTTAGAGCAGGGAGCCATGCAGCCACCACAGAAGTCAGAAAGTATGCCCAGAACACCGTGCAAAGGCTCTCCCATGTCTTGCTATTTCATAAGGAAATCAGAGGCTCCACTGATGTCAGCTCCAGGAAATGAGCCACAGGCAGATGATGCCGGAAGCAGGCTTTATATTTAGTCCTGAGTCACTCACTTTATTAAATTCTAAAGACAGAGGTGGGTGTGGAGAGGGGATACATGTAGTGGAGAAAAAAAAAAAATAACGATAAAAAAAAGAACAAGTTATTCTCTTGAGATCATGGGCAAAGTAGGGAATTAGGGAATGAAGGGCTTTGTTTTGTTTGTAAAGCAAGAAACTACAGATGGGCTGGGAATCCTTCCTGCACTGTCACTGCAGAAAGCTTTTGTCAGATCTGCTGCATTTCACAGGCAGAAGCCAACAGCACAGAAGCTGCAGGGGTGCACAGGGCACCAGCCATCCTTCCTACAACGTCTCCTTTTAGTCAGAGCAGAGGCAGCTGAAAGCAACCTGGAGTGGAGAATATTTTGAAGCCAGTTTTGCACCTCCACCTAACCCAGTGCAAAATGCGTCTTAAGTTGGTTCCAAGGAACAGGCTTTGGGTGACTGCATTGGCACGAGGTGAAGACTGATGAGGTCTGAAGCGTACAGAGAGGAGGGGCCCTGGGCACAGGGTAGAACTACACCCAAGCAGGGGAAGAAGGCAAGAAGCAGTGGGTTCATGAGGAGGCACAATCACGCTTCTACATCTCTTCTTTGAAATGCCAGGACTGCATGTGGCTTAGGCATTCCTGTGCTTGCCTAAAACAGTCTAGAAGACTGTTCACATTAAGTCAGTGTTGAAGTGTTCAATGAAACAGTACTTTACACTGGAATCACGCCCCTGCACAACACAAGTGACTGCCCAAATAGATGATTTCTGAACAGAGAAATTGTTCTGTTCCATTCTCTGGCAGCACCCAATTTACAATTGGGACATATGGAAAGCCTACATGGACTGTATGCTCACAGAATAAACTTCAGGTTAATTTGCAAAATGTTCATCAAAATGTAGCTCTTTGTACTGAGGTCTTTCAATACGAAGAAGAAAAGTATTTTAAAAAACAGTTTTATCTGCAAATTGAACCACAGTATAAAGTACAGTCCAGATTTGTATCTTCCTACCAGTCTGCCATCAGCCTTGTCACCTCCCACCACCAAAGAGTGCTGTGTAGTCTGGGTGGAGGCAACATCTCTGCAAACATTGCAGTGACTTCAGCTGGAGTTTTCCAACAAGACCCACTTAGCAAATACTAAAACACTGGTACAAAAGCCATCAGCACTACCTCAGTTTGAACTGAAAGCCCACAGCAAACAAGAGCCACCTCCAGTGCCAAAGCACAACCAGTGACTTGCCTACAGAAGCAGCCTATTAGATCACTAAGCAGAAAGTAAATCAGTATAATCTTCAAAATAAGATTACAACGGCAGAAAGGATGTGGCTCTCAAAATAAATCTGGACTGGCGCGAGACTGGCAATTACGCAGAACAAGAGGTCAAGAACTGCTTCATATCTTCCACTTACATGCAAGATGAGGTTACTCCACTGCAGTCATCACGGCATTCTCAGACCAGTAAGTAGGCATTTGACCAGCTGTTGACCACTGTCCAGACCAGTTTGCTGTGGAATGACCTTGGCTGGGGGAAGATAACCACTGGGCGGCTCTTCATCCCCACACAACCCACCAGCAGGTGACCTGTCACAGGAAGGTTTCACCACTGGTGAGTCAAGGCAAGGACCATGAAGTCAGAGCAGTCATGTGCCTGGCCCAGCCCTGCAGGACCTGGTATCTCACTCAGGCATCCTGCCAGATGCTAGAGGTAGCCAAGAGCCATAAGATGTGAAGGTTTTGGCATATGATTCTTTGAGTTGTGCAAGTTGGCCTACAAACTGAGCTGCGTTGGACTAGTCCACAGCCTTATCTCAAGGGACTTTGAAGCTTTTTCTAGTATTTAGCTCAGGGCTGGATTTGTCGGCATCTCCAAGAACTGTTCCTTTCAAAGGCCCCAACAGAAAATCTCCTGTAGGATGGATCTACTGGAGAGGCCAACTCCAGCAGCCCTAGATCTACTGCACTTTTTTCTGACCTGTAGAAAGATGAGAGCACTAGATTACCATTGACTCACAGGAAAAGTGCAATTTGTCACCCATAGCCTTCAGGTCCCTAGACTGCTATCTTCACCATTCAGCTCATTATGCTGTTAATTAGTAAGCTTCCTCATATTTTCCAGACCATAAAGAAATCTACTAGCAGCAGGCTGATCTCTGTGCTGTAAAGCCATTCTTTACTTTTGCTGCTGATTTCTTGCACTCTTAAGTCCATTGCTGCTACTGAGCATAATCACTTATGAATTGCTGTGGGAAAAAATACAAAACATCTTCACATTTTCAAGAAAAAAAATAAATGTATACATTTACAGATCCTACACGAAGCCAAGCCTAAGCAGGGCAGACGGTTTGATAGAAGGCACAAAGCAGTCACAGATCAGGCAGGAAAAGAAGCTCTAGCAGCAAGCAATAATACTATGAGGTGCAACACAGATTAGATCAAAGAGGCCCAAATGCTGATCCAGAGGAGTATCTGGAATATAACACACGAAACTACAATGCACTATAAGTGCACTAGTCTGCTAGGTGTTCAATAGACAAAGTCTTAACTACTGAAGTGAATTATCGACTGGTGCCAGCCATAAAGATGCTTGCATAAGAGAGGGCTTCAAGGCCATTAGCACAGGGCTGAATTGCTGAACCTCACTGTGTTTAACAGCAATCCAAGAACTTCTTATATAGACCTTCAGAAGTCAATGAACAAAGAGATCGACTAAAACAATCCTCTGTAACCCAACAAAAGGTCATACACCCCTTGGAGAAGGCAGAGGAGGGAAGGGAGGCATACAAGGCTGTGCCATTAGCAACTGCTCTAACTGGGGGCTGCTGTAACCTCCCGTCTAGAAGAGCAGTGTTAACTCCCGAGAGCTTCTTAGCCAAGCAGAAGCAATGTACATTTTTCAAGTTTTCAATAAGTAGTCTGGCTATGCTGCCTTTGCTAGAGCATTTGGTTTATATTAAACAGTGGCAAGAGCCCAGCTGGAAATCAGATCGACGAGAACGTTACAAAGGGGGTGGGCAACAGCGGGGCAGAGGCAAGATTGCTCTGGAATGTCCTATCTGTTTCCCCAGGGAGAGCTTAGGCCCAACCTTGGCCAAACAGAGCAGAAAGGAGCAGACTAAAGTTGAGGTCAGACATCCAGGACACTCGCTCAAAACATTTTCAGCCCTCGGAAGGCCCAGTTTCCCCCTTTCTCCTCTAAGGAGAGGTGGATTTTACCTTAAAGACCCAAACTTGCACATTATTTCCAAGTGCATGAAGAAACTTGAAGGAGATCGATGGGGAGCAAATGGAAATACAGTTAGATGCACATTCAGAAGTGTTCCAATCACAGAAAAAGCTCTTAAAAGCAAGACCAACCTTCTCCCTGCCTGCAACACCAATCATAACGGGATAACTCTATTTTAGGAAATACATAAGGTATATATAGCGTCCTTGCAGTCTATTTTTGGAGGCAAAATGTTTTGTGCAGAACTCAGGAAGAAAAAACTTTATTGTAATACTGCTTTTCAACTCACTTCCTTCGTTTCTGTGACCAGCTGGAGACGAGCACCTCGTTGGGTCAAGGAAACGTTTAACTACAGAATTTATAGTGGAATATATACATGCATATTTCACAGCAGCACTGCAGCTGCACAGCAGCTATAGCAGAAGGCAAACACTATTCTAGCAACAAACTCAGGCATCAGCCTGCTCGTTAAGGTCCTGCCACAGAGGCTCCAAGACAGGAGAGCATCCAAGCCAATCCCTGGGACAAGACTCAGCATCCTGGAATCTCAAAACCACAGCTCTGCTCCAAACCCAAACAACGCTCCGCAGACCCTTCCCAGCTGATTATCAGAAGGAATGTGAGATTGCAAAGGCAGCGTAAACAAGGACCTGGGATTTATGGCCTTTCAGGCGTTGTTTAGGCAGTGACCTGGCTGAAACACCACTTCTTGAAATACAACTGGCAATCACAGGGTTGAGTTGGTTGAGTTGATGTTTCCACCTGGGCAGTGCTGTTCTGGGCACACTGAAAACTTTTGTGCTCATCCAGCAGCTTCACCTTCACCCCAGCAAAAGGAGGGGAGCAACTGGGACGTGTCTCACCACTGCAGCAACACAAACAGCAACACCCCCAGCCCCTCTCCCTGACACTGACAAGCCAGAGTTACATGGGACTCCTCAGCTCGTCAGCTCCTGCAGTGCCAAGCTACAAAGATTTCTTAAGGGCATATAGAAAAGTAAGATTTTAGCTACAATTTCCTGATTCCAACAAGAAGAATGCACAGGTGGCCTACAGGTGACAGCACAATTATTTCACAGACACCCCACTGCACATCACCTTCCACCTAACACAGATAGGTGCCAGTTTGGTATCCAGGGTCTCCAACTCTCATTTTAAACACAGTGTACATTCAGCTGCATTGAGCCCTAAATCAGTCCCGAACGTACTGGCAAAAATCGGTCCCACATGTAAAAATCTGACTGCAGAATCACATGCCTTCCTATTCTCCTTCTAGTATCAAAATCCTTTTCATATGTCGACCTTTAAAGATGGGAGAACAAAGGGGATTTTCCTTAAGCTTCATTTCCCGTCACCTCAATGAGATGCTGTAACTCCAGTAGGGATCCGGAGGACATCCCCAGCACCCTGCAAGTCATTATGTTCAGTCACCCCATCATCTGGAGTCAAGGCAAGAGAAGCAGTTGTGTCCAACAAAGCTGGCAGGATCCAGGTGCCTGGGCCCCAGGGCAAGGGGATGATGACCTCCAGCACCCAAAGCCAAGCACACCACTGATGCACTGCTTTCCACTGACACCTCCTGCAAAGCACAGCATTCCCCTGAACCATGGCCTCACCAACACCAGGAAAAAATAGGTACAGAACAGTCACACTGCCTGCCTGAGGCACCCCAGATCATTAGGATTTCTTCCTTATGCTTTTTTGCTTCATTCTGCTTATTTTCCAATTGCTCCCGAACTGGCGTTCAGCAGGTTTTCCTTCTCTTGACTTGCTTCTGCAGCAGGCAACAAATCACATTGCCTCATAAGAGCTCCTGCATTTATGTAATGTTTAAAAGCAGCCTTGCTAGCATTCTTTTCGAAGGAAAAAATAAAATCAGTCCCCCTTTAGCACAAAAATGTAATAAAATAACTGCAGGAGTCAGTTTTTCCACTTTAAGAAATTGAGGTGAACTAATAGATCTTGACTCTCAGCTAAAGTAAAAACACACAGCTGAATTAGGCAAAGGCTGAAGGCTCTGTCTCTAGTAGGAGTAAAAAAGTCCTCCTGCTGCCCTTCCACAGTCAGCTTCATGACTGTTTACAAAGGTTTTATAAACGAGACAATATTTCCTCATCTTGAAGTTTTTTCTGCAGTCTAGCCTAGATTAGAAGAACCAGAAACAGAACAGGCCAAGGCGGAGTCCACAGAAATTGAAGAGAAAAAGGCACTTCAGAGAGACGTTTGATCATCAAGGTCATGTAAACCATTCCAGGCCTGTGAAGCACGCTAGTCAGAAATAGCTATGAAACAGGCACCAGGCAAGGGCTCCCTGCTCTCCTCCCAGCTCTGTTCTTCCCTCACTCTCCCAGTGAGTTTTGTTCACCCAGAGCATCCATAGGAGATGGAGGCTGCCACGGTTGGAGCACCCAGCCCTGAATCCCACAGGCCCCACATCCCTGCAGAGCAGGCAGGGGAGAGCAACCAGCTGGCACTGCTGTAGCAACTCACTGCCTCGTAAGCATGGCCAAGAACAATGGAAAACAACACAAAACAAGGCAAGAAGTCAACAGCTGAGATTTAACTAGGCAGAGAACTGATGCCCAAAGCAAGGAAAGCAATCCCAGAGCCAACCACTCCAACTTGCCTGAGCAGTCTTGGCTTTAGAACTTGACTTTTCTAATGGGCAGAGGGCAGAATGAGATCACCATCCCAGACTCTGATGAAAGCACCTCCCCAAACAGGATCTCTTTCCACCACCAAATTCTCCTCTAAGACAGCAGAACCTCAGGGTCCCCTCCTGAGGGTCATCCCATCCAACTAACCCCCTTCACTAATGAGAATGAACCAGGGGTTTCCTCCAGGCCACTGAACTGCAAAGCCCATGGTCTCCAGCCTGTACTTTTTCAACTCTCCGTTCCTGTCAAGAGGAATAGCAAAAAGATTGTACTCCATCTCTACAATAACGGTATGGATAAAGGTCACTCTTGGCTGTGCACCTTGCTGACAGGGGTCACACTTACACTTTCCAGTGCATTAGCAGCAGATTTTCTAAGGCATTCTGCAGCTGAAGGGCTTCCCATGGCTGCCAGCATCCCAGGAGCCAAGACATGAATGTGTTGTACACAGACTTTCTTTTCAGCAGGCTGAAAGCTATTTTTAATCCAAACCCATATAGGGTGGGGCTCAGTGTCCAACCAGGCCAAAAAGCCACTACAATCCACAAGACCAATGCCTGGCAACCTTTGCTTGCAGGATGATGTCTGTTCTATTCTGGGGATAGAAGAAATTTTGAATAAAAAGATATATAAATTAAAAAACAAAGGCGGCTATGAAAAGTGAATAGAGGGAAGGGACAGATTTATCCTGTGTATTTTGGTCTAAAGAACAAGGCTCTGAAGACCATAAATCAGAATTGCCTTATTTTTTGTTTCCAAACAGAGCTTACAAGGTATCGTTTATAGCATGGGCTGAGAACAGAAGAGCACAGCACCAAAATATTTTGGGCATAAGGAATTCAAACCATGGCTCCTCACACAATAGTGAGACCCTCAGGAGGATGAGGCAGGGAAGCAGCCACCAGCCATAGACATACAACGAGGATCACAAGCTTTCCTCTGACACCAGAGCAATGTCTGCTGGGACACCTTGTTCTTTTCTGATGCTGGGACTGCAAGAAAAGGACAAAGCCAAGTCAAAGTGAACCGATGATTGGAAAATAATAGAAGTTTTGCATATGTATGGTAATGGACATCAGGCACCATGGGCAGGGATGGTTCGTATGCTCTCAGCATCTAAAAGAGAGTCAGATCACACAGACTTCCTACATAAACAGACCTCTAGGTTCTACTTATTACAGGCAACACCCCACCAACTCCTTAGGATGAAGGCATTCAACCCAATTGGACACAGACATTTTTTTTTCCTACCATGTTATCTCCACCTTCCTTACAGCACTATTTGCTTAAAAGAGGGTACATAAAGCTTCTCCTGCTGCTTGCAGATGCTCCTTTAACATCCATTCACAAGCTGCACAGCACTAGCAACAGTATCTCCAGAGTTCCTTCTTTGCCTGATCAGGGCTGGATTATTAACATCATTACAGAAGTCTGCAATTACTTCTCTTGGCAGAATGCAAAAAAGGGCAGAAGAGAAAAGAAAGTACACTGGGCTAAGTGCATTTCCATTATTTTCCCCATTTAGCTATCCTCTCTAATTGTACTTGTAAACCAGCTCCACTAGAAAAGTGAATATCCAGTGAAATAATGACCATCTGCGAGCTGTCAGACTAATGAGAACCAGAACAAAGCTGAGGACCAGCACTGATGTACCCCAAGCACCGCTGGCATCACAGCCGCTGGTCTCCAAGGAAAGACGTAAACATCCAAGCAAACCTGTGAAGTTTAACCTGAGATTTCATCAGTGAAGCAGTATGACCGGACCCCAGATACCTCCTAACACGAGGTAATATGTTCACAATCAGCATCCCTTCTTCCCACCTTGTTCCACCCACAAAGAACAGCACCTGCTACCTGCTCTCCTGCTTCCCATCGCACCAAGCTACATTCAGCTTTAAAAGAAACAAACAAACAAACCAGCTTACTCCAAAACATCCGAAATTAGGCTTCCAGCAGAGACACTACACCTTATCTTCAGAAGATCACAGCAACAGCCTCTCTTCACAGCTATGCAGCAGGGACTCCCAGGAGCATCTGTGAGCTGTCAGTCTTTTGACAGGAACAAAAACCTACTGAAGAGGCAGGAAAAACAGCTGTAAGCATTTCAAAGGAGGAAATGAGACAAGGAGACTGCTTATAAGCATATGGCCCATATGGATTGACATGAGCAAGCAGCCGCAGCCCTGACCAGAGCTTCCCATTTCGGGCAGTTGTCCTGCTCCCCACATCCTCAGCTGCACATCAAACCAGTAATTATTTTATTTATGTCAATAATGCTGAGGCCACCGTGCCCTGTGGGGACAGCCGTGGTGGTGCAAGAGTGCATTGCATCCCACCTGGGCACAGCACCAGCAACGAGCCCATCTGGGACACTGCATTCCGCCGTCCTCGTGACTCCCAGCTGCTGTCAGAGATAAACTAACAGGGGTCAAGCAGCAACACGTGCATAAAGAGAAAGAAGGGCTCTTTGCTGATAGTAACCCCACTGAGGACGCGTGGGCCACCTCTTCATTCCCACGTCATTCGCAAACCCAGTGACAAAGAGAGGGTTGAGCAGACCCACAAATCACCGAGCTGAACCACTAGTTGTTAGAGGAGCACACCCGATCTAATTCTTCCAGACAGGATTTGCTCGTCATTCTTTACGTTTTTAATGTGTGACCAAAAAAGCCAACAGCTGGCACGCTGGCAGAATGCCCCAGTGCCCTTCCTGGCCTGGGCACACCGTGCTGGGAGCAGCTCCTGCCCACTGCACAAAGAGCTTCAATGCTGCAGGACTGAGCAGTCCGGTGTTGGCAGAGCACACACTGGCACGTCCTGCTCTCCCAGCCTCCGAAGCAGAGATTTCTGCCTCCTTGCTCCGTTGCTTCCTTGCTCAGAGAAGAGGGTTTGCCATGTTTGCAGCTGACAGATCACAGAGTGCACCAACCCCAGCCCCAGAACACATCTCAAACACACAGCTGGCAGTGCCTGCTGCCCAGTGCTGGGCCCTGCAGTCACACACTGGCCCAAGTCCCACCCCAGAGCTGCTGTCAAAGCCACTCCTTGTCAGGAAGGTGGGCATCAGGCACACAGGGCTGCAAGGTGCCCATCCTGGGTTTTGTGATGGAGCACAACCATCCCTGATGGACAGGATTCCCTGACCCTGTGCTGGTATAAATGCCATAAAGTCTTACACTGCTTGCTGCTAAAGCAAAGAAAAACAAAATCTGATTGAAATGAGTTTTCTGAAGGAGCTGAGCAGCACAGCAAGATCCCTTGCACTGATGTAAAGGAGGGGGCACGTGGGATTGTCCCCCCCCTCCCAGACATGACATCAATCTTGCTATTCCATACAACTGCACCAGGACAGGGCTGCACAACACAGCACTGAAAAGCACTAAGTAAGCGGCTAAGACTAAAGCTATGCTAAATACTGGCATGCATAAGCACAACCCAGCCCTCAAAAGCATCCCAGCACGCCCTCAGGGAAGCCAACAGCAGGGACACCTTCATTAAATCCTTTGCTATCCAATAAGCTCAAGAGAAACAGCACATCCAGCTGAACACAAACCCAAATTTGCAGCAGAGGACACAACAGTGGCACATTGATGGGCAGCAGTCACAGGGCTGGCAGTGATTACAGCCACTCACTGTCAGCTGAGCTGCTCTGCTCAGGGCCATCAGCATCTCCCAGCCACATCACCCAGAGCTCTAGTGCCAGATCATTGCTCAGCTGCCTTCAGTCCTGAGATCACACCTCTCACCTGTTCCTATACCAGCTGTGATAACAGCAGGTGCCACTGGGCTGGAAAGGGCCTCAGTAATGCAAGTGGGGAAAAGCTAGTGGAGTGTTAGAGTCTGAGCAAATCCCAGGGACTGTTGGAGGGGACAACAGTCCTGTTCTCCCCCCCAAAGGCACACAGCCACCAGCACTGCGTGCTGAGCTCAGCCACAGCTGCCTGTGCAATGCTCCAGTTCCCAAAGCATCAACAGGAACGTATGTGCCAAGACATCAACAACAGATGCCTACCTATGGGCTGGGGGAGCGAGGGGTGGGAGCAGAGCAAGGAGAGACTGTGGCATTCATTACATTAACCCAGTAAAAAATAAATAAATAAAAAACTAAAAGCATTAATTAATACTCCCTTGCATCGCCCTCATCACCAAACTAAGACCAACTCTTTTTAATCTGCTTGGAGTTAAAGGAATGTTTTGTCCTGTGTGTGAACTAAAGTTGTTCAACGAACTTCTTTCCAAAATTAGCACCCAGCTCTAACTTTCACATGAATCCAGAAACTTCTGCCACTACATTTACATTTGGCTTTTTGGTGTCATTAGCAGCTTTAAAGACGCTGGGCTCACAAGAGCAGTTAAACACATTCCACATTTCAGAAGCAATAGCAGCCAGTACACAAAGGTTGGTAGCCAGTTCATAAACACTAACACCTGGCATTGCCAGGATGGCAAGGAACTTCAGCCTTGTAACCAATAAGTTACAAATTAATACCCGTGATTGCACGGTGGGGTTGATAGCCTCCCAGTCACACGCTCACACTGCAGGCACTGGGTACAACCAGGAACATCTGCCCTCCCATGAAACAGTTTGCAATGATCCCTGTGCCTTCAAACTGCAAGGTAACAACGTAACATGGGAAATCATACCCACCTCTGTGGGAGAAAGCCAAGCACACAGGTCTATGTCTAATGGGATTAAAATATCAGTACAGGTACAGAAGCATCACAGGCACTCACCCCCTCCCTCTGCACACTGCCAACCACATACGAAGAAAAGCATTTCTCTTCCCTCAATGTATAAAGCCAACCAGGTTAGCAAAAAAATGCAATTAATGCATTGATGCTCCAAGAAGTGGAGAACTTGCAGTTTTACTATCCAAGTTTCACCATAAAAGTACAAGTGTGTCACTGCACTCTTAGATCACTGGCAGCTGAGCGAAATGACCGTCCCTAACGTTCCTTCTGACCAGTCATTAAAAGCAGCATTCTCCTCTGCTTCTCCTTTCTCTGGAGCAAGTTAAGCTGCTGCACGAGAGCCAAAACAACACAGGAAGAAGTTTGGAGAAGATCCTGCTGGAGTGGATGTGGCATCCAACCCACTTAACGAGGCTGCAGCTCCCTCCCTCGCAACTTAATCTCACAACAATTGAAACCAGGGGCAGAGGAGGCAGCAAGAGAGCCCCAGGGGACCGAGGTCCTCTCTGCCTTTATCCCAAACCTGAGCATCCATCAGACAAATACTTAATGAAGTCTTCAGTCCCCAGAGCCCTCCCCACTGCGAAGCTAATCCAGACACAACCAGTAAATAGGTGTCCGGAGATCCTGGCATTCTTTAATCTGGGTGGATATTTGCCTACTTCATAGGAGGGGTGACTTTGTCTGATTAGCTTTGATAAGAGAACAAAGACCCCGGCTAAGCACGGCTCTTTATATCTAGTACTGAATAACCGAATTTTATAATCACGTTATGATCTCTCCACCAGACAAAGAATGAGTAATTCGTCTTTCACAAGCAAAGAATTCTTCCGAAGGAGCTCAGATACAACCAGGCAACATCCTCAAATTGTTCAACTTTTGGCAAGATGAACGGGCTGCGATAAGAGCAGCGCTGCAAAAAAAATACTTATATTAGCAAACTATCCTCAAGTACATCTTTCTAAAAGCATTCCAAAGCAAACCAGCCAGAATTCAAGTTCCCTGCGCACACCCCACGGTGCCCCTGGGGCTGTGATGTGCAGAATATTGCACCCAGGGGATCGGCCCTGTGTCAGCTAATCCCATCCCCATCACCCCCCCCCCCCCCCAGACTACCAGCTCCTCTTTGAACAAGATTTCTTTTCAAAACAGATTGAATTTCTATACATCATTATGCACAGCACTAACATATGTTGATCTCTGCAACTATTCCCCCCTCTTTATATCCAGGTTCCAGCTGTTGTCTTTAATGTGACTCTGTAAGTCTCCCGGAGCGAAGGAGGTTTTCTTCTCGAGTTCCCGGGCTCACTCGAGGAGTCACAAGTGTTACCCGTTGAACGATGGCTCCAAATTCTCGTGCTGCAGCAATTTATCCGAGATATCTATTATCTTTTATAGCCTCTTCCACGGGCTGACCAAAAACAGGAAGCCCAGCTCCAGTTTGCACACACATTCCTCTGGGATTGTGTAACAGCAATAACAACCTCGAGGCTGATTCAGTGGCATTCGCTCAGAGCTATGGAACAGCTCTCCTGAAAAGAGCAAAACGAGCCCAAGTGATGCTCTCCTCGAAGGTACGGATCCTCCTGCAGAGCAGACGCCTGCAGCCTCTCCCAGGGAAGCACTAGCATTAACCAGAGGCTAGATTCCCCTCCACGCCTCTCCACTATTTTCCCCTCATATAAGAGCTTATAAGTCACTCCGTTGCCCTAGAGGATGAGTTAACTCCGCGAGCATCAGGGTCCGATGCTACCCCCAGCCGGCGTGGGGGCACTGAATCCCTTCCCCGTGCCAAGGAAAGCCCAAAGCTTCACCCTCTGAGAAAGCCCCCACCGCTCCCCTTCCCTTCCCAACAAGAAGCCATTGTTCGGGGGAGCGCGGGGACGTTTCCTCTCCCGGCCCCAATTAGAGACGTACAAAAATAAACCCACACTCTCGCCCCGCGACTTCGCTTTATCCCTCCCCCTTCACTTCGGCGTGAAGCCGGCTCCTCTTTCCCCTCTCTTTCTGCCTGCTGGCCACGTTCCTCTGCACAAAAGAGCAAAGCCAAGCGCGGTCCCCATTCCCAGTGCCGCCCCGCGGGGGATCCCGCAGCATCAGCCCGGCTCGCTGCTTTCCCAGCTCTCACAAACCCGAAGTTTTGCACGAGTCGGGCTCCGGCAGTTCATCGGTCCCCGGGGGTGTGGGGTGGGGGGGGGGGGGGGGAGGGAAGGAGGAGGACATTTTCCACGGTGTTCAATCACCCAAAGTCCTTTTCACGGCCGCGACGGACCCATCGTCCCCGGGAACGCGTGGGGACGCGAGGAACCGAACCGATGTGCGACGTGCGGGGCCGGACCGAACCGCGCGGAGTCACCGCGGCCGCTGGAAGGATGCTCGGCCCGGAACGAGCGCCTAGAGCAACTTTCTTCCCCAAGTTAGAGCCGCGCTGGGGAGAACTCCCAGCAGCACTCACCGCCCGGATGCCCAACCGAACCGAGCCGTTCTGTTCTGTTCTGCTCTGTCCTGCCCCGTGCCGTGCCGTGCCGTGCCGTGCCCCAGCCCTGCTGCCCGCGCTCGGCGTGCCCCATCCCCATCGCCCCTCCGGATTGGGCCCCGGAGGCCGCACATCACGGCTGCCCGGCGCGGCGATTAGGCAGCAGCAGAGTCACTCAGGGCGGGGAGGAGCCGGCCCGGCCCGGAGCACCGCCTGCCTTTGCCTTGCTTTGCCTTGCCTCTCCTTGTTTTGCCTTGCTTTGCTTTGCCCTGCCCTGCTCTGCGTGCCCGCGCGTCCCTGCTGCCCCACTAGCATCCCCACAAGCATCCCCAGCTCCGGTCCTGCAAGCTTTCCTCGTTCTTCCCCTGTGTGCGTTTCTCTTTCTCTACAAGCTGCCATCCCTTCTATCCTACGAGCATCCCTCAGCATGCGTTCCACCTCCCGGCTCAGGGCTCCTTGCACAATCTTACCTTCTCCACCCTGAGCTGGTGATGCCCAGGTGAGGCTGGTGCAGGTGGAAGCAGTGGGCTCTCACTCCAACCCAGAAACTCCCCCCCCCCCCCAAACCGTGGGGTGTGCAGGTGTCTGTCCTTACACTCCAGGCTCCACACTCCTGTGCATGGAGCACGGCTGCGGCTTTTCCCTGCTTCCAGCCATCCGTTTTGGGATAGGTGGCCTCATAACTGGCCTCATTTCTGCATTGGCTGCGCAGACATTCGCACCGAAAATCACTAGGAAGCCAAGGGCCCTTGGGATGCTCCTGCACAGAAGTGATGAAGAGCAGAAGTGAATTCAAAGGGAAAGCCTTGAACTACGAAAGAGAAACAAAAAAGAAACCTGCTCGGGGAGGAAGGAGGTGAACAGAAGGATGGGGTCTGGGGCTGCACCACAGAGCTGTGCCCCACATGAGGGACCTCACTCCTCCCAGCCACCAGCATGATGCTGCCACCTCCACCAGCTCAAGCCACGAGGCCTGAGTGCCTTCTTCTGCTTTTGGGAGAAAGCAGGTGTGCTCTCAGGGGCACAAGGGCTTTTTCATGTCAAAAACATGTCTGTGCTCGAAGGTGAGAACAGCACAAAGTAATAAATCGAGGTGTAAACAGGAGCGTGAATGCGAGGTGCTATGTCTCCCACAAAGCAATAGCATGTGTCCCATTTCTTTGTGCTCAGCTGTTTTCCACCGCGGTGAGAAAATTAAACTTGCAGAAAGGCGACCTAACAAACTATAATTAGACGTGGCACATACCAGCAGTAGATCATTCTTCTATTTAAAAATTAAATAAATGTAGGACATATTCAGCTAGGACTGGCCAGCAAAGATCCATTGTGATGGGTATTTATGCACGTTACCAACGTTAGAGGTGCACATTTCCAGATCAGAAATGCACGGTCACAAATCATATGTCGTTGCATGAATTATTTACAGAAAGTCTGCCAGTTTGGCCATGACAGAATAAAGAAAATCGCATTTAATTGTCGAAACCATCAGGAAAAAACCATTTTGCAGCTAGTTTTCCAACACTACAGAATGAAGGGATCTGGCAGAGTGGTTCCACATGATGGGAGCGACACGGCTCACAGTGGGAGGTTCCTCATCCCATTAGCTGGAGCAGCTCCCGAGGAGAATCAGACCCTCTTGCTCCCGTCGTTTTATTCTCCTCTTACAGCTGAATTTCCCATTGGACGTCAGAAACGTTTACATATTCACCAGTTTATCAGACCAGCTCTCTGGAGGCAGCAATAGTAATTTTATAGCAGTTTCCATTTTACACGCTATGGTGGGAGTCCTGTGCTGATGTTAGACAAACTGCATTACCAACACGACACCTCTGCCTGTATTTTCTTGCTATAAATAGGGGGGGGGGGGGAAAGAGACACCTATGGTTTGGGGGGGGGTTTTTGCCTGTTTGTGGGGTTTTTTTGGTCAAATTTTGGAAGTATGCCAACGCAACGGAGCGAGAGACATGAAATCATCGTTGTAGATCTCGACTATTCAGAAAATGCAGATTACACGTTTCCGTGCCCCTGCTTTTGTCCGAAGCAGAAGTATGAAACAGGCAACTCTTTGTTCCCCGAATGAGGGAGTCAAGTATTAAACGTCTTGAACATTTACCAGTTGTCTCTTCATTAGGGTTTCCCCGGGTCTTCACGCACAATGAAAGTTTGGCAGGCCTGTTCATTCAGCAGGAATAAAACTGCCTCTTGCTAACTTAACATCACTCTCGGGTCACCGTGTTTATTCCACACTCCGTGTAGTTCCTCTGCTCTGAGTGAGATGTGAAAACGCGTTCGGTGGAGGTTTGTTTACGTGTAACCAATGAATGCCCTCTTTCCAAAGGAAGAGAAGCTGCATGTCCTTAGGTAACTTGCAGATGAGCATCCTCCAGGCATGGCATGGAGCAGCACCAGACCTCTGCAGGCTCAGTGCCACACAAATCTGTCCCATGAGCTGTGACCATATCTGTTTCAGTGGAAGCCTCTTCTATGGCAGCGTAGTAATAAACCTCCGTGCTGATGTCACTGTATAAATACAACGTCTCCACTCGTGGCAGAGTTATTGAATAATAGGTGCTTTCAGCTGGTGGTTGTGGCTGTTTGCATAGGACCGTCTTCCCGTGGCAATCGTCGTGTGAAATAAAGCATGAGGGGACTGTGAGGATAAGTAACACTTGTCTGCTCGGTGGCAGAGCTCCCTGCTTTCAGGCTGAGAGCTGCTGCCAGCGCTGCTGCCAAGGAAAACCACATTCTGCTTGCAAAGTGGGAGACGGTGCCTTGTGAAAGCAGCATGGAGGAAACAACACAGCCCTCAGAGACGGAGCCCAGCACCGTATGGCGGGCGTCTTTGCAAGGTATGCCTGAGATCCCATGTGTAAGCCAGCTCCTTTAAACCCTCCCAGAGCACAGCTGAGGGGTGGCAACGATCCGGACGAAGGGAAGGAGGAGTAATGAAAAAAATGCATGTCTGTGATGTGGGGTGTGCAGAGGAGCTGCAAAGCATACAGCAGGAGCAGCGAGCCCACATCAGAAGCAGGCTTTAAAGAAGCAGGCTCTGAAGGAGCGGGTGGGAAGCTCTTCCATTAGAACGAGGGCATCTGTTCCCAACTAGGTCTTTGTTTTGTTTTCTGCGGGTACTTACTCACAACATTAGCAGAATTGAGGAACCGCGATATTGATGTCCAAGACACTTGTCATCAAACGGGGAGAACAACGGAGCGGCAATATGAATGCATTTAGAAGCTCGAACTGTTTATTTCCTATTGCAAAAAAAAAAAAAAAAAAAAAAGCAGATGGAAATCTGCATCGTATTTTGGGGGTGGGGCAAACTGAATTTTCCTCCTGCTTGATCGAATAATTCTGGGCACTTCCTTGCTTCAAAACAGCTTTGGGAAGATAAATATTGGTAAGTGTATCCCATGCAGCCATTGCTGCCATCCCTGCTGCCCCACAGCCCATCGGATCACAGTGCCCCTGCTTGTTTGCTGTGGGCCTTTGGGGTCACCTGGGGTTTCACATCGTCTCTACTCTACATGCTGTTGTATGAAGTGGTGCCTTTCTTGTCAAGGGGAGCTTTGCAGTGATTGTCCATCCAGCACGAGGAGAGCTCTGCAGCTCACAGCCGGCAGCAGCAAGGCAGAGCTGTGTGTCCTGTCCTTGTGCAGCCCTACCTGCTGTCTGTAGGGCCCTTTGACCTTTGAAGCCTGCAGGAAAGCGGGTGCCTCGAACCTTTATTGGCAGTTCCCATTAACAGGATCAACTTCCCTCCTTCACTGTCCTGGACCAAAAAACCCCAAAACAAAGTAAGGCAACAAGAAGGTGTTTTTTCCTCTTTAAGTCATGGATACAATGAGGCCAAACTTTCAGAAACTACTGTAGCCACTCTCCCTTTCTCTTGGCTAAGGTACAGACAGCCGTCTGCACAGCAAATCATGCTTCCTCCAGAGAGCACCAGCAGCAGAAGGTCAGATACAGAGATTTGGACAGAAAAGCCAAGCAGAGTTGGCTGCAAGCTGTGGAATACACCGTCCCTGCCCATGCAACTTCCTTTTGGTTACTTCGGTCAGCTATCTAGACTGGCTATTTTGCAGCTGCTAGCATGGTTATGACTGTGGCTTCTTCTTCTTAAACCCCGCCAACATGCCTGGAGTGGGATAACATCACTCCAGAATGAATTTTTAGGAAGTTATGCTGAGGAGGAGGCAGGGGGTATGGCATGCTGGGAGCGATGCCACATCAGTATTTCACACAGTTGGTTCTGCACTGGGACAAGACCAGAGGTGGGAAATAAAACACCCAACAGTCATTGCGTAGTGTAAGGAAGCTTGAGATGGGATGAGCTGGGAAGTGGACAGGGACTCCGAAGAGGACTCACCTGCACAGCTCTGGTTCTTGCCACCTTGCTGTCCTCTTTCTCTGCCTTCCCTTGACTGAAGCTAAAGCGAGGCACAAAAGAGCTGCGTGGCAGCTGATAAATAACATTCATCAGCTGTGGATGAGAACATGGGAGCCGTGCTCAGACACAGGGGAAGTGTTTTTGCCTCTCATGCACTCTGACCACTTCTAGCATTCTTCATATCCCCCTATTTGCTCATAGCGACGTTGGAAGTACTTTTTCTTAATCCATAATACATCTGTGAATACTGTATTCTTTTCTATAAGCTTTTTTTTCCCCTTTTACTAGTTTATTTGCCCCTCTACCTCTTTCCATCTCCCCCGCTTTACTCAGGCTGCCACAGAGCTCCCCTGACCCCTCCAGAACTCCGGAGTCCCACCACCTCCCAACCCCACACAGCAGTGTTGTCTGCATTCCTGCAAGCCCAGGGCTTGGGAGATGGTGTGGACATGTGCCAGTGTTAACAAATAGGGAATTACTAATGACTGTGCAGAGCAGAAAAATTGCAGACCGAGATAAGACTCACAGAATTCCCACTTGCTGATCTTGGATAAGGGTATTTATCAAAGGGGAAAAATAGCCTATCCTTAATTGGATATCTGTCCAGCAACGCGTGTGTCTGCGCAGGCGCTGCGCTGTGCATAAAGGCAGCAGTGTGAGCACTGATGTCTGCCTGTGATGTGTGCCTTTGCACTGCCTGGCACAGCTCTGCAGCCCTCTGGCCACGTTGCAGGATCTGCCCCAGCCATGCATGCCCTAAACCCAGGAGGGGACAGGGGACCTGCTGTCACCTCGCCGTGTGCTGGGCTGGGATTGGAGGTGGCTGTCTGCAGCTCTGAGGCCAGGCTGCACCACCTCTGCCAAAGCAAGCACACATGCAGCTCTAGCTGGGTCCAGAGCATTGGCTGGAGCACAGGAAATAGAGAAGTTTCTCCTGCAGATGTAGTACATGCAAGGCTTTGTTGCCTCCTCCTGTGTCCCACAGAGCTGTCCAAGCACCCTGACACCGTAGGCTTGCTTTGCTGCAGGGCTGAGCACAGCATCCCAGCATGTTCCTAAGCAGGGATGCTCTCCTGGGTGTGCAGGTGGGTGGCTGCTGGTGCCTCGGCAAACATTTACATATCAGAGCTTTGCATACTCTAAGTGCTATTGCTATGGTCACAGCAGAAAAAGAGGGAAGTGGCTGAGAATAATGTGACTTTTATGGTAACTGATGTGCAGGATGGGGCAGAGAGCAGAGGAACTGCTTGTGATGGATGGGAAGAGCGTGAGGAACTGCGGGGATAGGACAAACAGAAACCATCTGGGGTGGTTGGGGTTGAGGTGATTCTGCTGTGGAGCACGGAACAGAGCAGCTGCCTTCTCCAAGGGCTTTCCAGACCCCTTTCCTGGGACTGCAGTTTCTGTTTGATGCAGTAAACAGTCTCTTAGCACCAGCCAGGCTGAGCTTTCTCTCTTTTCTCACCTGCACAGAACCCCACTCAGCACACTGGCTACAGCAGCAAGGCATGGAGCAGATGCAGGATGTGCATGCAATGGGTTTAACCCCAACCTCAGCCCTGTGAGACATGCTCAGCTCTGTCCTCACTGCACAGCAGCATGGATCTGTCCTCAGGGAAGCAGCACACAGAGTGCTGGCTCCAGTTGGCAGCAGAGCTTCCTCCCTCCCAACCTCACCACTGTACTCCCTATGTTCAGCCCTTGCTGTTCTATTTTTTGCTGATCCAGACGTGCTAAAGTGAATTTTTATCTTGGTGCCTGACTCTAGGCAAGGTTATTAGGTAGCTGGGTCATTGCAGTACCTGGCTGTCAGCTGCTGAAATCATTTGCATTATACTGCAGGTCAGTAACCCTCCAAATACCTCATTTGGAACTGTGACTAATCAACATCAGAGCTCCTGCAAGCTTCATTTTAAAAACAAGGCATATTTTCTTCAAAAAAGAACAAGAAAGCTGCATTTCCGCGTTGTAAAGTGATCAACCCTCACATGGCAAGAGCCCAGCTCATTTCCCCTCTGGTCTGCATTCTTCAATCATAACCACGCTTATTTCCAATAGAGCAGAAAGTCTTTTCCATATGCCTACTCCTCAGCCAGTAGTCTGTAGCTAATGTTTAATGTTTCCTAAGCAGGACGAGATGAGGACAAACCAGCAGCTCCACAGTGATGACAGCCACCTTAGGAAACATGAAACCTTGCTACAAAAGCAGTCTCCAGGTCTGAAAGCAAGCCCAGGCCTTCAGGCTGTATTTCAGCGTGTCCTCTGAGCAGAGTGCAGCCTTGGGACAGTCTGTGTGAAGGGTTCTAGAGAAGCAGAGCTGTTCCTTATCCCATGTGAGTGCTCAGCAATGAGCAGGCAGCAGAAGGCAGAGAATTCATTTGGATGGGCAAATATATTTATCAATTCTTAACCAATGTGTTTTGCATGGATATTCAACATTGAAAAGCATTTCTGCCAATTAAGATGGGTGAGCAGAAATCTCATCTTCTGCACTCCCCTAACATCCATCCCAGCAACTTTTTTCTGGAGCTGTCTTGGCAGTTCACATTCCAACCCAACAATAGTCTGCAGGTTTTGACCAACATGCTCTATAAAAAAAAAAAAGAGTCATTTACTGGAAAAGGACAGCAAACAGCTCATAAAAACTGTCTCTCAGCAGCAGCTCCAGAACGGAATTCCTCCCAGCAGTCCATCTTGCTCTCTTTGTTAGTGCTGATAGGGACAGAAGGGTATTCATAGCTGCAACGTGGCTTAAAAACAGAAGAAAATTATATTCTTTTGGAAAAAAAAAAAAAAAGATTCTCTAGTGGGTTAAGCATAGGCAGAATTAGAAAACAGGCTGTGTTGTCCTAAAGCAAGGGCACTCCATGTCCTCCGATCAGTGAGACACAGGATGTCTTGGGTTGTAAGGGACCCCAAGAATCATCAAGTTCTAACTCCCCTGCCACATCTAGGGCCACCAATGACCAGGTCTGGTACTAGACCACATTGCCCAGGGCCGCAGCTCCCAGTCCTTAGGGAATCAGGCTCTGACCACACTGGTCCGTACTGAAAGGGCAAACTGATCCTCAGAAGGGCACTGGGAGCTTCTGCTGTTAGCCTTGCCAAGCCAGGAGCTACCACCACCCCATGTCCCACATGAAAGAAGAAGCCCCTCTGAAGAACAAAATAACATGTACATACCCTAAAGAGATCTTATTTGTACATACCCTAAAGAGATCTTATTTCACATTTAAGCATGACTCTGTCAACAGTTTTGATCTCTTCCTATATGTTTGCCTCTTGTTCTATCACTGTCTGCCCTCACTTTTGATGTTTTCACCTGTTGTGTCCAGGCCTACTACAGCTGGTGTGGAAAAAAAGCTGCTACGAGCAACGAGCAACAATTGGCCTTAGCTTTCATGTACCCCAACTCTTTTTATGATTGACTTTATTTCACGTTAACACATGTCTCTCATAAGGAATTTTGAGAATGAAGCACTGCTAAAGGCATTAACACATACAAATATTTTTTCAGCCACTAAATATCCCCTCCTGATCTGCGAAAAGAGGCTTTTCCAGTCATTATATGCTCATGATCCATCAGATTGGTACTGGGAGAAAATCTGAGGTAGATTTCTGTCTCCCACAGCTGCTAAGCAGCTAATACCAGCTTTGTCTTCCGAAATACACTTTATCCAATGGTGATGACTGCAATATTGTCTGATGGATTTGTCAGGCTAGCTAGCCACAACGTGAGTAGGGACAATATGGCTTTATTTACCAGTGACTGTGATAGCTTGTGCTCACTGTGGGTTTTGTTTACTTATTGATGGAATTATTTAAGGATTATACTGGAAGAGTGGGAAACCACACAGATGTTTTCTTTTTTTCACCCCACTTTGACGGTGGTGCTGGTGGGCAGACCCTGAGATCTCGCTCTTATCACTCCTAAACGCTGGGGAATAGAAGTTCTAAGAATAAATTCAAGTGCAATCATTTCTAAGCAGCATCACTTGACACTTCATTCCAAATGTGAAGCTAAACATTTCAAGGAGGTTGCAAGTGTTGAAAGAGCTCAAGTCAGCCCAAAATAAAATTCTTGTTTTCAATCCAGCTATATCGATCTTATTCTTGTTTGGTTTTCCCAGTCTAACTTATTTTCCCACTCTGTAAGTGGGAAAAACTTTCTGATTTCCCCACTGGAGACCACCAGCCTCACAGAACTGAGAGCTGGAAGGCACCCTGTGTGTAGGACATACCAAAGAAGCCCTATGCTTTGGGGTAAAGATGATCATGTTTGATGCCCATGTGCCATCTAGTACAGTGACATCCTGGACAGTACACAGGGTTTCACTGAGCCAAAATTATGGACATGGTGGTGATAGCACTGCCAGAGGGTGACAAGTGGGGAAAAGCAATGATAACAAAAGCACATGTTTACTACAGGCCAGCCCATGGGTGATGCACATGCTGCAATCCAAATGACCCTTGGGAAGAACTTTACCTTCTGGCTCGGGCACAAATTCCCTCTGTCCCAGGCTGCCCTTTGCGATCTGCCCTGGGCATCACGTGCAGCTCTGCCTTATCAGCATGGCACCCACCCCCAGGGACGGGTGATTCAGTTTCCAGCCAGGAACTGCGTGGAGCCACGGAGAGAAAAACTTTGATCTTTATCTGCATGAAAATAAAGACTTCTTGGAGGCCGCCCTTCCCTGTGCTCCCTGTTCTCCAGCCAAGCTGAGCTGCAGGCATTGCCACCAGCACTGCTGTGCCAAGGGAGCACAAGCAAGTGCTGGGGGGATTAGGGAGAACAGCTGCTGAAGCAGCCTGTGCAGGCAGGGCTTGGTGGAGGCAGCTGCTTGCAGTGTGGGCAGCTGGCAGTGCAGGGTTCACCTGCTGAACCCAGCCCTGCACATTCACATCACTGTCAAAGTGATCTGCAGCTCCATGGCTGCTCTTTCTCCATACAAGCAGCGTGATCTGCAGCCTGCTGTAGAGAACCTGCTTTGGAGGGGGTTGAACTGGGAGATCTCCAGAGCTTCCACCCAAGCCCTATGGTTCTGTTTGTCTGGTAATACAGTCCCACGGTCTGTAGATGCCCATAAAGTCATCTCTGAGTTTTTCTTTACTGCTTCTCTGTCCTTGACCATGAACGAGCTGCTCCCTGCTCCCTCCAGCAGCCTGCTGTGTGTTCACAAGCTGCCGGGCAAACACGCATTGTTTGAATTTTATTGTCTGTGCTATCTCCCTCTTAGCAGCACAGTTATCTGCAGCACGTATAATATGCCAGCTTTCCTGTAAAGCTGCCTGTGTCTGGGGCTTTGTCAACAAGGACTCTCTCCTATGACCTTTCTGTATCCTCAGCAGGTGTTGGCAGGAAGTTTAGGGGTGGAAATATTCGATGTTGGGAGACCAGGAGAGCTCTAGAAGCCACCAGCCCCAACACTGATGCTTCCATCAAACTGTTGGTCTGTGTCAATGGCTGGCCCTGATGAGCTGGAAACAGGCTCTAAGTGTGTGATAAACACCCATTCTGCAGCAGAAACTGTTGAGAATCAGTGTGAAAGGAAGTGCAGAAAGCAAAGGAATCAGAAGCCAAGGATCTCATTGTGCTGTGATGCATCTCTGTAATGCTTTGCCAAGCTACCGTCCTCTGAAGCCACTCCTCGTTCAAAGTGAGGGCCATTTTTAGCCAGCCCTGCTACAACTGGTGTGAAAGTCAGGAAAGGCACAAAGAGTGGTGTGCATCCACGGACTTGGCTCTGAATCAAGCTTGGAGGACTTGGTGAGGTCAGACTGACAACTGGCAAAGGAGAAAATGTGCTGGAAAGCAGAGACAAAAGGCTTCAAATCCCCATCCCTAAGGGCTCAAGGCAAAGGAGAATGCTGGGTGGGGAAAAATAAAGCATATGACCAAGTACACAAATTGCAGTGGTGTTACAGCTGCCCACAAACAGCCACAGGAATGGGAGTGTTCATCTGCTCCGTGGTCAAAACAAGAGAAAATGAAACAAACAAACAAACAACAAAAAAAAAGAACAGGTTTGGATTGGCAGGATAGGGTGGAGAGGAATATTTCATCTTGTGCAACCAGAAGAACTCCGCTCAACCTGAAATCTAATTGCTGTGTTTCCCAACGCTGTGTATAACTCCCCTTACACCTCAGGTGACTTCCAGTGGAAAAAATGCATTTTAAAACCTCCATTGGAAATTCTAATAGTTACAGAGGTCCCAAGGTGAAACAGAGGGGAAAACGAATGATGCTGTTGTGTTGTTCAGCTTCATCTTTCATTGAAATCCTGAGTCATTTCAGTACTCCCCAAATGCCTCATTGCATTCATTTTGGTTTTTAGGGCAGGATGGTGCTCCCCTTCTCGGTGTTGGCAAAGGTCTTGTCCTCTTTCATCCAGGGGCAGAACTTTCAGTGTGGGACATCCCACCCTGTGGACTTTGAAGTGGTGTTGTGCAGGTTCCCCATGCAGGAGTGTTTGAATCTCGCTGTATGGTACTTTGCCCTTTGCTCAAAAACAAGACATAACTTCTCCAGCAAGTAAAGCACTGAGCAAACAGCTGAACCAAGGGGGATCTTTGGTTCTGAAGAGTTTTGGAGAGGAGGTTTTTGAGTCGTGTTTTGTTTACCAGGAGTGGAGCTCACTGAATCATGGAATCACGGAATCATAGAATCATGGAAATCATGGAATGGGTTGGGTTGGGTTGGAAAGCACTTCAAAGATCATGCAGTTCCAACCCCCCATCATGGACAGGGTTGCCACCCACTAAATCAGGCATCAGACCAGGGCCCATCCAACCCTGAACATCTCCAGGGATGGAACACGCTCAGCTTCCCTGGGCAGACTGTTCCAGTGCCTCTCCACCCTCTCAGTGAAAATTTCCCCCCTGGCATCTAATCTAAATCTCAGGCACAAGGAGTGTGTTCTGTTTCACTCCCCAGAGGCATCCCATGGACCCTGATGCCAGGTGGGGAGCGCCAAGGAAAGGTCCCACACTCCACCAGTGGTGACAGTGGAGGTGGCTCGTTTGTTGGAGTTAGCATCCACACGCAGCAAAGCTTTGGATGCAGTGGAAAAGCAGCGTCAGAACTAGCCAAAAAGTCAGTGTTCTTGAGTGGGAACACCCTGTAGTCTGAGGAGATTAAGCAAGAGAGCTTTCATAGAGTCTTAGAATCACTGAGGTTGGGAAAGGCTTCTAAAATCATCTAATCCAGCTGTCCACCTACCTTCAGCGCTGCCCACTGACCGTATCCCTCAGTGCCACGTCTCCATGGTGCTGGAACACCTCCAGAGATGGTGACTCCACCACTCCCCTGGGCATCCCATGCTGATACATCACCACTCTTTTGGGGAATAAGTTTTTCCTAATATCCAACCTGTTCTAAGTGCAGTTGAGCCATGCCCTGTCCAGCACCCAGCACCAAAGCACAAAGCTCTTTGGTCATCTCTGCCTTTCACTCCTGCTGCTGCCAGGCAGGAGGTAAAGGTGCTGTGTTCAGAGGTGATTCCAGCCTGATGCTCTGATGCCATTTGGATGACCCAGGACTCACACAGCCCCTACCTGGAGGGCTGCACCATGCCTGGGCTGGGGGAGGGCTGCCCTTCCTCCTCAACCTGAACGCATCTCCGCAGCACTGTGTGGAGAGCTGGCATTGCTCACGCTGTGCCCAGCTGTTTCCTTTATTCAATAAGCCCCCCTGTTGTCCAGCAGAGTCCGAGAAATCAAACACGTATGTCTGGGAAGGGAAGAAATAATTCCTCTGTACACTTCGGGATGTCAATGGCCGTAAATCAGCGGTGTTTTCCTGAAATGAGCTGCCAGGAGGAGGAGCGGGCAGCAGCCTGTTTAGCTGTGTCTGTAATTCCTTTGTTATGATTCACCTTCCACAAATATCCAAACAAACAACTCTGCAGGCAAGAATATTCTGGAGAGAGGCAAAAGGTTGTGAAAAGTTGCTGAGCTCCCGCTTTGAGCAAAGCTCCTTCTGACAGTGTGCTCAAAGGAGATGCTCTGGGCCATGCAAAGCAGTGCTCAGCAGCGCAGGTAACTGCTCCTGGTGATCCAGGACAAATTCTGCACTCCTAACGAGGAGCTGATTTCCCCCACAGCAGACTCCCACGTATCAGTAGATCTAGAGAATTCAACGGATATCAAGTAGGACAGTGGATATCTAGAGCTGCCTGCACTGGCATTACAAAGCCCTTAAATGTTTTCGTGCATTACAGAAATCAAAGGGTTTGTCATCTTTATGGCACATGGAACGCATCTCTGCCTGCCACTGTGCTTTTCTAAGAATCAAATCATCACAATTCTAAGAATCAAATCATCACAATTAAGAAACAGCGGCTGCCTGTGCCACATGTGATTTTGGAGGAGAGAAAAGTAAACCACAGAAGCTGTTCACTAAGAAACACGACTGTGGTATGTATATGCTTCCCTCTGTGATCCAGCAAAGGAAGAAGTGAAACAAAAACCTCTCACTTAGCTCATTCCTACAATTGGCCACATGCAGCTTTTGGCTTTGGTGTCAACAACACCATCAAGATGAGGTGCAGAGCCCCTCCCTGGGGCTTGGTGTGTGCAGCAACACTGAGCTTTGCCATGCGACAGCGATGAAGCTCTATTCAATTTAATGAAGCATTACTCAGTTATTCCCTGCAGTTCTGTGATTCTGTGGCTCTTTACCCTAAGGGAGGCCACCAGGGCACTGTCTGCAGAAGTGCAGTAGTGTTGGGTGAGGCAGCACTTGCAAAATATTTGAGATGCTGAAATCTATCCATCAGACAACTGACGGATCGGACAGGTTGATAAATGACCCTGTTATCCTCCATCCCTCAGCAGATCCTGTGCCATAGATTAACTCCTGTCAGAAATGGCTCAGGGCTGCTCTCCTGGGTACGCCGCTCTCATTTTTGGATGATGCATATGGGTCAGGCAGAAGTGCAGGCCTGGAGCACTGCTGGCTCTGCAGGCAGTTTTGGTGAATGGGTGCATGGAGTGGTGAAATGGCAGCAGGGAGAGAGCACTGCCCCAGATGCAGAGCTGCAGGTTGTCTCCTTTGTCTCTCTTTTAAGAAAGGATTCTCTCAGCATTTCCAAGCTTGAGCTGTTTGCATGTTTGCTTCAGCACTTCGCTGCGCTGCCACTTAATAGGTATTCCAGACGAAGGAAAGGAACTGCAGGCCAAGGTATTTCTAAATGTATTTCACTGCCTCAATCCTTTCCCTAAATGTGAGCTCCAAACTGAAGCTATCCCTGCACCTTTTCCCCAAACGGAGTGTACTTTCAGGATACAGAAATAGTTCAGTGTCCCTTCTCATTAGTTTATGAGTAGTCAGTTGGTGCTCACTGCATTTGGACATCATCCAGAGCAGCAGGATATATGCATGCAGCCTGAAAGTCTGTTGATATTTCATCCTCATCATTATTTAGACCAGCTGTGCTTGGGAGAGTTCTTCTTGTTACTGCTATTGTGCAAAGAGGAAAAGGCACCGAAATACTGTGAGTCAGAGGGCTGCTACATGGCAGCATTTGAAGCCCTGAATGCAAAGCAAATCTCTTCATTTCCAACTTCTGGAGCTTTTCCTGGAGCTGGGTGTGTATTTTTGGGATGTCACTGGAAGGAGCAATTTTTGGGTGGCTCACAAGAGTGGCAATGTTCTCCTCCCAGAGCAGCCCAGGTCTGAAGTACTTCTGAAGAAAGAGCACTGTAGGCTTTGGGTTGGGTGCTGGTTATTTTTGCATTGCTCAGAAGATATTGGTCACAGGGCTGCATGACACAGGAGGCTGCACTGGGGGGAAGGGGTTGGCACGATGCATGCGGGGCAGGGAAGCTGCTGCTGACACATGGTACAAGGAGATAATGTGCAGAAATAACGACTGGGATATAGTTTGGGAGGGACAGGAGAAGATAAAAACTCAGACACATAGAGCATCATCATCTCTGCTATGACAGAAAAGAGGACTGCACTGCTGTGTGCTGTTCCCTGCTGGTCTGCCCCTCTAAACCACAGGGAAGCTGCCCACAGCAGTGCTGTGTCTCACTCCCTGTGTTGCTGAGCTCTGGGCTCAAGGAGCAGCTCTGGGCCCACTAGGGGTACATATGTGTCATAGCTGAACTGCCTCATTGCAACCCTATAGACACACATGGGAGGGAAATGCAGTGGGTGCCTCACTCTGAATTATTGTGATGTATAGAAACTGTTCTGGGGAACCAAGGGCAGAAATGGATGATGAAAGCTTTCAAGTCTTGGAAGCAAACCAGATGCTCACTTTCATGTTTCTGTGAAGGGGTGACAGGAGGCAACTCTCCCTCCTCTCCAGAGGTGCATACTGAATCAAGTGTTCATTCAGTGCTGAGGAGACCAAACCCAGTCCTGCCTCACTGGGAGCTCAAGCCAGGCTATTCACAAAGCAGTGCTGTATCATTTGTGACGTGCAGTGATTACACATTACTAAACTGAGCTTAACCAAGTAGCTGTTTCACAAATGCCTTTCCTTCCCCACTCCCTGAGCAGCCAGCTCCCCTTTACACTCTAGATTTGCACAGAGCTCTTTGAGCTTAGGAAGAAGCAACCAGAGCTGCCCCAGTCCCACACATCCAGGTCAGGGCAGAGCTGTCACCATAGGGTCTGCCTGGGGTGTTCCTGCTCCACAGAGCTGCTCTGGGGTGATGGCACCATGCTGCATGCCATCCCACAGATGACTTTCTCCTCCTTTCTCCTCTCACAATGCGGTACAGACAATCTTTGAGTCAGTCAGCATTGCCCTTGCAGGGTAGGTTTGCTTTCTGAACACATTTTGGGCAGGAGTGGATGGAGCGCATATGAGAAAGAGACAGGAAGACAGGCTGATGGTATGGAAAGGCAGCGCTCTAACCCGAGAGGGGCAAAGGAAAACTTTTTTTGTTGTTGTTCTTGGATTTGTTCATGCAGAGTTTCTCTTTCTTTTTCTGCCAAGTCTGCTTTTAAATGTCTGACTCCGCACTTTTTGGTGGTTATGGAGAGATCATTGCTTCCCACAGCTCGACATTTTTTCCACCGAGCTCATGAGCATTCGAGTGCCCCACGTGTACACCAACCATCACCCACTGGGGGGGGGCACCTCTGCGAAAAGCAGCTGAGTCCCCATAGATGCAATGGGACACGAAGCTGGGAACATCCCAAGGAAAAATTAGGCAAAGTAGTAGGTGCTGTGTGCCCTGGCCGAGCTGGGAGTGATGGAGCTGCTTCCAGCTGGAGGATTGCTGTGGGGTGAATGGAAGGAAACAGCAGAGCAGTGTGCAGGGGAACACCGTGTACTTGTCCCACAGACACGTGGCTGTGGCAGACTTACCTGGGGCACAGCTCTGCAGCCCCCACAGCTACAGGAGCAAGGTACTCTACAGGCCTGGAGGGAACGTGCTGTCCTGTCCTGCCCCAGCTTCCTTCCTTTAGCTGGTGGAATAGCTGTCCAGTGCTATTTTCTGTGCTGTCACCCTCACCGGTCCCTTAACTTTAATGGTAACAGAGGAAGCAGAGGCCAAGCAATGAGCATGCTGGGTACATAAATCCTGGCTGAGAACAAGTGCACCAGAACAAGGCTTGAAATCTTGCTCTGGCAGTTCACCTTGACCCCCATCAGTCTGCAAGGAGCACCAGCAGTGCAGAAAGGCAGTGGGGGAAATGGGATGGATGCTGTGAGGAGGGGGGTAGAGATGAGCAGCACAGCTCCCCAGGCTGGTCCCTGTGTGCCAGCTTGGGGAATGGCCCAAGAGGGCAGTGAGACACAGACGCAGGGAAAGTACAATGTCAACATGCAGGACTCACCTCCCTTCGGCTCCTGCAAGAAAAAAAATATATAATTATGGTAAATTCAGAAGCATTTTAGGCATTCCGTCAGTGCACTAAGATGTTTCACGTGCACTTGAGATAAGGTTTGTCGAACTGTTTCACTATACTCTGGCTAATGCAATTTCTATTTACTATCCTTGAATAACTTGCATAATAACCATCTCTAGTTTGGGGCTCTGGTGCATGGATAACAAACAGCAGCAGCAGTCAGGGGTGGCTCTGGTGAGGAGCACAGTGCTTCCATCTCATCTCCGCAGGAGAGAAAGTCAGCAAGCACTGCCAGCTTCATAAAACAGAGGATTAACACACCCTGCCATGCACACAACGCATGACTCATCAGATGGACCTCTGTGCAGCACCCAGCTGGAAATACATGGGGAACAGTGAGCTGTGGTGGTGGGTTACAGAATGAGGATGAAGCAGAAATTAGGGAGGGCATTAAAGCAACTGCAATCAATCAGGGCTGCAACCTAGCAGGCACAAGAAGAAAGAGGCATTAAAGAACATTTTTTCCACTGTGTTGCAACAAGGGGCTTGAAAACAATCATGGAACAATTTGAAATGTTTTAATAACAAACCCTCATCTTACCAAGGGGATTTCCCCAGTATATCTCAAGCATTTCACCAAGAAGGTTAAGAGTCCTTGTGTCCCTAGAGCAGGTAAGAACACTGAGGCTCAGCTCTGGAAAAACACCTCACACTCAGTTCAGAGAGAGCTCTGCCCCACATTGCACCTCTGCGTGCCCCCAAATCCTCATCTGAGTGCACACAGCCCAGCAGGTGATGCAAACAGCAGCATTCCTCTGGTGCAGCTGGCTGACACCAGAGCTGCGCTGCACCTTGCTGACAGTGCCATGCAGGGAAGTTAGGAATCTGTCGTGATAATCCCATCCTCCTTATCACCAGCTGCTCTTAAATTTCACTCCAGCATGTTTGAAACCAGCTAGTGTTCGCATAATCCTGCTGCTGGTGTGAGGCTGGACGGCTGCACAGAGATCAGTGCACACCTGCTGATGGTGACACTGCCGTCCATTGCACTGCTGCCAGCAGAGCTGCATCTTGTGCGGTGGTGAGGGCACCACCTCAACAGAAATGTGCAGTGACTGAAACGATGTGCTTGAGCCCAGAAAGCCAAGGAATGAACAGGATGATGCCTTGCCCTCTCTTTTGTTGCTGGGGTTTCCTGCCAGAGTGCAAAGCTCTCCTGCTTTCCAAGGGCCTTGACTTTCCTGGGCATTAATGCAAGGGATAAAGGGGAAGCAGCAAAGTGCCCTACTTCTTGCTTTCATTTTCAACTTGGCTTGACAACACATTGCTGCTGCTAGCACATCTCCCTCCCCATTCTCTTTTACTAGCAAACGCACTTTGGTTGAATTATTCATGGTGAACATCTTACCGGGCCACATGAGACCAGCTTTTTTTTTCTGCCAGTGAGTTATCCACAAATGAGCGTGTATTTCTTTTTTATTGATGTATTTGTTGTCAGTAACCGCTCCGTGCATATTTGAGACAGAGAGCTGTTTGCGAACCGCTCACTTGCTCTTGTCCCTGGCTGGGAGCAAAGAGAAGGGAGCAGCCAGGCATGGAGTGAGCGTGGAGCAGCCTGACCCCATTTACACAGAAGGCACCTGATAACCACTGTCCCTTCTGTATCACAAGTGCCCTGATTTGTCAGAAGAGCAGCCTCTGCAAACGTTAATGCCAGCAAGCCCTGCTTGCACGGATGTTTGCACAAATCAAATGAGACAAGGTGAATCACAAAGCTGAACATATCATGTCGAGTGAACGTTTTGCAGCACGAGGTCAGGCCAATTGCTCACATAACGTCAATTTATGCTGTGGGAAAGATCCAACTGAAATGCAGTTCCCAAATTTGCGATATCCCCTGTGCTACCTGAACCAACTGGACGTTTGCAAGCAGCCCATCCATTTCCTGTGGCTTTTTTAGTATGACAATTTAACTGTGCCATTAGGTCAGGAGGTTCTTTGAGGTATACGAGCACAAGAAAGTTTGAGTATTCCTCTGCCATGAGAAAATCTTGAGGCAATGAAGCAGCAAAAGCTTACACCAGGGAGATGCTTCCAGAATGTGGCACATCATCCAGCTACTTCTTCCATGGTGAGGTTGTGAGTGTTGGATGCCAAAATTCAGGGTATACAAAGAGCATTTCTCACCAAGGAGAGTGCCATTCTCCAGGAAATAGAGATAATATACCCTGCAGGGCTGCCACATCCCTCTGTAGTGCTGGGAATGATCAATCACCAGGGACTCAATGGTCAGGAGAGAAAACTGTTGTGCTCTTAGGAAAAACGAAATAATCTGATGCACTATGAGAAGTACTCTTTGCGATCCAGACTTAAAGTCATCAAAATGTTCCAGTTTTTCCTGTACTTATCAGATTTTTGTTACCTTGCAGAAGGACTTCAACATCTCTGCACAATTTTCTCCTCTATACATTAAGTTTAGGGCACAACAAGTAGAGGAGAAGCTGCTCCCTCTTTCTCTCCCCAGTGTGCATCCCTAGTAGCGATGGAAGATTCATTCTAACTAATCCTGCAGATGCCTATATAGTCATGTTCACTCTAGAGCAAAAAGACCTTTAAAATATGCTGCTGAACAGCTGAGATTTGTTTTAGTCTCAGCAGAGCCCTTTTCCTGAAAACATTTCAACCTCTCCACTCGTTTCACTTGCCCTCAAGAGCACTGGCTGTTGGAAATGATCCAAGCAGCCCCTCAGCATCCAGCCCTCTCCATCCGCCTGCACCAGGCAGCGAGGCAAGAGAAGCAACAGAGGGAGACTTAACAAAGCATCCAAACAGCATTTCTAATTCCTGGAACTCAGGAATGCAAGAAGAGAGGCCCATTCATCAGCCCCATCCAGTGCAGGGCGGTCGCTCCCTTCCCATTTCCACACGTCCCAGGAGGATGGAGCTCACAGTGAGGGTGAGCATCATTGAGAATGGGTTACAAGTGAGACAAGGAGCTGACAAATGGGGCTGAAGGCAGGTGATCTGTTAGACTTGGGTGAAGTTTCATTGTTTTTAAATATTTCCTTGGGTCACGGGACAAAGAAATGTCTCGTGGTGTTGACTGCTGGTGGCCTGCTCTGGTTGGAGGGCACGGTGCTTTCCAGCCACCTGACACTGTCTAGACTGCTGCAAACCCAGAGCTGATGCTGGCATGGTCTGAAACCTCATTGCCAGCCTCAATGCTGTAAAATACTTCTCCCCCTTTTCAGTGGAAGCTGCTCAGAAAACAAGGTGGTTCCCTGCTGGGCATACAAGTGGCTCAGCTCACGTAACACAAATTAATTTGTGGTAAATTGAGATCCCTGCAGAAATATCACCTATGCATGAGAAGCAGAAGTTTGCTCAACAAACTGAGGGAAAGGAAGGGGGAAAAACAGGCAAACAACATCCAGCAGCTCCCATTCTGATGTAAATATATCCCAGGATGCTGAGTGCTTGGAAGAGATTCAAGGGAACCACAGAAATGATCTGGAATCTAGGAGCATACATTTGGTGTGAGAGCACAGTGCTGAGCAATCCGTTAAACCACGAGGATGAGGGAGGGTGACTCCAGCACAGCCTGACAACGAGGATGTGTTTTCAAGAAGAACTTCAAAAACTGAACTAGAGAAAATTCCGCTTAAAATGTGAAGAGATCATAACACAACTAATTAATGTTAGGGAAAATTCAGGAAGTACTTTTACATCACATGGAAAGGCAATAGAAGGAGTGGCTATTGGCCTTTTACAGAACACCCTGCAGCAATCAGCTGGATGGAGAATCTACTTAGTGCAGCTGTATATCTCATAATCATATCTGCCAGCAGATGACATCCCATATCCTTTCCTTTAGCTTGGAATATATCCATACATTATGTTACCAGGTGCAAGTGGTGCCAGCTTTTAGGCTCAGAGAGACTTCTCACCCCTTCAGGATCCTCCCTTTAATAGCAAGAAGACTTGCATAATTTATTATTATTAATATTAATGTCACTATCCGCACATGTCTGAAAAAGCTGCTGGGCTGGGCTCTGCAACACAGATGGAAGACTTTCTTTGAATACCACGAGCAAGAATTTACCAGAAATCACACCATCACAGCCATCTTTGTGCCACGGACCTCTGCAGGCAGTAACTACACTAAATAAAGTGTGCCAGGTCTTGAAGTGGAATCCTAGAATCATTAAGGTTGGGAAAGACTGCTGAGATCACTGAGTCCAACCATCAGCCCATGCCCACCATGCCCTCTAACCCCTGCCCCTCAGTGCCACTTCCACCATTTTCTTGAAAACCTCATTGGAAATGACTCATTGTGTTCATAGGAACGTCCCAGAAATTTTGAAGCAACTCTGAACCGCACCTGGGATTGGAGCACATTGTACAAGGTTAGAGACTTTATCTCAATGGCCATCCCAAGGTGGCTGCATCAGTCAAATTTTTCTTCAGATTCACAGTTCCTAAGACCTGGGCCCCAAAAGTGTGAGACAGTGACAGTGCAATTTGGGATAAGATGACATGAGTTAAAAATAACTCCCATCCTACTAGGAAATGGTGCTGCATCCCTAGTAGGATTGAGCTTTGCTTTTGCTATATAGCCCTGAACATTTCCAACCTACATTCTCTGCTAAAACACACCAGTCTGTGGTGCCAGCCTTTGCTGTATCTGCTCTGCCTTGTCAGAGACACAGTCCAGGCCAGGAATTAATTGGCTAAAATGAAAACTTGCTCACTATCATAGCCCTTGATAACGTGATTCTCTCTTGCTCTTTAAAATTGTGTTTGTATGGGCTTCATGCACTAAGTACAGAACCTTCTGTAGCAGCATGATGGAGAGACAGATAAAACAAAGCAGTAACCTGCTGCCTGGCAGCCCTGGAGCTGCCCTGGACTCAGTGAGGCCCTCCTGCTCTCAACCAGTGCTGATGTGGCAGCTCTGGCTCCAAGGGCAGGCACTGTGCTGCTCTCTGCAAGCCAGCTTCTTTCCGTTGCTCTGATTAATTGCCAAGGTACCTTCCTAGCACACTGACAGTCTGTTTCTGTGGAAATTCAGGAGTGATTTAGCACTTACAGGCTGGGTACATGCAGGGGCAAAGGCACAAAGACGGTGTCATCATTGTGTGTTATACCTACAGCCAGGTTGTGCAGGTTGGCATTCAGGTGGGTCCTGAACATCTCCAGAGAAGGAGACCTCACCACCTCTGTGCACAGCTCCAGTGCTCCATCACTGCACTGTGAAGAAGCACGATTTCTGAGATGAACTCAGAAAAAGGAGTTCCTTCCAGACTACAGCTATGGACACTGAAGTTGAAATCCTCACCTCCAGATAAGGTCTGTTTCTAAGAAAACACCAAGCATCTTGTTCCTCTCTTCACCCCAGAAACACCCTGTCTGAGCTCATTGTCAGATTCCAGGTATTTGGTACTTCTGAAGTTGAAGTGTGTAAATATAATCTCAGAATTGAAGGTTTGATTCTTACACAAAAAAAACAACACCCACTCTGTCTGTCATTTCAAGCAATGAAAGTGCAGAAGAGTAATCTATGCTTTCTCCATGGTTTCAGATTGACAAAGCCTGAAACTATTCCCTCTGCTCTTTGCTTATTGTGCAAACTCTTTCCCCACAGAAAGAAATGAGCTCCTCCAGACAAATGCCTTGTGGCTTAAGGCAGCAGGTAAGGAGATCACCTTGGGAGGCAGTGAGCAAACAGAAAACACAAGGGTTATGTGGCAATGCAACTGTGAAACAATTTGGTAGCAAACCACGCACCTGTAAGGATCAGCCACAGCCCTGCAATGGGGTTTGACTGGTATTTGCTGAGAGCTGAGAGTACACAGCCACTTGTCATAAGTGCAGTAGCTCAAGAAGCTTCAAAATGCAGCCAAGGATTTGTACCTGCAAGAGAGGAATAAGTGATGTTGCCCCCATCCACAGCTGCACCTTTCTCTCTCCAGTTCCCCCTATTTTTTTGCTTCTTTTCTAGGCTGGCAGTGTGGCTGTAGGCACATCTCACTCAGAACAGGGCAGCTGCATGCTGTGGAGCAGAACTGCAGTTTCCTATCACCTAGAAGTAGGAAAGAGATATGTGCTTAGAGATAACTTGCAATCTATTTAGAACTTGGTCTTAAAAATGTTCACAGGTTTTTCAGCACAGTTCTTTATCTGGTCATCCTAGGGCAAAATAACGCGGGTGTTTCCAGTTTCAGTGGATAGATTTGTTATCTTGCTGTGCTGTTTGATGTTTCTTGCTGTGCTCTTCTAAAAATGGGTGTCATCCCAGCAATCACAGGAGCCCAGCCCCTGGGTGGACGTGCTGCTGGGGCTGTGATAGCCTGGAAGCTGCTTTCAAGCTTTTGTCTCTGGTTATGGCTCTTGTACTGCCCTGTCAGCCAGTGGATATGGCTGATGTCTAGCATTTCAGGGTCCCCATAAGTGAGCTTTGCTGGCCGCAGGCAGTGACAGAGGGAGAGCACAAGATAGAATCTGCTTTCAGTAAAACATTTATTATTTACTGTTTCAGTATTTCCTGTGGTTATTGGATGTTGTGGCTAGGAGCTCTTCCATGAGACAGATCTGTACTCTCACAAATCTCATATGAACATAACAAGGAAACCACAATGAATCTCTCCTGGAGACCTGGCTTGGTCTTTGCAATACCTAAAACTCATTCTGAAATGGAGCTGTGTTGTGTAATCCCACCTGGCTGCAGGTAGCTGTGCTGGCTCTGTGCTCATAGCTCTGCCCTGAGTTCTGGTCCGTGTGTGCCCTCAGCAAGGTTTCTCCCATGACAATCGAGGCCTTATAGCTCAGGAATTTTTTGTTTGCTTTAATCCTCGAGTGAAGCTATTTTCTGCTATTTGGTGACACAATGTTCCAGTGAAGAAAGGCTGTAGGTGTGTTACCCAGAACATCAGGGCAGGTTTGCCATCAGCCAAGCAAGAGAAGTTCCAATGCTGAGGTAGACTTGTTCAGAGTTCTCAACCTGCAGATGGAGGAGTGGAGATGCCCACAGAAGGCATGGGCCTTCTGCTCCATCTGCGTGGTCTGTGCTGTGTGCTGCAGAGAATGAGGGCATCCAGCAGCAGCTTGGATTGAGCTTCCTTTCTAGAAGCAAAGGCCAGCCATGGTCCATGGTAGGGGAAGAGGCTTTTGTAGGGAATGGAACAGGATGCCTCGGCCGTGACCCTGCAGCAAAGGGTGTTTGTGTGCCCACTGTCCCGAAAATGACTTGCTCACAGCTATTTGCACTAGATCCAGTTGTTCATTGTTTAGCCTATCCAACTCCAGGTGATTGATGTGGGACTTGATGTGGAGTCCCCCTTAGCGAAGTTGTTCAGGATGAGGACTTCAGGGAGGTGATGCTGTCCGGACAGCTGAGCCTGCTGAGTTCTGCAATGACCACGAGGCAGAGCAGCAAGCACAGATGGGTTTGCCTTGTGAACCTCAGCCGTGCTGTGGATGTGACACTGAGCAACATGGTCACTGGGGAAGGGTCAGTGGTGGGACTTGATGATCTTGGTGTACTTTTCCAACCCTGATGATTCTGTGATTCTATTCTGTGATTCGTGTGTGCTGGGAAATCAGAGATCTGCACCTTAGAGAGAGGCAGCACTGCAGTGTGTGCTTTGCAGCCACAGCAATAACGGGCAGCTGGGAGAGAGAGTTTCTCCCACAGGAATTTGACATTTCAACCTTTCTGCTTAGGGGAAGACTTACTGGCTTTAAGCAATCCTTTCACAGTAACGCTGCATTTAACTCTAAGCATCTCCCTTCATGCACAATTTCCTTACTCATGCCATGTTGACTTCTTTCAAGCCTGATTGCAGACTGTGGGACTCAGGGCACCTCTGAGCACCACCTGCTTGTTACATGTCACCTTCCTTGTGTCAAAGGGCTCAGTTCTGCCTCATGGTTCCCATGCCATAAGCTGTAGCTCTGTGGACTGCTTAAGGAAAGGCCTTAAAATGCCTTTTTGGCAGGAATAACAAAGGTGCAAAGAATGATGGAAAAGGGTGAGTGTCTTGGGGTGATCCTGGCACGATGTGGATTTTCCCAATAATGAAGTGCAGGTGGTGCTCTGAGCACAACACGTTTGAATTATACCAGGGCTTAGTTTTCCTTCTTGGAAAATGCATTCCTCTACCCAGCTTCCTTCCATTGATCTGATGAAACAAATCAACTCACGCAGCTGCTGTAAGAAGGTATCTGAAGGCAAACAGGGTTGCCAGGCAAATAGTGTCCAAGCCGTGCCTAATTAGTCCCTTGGGTACATCTTATTACAGAACAAAGCAGATGCCTGGGTATTGCATTGGGATCTGATCTGATCACTTGCAGAACTGCAGTCTTCCCTCTGTGAATCCCAATTTCAGAAGAAGATAACAGTGTCTTCTTCCAAGTGAAATGCAGTATGTTTCAAGGGCTTTTTGTGAATCCCAAGGTCTTTCTCAACCAGACACTCAAAGCTCACCAAACAGTGGCATTGTGTTTTAGATCCAAAATTAGACAGGGTCTGAATGGAGATCCAAATCCCACTCTGAAACTGTTGGTAAATCCCAGCAAGCCATACTTTTGTGTTGAAAGGAAAACAAAAGCTTGCATTGGTTGGCGTTGGTAGAGCAGAAACAAATCTGTCTTCTCAAATCTGCTGACATGTTTATTGGGATAACACGAACGAATGCACCACGCTTGCCAGTGCAGCACAGAGTGGCGGTATAAGACAGAAAATGATGTGAAAAGGGATGACAGAGTGCTTGGCAGCATGCACTGGGCTGCTCTTTGCCCTGCCTTCATCGTGAATGGCACTTCTGAGGAAGATGCATCCTAGGAGCAAGCCTAAAGCTGACTGTCCAGCTGGGATAGAGCAGTGGGGGAAGTCTGGGGGCAGAGATGGGATCCCTGCAGCCCCCAGCAGTCCATTCCCCAGTGTAGGAGCTGTCCCCAGAGCTCTGCAACACTTTGGCCTGAAGTGTTTTTTAGAAGCCTTAGAAATCTTTGCTTCCCATTTGTTTTATTTCTTCCCTAGCATCTGGGCTCTGTATCAGCATTGTGGACAGAGAATTCACAAGGAAAGCAGCAGGAGCTAAGGATGAAAAACACCCATTGCCTTTTAGCCTCTGTTTGCAGGGAAAGTGACTGATTTTCTTGGCAAATGCCACCAAGAGAACATTTGCGACAGAGTTTGCTCTAACGGACGTGAACTGTGCTGTGCCTCTTCGGCCTGCTGCACTCCCAGATGATTTCACCACTTTACAATCCAGCCCTTACGATAACATTTAACACACACATGCTCAGCCATGCAGTGCAAAGGGGCATAAAGCCTGCTAAAGGGCATCATCTCTTTCTAGCCTGTCTCCTCCCAAAAATGCAAGCAAATAGCACAGTGGGCTGAGATAATGTACTTTTCAGGATAGGGGGTACAAATGCATTGACACTACTGATACAGTTTAGCAAACAGAGCAAAATGATGTGAGGTTCTCTCTTCGTTCTTGCGCGCTGCAATCTCATGCATTGTGCAGGTTTTACTTTGTCAGTCGTTTTTCAAAGCAACCAGCAACTTCTGGGAACGCTGAGCTTCAAAAAAAAGTGGGGAGGAGGGGAGAAAAAAACATGTCGAGCATTTCTATGGGTTAGTAAGCATGATTAACTCAAGTCAGCAAGAGTGAACCAAAGAGAATTCAACGACCGGAGTGAGTCAAGGCAAATTCAGTGCTATAGTACAGTAGATGATCAGTTGGGTTTTTGTATGACTTGAAAGTTTTATGCTCTGCATTCCTCTAAAAGCATGCCTGGCACAAACTGTGCTTCCCTTTCACCTGCTCCTTTGTACAGCTGCAGCCTCCATCCTCGCTGTGCTCCAGGAGAGCCCATTGCTGCCGTGGGACAAAGCAGCACGTTGGCCAAAGGAGCATCCACACACTGAGGTCGGCACTGAAGGAAATGTAAGGCTGGTGTGGCTGCAGGCAGGGATGTTGAATGTCTCAGTGCAAAAATGAACAAGCAAGTTCAGGCAGGGTGTAGTAGGACCTCTCTTACCAGTCACACCATGATATGAAGTTCCCATCTGCTACAGTTTGCTGAATATTCTTTGAAAACCTTTTAAAAATTTCCCTTTGCTGTATTCAGAGCAGTGCCAGGCAGCCACTGGGGAGGGGTGGGCAGGTGGGTGCAGACAATGACAGTATGGCCACGGGAAGGGAACTGCCATAATGGCACATGCAGGTGCTGACAAGGTGTGGAGCCTGCCAAGTGTCAAACAGAGCTGAAGCTTGATTCAAAGTATATGAAAGAATGTGAGAGAAGGCTGAATATCCCCTGTCTTGTCAGGACATTTGTATGTAATAAATAACCTCTATAAAAATGTTCACCTGCTTTATTCACAGCAGTGAAAGTTTCTGGTGAAGCACAGTGTTTTCGTGAGAATGCTTCTGGTTCTCTTCAAGAGCTGAGGGAGGATATTAATGCATCTCCAGAACATCCCACAGGTGATAAACAAAAGCCCCTTTTCCTTCCAGAAGGGCTCTGTTGCTCATCTGCATTGTAGGTTCACGACTGGATGTGTTTAATAGTGTGAATCAAAGCACTTCTGAATCTGATGTCAGCCCCTTTACACTGGGTAGAGCCAAGGCAACTCCACAATCATAGCACAGCCATTCCTTGGGGCTGTTGGTGCACTGCTGGGTGCACAACATAACCCAGTTTTCCAAACGTGTGTTTTAATGCTGCTTTTGCCACATTTGGGTATAGGGATAGCAGCCGCATGCTGCAAGGAGCTGGGTGTGTTGGTTGTGCCGATGGGATGAGAGCTGTGGAGTGCTGCCCTGGAAGACCCAGGGAACAAGGAGGTCTTTGGTACGTGCTGATGCCCAGACATCCCCTGCAGCACTTTGTGACTCCCCTGTGAGAAACCCTTTGGCCGTGGTGGGCTGTAAAATGTCTCTGTCTCATCAGCTTCCTTCCCACTGCCCGGGTGTTCCAGCCCTGCAGGAGGAGATCAGAGTACGGATGTGTGACAGAGGAGCTTTGTGTCTGCAGCTGCACTGACACCCCTGACTCCTCAGCGAGGGTCCTTTCCCTTCCCACAGCTGTCATGGAGGGAGTGAACACCCATTTTCCCCTCATGTACAGTTGGAGAATGCTGCACCAGCACCAAAGGATTTTCAAAAAGCTTTTCTTCCTCCAGAACCTGAGATCCCTGGGGAACCCACACTTCCCTTGTGTTGAGGTGGCATTAGTTGTTTTTTTGTTTTTTTTTTTTTTGCTGTTTTCTGCGAAAGAAAAAGAAATAAAAAAATTCTGACCAGCTTATAGATTGATGCAAAGAGAAGGAAATCAGTCTTGTTCCTGTCTCTAGCTGTTCGAGTTGTGTTCTCTTTCCACTGCACACAAGCCATTTCCATCACCACCAGTGTGCAAATAAGGATACCTGACCTACAGAGAGCAAACCCTCAGCTATGCCACGTGTCCTGCAGCCAGTGCTCACTGCGTGTCATACAATTTGTTCTGAGACTGTGCTGCCTGAGGATCCATGAGCTCCTGAAGCTGTTTGAGAAGACAGACTCCTAAGGACACCTCAGCTCAGCCCCTCCTCAGGTGAGGTTTTTCACAAGCTATTTTCCATCTTGTAGAAGTGTTGTAGTAATGGAAACTGGGGCTTGAGCACTGAGTGTTGCTCTGTCAGTTATTACAGAGCAGGCAGCTTGGAGGTACTGTACTGCAGTGGGATTCCTGCCTTAGCTCAGACCCAGGCATTTTCTGCATACCAACGCTAGCTGTGGTCAGCAAAGAAACCTAGGATTGGTTGACAGTGAGAACCTTTGAGCAAATGAACAGATGAATCACTGTGCTGTGCTGGCTCTGGGGTAGGGGAAACTCTACACGTAGGGTGCGTACTCCCTGCAGCCCAGAGCTGCTGCAGCAAGGCTTAACGTGGTGGAAAACTAGCTGGTGTTGCACATTGCTGTCCTGCGTGGTGGTGGTGGTGGTGCTCCCTGCACTCCAGGATCCCCCTTAGTCACCATAATCCTTCATCCCACGGTACAACCCCATTATTCATGGACAGAACTGGGGATATCCTCATCTTGTGGGTCAGCGGATGGAGTTTGCCAGTGCCATTGCTCAAAGGGCATGGGGTGGGGAGGCTGTACCTTGTCCTCCTCCTCCTGCAGCTCAGCAGGAGGAGAGTTAATAGCTACTGCCTGGTGTGATTTAGAGCTGGGCATCTTCTTGTTGCTCTCCTCTGATTTTGACCTATAGAGAGAGCAGATCTCTTGCTGTGTTGGAGTTTTGAGCTTCTGCAACCAGTGTGGTCTGTGGTGTGACAAAGTACATGGGGGAAGGGGAGAGGGAAGAGAGGAGGGAGGTCTCTAAGTGCTGGCAGCAATGCAGAGATTCCCATCCACACTGAGAAGTGATTGTGGATTCATTCTGGTCTCTCAGTGTGCTCTGAGTGTTTTGGAGTCATGATTCAAGCTCCAGGAGGTAGACTAAGAAGTACGACATCCAAAAAATACTGTTTTTTTATTAATCTGATGTCTGAGATTTTAAATTAGTCCTGGGTCACGGTCTTCTCTGCACAATCACATTGTTGCAAATGTATTTATTAATATAGGCAAGATGAGACTTTCACCTCCTGACCTGTCTCCAGGATCTGGGGCTTTACTGCAGCATTTACCATCACAAGACTTCCAGTAAAACCCTGTGAGCTGGCAGCAGTTCTGATGTAGCTGGGAAGGATTCTGTTAGGACATGGCTCAGGGCTAAATCCGAAGCCCCAGTCTTGACTGGATAAAGCTCAGCTCTCATTTTCTGTCCCATTTTCCTCCACATCTTAGTGCTTTATGCTCCCTAAAAAAAGGTCAGGATTGGTTGATTCAGATGAACAGACCTCAGTAAACAAGACCTGCAGCAGGGAAAGATAACCTTCTTGCAAATGGAGTTGAATAGGCCATTGGTCAACCTCTAGAAGGGATTGTCCCATTTTCAGGGAACAAAGCAGAGTTTCATCCCCACCTGTGTGGGGTCTTCACTATGGCATGGAGCAGGGCATGCTGCAGAGGCATCCTGTCCATTGTTATACCACTATCCATTCAACCTGGATGTTTAAAGATCTTTCCTCAGTCCATTGTGATTCTTTTCTCCTGGTTCCTGCCTGGTGGGTGCCCTGACTGTAGCTCACTTTATCCCAGCCCTCACAGGAGCTGTGGTGCCTGGAACACCATCTGGATCTCAGGTTTCTCTTCAAGAATTCTGCCTGTGACTGCTGGCTGAGTGCCTCCAAGGACCCCTGAAACACAACAACTGCTGAGGACAGCAGGCTGCACCTCCTGCAGCCTGGTGCAGAGCAGTGAGTTCATGCACTGCCTGCCCAAACTTTGCAGCCATGCTGGCAAATGATGGCACAAGAACCCCTGGTCCAATGCAGGAGAGGTTTATGCAGCCATTGCTAAGCGCTGGAGGCACAACTGCAGCTGGTTCTTACCGGAGAGGACTTGGCATTTGGGGAGAGCAGCTCCTCTTTCCATTGCTGGCGCATGCTCCAGCCCCCTTCTCCATGCCTCAGCTGCTGCTCTGTTGCCAGGATGGATTGGATGTGCCCAAAGCATTTCTATTCTTGAGGCCTCTGCAGCCGTGCTGCTGCTATTGCACTGCTCTGCCCTCTGCCTGGTGCTAGTGGGGCAGTAGTGCCCCAAACACTGGGGAGTCACTTGAGGCACAAACCCCTGCCACACAGCACTAAATTCAACAAGAACTGGTGAGCAGGGAAAGCTGGCCTTCTCTCCCTGCCTGTTTAGTTCATTAAAGGAAGTTTTTAGCATCAAACCAAAGCACCCAGTGAACAGCAAAGAAAACACCAAACGTCAGCATGAGGGGTCAGATGGGGAAGCTGGGTTCCTCGGGCCCACCTCTTGCAGACAGTTGCTCCAGGTGTGCTCTCTCTACATGTGCTGTGAGAACAGCTTCTGCAGAAAGTGTTTGCTGGGAAGCTGAAATCTATGCCTGGAAACTTGTTTCATTAAACCAGCCTAAGTGTGTCATGCTATTTCCTACCCCAAATGTCTACTCTGGGTCCAAAAGCAATTGGAATGTTGGGAACTGTTAGGAAAGAACAGAAAACAACGCAGAGCCCCCGTACAAATCCATCTCAAATATCATGCTGGCTTCAGCCCTGCAGTCTCCAGCAGCTGTAGCAGAGTTAGATTGCTTCAAAGGCAATCACAGCCACGGATCAGCTTCCAGAGTGCAGGCACTGAGCTACACTGAGGCTCTGCCCCTGGAAAGGTGAGCAGCACTGGTACAATTTTAGAGGGAATTATTCTTCTGTTTCCGTAGAGCAGCAGAAAGGAGTATTTTTTATGCCTGTTGGAGCAAACTGACTCCATTGCCCCCTCCTGCTGTGTGTTTAGCATGATGGCTGTGAGTTCTTACTGCTTCTAAGTTTGGTGCCCTTCTCTGCACAGCCGCTTTTTGTCTCTTGCTTCATGCAAATTCACTGAGCCCTGTGGGGGAACCAGGCTAGAAAGAAAGTGTAGCTTTTATCATTAATTCCTCCATTTTAATTTAGCCCTTAGAAAAATACAAGGTAGGGATTGCTAATAAACATCTAGGAGAGGAATGTCGGGGTATGCTCTGAACACCCAGGGGATGCTGAACACAAGGACAGAATAGCTCCATGCCTTTGTAGCACGGATTAAGAAGGAATCCGGTTGACCTTAGCACATCTCCCATCGTTTGTCAGTACTTACAGTGAAGGTACAACTGCAATCAGAGCTATTGTCATTTGTGACTGTATTTCCTGCTCATCTCCAGTGGCTTCTACATTATTTGCATGAAGAGATGAGCTCTCTTCCTCAGTTCATTAGGCTGGAAACCCGTTTGCATTCGTTTCGCTTCAGACACACTCAGAGCCACCGACTGCTCCAATAGTTTTGCTGATAACATTAAAAGCAGAAGCGATAACAACCGAGATTTTACAAGGAGCCTATTTAAAACCTCCTGCTGCTTCAGAGGTCATTTGATCCACAGAAATGGCAGCAGGAGGTCGAATGCTGCAGTGATGCTGCCAAGGGGTGACCAAGTGCTCACTTCCACACACAGAGAGGGCACCCAGGGTGGCTGTGCACCCCATGAGCACCACGCCAAAGGGGCTGAGCTCGCACCCAAGCCCTGCTGAAGGAGAGGAAATAACTGGAGGTGCCATTTGACAAGTTTTTTATTCAGTGCATTGGACTCATACATCACTGCTCAATCAACCAGCTAGCAACATTTCACACATTCCTATAAAATCAACCCCGAATCCGGTCTCTTGTTAAAGACACTCAGTGTAAAACGTAAAGCAGTCTATCAAATATTTACTTCCTTACTTACAGCCTAGGGCCCAGCAACAGGCTGTGCTTGGCACGCTCAGTGTTGGCTGCTGTGGTGGGCAGAGAATGGATTGGCAACTCATGTTTGGTACAGGGCTTCGTTAACACACGTCTCAGCTCATTAATTTCTCAGCCAAGTGCTGTGTAGTCTAGCCTCCTTCCCACATCTGCATGATTATGCACGGATGGAGCAGCACCTACAAAGACCCCAGTGCAGATCGACACAGCACTGGAAGCAAAGATTTGGGCTGAGGCTGCCCAATCTGCTCAGTGCTCAGAACAGCAGGGCACTCCAACTGAGCCACCAGGATGGCTAACGAGGCAGGGAGAGGCACTCTGAGGATGGGGAAGGTCCTACACTGCAAACCATTGGGGACAGGTCCTGGCTGCATGCTGTAAATCAGGCTTTTAGGTGGGGAGTGCTGGAGCATGTCCTTGGCATAGCTGCTGGCCGCTCAGGTGGGCAGGCCCAAGCTCTCAACGTTGTCCCAACCATAGGATAAGTCCTGTAGCTTCTCCCTTCCTGGGTTCCTGGCAGGGGGACGGGGTGGTCCCCAGCACCACAGAGCTCAGCACAGCAAATCTACCTCCACTTATCTCCTTCCACCGCCTCCATACCCCATGTCTGGCCCTGACATTCACGCCGCCTCATCCCTGCCCTCAATCACTCGCTCACTGTGCATGGAAGGAATTAGACAGCAGGTTTCCGAATCAGCTATCTCAGAGGGAATCTATCGAGTTTTATTGAGTGACCTGTTCCAGGGCCCGGGCTGCTTGCTGCCCGCTGTCCCCATGACGAGCGCGTGGTGCTAGGGCATGGTGACCGTCCGGCGGGCGCTGCGGGCTGCTGCAAAGCGCCTCTTATTCCTCAGCCCAGAGAACCTCTCATCCAGCGTCAGGCTGGTCTGCAGAGGAAAGGGAGAGCGCATCAGTCCCGCAGCTCGTGGCCAGGCACAGCCAGGCTTGCAGCAGGGTATTGATTAGAGCCCATCAGTCGGGAGGAGGCATCGCAGCCGGTTAGTCAATTAATCCACCCATCACACGGAGACAAGGAGCTCGACAGACTGTGAGAGGCTGAAAAACCTCCAAGCAGTGCCCAGCCCCAAGAGAGCGGGCGTCCTTGGCAAGAACAGGAGCAAGCAGATGGCGTGTGAGCACAGGGCGTCAGGAGCAAACAAACCGTCCAGACAAGGAGAGCTGGCGACGAAGGACGGTGGAGCAGGATTCCTGACCCGCCCCAGGGCTCTTGGAGTAAAACATGTAAAACGTGGCAATGAGAAGTCCTCCAAAGCAAAAAGAGAGCAAAGCCCAGGGGTGCTGCATGTCTCTGAGGAGGGGGGAGCAACAGTGGTGACATGGCTGCCCCCGGCCAGGCCCGCTCCCAGGGAGCACGTCTGCGCTCCGAGCAAGCACACAAATAGGACAAGAGGGACCAACAGAGCAGGAATAACAGGGATGAGTCTGTAGCTGCCAAACAGTCTTCTCAGGTACCGCCATTTTGGTGAGCACCCAAGCCAACAAGGCCGCAGGGCTGTCCTCCTGGGTTGTGCTAGATAAACCCAGCTGGCAGCCCCAAAACCAAGCAACAGGGCTCCTGTGGGGTGCAGGGTGTGTCCGGTCCCCTCGGCGCTCCTCTACCTGGTTGGCCATGGCACGGAAGTTGAACCTCAGCATCACCCCCTTGGGTTGGGGCTTGGTGATGCGTGGCGGGGGCCTCTGGTTTCGCAGGAACGGGCGCTTGGCTCCAGGCCTGGGGGAAAGCACAGGCATGTGGTCACAAAGGGAGCTGAGGAAGGTGGCTCCCTGTCGTCTGCAAACTAATGGGGTTAAGGGAGACCCATGTGCATCCCATGCTTCCCACAGTGTTAATCACAGAGACGTGGGTGAGTGCATCCTGAGAAGGGCGACAAAGCTGTGAAAGGCCTGGAGCTTAAATCTGATACGGAGCAGCTGAGGGAAGCGGGATGGTTCAGCCTGGAGAAGATGAGGCTCAGGGGAGACCTCATCGGTCTCTACAACCTCTTTCAAGGAGGCTGTGGCAAGGCGGGGGTCAGCCTCTACTCCCAGGTAACAGCAGTAGGATGAGAGGTGATGGCCTCAAGTTGTGCCAGGGGAAGTCTGAGTTGGATATTAGGAAAAACAACTCCTCAGACAGAGTGCTGATGCACTGGCACAGACTGCCCAGGGAGATGGTAGGGTCCACGTTCCTGAAGGTGTTCCAGAAGCACGGAGATGTGGGACTGAGGGACATGGTTAGCAGAAATGGTGGGGGTGGGTTGATGGTTGGACTTGCTGATCCCAGTGGTCTTTTCCAATCTTAATGATTCTATGAAGAGGTGCTCAGCAGCCGTGCAAGCTGAGCTCCAGCACTGCAGTTACCAGGGAATGTTCTCTGGGCCAAGGACCCTCACCCACCCACCAGATCCTGCCCCAGCACAGGCCTGAGGCCACGCTCCTCCAGCCACGTGCCTGCGAGCAGCTCAGCACTGCTCCCACAAAGCCTGTGAACAGCCACGTGCTCCCACTCCCCCTTGCTCTGGATACCAAGCCAACCACACATAATTACTGTCTCCTTTCAGATACACCAGAACAAGGCACCATTTGCTCACCATTTTGAGGGCCGAACCATTAGTTCTGCGTTTATTATAAAAGAAGTGAAGCTGCAGTAACACTAAAGGGATTAGCAATGGCTTTTGTAGGGCTCCCATCCTAACAAATCAACTCATTTACTTACGCATTGGTCTGGCTCGCCTGGGGATTTGCCACAGAAACCGTCAGAACCGCTCCAGGGCTGGGTTTCACTTGCCACCTGCCAAGACAGCGAGATGTCTCCAGCTTCGATTCAAGCGTGAAAGAGCAAGTCACGTTCATTCTGTGCCTTTGTCTCCAATTACCTTCTCATCCTTGGTGGTTTCCCTTCTGCATTAGCATCCATTTGCTGTGAAATCAATTACAAAAAGAAAATCACTTAAATAATTATCACACCAAAACAGAGATTCTTTTTCCAGCGTTTTGTTTGGTATATTTGAAAAGTGCTTTCTCTGTGTCATCATGAAACTTATTATTCTTGGGTTTCTTGCTGCACGGGCAAAGCAACTGGCAACCACTGAGAGAGTTATTTTGGAAGCAAAGATAAAACTGGGCAGGGGCTGGTAAAAACTGAGGGGCTGTCACCAGCAGCAGGTTGTAGAAAAATGCCTCTGTACTGACCCCTCTCTGAAAGTAGGCTTTGGAGAACCGCTGCTGCATCTGCTTCTGCTGGAAACCTGGTCCCCTGTTCAGCGCGAAGGGCCTGAAGGGTGGGAGGAGAGAAAACAAACGGAGGTCAGCACAGTACCCGCTCTCTCCTAAAGTTTAATGTTGCAACACCTGTCTAGGTTTGGTATGAAAAGCAATATGAGAAGCAAATGAGGATTTTTGTGACCATGTTCAGCCCTACAGGTTTTTTTCTGCCAACAAAGGATTTCAGTGAAACGAGTTTTTCTGCTCGAATGAAAGGACAGCTTGTGTTTGCTTTGAGCTCTACTCATCGGAAGAAAAATGACAGAACAAAAGCATAGAAAAAAATCTGGTCAGAAGGGACCCCTGGAGGCCATTCTGTCCATGCTCTGCTCAGAGCAAAGACAGGGCTGACACTGAGCTCCATTTGAGCTGGGGGGATGCAAGGACAGGGAGGCAGACACTGGGGCTTTGCCCAGCTCTGCAGCCCCGCTCATGTCCTTCCCCCTGGGACAGAGCCTGTGCTTTCCGCTTTTATAAAATAAAGGCTACATCTCTCTTCCAGAGTTTTCCCCAGAGTGGCAGGTTAGTCGTTGAACACAAGTAGAACGGTCACATTCTTTGTGCTCACTAAAATCCAGTGACAGATCAACTACCAGCCTTACGAACACAGGGCTGCTTTGTGTCCAGGTGCTTTCCAAACACACCCAGGGCGCTCCTCTCACATCACAGGAGCACACAGCTGACTGAGATCAGAGCCACGGGGAACTGCTGAAAACCAACAGTGACCAACATTTACCTTCTCCCCGGGGTGCTGGTGCCAGCAGCGGCCGCTCTGAACCTTCTGGGGCCCGAGGGTGGCCTTCGCTGTGCCTCGGGCTGCCCACTGCTGCTTTTGGTGAAAGCATCCTCACTCTTGTTGCCCTGGAAGAGCAGAGACAAGTCAGCAGTTGCCACCTGCACTGATGCTATGCAGGCAAAGACAGAGAACAACAGAGCAGGTTGGGAGAAGTGACAGTACTGCACTGCCCATCGAGGCATTGGGTGCTGCTGGCAAGGGGATCTCATCTCTGTGCTCTGCACTGCCATACTGCCATCCACAACAGCTTTTTCCTTTGCAACTTCTGTGGTCTTGCAGCGAAGACTTTGTTATTTTCTTAGTGGGAAATGGATTCCCCACCAAACCTGGTCTCTGCCACGGCCTTTGGCACCTATAGCAGGAATATTTCCACCAAGTAGCATTGCTGTACTCTCAGCGTTTGGATTTGTGACATGCTGTTGTCAACAACTGGAAGATGTGCTGCAGTACCTGGGCATGACATAACAACTCGGATGGAGAATGCTTCATTGCAACGGTACAGAAAAATCAGTCCATGGAGCACAAATCTCACACAAGCAATGCATTGTAGCCTTGCTCAGGTTTGTTTTCAGTCATTGACTCTTTCCAGCTTGGACACACACACACATCTGATGCCCTGAAGCATGGGGCACACCAGAAGTCTCTGAGCAGCAGCACAGTCCTCCTGTACTTATACACACAAGCACATACTCAGTCAATTTCTGTGGGACAACCACCATCACTGCTGCTACCCAATAACTCAGATGTGTTTCCACATCCTTCCCACTTGGTTTACTCCCACAAAGAAAGGAAGCTACCATAGAATTATGCCTCCTAGCAACTGCTCATTGCTTTCTGCTAATATCCAGCCACACTTCATATATATCTGAGTCACTGCAGTCATTATTTTCAAGAATAACCACATTCCGAGTGCGTGTATGCTTTGTTTGGGGTTCTCTGCTTTACACTTCCTGGACACAGCCATTAAGAGTGTCATCACCACTTTGGTGTTTCCAAGAGCTCACTGAGCACATGTGACCTCCTAATTGGGTGAGTTTCTGCAACCTCTTCTCCCAGAGGACTGTCCACTCACTCAATTTGCACCTTCTCCAAACACCAAGCCAGCTGGATCTTAGTGATACTCAGAGAGAAAGGCTGGGAAAGGTGTCAGTGTATTTCCACAACATCTAATTTTATGTCATCTCATTTCCCTATTATCTAAAAGATAATCCCATCTCTAAATGATAACAGGAAGATGAGGATGACAGGGAATTGGGTTTTATGGCAATATTTTAAAATATCAAAAAAAAGAATCTTGGAAGGACTTTTTTCTTTACACCCATAGAATCATATGTAGTAAAAAAACAACCATGGCAAGTCTTAAGCTTATAAAACCAATGGGAAAACTGCTGGCTTGCATGCATATGTCTGTGCTCACCTATGCATACAAATGTGCATTTTTTATGCAGATTGTCCTTCAGGGTGATGGGGGACCAGAAAACCCAGCCAGTCACTGACATGACATTTTGGGAAGTGCTGTACTTCTTTCCTCCCCTACCTCCTGAGCCGATGCTGGGCGATTTAAAGGGCTCACTCCACTCAGTGCAGCAGCAGCTCTTCTCCTGGGGCCGGGCAGAGCGTTCCTGAATTGCCGTCGGTTGTTCTGTTGTTGTCCAAAGCCTCTCCTAAAACGGTTGGGTCCTAAGACAACAAACACTTGTGTCAGCGACCTTCAAAACTCACGTCAGGGTTCAATTTTGGAAAAGCATACCAAGTTTGCCTTAAGATGACATGGGAGTATCTCTATAAACAGTGCAACAAGAATTACAGTAACTTAATCCTGAAAAGGAAATTGATTTAGCACAATATACAATGATTTCTCTTTCCAATATCTCACTCCTAACATTTGTGGGACTGTGGGACTGACAAACACATCATTTGAAGAGAAAAGCCTTCCACAGTCCTGGCTGCTAATAAAGGAGGAACACTTGCATCAGGAAAGCTGTCAATCTCTTGTCAGAGCACACACTGCCATGAATTAACTGTGAAATGGAAAAGCCTTTTCATACACAGTGACTCAGATACCCACAAGCCAAACCCACAGCAGTCAGAGCAGCTCTGGGTGCCCACACAACTCCCTCGGGGAGGTATCTATTTTCTTTGCCCACTGGTATCTATTTTCTTTCAGCCTGACATACCCTTACTGCAGAGGATGAAGGGAGTGCCTTCTGCTCCTGCTTCATCTTAATGCACTGTGTATACACTGAAACCTCTCCTCTCCCATTTAACTTTTCCCCCTACGCCTGTTTATGATTTCTGAGTGTTGCTGAAGCGTCGAGTGAGGGGAAAGCACTCAGAGCAGCACAGTGCATTAAAGCCTAATTACTCCATAAGATAAACATCCGTATCATAATTAAATAGCCATTTTCCAAGGTGCTCCATCAGCAAAATGTGCACCCCCCCCACTGGGGTGCATAAATCAGGAGAAAAGCAGAGAATTGCAGTGGGCAGTAACCATGCATTAAAACCCCACACCACTGAGAACCTCAGAGACACAGAGCACGGAACATTTGGATGTATGCATCGATCCCACTCCATCGATTCCTACGTTGATAATGACTTGCAGCAATTAGAAGTGAAGTGCTGTGAGGAAGTGGTGGTGACACCGCTGTCAGGGGGATGGCAGCAGGTGATTAATGAAGGCTAAAGCTCCAAGGCACAACACAGTGCTCCACAGCTTGCTGACACCGGTTACAAGGCAAGGGTTAGCATCAGGGTTAGCATTAGGGCTAGCATTAGAGTTAGGGTCCTCTTTCAGTGCAGCATTTTCTTTCCAGCAAGAGACGGAGCCCATCTGTGGGTATCCCACCAGCGCAACGGGAAGGGCAGAAGCACAAGGCAACCCTGAGCAGCAAGGCACACTGCTGTCTGTCAGCTCCTATTAGGGAGCTGAAGCTCAGCAGTGCACCCAGGCGCATTACACCCCATGGAGATAACTGACTGTGGGGCCAGCAGCTCCGAGGGCATCCTGTTTTTGCCAGCTGGGGACCGGTGTCTCCCTTTACGTGTGTCCTGATGTGTGACATGCAGGAGGCTCCATCTCTGCAAAACGCCTGGCAGGTATTCCTGGGCTTCCTCAGCCTGCACAAGAGAGGGCTCCAGGGAGACCTCCCTGTGTCCTTCCAGTATTTGAAGGGCGCTTATAAACAGGAGAGATTGACTTTTTACATGCTCTGATTGTGACAGGACAAGAGGGAATGGCTTTAAACTAAAAGAGGGGAGATTTCAGTTAGATGTTTGGAAGAAACTCTTTACCCAGAGGGCAGTGAGGCCCTGACATTGCCCAGGGCCATGGGTGCCCCATCCCTGGAGGTGCCCGGGGCCATGGGTGGGGCCCTGGACAGCCAGATCCACTGGGGGGCAGCCAGCCCACAGCAGGAGCTGGAAATGGATGATCTTGTCCATTCCACCCTAAGTTGTTCTGTGGTTTCATGATTCATTAATCAAAGAGCACTTGACTAAAATCCCCCAGTGTCAGCAGCTGAGGAGGATCTACCCCGCCTGGGTGCAGGCTCAGAATCTGGCTTTGAGCACACATTTGAAGGCCAGGAGCCTCTCTGCCCAACAAGCCAGGCTGGAGAGAAGCCCTGAGGCCCACTTCTCAGAGGAGATTTGAAATTGGAACTCCTTGTCATTAAAAATCATCGCTCCCCCCACCACTGGAGGGGATGGTTTAAGCCAAATTCCAGGAAAGATAAGAGCATTTTGCTTGCATGAGTTCTCTTGCTGTTTCCATCAGCATAATACCTTCCCCATGCTCTGTCATTGCTGTGCTGTGCTGTTCTGATCAGCGTTTTGATAACAGTTATCACATCTCAGCCCATGAGGGGCTGTGTTTCAGCAGGGACTGAAGTGGAATGAGCCCCTGGAGAATTATGGGCTTAATTCCTGGCCATGCTGAGCTGCCTAAAATTGCTCCTGACATCAGCTCCGCACAGCACAGCGAGTCCCTGCCCTGAGCAGGGCTGAATTCAGGCTTGGTTAAACCTATTAAATACTTAGGCTAGCAAAAGTTCTGCTTTCTAAGGCTGGCTACAAAAATAGCCCACGTTTTGTTCGATTCATTTGACTTCAGAGTGCAGCAGAATATCAAAAGCCATGTTTCCTTTTGGACAGAGAAAATCAGTTTGCGAAGGGGAATTATCGACGCCGTTTTAAACTGGGACAAATCTCAGCGAGGCAATGTGTGGCAGAAAGCAAGAATGTGAGAGTGGGAGGAGGAGCTGAGGCAAGTGAGAGCACTCCCAGTGATCCTCCCGTCCTCATGTGCCATTTGCACTCGAGGGGATGAATGCAAAGGCGTCGCTGCAAAATGTCGCTAAAATCTTCGGCGAGGTGATTCAGCAGCCAGGAAAAAAAAAAACAGGCAAAAAGAAAAAATGACGATAAACAAAGACCGCATTTCGTGCAGCAGATCGCTTTAGTCTGGAAGATAAAAGCCAGTGGAACCAAACAGAGATTAGTGTGTAATCACACGGTATTATAAAAAAAAACTCATCATAAAAATAGTGAAAGTGATAAATTAGCTCCAATAACGGAGCTATCAAAGACAGTTACTGAAGGGGTAATTTAAATGTGTTCTGGGAAGAAGAGGATTCAGAAGAGGCATAATTAAAATATGCAAAGCCAAAGGGAATAGAGAACAGATATTAAGTCACTTTGAATTAGTAATTCATGGGAGGGTGGAAGGGAGAGGAATGGATGGATTCATGCTCTGAAAGGGCCCTGATATTCTATTGTTGCGTAGAGAAAAGCTATTCAGCACCCAAGTACATATTACATGCACACAGGAATTAGATTGGAGAAGGATTTAGGAGCTGACTTTTATCACACAAACGTGTGTTCCAGGGCAGTGACGCAGCTTCACAGAATCCCACAGAATCACAGAGCCACAGGGGTTGGATTCCAGGGACCAGCCAGCCCCATCGACTGCAGCACTTCTGATACCTATATATATATATATATATCCACCCCCCTCCATCCCATGGCACTCCCATACCTTGCAAGTTCCTCTGCATCCAGGCACGGAAGCGGGGCCGCCCGAACCCATATGCCAAATTCCTGTTCTTGGTCTGCTGCCTCCGCCCATCCCCTGCGGCTTTGGCGTCTGTTTGCTCCTTCCTGTGGCGCTTGATGATGTCATCTAAAAATCGCAAGGACAAAAGGGAAATTCGTAAAAGCTGCGCTTTCCACCAACTTCGATTTCCATTTTTGGTGCTTGGAATTGTCCACAGTGAAAACAGGGCCGGTGGTTCTGCGAGCGACGCTGCCAGACAATGAGAGATTAAGCTCAGCTAGGAAAGCACAGGCTCCATTTGCTCGGCTCCTGCACACTGGAGATTAGAGTGCAGTGAATGATGTGAAAACTTGTCACCATCCAGCATATATGCACTACACGCAGAATGCAGATTTCAGACCCGTGTCCCACTAAGGGATCCAGTCCCCAGGACTGCCCACATAAAGGAAGGGATATTCGCATGGGCACCAACACCCTGTGCTCGTTGGGAAACATCTTTGGAGGAGGTCTGTTTTGGGTGGTGATCAAAGGGCGGAGGATGGGTAGAAGTACCAGAGAGCAACCCTGCCACTGATGCACGACCCCTACAAATGCCATTTATGTGCTGTGCGAACACTGCAGGGTGAAAAGCTGCTCAGCCCCTGAATTTGTAAATGGGAAAACCAAGGTTTGGTGCAGGGAAGCAGCCTCACTCGTACAGTGACCCTGCAGACACTCACAGTTCATCACGAGCGATGGTTTCCTTTCAGTTCCCATCTCCCAAACGCAACACAGCTATGGGCATGATCAGATCAAATGAATAGCACAATGAATATCAGAAGCACTTTGTATTTTAAGTGTCACATCCTTCAGCTGACTCTTGATTTTCTCTCCTTTTTGGGTAGATGATGCTTCTTAATCACTCCGTGATAGCCCTTTGGTTCCCATTGAACCGGTTTGAAATCAAGGGGGTCATTAATTCAAGCTGTTCTGACGAAGAGGAATGGCAAAGTAACGTCTCCCCATCAATTCATATTTTCCAATAAATCCATCTTTTAACCTCAGACTCCCTGGAAAACGTTCAGTGAGTGATAGAGCTGCATCTATTGAGCTCCAAGCAGAATATTTTAACTGCCAAATTAGGGAGGAAAGAAGCATCCCAATCAGGCTCTTTCCCAGGCAGCAGCGACTCCAGCTCCTTAATGAACCACCAGAGTGGAAGCACAGAAGTGCCATTAGCTTTCAAAGGGCGATTATCACAAACAGCACATCTTACCTCCAGTGCTTGTCACCTGTCATTTTCTATCAAGAAAATCCCATGTCCAAACTAATATGAGGCCCAGGGAAAGCGAACGAGAGCAGATGTAAGAATAAGCTGCGTGACTGCTTTTGTGATTTCTCTATCAAATCTGCCAGGAGGAGAGCACGTTGGGAGAGAGAGGCTGCATGATGCTCTGGGTATGAATGTGCTAATGTTCCCAGCTAAGTGTGCCTTTGGGACATGTGCTATTTGGGGCACAGGCTGCTTTGAAGCCTATCGCCTGCAGCCCCTCCTCTGCAGAGAGGTCAGCAGGGTGGGCTCACGAGGAACGGAGCAGAGCCAGATGCTTGGCTCCCCAATCCTTTGCCTTCCAGCACTCCAGTTATCAATTGTTACCATGACTTCTCCCATCAGTATGATGGAGTTAACAGAGCAGAGTGAGGGGTTACTAAATAAGGAATCCTGGGAGGTCATTTAAGGTACCCCTATGCCCTCAAGACAGAATTAGATCTTCAAGGATGGCAGCACCACGGGGAAAAAAAATCAAATGAAAAATCAGGGGCCAGACCAATTCTTGCCATAGATCTTCATGCTGCCGTTAAAATAAGTGTGCATCAGCACCAAGGAATCTGTAGGAGCTGGCTGCAGAAAATGTTCTGCTGTCCCCAGCAAGCGGCACATCACTGGGAAGAAATGACACACGGTCTCTGTTAGGAAGCAAACCCAACATTAAGACGTGCTGGAGGACTTTCCTTCCCCGGCGACGTCAACACAATGATCTGCTGAGATCTATTGCCCCAGCCCTTGAGTCCAGGCCCTCGGAGTCAATAAAAGGGCGGTTGTTTGTGCACAGTTCACATCTCTGCTGCCAGCGGAATGGCGAGCATCACGAGCAGGCTGCTATAAATAGCCGCGCACCCGAGGATATGTCTCATATCTTTATTTCAATAGAGGCTCGTTTACGTAAGCCTCTCCCAGCCCTCTCCGTGCTCTCCCCTCTGAAGTTATGGGGTGCTGCCAGAAAAGCACAGAGACAGGGCTGAACGCGTGCTTCCTCCCAGTCCCACTGCTCTGCCTTTCCCTGCTCCCTTCCCTCCCTGGGCTGGGAGCCACAGTGGCCCCGCAGCGCACCTCCCCCAGCACCCCGCACCCTATTTCCCAGCCTAAACCGCTCTGCCCCAGAACCCCCGTCCCGGAGCAGCCCCGCTCCCCATCTCCGCACGTACCCAGGGACATGTCAATCTCCTCGGCTCCCGTTTGCGGCCCCGCCGCGGGGCTCGGACCGGGCTGCGGCTCCGCCACCTCCATGGGCTCCGAGCGCGCAGTGCCGCCGCCCCGCGCAGCGCAGCGCAGTGCGCCTGCCCGGAATGCGCCGGCACCGCACCGCACCGCGCGGCCCCGGCCCGGCACCCCGCCCCTGGGCACGGACAGCCGGGCACCGCTCCGACCGCAGCCCCGCAGCATCCCTCGGACCTTTACCCTTTATCTAGCCCCGTAGTCTCGCTGCGCTCCCGTTCCTCCAGGTTTTTTTGGACGCGTTTTTGAAAACGGGGAAGAGCGGGTCCTTTTTGGTTCCTGCTCAAGAATGAGGTTTGTTGTCCTAAGGGTGCCGGCACCCGTGCGGGGTTGGGCCCTCAGCACCCCCGGATCGCTCACTGATGTGCAGTGCTTCGGGGGGACCCTTCTGACTCTGGGTCATAGCGGTTGTGGCACTGCTCCCTGCACGCACAGCGGCAGCCAAGCAGCCTTCTTCTGCTTTTAGTCAAAAAGAAGAAGGGGAAAACAACCACTCCTCTTCCAAAGGGCTAGCGGGGCATTAAGAGCATCATTTCCCAAAGCTTCTGTGCTGGGACATTAAGAGCATCATCTCCCAGAGCTTCTGTTCAGTTGCTCTGAAATAACCTTCCGCAGTGCACACATAATGAAGGCCACATGAGTCTCAGAATGAAGTCTGTGTTCTGTGTTTTCAGGACATGTTTTCCCGTCTGGACAGCTTGTACTTAGGGAGAGAAATTTCTGCAGGCAAACAGATCAGGGCGAAGACTGCATCCTGAAATGTGGATGGATCTTAGCAGGATCTGAGTGCTTGGGGATGTGTTAGGGAAGGGAAGGGAAGGGAAGGGAAGGGAAAAAGGAAAGGGAAAAAGGGAAGGGAAAAAGGGAAGAGAAAAAGGGAAGGGAAAAAGGGAAGAGAAAAAGGGAAGAGAAAAAGGGAAGAGAAAAAGGGAAGGGAAAAAGGGAAGAGAAAAAGGGAAGGGAAGGGAAGTGTTGGAAGGGAAGGGAGGGGAAGGGAAGGGAAGGGAAGGGAAGGGAAGGGAAGGGAAGGGAAGGGAAGGGAAGGGAAGGGAAGAGAAAAAGGGAAGAGAAAAAAAGGGAAGGGAAGGGAAGTGTTGGAAGGGAAGGGAGGAGAAGGGAAGGGAAGGGAGAAGGGAAGGGGAAAATTATGTGTAATTGTGTCCTTGGAGCATCTAAAAGCAACAACTGAGAAATTTCCAATTGTGTTTCTGTTTCATCTTTTTAGGGAAACAAGAGACAAAACGAGTTTAGAAATGCTGGAAGCAGCTTCTGAGATAACAGCCATTTTCAACTGGAAGCATTTTAATGAACTACAACTCAGCAAATTCCCCTTCACTAGATGAGAGGTTTAACTACCTGTTTTTCATTAGGCCACCTAGAACTGAAGACAGTGGCAAAAACTTTGCATGTCATATTTCCCCACCTGGGAAACAGGAGCTGATACTCTGTTATCTCTCAGCTGCCGGACTGTGACCTCTTCGTGCCTTGGCAGCTCTCTCATTTGCTTCATATGCCTAAGCACTGCCATTAACTCAGTTCTGTGTAAGTTCTCACGGTAGCAGTGTAGCTGTCACACGTTGGATTTGGTGAGAAGGCCCTGAGAGCCAGAACCCCCTCCCAAGCACAACCCCGTGTGCTGGATAGCACTGCAAGTGTCTGACAGATAGCCTTGACCCCACAACCTGACCATGGAATTTCATGCACGTGGCTTTTTAAAGGTTGAAGTGGCAATGTTTGAAGAATGGTTTGCCGTGTTTCCAACTAGAACTATTTTGCATTGCCTAAATCATCGAGCTGAGCCCCCGCAGCAGAGTGGGGCAGAGATATGCAGGAGGTGCCAGGTACTCCCTCCCTGCGAGGCATGCACATAATGGACCTCGTCATGAAAAGGGAGTGTTATTTCAGGGCAGGGAGCATTATAATCAATCAGGTGTTCCTTTTGTCACTTACTCAAAGCCTAAGGAACCTCGGAAGGCTTTTAGCTAAAACAAATAAAAATAGAAGGCAGTGGGAGAAGGGAACACATGCCAGCATTCAAAAACTTGTATTATCTGAAATATTTTCTCAGTCTCTGGGTAGATTTAGTGAGTCTCCTGCATGTGAATGAACTAGTGGTGCTGTGCTGTTGAAATGCATCTTATGCTGGGATATAAAAAATATGGATTTTATAAGGAATGCTGACCGCTTTGCCTGTTGTTCTGCCTCATTTTGCAGTTCCGTAATACAAAAACCTACCAGAAATACGACTGCTTGCTTCCAGTGAAACGGACCCCAGGTGACAGGATGCTATCACAGGTAAATGCAGGGCTCTTCTTGGCGAGCAGGTCTCAGTGCTCGTAGGGATACACGTCAGGGAAGCGTTTCATATCTGCACGTGTCCGTTTGTACCTGCTGGTAAGGAAGCGCTCCAACATGGATCACAATTGCTCAAAGGAACAGCCAAGGTTTTCATGAAGGATCAAAAATCCCATCGGGAACATCGGTGATATTTCGTATTTCTCCCACCAGGGGGGGGTGTTGGGGCTTTTTCACTGGGGGGAGCTCGGCTCTGAGCTGCCAAGGATTTTTCTTTTCCCCTCTGTATATAAGAGTATTAAAGAATGAGATCTCAGGCTGATGCATGCAAAAACACTCTTCTAAACCCATGAACTATACCTCTGAACTATGCGGAACATCCTTAAAATCATCCCATCAAAATGCATGTCTAAATTTGGAGGTCTGCAGGATGATGTAACACCGAAACCATTGTATTACAGCACGGTACAACTGATCAACTCATGTACATTTATCTAGGACAAGGTCGCAGGAGCTACTTCCTATCTTAAACTGTCTTGTATGAGATCAGAGTTGTGGCTTGAGAAATGCATGGCATACTTCATTAAAGATAACAGCAGCAGCACAGGATTGGGTTCAGCTCACACATGTGCAGGATGACAGGGAACTTGGTAGCTCTGCTGCAATCTGTACTCAACTGGAAACATCCCAGAAAGCTGAGGTACATTGATAATGGCACTGGTTGCAGTGTAGGAGTCGTTTTAGTTCATCTTACTTCTCAGGGTCCCTTGATATTAAAATAAACCTCCAAGAAAGGAATATATTTTGAATTTTGCCAAGAAACAAACAAGGAAAGCATGTTGTTGCATGGCAAACACATTATTCAAAATTAAAAATGAAGGGAGGAAATAAGGGAGGAAGGGAGGAAAGAAGGAAAGAGAGAGGAAGAAATAAGGATGGAAAGAAGGAAAGAAGGGAAGAAGGAAAGGAAAAGAAAAAAGAGGAAGGAAGGAAGGAAGGAAGGAAGGAAGGAAGGAAGGAAGGAAGGAAGGAAGGAAGGAAGGAAGGAAGGAAGGAAGGAAGGAAGGAAGGAAGGAAGGAAGGAAGGAAGGAAGGAAGGAAGGAAGGAAGGAAGGAAGGAAGGAAGGAAGGAAGGAAGGAAGGAAGGAAGGAAGGAAGGAAGGAAGGAAGGAAGGAAGGAAGGAAGGAAGGAAGGAAGGAAGGAAGGAAGGAAGGAAGGAAGGAAGGAAGGAAGGAAGGAAGGAAGGAAGGAAGGAAGGAAGGAAGGAAGGAAGGAAGGAAGGAAGGAAGGAAGGAAGGAAAGGAAGGAAAGGAAAGGAAGGAAAGGAAGAAAGAAGGGAAGAAAGAAAGAAAGGAAGAAAGAAAGGAAGAAAGAAAGGAAGAAAGAAGGGAAGAAAGAAGGGAAGAAAGAAACAAAGGAAGAAAGAAAGGAAGAAAGAAAGGAAGAAAGAAAAGAGAATCCCTGCTAAAAATCATGCTAGAATGATTAGCTGAGGATAAAGACCTCTGCAACACCATGAAATTGGAATAAGAGGTACTTAGAATGCTATCTTTGAGGTAAGAGCTGCCCTCCCCCCTGCCTTCAGGAATGTATTTGCTGGTGCTTAGTGAAGCATTGCTAGCTGTACAAACAATCAGATGCTCCCTGTGGAAAGAGTACTGGGAATCTTCTCATTAATGGATCTGCTGTTTTACTGTGGTCTGTACAAAAGACTTTTAAGAATAACTATTGCTCACCAAAACAGGCAGATGGAATCCTGCTTGCTTCTTTCCTATTTGAGCATCGGATGCTGGAGTATTTTGGGTTATAACTAGCTCTTTCAAAATGATGCTTCAGATAAATCACTGCCCTTTAGCACTCCCAGTGTGGTACTTGCCTTTTGACCTATTAGGTTTGTTTGCCTTGCTTTCACAGTGGGCTAAATTATACCATTTTAATCTGGAATCTGCTTATTTGGGGATTATTTTATCTCTCTGTGTGAGCCTGTGGACATCTGCAGGTCCTGAAGAAGAAAAGCAACATCAATTAGGAAGAGTCCATACACTGATAAGAAATTGAAGAATAGCCAAGGAGATGTCCGAAGGATCATGTGAGTGCTGAAATAACCACACGTGTTATCTCTGTGCCTCACACATGTCAGAGAACAGAGGTTCCTCATAATGAAGCATAGCAAGAACATTATGAAAGCTTTGGTGTTCAGTCTCTTAAAGCAATAGTCTCTAAAGTGTGAAAATAAAGGTCAGTGCTGCTATCCTACGAGGATTCCTGTTGCCAGGCTTTGATGCCCTTATCACTTGCCCAGGCCATGGTTCTGACCTGGGACACAACTTGCAGGACATGATGGAGGACACTTCCAGAGATACAAGGCTTGGCTTAACCGTACCCAGAGCAACACCACTGTGAGTCTTGTGAGCAGCCACAGCTTGCAATACACGCTGAAAACTGGGCAGATCAAAGCCTTATCTAGATCTCATCCCTCTAGGGCACTTACACTGCCTCTTAATATTTGTTGATGTCATATCTTTATGAGTTTTTATCTGGAGAGGATGTGGGTAACCACAAAGACTTTCAAAGTGGAAGCTGCTCATAGGAGCGGGGGATTTTTGGTGGTTGTCTGTCTCCCTACACTCAGCCTCTGTCTGTGGTGTGGCAGAACAAAAATAGTTTGTCTTGTGCAGTCATACTGCAACATCTGAGTGTTTCCACATCTTCCTGTATTCATTTGCACTGCCATGTTAGGCAGGAAACACTCCCTCTGTTCTGTAGTAGAAACCAAGGGATGGCACAGCCATGGCTTGCTGGCTTGATGAAATGGAATGGAGGTTTGGGGGGCCTTCTGTCACTGAACTCATGACTCTGGTTCTGTTAATTACTGGCTCTTAATAAAAAAGAGAGGGCAGCAGAGGTGGGAGGAAGGCAGAACAGCTGAAAGGCTGTAAAAGTATGTGTAAGTAAAATCAGTGGGACTGTATCTTTCAAGATGTTTGTTCTCATTGTGTGACTATCTGAGCAGCCCCACAGGTCAGACTACACAGATCTACACCCAAGGAAAGTACAACCATGCACACAGCCCAGCAGTGCCTGGGAGCTCCTTCTACCTCCACCTCCCTGCTCGGAAACCCATCCAAGGGCAGCGGCAGCTCTTTTCCTGCAGGTCTGTGTGACCTGTCCTGCTGCGGATCCAGGGGATGATTTGCTTTCTCAGGGCAGAAGCTTGCTCCAGGCAGACCAACTGTGAGCATCAATCCGGCAGCCGATGCAAAGCGAAGCGGACAGCCACAATATTTGCAGGTGACAATGGGAGCCCTTCCCCCTCCACATTTTGCAGCTGTGCTCAGAGGCAGGAAAGCCAATCTGTTTGCAGTGACACAGACATCCCAAAGCCCCATGCACCGCTGCACCAAAGGATTAAGCCCTTCACTCTTCAGTGCCGCCCTACTGATCCCAGCTAATGCGGTTCTGTGGAGCGTGGGTCAGAGTGGAGGGTCAGAGTGTGCCCGTAAAACGTTCTGGAGCCGTTTGTTTCATTGATAACAGCTCAGCTGTCTCCTGGTGACACACTGCTGCTCAATTCCACGCTGCCTATAGGGCCAGTTTCCCTTCGGTCACCAAATTAGTCAAGATGCGCGTAGACATGAAAAAATAATATATATAATATATATATATATATCCTTTTAAGCGCCTTTAAGGGAATCGAAGCATAAAAGCAGGTTCTCTTATCGCATGAAAACACGGGTCTAGGAGCAGCCTTTCTTTAGCGTTTCCCAACGATGGCTCTAGAGGTTAAGACAGATAACCTCTGTCATATTGAGGCCGGCAGATAAATATGCAGCACCTAACGAGCGCGGATCACGCGCTAATGGAGATAATTACTCTTCCCGCAGCATCTCACGTTGGCAGCAGGGCCCAACGCGGCCCGGAGCGGCACCGAGCGGGCACCGCCCCGCGGAGCCACACCCCCTCCGATTGGTCAGAATGGCGGCACGAAGCCACGCCCTCCTCCTCACACCCGCTTCTGATTGGCGAAGACGGCCGGGCGGCTGGAAGAAGCCACGCCCCCCCTCCTTCGTCTCCGCTCTCCCTCCTGCCCCCCCCACCCCGTCCCCTGCGGGCCCGGCTGCGCACGCGCAGTGGCGGCGGCGGCGGCGGGCGGCCCCGCTGTTGTTATTGTGGGGCTGGGCTGCGCCGCGCGAAGATGGCGGCCGGGCAGGGGGGCGGCGGCGGCGGCGGCAACGGCGGCGGCAACGGCGGCAACAACACCGCCACCACCAACGGGGCGGGGGGGCTGGGGATCCCCGCTCACCTCACCCTCTCGTTCTCGGCCGGGCCGCACTGGGGGGCGGCCACCCTGCCGCAGCCTCACACGGTGCGCAGCTTGGACCGGGCCCTGGAGGAGGCGGGCAGCTCGGGCATCCTCTGCCTCAGCGGCAGGAAGCTGCGAGACTTCCCCGGCAGCGGCTACGACCTCAGCGACACCACGCAAGCAGGTCGGGGCTGGGGCTGGGGTCGGGCTGGGTTGGGGCTGGGCTGGGGTCGGGTTGGGGTCGGGTTGGGGCTGGGGGGGATGGGACGCTCTGCCGGGCTGGGGGAGGGCAGCGGGGAGCGGTGCGTGGCCCTTCGCCGCTTTGTTACCCGGTGCTGGAGCCGGATCGCGTTGAACGGCGCTGCGGTGTTGTCTCCCATCTCGCGTTTCGTACAGAAGCGGCGTTGCCTTTCCCGGGCGTTGCACGCGTGAATGGATCCCGTGGTTTTTATTTTTATTTCCCTGTCGTTGTTGTTCTTATTTCGCCGGCGGATGGCTGCGTTATTGTTCGGAGTGCGAGCCTGCCCATTGTGGCACCTGAGCCGTCCCTGACAGCCCCGTGCTCCTGCTCCCATCGCATCCGCATTCTGTTGCTCTTTGTTGTGGGCTGCGTTTTGTGCAGGGGACTTCAATAACATCGTCCTGTTGTACACTGGGGCATGAAACCTGGGGAGGGTGGATTTGAACCATCCACTTCTTGGATCTTGTGTTCCCATACCCTGCTCGTGATTTGTGGTTGATTTGTTGTGGGTTTTTTTTTTGTCCTGGTGTATGCGATGCGTTCCCCGTTTGCAGCACTGAATGGGAGATAGGTAAAAGTGCGTCGGTTCTTTGGGAACGGAAGCGTGAGATTTCTCGGAGCTTGTTTTTCATTTAATAATCACTGTTTCTATGGGATACCATAAAAAAACATATTCACTGTCCTAGCAGGCCAATTCACTTTATATATGCCCAATAACTAAAGCCTTAGTATGAAATATTCCACATAGGGAACATCATTAAAAGAAGGGCTTTCTGTATCCCAAAGCAGGTGCATTGAACATCCGTATTTTATCCGCCTCTAATTAGCCCTAATTGCATCCGGGTTTAATTTTTAGCTTTGCTTTGATTTTTTAACATATTTGAGTAAAAGCTGTCTGCCGTGGGCTGTATCTTTCGGGAGGTGGTAGGGCTCTGTCACCGCCATCAGGATGGAGCCTTCGTGGTGAAGGGTGTTGTATGAAAACACTCCAGCAGGCTCCGACAGCAACAGCCACAGTGCTGCTGCTTCTGAAATCCCCCATCTGGGTCATAGATGCGAGTCTGCGCTGAAGCATTCTCGTAACAACGCTGATTGATAGTAATTACAAATTAATTCCGTGGGATATGAGTTTTAGATGTCTTTCAAAAGCTTGCTTTCGAGCCGAAGATGTGTACCCTTTATTTTGACGTTCGTGCTTTTTTTTTTTGTTTTGATAAGTGGGTAAATGGTATTCAGCTGATGAATCACTGACATACTTTTCAGTATCAGTGTGGCACAGATCTTCTGATGTAGGATCAACTGCTACCTCGTAGGCAATCATTTTCTGTTGGCATTTTAATCTGTTACTGCTCTTTTGCACTGCAGTACGCCTGTGCATGAGGTTATAGCTACAGGCTTAGACACAGCGAGCGAGGCCTCGGGTCAAAAACATTTCCAGTGTTTCACTTTCAGTTTAAGTCAGTGGTGTGCTACTTGAAACGAGCATTTAACCAACAAACAAAGCCTTAAAATACAGGGTGTCTTTGACAGATCTAGATACAAAGCCGATTTTCCATATCGCAAGCCTTTATGGTGCAGCACAGAATCACAGAGCCCTCACAGTAAATAATTTTAAAGCTTCTGTAGTGTCACTGTAAAACCAGAATATTCCACCTGCACATCAGTGAAATCAATCCTCGCTATAACTTTTGTTGCTGGAGTAAAAACACTACAGTTCTTGGTAACTTTCATGCCTACAGAGACATACAGGCTCTGAAAGCACAACTGCAGATGATGTATCCTCAGAAATTCCTTTGGACTTCTGTTTTGATGTCTGGCCATATTTTGCCTCTGACTTATGTAATGGTTTGCCAGTACATAATTTACAAATAATATAGTACATTTTGGGCCTCTTAAATTATGTGATTAAACTGCTGAGCTAAAAATATAACGACAGTATCTGGCTGTTCAGCTCTGACCGTATTGTTTTTTCTGTCTCGTGTTAACCCTGAATTTTCTTTGCAACTCCTCGTTCTGAAGTGCATTATCTTATTCCCCAGAACTTTTTCTCTTGCTGTTTGAACAAGTCTTGTGCGTCTGTTAAATGAACTTCTATGAAAAAAACAAACAATAAACATAGTCACAAGATATCCTGGTATCCCGGGGTGCATTAAGAAGTGTGTGGCAAGGAGGTCAAGGGAGGTGATCTTCCCCTTCTGCTCTGCCCTGCTGAGTCCAGGTGTCCAGTTCTGGGTTCCCCGGTACAAAACAGACAAGGATTGCCTGGAAAGAGACCAGCAGAGGCTACAGAGATGATAAAGGGTGTGGAGCACCTCCCTTATGAGGAAAGGCTGAGAGACCTGGGGCTGTGCAGCCTTGAGGAAAGAAGACTCAGAGGGGATCTGATCCACGTCTATGAATATCTGAGGAGCAGGAGGCAAAGGGATGAGGCTGGACTCTTCTCAGCACTGTGTGGCAATAGGATGAGGGGAAATGGCCACAAACTGAAACATAGGAAGTTCTGCACCAATGTGTGTGGGAACTTCTTCCCAGTGCAGTGACGGAGCACTGGAGCTGCACACAGAGCTGGTGGATCTCCTTCTCTGGAGATGTTCAGGACCCACCTGGACACCGAGCTGTGCAACCTGGGCTGGGGCTGCTTTGGCAGGGGGTTAAACTGGGTGATCTTAGAGGTCCCTTCCAACCCCTGCAGTTCTGTGATTCTGTGATATCAGGGGATGCATGAATATTCCAGTCACTTTATTAACGTGTGTAATTTTGCTTCTTGCTGTGTGAGCAACATTAAGCCCCTGGCAGTTAAGTAATTGAGTAATCACATCAATGTAATCACTGTCTGCTTAGCTGAAGAGTTGTGTGGTTTCTGTTCTGCTTGTATTTTTTTTTTTCCTGGGTTCCTGTGCTCTATGGCCATCCTGACCCAAGGCAACTCATGCCTTTAGAATTTTCCTTGCTTTTTTTTTGTTTTGTTTGTATTTTTTTGTAAGCAGCTCTTAAAAGCATGAGTATAGTAAATACGAAGTGTATTAAAGTGGCAGCTCACAAAGCAGTTTCTTTACTCTGGATAAACACACAGATGCCACAAAAACCCCTTGATTCCCAGTTTATAATTCAGAAGGAACCTCAGGCAATTGTCGGTGGCCTGTAAATACATTCATTTTGAAATTTCTCCTTGGTCACCACCTGCTACCTTTTCATATAGCTGGGGAGGAACATCAGTCTATTACCAGCATGAGCACTCCTGTCATGGCTAATCACAGTCTCATGGCCAGTGGCTGAGTTCCTAATTGTGGTTCCTGCATTTGGGGTGAGGGAAACAAGCATGTCCTTTGCAGTGCCGTTGCCTCCATTAAGTGCACGGCTTTGGTGTTCATGTCATATTTCTGTCCTTTTTAAGGCACCTAGTCATCCATTGCAATTACACTTTTACAGCAGCAGAACCTATGGCTTAATATTCAGTGTGAATTGCGTGAGAATGTTATTTGCACCACTCTTCTGCTGCCTTTTCAATGTGTGCTTCTAAAGCAATTCTGTTTTCCTGTGTGGAATTCGTTGCTGGTGCCGGTGCTGATTAAAGTGATGGCAAGTGATTGGACACCACTAAGTCCCAATTTGAATTTAAGAAACATACAGTCACAAACGTAGATTCCCTTATCAAACATCTTGGAAGATGTGGTTCTTCAGTAATGACTTCTTCACATTGGGATGGGAACAAGCTCCGGTTACATGAGCTTTTTGTGCTTCTGTTTTGCTCAGAATGGTATCAGATGCAGAAGCTGAAAGTGACAGCATTAATAAGAAGGCAGCTGTGGAAATTTCCCACAGTGGTTTGTGTGCCTATCCAGCCCTTGGACTAAGGGAGGATGAGTTATGTATGCTCTCTGAGGCTTTCTTGCTGAAGCTGGGTAATAAGGATGCTCGTTAAGGATGCTTATTCCTGTAGACAAGCTAAGAAGTTCTCAGTTCAATGAGTTGAAGTTGAAGCTGCTTATTAGGCTGCATAACAAATTATGTTATGAATAATACAATCAATATCTTAATGTAATTAAAAAAAAAAAAGTCCATGTTATATCTTCATCTGGAATGCTAGTCGTGTAATTAAAGAACATGAAGTGTGTAATTTTTTGGGAGGTCTTTTTGCATTTTCCATCTTGCCATAATATTATTTGTGTCTTAGAATATCAGGAGGATATCTGAGGAAGTGGTAAATGTGTTTAGGTCATGAATTGGATTGTGAAGCCTTGTGCAGTAAGGAAAAGAAGGACTAGCCTTTGCTTTTTTCAGATCTTCAAGTTAGGTTACAGAACTATGTATTTATTCCTTGGCCAGGCATGATTGTTACTGGTATGTTCCCAAGTGCTGAAAGGTTCACTTTGACTGGTGAGTCAGTGTGTAATTTCTCAACAAAGACAAATTGTACGTGGCTTAAAGGAAGCCCTCATCTCAGACCTGTTTGTAGTCTGCTGGCCAGCAGGTGTAACTTACACAGTGCAGGTCCTTCACCATCTGTGAGTTGGAACAAGCGTTTGCTGACTTGGATTCATCACTTTGTTTAGTTTCAGCTGGTGGAACCAATAAGCAGCAGACAGGAGTTGGCATTAAAGGTGTAAGGCCATGCTGATTTCTAAGCAGTGTACTGGGTCTCAATCCCTCCTAGAAGAGGGAGAAGTTTGAGAGACAGCCATCGCTCTGTTCCAGATAGAGAAAAATGTATTTGCTGTGAAAGAAGCTGTGGCTCAATCTGAGGGGATGCTTTTTTTGGTTAAGTTCCTAACATAATAAGAATATACTTCTTAAAATGAGGATATCTTTCTGTCGTGGTGCTGCTGGAAAAGCCAAGCATTCAGAATCTGAAAGAGGGTTTCTGATTGCCTGCACAGCTTTCCCTCTCTCCGTTATGAGAATCTCTTAATTACGTGGCCATGTATGGTTTCTTCCTGCATTGCTTTCACTGCACAGACTGCATAACTAAAATTAGTGGGTATACACAGAGCAGGTATTTCCCAGCTCTTGAGTTACCGGATCCAGAACTCAGACACCACTTCCTATCTCTTTTTGGTGTCTTTTTCACTGTCTTTTTTTTTAACCTGTTCCTCCATAACTAGACCTGCAGCCCTGTGTTTTTACAGGACGTGTTGTACATTTATTGTGCATCCTCAGTTGTCTACTCCAGGCTGATAAAAACTGTTCTGCATAATCTTCTCCTACACGTGCTGATGTTCTCTGTGTAGTTTGTGCTGGATCTTTCTGGAGATAAGCTAGGAATATGCAGCATCAAAGTATGAGTGTTTCCTGTTCCTAGCGTGGTTTTCTGCCTTTGGGCATGAGTTGTATTTTTCAAACCTTGAAGACTGCATCAGTCTGAGCTTTGAAATGTCAGTGTGTTCACTTAACAGTAAATAAACACAGCATACTAAAGCTAGAGAAGGATGTGGAAGTGAAATCCTCACAAAATCAAGCCTAAGATAAATAGGAACAAACCAGCAAACAGAAGTAGAATGAGCTGGACGTGTAGTCCCACTTTTGTGAAGTGTGTGTGTGACCTTTCCGTTGATTTTCTTCTTAATAAAAAAGCAGTGTTGATCACAAAGTGCGAGTAGCGTGGTTTAAGTTCACTTGCACATGAAAATTGTAGCTATACCGCTTCTAAGCCAGGTCCTTCTGAGCAGCGATTCTAGGAAGCTTACTTCTTAAAACTGTATTTTCTTCCTATATAAACTTGAAGTGTTTTGTTCTTTCAGCAAGTTTAGATTAGAAAGGCTTATGTTATTTCATATGGAGTTTTTCAGGAGAACAGTTTTGTAGTTAACATGACAGGTGATTTGCAATTAATTTTTCACCCATAGTGATGTAACAACAAACAAACATCCTTTTAGCAGTTTGTGCCGTCTAAAAGCTGTAATCTGTGAAGTGATTGTCTTCTACAAGAGCAAATCTCTTGAGAATAGAACAGTAATCTTTAATACGAGGTACGCAGGCTTAAATTCATAGCAAGTTATATCTGTCTGCTGTTCAGAAAGCGTAGCAATTCTGCCACTGCTCCCTGTTTATGGGGAGGCCGTGCTGCAGGGTGAGTCCTGGTGTTTGTCATTCTGCCATGAGTGTGTACTGTGGCTGTGAGACAGTCTGGAGTTTTGGTCTAATCTTTATCATTTTATCACGTCTGTTAAAATGTGGAGCGACCACCAAGATTAGATGAAGACAGACTGTGCTTCTGTTTTACGTGCATGTATGCACCAGATAAGCATCACTTTAAATCTTACTACGTAAACATTTAACAACCGATTTTAAATGTGTTTAAATTTCCTTGTGGCAGGGAATGTATGCTGGTGAGTTTAATTTCCTGAGAGATAAGTGCTTGGCAGGTGCATCAGATTATTATTATTATTTTTAATTCAGTGTGTTCAGTTTCAGCATAGCCTTTCACCATAGTTCTAACTTAGGTGCACTGTGTCCAGTTCTGGGCTCCCTGGTACAAAACAGACACGGATCTGCTGGAAAATGTCCAGTGGAGGGCAACAAAGATGGTAAAGGGTGTGGAGCACCTCCCTTATGAGGAAAGGCTGGGAGACCTGGGGCTGTTCAGCCTTGAGAAAAGAAGTCTCAGAGGGGATCTGATCCACGTCTATAAATATCTGAGGAGCAGGAGGCAAAGGGATGAGGCTGGACTCTTCTCAGCAGTGTGTGGTGATATGACGAGGGGAAGTGGCCACAAATGGAAGCGCAGATGTGCATGGAAATTTCTTCCCAGTGCAGTGATGGAGCACTGGAGCTGCACAGAGAGATGGTGGAGTCTCCTTCTCTGGAGATGTTCAAGACCCGCCTTGATGCCTATCTGTGCAACCTGGGCTGGGAGGTGCTCTGGTGTGGGAGTTGGTCTTGATGACCTTTAGAGATCCCTTCCAACCCCTACAGTTCTGTGATTCAGTGAAAGCAAATGTATCTTTGGGTATGAAATTCATTAAGCTTAATATGAAGAGGAATAAATAAAACTAGTGGGTTGGGCGCATATGCTGTATATGAAGCAGAGATGTATTTAGGGCCACTTGATTTTTATAGATGCATCTTTATTTTTCCTACGTGTCATTGCAATGAACTGACATTTGAAATATCTAAACAGTGCTAAGGTAGTTATAGTTGTATAATACAAACAAACTGTAGTTCTAAATCCCCTGGTGAGGTTGAAAGAGGCCTTTACAGGCCATCTACGGTGGTGGAGTCACCATCCCTGGTTGTTTTTAAAATACATTTGGATGTGGTGCTCAGGGCCATGGTTTAGCAGAGGTTAGGTAGTGTTAGGGTAGTATGGTTGGGTCCTGGTTGGACTCAGTGATCTTTCAGGTCTTTTCCAACCTGAGTGATTCTGTGATCTAGGACGGTGTCTTGCTCAGAATGGGTCCAGATAGAGCAGGTTGCCCAGGGTCTCATCCAGCTGAGTGTTGTGCATCTCCTCTGCTATTTCATTCTCTGTGAAATGCTTTTTCAGGATTATCATGGATTCCTCTATTTATTTCATTCTAATTGAAGAAAGCATTGTCACTTAAACAAAAAAAATAAAAAAAAATTGGTTTGCTCCTACTAAGTGCTTTCTCTGCGGTTGCTAATCATAAACCAGATCTTTTGCTTTCCTAGCTTCTCATCAAACATGTCAAGAGATTTAACAGATTCTGAAACGCATGGTTTTCTGTTTTTACATAACTCACTTTTGGCTTTAATATTGGGCTTTAAAAGCCATTGGTTTAAGGTCGATGCATTCAGCACTTACCTTTGTGCATCTTCTGGCTGTCCTAGAATGATCGTATCACACAAACATATTTAGATTATTGTTTTGGAGATTAAAAGAAGGTAGAAAATGAAGAAATTATTAGTGCTATCAGTGATGACAGATCATATTCCTGAGTGTATTTTTCCAGTATTGAAATAGCACAGCAGAAGCTGGCAGCTTTGCTTTGCTAGTAAAACAGAGTATATCCAATTGTCTTGCTTTTTGTTTCCTTTTTACTTATCAAAGGAGAAGAATGTAGTACAAGGGATTTGGTTTCTAAAGTGATTTGTTCAAATGCTTGTAAGGTGCTAGCAGCACTTCAAGGTCTTTCAAAGCTTGGCGCTGGCAGAAGATTAAAATGAAAGATGATATTTTCAGATACGAATAACTCATGTGAGCTTATCCGTGCTTCTTAATAGCATTTCTGAGAATCTGCATTTACTTCTTCTCAGTAGAGAAGATGACAAGACTAAAAGAAATGTGGAAATACGGTTTTGGTAGCGTTAGAAACGTCCAAAGGGGAGATGTGCAGGCTTGGAGTGCTTTCAGCTCTCTTATCTCGGAAGAGATGTGAAAACAGGGATATGGATGAGGCTGCTGCATAAACTGTCATAAGTCCAGTTTATTACAAACACGTTGTTGTGGTAGGAGTGGTTGGGTGACAGATTATTGATGACTTAAAATCAACAGAAACCCACGGTGGTAAACTTACAGCGCTGAAATAGTGTATGTGATAAGAGAGCTGCCCAGACTTGAAGCGTTCTTATTCTTTTGTGAAGAATACATGTCTTGCTTTCTTGAAAGATGGGGACAGCCTGGGGTGTGCTTTGATGCTTAGCAGTTCTTTAGGATGTTGGTGGGAGGACAAAATGGGGGAAAATAATAAAGTAGGACAATGCTTCTCATTAGATTGATGGGCATACTTCAACGGCAGATGAACACAAATTACGTCTTTTAGGGTCTGACTTGTTGATTTCCTGCTCTGTCAAATGCTTTGTATCAAATTTTTGTGCACAAACTGTGTAATAACAGATACAGGGAAGGACTCCTGCTTGAAATAATGCAGAATTCGATGGCAGTGTGTTTACTCAGTCACGATTTGTGCTAAGCTCTCTAAAAAACAGCTCCATGTTTTTGTTTTAGTTCAGTGTTTGCAGATCGAGCTTCAGATTGCTGCTGAAAACGGAGTGAAGAGTGAATAAATGCAAGTGGGTGTGCTCTGCTCTCTTGTAAACATGTAGCTGGCCTCTTGAAGAGATGACTTATCCTTTACTTAGAACAATGCTGTGAAGTTTTGGATTTTGTGTAATGATTTGTAGCCTTGGAATCGTTAAAGGTAAAAGAAGATAAAATTCTATTAGCAAGAAATTTTTGCTACCAGCATAAGAGATGAGGGAGCTCCTGTGAGCGTTCTTCCTTGCATGCACCAGAGAACCAAACATTCTTAAAAACACAGCAGTGCATCTCATTGGTGTGCTTTAATTATTCACCCAATTTAGTAACAGGGTACTGCCCTGATGCATAAGCACTACAGAGAAGTTAAATGTTGATGCCTTTTATGCAGCATACTTAAAACAAAACTCTCCTGTTCCTGAGCATTAACAAGGATGCTGATGTTGATTCTTCTGATGGTTGTACTGCCTGGTGGAGGTGTTGCTTGTGGAGATGGAGCTCTTTGATGTGCTGCATCCTCCCATGAAGCTGCAGGCCAGCCAGCTCTGTTGCCCTGCTGGCAATTCCTCAACGTGGTGTACATCAGTATGGCAGTGACGACTGCTGCACTGCTGATAAGGAGCTCACAATAGCTTTTTTTCCCTAGCATCTTATCTATCAAAGAAGCCTTCTGGTGCAGCCTTCTGAGAAAGAAAATCTTTTGATTCCCTTGAGGAAATATTGCCACGAAGAGCTCCCTTCTTGATGTCCTCATTTCCAGATCACGGTGTTGATATGGAAGTAGTGTGTATATAAGAACAGAAGCATTGGGGATTAACACCTTTCTCTGTCATGTTTGGAACTTCAGATCTGACTTCTCCTATGGCAGGGGGGTTTTTGGAGACAACTGCACAAACTGGAGTTCTGCCACAGGTTAGAAGCTGTGCTGTGATATTGAGGATGCAGGAACTAGAGTTTCCTTACTACAACAGAAGTACTGAGTGAAGGAAGATCACTCCTTAGGCCAAGGACTAGGACTTACCCTATTTTCAGTTGCTTGTAACACTTTGGTATTTACAAGTTCGTATGCTGTTATTATAAAATTCCATTTGCATTTTGCTTTAAATCATGTTATTTCTTTATATCTTAAAAAAAAAAAACAAAAAACCCACTCTGATATGGTATTGAAATCATGTAACTTACATTGTGTTACACCATTAAATAAAACTTATACTGTTTCTAAGGACAGAAGGAAAGAACCATTGTCTCCTCTTCCTTGGCTGCTCTGGAACAAATAATACCCATTACTTACCATGGTTGGTTGTAAGGTTAGATGTGCTTGAAGACTAATTTCCTTAGAGGAGGTAATGTTAGCAGAGCCTCAGTCTTGTCTGCGGTGCTCATATCACCATTGGAGCTCCTTCAGACAGAATGCATATCACTTTTCTCTTTCTCAGGCTCTCCTCAAGGCAGGGGGCTTGTCTTCCTATTGGGGATATGACAGCAAAAAAGACACATGATAGAGCAACAGCTGATAGCACACGTAATCATAGGGTGGCTTTGGAGTGCTGCACTAAGTTGTAGCGTTTGCCTGCCTATATATCTTCAGTCAAGTGAAGTAATAATTACTGTCTAAATTATAATTAAGCTTTTCTATGCTGCTATAGTTTAATATAAACGTTAGCATGACAGATTGCAATTGTTGGTCTCCAATCTATGCTCAGATTGGCTATAACTATGTCTTTAGGAGGAAGCCTTGTAAGTGCAATTTAATGTTAGTCATTAATTTACTTCTACATTGACTAATTACATAAAGTTTGTTGTGCGTATGGGTTTTTTGTTTGTTTTCTAATGCCTAGGCTATATTAAAGCATTACCAAAGAAAGTGAATAGAATTTGTTACGTTTGATACATGTGTCTCGTGCAAAGTTAGAATATAAACATGAGTGCAAGTCATCTACTCCAGCCGTGCTCCTCTGATAGTAACCAACAGTGGATGCTCAGAGAGAATAGCAAGAGCAAGGCAGATCTCTTGGTAATACTGGTTGACCTAACTGGCAGGATGAGCTTTTTCTGCCCCGCCAGATCATGGCTTAGACTTGTGCTGGGTACTTTTCTGACTCCTGACTTTTCCCCTCAAACTCTTTTGTTCTTGAACTTCCTAAATATTTTTAAATGGTCTCCATCCAGCCCGTAAAGACTTTGTTCTTTTGGTTTAAGTATAAATGAAGCAGCAACTTAATATTTTTGTTGTTCCGCTTTTAAATGTAACCTTTGCAACGGTGTTCTCATTTCTGTTGTTTCTGTAGGGTTAGTGAATCAAAATACCCCTTTGATTCATAGCATTGGTAATGTTTTACATTTAATCTTCCCCAAATACCCTCAGTTTAGAGTTTTACAGTATAAACTGGTTAAGGAAGTAACTCCTCTAATCTCATTTCTGGAGGGATTGTTAGATAAAATCATGTGCACTTTGGCACTTTGCAGCTTTCCTTGTTTGTTGGTCTTAGAACTCTTGTAAGTGCTAGCTCACTTCAGTTTTGGTTTGAGAGATCTAACTTGTTGACGGGGCACGTTCTGGTTGGCACCCCAGCCTTAAACCTTCTAGCTATGAGTTGCCTCTTCTCCCCCTCAATCTTGATGTTAGTCCTTGTTCGGCCTTGCTTTCCAAAGGTGGCGAAGAAATAAACAATTCCAAATCTGGTGTTGATCCCTGCGTAGCGCCTTAGCAGGTTGTACTTAAAGCTGCTGACTGACCTTTAATCACTTCTCCAGCCACTTTCTAGTTCGCTTCTCCAGTTTAGTGGAAGAAAAGAAACTGTTTATTCTGCTGCCAGGGGCTAAGCAGAAGGCCGGTTACTTTGTGTAAGTGTCAGAAACTGAGAACCAAAGCCTGAAATAGCAAGAGGTCTGCGTTGCTTCTTGGTTAGAAGAGTTTGTTCAGCATTTTTGAGAAACCACATCCTTTCGAAACATCTTGGCTTGGGAGCCAAAGTGACTTTCAGAAAAGGAGGCCTTCTTTCTAAAGTAAGCTTCTGTTTACTTCAAGAAGATAGTTTCCTGGATTGATGGCACAGATTTTGGTAGGTAACTGATAGTTCCAGAATTCAAGGTTCATGTTCCATTTGAACTGCTTTATATAGATTTTTTGGAGTTTACATTGCAGCCAGAGGTGGTCTGCACTGTTCTCTCCTAACTTCTGCATGCACATTCTCATAATGCGGTCATATATTGTCAGAGTAACTCTAGTTAAAGTATTACATTGCTGTTGTCAAAGAGATGGCTGCTTGCTGCTCTTAGGCTGGGGTAAATTACAGCCTTATTTTCATAGCTGTGTACTTCTGGCATCAATAGTGTGATTTTGTTTCTTTATAGCTGAGTTATAAATGTGCAACTGGTGGATTTCTCAGTTACTGTGCTTCCAATAAAGGATACACTTTTTTATTAAAATTGTAGTTCTTGAGCAAAACACGCAGGGGTTTTTTTGCTGACTTGGCTTTAGAATTGCAGATATTTTCCACAACAAAATTATATTGTAATGTAGCTGTCAAACAGGAAAAGTAATGTATACTGGGCTTGTTCCCTTATTGGCTTTTGAGCCTAGAACAGAAAAAAGCAGTTTCATAGAAGACTGGTGGAAGAGGGACAAGAAGTGGGATTCAGTTTTGTTTTAAACGTTCTTTAATAGTGGGTAATACATCTTTGAATTCCTGTCATTTTTTCTATTTGCTTTTATGAGTGAGTATCAAATAACACTATTTTAGTATTTTTGGTCTTTTTGGTGAATCTGTTATATGCAATAACGTCTACTAAAACTGAGTTATTTTATACTTTTATCGTGTTAAGGATAACAGTGGTTATTTTCATCCCCTCTTACTGCAGGCAAATTTTTTATTAATAAAAGGATTTTTTTTTTTCTTTTACATCCAGATCTTTCCAAGAACCGATTTACTGAAATTCCTCCTGATGTCTGGCTGTTTGCACCACTGGAAACGTTAAATTTGTACCACAACTGCATCAAATCCATTCCAGAATCTATAAAAAACCTTCAAATGCTTACCTACCTTAACATTAGGTGAGTAATGCTTGTCGTATTTTGTATAGCGACAACTTACTGGAGAGGTGGCATCCTGCTTCTCTAGAACATTGCCCTCGTGGCTGTTTTTCCTCCAGGTAGATACTGTTTGTCATATCCTTGGTGTTTTAGAGCCAGCCGTTCTTATTGCTTCCTATGTGGGAAAGGCATTGACTGCCTTGCAGAATTTCTTTTAAATAAGCTCTGGTAGCTGACTGTGAGGAGAATTGTTGAAGTTTTCTTTGTCTTCATTGTTATTCTAACACACTGTGTTTAGAATCTACACTTAGAAATTTGCCTCTCTCAGGGGATAAATAGCTCTGGCCAGAACTCCCAGTCATTTTGCACATTAGGCACATCTATTTTTGCTGTTAAATTTGGAAAACGCGTGGTTGGTTTTCCTTAGAAGAAAAGAAGCTCAACTGGAGATTGTTAAGGATGTTCTAGGAGCATATGGAAACAGATGGAATCTATTGGAACTTTCCTGTAAAGAGCTGAGGCCTTGTTTTCCACAATGTTCCTCACATTATTAACACTATCTGAAGTCCAAATCAGTTTCCTCAGCTGAGAGCTGTTTAAAGTGTAAGACTTGATTCCATAGCTTAGTTTGAAATAACTATGTGAGTTAAACTTGGAAAAGAGGAGGGAGAAAAAAAAGCACAAACCCAAACAATCTTGAAACCTCTAATATCTGTTTAAGTCATCTGTTTTGTGGAGATTCTCCACAAGAATCTCAAGAGGGTTAATGATGTGATAAAACTACAGGGTTTTGTTTGTTCTTTTTGAAAGAAGCCTCATCTGATTTTCTTCATAGGAGCAAAATCCCACTTCTCTTTTGATGGCGACTGAAGGGCTGAGTATGGTGCTTCATGCAAAAATACAGTAGTATTTAGTTCTAAGTGTTGTGTGTTATTTCAAGAGTTGCCTCACCGAAGGTCGTGGTTGGTTGTGTTACGTTTTTGTGCTAATATCTGAGTGCTGTTTTTGCAGTGCATGTGCATTGCACTGGTGAACAACAGGCTGAAGCAGTGCCTGACTAGATTAAATACTTCCTTACAGAAGAGAGCCACATGATCTTCACTTCTCATTTTGTATTTAAAAGACTGGAGACAAGTGTTATGCAATTCCTAGTTGGCTGTTCTGTTTTCAAACACAAAACAACCTAAATGACTTCAGATGAATTTCCTGTGTTTCACTGCTGATGAATTACCTTTTCAGTGCCAAGTTTCCACAAAAAAAAAAAAAGTTTCCTTGTGTGCTGTATCTCATGCTATCCACCAGAAAAAGCCCGTGTTATCTGCCTGAGATAGAAACCCCGTGCCTGCATTGGGAAAGCTTACTGTGATGCACTGGTGTTAATAACTACATTGTTCTTTACAAAGATACTAGTAACAGCTTGCCTTCAGTTTGCTGTTACACTTACAGGGCCTCTTTGGAACTGAAACATTTTATTGTTTTTGCAGCCCAGACTGCAGTCCTGTAGGAAAATGGCGTTAGGAAACTTTACAGCAAGGAAACAGTTGTTCTTGTATATATCCATTGAACAAAAGCAGTTAATGTTTTGGTTTTTGTTTTTTTCCTCCTCAAAGTAAAGGCAATTAGGGACATCTTGGAATTTTTTAGGTATGAAAGGAATTGCTTTCATACTGCATCTGAACATGGTGCTTTTCTAACTCCTCTTTCTTCAATGTGAAGTACCTTACTGAGAGCAGATTATATGCATTTCTGGCAGTGGCACTTTGCAACTACTAGAATTCCCAATGCTGATTTGAAATTGTCAGTAACAGTATCTGTCTTGTTACCAGAGCAGACTTAATCTGCTCTAAAAAAATCAATTTTAATATAAGGTTACTTTGTGGGCTGTTTTACAGCAAAGTAGAAAATGGGTGGTGGGAGTTTTGGTAATGGCACAGGACTGACACAGCCAAATGGCATGGGAAGCAATGTCTTTGTGCAAATCCCCTCAGTTGGGATTTGATGAGAAGAATATAACTTCATACTGGTAGAACCCATCAGTTCGGGTGGTCCTTTTGAAACTGTTAGGATGCAGCATAAAAGCAAATATCAAGTACAAATTCAGTAGTGCAGACATTCCTTAGTTCAGCAGGAATGTGATAATTTGTCACTATTTGAACCACATTGATGTTATATTCCTGAGAGATTCCCTGCTGCACACGGTCACAGTTGGTAATTGAGTCACAGTAGCTGTGACAAGGTGCCAAGTCAGCTGTACCTCTCTGTCAAAGAAGGGATATGGTTGCACAAAGCTCGGAGAGCAAGGGTTGGAATTTCCTGTGATGTGTTTGCTCTTGTTGTATACAGTTGTGTTTGTCAGTGTTCTTTTAATTTCTTTTAACAGAGTTCTCTGTATGTTTTAGTATTAGAAACTTAAGCTATCCTACTTTCTCATTTATCCATATAAGAAGGGAACCTAAAAATTATATATTTTAGGCTTATTCTGATAAGGATTTCATGTTGAAGATTATAGCTAAAACTTAAATGAAATTACAGTAAGTGGATAATGTTTCTTCAGAATGGGAGAAAAGCACAGTGTCTGAAACTTGCATGCGGGCTTTAAGAGTGTTATGATTCAGCCTCACTTGTTCATTTTACTTTCTTTCAAGTCGAAATCTTTTATCAACGTTGCCAAAATACCTGTTTGATCTTCCACTTAAAGTCCTGGTTGTCAGTAATAATAAGCTGGTCTCCATTCCAGAAGAAATTGGAAAGCTGAGAGATCTAATGGAGTTGGTAAGTATAACTGTATTAACCGTAAGGGCTTTATTACAGTGTAAGAAAAATATAAATCAGTAATAATTTTAAAATAAGAATGCCAAGTGTAATTTCATTTATTTTTTTCCCTCAACGTTTGATCTCAAATTACATGCATAATATATACTGCAGAGTTTCGAAACTGGGAATAAACACAAATCAGCATGCTGGGTTCACTTTAAGCCTTCAGAAGTAGAATTGCTTTTCAGATTATTTCATTTGAATCCCTGATTTGTATGTTATTAAAATGTCGCCTTTTTCTGCTGGCTTTCTTTACAGCAATCACAAGTCTATTTCTTTTTTTTTTAATTGAAGAACTATTTTTTTCTAGCTGAGGACTTTAATTCATATTCTTACAGGAGTTACACTAGTCCATTATTGTTGTCCTGTGATGTACTCCCCAGGCCACCCCAGCCTTTACTCCTTCCCTTATTTTTGTTAGAGTGACGTGCTAGTCACAGTTCAGGTGTGAGTGCAGCATGATTTTATTCTGTGGCACGCTGAAACTTTGTGCTTTGGCATCTATTATTTTTTCTAATATTCTGGGTTTTTTTTTTCCAAGTGTTGAGCTCCATTTCGGAGACCCGTGCACAATCATTCACCAATTTGGCATTTGGACAAGGTCTGATTTTTCAGTATTTACAGTTTCTTTGGTTACTGCAGGTAAACCACATCATATTTCAAGAGTATGTGCATATGTTCTGGATTTTTTGTTCACCTAGAACACATTCTTGATGTCAGATTCTGGACGTACCAGAGGGTTTCATTCTGGTACCAGTTTGGACCTGTTCAGAAGTTCATACTTATATATATATATATATATATATATATATATATATATATATATATATATATATATATATATTTTTTTTTTTTTTTTTGGATGACCAAACCACATGCTAGAAAGATGCTTTTTAGAAAGGAGTCCTGACTTGCATTTGGTGATGTGGACAGAGAAGAACTTGCAATAGATACCCAACAGTTGGCCCCGAGCAGGCTGTGATTTGAGACATCCATCTCCATGCAGTCATCTCTGTTGCCAACAGCTGAAGCTCTGGAGTTGTGCAGTGGGAAAGGAGGCTGGCTTAAGACCTGGCTTCTGGTTAAGTCCCAGCTGAGTCAGTAACTAGAAGCTAGCCTTTAAAATCAGCTTGCAGTTCTTCATTATGTAGATAAGCGCCTAAAATGTATTGATATTTAGTCTAGGAAATGAGTCCCTGCAGTGTATTTTGTTGAAATTATTATTGGCAATAGAAAAGTTTAGACATTGATTGTGTTAGTGTGATTATTGGTTGTGGACCACGTAGATGTTAAACTGGAGGCAGAAGTAGCTGTATCCTGTGCTCATTTGGCACTGTTTTGTTACACTGCAGTGCTCCAGTCCAAAGAGCTGGTGAGCTCACTATTACTCTGTAAACTTTTGTTGCTTTGATAGAAGATTTTTAAGGAAGGAAAAGAATTTTTACGAAAGGAACCAATTGTCAATCACTTCCCTGAAGCAATATGAGAAGTTTGTAGCTGACATAGAAACTACAGCAGGATCCTCTGTTTCCTGGGGTACAGTTTTAATTTCAAAACCAGTCTTTCATCATTTGTTGTTTTAACCTTTTGAATTGAATTTCTGAAACATGAGTCACTAAATAGTGAAGAAACAATGAGATCTGCTGTGGTAGTATTTCTGTGGAGAAACAAAAAAAATAGAACAGCTAGAAAGACTGAAGTATTTTTTAATAATATGCTTTATAACAATTCTCATAGCAGTTTGCCTCTGTTTAATTTCATTTAAGGTGTTCAGCTAATTTATTCATTATCTTTCTGCCTAGGATGTTAGCTGCAATGAACTTCAGGTTCTTCCCCAGCAAATAGGAAAACTGCAGTCACTTAGGGAATTAAACATAAGAAGAAATAATCTCCATATGTTGCCAGATGGTAAGCTGCTCATTACCATTTCTTTAGAGTAGGTAAATTAGGTGAAGTGTTAATTAGGTATCTTATTCTTATTTTTTTTTTTTTCCCCCAATACAGAACTAGGAGACCTTCCTTTGGTAAAGCTGGATTTTTCTTGTAATAAAATCACAGAAATTCCAATTTGTTACAGAAAGTTACGTCACTTACAAGTAATAGTTTTGGATAACAATCCAATGCAGATACCACCAGCACAGGTTAGTATGAAAACATTCTGCTTCAGTAATTTACATTAAAGAGGAAGCTCTCCTAACATTAATACCAGTTAGGTTTTCATTTTTTTAGCTGTATTTCTGCTGGCAGGAGCTGTGAGTGCAAACTCATCAATGTAGGAAGAATTTGTTGGCGTGTGTTTTCTAAAGACATGCTATGTAATTGAGAACTATTTTTTGTTTCCAGATATGCTTAAAGGGTAAAGTACATATATTTAAATTCCTCAGCATTCAGGCTTGCCTCAGAATAGATAAAAAACCAGATTCATTGGATCTGCCATCGCTGGGTAAACGAATCCCCTCCCAGCCACTCACAGACAGGTGAGTAATGGGTTTTTGTTTTGCTTGATGATTTTTATCTGTTTGTTTTTGTTTGTTTGGTTTTTTTTTTAGCATTTGCTATGAAGTAATCTTTGGGTGGAGGAAAGAATGAATAATGCTTATGCTTACAGTTCAGTTGCTCTAATTTCAGTGATTTGTCTGTTTTAGAAGTCATAGAATTGACTTTACGTTCATATTACTGGAGTCTTAGTTGGCTCTGAGTAGCTATGAAAAATCTCATTGTATAAAGTAAAGATTGGCAGGTGAATATATAGGAAATATATTTGAAAGAACGTTTTTGTTTTTAGAAAAGTAAGACCACAGTTTCCTTCATGCATTTTCTCTTTTTAATTTTAAGTAGCATAGAGGACTTCTATCCCAATAAAAATCATGGACCAGACTCTGGCATTGGAAGTGATAATGGAGATAAAAGATTGTCCACAACAGAAGTATGTATTTCTCACTGGTGAATTTCTGTAACTTGTTTTGTAGAATTTTCTTATATTTTGTATAGTTTGATAAATGCTGAACAAAGTTGCGCTTATCATCTTTTGAATATTTGTACAGGTTAGTTTAAACTATTGGACTGACAATATCAGTCAGTGTTCCCTAAACTATTTTTCGACTAAAACTAAGAAAAAAAAAAAAGCTTCTGTCATGGGAACTGTTCTTTTAAACTTGTGGTTTATTAGCAAATCATCTTATAATGTGATTTATATGCAAATTCTGTATTCGATGTGACTCTTTGCAGCCATCTGATGATGATACAATCAGCCTTCACTCCCAGGTATCAGAATCAACAAGGGAACAGACCCTGAGGAATGACAATCATGTGGTGGGGAATAAACTCGATCCACAAAAAGGTAATATCTGTTGTGCATCTGTCATCTTAGGTAAAAGAACTGTTTTTCCTAAGGTAATCTGATTTAGGAAAATGGCATAAAATGTTATGAGGTTATATTGGAATTTTCTTTATATCAATTCAGAAAAAAAGAAACGTAATCACAAATAGAGAAAGGAAGATGGATCGAGGAGACGTGATTTAATTGTATTATCTGTAATTTTTCACTAGTGCTTCTGACTGTGAATTCTCTCTCAACATCTGATTAAGAGAACTGTTAATACTGTCTTTTCTGTTCCTAATCAATCTTCACTAGACCAGGAGGTGTATGATTACATTGATCCTAATGCAGAGGAGGGAGCTGTTCCTGAGCAGGGAGATGTACAGGTTGGACCATTGCTGTCTTATATAAAGGTAGCATAGCTTGATTAAAGTCTAATTCAACAGACTTCTTTTTTTTTCTTTTATTTTTGTGTGTGTGTATTAAATTGAAGTCTAATTTGTTTTTTCATCCTAAATAAGGAACGAGGAAAACACCCTGAGAAATCCCACAAGATAGAGCATAATGAGGACTGGGGAGATGAAAAAAAGTGAGTGTTTACAGTCTTTTTTGATGAGGGCTTTTGCTTTACAATTCTTTGCATATGGAAGAGAAATCCACTGAATGCAGAATTCCCCTTGGGCAAAAAAAAACAAACCAAAACAAAAAACAAACAAACAAACAAACAAACAGTGGAGAGCTGTTTCTTGCCCAGTAATGTAGGTGTTTCTGTATCTTGCTTTGCTGAAGTCAGGCAAGTCAGTAATGTTTCATTTTTCAGACTTCAGAAGGAACAGCTGCTGGCTGAAGAAGATGATGAAATCAAGGAAGTGACAGACTTGAGAAAAATAGCTGCTCAGCTACTGCAGCAAGAACAAAAGCACAGGTATTAACATTGCTAGTTAACTGTGTTACAATTAGTGTATTCTTCAGCCTGTCTTGCACCTAGAAGTTCTTCATTCTGAGAACAGTTCTGTCCACTTGAACTGTTGAAACGATAGGCTATTCCATGTTTCTTTACATGAAATTGCTGTCTTAAAGGAGTGATAGTCTCATGTGGAGAGGAAGACATGATACAGAGAGCGTCTTGATTTTTATGGTTTGCACGATAATCTATCTTTCTCTGACCCAAGATAGGAGGGCAGTGCTCATTTAAGTACACTATTATCTGCATTTAACATGTTGACATGTATCTTTTATGATGGCTGTTAATATTGTATGTGTATCTTGTTAGCTTTAGTCATTTGAAATACCGAGCCACTCCTCTTCTAGTGTACTGCAAGTTACATTTTGTCATACGTTCTTCTGTCTTACTGCAGTGATCTTGTTAAATGTTTTACGTTGCTCTTAAATTGATTGTGTATATATATGATCTTAGTAATTAAATTTTACTTCGTAGTTTGGGCTTTAAATATAAAGCTTGCTTAAGTATCTTTAGGTATATGGGGGGTAAATCTCTAATACGAGATGGTACTTATTTGCAATCAGTAAAGTGTAATTTAGGGCTGATTTTGAATTCATGACTTGAGGATTCATAGCTTCTTGCCATAAACAGCAGTGAGAATAACATTTTGAAATTGAACTGAGATAGTTTTGAATTTATGGAGAGCATTGTACAGCCTGAGTAAGCAAAATGCTCAGGAAAGTGAGCATCACAAGATAACTCCTTACTAATTGTATTCCTGTTTGTTTAGTGTGTTTGCTTTTAATATTATGCAGTGTTTCTTTTCTTTTTGCTTGCTGTGCTAATTGACTTCCCTGTCCTATCCCATCAACCTGTTCTGCTTCCTTCTTCCGTCTTTGGCTTTGATGTACATGAAATATGAATGCAGACGAAGGCCATTAAGCTATAGAACTTCATTCAGTGAAAAACTCTTCCAGAGGACGAGGGCGGCAGGACGTGCATCCAGGTATATAGTGTTTGAAGAGCATCAGATTTTCGAGGACAAAATGTGGAGAACAGAAATGTTTCTGGCCATTTTTGGAAGCAAAGCAGAAAACAGTGGCTGGCTAAGTTAGCCTGAGATACTTTGCTAGCAAAAACAGATTGCAATGTATTGTTATTTGAGTTGAAACGCTGTTTCAGGAGCATATTTAATTAGGCAGCTGTGCAGAGCATGTTTAAATGACTCCAAACTAGAAGCCTGTTTTTCTGTCCCTATCACATGCTGTATCTCCTTTTTTCTTTTTTGTTTTTGAATCTGTAACAGCTCTAGTATGAAACCTCGGAGAAAAGGTTTGTCTGTTTAGGAACCTCTTCAGTTTAGTGATTGCTTTCGTATTAACATGACTGATGAGAATTTGTTCTGCATTTCTCATCCACGAGGAAAGTAACACACAAGTACAAAAAACTCACAGGAAGCTCAAACTCTGGGACTGGACTGTGTGGGTTATCCTCAGACATATATGTGATGAACTGAGTGCTTTCAGATTTAGTGTCCTTAACTGTAATTTACCCTGGATGCTTTCTGCTGATGCTGGTTGATGCATCCTGTGCTCGGAATATTAATTTTTTGACCAGACTTATTTTTACTGGACTTCTTTAAATTCTAGAGAGTACCCTTGAAGTTGTTTCTGAAGACAAAATATAGGGAGCACGTGCTGCAGAGCGTGAATTGTCCCATTGTTTTACAGGCTTAACTTGTCAATCCTATTAAGCTGAATTTCACACGCTCAGATTTGAACTGAAAGAGTGATGACTGAGCTCAAAGTTCCGACAGTAATCAGAGGTCTGATTGGAAATTAGCTGTCTTTTGAAGTTCCTTGTTTTGCTGCCATGTGTAATGATAACGAAATATAAAAAGAAGATACCTGCAGAATAGTTCTTCTTCTACTTTTTTCTTATCCTTAATAAATTCTGCATATAATTTGATATAAACTTACTTTGATGTCAGTCCTCTCCAGCACTTGGTAAATTCAGTGTCAACCCATAATATCAATACCTCCAAGAATTCATTAATCATTCCAGTTATTTTCAACGTGATGCTTAATTGGTAATTGCTTAATGTTATGATTGGTGTGGTATTTTAACGTTTTAAACATACATATTTCATTCCTGTGTGTTCCCAATTTAAAAATAATAATCAGAATCTGTATGTTAAATTTAGGATTTTCTTTATTGTTTAGAGCTGAGGGAAATGGCATATCTTTTGGTTTTTAAGCTTTGCTTAGTTCTTAGCTTGCATTTATCCGTTTAGTCTCCTGTTTCCACCTCTCCTTTTCTTGCATTTCCTTTGCTTTTGCAGTCTTACTCAGCTGCCCTCCTTCCTTCTCCTGCTGACTGATCTGTAGTGCTCAGCCTGTCGTTTTGTCTGCCTTAGTTTGACCATCATGTCCCTTCTAAATTTAGCAAACAGTGGGGTCTTTTTGTAAGGAGGGTGGAGTAACTTCACGCAGCTGCAAGATCAGTTCAGTTGGTACATATCTAAGGAGAAAAGAGGAAACTTCGTTTTGGTTTGGATTGTGATCGATTTTTAGTTCCTTAAAAGTCAGAACAGAAATAATTTACAAGCTGAAAGCTGTTGTGGATTTGAGTGGAAGCAAGATTGGCCTTGGATTTCATATCTGTGGTTACACATGTGCACACTCCATCTTTATGGGGAATCCTACCTTATTGGTCAAACTTTCATTTACAGGAGAAGTTATACTGTGTAAGTAATGTATGTTCTAAGAAAAAAATTAACTGCACAACTATTGAATATCATGCTTTTATTTTCTTTAATAGGCTTCTTAATCATTCAGCCTCAGTAAGCACGAGGAACAGGCCAAAGCAGCCAGTGGAGTCTGAAAAATGGTATTAAACTACTTTATCATAGCTTTCAGTATTTTATGAAATTCTGATATTTGTTTTGTCAGTACTGCCATCTTTTGACCTAGCGTGTTAGCTCAGGATGAAACAATGGAAAACAGATGTGCATGCAAGGTACATGAATGTTGTAGGCTATTTGCTGTCTTGTGCTGATGTAGAGGAACTCCAGTCACTCTCTGTGTAAGGATCATATGAAGAGAATAGAAACACTGACATCCATAAAGAATTCACATGTATAGATGGTGTAGTAGCTGTAGATATATAACGTATTAACAGCAGAACTGAATTATTTATTGTAGCAGTTCCTGCACTTCTCAGCTGTATCGCTCAACAGTCTAACAGATGTGATTCAGACAAATTTCCTAAGCCAACAGCTTTAAAGAAGCAGATGAATTGGTTTGAGGCAAACATGTGGAACAAAGAGTAGAAAGCAGCAGAAACTAGGAAGTGAATCTCTGTGCCTAGTTACTTTTGGAGTAGGTTTTTTCATCTTTGCACACTGTGCTGAGCCCTTGTGTTAAATCTCCAGCTGTAGTCCTTTGGTATATTGCACAGCTTTTAAGCTTGTGTACTCCTTCAGCTGTCAGAATGTGAACAAAGTGGTTGTTGGTAAGCTGACAGAATTGAATTTCACAGAAAGATTTAGAAAGAAAATTAAGTGACACCAAATTTAAACTCTTTATTTTCACAAGAACTTGAATAGGCTCAGACACCATCCTTGGTCTAGAGTGAAGAAATGTTGGATGGTTGCTTTGAGAAACAAAATAATGGAAGGTGTATTAGTAACTTGTTATTTAATTACACAAAGAAGAAATTCCATAATGCCTCTCCTTTTAATTTTTAGTGTCTCAGCAGATGAAGTGAACTCTCCAGTGTCTCCATACAGCTGGCAGGTAAATATCCAAATGCAAGACGTTTATTTGCTCCATGCTTAAGTCATTTTGTTTCTTGCAGATAATGTGTTAATTTGGTTGCCTGCACACATAGTGAACGTGTAATTGTGGAAAAATAGAAAACTTTTCATCAACTTTGAGATAGTTTTGACTCAAGTTGTATAATGCAAGGCTTTTTAGGGTGAGTGGTAATAGCTGTGTGATCTTGAGACTAGTGAGATGTAAGTTTAATTGTTCTTTGAATTTATTTGCATAAAAAAAATAACGTTATGTCAAATCAGCAGAAATTTCCAAATAATTTGAATTACGTACATCTTCCAGTCCAGGTACCTCCTCCAATCTTGCATGGCACAATAAAATGTGTGAAACTGTGAAGGGTACTTGATTATTTTGGAGCTTAATCCATCCAATATTGACCCAGTATTTTAATATGAATGAATCTTTGAAAACGTAATGTTCTGTCTCAGGCTCTTTATGAGTTGATCCCTTCACATTGTCCATTGGTTTCCACAGAATATGCACATGTATTTGTTCTTATTTAAAGACTGAATTTCCTTTAACCGCCTCTATCAAAGTATTTATGTAACATTCTCAGGAGACTCCCATACTGCTTTGTAGAGTCTGTAACCTTCTAGGTGAGAGCAGTACACAAATTCTTATTCTATTCATCCTCTTCCTGTGCAGTGTGTGTTCATACTGAGAAATGAGATGTGCTAGTGGCTAACCACACTTCTGACTAGCTTTCAAAGCTATGTATGGTAGCATTAGATGACTAACTAACATACCTTTGAAAATCAAGCTAGTGCAGCAAAGTATGTTGTTTTCATAAGAATGATTTCATAGTTCCTTTTTCTTGTATGAAGTGTATTTTAGAATTTGAAATGATTTTTTTTAAAGAGGATGATTTCTACTAGAATCACCCTTGACACTTCTGTGCCATAAAACTACGTTATGGGAGGCCAACTGTAGGTTATAATAATTTGTGGTGATGAATGCAACGTGTATTTTGCCCTCTTGATAGAGGTGTTTCTGAACTTTCCTAGCCGCTGGAAAACCAGAAGGATTCAGTGGACGAGCAGCGTTGGCCAGAAACACAGCCAGTGATTTGGCAGAATGAAGAAAGGAGGAGAAGTAAACAGATCAGAAAAGAGTATTTCAAGGTAATTATGTGGTGATGGTAATTACTTGCATTTTTTTTTCTTTTATCTTGAGTTGCTTGGACTTTTTCTCCATTGCTTTGCAAGCAATACGAGGTTAGTAGGGACCTTTATGACCATCTAGTTCCAAGCACCCTGCTGTAGGCAGGGACACCTCTCACTAAACAGATTGCTCAAAGCCCCATCCCCTCTGTTTGGCTCCAGTTTGACGGATTTTATTTTCAGTCTTAGGAAAATGTACTTTGTGTTTTCCTGTGGCGTGGTTACAAGCAAAATATATATGTGTTTTGATTCTCACTGCATGTTTGCTGTGTGTTGATTTTGCTGTTGCAGTGAGTGTCATTGGTCACCAGATGTCAGTGTCTGCTCATTGTAGGATGGGTGAGCAGTAACAGCACTATCAGATAAAAATTTGCTTTTACGTGTAGTAGAAGAATAGGATAGTTCTGGATAGTGCTAGGTTGAGTTAAAATTTAATAACAATTATGAAGTCAGTTTCTTGGATCTATACCATCAAAGATTTTTATAAATTATAGGGAATTTTAAAGAAATGAACTTGGGGGGGGGGGGGGGGGGGGGAAGTAGAGTATGCTTTATAACCCAGATACTTTCTTGTGATTAAAGAAGCTAATATTTTTTTCCTCCTGGGCAATTTAGAGAATTGTATCTTGACTTGAATTCCAGTTACCCCTTTCTGAGGTTTGCATCCTTTAATTAATTTCACCCTGCAGTCTTTGAGGGGAAGGAGAAGAAAATTCTAAGACAGAATCCTGCCATTTAACTTGTTAAACTATCCATGCTTAATAAGCATCGGTACAGAAGATTTGCATCAGTTGATTCTTATCACTTCAAAAGGTGAATTTAAATGCTAATAGTTCTGAGCTCTGTGGTGGAAGCAGATACCTGAAATTACGTTTCATGCAGCTATTGGCATGCCTCAAAAATAAATTAAGTGTGTATCAGCAACAAAAAGTACTCTCACGCTTTATTCTCACCAGTTTCATTTACAAAAACAAGGCAATGAGTAAATGAAGTGAACCCTTTCATCCGTGACAAATAGTGGAGGGAATCAACCGAACACAACTGAGCACTATGGCTGTTCTGAGGACCAAATCAAAGTACAATTTATAGTGTCCATATTTTCATGGTAAAAAAAAAAAAAAAAAAAAAGCATTGAATAATGTCTGTAATGCCAACATGGAGTATCTTGAGATTACATGCCAAGTTACTGCAGAGTGTGTTATTAAACCATGAACTATTTACTTGGCTCAGCATCCAAAAGTATTTATAGAGCATCTTTATTATATAATCTATACAGTTTTATTGCTGCAATTGTGCAGTGCAGCTAAGGATGCCTATGAGAATCAGAACTCCTTTTCTTGTAGCCTGTCTCTGAAGCCTGGCCACTATTTCAAATCTTTATTGTACTAAATATTATTGCTACAAGAACCTTTACCATCTAAGACAATTTTATGAAGCAAAATACATTTTTGCTGGAATAGTTTATAGTTGGGTTGTATCTCCATCTAAGCAGAAACTCTGGTTAGCATACCCACAAGAGAAAAGAATTACTATGTGCTAGCTGTGGTGTGGATAGGTATGGGGGAAAAGCCTGAATGCAGAATTGGCTGAAGGCCTGCAAAAAGAAGTCAACTGTGGATGTCTACAGGGCACAGAAAATTAAGCATATTGGCATATAAACTCCCAAAGTAATACATTTCCTTGGAAATACACAGCAAATACTTCCCTTCAAGAAGCAAAATATCCAGACGTAAACGTGTCTAATGCATTTGTATGTGACCCTGGAACTACATGCTCTGCATATGTAGGTTCTTTTGTTTTTAAACAAAACCATTCAGTAACTCTTGAGAAGGCATCTTCTTCTTGGAAGAAGGCTAACATCTTAAATGTTTTATTTAGACACAAAACTTCACATAACAGAATTACGTGAAGTTGCATATTTGTGAATGACTTGAAATTGTTTTAACTTTTTCAGTTCTTCTAACTGTAAGGCAGCCTTAAAAATCAAATCCCTGAAGAGAGATCCTGGAACTGGATTCTTCCATTTACAGAGTTAGACTCTTAATCTGTCATATGTTTTTTATTGCATCATAAAAACGGTGCAGCCTAATGCACTTTAAGCTTGGAGTTTTGTAGAGGCTGAGCTTTTTAATTCTACCTGTGTGTTCCTGTTTATTTGTATGTTTCCTATGAAGACAATGAAGCACATTTATTTTTCCATCCTAAATGCATCCTCTTGCAAATTTCTTGCTTTGGTCCCTCCATTTTCATTGCACTCCTCAGATAATCAGGAAGTGGGGGCAGGAACAATGAGCAAAGTTTCACAGACCTCTTGTAAAAGAGCAGTGGCCTTAAGTAGGTAAAAGTATGTGATCAGGCTTTGCAGTTATAAATGAAATCTTTCTTTTTCTTGGTTGTCAGATTAATCTGTCCAAGTGGAATGATTCTTAAGGTTGCTTCTACAGTGTTTTTTTTGTATCTTAACTCTCATGGGTTACATAATTTTTTTTTTTTTCCTGACAAAGACATGCTCAAGGGTAACAGTTATTGAGGTCTTTCTACTCGAATCAGATGTCATATGTGGTCAGAGTTCACATTATAGAAGTATTTTTGAAAAGGGTCTATTCTCTCACTGACATAAAGTAGATCTTGAGTAGCAGAGGAACTAGATATTCCTTTTTTTTTTCTTTTTGATTCTCTAACATGTTCTTTTTCTCAGCAGCTCCAAAAGTAATAAGAAGCTTCTGAATGATATCAGGCCATGTGGTTTAACTGAAAACCATACTTGTGTTTTAATGTTGATTATGTATGTGTTTTGCAGTATAAATCTTCCAGAAAGAGTTCAAGTGGGAATGAAAATGATGAGGTAAGGAATGGGAGTTGTGTAAAATACATAAGAAAATTGTTTTATTTGGTTTTTATAAACACCAGTGAGTCACGCTCATGGAACAACATAACACTGGCTAGAGTTGGTGCAGATGAACTCTGCATTCCCAAGGCCATAGTGGGAATGCAGTGAAGTAAACATTATATTCCTATCTGAGAAAAACAGACATCAAAATTGTGCACTGTGGAAAAGATGATATTAAAGTAACGTTCTACATAAGTTTTCTTAAGGGTGTTTTTTGTTACGTATCTTTAAATTCAGTTTCTACCAATTTGTGCCATCCTTGACGAATGTTGCGTGTCTCGTGTACCGTGTATTTCATTATTTCATGTTCTCTTGTTAAATCATAATTTTCATTTTATAATTTCATCTCTTTGGTTTCTTTTTAGCAAGACAGTGATAATACTAATGTGTCCCCACAGTCTCCTGTGTCGTCTGAGGTACAAGTTTGTGGCTTTGTTTTTCATTCAACAGACATTTCTTTGTGCACATGGTGTCACCAGGTTTTCCATGCAGACATGAAACTGGAATTAGGAGTATTTCTTTGTAATAAAAGGTCAAAAGTAGAAACTGGAGGCATAACTTGTTTTTACCCTTGCAATTTCATGGTCTTTCATAGACTATTTTGTTTTTCAATTGATTAATATGTAGAAAGATGCATTACCTTGTCTCCATTGGTTTCCAAATGAAAGTAGCTAATGAAGATAATACGTCATATTTGATTAATGTAGTTTTCCCTTATGCACTAGCTGCTCAGAGAACTTCAAGTAAAACTTGTGGTTCAGTTTTCAGTCCATTGCAGGGAACCCAGAGGTACTGACACTGCTGAAGTAGTTTCATTCTTACAATTTTCTGCCATCTGTATGATACAGCCTTGCAGGTTCATTCATCAGTTGTGTTGCTGTTTAAGAAGTATCTGTGTAGTCTTACTGTACTTGCATTCATCTCCTAAGCTGTAAATACACTATACCAAAGATAATGCTGAAGTGAAGCCTGAGGGAGTGGAGTGAGTAGGACATCTCCCAGACACACGCTGAACTAAGAGTTTTTAATGTGTGTACCAGATCACTGAGTACTCTCTTTTATATTGTAATATGAGGGGGGGAAAAAATGATCATCATAATTGAAAGTAAACATTTAAAAATTCAGTTGGGAAGATATTTGTGTTAGCTTGCATCTGCCTTCAAATTCAGGGAACAGAATGGTTTGCTGTTGTTGGAAATGTTTGAGAATAGATATTAATCTTAAGATAGGTTTTAGTTTATCTGGTGCTGATTTCTCTCCCTTGGTAAGATGAGTTCCATTTTTCTTTATAGTGTCTACTTCTTAGAAGTGTTTTAAGCAGAAGAGCTTAAAGTTCTTGTCTAAACAAATTATTTAAACAATATTTTGATGGGAACAAAAGTCAATTATCGTAACAAACAGAAGAAAACAGACTTTCTCTCTTTTGACAGGATTATGAGAGGACTGATAGTAACACTCATGGTCCGTTTGGTCTCAAACCAAGGTCAGGTAAGCTACCTCAGTGGAACAGATCTTTATTCCTCAGTCTGGAGCAGACAATAAGGACACCAGATGCATGAATTGGAATGGTTACGAAGGGAAGACACAGAACATGGTTTCACTCAGTGTACTTACCACAAGCGTAGTTCTGGAAAAGATATGGTTTGCCAAAGCAGCTGTCAAATAATTGAAATTTCCCAGAGCTGTACAGTCACTTTTTTTTTTTAACTTGACTGATTTATTTTCTGCATGTTTAGTGATGGTCAAAGAGCAGGGAGACAGTGTGCAGTTGTTCTTGGGATATGATGAGGCAACAGGGTTTCAAGAGAAGTTGTTTTTTGTTATTTGTCCCATGAAAGGATGTATGGAGCAGAGTTTTGCCAGGAACTGCGCGGCTTGATGCTTTGTACTCTGGCTCTTCCAAAACTCTGCACCCAGTTGCATCAGACTTGATTATCTGAAGGCTTTCACTTTTCTGAAATCCAGGCTTTCAGAATATCCACAAACACTTTGCTATTACAGTGCTGTTTTTTTTTTTTTTTTAAGGTCCATGAGCATATTGTGCGTCAACGATGTAAAATATAATTTGGTAAAGCTGCTGTGCAATCTCATTTCCAGTTAACATACATTGTTTGGGGAGAACAATCTCGGTGCATTTGTTGTGAAGAAGAGCAAACCTGAATTTTTCTGTTTAATTTCATTCAGTCTTCGTGGTAGTGAAATTTGACTGCTTAAATGTTAACCTGTGAGCCCTCAGTAGCAGTGTGTGTCTGGCTGAGATCACACAAGTGGAACCTTTACAGTCTTAGAGTCACTTATCATTTGTAAGCAGTTGCTTGGAAGTTCTGTGCCAAAGATTGGCTAGTTGCATATATGAGGGCATGACTGGCTGTGCACATCTGGAGTTATCTACGTCCTGGGCTGTAGGAAGCTGTGATTTCATAGAAGTTAGGCTTGTTAGTTCTCCCTTGCCCATGTTCTATAAATTACAATGGTCATTAGTCTTTCTGACTGCAATTAATGAATTAAATTGCAGTCAAAATATTTAACGGACAGGCTTTTTAAAGAAGTGCTCCAAACTTTTGGGTAGGAGCCTTGTTCCTTTCTTTACCCTCCATGAAAATATTTTCAAAGCTAGACTGCAAGATAAGCTTGCAGAAGTGCAAATAGAATCATATACCTTAGGTATTTGAACACTGAAGTCAGTTCTGTGTCCACATTTTGAAGTAATGCACTTGTACTTAAATAAGATGATTTGGATGTTTCATTTGAAAACTAAGTCTCTTGGGCAGCGTGTTACTTCAAGATGCTGATACATCTCTTTTCTGTAAAGCTCTGTAGCATATTTTTCCCTGCTGCTGTCCTTGGTGGTAGATTTTTATTGCTATTTTTAAGATTTGAATTCCAAAGACTAACTTGGGTGATGTTCAATAGCTTTCAGCCGTGCAGCTCGCCAGGACTACGGAGCGATGGATCCTGGATTTACAATGAGGAGGAAAATGGAGCACTTAAGGGAAGAAAGGGAACAGATAAGACAGCTTCGCAACGTATGTACCATTCTTTACTGTGTGGGTTCAGTGTGTTTAGTTTGCTTTGTGCTACAGTTGAAAGCTTTGGTCTTCTACTCTTTGATTTCAGCTTACAAATTCTGCACTGTATCAGCTGTAGAGATATTTAGCCTAACATTTCTGCCTTTAAATTCTGTGCTTTCCTGTTAGGAGCAGTGGGATTCAGTATATGGTTTTGAGAGCTAGCTGTGTGTTTTGGTAGTTGCTGGCTGAATGTTGGTGTCAATCTGTGTGGCTGTGTCATTTAAAGAAACAACAAAAGAAGCAAAAGGATTATGATCTTGATGCAAAGGAAAGAACAGCTGTACTCAGTAAATGCCCTTTTTAAAACTGTATGCTTTAAAATACCTTGTATTTAAAATAAATAATTAGCTGGTGTTGAAAATAATTTACTTATGACTTTCTCAACAGAATCTTGAGTCGAGGTTGAAAGTGATCTTGCCAGATGATATTGGGGCAGCACTGATGGATGGAGTAGTTCTTTGCCATTTAGCCAATCACATAAGGCCACGTTCTGTTGCCAGCATTCACGTACCATCGCCAGCAGTGGTAAGTCTTTTATCTCACTTTTTTTTGTTATTATTTTTGCATCGTAACTGAAGACACATTTTTGAAGTCGAGTGCAAAGATATCACATATAATATTTATTGTATTAATTGGCTACATTCCTTGCTTCAATTTTTTTCAAGAAGCATTAAACAAGGCTCAGAAGTTTAGCTGAAGAGCTATTTTCATGTACAGAGACTTTGTATAATTTCTTATATATTTTTTTTCCAATTGTTACAGAATTTGCATCAGATATAAACAGTACTTCACAAATAGGTGACTAAAATCTATCATCCTCTCTTTGCAGCCTAAACTCAGCATGGCAAAGTGCCGAAGAAATGTTGAAAACTTTCTGGATGCTTGTAAAAAACTGGGCGTTCCACAGGTATAGTAATTGCCTTATTGACTAACATAATCACACCAAAGATGTGTCAGTAAATGTGGCCTGCAGCGGGGCTTAACTTAGGGAGCAGTAGTGATTCTAACACCACCCAAGGGACTTAAAGATATGAAGAAAAAGAGTCCTATTTTTGTCCTCAGGCATTAAATTGAGGATACTGTATTTCCTGTTAGCACCTAACAGCAGAAATAATACTGAGGACCCCAATCTGTTAACGTTCCCAAGAGGTCCCAAGGGGAAAATTAATAATTTTCCACATGCAAACTGCATGCAGAAGTTAAAGCCAAGGATTTTTTCTATGCAGATGTCTGTGTGTGCAACTTCAGGGAGAATGCTTTTGTTACCCAACTTGGAAGAAGTGAATTAAGTTTAATACATACACTGCTTTATTTTTTACAGGAGAGACTTTGCTTGCCTCATCACATACTGGAGGAAAGAGGTCTGGTGAAAGTTGGCCTCACAGTTCAAGCTCTGCTTGAATTACCTACGTTGAAAGTATCTCAGCTTTCCTCCATGTAATGCTATTTCTCAGAAGCTCTGGAGCAGTTCAGCTTCCTACTTAGGATTCCTACATGGGAACGTCCAAGCCATCAAAAACTAATGTCTGTCCAGATGCTGTAGAGAGCCTTACTTTGGAATCATACATGAAAATCTTGGAGTCAGCTGATGTTAAAATACCATAATGATTTGTTTTCTGTTCTAATTGGATGCACAAAGATTTTGGTAGCATCAGGTTCTCTTTCCATTTAAAAGTCAAAATTTTAAGTTAAAAATTACCATTTAGCATCTCACAGTGTTACAGTTCAATGCTGGATTTCTTTTTCTACATTGGAAATGGTTTTTGAGTGAATTCAGAAGTACAAAACCTGACCCCGTTTTCTTGAATGAAGGCCAGCTATCCTATTTAAAGGTAAAACAATAATGGAGCGATGGTATGATGATAATCCTGTAATCCACTTCCACTCTTAGAAACCTTAATATTAGTGTTCTTTCTTTCTTTTTCCTTTTGCACTCCTGATTGTAACTTAAGCACTTCTGACATTGCCAGTATTTAGTCTGAGTGTATGGTGATGCAAAGCAGTATACAATGGGAAAAAGGACACAATTTTTTTTCTTTTCCAGTCTTCTCGGTTGGTGCCAAATATTTTTTTCAGTTGTACTGTAGATTGTTTACATGTGAAGTGCCTGTGTAATTGATAACTCTTAATAGTCTTAAACATTTTTGAGATTTCTTTGTTGAAAAATAGATAAAATGGGAATTTTTAAATATTTTAATAGGTTTTTGTAAAATCAATATGTGAAGATTTAACTAATACTTCACACTTTTGATGTTGGGTGTTTTAAGTTTGTTGCACAATTACGTTGTTGTCTAATAATTAGAAAATACTGTAAATACACTTTATTTATGCTATTTAATTTGATAATACCTAATCATTTTTTGTTTTAATGTATTGTTGGATAAACAAAGTTGTCTACTTTTTCTTTGCTTGGGGCAAACGAATCCACGTGGTGAGTACGATGTGAGGACTCGTGATGCATACAGAGTAACTTAGGACATTTTGATAAAACTGCCAAAATCTCAGGTTTATACTGTGACTTTCAGGACTTTAATACCACTCCTGACTTCGCATTACATTTTTACAACAGGTATACCCATAATTTAGTTGAGGAATATCAGCGTTTATCTTCGTCACGTTCACAGGATTTATTGTGTAGTTTGCATACGAGTGTGGCACAACACACAGATCAGTTTGTACATAGCTCACTGTGCTGAGACATTAGACTTTTCTGGGTGAATGTGGAAAAGCAGAATTCCCACTGTGCTAGATGGTTTGTTTCTGTCTTCTGAGTTTATCTGTTCTGCACAGGTTCTCAATATTCTGAGAGTATTCTGGAAACTGTGCTCAGAATACACATTTCATTTCCACAAAGGTGTGGCAAATAATCTGGTAATTCTAGCATCAGTTTGAATCATTTTGTCAAATAGAACGTTGGTTTAAAGAAAGAAAAGTTTGTCACAGGTATTCTGTTTTAGGCTAAATTAATTTCAGTGCTTCGACTGAGGGATGTGTTTGACATGTGTGTGTAACAGGATTTGATTCTGTCCTTTCCTTGAAGGTTTCATAGCTCATTGCAAAGCTGATGAAAAACTGAATTTCCAAAGCTCTAGATCGAAAATCTTAACTTCCTTAAACAGAATACGTATGTAATCGTATTGCTTTGACCTTTTGAAATGCAGTAGGTATTGTATCTCGAGTTGGTTTTCTTATCATTCACATAATACTCATCTTCACAATTTAAATCTATTTTTTACAAAGGGCAGTGTCTGTAATTCTGTGATATGAAGTCACGCTAAGACTAAAATGAGAAGGTAATGTGTTTTGTTAAGCAGATTTCCTGTTGCTGTGTGCTGCAGTTGAAGAACACAGCCATGCAAAAGGAGTAGCTCATTGTCTTTCAGTTCCTTTCTGTGTAGCATCTGATGGCTGCAACAGTTCTGTTTCACTTTGTTAGCCATTGAATTGCTGACTGTAAATTGTCACTTTAAATTATGTGGCTTAAACCAATCCACGCTACTACTTAATTGTCATTTATGTATTTTTTTCTTACTTTGAACACTTCTTAATCCAAGTAGAACTAAATCTAAATGAATTTACCATATCTCAGTATGAACATTAAGAATTCCCATGATGTAAGGTGCCAGATACTTGCCAGTTTTCTAAGATTAGCATGTTATCTCCCAGTAACATGAGAACTGGTTATGGAATTCTTGTCTTCATTTTGAATTGTACCTCTGAAATTGAAAACTACAGAAATAACCATTTAACTAGTCCAGAATTCTTCCCCACGAGCTTGCTGGGAACAGCCTTGCTTTGCATTTCTTTGGAAATTATTATGGCCTTCTTAATGCCTGTGGGGAAACATACTCATACTTAGAGGATTTCCTTTTTAATGTCGGAAAAATTTAAGGCTTTCTGGTGTCCTTAGGAGCAGTCTGAGAAGAGATCTGCTGTACCTGAATGAGTCTTTTCTCATTTTCCTTTAGCCACCTTTCTGAATAATTCTCTGGAGCGATGCAACAATTAATTGTCGCCTTCCTAAATTATAGGAGCATCTGCAAGAGATGCTAAGACAAGAAAAAATTAAGAATGGAGGCCTAATTCCTATCATAGTTGCCCTTTTTAACTTGTATTGTAAAGGAAAAATGAAAATGAACCTATGTTAAGAGTTAACTAGGGTGCTTTTATTATTGCCAGCACAAAGTTACTGCAATAATGTGATATGCTCTGTAAGCTGGAGTGAATCAGCATGCTGACAGGGTTTCTGCCTGTCTGTATTTTTTTTTCCCCTATTTTCTCTGTTACTGGATGCAGCACGCGAATGCTTTAAGCAATAATGTTCCAGATATTGTGAGGTCTTCAAGCAGTGACATTGAAATAATAGCTGTAAAGGATGGGGACTTGAGACATTGTGTTTCAGAAATGCTTCACATCTAGTTTATAATGCTGCCAGGCTGCTGTGTTAGTCAGGGGCTGATGGGTGTCCAGAAACCTGTCCTGTACACATCTATCTGAAGGCTTTTCAAAATATACCAAAAAATAAGTTATTGTGAAATACAGAAGCACACATTTGGAACAATAAATGTGTGACAGGAATTGTGGGAGTTTCTGGATGTAGTCCTAGCTTCAGTGAAGTCAGTGCTTTGCTCTTGGTTTCAATAGAAGGTTTTATCTTTTTAGTTTATAGAGCACATGAGGCAAACCATGAGTTGTGTGACATGAGCAAAGCTACCGTGTCCGTTTCTTGGCTAAAGCAGTGATCTCTGGTTAGCCAAAGGAAGCTGTTATATGTTACTGATGCATCTATCTAATGCAAATCTTCTAATGTGCCATAAAGTATTAGGGTGGTAGAAAAAAATACTCTTAAGCACAGCTTTCGTACTGTTGGAAGGTCTGTCACCTCAATAAGATTGCAGGTGAGGGCGACCGTCTGTCACTTTGCTGCACTGAAAACTTTATTACAAATACTTCATTGCTTAGCAGTGGTCTTCTGAGTTTAATGGAAGTCTGGCCAAACGTAGACAAAAAAAAATGAAGACATCTATTTTCACTGAAGCCAGATTTGCACGTCTTCTCGGTATTGAAGAGGATGGTTTGGCCTTCTGGCCCCCGTGCAAATTCTTTTAAATATTTATTTTTTAAATAAAGTAGCTCTTGTGTGTGTTACAGCTGCGGTCTGTTCGTCTCCAAAGAGGTCGAGTGTGTTAGTAATGTACCAAATGTTAGTCAAGCAGTAAGCAAGACTTTACTCAGTGACAACTCAAACCTATATATATTATATATTTAGTCTCAGGAGAGTGAGATTTCAGCTGAACACAATGCGAGCGTGAGCTTTTTGGAGGCATTCTTGGCACTTTCTGCAGACAGGAGATGACTGTATTGGTAGCTGGACCTTCTTGTTTTCCTCACTGAATCAGACTGACACACGTGCCTCTTTCAAGAGGTACATCTTATTTAAACAGTGCCCTTTCCTCGGAAAAGCGGACTTGAAAACCCCACGCCTCCACAGCACACACAAGCCAGGGGACTATTTCCTGTTTACAGATGACCCTTTTGAATTAAAATCTCCCCATCTTAATTGTTAAAATAGAATGTGATTAACTGGGAGCCAGTTTAATCTTGCCACTACAGGAGCTGTTCTGCCTCCTGTGTTTTATACGCAATAAACCGTTGCTTTGCTTTGCTGGCCTTTAAGTACTTCACATAGTACAGATCTGGCAGCTGTAGTTGCACGCTGTTGTTGCTCCATTGCTGTTTTTGGCATTTCTGAGATAGCAAGCAGAGGGGATTGCCGTAAGCAACACAGTTTCTCTGGAAGGAAGAAGAGGTGATGCAAAAATGACATCATCGGTCAATTGTAGTTCAAATGTTTTGTAGCGGACTACACTTTCTAAGAAGAATTTTTAATGTTTTTCTCATGTAGAAGCATCTCTGATGTTAAGACAAACAAACTCCCAAAAGCCTTTCCAGGATTTGTTTAGCAAACATTAGAGGAGAAGAATGGCTTGAGCTGACAGCAGCTTAAATTGTTTGGGGGTGCTTTCCATTGCCTTCTGTGAGAGCAGAGTTTCCCTCAATAGCTACAGCATGAAGTCAGTCATTGAAAAGGAGTTCTTGGCACAAATGAGGACTTGCTTATTTCAGAACAGTGTGAAACGAGGAAAACTTGACTATTCCCCTCCCCCTCCTCCATTCTAATTATGAGGGCAGATCATGAAACAGCCAGTATTTGGCCACAGTGATGCTCGTTCGTTTAATTTTATTCTTTAATATGAAGGAATCGATGAAATCTTTCCAGAATTGCTGTTGGGGTTTGGTTGATGGTTTGGTTGTGCCCTTCCTGGCACGGGATCTCCCACTGGTCGATATTGGAACCTTTTCTTCACGTGAAAGGCATTACCTCAGCTGTGGTCACTGCTGCAGCTGTGGGTTGATTTCCTTGTTGCAAGGATTGATGTCTCTTGCACCAGCAGGTAATGCAAGCTCTTGATGCCCCAGAGAGGACATATGGAGGCATTGCAAGACGGTTGGTGGATTATGTTGGGAATAATGTGAATACTTCTTACTCTCGTGTGATGTGTAGAACCAGGAGAAACGTGTTTTGCTTTCAGTTCTCGCTCCGTTGGTATTCGGTTAACTTTATTTTGTAATTTTGTGATGATAGAACTTGGAAAACGTAACGGATTGTGCAGTTCTGAGGCACAGTTGGAGAGTGCTCACTGAACAACAGGCGCTTCAGTTGTGTATATACTTCACACCTATTTGACAGCGCATTCTCATTAATGTCCTGTTCCTGTAAAGTGCGTTTTCCACACTTCTGAAGATTGTCTACCTGTACAATAGTGTATTCAGTGTTTTTTCAGGACTTCCATTGCCACTGGAGCTTCCAACATGTATATGTTTCTTTTGAAGAAATGTTCCTACTGTTATTTTGGTTTTTTTTGTAAATAGCTATTTTTTTTTTGTATTGCATGGATAAAACCCACATTTCCAAAACCAGTGTACATAACTCTGTGTATAAAATACAAACTGTTTCATAACCTTTGTGTAGGCAAGTTATTCCCTTGACTTCAGTCTTTGTGTCTGTGGTAAATAATGACAATCTGTATGTTCTTGCAAAGGTGTTGTGTTGAGAGATAACCTGCCCCACTGTGCATATCCAACAAAAGAAATGGGAACTCTCGTTCCATGGAAATACATAGGGTGTAGCTTACATCTTCTGGTTAATCCGCAGGGAAATGGGTGAGAATGTGTTAATTAGGAAGATCGCATCTTAATTCAGCATGGAAACTCCTACTGACAGAGGTGATCAGCTTCCCTCCCCCACCCTGGGATGTCTGGAGCGATAGCATGGATCACCTTTTGTCTCCTTTGTGGTCATTCGGTGCTGGATGCAGCACTGGGGAAGCAGAATGCTGGCTTTGCCCGTCGTTGTAAAGTTAAGCTATACCACTGTGGTTAAAATACAACACTGTGTGACAAAACGGATTTTACCCCAGTTTCTTTCTGTTCAAAGAACTGAACAGCTGTGTTATGTTTTTGAAGGCTTTTGAGGGAGCTGCTTCTCTGTGAGACTCATCACACAATGGTTGGGGTTGGAAGGGCCCTCTAAGGTCATCGATTTCCAACCCCACTGCTCTAGCAGGGACACCCCGCTGCAGCCCATGCTGCTCACAGCCCATGCATCCATCCTGGCCCTGAGTGCTGCTGGGGGGGGACACCCCCAACCTGGCTGGGCAACCTGTGCCAGTGTCTTTTCTGCTCCTGCACCACATGGCTCTTCTGTGGTGGGACTCTTTAGAGCAGAAACTGAAAAGCAGCGTTGCTGAAAGTGAGCAAGCACCTCTGAACACATACATCCGTCTCAGGTTGAAACCACAGACCGCATCAGTCCTTGGTCATCTGCACGACAAGAATCACCGCGCAGTAAGAGAAGTGTCAGCAGATAATTTCCACCAGATGCACACAGGGAAATGGAGAATCTGTGAAGTTTTTGTAATGATGATGATTATTATTATTATTATTTACATTTGAGGTTAAGTTTGTGCAAGGAGCCAGAAACGAGTATGTTTGGTCACAATTAGCCCAGCAGCTGTTGGTAACGTGGCTCGGACACGGACACTTCAGTTTGTGAAATAGGATTTTGTAAATGGGAGGGTTTGAATGTAAACAAAACACGGCTGGGTTACACCACTTGTGCCTCGGTGTGGCTGTGTGCTGCTGGCAGCCTGCGTGCCTTCCCCTGCTGTTTGACCGAATCTGCTTTGTAGAAGCAGTACTTTCTCCCCTCATTGGAGGAGTTCTTGGTTTCTGACAGACCTTGCTGGCTGCACGTTGCTTTTCCCACGTCACACGTGGTTTGCCCCACTTCCATTTCCTAAAACAAAACCAGAGCTGCTGTTCTGATGCTCTTAATCTGCGGAGCTTTAAGGAAAGACATCAACTCCTCATCCTTGCACTCACAGGAGCTTTCTGGTGCTGTCTTCCAAGGCATTAATTGGTGGGTACAGCTCGTACGCTGATGGCTGTTAGAAGCCCTTCCAAGAATGTTATCCAGAGTATGATGATTAATGTTGTGCATGAAGCCAATTTGAAAAAAAAAAAAAAAATTAATTAGTCCTTATTGACAAAGGAAAACTTGTACTAATAATATTGTAATTATCCAGTCTGAGAGTAGCTCGTGATACAGCCTGTTTATTCAGAATCCTTTTGTGGTTTATTTGAGCAAGATCTGCTCATCTCTTACTGTAAATATTAGTTTATGTCACTAAGAATTTGACATTCCGCATAGGTACCAATTCATAAGCGGAGGAGACGTTGTTCTTTTTGGCCTTTTGCTTTTGATCTCCAGAATCTCTTGTTCTCTTGCAAATCTGACATCAAGCACTGTGCTTCGTGGTGTAAGCTCCCAAGTGTCTGAGTTTCTGAAGAGTATCTGTTGAGAGAAACCATCCCAAGCTCCATTCGTTCTCCAGTTGCAAATCAATTCAAGCAAAAGAAAGAGGAATCTCCAAGTCCTCTCAGCACGTTTAGGAAGGGGTAAGTGGCACTGAACTCAATTACAAATTGTATTTAATTTAAAGCTATTCTGCTCCAGTAATCAGTGAGTGATGAGTTTTGTTATATGCTGAAATGGTACGGACATTGTGTTCTTGGTCCAGTGAGATATTTACATAAGGATGTAACTGAGATGCTTCAGCCAACGCTGATAATTTTGTGATGTTGGCTCAAGAACATAAACTTGTATTTCCTGGGAATATCAGTTAGCTGATGGCTGCATTGTTTCTGGTGCAATGGCAGGGCAATTATCAAACCACTTCCCGTCCTCTAAAGGTTGCAAAAGAAAAGATTTAGTAGTTAGGACTGCTGCATTTGGATTCCTTCCTGCTTGCTGGCCCCCAGCAAATCGAGCTTTATTTGTTACTTTGCATTCTTGCCTTTCTGTTTGGTTCCATGCTTCGTGCTTTGCCTATCCATCACTGAAGTACCACATCTGGAGGTCCTCGATGTGTGTTTGGGGACCTCAGCACTCCAATCTTTTACCAACGATTTGGAAGCAGCCTTTCATGTGCAGGGTCAGGTTGACAGGTGCTCTTCTGAATAACTTGTATTCGTGTTTTCTGTGAAGTTTCTTCATTGTGAATTCAATAGTTCTGTTTGATACCTCAGTTAAAATGGCAAGCCATGTTGTATTTAAGGCCAAACACTTGATCCTTTCCAGATTTACTTGACTAAGGTTATTACACTTTGGAAGTCTGCAAACGTGAAAACCAGGCAATGGAGGTGGAACCAACTCATAGAATCACTGAGGTGCAAGACCTCTAAGATCAGCAAGTCCAACCCCAACCCTTCCCCACCGTGCCCATCACCACGTCCCTCAGTGCCACATCAGCACTGGGTGGCATGTTTCCCAGCAGCTGAGCGTGCTCTGACACCTCCAGCATGGACTGACATGAAAGCATGTCTCTGTTGCTGGTTAATCTGTCCACGTCCTGTGATTTTGGTGGAACAGAGTCCAAGGGCACTGCCCCACATTACACTGTTTAGTGAAGATCATAGCTTTGAGGGTACGGTTCGTGCAAGGTGGTCCCATGAAAAGCATCCACAAGGAAGCACTGCTACGGGGCAGGTGTTTTCAAAAAATCAGAGTGGGAAATCAAACCAAATCGGGCATTTGAAACTGTGCTGGTAAAAGACATGAGGAGTGAATGGACTTGCCTTTTTTGATAGCAGTGAGCTCAGTGTTCTGTTCAGCACTCCACTGTCGCTGTGAGGATGTTCTGACATCAGATGATTGTTTTCTGTTCCAAATGTTCACAACAACAAAAACCTAAACGAATGGGAAACTTTTGTTTGTTTGTTTTCTTTTTTTCTGTGCTTGATATTCTCAGGGCATAAGCTAGGGAGCTGGTGGGAGACGGATGCTGGAGGACGAGCCAAGGCGTGTTTCCTTCCCCTAGAGCAAGCTCCATATGATGCTGCAAGCTTCCTCTCTCCCTGCACTCCCCCCCACCCCTCCAGCATCCCTGGGCCTTCCCTATGCCCAAGGCAGGGTGGGCACAGGGCTGAACCAGCAGTTGTCTGACTGCATTCTGCAGTAGTGAAGGTGCAGCCATTTCAGCACCTTTCCTGCTCCTGCACTGTACCTTTAGAGAGGTTTCAAGTGTGAAATGCACTGCCCACTGTGCCTCGGAGGAAAAACAGATTTGTTCTTTTAGTGGCAGGAGATTAAGAAGGGGAATGTGCGAGTGCAAGCAGAGGTCAGGCAGCCTGTTCACAACAGCACTTCTTTAAACCCTATTTAAATTTCTAATTAACCCTATGGTAAAATAGTTCAGGCAGAGCCAGTGCCCAGCTTGAAGGACTTACTGGGAACTGTGACTTCATTAAGAAAGCATTGTCAGCGTGGCCCCAGGGGCAGGTGGTGCAACTCCGGGAGATGCTTCAGGAGAAATCCAGGCTTTGAGATTCACGATCATAATTGGATTAGAAGTGATTGTAAAGTCACTGCTTACTCACTGTGAGAGGATATTAGGAGAGCATAACTCAGAGGAGTGCGGGCTGCTGTACCCACCGGCTGGAGGTAAGTCCTTCCTGAAGAATCCAAAGTGCTGAGATGCTTTCCTTAAAACAGGTAACTTTTTTCTCCTCCCCAGTGGGACTGATGGACAGGCGATGGGTTAGTACATTGACGAAAAGCTTGTTAATACATTTCTTAATGTCTGCTGAAGTAGTTTTTGCTCTTGCCTCCTGTTATACGTTATTACAGCGTGACTGAGGAATCGCTCAAACGTAGGGGGCTGCTCCAAAAGTAATGCCTCCTGTTTTATTACATTGGCACGCAAGGTCAGAAGCAGATGTTGGTGGGAAGGCAGTGGAGATTGAACCTTCCCACCAACATTCCAGTACGTTTATAACTGTATGACAGGTGGTAGCAGAGGTGTGGTTTGACCAAATGGTGTCTGATAAAAGTGTGCCATCGATTTCCCCCATGCAGAAAAAAACAGCACCCATTTACATTCATTGACGTTTGCTGAACGATTCTGGAGATCAAACAGTGGGTGCAGTGAAGTGGTGAGTGGTGAAACGTTGTGCAGCAGTGGATCACCTCTCTTGGTGCAGGTTTTTACAGGCATGGCATGCAGCTCTTGTTCACTGCTGGCAAAAATGCTCAGCTCGTGGTGGTGACTGTGTTGACAAGGGATGTTCTGTAGCTGAGAATGTACTCCTTCAAATAGTGCCGTTGTGCTCTCTGTATCTGTTGTGGTCTCCCTGGAAATAAATAGGAGGCATTACTTTCAGGGTGACCTACGTACAAAGTCATCCCTTGATTGTGTAGGGTGTCTCAGTTACAGAACAGAACCAATGAAAGCCAGGAAAGGGAGCAAGTAGGAAACAGCACGATGATCTCTGGGCTCAGTCCTTCACTCGCACAGGAATTTCTGCATTTCTCAAGCAATAGACTTAAGATCAGGAGATAGCTGAGCTGGTAGCTGACATTTTTATGGGCATTTTTTATCTAAGCAGTGTTTGAGCTGCTTGAGCCCCACCCATGAGGTGAAACTGGGGCAGATGCTCGCACCACCTGCTAACTGATCTGCTATTCAGCTCTCCCAGCTTGGTCTTATTTTGGCAGGCAGCAGTGCCTTTTAGCTGCCTGACCACGAGAAATGCTGTAGAACTGCATTTTTAAAAATAAGAACAATGCTTCCCCCTCTATTTCCTCATTTTGTGTGTGGCTGTAACCTTTAACGCAGCCCATGTGAAAGTGAACTTCACTGAAGGTAGAACATGAAGCTGTGCAGCTGATGGTCAGTGTCCCCACATCCTTCTGTGGTACACAGGGGATTTCAGGTGTGGGCACCTGCCAGCATGTGCTTCAGGACCCCGGTCTGCACCCATTCCAGGGACTGGGCTCTTTCTCAAGTGAATGTGGGCACTGGGGCACGCTCAGCTTTCAGTTACAGAAGTCCTTGTAGGAAATGGCTGCTTGGTGCTGAGCCCTGGTTGCTCAGCCTAGTGGAAATGTAGGCATTTCTTTGGCTGGGAGCATTTTACAGCAGCACACCCATCCTTTATAGCTTTTCACTCATCCTCAGTTCATCTTCACCCTGGGCTGCTAACCTGACTTCAGATTTTGGCTCTGGCAACATAGTGTCCCTTTGTGTGATAAACAGAATGCTGTTTGTTGATTTGTGTGCAAGATGTTGCATCCCCTTACCTTCCTACCCTGAGCTCAAAGGGAGTGGTTGGTGCCAAAGGACCAACTCAGCACAGCCACTATTGAAGCGGATCACACGGAGACTGTGTGAGAATGGCCTGGCCAAGCTGCAGCGTTGGAAACCTGTTGTGCTTTTGTAGATCTGTGAGCAGCATTACCTTCAGGTCCTGCCACACAGACCGTTTCTTTTGGCAGCGTTAGAAATGGTTGCTATGTTATCTGGCAAACCTTCTGTCCCCCTTGTTCCCTCTGTCAGGGTGGCAGGGGATAGTTACTGCTCCTCTGCCTTTCTCTTTGCTGTTATCTGGAGTGTGCATGTTCCTGGGCATGTGCAGGGATCTCAGCACTGCCAGGGAGGCTGGGCTGTCCAATTCCCCAGTTCAAATTTCCTCATAGGAAATTATATAGGAACCAGCCTATATAAGAGCATCCACAAGCCCAACTGTACCTGTAGAATTTAACTTACTCTTCCTGGCTTCCCTGACCAATAACCAGAACATCCCAGTCCGTGCTGGGGGGAGAACAACCAGGCGTACCTGCACCTTGCTGGGAGCAGTCATAGAATCATTCAGGTTTGAAAAGACCACCAAGATCTTCTGGTCCAACTGTCAACCCATCCCCACCTTTGCTAGCCCTACCAGCAATGCCTCGTTCAGAGCTCTGATTTTCAGCTGATCTGACAGCATCTTCTCTCAGGACGTGGGCTGATCTCTCAGAGAGTGGATCAGCTCCATCTCACCAATTCTGCTTCTACCTAAAGTCATCTGGGGTGATTTTTTTTTCCTCTGTGGTGTTTCTGTCTGAGAGCAGCAGCCATCTGACCCGGTTCTGATCAGAGCAGTGATCCACCAGCACAGAGTGCCCAGGGAGTGGTGGGGTCAGCATCCCTGGAGGTGCTCCAGAACCGTGGGGATGTGTCACTGAGGAACGTGGTGATATTATGGTGGGGTGGGCTGGGGTTGGGCCTGGGGATCTTAGAGATCTTTTCCAACCTGAACGATTCTGTGACCTCGTGCAGAAGTTATTTCATGGGAAATAATGCAGAAGAGCTATCCCGTGATGAGTAGGAGCCTCACACAGTTTGAAAGGCCCCAAGGGGAAGCGAGGTCCAAAATTTCCCATTGAATAAAAAGACGAAGTGGTATGTTTTCATGCTTTCTTTTTCTTCTCCTTTCCTTCCCACAACTGAAGTGGTTCAGCGATCATCATCTGCCCTGGCAGCCTCGCTCACCCATACGCCCTATCGCAGGACGTGCAGCGCTGCAGCAGTCGCGTGTTATGGGAGCCAGGAGGTCCGTGACCTCTGCGACCACTGGGATCGTCAAGAGATATTCCCAGCGAGGCCCCAGCCCTGTCCTTGGGCTCAGGTCCCTGCTGTGTGAGCAGCTTGTTCTGCTTGGCTGCCGACCAGCGTACAGAAGCACCGGCGATTAGCCAGAACCAGTGGGTTTCCACAAAACCCTTCAGTTTTCAGTTCTCCCATCAGAATCCATCTCGTGGCAGGAAAATCCCTCTGCTTTACTCCATCCCACGGGTGCAGTGTGCTTGCTTTGCTATCTAGGAGGGGATGTTGAGCCAGACTTCAGCAGCGGGCAGTGAGCGGGCCGCTGTCCTCCTGTTGCTGTTTCTCCATGTGCATCCTATAGGCAGAACGCTCCTGGGCAGGCTGCTCGGATGAGGCTGCTTGAAACTCACTCTCCAGAACCAGCAACAGATGTGGGGCATTTCCTTCCATCTTCCCGGTCCAGTTTTCTGTTTCTACAGCTTTTTTCTCGCACGCCACCTGGCTCAGAGGAAAACCCAGAGCTGCTGTGGTAAGCTGTGATTGGCGCTAGGTCTTAGCTGCATTTAAGCCCGTGGGAGTGGGAGAGTGTGTCTGTTTTGTATCTTAATTCTGTGCCGTTGTGTGCTGTTGAAACTCAGCGTGCCTTTGCAGATGTAGTGCAGAGCATTGATTTGCATTTGCCGGTGCTCCTGAATGAATTTGGGAAAGTTTCCCCGTACTTCTCACTTTTTTTTTAGTGGTAAGGAGGTTTGTGTTCTTGAAATAACTGTGCTCGCAGCATTGAAGGTGGTGCTGGCATTGTGGGTTTGAAGAGGGGCATGATTAAACCCTTTTGGTATTGACACTGCTGTTGCTGGAAGCCTGCATCCCCGTGAGCTATCCAAAATCCTTCGTGTGCTCATTCCCAACATGAGGGTCTCCTCATAGCTCTCATTTCTATGGGAATCTTCAAAGAACTTTTACTATAATTAACAGCTTGTCCTAAATGAACGTGGGCTCGCTAGGAGCAGTGTCAGCAGATGTTGCTGAGGTCTCTGCTCCTGCCCCAAGGAGTTTTTCTGGATTAATGCTTCCTTTTTGGCACATGGAGATGGGTGCAGGGATGTGGGCTCCAATTTGGGTTCCAATTTACTGACTTCTGCGAAGGGCAGATCCATCCAGCAATTTCTGAGTACCTTCCTGATTATTATTTAAAGAACTGGTTTTGTTTGTTCGCCAAACTTTGTACCTTTGATGGAACACCCAGCAAAGAGAGTTCCAACACTCGTGTGTGAGGCGCAGGGACTCAGGCTGCTGCTGGCAGTGGTTATGTCTGGTCACCATTTGGGATGTGCAGAGGCACAGAGTGTGGGGTCAGTGCTCTGTGCCCTCCGAAAGCCCCAGAGCTGCTGGAAAACCACCTCTCCCAAGGGCAGATCTGTATCCCTGGGGATGCAGAGCTCAGGGATGAAGGGCCAGGCTGCATTAACCTTGCAAGGCTGGGGCAGAATAGCTGTGTATACAGCTCCCACTGTGAGGTGGTGATGTCAGGAGGCTGAGAGCACTCAGTGAGAGAGGGTTCTCCTTTCGTAACGACTCCTTTTAAAGTTTATATAATTCTCAAGCAACCCAAAAACGAGACTGGAATTAATTACTGCTGTCCTGAGAAGCCCGGTGTGTTGAACTAGGAAGATTACAGCACACAGACAATGCAAATCTGCTTCTGGGTGTAAACTCTGATGGGGAAATAATAGGCAGGAGGGGAGTGGGGATGTGCTGTGACACAGGGGAGCAGCCACACATACAATGGGGCTGAGTGTGGGCTCAGCCATCCTTGGCCCCAAGTACTTGGTCCTGAGTATGGGGCAGGGTGGGATGGTTCACCCAGTTATCAGCATTGGAATGCTATTGGGAGCCTGGCTGCTGAGCACTGTGTGCTGCTCCTGAGTGGAGAGAGGCTTTCATGGACAGCACTGGTTTGCCCTGGGAACAAGGCTGACTGATCCTACTGCACGGGCAGTGAATTGTGAACTCCTCTTGGAATGCTGCTGCTCCTTAACACTGAGCTGGAGGGCTTTTTATTGTCTAACATAAATGAACTGAGTAAATGGATCAAATCCAATTGATGGAGATAAGCAAGAATTCAAGCAGGAAAAGCTCATAACCCCTCCTGGCCTGCAAATATCTCCCAGGGCAGCTGCAGAGAGTTGGCCCAGGGGTGAGAGGAGCCTTTCTGGGTGTCTGTGATTGATTGTGTTTTCTGAACATATATCATTGGAGGGTCATGGCACTGGGCTAAGCCTTCTCCAAGGCAGCCAGCACGGGGAACACATTGTGCTGGGGTCAAGAAGTGTGGCTCAAACCAGGATTAGCTCTGCCAGCACTGTGCACGGACTGCAGGCAAACTCCCTGCACCTGGAGGGACCTCGGCTGAGCTGGGCTCACAGGTTTAAGGTGGGAAGGCTTTGAGGTTCCCTAATGCACCTCTTGATGAACCCCCCTGCTCGCTTTCCCCCAGACACCCATTGCCCAGCTGCAGCATTGGCTTTGTCCCTTCAGCTCCTGCTGAGAGATATCACAGGGCCTTACAGTTCCAAAATGAATTTCTCATTTCTTTTGTTTTCTGAGTTTTCTTTTGCATTCTGTTTCTTCTTTCCTTTCTGCCTGGCTGTCTCTGCGATCGGCCCATTCCTGCCTGTTTCTCTGCCACCTTTCTTTCTCAGTGCTTCTCAGTGTGCTTGCAGGCAGGCAGGGCTGAGCTCCCAGTCCCCTTCCATCCTGCAGCCTCCTGCACTCCCTTCTCTGCTCCGCAAAAATCCCAGCCCCCAGCTGTGCCAGACCTGCAGCCATCAGCATAACCCAGACACAACCAGACAGCAGCCACTCCTTCCTCAAGATGTGCAAGGCATAGCCCCCATCAGAAGCCATCAGCAGACAGACAGGGAAAACTGAGGGCTGTGCTCAGCATGAGGGTAAATATTGACACTGGGCACTGCTGGAGAGCTCCTTTTGTTACTTCCTGCAGTCCCATGGAAGACACAAGTGTTTCATTCATCATCACAAAGGAGAGAGTGTTTTTTGCATCATCCAGCCTCGTGCTGCTCTATCCCAGCATGTCTCCCACGTGCACAGCTCTGTGCAGTTCCCGTTGCCATCCTGGAGGCAACAGGTCTGCTTTGCATCGCTGATCCTCATATTCTGGCGCCCTGGAAGGAGCTCGTCTAATGCAAGCCGTGCTGCTCGCCTCCCTGAAGCACGAGGCAATTAAGAGGCTTTTATAAGGCATTGATTTTTCTTCCTGCTAGCAATTGCAGAACCATTGCTTTCGATCAAATGAGACACGCTGTTCGATGCCCAAATGTCCCGCTCATCGCCGGAGCCTTTTATTTTGTATTTCATGGAATGGGAAGTGACTTATTAACACGGATGTGTATTGCAAACTTGAAAGCTTTTCTTCTGAGCGATCAGATCCCAGAGCTCTGACACAGGAAGGCAGCAGATTGTCTGACAAGCCCAATTTGGCACAACAGGAACGAGAGCATCAAATCTTTCAACCAGAAAGCACTTAAGCGCTTGGCCCGTCTTTCTGCCTTGGCTCCAGCATGGAGATCTTTGCAAACCTCCTTGCTGTTGTCTTTATTTCCTCAAGTGAAAGTGGGTTTGTACAAGGCACACGTGCAGGGCTGCATCCTGGTGCCACAGCGTGTGCTGTGATGCTGTGTGTTGGCTTTGGGAGAAGAGCCACATCACTGTCACACTGATGTGGTGTGGTCGTTGCTGAGCAGTGCTGTGCAGAGCCCAGGACGTTTTGACTTTTCAGCATCAGCTCACCCCAGAGCTGGTGTTGCTGGCCCAAGCTGGCCAAAGGGACATCCCCTGACATATGGCATCGCTGAGGAACCATAAACCCCAGGGAAGCTGGCTGTGGGACAGGGACTGCTGGGCATCAGGTGTGGCTGGTGAGCAATTGCACTGAGCATCACTTACATGTATATATGATAGTAACTATAATCACTATTATTGCTGTATTCCTTTTCTGTCTCAGTATATTGCTTCCATCTCAACCCACAAGTTCTTCTCCTTTCTTCATTTCCCAGTTCCCACCCTGACTAGGAAGAGCAGAGATGAGCAGAGGGCTGTACGGTGCTGAGCTGCCCCTGGGTTCAACCACAGCAGTCAAAGCAATCTGCCCCTTCTCCCCATCCCCCAGGGGGCTCTGCCGTGAAGTTGTTCTGCACCTTAACCCCACGTGTAGAGCACATAGACCCAAATCCACCTGCCTGTCACTGCCCCGAGCCTCAGGCGTGTGACTCTGTTGGAGTTCAGTGCTCATCTCCTCGTTTCCTGAAGTTTCCCAGTGCTTTGCTCCACCTGGATGGGAGCACACCGAGCCCTCAGCCCATAGGGTCACAGACAGCTGAGGGCCACCTCGCACTGAGCAGACAGTGCCTTTGCATCGCTGAAAAGAGGCCCAGGTCCTTCCAGGAGGAGCACAGTGCCATGGGACATGAAAGGAAAGAAGAGCGTGTTAACGTGCAGAGGGAGCTGATGTGAGCAGGAGGTTTTGTGCAGACGCATTTCAGCACTGCTGCTCCTCCTCTGCGTGTTCCAGTGCTGCTGAGCTGGGGCCAGGCATGGGGCTGTGCTATTGCAGAGCCCAACTGTGCTTTTTCTTTTCTTTTTTTTCTTTTCTTTTTTTTTTTTTTTTCAAACCTAATTTTCTCAGGAACTGACCCAGTTCTGGCACTTTGGGAACTGGCATTGGCCCTGCTGGCAAATACTTCTCATCTGTTTTGAATGATCGGTCCAGTGTGACCTTTTCTGCTAAAATAGCTTTCACAATGCAAATGCATCAGTGTTAAATTCTAGTGTTGCATAACTCTGTAAGCAAGACCGTGCATTTACCAGCAGGAAGGAGCTGTTTTTTCCCCCTCACTGTGCGGTTGCAATGAAGGGAGAACCCCTGCAAAGCCCCCATCCCTTCCCTACAAAATCCCAGTTTGCTGTAGGGGTTGTACCACCCACTTCCTCTGCTTGTTGCTTCAGACAGAAGAAAAGGTGTCATAAAGGTGTCATTCAGATGTGGGGCGATGGCCAACTGTGAGCGAGACCTCACATGTTTCTGTGTGCGCGTGTGTGTGTGTGTGTGCTCACTGCAGCGTGGGGAGGATCTTATCTCTCCCATTGTCTCCAGTTGGGGAGCAGTTCCAACAGCGATAGCATCATCCCTGCACGAGTGTTTTGAGGGCTGTTTTCCCACCAAGAGGTGTTCCTCCTCTTCCTGGTGCTGTTGCTCCCGTTCCTCAGGATGATTTCACTGTTTCTCAGTGTCTCTAAATTTGGTGCAGGAAGGTGTGTGCCATGGCCCAGGGCTTGTCAGGGCAGCTCCACATCTGAAACATCATTTATTGTCCCACGTGGAGGGGTGCTGCTGCAATCAAGGCAGCAGGGAGATGAGCCACCCACTTACTCCTTGCCATGACCTGGGCTGAGCCCTCAGCACAGCAGCAGGCATCATAAGACTTACCTTTTTTTTTCTTCCCAGAGGATAGTGTTGCATGTCTGGGGGCAAACCAGGCGTGGTGTAGCACCTGCTCCTTGCAAGGATGCGTGGGGCTGCACCTGGGTGGGGTGCAGGAAGGGCTGAGACGTGGGAGTGGTGGGGTCACGATCCCTGGAGGTGCTCTGGAACTGTGGAGATGTGGCACTGAGGGATGTGGTGGCAGCCACGGTGGAGTGCACTGGGGTTGGACTCATGGATCTTAGCTTATCTTTTCTAACCTGAATGATTCAGGGTTGCCTTTCCTGGCTCACAGGGGCTCTGTACGGGGTTGACGTTTGTAGGTGCTGTGGACAGCCTGTACTCGTTATGCAGTTTGTTTTTCATTTTGATGAATCACAAAAATATTTGAAACGTACCTCTGATGTGCTGAGCTCGGTTACAGCAATGGTTAGCACCTAGAATTCATTAATCCTTGCAGTGTCCTCCCCAGCTGCTGGCTTAATAAGGCCCCTGGTAGTGTAGGAAATGCTATGACATTGCAACGTGATATCTGATCCCTACATTGAACGGTCTGAGCTCTTTAAAAACCTCCACTGCTGTAAGAAATGCGAAGCTCTGAGCAGAGCAGCCTCGGGACTGCTTGGAGCTCAGCACTCGGAGGCAGAAGTTCAGGTAAGAGCACTTTACTGCTGTGAAATCTTTCTGTGCAACCTCTCTGTTTTTCCTTGCTGTGTGAAACCCTGGGAACGTGTCAGGATTAACCACTACTGGAAACTGAAAAAGATCGTCCTCCACTCGGGCTCGTGCTCAGTGCTTTGGAGGCTGTAATCCGTCTGAGCTGGGCTACGTCTGCTGCCTTCCCAGCTCTGAAGCCAGCTCTCACTGCCTTTGTGCTCAACTATTCCTTTCAGAGGCAGACACTGATGATTGCATCCCATGCGAGGGTTTGTGAAGACATAAGCCCGTGTCCTCTTTGGTGTCCTACAGACTAACTGCAGTCATTTCTTCTGGCAGGAGCTTTTCCTCTCTTGTTTCACAGTGAAACAGAAATACAACCAGCACTGTTTACGGGCGTGTGGAGTGCTGGGGAGAGTTTGGTGTTTATTTGAGTTGAAAATGAGCTGATGAAACTGTTGTGTATTTTTGACTGCTGCCATGTGTTACCAGTTAGGATTTCTGTTTAATTCAAGCTCCCTCCCTCTTCCCCTCCAGAGCGCCCCGATCTTCTTCTCCATGGTTCTGTGGGATGGAGTCAGGGTTGGCTGGGATTTCCTGAGCTCAGATCCCAGTTACGTACAGCTGGTGGGGGTGAGGAGTGGGCACAGCCAGGGCTGCCCCCATCAAGCAGTGGCTTGAACTTGAACTTCTAGCTCATCTGTTCCTAGCTTGTATCTGTACGTAAGTCTCCCCAGGAGTAATGCCTACTATTTATTTCCATGGAAACCACAACAGGTACGAAGAGCACAACAGCACTGCTTGACAGAGCACGTTCTCAGCTGCAAACCACTCTTTTTCAGCACAGTTGCTGCTGGTAGTTAGGCATTTTTACCACTGAGGAACCAGAGCTGTGTGCTCTAAGCACCTGCAGCAGCAGAGGTGCCCCATAGTCACTGTGCCACTGCTGGAACACACTACGCACCTCTCACTGTGCTACATCCACCAGTTGAGTGCCATCAACGTTCCTCAGCTCTGGTGAATGGCAGCAGGTGCCATTTTTTCCACCTGGGAGGGTTCATCCTCTGCTGCTGTCCCACAAAACATCCACCTCTGACATCGTCCGCCAGCATCAATCAATAGGAGGCATTACTTTCAGGGCAGCTGAAGGGCTGAGCGGTGTCTGTGTGTTGGAGGAGGGTGTTCTGTTTTGGGGGTTTCTAATGGCAGTGTCTCTGCGTGGAGCTGTCCCCCCACTCCTTCCCCAGCGCCGACTGCTGATTAACTTTCGCTTGCGGAGCGCTCTTAGCAAGCCAGAAACTATTTCAAACAAAGCCAAAATCTCAACCATGTGTTGTCATCCCCCAACGCGACACTCATCGGGGAGAACAAAGAAAAAAAAAACCAACAAGAAAAACAACCAGAAAAAAAAAAAAAACAACACAAAACCAAACAAAACCCACCCTCTGGGAAATGATTAATCAGTAAACAAGTGAAAAACGATTGTCATCTGTGTGCACCCTGCAGAGGGAATTCCGGGGCCCCACCGCGGCGGTAGAGACTTTTGCTGCGCTGCTCCAGCGATGCTGTGCCGAAGGGCTCCTCCAACGCCGGCGATGGCTCTGCAGAGGATCTCCCTCCTCTCCCTGGTGCTGGTGTGGGGCTGCGTGGCCTCCTCCTCCCCCCAGCACACAGCAGGTAAGCCCGCCGGCAGCCACTTGGGGTTTGGGGTCTCGTGGGGCTCCGTGTGGTTTTGATACCGCGTGGGGAGGACCTGTGAACGGGCAGTTAATACGCGGTGCGTTCAGCGGGATGTTTCCTCGAGTGACTTCAGAGGGAGCAGAAAGTGCCTTGGGGGAGCTGCCAGGGTGGGGGTTTGATGTTGGGCTGGTGTTTGAGAACACCGCCGAGGTGCACAGTGATCCCAGCTGTCCTGTGTGCCTATGGCTGCTCCAGGGCACTGCTTTGTCACGGCGGAGGTGATGCTGCAGTGAGAGCCCAGCAGTGTCCAGCTGCAGGATGAGATGGCTGTGGGGACAGGGTGTGTGTGTGGGATGGGTTGGCTGTGGGATGGGTGGCCGTGCAGTGGGATGGCTGTTGGAAGTGGGGGCTGTGGGACAGGGTGACCGTGGGATGGGGTGGCTGTGAGGCAGGGTGGCCATGCAGTGGGATGGCTGTGGGATGGGGTGTGCACAGGATGGAGTGGTTGTAGGACTTTAGGACAAGGTGACTGTGCAATGGGGTGGCTACAAGATGGGGTGACCATGGGATGGGATGGTTGACAGAGTGATGGGGTGGCTGTGAGGCAGAGTGGCTGTGCAGTGGGATGGCTGTGGGAAGGGGGGGCTGTGGGACAGGGTGTGTGCAGGATGAAGTGGTTGTAGGACAAGGCGGCTACGAGATGGGGTGACCATGGGGTGGGGTGGCTGTGAGGCAGGGTGGCTGTGCAATGGGGTGGCTATGAGGTTGGATGGCTGTGTGATAGGAGTGGCCATGGGATGGGATGGCTGTGTGATGGGGTGACAGTGTAATGGGGTGGCTGTGAGGCAGGATGGCTGTGCAGTGGGATGGGATGGGTGGCTGTGGGATGGGGTGGTAGTGCGATGGGTTGCCTGCAGGACAGAATAGTTGTGGGGTGAGATGGGGTGGCTGCAAGATGGGATGGCTGTGTGATGAGGTGACAGTGAAACGGGGTGGCTGCAGGGCTGTCCAGGACATCAGGATGTGATTCAGCACAGTGCAAACTGCATCCAGAGGGAGGCAGTTCTGCAGGAAGCACCGAAGAGCAGCATTCCTTCCAGGCTGGATGACACAGTCCTATGTCCTGCATGGAGGATGTGAGTGAGACTTGTGCCTACTGGAATAGAGTTGTATTGAATCATTAAGATTGGAAAAAATTGCTAAGATCACCTAGACAAGATCATCTAAGAACATAATAATGAGAAACTCCGTAAGACGCAGCGCTGATGTTTAAAAAGCAGTTGAGATCTGGAATGCAACATCCAGTAAACAACATCCTCAAAGAACTTTTCCATTCTCTGAACTTTAATTATCGCCAAAATTCATTGTGCAAAAATCACTTGCCGTTGTTTCAAGAAGATGTGGCTGACCAGAAAAAGACCGGGATGGAAATTAATTGTTATTGTTTCCAGAGAGACAGAAATTTCACTTTGAACCAATCCACGGCTCTCCTGGAAGTCATGCTCTGAAGTGCCAAACGAAGGCAAGTTGCTCTGTTTGCACAATGGTGAGACAACCTCCACCCATGCAGGAGGAGGTTCCCAGCTCAGCTCCCAGCCCTGCCCTCTTCAAGGACCATCTCCTACCAGTCCTGGAACTGCCACTGGTGCTCTCTGAACCCTCCAGTCTGGGCTCAGAGCAGCTGGGAGGCAAAACGTTGTACTTCTTACATGAAAATACATCAGAGCTTATTGCTTTCCTCCAGATTGTTATAATCTATTGCTCCTTGCCCCAGCACCTCCCTGCACATGTTGCTGTCCAACACCTGACAAAACAGTTGGTCTCCCAGGAGCTTCACGTTCTGGGAAGTGTGAGAGCTGAAGACTGCAGTGTGTCTCGTTGGGAGGGCTTCTGCAGAAGTAATCAGTAATGTTCTCTGCCAGCTTTCTACAGAGGACACACACATGCTGGACTGACCTGGCCAGTGATGGACTCCAAAGCACCACGAAGAAAATGCATCGTGCCATGTACACAGAGACACTCAAAAGGGTAATTCCACCTCCAGACAGCACATGTGGATTAAAAATGACCAGTTCCACACACCGACTTTGAACTGATAAAATGCAATGAGCTCAACAGGCAGAGCTTTGTGACAGTGTGTCTTACTAACCCCGAGCCAATGGAGGACCAGAAAGGTCAGGGTGGGACAGCAGTTTTGTTTAGAACACCTCAAAAGGGATTGGCAAAGAAACTGTGGCATTTTGGAGCCTCTTTGGTGGTTCTTGAGTGTTTCCTCTGAGCATCAGCAAAACCTGTTGGGTTTTGAGTAGACAGGAGAAGAGGTTGTGTGTGTACGTTGAGGGCAGGTGGTCTCACACGCAGGACTGGACCTGAACCAGCTGTGTTCTCATCTACACCCACAGCATGCTTAGTTTCATCACATTTACTGTTTCTTGGGGCTTTATTATTTATTTATGTTGTTGCTACTTTGGATCAACATCCCTGCTTTGTTTTCCAATGCAGCTGCTCCCCCACGAGACCTTCAGATCACTGATCCTGGGCTTTTAGGTTCCCTCGATATAGAATGGAAGCCTCCACCCAACGTACAGACCTTGAAGGAATGCACAGTGAAATACAAGTGTGAATACCGTAACACTGGCGACAGAGACTGGAAGGTGAGAGAATGCTCAGCTTCATCCTCCTGTATTGCTCTTGCTCTTTTATCTACTGCATGGGTTATGCATTCGAAGTGTTGGCAGGACAGGTAAAGCAGCACCTCCAAGCACTGTTCCACAGGGTCAGTGCTTGGAAATGTTTGCCAAAGAGGAGCAAGCTCTGCAATTCCTCAGAAGCAGCAGTCGGGGTTAGAAAAGGGCTATTTCTGTCAGAAGTGTGCTGCTTGCTGCCAAAAATAATCCACCAATATCCAGTATCATCCCTTGTCATAAAAGATGCTGTGCATTTTAGAAAGCCTTTGTTGATAAGGTCCTGATCTGGAACTCAGGCAGTGTCACATCCCTAGGGACGCAGCATGGTGAATAAATACAAGATGAAGTTTAATTAATTATCCTAATGGTTAAACCCTCCCTATGTCCACAAGAGTGATATTAATTAGTGTTTCCTTCCGTCTTTTAGATAAGTTTGACTCCAGCTCAGCTCCATGATAAGATAGTCAACCTTAGCTCATAGATAAGTAGCAGGGAACCAGCAGAGAGAGACAGGGTTGCCAGAATGCTGTGGGAGCCCTTAGGGAAGAAAAGCTGCCAGAGGGGTGGGAGGGACAGGAGAAACCCAGTAGCAGATTGTGTGGTTGGTACAAGGTACTGGGGAGCACTGAGAGATATGAGGAGGATATGTGCAAATTCCTACCTGGTGTCTGCTGCCTAATAAGCACAAGGGAAAAAAAAAAGAATGTAGTTAAAAAAAAGACAAAAACCATGTCAGAATTCCCCTGGTCACAGTGGAAGTGTCTGCGAGGCAGAGCCAAAAGGGAGAAAACAGCACGGCTTGTACCTTGCCAAAATGTGGATGCTGGATAAGGTCACAAAGAAAAGTTGGCTTTAAAAACCAACCCATGGGGCCATCAGGGAATCCATCATCATCAGTGTCTGTCAGGAACGCGTGGCTCAGTGAGACTCTGACACTCTGGGACTGCTGACCAAAGCCTGAATATGGGCTCCAGTTCCTCCTGCAGCAAGCATGTTGGCTTTATAGTCCATCACTTCTGTCCTGGTTGGGTCGATGTGACTCTTTCTCCCTCTTCATCTTGCTGCAACTTTCCCCAGTTTATTTCTGTCACGTGTAACGGAAGGGAAAGGGAGACCCCCAGTCTAGGCTTCCTTCTTTTGGGATGGAAGTGAGGATTCACAGCCTGTGAGGATGGGCAGCCCAAGCAGAAGCAGAGTGGGTTATACAGTGCTGGAATAACCCTGGGCAGGTGAAGCAGGAAAGGAACATGAAATCACCCGGGTGCCAGCAGCCATGCTGCGATGGTGGCTAACTCTTCAGCACAGTGACAAGAGGTGCTTATAAAATCTGTCTTTCAACCAGGTTATTTTTACTAGGAAACTAAAACTCAGAGTTGGATTTGACCTCAGCAGGACTGCTGAAGTGAAGGTCCAGACCCTGCTCAAAGGATGGTGTACCAACGACGTGGAGGTTCAAAGCGAATGGGTTTATGCCACCTTTCAGGTCCCACTGCAAGGTTAGGAGCAGCCTTCCTACTTTTTCCTGGTGCAGCTTTGCCTTGACCGAGGCATACAACTTTTCAAAGCTGTACAGTGGTGTTTCTGGCTGTTGCTTCCCTAAACAGTCATTATTTTCTTCTCATTTGGCAGGGAATCTGGAGTCCAAGGTTCAGAGTTTTCATTGCATCTATCATGACTGGGAATACCTCAGGTGCACGTGGCAACCAGGTCTCCTCGCCCCTCGTGGTGTGAATTATGGACTCTACTATTGGTATGTGTCAACAAAATAGAATACTATCCAGTCAGCAATCGAGTGAACCACTCTTGGAATCACTCAGCATACTTAAATGTAATGGAGGATGCTATGGGGGTAGAAATAATGAATGTTTCTCAGTTATTTTTATGTTGTTTTTTAATGACTTCTTTTGTTTTTCTCGCAAAAGAAACAAACACAGAATTATGTGTTTTGGACAACTTAACTTGTGCTTCATTTTCTGTGATATTCTGGTGAGAATGATGGGCCATTGTTGTTTTGTGACTCGGGGCTGTTGGTAGAGAAAAGCACGGCTGCAGCTCTTTCAAAATAGTTTCTGTGTGGCTCTCGGAAATATTCTTCAAAGCAGAAACACCAATTTTACAAACTGCAAAGATGTGCTTGGAGAAAACCATGGAAAAATTCACGATTCGTTGCTAAAAACAAACCAACCCCAAATCCACAAAGAAACAACAAACCTGCTGCTATTTAACTGCCCATAACCAAAGCAGGCATTTGGATCTCGGTCCCATTTTACGATGAGAATGGGCAGAAACACAGCCTCGCTATCCTTTGATCCCTGTGAGTTAACTTTCACAGCACTGCCATATGATTTTTCCCCCCCCACGTAATGACGTGCGTTACAGGGAGACTTTCATTAGGCGTGGAGTACAGAGGCCAAACTCAGCTCTGCCTCAATGGCAGTAACCCAACAAGAGTCAAGTAAGGTGATGGGAAGCCCCACGTGGCGTTTCCAGCATGGGGACCGCTCTGGGGAGTAACCTCCAAGCCAGGAGGTGGCTTGGGTTGCTCTTGCACCATCACTGCTGGCCACCAAACCCCCAGGTTTCCATTACAATCAGCTGTTTTTTCTCCTCCTCCCCACGCTTTTCCCATAGCGGGAAGGATGCACAACGCTGTGCTTTGTCAGGCAGGACAAAAGGGATGCTCATGGTTTAGGTCCATTTGCTCTCATGTAATTGTAAGAAGGCTTAACCCAAAACTAACTGCCATTGCTCAGATTGCCTTTTTCTTTCTCTTTTTTTTTTTGTTTTCCTGCTTAGGTATGAGGGTCTAGAGCATACAGTACAGTGCAGTGACTATATCCAGGATCATGGTGTAAACATCGGCTGTACTCTGCAAAACCTGAGCCAGGCAGAATACAAAGACCTGAGCATCTGTGTCAACGGGTCGGTGGCAGCCACCCTGCTGAGGCCCCTGTATGCCACCCTGCGCCTTCACAACCTGGGTAAGGCTGGAGGGAGAGCAGCAGGGCTTGGGGGACTCGTATGGCCACCAAAGGCTCTTGTGTTGCATGAGGAGCTCAAACCAATGTGTGCTTTTGCAAATGCAGAAAGGGCTGTGAATTGCTGGACTTGATTCTTGGGTTGTTTTCAGGAGGTGATGCTGCTTAGTGCTCAGCCTGCAAGGTCGCTAGGTGCTGCGGATACCATGCTTGGCACTGGATGACTCCATGTCAGTGGGCTGCTGGGCAGAGAGCAGAGCAGCTTTGGGGTTTTTGGTACCAGCTTGATTTTCTCCTGCTGGAATTGAAGCTAGTGCTCTGTTCCTGCAAGCACAGGAGAGCTCTGCAGGCTTTGCTGCTGAAAGCAAGTGAGGGGCAGGAGAAAATCGGATTCATAAAGTAGAGGGGTTTGCCAGAGCTGTGGGAACAAAAAGCAAGGGTGGGTTTCAAACCCCCCCATGCCTCGTTAAAATGGGGAAAGAAACAAAAGACACAACCTGATACACATGCTAGCTCTTTGCTATGGGCAATTCCTGTGCTGATGCATTCCATAGAACCATGGAATCATTTAAGTTTGAAGGGCCCCTTAACGCCCATCTGGTCCAACCCCTGAACTGAACAGGGGCACCCACAGCCCCATCAGGTGCTCGGAGCAGCACTTACCCACATGTAACTGTCAGGGGATAAATGGGTTGTCCTCCTGGGTTAATTAACAGGATTTCTGGATTCAGTGAGGGATGTCATGTTATTTTATATGGCTTTGGGCATACAGCATAAAGGATGCAGTGTAAGGACAACAAAACAGGGATCCAGGCTGCCCTGCGAGAACAGCGTGCCAAACACATTGCTTGGCCATCAGCCCTGTCTACGTGTCCAGATAAAAAGAACCAACCCATTCTCCAAAGTGGAGCCTTAGCTCCTGCAGCATTGCGATGCTCCAAAACCCCATCAGTGGCAGTAAGGGACAAAGCCTGGTGGCGATTAACCAAAGGTCGGTGGCACCTCCTGACTTCCTCTTCTCTTTCCTCCCCCAGCCAAGCCCTCACCCCCCCAGCAGCTGGTGGTCTCCATGTCCGCATCCGAGGAGCTCCGCGTGGTGTGGAGCCCACCCAGCGGCCAAACACCATCCCAGTGCCTGGAGTACGAGGTGCAGCTGGCGGAGGAGCAGGGGGAGGCCAAGGCTGCCTGGGCGGTAGGGAGCACACGGGGCTGCCAGCAGCCTGCTGTGGGGTAGGGAGGTGGGGGCCTGTTGGTGCATGTATATGGCCTCTACAGAACGTGGTTTGGTTTGTTTCCCTGATCCAGTGTGAAAGGGTGAAGGCTCAGAGCTCCAGAGAAGCGACCTGGGACACAGCGTGTGTTTATGCATAGGGCTTTTCCCTTCTGTGTTAGGTGGCTATGGTTTTAATAGCAAGAATCATTCAGTCGTAGGGATGGCTGAAGGACATGTTCTTTAAGTGTTGCATACTACATATGAATCTTCATAGCTAGCTTCACAAATGATCAGTGACCGCACACAGAGCAACCCCATGAGAGTATGTGGTTTCAGGAGGTTCAGCTCCACAATAAAATTACCACCACTGGATGGTCCAGAGCTATTATGAAACCATTCAAGACTGCCAAAATAGAATCCAAGGATTTGCAAAGCATGTTCGGCAGCATCAGGCCATGCCAGAGAGCTACTGTTGGCCACTTGGAACTCCTTGCTGCTCTATGTTTTCTTTCTCAGTCCGTGTCAACCCAAATGGAGACCGCTTTCGTCATCTCCAGAGCAAACCAGAGTCGTGTTTCTTGTGTCCGTGTCAGAGGGAGAACAAACAATTTCTGCGCTGATGAGGGCTTCTGGAGTGAATGGACGCAGGAGTGTTTCTCTGGTAGGGAACCCACAGTCATCAGTGTTTGTCTGTAGTGAAAAATTCAGTAGGGTAAGATATCACTTGAATGGGTGGAGCCCAAGGTTGTAAGAAGCAACGCGTTCTGTTCTGCAAGATAGGAATTGCTTATGATCTCTCTTTGCAGTATCAAGAAAAGAAGTCAAGCAGCTATTTATCCTCATTCCAGTCATTCTGGGGTTGTCGAGTAGCCTCTTAATATTTACGTTGATTGGCCAGTGCAAGAAAAGGTAAGTGTGTGCTACAGCAGCCTGTCCATGCAGTACGCTCTTACAGGGGAGCTCTCAGCCTAAGGTTATAAATAAAACAATGTGCTAGGTACTAAGAGACAAACACATATCAACAGATGAGTTAAGACCAGACACTAAACAACAGTTTATTTTCAGGAAACAACTTCACAAGTGTGACCAACTGTTTCTGCCTCACAACAAGCCATAAAAGCAGCACGGACTCAAGTCCTGGTCACACAGCCCCAGACTGCTTCCAGTAAATGCAGCAAAGTTACTCACATGTAAAGCAGCAGAAATAATGCCATTATCTTGCCCTAAAGTGTAGATGCTAGTGATAAACCCTTGACAAGCAACTGCTTCCTGCTTTAGCACCATGCTGTGGCAATGCGTGATGGGGATGCCATCGTGGGTCATGGTGCTGGCAGTGACCTTCTGTTCCCATTGCAGATCCCCAGCAGGAAAACCATTGCACACCATGGTGGGATGCTAACTGTGCCCGTGACTGCTGTACTGCTGTGTTTGATGGACTGCTCTCACAACATCATCCCAAGGATGGCCAAGAAGCCCAGAGCCTTCTAGGCTGATTGTGGGTCTTCCCTGTCCTGTGCGAGGCTGGTAGTTGCAATGCAATCCTTAATGGACCCAGGAAGTCACAGGAGGAGCTGTAAGCTGACTGGAGCAAACTGTTTCTAACAACAAGGCAAAGGAGAAAAAGGAGGCATGAAATTGTGATGAATAAAGACAACACATTGCTCTGTGGGCTCTGCTTATTATTACTATTGCCTTCAGGGCAACAGTTATTCCTTTAGTAATGGCTGAAAACAGAACGCACTGAAGAAAACTGTTGTAAAGAATCCCACTGAGGTTTCCCTGGTTGTAGAAATGCCTCCTGGTCAGTCTCTGATATCCCGCCAGGCCTTTAAACTTCTACTGCCAACACCAACTGCATTGTGAAAGTCATCTGAATGAAGGAGAGGTAGGAAATGAGGCTGAAGCAGATGGAACCTCACCCACTTTGCCACGTACAAATTCCATGCACAACCATTTGGCCGTCCTAAATGTGGGCCTGCAGCCTGTGTTGCCCTGCAACCTCTCACTCTGCATGCTCTCCCCCTGCGTGCTGATGCAGTTTGCTTCAGAGGTTGCTGACCATGGAGCAGGGCAGGTCAGAAGCAGACAGGTTGCTGCAGGAGGCAGAGATTGGAGATCACATGCCTGGAGCATGGGGCATGAGGAGGGAAAGGTGAAATCCAAGGCAGAAAGCCTGATGCCAGCTGCAGAGAGGCCTCTGTGCATGGGGGCACAACATGTTTTTCATGTCAGAGTTTACCAAATAGGATAACAGAGCGCAAACACTGCTCCTCTTGGCTGGTCAACAAACCCTGTCCTCACAGGCCGCCTGCCAGCTCCCACAGCCCTGTAAGTGCTCAGCAACACCAATGAGTGCACTGCAACTCCACATTTTCCACCTTTCTCCCTGGCTCCATCACTGTACTGATGGCAGCACCTGTAGCAGAGACCTCAGCAGTGCAAAGAGCTTCCTCGCAGAGCAAAAACTTTACTAGAACAGGAGAGAAACAAATGAGAACAGGCACAGGCAGAGATGGAGAAGGTTTTAGCTGTATTCCCCAACTAAAACTCACCCCCATAAAGATCAGAGCTATTTCTGTCACTACAAAATATAGAAGTTAGATGGGAGCCTGCCTAGAAACCTGCCTAGTAACAGAGGGATAAGTTAAGTGCATTTGCTTATAGTACCTGCATGCTGCAGCTTGATGGGAGCATTTCCATGGGGATTGCAGGGCTTCGTCCTTTGTGGTCCTTCATTTTATATAGTCCGTAATTAATAAATACCGTAAAGCTGTTTCAAAATCCCTCCTCCAGCACACTCTGCTCTACTCTGCCTGTTGCCTACTATGTCTGGGTTCCCCCGTGCTTGGCCAAGCACACCAACTCCTTTACATACCCTCGAGTTTAGGGTCTTTTTTTTCCCCCCTTCTTTCTTCGAGTGATAAAGTCATTCCCCTTGCACAGAGGACATGAAAAGGCAGAAGTCACATCCCACCACCCTGAGGCACTGCTGCTGAGCGTGTCCATCTCGTACAGCCGCTGTCATCCCCATGGCCACTGGGTGTCAGCATCCCTGCTAGATGTGCAACCTCACTTCCACCAGAATTCAGCATCTATTGCATGAAAATCGAAGTGACGATGGCTGTGAGAGGGATGCGTTTTGCTCTCTGTGCTGTTAAGTGGAGAAATGCTGTAACATCCTAGAACAGAATATCCTAGATTGGAAGGGACTGATCCAGTCCAAGAATCATCAGTAAATAGTTAAAGCATTCCATGGCTGTGACACCTGAGAGCCACAGATACTCTTTGCGTCTATGGATTTTCTCAGGAGGCTGTGTGATTCTCAAGGCTGAATCATTTGATTTGGAAGGGATCCTTAAAAGCCATCTTGTCCAACTCCCCTGCACTACTCAGGGACACTGACAGCTGGAATACTTAATTTGGCCTCAATGCTCCCTTCTCTGATGGCTCTGTTTGAATGAAGGCTCCAAAGCACTTCTCCAAAGCCATCAGCAACTTGCAGGGTTCATTTTCACTTGGGGAAAAAGAATAATAATAATAATAATAAAAAAAAAAAATTTTGTTTTGTTTCTTCGATGCTGGAACGATTTCCTTCTGTAAGAGAATTAACTTATCTAGGTATCTTTAAAAACACAAAGGGTAGCAGAGTGTTCTTCACTGGAACTCACACAGTGGCAGAGAAAGCACACATACCAGACACATGATGTTCTTGGGAAAAGATCCATCTTCCAAGGCTAACATCTGTAAACACTGTGGTCCTTCACCACCCAGGAATGGCATCCAGCTCAGCACACTGAAGAGCTGTTTATCTGCCCACAGCTGGAAAGAAACTTTGCACTGGAACACATAACATAAAATGAAGACGCTGCACCTGATCATCCTTTGCGGGGCCTGGCTGCTGTCAGCTGAGCTGGGGAGAGCTCTGTTCCACTGAGAGGTCCCCACCTCCTGCAGTGAAGCCCAGGAAAGGATTCTCCATGCCTTTTATCTGGTGGTGTTTCTGCTCTGAACTGCTGGCCTGGATATACATCCCAGCCTTTGAGAGTTTCCGATCAGTTTGGCTGGGAGCCACCCAGAAATTTTTGCCCATGCTGCTAATTTATTTAGAAACATCACGCTGAGAAAACAATCACTTCGCTGCCTGCAAGGTTCGGCTGAGTCCACTTTTAACAACAGAGATCTTAAAAGGCTCTCTGAAAGCACCGAAAAATGTCGCACAGGGAGCTTGCATTGTCTGACTCCCAGCCCTCAAAGCTTTTCTGAGCTATATCAGCCAAAGGAAACCCAATGGGACATTACCTCAACGCTGCAGCACCCCAGAGCAGACCAAAATTGACTCCAATAAAACTTGATATCCACAAAAATGCTGCTGTGGGTAAATAACGCCTACTTACATGGTCGAGAGCAGCCAGGCTTGAGCTAACTAAACTGGTTAATTCTGGATGCTTCTGCGTGCACAGAAGAAATATTGCTTCACACACTTGGAGCTGAGCTCAGGGCTGGGAACACTCTGCCTCCACCACCCCTTGAATTCATGATGCTCTCTCCAGGGGAAATGCACTGCCTTGGCACAGCCTCACCATGGCATTCTTCATGGACTTGGAAGGACCATGGCATAAAAATAGTGTGCTTGCTCTGAGGTGTTTGTTCCTCCCATGCTTTGGGATGCATCATGGAGGAGGTGAGAGGTGCAGATGGTTGGCTTGGAGCCGAGCAGTGCCAGGTGGCAGGCTGAGGAGGGCAGGCACCAAGCTGTGCCCTCCCACTGCACCCCTGTAGCATAAATTCCTGCCAGAAGACAAGGGCTGAGCCCTCTGTAGGCTTCTTAGTTGTTGTTCCTGCTCCCTCATTGGAAAGTGCTGTTCCAGACCTGGAATGCTGCAGTTGCTAGAAGCAGGTTTCTAATTCCTACCTTATTTCTGGCCCTTCCTTTCTTGCCAATGTTCTTCAGCCCAAATAGTTCTTCTCTATTAGTCAGAATAAGTATCCCCCAATATCCTCCTGCAGAGCTTTCTTCCCCATCTTCAGCTGCCAGGAGGAAGAAGTCAAACTCTGTGCTCTCTTTGTGGTAGAAGTGCCACTGCCCATCCCCGTGCCTGTCACCAGGATGGCTGCTGACGCTCAACATGGTCACAGAATGATAGAACCATCAAGGTTGGAAAAGACCTTTAAGATCATGGAGTCCAACCCCAGCCCACCCCACCATGCCCATAACCGCATCCCTCAGTGCCACATCCCCATGGTTCTGGAGCACCTCCAGGGACAGTGATCCCACCACTCCCTGGGCAGCTGTGCCACTGCATCACCATTCTAACTCCAGTCTGAATTTTTTAAAGCAGAAGTGCCAACTGACTGCAACACAACAGGAGATCATACTCTGAAGGAGAACAGAACTAAAAACCACTTGTTGACCACAGCTTGCTGCATTACCTGCTTTGTTGCATGGGTTGAATGATGTATCCTGAGTTTTCCTCACCAAAAAGTCACCAAAGAGCCATTCCAGCCTCCAGTCAATGAACAGGACCCCGATTCAAATCTCCAGTGGCTCTGGTTTACACCCAACACTGCACCTTCCCATTCCACTGCTCATTTCTGCAGGAGGAGAAACTCACAGCAGCAGTTCACAAAGGTAAAAATTGCTCTTAGCAATTACAACCAGGCAGTGGTCTAACAGGCACCAGCCTGCAGACTGGTTTAAATGCTTCAGCAATTTAAATAACTCAAAATGCCACAATTACATCCTATTAAAATCTGATATTTAGGCTGTATTTTAATTAAACACTAATTTATCCAACTTCTTGTTGAGGTAATTACAATTTAAGCACAGGAAAGTTCAGAACAGTGGATGTAGCATGTCCCTGCTTGATTACACTCGATTCATTTCTCCTGTCCACCACTACCAAAGTGCCACTGGAGTGGTAAAACTGCAGGCGCTGCCCCAGCAATCTGATGGTAAAATTGCATTGCCCATAGCTTTTAGGGTAAGTAGAATATAAGGCAACATTTGCAGACATATCACAGAACGAGAACTGCTTTCCCCTTCATGATTTAATGCCTCTATTTTTCACCCACTGTGAGCAGCCTGGATAATTCTCCCACTTTTAACCTACCAGAGAAACCAGAGTTATTGGACTTTTGTCACTGCTCAGCATTTTTCCACTTACTGACACCCAAATAATCCTGGCCCAGCCTTTTGCAAACTGTTCTCTTCTTAGCAATTTTAAGCGAAAAAGTTCAGCTCTGAGCACACACATGTGACAGTTAAAGAACCAATGGTGTTTAATTTGTTAACCAATTTGTTTAATGGGCAAACATGCCTTGCTGCATTGACTGCCTGTCTCAGACTTAAAATCACTTACCTGAGGAAACTCCATCTCTGTGTTGTTCTGGGGTTGCAGCATCCCTGCACAGCCAAGAGGGTATGACACATGTCGTAGGTATTTGTCAGCTCCTGACAGCTCCAGAGCATGAGTTTGAGTGTGGGTCAAAGCAAAAAGCAGGACTTAAAGAAAGATGAAAGGGGGAAAACAGTCAATAGCAACTTCACAGTTAGGCACAAAGAAATAAAGGCATATTTTGTTACAGGCAACTTAGAATCATGGAATCGTTAGAGGTGGAAGGGGCTCTTAAAGGCCATCTGATCCAACCCCCTGCACTGAGCTGGGACACCCACAGCTCCATCAGTGCTGAGTCCCACCCCCTGACCTTGGGTGTCAGCAGGGATGGGGCACAACCACCTCTCTGGTCTGTCCCACTGCCTCACCACCCTTGCTGGAAAAAGCTTCTTCCTTACATCCAATCAGAATTTCCCCTCTTTTAGTTTGAAACAATTGCCCCTTGTCCTGTCACAACAGACCCTGCTACAGTCTGCCCCCTTCTTTCTTACAGCCCCTGTAGGTACTGACAGGCCGCTCTCAGGTTTCCCTTCTGCAGGCTGCACAGCCCCAGCTCTCAGCCTGTCCTCGCAGGGAGGTGCTCCACACCTGGGATCATTGGTGTGGCTCTCCTCTGGATGTGCTCCAACAGGTCCATATCTCTCCTGTACTGGGGAACACCATGTCTGGATGCAGTGCTCTAGGTGGGGTCTCACAATACAGAGCAGAGTGGTAGGTCCCCTCACTCACCCTGCTGGTCTCACTGCTTTGGATGCAGCCCAGGATACAGTTGTCTTTTTGGGCTGTGAGGGCACATTGCAGGCTTGTGTCCAGCTGCCATCCACCAGTACACCCTAGTTTCACCAATACACTTCCATTAACACAGCGAAAGGCTTGACAGTCTTTGGAAGCTGCTTCCCAGAAGGGAGTTTCTAATAATTTCCCTTGCCCAGAAAGAAATGGAGACAAAGCCAGGTGCAGTTCTCAGCTCAGCATACCGTGACCCAAGGAGGAAACATGCCCAAGAGATATCTGCATCCTTCTCACATGACAGATGTGACATTTCAAACACCAAGTTACCACGATTTACCAGCAAGAACACCAAGCACTCTTAATTACCTCAAAGGTAAATAATAGTTCTGAAGAGCTACTATGGTTTGCTTTTCTCCTTTAAGGAACACAAAAGACACAAACAAAAGACAGTACTGTACCTGAGCCCGGCTGAGAACACGGACACAGAGCCCACAGCAGGTAATTCTGAGGCACCACTATAGGCAATGGCTATAGTTCAGGAGGAGCAAAGCTGCTGCAAGAGCAAGGTGATGATGTGTATGGTTAACAGAATAAACAATACCAAATAGTGTTGTAGCTGATATATTTTACAGATGGTATAGTTAGAAAGATTATTAACAATGGAAAGAGATAATCAAAATAAAGGAAAATGTTCACCTGTATCCTAGGCTTGTGGTAGGAAACTCCAAAGGAGAATCCCCAGCAAGAGATCCTTTCCTAGTGGTGGTCAGCCCTTAAATGGGGTCAAGTCAGACTCCACCCCTTCTGGTCACACAGGTGCATTGCCTTCACCTTTACTCCTGTGGCTGACTCAGTGCTCACCTCAGGTGATCAATCAGTGGTTCAGGTCATGATTCAACAGTTTCCATACTCAGTGGTTAACGAAACACTTCAAACAGAAGCAATTTTAAAAGCATCATTTGTAACAGATATTCCTGGGGGAAGGAAGGAGGAGAGGGTGGAATACTGCTGTTTCTCAGCATTATTTTCTTCAGCACAGCTTGGTGGTAGAAATGTTGGGTTATCTGCACTAATTTCTGTGGTTAAAACAAGCACAGGCTGTGCTCTGAGAGAAATTGAGTTCATTATTTCAGTTTTTTGCCTTTGTTTTAATGTTGGTCAGTCATATTTCTGACCAGGAAATGTTTTAATTGGTGAGAGAGGAAAGAAAGAGAGGGCATGTTCATTTATTTATTTTCTGATAGATCATGAAAAGGAAAAAAAATAATGAAGAGTGATTAAACCAACAAACTTTCTTTAATAAATTAATAGCAGCATCACAAAACCCTGATGTGAATGACCCAAAGGAAGTTGGGTAAGAGACAGTGTTTAATCATTCCCAAAAATGTTATCAGCCCCTGGTGGGGAGATAACGCAGGCTATAAGGCAGTCCCCTTGTCTGGTTATCTGGAGAAGGAACATCCACCAGAACGGCTCCAGCTGAGTGGCAACACTTGACATATTTACAGTCCTAGTGCTGGATTATTTTTAAAAACATTTATAAAAACTCAGTAAATTCTCAGTTCTCATTATTTACATCCAAATAGAGTGGGTTCCCTTTTCACCCATACAACAGAACTGGCAAAGGTAAGACGTGAAGATTCCTACGCAAAGAGAACGCCTTTGTGTGGTACAACAAGTTGGAGGATGCTGTGGCAAATGAGCTATTCACACATGTGCTAGAAGCTACTGTAATTCAACTTATTGCTAAATGCTTTCTAAGTCTGGTTGGCTTTTATATATATATATATATGTATATATATGTACACGCACATATATACACACAGACATATACATGGCTGTAAAAGATGAGCTATGATTTCACTCAAGGAAAAAACTAAAAATAGAACTTTAAAAGCAACGTGATCTTTCTGATTTTTCTGTACACTTGAGATATTCAAATCTGACACAGAACAAAGGGCACTCATTGAAGGCACAAGTTTGTGTCTCTGGCCAGTGCTTTTCCTGCAGGTTACAGACCTTTTTTTGGACAGGCAGGTGCATTCCCAAGCATTCAACCAGCATCAGCAGACCAGCACACACACACTATGCTCCTCACTCTGATACCTCGCCTGCCTGCATGGAAGTACTACAGATTTCACAAAGGAGGGAATGGAGGACAAGAGAGGACCACCAGTTTCACTGATTCAGGCTAGAAGCAAACCAGCAGCAGATGTGACCTGTCTCAGCCAGGCTGTTGCTGTGCATAGCAAAACAGCAGCACTACACTGCACCAGTGTGCTTTCAGAATTTTGTGTTTCTCCTTCCCCTGGGTTTTGGAGGGATGACCACAGGAAGCTTAGAGTGCAAGCAGTTCACATCAATAAAATGCAACTTCTCTGTGCCTCGTGTGAGCTTCTTGTTCTAAGGAATTTCACCACAGAGGCTGTTAGCAGTGCTAACTACATCCGTGTTAGATGGACGACTGCAGCGTTTGTGTATCAGTTAATGAAGATGTAGAAACGTTACGGGTTAGATCTGGCATCACACAGCACTCTGCACAAGGCAAACTGCACGAGAAGCATCACCCAGAGGCACTGTGCCAGAAGGACGTGGTGGTGCCTTTCAGGGTTTGTCTACACAGGAACACAGAGGGAAATTAATTCAAATTAATTATGGTGTGAATTAAAAGCAGATTAGTTCAATTGCATTAAAACACGATGTGGATGTTTTCATTAAGATATAAGTGGCTTTAACATGATATAGGATAATTTACTTTGGGAGTGAAATGGAGTAAATCAAACTGAACAGATAATCCAGATTAATCTTCCATGTAGATGTGTTCCAGGTCATAATTCCTTCTCTGCTTCCTTCCTGTCCCTGGTCATAGTTTGTTCTTGGACCTACAGCAAACTATTCCAGGCATGCACCCTGTACAGCTCTGCACACCCCTCCTGAGGCTGGGGAAAAAAATGGATCCTCATTTATGCCTCCATCCTGAGCATCCCCTGTGGAGGAGCATCCCACATCCCACAGCCTCCTCTCAACCTGTGCCACAAGCACAGCACAGTCTGCTCTGCACACAAAGCACTGTTTTACCCCCAGCACTGCAGATCCCTGGGTTTGGAAAAAACAAATGCAAGACAAGCTAAAGACTAAGGAGGCGAGGGAATGGAGAAGGCGAGCTCTCACAAAGCCAGAGCACTCCTCTCCAGGTCAACCAATGACCTGATCATCCAGGTGGTCTCTGAAGGCAGTGCCATCCATGCTGAACACTGCTTCCCCCATCCTGGAGCAGATGGTTGTCTACAAGAATCGGGGGGTGGGAGATTTTATAAATCTGACACCCTCCATTTTTAAAATGGCCCAAACAGATAACAAGTTGGCTCTCTTTCTCACATTCCTTCTCCAAGCATGTGAGCAGTCCCCAAACCTCACCTGAAATGCATTCCCAACCTAGGATCAAACGAGTGAATGGAGAGGAAGCAGCAGGACAGTCCCTAGAAGTGAAATATTGCCCCAGGATGCGAGCGAGCCACGACCCTTACCACGACATATCTGGCCAGCTGCCTACAGCTTTTGTGCTGTCTCTGCCAGGTTTCTGTACACTCTTTACACGGCACAAATAGGGGTGAGGATTTAAAGTATATATTTACTGTCAACTTGAAAAAGAAAGTTATACTGACCAAGTCTAATAGCGTGTATTTGATATATAACTATTAACGTGCCATTCTGGACTCCAGCAAATGCCACCTGAGATAAATATTCAGCATTTTTGTTCATGCACTGGAAGAAGAATTCAAACATTTTGTCCATGACATATGCAAAGTAACTAGTTCTGATCTAGTATTAACAGTAAATATAGAACCTTAAACTTCACTGCAGTATATTAATATATATGATTTTGGGTACTCAACTGGAAAGACAAATCTTTTTTCTTTTTCTTTTTTCCTTAAAAAAAAAAATCTTTGTTCAGAATGCAGTATTTACATTGTCCTTTGACCAACACTTACATTTTTATACAATATATTTTGGCCACAGACAGCCTGTAGCCGAAGGCTGCGTGAGCCACCTTTACACACAGCTCACTCTCTCGCTTACAACATTACAGCTGTTTATGGAGAGCTCTGAAGTCCCTGGTTGCATTTCAAGGCCCTCCTCAGCTTCATCTAGTTCCATGCTGTTGAGTTCATTGCCATTTCGATAACTCGTTAAAGTCAGATCTTTCCCGTATAAAGCTGTTGAAGCAACATTCAGACACTGATTCTGCCGCACTGCTGATTTTTTGCTGGTCTTGTATTGGCAGCGGATATAACTGGAGAAAGCCCTGCGGTAGGTTTTATTAAAGAGTGTGTATACAAGGGGATTAACCCCCGAGCAAACATACCCTACCCACACAAACACGTCGAGGAGTTCGCTCAGAAGGTCTTTATCGCAGGCTTCCTTGCAAAGGACGGACATGACATTAGTGATGAAGAATGGGCACCACATGATGAGAAACAAAAAGAAGACGATGCCCAGGACCTTGGAGGCTCTTCGCTCATTGTTGATGGACTGCATAGTTCCTTTCCGAAAAAGCACTGCCTCCTTACTCACAGGAGAGTTCAAATGCGATGCCCCTTCGTGATTGTGAAGCATTGAAATGTGCTCTGTGTTGTTTTCTTTCTTGAGGCAGTTCACACTGCTCCTCCTCTGCTTGGGTACCTCTCCGCACATGAACACTGTGGCCTGTCTCTGCAGCACTTGGACGGTCAGGCAGTATGTGATCACCATGATGATGAGAGGGATGAAGAATGCCATAAAAGACCCAATGAGGACAAAGTTCTCGTCGTTGAGGACGCAGGTCCCGTTTATGAACACTCTGGAGTCATCCTGCAAACCAATGACTGGAATGGGCATAGATATCCCTAAAAGAACAGGAACAAAAAAGAGATGGTTGTCAGGACTGACAGGGCTCCAGAGAGAGAGCACAGAAGGTGCACATCCTGCATGCATTTAGCCCACTGCCTAAGGCTGTCTGAAAGAGAAGTTATTACTTCCACATGGAAAGTAAAACCTCGTGTAACAATACACCACAGAGTGCAGCTCCAGGACACAAGTGCACTTCACTGGAAACAACTACAACTTTGCTGTGCTCCACAGAAACACCAACACAATTGCTTTGTCAAGCACTTTTTCTAGTCTGATGTGTGACTTGTTGGTGTAGAAAAGACAGTCATTCCACTTCTGTGCCACAGCTGGACACCACTCTGGGGCCTTCTGAGAACACAGGCACAGAGTAGATATTAGTGAATATTACAAAAGAAAATGATCAAAACGCAAAAGAATGAAGAATTGGAAGCACATTTGTTTAAGACATTAAACTAATCCTGATAGAGAAATGGCCACTTTTACTACGGCAGTGTGGGCATCTGGAAGAAAAGCTCCTGGCCTTCAGAGTCCTTATCAACTATCTTGGTGCAAGCCTAACCCTAACCCTGAAAGTCCTACCTGCCCAGGCGTTCATCCATGAGCAACGTGAAACTGATATATACCACAAGCAATCCTACTTCAGTTCCTACAGAAGGCAATTATGTGGTCAAACAAAAAGGCTGTGGCACGCATCTGCCAATTCTCATCCCTGTATAGTGACTGAATACAGGGCTGAAAGCTGGAGCTGCAGACGTCACGAGTAGGAAAGCTGCAATCAGAATGGTAATTGGATTGATGTGACAGTCTGAAATCAGAACTCCGGCCACAGACCTTCTGGCTGATAGGAAGGAAACTTTAAATTAAATTATTATTAATTAAACAATTATCCTAACTGCTGATCACAGCTCGCAGCTACTCGCAGGCACTGAGAAGACTAATAAAAATCGAGAATCATCACACTTGCTGGGGCAGTTTCTTTTCTAATCTGGTCATGAACTTAATGGTAGGCAAATGAGAGAAGACCATCATGGCTCACTCAGCCCTGCCTCGTGTCTTTGGCAGTCAGCAGATGTTTCGGGCCATGGTACAAAATGGAGCAGCACTTGGCATTACAGCTTAGAAAATTCCACAGCCAAAGCTGTAGACACACTTTCTTCTTTTAAAATAAGCTTTGAGAGATCTGCCTTCTGAGAACACTTGATCCCATTTGTGCCTTCACAATGTGCAGTGGCAATCAGTTCCACAACTTCCCTGCTTGCCATGTGAGAAAACAATGGCCAGCTCATTCTAAACTCGCTTCTGATAATTTCCTTTCACTCCCCACAGTTTCCCTTCCATGAGAAATGGTGAAAATCACTCTCTGGTCACCTTTTCCACCCCCTCAGTGATTTTATAGACCTGTATCATCTCTACCTTCTAATATCTCTTTTAGAAGTGAAGAATGCTTTCCTGTTACTCTATCCTCGTGCCATACTCATTTCATGCCTTTGATTATCTTTCTCCCATTTCTTTACAAATTCCTCTCTGCCCTTTCAAAGGAGCAGGAGAACGGCTCTTGTTCCCCTCATTGTTTCCCCCATAGCTCCTGCCTGCCCACAGGGTCTCCTTATACACACATATCTGTAGGGCTGGATATGTTCTTCCTTCTCCCCAGCAATAACCATTGTTAAGGTTTCTGCTGTGCCTGGACGGTTTTTTTTGAGTAGCTGTGAACACCACATGTCTTAGAGCTAATCCTCTGGGAACCTGGATTTCTAAAGAGAGAGAGTAACATGCTAAAGATATTAACCAGGGCATTTTTCCCATTCCAGCTAAGTGTTTTCCAAGATTCTGAAGAATACATCTGCAATCTGTCGTTACCATATAATTACATTTGCCAGTAAGTTAGTGAAGGAATTTCTTCTCGAAAAGTAATGAATATAAATGCCTCCTGTGATTATAGCATGAGCTCCTTTAACCCAAGTGATAATTCTGCTAATGTTTATCAGCTTACCCTTGGCAAGGTGCTTGCTTCCTCTCTAATATATCTTTCAACTTGCCTGTGCCAAGTCTGTGACTGAAAAAACCTTCAGCCAATCATGCCGCTAACTCTTCATAGTTAAATACATCTTTCTAATGCTTTGGATCCATCAAATACCAGATATCCCAAAAACAGTGGGAGGTGGACCAAACAGCCTTTGCACAAAGAAGAAATCTGATTTAAATCAATGACATTATGCTGGGGTTGTGTTCACATGGGTAACTTTGCACTTTAGAATCTTGTAAAACACATATTCCTTGAAGCAAACCACAGAACAGAATAGAAGCTTATTCATGAAGAACTCATCATGGAATTTAGTGTTATTGCTTTTGCCAAAGGAAATGAGATGAGGTTTCAGGACACCCTCATGGTCACACACATAAAGCACATTCAGGAAGAATAATCTAGTTCTGGAATATGATGAGTATATACAAGTCAGGAGTGCTGACGGCAGTCTAAATCTCTGTGTGAGCATGAGATTTCCCAGGACTGACCACAGGGAACAAGAAAGTAGCTACTGTAATGGGAAAATGCCTGCTACCACTCTCATAACAAAGTGGGATTTAAAACTGAGAAAGCACAGGAAAGAGAGAGTACCAAGTCCTTGCTTGCTCCTTCCTCAAATCCAGGAAAATCCCATAACTTAACAGCAGGAGGAGGAAAGATGCCCTCCAAGGAGCTTGCCAATATGTATTCATTCAGCTGCCAGCTATCTTACAGCACTGCTGATGAACAGGCAGCATTCATCTCATCTCAAAAGCCTCACACTTCTCCTTTGCATCTCGTTTCGTTACAGCAGGTACGAGTTCTAATCATAGCTCCATAAAGCGGATTTCTTTAATATGAGCCTTATCACTGATCCACTTCACAATCTATCCCCAGGGAGAACTGAGTCTGTCGTGCAATGGGAGCAATTCTACACCCCCAGCAGAAAGAATTGAAGGGCTGGCTGTGGGTTTCAGACACCCCGGAAAGGCTTCCTTCAGTGGGAGGGCTCCTGCAACATCACAGCTGCCACAATCCTAAATGCACAGATCTCTCCTTGCAGCCACAGCTCACAGCCTGACCTTGATTTTAAGAGCTTACCCCAGTCGCTGTGTGCTGGGTATACCAGTAAGCACCCCTGTGGCATCTGAATGAGGGTAAGCAGGAGTCCCTGCCTTATTTCAATTCAGCTGTTGGAATGAGCACAGAGAAGGCATTCAACTCCTCTTGACCCAAGTGACCCACGGTACTGACACTGTGGCTGTCACTGCTCACAGTTTAAGTTTGTCATCTTCAGAGCTGTTCTCAAGCCAGCAGAGCGGCTCATCAAACAGGGCCAAGATAATGCCATGGACACAGAGGAACAGATGCTCTTCACAGATTCCCAATTAATAAAACAAAACCCAAATGATTACAAATATGGCTTTGTAAAACGTTTCCCAGCTTGCTCCAGAAAAAGCCAGGTAAGAAGTCCAAGTGTACAACTGACAGTCACAAAATGTAGGAGTAAATGAAAAACAATACCGTGTTTGTGTTTAATATCTTGTTTTCTTCCATGAAAGTCTATGAGACTGATGGAGATTACTGGAAAGGTGGAGTCTTTAATGTTTTTTTCCCACTAAGAAAGGAAATAATTCTCATTCTGTTTCACAACATTCTTGTACAAGAAGAGATTTGATTTCCTTCAGGGACAACAATCTCAATAAAGGAAACTTGAGCCTGCATGCATGTTTACTTTGTCTTTCCACACGTGGGATTCCCAGTGTTGAACACAAGAGGGGTCCTGTTTCACTGCTAGGGGTCCCTGGGAGCCCTTCTGGTGTCAGCACTGGATCCAAAGTCTGCTGTGACTGACGGAGAGGGCTCTGCTAATGCAGGTGGGCTTTGGGCCTCACCATCACTCTCTTGGCATTTGCACATGATGAAAAGATGAAGCAGAGAGAAAGAGGTGTGTGCCAGGCACACAGCCTATGGCTGCCACAAAAGCTGTCTGTGCTGCAAAGGCAAGAACACGGCTGTCCATGCTAAATGCTGCGTGTTTAAATCCGTTTCTTTGCTCTCATACTTATTAGTAGGTTGACCTGAATGTTAACAGCTGCTGTAACTGTGCATTAGTGTTAAAGGACTGACTCTCCAAAGACTCTCAGAAAAAAACTAAAACAATTCTGTTTGGTTTCTTAACAGAAGTGCCTTGCAAAATGCCTGCACGTTTCTCTAATAATAGCTATCAGACAGTGAGCAGCACAAACCCCAGCAGACAGCAGCCTCTCGACTTGCATTAAGAAAGAAAAGGCACTGGTTTCAGGAAGCGAGCTTTTCAGCAGCAAATTGAAGGATGTCATCTTTTGAAGCATTCAAACACATAAAACTTCCATATTCCCCATATGTCAGCAGACTAATTGCAGTGCATTTCGTGTGCTAATGCAGTAACAGTGCAGCTCCAGGGATGGATTAGGTCTGGTTTTATCAAAGTGTTCGAACAGAACAACGGTGCCATCCCTGTGCTGGTTTAAAGGCAAAGATAAAAGAGGGCAGAACTTTGAAGGATCTCCCTGCCTGCAACGAGCACAACTGCAAACAGAGGAACGCAATTACTGCCTGTGCCTGAGCAAGCTGCTGACCTTTACTTAAACCTTGTGAGAGCGCTGAACAACCCAAGCCCAGAAGGAAAACTAGCAAATGCCAGTAGAAGACAAAAGAAATAAATGATTCTCCCACCTGCTCCTCTGTTTTGCTAAATTACTTCTCTTGCTTTGCTTATTTCCTAAAGTCACACAGCGATGCCTGACCTCGTGCTCAGGAGCAGTAACCTCAAGTTGGAGACAGCATTATTTCCCTTGCCCCCAGGAACAGATCTACTGGGATGGATAATCCATCTTCTGCACAAAACACAGACTGTCACTGCCTGCTACTCTCCATGGTAAAATATTTCACTGACGCTTGATGACAAAATCAAACTAATTTCAGCACCCATGACAGAAATGCCAAGAGAGTTCCCTTGCAACAAACTCAGCTACAACCACTTCATCCGAGATAAGTATTTACTGATCCATGCGGCACAGATCTTTCAGGCTTCTATAAATACATCTCAATGAAGGAATGAAGAGGTATGAAGGTTAAATAGGGTTGCAGAGCTACTTTTTAGAACGGAGTGGTTTATTATATACACAAACCTGGGATGTCTACCTGAAACCAAAATTATGCCAGAGAAGAATGAAGAGAAAGAAGTTCAGTTCTAATACAGATCTCACAATTTTATACCATAATTGAGCAGCACCTTCTTTTTTTAACAGGCTGCCCATTCTCCCACACTGCAGTTTAGATGGGATATGGTTTAGTGGGGAAGTATCGGTGGTAGGCAGATGGTTGGACTGGAGGATCTTGGAGGTCTTTTCCAATCTTGGTTATTCGATGACTCTGTATTTCTTCAGTGTTAATTTAATACTCTTTCTTGTATCGTGAGGTGTGCATGTAGGGTCTGACTGCCTCATCACCCCTGCTGAGAGCTGCACGACGATCTCCACTCTCTCTTTCTTTAATCCAATAGGAAATACGGCCCAAGGTCACCTCTCTCAGGGCAGAATAAGGGAGACTGGTACACATTATAGTGTAAACCTTTTCAACTGCAACACTGCAAAGCCTGAAGCCAGGGAACATCCCAGTTCTGCCAGCAAGCTCACCACAATGATTTATGTTCATTTTCAGTGGTGTGGCTATTTCCACTGCCTACATTTCTTCTGCAGAGCGCTATCTGTCACAAAAGCCCCATTCACAAGGAGCCCACTTTTCTCCACCCAGACACAGAATGTCACTTGGGTTCCATTTGCTCAGACACAGGGCAGCTGACTGTGACGCACTTCAGATGTAGAACAAAGAGGACATTGGAACTGATCCATCTGTGAAGCAACTGCCAAGAGACGGGAGGACCTCTCGTGTTCCTCTGCTTAAAATCCCAGTCATGAGTTTCGGCTTGTGCAACCTGCCAAATCCATAGCTCAATGATCAAAGAACCTCTATCATATATTTTGCTGCCAGCATTAACATTTCAGGAAAATGGAATGCAAAACTCCTATAGTCAGAGAGATGACACGCTTTTTTCCTTCTGATTTTAAATTCTGATTGAGGAACAGAATTCAGGATTCTTTACTTGGGATATATTTAAAAGCTTCTTTGGTCCAACTGAAGGAGGAATTGGGAAATACAAACTGACTGGCCTGCACTTTGTTCTACTCTGGATTTGTTACTTGATTTTGCGCAGTGATGCACAGATTATTTTGTGATACTGAAACTAAAGGGGGCTGAATTTGCTCAACCCATTTCATCCTCCTGAGAATGGTGTGAGTTTTCATCAGGCCTTAACAAATGAGGGGAGGAACTGGAGGATAACAAACCTTAGGTGGGTTCTTCTCTTTCATTTCACGTTCAGTTGATTCCTTTGTCAGTTACAGTAAAAATAGTTATATTAAATAAGCTAGAGATGTACCAAGAGTGTTTTTCTTTCCCCATTAATGCAATCTCACAGAGAAAGCCCAAGTACATGGCTAAATGTTATCACTTGTATTGGGGAGGACAGAAAACCAACAGTATTTTAGTGCCCTTCTGCTCCACAGCCTGAACAGAATTACTGATTCTGCCTTTATTTTCAAAGAAAAGGAGTGCAAGCAAAGACTACCATGGGTCAGCTGTATCTACAGCAAAAGAGATGAGCAAAACATCACCAAAATCCAGACAGTGCAGACATCCACTGAGAGACTGCTCACAGCTTCTTCCTAAAGGCCTTTGGATGCTGGGGATTAAATGCAGCACCCAGTGTCTCACTCATGGCTGAGAAGAGATGTGTCTGAAAAAGAAAAGTGCCCTTCCACCTCCCTTCCAAGCTCTTTTCACATTCTATTGTGAATGCAGGCTGTTCAACATCATACAAGACAACTGGGTAGGCACAAAGCATTCCAACTCTACAACAGAAGAAAGTCACCTCACCTGTCCTGATTCAGTACTTTTGCCCCTGGAGAACAGTAGAGCCCACAGTACTCCTGATTTCCATCATCCTGAGCCATCCCCCACCCAGTAACTCCAGGAAAAAGCAGCCCTACAACTGCTTTCCATCTATTTGCTCAAGCCCCAGAGCTGCGTGCTAGTCTGCTTACTCAGTGAACCATACATGAAGTACTCTTCATCTGATTTCATTTGGACCCACCATCCAAATCACAGCTCATCCCTCAAAGTGCTTGTGCAAGCGTCCACTTTCAGCAGCAAGCTTATCCAAGGATACATCTGCAGCACACAGGCAAAAATGTGCAAGTTTGCTCCAGCAAGTGGGAGCAGAATGGTTTTGTCCCTGTGATTTTGCAATGTGCTGCTTGATGCTGCTGACAGATGAACAGGGCCCTGCTAGCTCCTGGCTGCTCACTTGGAATCCTGTTGCAAAGCTCTGCATAGGCTTAGAGCTGGCTCTGCCTGAGGGTCTTGCACAGGAGGCTGTCCGCATGCAAACGCTCATGCACTGAATTTACCACCTTCCCTTCCTACCCCAGAATGATCTGATTAAATCCAATGAAATTTCACTGTGGATTGCATTACCTAAAGGACCCATAGCAGGCCTGTACCACACAAAAATGTGTTTTCTAACATACTCCTGTTATACTCATGACGAGAGAAATTATTTCCTCTCTTTTTCACTTGTTTCCATCAACATTTTCCTTGACAAGCTTCTTCAGAAGCAGACCCTGCAGGACCCAGACAGCAAGGATCACACTACAACTGGAAAGCAAAAACCAGGAGTTCAAGCACCTGAAACATTATTTTCTTCGAAATACCACTCAGGAAGTGACAACTGCTTTACGAAAGAAAAGGTAAACATTAAATATTTGTCAGGCTGCTTTTTATTCAAGCAAAAAAGGCAATGCAACAGAAGGAAGACGTCATCCAACCTTTCTGACCTTGCCCCGAATGTCTCTTTTATAGACCACATGGAAATAATTCTGCCTCAGATGTTTTTCTTCAAATAATAAAAAATACTACCATCATCTTGCTATCATTTTTCCTTTTCTTACCTATTTTACTGCTGCTTTATTTACCACCTTTTTTTTTATCAAGGTAACAACAAATTGTCATCTTTTATGCCTGCTCCTCATTCACCACGACTTCAAACTCCCTAGCTCAGCCCCAGCAACAATCTGGCTGTGGCAGAGTGTAACACAGGCTATAAAGCCTGCACTGGAGACAATAAATACCCGGCTGTTAGCTGTCTTCAGATCCACGCTGCCTTACTTAACCTGCAAGAAGTTTAACCGCGGCAACAGCAGCGCAGACCTCATTTGCGTTGGCCGGGTTTTATGTTCAGGCTCTTTGCTAATGCTATTTTCTGCTTTGCTTACGCTGCAGTGTTACAGTTCCATTTGTCTGCGTTACCATTGTTATTGGCACATTGATATGCACACAGAGGCAATGCTCCCGCATGGGAAGTGGTGGGATTCTGGAAAACGACCACTTACTTTTGGCACCGACACGCCGCAACGGAAGATTTCTATTTCCCAGTCAGCATTTGTTACACTCAGTCATGCAGGCCAGGTGAATTAATTTGAGTACCCCCTTAAAAACCCTAAATGAAAATCGGAGGAAGACTGTTATTCATTAAGACACAGTTAAGATCATGAGCCGCATTGCTTACCTATGGATATGGTCCAAACTGCAGCAATTTTCATAATAGCCTTGGTGCGGGAATTGAAGCGGCTGTGCTCAATGGGATTGCGTATTGCTACATACCGATCAAGAGAGATGGCACAGAGATGCATTATAGATGCAGTTGAAAAGAGCACATCTAGGGAAATCCATATAGGGCACAACTGTTTAGGCAAAGGCCAAGCATAATCTGAAACATAGAGAGAAAAGAAATGAAAGGAAAAAAAAAAAAAAAAAAGAAAAGGAAATAATTTGGGAAGCTAGGCCATCATTTCTGAGAGCTTTTGGATATTTTCACTCTGCGGTACCAGAATGGGGCACAAACCCACAGCCAGTTCCACACATCTGTTTGCCAGGACTCACTCTGGCAGTAGCTACACATTAATTTGGCAATGCCTCGAGGTGACCGTTCCCTCTACCATCCTCTTTTGCACCTTTCCCCAAACCTTTTACAAATATTCCATTTAATTATAATTGGCTAATCACAGGTTTTTGATGGATTACATAGTGCTGGGTGACAGGAGCTTTAATCAGATCCATTCTACTCATTAGTTTCTGTCTTCCCAGGAGACAGGTAGCTAGCAGCTCTCCTACAGACAGTCCAACCACCAGCCAACATTCACTGGATCTCTTAAACATTCTCCACATCTGGTTTCCCTTAAGAACAGAGCGATACTTGCCACCTCACACAGCTGAGGCTGAAATCTAAAAATTGCTTTGGGAGTATGTATAGGAACTGCTGAGTCACAGCCTGAAACACTGAATGAGAACCTGAAGGAAAGGTCTGGTCAGCCCTGGGAGCACAGGTGGAGGTGATTCACCTGCATGACCTCACTTAAGGGTTGACTGCCAATGAGGAAAAATCTCTTCTTGGAGATCCCTCTTTTGTGGAGTTCCTTCCCCGTGATCCTAGATCTTTGGACATGAGTGAGCACTCATTTTCCTTCTTTTGTTACACCTTGTTTGCGCTGGTCTTTTTGCTTTTACAACATTTACAGGGTAGAACTGTTTGGAGGAACAGTAGACCGGTGAACAGAGAGGACTGACAGCCACATCCAACAGCAGCTGGTGCACGGCTGAATCGGGTGCCTGCATTTGTGAATCAGTTTACTGAGGGCTGAAGCACGGCTTGAGAATAAAAGTGACCCAGAGAGATCCTCAGGGGGCACCGGTATTTCAATTAAAGCTCAGAGAAAATTGATTTTTTGGATGATATTCCCGTGTGCTAATGCCCAGAACGGATTGCATGAGATCAGTGGTGTGTCCTTGCCAATCCCTGGGCTTCTAACACGCATAGCAAAATAAATCAACAGTATCTGCAGCAGCTGGAAACGTGAGAGACTTTGTCATAACTGCATAATGTGGTATTATTGTATCTTCATTCAGAACACAGATATCTAAAGCAATCTTGAAGTCTACCCCGAGGACCAGTGATGTCACCCTGCAGAACCAATGTTACAGTAAGAAAACTGCTGCTCCATGTTACCAATCCCAAATGGAAAGAGGGAAATATTAGGCTCAGGAGGCATATTTTGAAACAAATGACTCAGACAAAGAAAGACCCATGTTATCTCACATGCAAAAACACAAGATGAACAGAACCAGAGGAAATGATTATGAGTTGTCCTGGCAGAGCAGAACAGACCAAATGCATGAGCTCCTTTTAGCACTGGGAAATCCACAGAACTGCCAAGTAACTCACAGAACCCACAGCAGAAGAGTGAAGGCCTGGAGAAATACACCTGTAATTCCAGCAAGTCTGCACCACTCCTGCTAGAAGGACTGGTGTTGGACGGGTATGAAAGCAGCAAGCATTTAATCACTGATCCTTCCCAAAGGAAACTAAGTGCTGTGCAGCTGGAGCCTCTTTAGCACCTCTGCTCTAAAGATCAATTGAGCTTGGTTAAATTATGACTTCATGAAGCTATGATCAAATTCCAAGCCTCCTGCTCTCCGTTGGAATAGATGAGGACATCATTGCCATTAACCTGCGATTTTCAGGACTTTAGGTAAACACATGCCTAATTTGCTGTTTTTATCAATGATGTCCTTTGAATTCCAGTTGTGCTCCCTGTGAGCAGCAGGAGGCTCTCAGAGCCAATGCTGCTGCAACACTCCAGTGAATGCTCCAGAGGAGAGCAAGCTTCATCTCCTGCAGGTGGTACAGGTGCTCCAGTACATCCTGGGCTTTTGCTGCCAGCCCAATCTAAAATGAATTCAATCTCCCTTCCTGCTTTTCCATCTGAGTTGAAGGAAAGCACTGGGGAATGTGCTGTGATGGATGGAGCGGTGGTGGGGAACACACATGGGATGACTGTGACTGTGCAGCAGCCTCTGCTCAGAGGGATGCCAGTGGGATGGCTGGGTCTCTACACCAGGTAGGTGGCCAGAACACCTTCAGCATCTCCAGAAGGCCACAGGCTGTCCTGTGTGTGGGAACATCACTGCAGTGGGCACCTTCTGATTCTTGACATTTACCAGACCTGGAAGAGGTTTCTACAGCAACCACCTTTCCAGCATTGCTGGATATGAATAGCCTCTGCTCCTTCTTCCTTTCAGCTAGCTGAACACTTCCCAGAGCTGATTCCCACTGGAACTACTTCTGCTGTTGCTGCGGAGTGGGCAACGACACTATACCCAAATAATTTACTGGAGCAAAAGCAGCTGTAAATGTTCATACTCGTGGGGAGAGCTGAAGTGCTCTGCTGTCAGCCCTGGCACAGCAGGAACCACTGCCTGCCCCAGAACTGAGCCCTTTCTCACACACAGCTGCAAACAGATGAGAGCAATGCTGCCTAGTGTAAGCACCCGGGCAAACTGTCAGGATGTGTGTAAGATGAAGGTGATCCGAGAGCCTTCCTAATGGCTAATCCTTTCAGGCTGCAGCATCCCAGGGCACTCTGGTACACTTCTGGCTGAAAAGGCAGTTCAGTGAGGAGACGTTTTGCTTTCCCAGGAAGTTTCCTAAAGTGATCTGCAATAATAAAATGCCACTCTGGAAACGTGTAGAATGGCAGCTTGTCATGCATGACTACACCTTGATGTGAAGGGCAGAATATAATATCCTATCTCAGAATGGAGTTACTTTCATGCAAGCACGGTGCCTGCGTTTGAAAAACACCTACACAGCGTGTGAAGCCAGCAATCTGAGCCAAGAGAAAAAATGTTGATGCTATTTCTGTTGAAATAAATGTACAAAACATAGGGAATGCACCCCGTGACTGAGTCAAGAAGCGAACAAAGATTGAAAAAAGCTGTTCTATTCACAATTATACATTTAAAACAATCTTATCCTCAGAAATACTCTATCTACAGAAGGTAACATTTCTCTAATTAGTTCTATTCTCTCTCATTTCATACACAAATGATAGAAATTAACATATATTTAGAATTGCAGAGTACTGAGTGCAATATATTCTTGGACCCCAGCCCTCCTAAGCTTTAGTAAGTGCATCTCCAATTGAAAGCATGCATCTCAGTCTAAGTTTATCTCTGGAAAGAATGAAACAGTACTAAGCACCTGGATAGCAACACCTGAATTCTTTGGAAGGAACTCTGATTTCTGTGCTTTGAATTAATCTATGCCATTGAAATCAGTCTAACATTAAATGCATTGGCTGCTAAACCCAATAGGAGTGCTGAAGGAAATTAAATCAATCCAGCAGGCCAGAACAAAATGAGATATTTCTTCACTCACTGCATGAACCAACTGCAGATTTTTTCACCTCCAGACATTTTATGGATGCTAGAAGTTTTCACTGGACAAATTTGTAGAGAACAGTGTATAGCAGGCTATTGCAGTGATACTGATTCTGGATCAGAGGTTCTGGCTCTGATTAGGATAAAAAACACAACGTGAGAGATCTTATAATCCTATCCTAGGTATCTTATGTATCCTACATAACCTATCTTCAGCTCCCAGCACTGAAGAGCATCTCACGGAACCCAAGTAGCCGAGGTTCCTCATCTCATGGGAGACATAGCTCAAAAGACTCATATTGAACCAGAAGTCACAGTAAAAACCCACGGTGTGGGTTTTTTTATCTACCTCCCACAACTTCAGTGAGCTGAAAAAGGAATCCGCAGCTCCCGTGTGTCACCGAACAGCTGAGATGGCACTAAATGTTGGCAGCAAAGTACAGAAAATCAAAAGCATTTTGGCAAAGTTGTAGACCATCTCTGTCTGCAGCTTAATTTGCTGTCAGATGAGAGCGCCCTTAATTTTTTTGTGCTTTCCATCAAGAAAGATGGCAGCAATTAAATGTAATCACTTTTGTCAGAGGTTTTATACGTATGGGTTCAAAGTGTTGTTTAACATCGTTGTGGTCATTGTGCCGTTCCCTGCACGAGAGTCAAAATCAGAGCCACTGCAGCAGGAGGGGACTGAACGATCCAAAACACAACACACGAGAGCAACATCAAATATGTGCAGCGATAAAACAGAATTACTCCAGGCTGTAGAAGAATGGCTGAACCAGAAAAAAGCTTTTGAACCATGGATGAAATGGCTGTGGGATTGCAAAATAGACTGAAGCTGATACAAAGCCCCCTCCTCCTCCCCAAAGGCTCCGATATGATCTCATGAGCTTTCCAAAGCTCTTTGTGCTGGAGCAGATACCATTTGGGATATGCATACACACAAACACACCCCATGCTACAAATGGTCTTGCCCACTCTATTTACATTTAGAAAAGTTGTTGCTGTTTGTACACCCTGACTGCTTTATGGCACAATCTGCCCCAGGATCCCTCCAGGGAATACACAGTGCAAGGCTCAGCACAGAGCTGGTCTGATGCTGGGTGACAAAAGACCTGCTTACACCACGATAAAGCAAGGAGTTACATAAAATTCATCACTGCTGCTTCGAAACTTTTTCATGGCAAACACAGCGAGCTGCAGCAGTCATTGCTTTTCCAGCCATAAACAGGAATTTAGAAAAGGCTTCAAAAAAAATTTATTGTGTTTAGCCAGTGCTTTGTAACTGTTGTGACAGATAAAAAGGGGAAAATACCCTTCAAAATCACAGAAAAAAAAAAAAAGAATAAGGCTTCTGGTTGTATTTATATAAATAAGCATACAAGTATGATGCATATATAGATTTATATATATCATATGCATACACATATATATTGCATACATAGAGAAAAACAGAGAACCAAGAGGTGAAGAAGAAGAACTAAAGATGCTAATCTGTTCAGATACAGCCTCTCTTAATGCTGTTTTTGGCTGTACCAAAACTTAAAAAGCGCTGAATTATTTCTTGTGTTGCGGTTCTGGCACACACTGCCTCACATTAACTACTGGTAGCCTTGGACTGACTGAATTAAAAATGGAAGGAAGTCGTTACGTCAATCCCAGCAGCTCAAAAGGCATAGCCAAAAGCTGCCACTTTCTGGTAGGTTCTGCATCTTCCCAAGATTCTCTCACCTGTTGCAGGAAAATACGCTATTGTAGGCTGTGGAAAAAAAAGCATCCTCTGCCCCATGGACAAGTGGTGGCACCGAGGGACATGGTATAGTGGGCACACTGGTGATGGGCTGACAGCTTTGATGATCCTCGTGGTCTCTTCCAACCCTGACAGTTGTTTTATCCCATTGCCACCACTAACCTGTTGCTACTGAAGTATATTGTACAAAGCAGACTTTCCAGTATTCAATACGAAGTTTCATGGAAGCCACGGGCTTTACAAAAATAGAAAGCAATTACATAGGGTTTTAACATTACTGCATTGCATTATTCCCAAGGGAACAGAAGAATTTAAATGGTTTTAGTCTCTCTCTCTTATCTAGGAAATGAAGTATTTCTTAGCCCGAAATAGCATATCAGTAAGTGTAAAGCTATGTATCTCCTTTTTGCTGATTTATTTCATTCAAATTTACGTAGAGAAATGATTCAGACATGTTCCTATCATCTGGAGAGTCACACGATCAGCCCTGTTCAAAATCTCCACCGTGCCCGAGAAGTACAGAACGTTCTGCTGAACCCACACAATCCTCAGAGATTACCACCACGTCCACAGAACAGACCACACTCATGCAACCCAGATTCCTGGCTGCAGGAATAGCTGATCTCAAGGGCAGTAATGCCAACACTTCTGATTTCATCACCAGCAGAGTGGAACTGAATGTTTCTCTGACATACTGAACTCCTGGACACTGGGTTACATCAGAGCTTAAGCTTTTAGTTTGTGTTTTTCTAGAGAAAGCTATTTAAATCCCTTAATAAATATGTGTATGAACACAGCCAAACACAAGGACATCGACTCCACGCAAAGAAACTCTAGATGCAGCCACAGATACTCTGAGCAGACTGGATTTTTTAACACAGTGAGCCCCCAAGTGTCCCAACAGATGCTCAGCAAAGAATTGGCCCTTGGGTAAAATGATCACTAAGGAGGTGGAAGGTAAAAGAAATGACCAAAAAAGAGAAGGAGAATGACATGGCATTTGTGAGACCACTGCTTGAACATCTGCACCTAGAAGATGATATCTTGCTATAGTGCCACACTACAGAAAGGATTGCCTTGTATCTGTGCCACAGCCCACAACCAAGTCATAGAATCACTGAGGTTGTAAAGACCACTAAGATCACCAAGTCCAACCCCAACCGTCTCCCATCATTCTCACTAACCATCCCCACTGTTCTTTGAACACCTCCAGTGATGGTGATTCCACCTGTATCAGTGCCTCGCCACTCTTTCTGAAAGGAAATGCTTCTCCCCAAAAAAAGTTCAGACTATATCATACTCTGGGAACCTGGACTGGCTCTGGTGCTAGTGAAAGGACACAGATTTGTCCAGATAGGGTATTTTCAGGTATTTTATCAGTCTGTCATGCCTTGCATTATGGTCAGTAATTTTCCTCACATCCTCAATACTGAGTTACTTATAGGGAAGAAAAGAAAACCAACTCATGAAACAGAGCATATAACGAGGCCAAAGGGAGACCTGTAATTTCAAAAGCAGCACTGACTTTGCCTCCTGTTTGTTTACAGGATGGGAACAGAACACAGCCATCACTTTGGCCTTTGCTCAGTGTGGTGACATGCTAACAGCACTCCAGTTCCAATGGAAAGTTCAGCATGCGCTTAAGTGCTTTGATGGATTTAGGAATATCAAAGTTGTTCAGTGAATCAGCTCTGCTTCTTGCTGTGCAGCACACCTTCCTCAACCTCAAGGCAGCTATTAGGGACAGTGGGTTAATTATCTGGCTGAGCTGCTTGCCAGTGTGAGTCACATTCTTCCTGCCTGATGAGGTTAAAAGCCAGCACGAGCCGTCTTTGCTAAAATGTGCTCAGTAAAACTGACAAAGGCAAGAAATCACTTCAAGCAGAAGAGATAAGCTGTATTTTGGTCATGCTCTCCGATGTCTATTTTCAATTCCAAAATATCTCAGGAGGGCCTGCAAAATGCATTCCCTTTTTTAACTTCCTCTGAGCCCGTTGCCATGTCTGATTCTACACGACCACACAGGAGGAAATGGCAGTGTGGGAGTGCTCCAAAGAAGCAACTGCAAAATACAATTTCTAGGATTGTCTAGAAAGCCCAAAAACTCTGCTCCAAATCCATGAGTGCCACCTACTGTCCTTGTGTCACCGAATGCCTTTTCAACTACCACACCAAGGATGCCTCTGAACAAGAGCAGATACACCTTTCACTATGGGAGAAGTACCGGTTTGGAGTTCACCCCTTCAGAACTATTATTGCTGCAGGAACCTGAATGGTGATAGAATACCATCTTTGGTGGCTTTCACACTGAAATAATTTGCTAGCTCAGTGTTTTTTGTTCCATGCACTTGTTACAGCTCCAGAACCGTTACCATGGCAGAGCAGAGGAGCAGTTTAACTTAGACACAGCTTGTTGTTAGCTTCCCAGGCAGGATGCTCGAGCTTTGTGTAACAACAGGAGGGAATGAAGGAACCTCCCTTGGCAGGCTGAAGTAGCCCAAAGAAACTAGGCATCCAGATTTGGAGCTGCATAACCTAGACACCTCAGTGACACCAGAAATTTGGTGCTTCCCCATTTTGTGAGAGCATAGGAGCACTGAAGGCTCCTTTTACAGGCTTGGAAAATCATTTTCCACAGCAGGACTGGGTCTGGAAGCAATATTAGCAGTGTGGTGCCTTCTGGAAAGCACATTTATCTGTCAGCAGCACAGCAGCTTTCCTAGACAGCCCAGACACCTGCAGGACATGGACATGCAAGAGGAGATCCCCTGGTGTGGTCTGCTCCACTTCTGTGGCCAGAAGAAAGTACCAACTCTAAAAGCTCTCATCTAATCAAGCCTTCCTGCATTAAGCTACAGGCAGAACCACACTCTGCGGATGTCTCTACATTAAATCTCAGAGGGAAGACAGCTTTCAGACTTCGTATTGGAAAGGATTGCTTACATTAAAGGTGATGAGGCACTCTCACAAGTTGCCCAGAAAGATGATGGCTGCTCTCTCCCTGGAGACACCCAAGGTCAGAGGATGGGGATCTGAGCACCTGATGGAGCTGCAGGTGTCCCTGCTCAGTGCAGAGAGTTGGATCTGATGGCCTTTAAGGGTCCCTTCCAACTCACATGATTCTATGATCAGTTAATCCTGACTTTATGTCCCTCCCTGAGACACAACATAGGTACATCATTTTGACTCCTGAGGAAGATTGAAGATGGCAGTACTGCAGGAGGTGATCCTGTTTCACATAACAATATCTCAGCATGTTAGAGCATATTCCACACAGGTACTATCAGAGACAAGGTGAAACTTAACGTATGACCACAATTTGGGTACAGCTGCACTCCTTTGTTTTTGAGTTGCTGAGATTGTAAGGCCCATTCTATGTTCTATTAACATGAAGTTGAAGTTTAATTTAATATGGGTAAATGAGGTGTGGGCGTACTGATGTATTAGAAACAATGCTATTAGCCAGAAAATTATAGTGGTCTCATGAGGTAGAAAAGGAAACTAAAGAAATGATATTTAGTTGAGTTCTATCATTGTTGTTTTTTTTTTTTTAATAGACTTATTTTTGCTTTGTAATCAAGTGCAACATTATTCTATTATCATGGTTATACTGTTATTACAATGAGCTTGCAGTTGATTACAAATCAAAGCCAGTGATAACTATGATAATAAAATAACATGTTAACATAATAATCTAGCAAAATGAAATAAATTAAGTGTTGCCATAGATATAGCAGAAGTAAGTGAATAATATAGGTACCCTAGTAGAACTAGTTACTCCCAAGATACTCAACACATTTTGGGCTAGAAAACGCTTCAGAAAGAATCTATATGGAAAGAAGATAACGATGGAATGGGTATATTTAAAAAGCTTCATCTCAGAAGCTGTTCTTCCCATGTTCGTGCTTCTCAACATCAACTAGCCACGTTATGTGCAACAAATAATCCTGCTCTGCTTTGTGTGTCTTGGATGGAGACAGCTGGTTAGATTTTAAAGCATACCCCACAGCTTTCCCCTTCTGCTGTGTTGATAAGCAATCTCTCTTGGCATTCATTTTCGACAAGTTGATCAAAAGGCACAAACAAAAGGTTAACCTTTTTTTTTTTTTTTTTTTTTTAAGTCAAATTCAGAATTTTCCCTAACGAATTCAAAATTTACACAGCGGAAAGAGAAGTAGTCACCTTTCAGAACAAGCATGAGGACACAGCTCTGCTGCCTCTTAAAGCCAGTCATCAATATTCATAGGTGTCAGATCTGCATTTACAGTTTTCCGCATCCCAGTGGGTGCCAAATAGGTATGGTAAAAGCCTGTCAAACAATTTCCATATCTCAGCAACACCAAGACCTTTTCCTACAGCTGTGGCGTCTGATTGTGGATGGAAGTAGACTTGTATAAAAACAATCAAAACACCCAAAATTTACTTAAAGTAAACACGTCACTAAAGATTGCACATCAGAAGGTGGAAATGCATTGGTTAGGGTAACAACTGGTCTATCCTGATATCTCCAACACAGTCAGAGAAGAGAGTCTGCTGCCAGCATGTCAACAGGAATAGAAATTGAACCACCCAAGAAATAATAGAGAATCAACACAATCCTACCAACAGAATTGTCTTGCTCACAAAATATTGTATCTAGGAGTTAAGGGAGGAACTTGGTATTTATTATACATTACTAGTTGAACTTTGTAGTTCAGAACCTTCTTCACCTAGGAATGAAGGTGACATCTTAGAGATCAGCCACTAAACACAGTGTCATTACTGAATTACTCAGAACTCCAGCAAAAAATGGTGAATGTTTCCTAGCACCAGCATTGTTCATCTTAGAGAAGAGATGGCTCCAGGTGACCTCACTGCGGCCTTCCAGTACTTAAAGGGAGCTTATAAACAGAAGGGAAAACAACTGTTTACATGAGTAGAAAGTGATTAAAGCCACTCCTGCATGTTCTAACTAAAAGATGGGAGCTAAAGGTTAGAAGCTGGGGAACTTTTTCACAGAGAGGGCAGTGAGGCCTTGAACTGCTGCCCAGAGTTGTGGGCCTCCCAACCCTGGAGGTGCCCAAAGCCATGGACTGGTGGGGGGCAGCCTGCCAGGGGGTATGGAACTGGATGACCTGTGAGGTTCCTTCCAACCTAAGCCATTCTATGATTCTGTAATATGATTATTAAAAAATGAAAACACAGAAGAGACTGGAAAAAAGTGGAATATACGTTTGAAACTAATAATGAAGCCGAAGTGTTGATAAAGCACGTCTTGGTAATCAAAGCCTAGGCTCCATGACAGGTTCATGCACAAATTCCCCTCATCCCATTAGCATCTTTAACGACAATTTTGGCAGAAAAGAGAGAGAGGATTACATTTTGTTTCTCTTGTGAGTTGCCCATTCAGAAAAGGATTGTATTGCGTCAATCAGGCTGTGTGCAAATTAGTGCAAGGCAGAGAAATTGGCATGTGGCCCTTCTTCCATCAATGTAATTTCCATTTAATTACTGCACAAGCAGATGAATCACATCAGAGCCTCTTCCCCAGCATGTGCTGATAAAACACGAAGTGGGAACTGAATGCTACTGTTACCATTATGTCTCAGGGAAGTGAACTGCCCTGCAAGGGTATTTGTGCATATTTTAATGACTATTAGGGAACAGTTAGAGTCAGAATTTCAAGGGATACGCCATGTGAATTAGAGAGTGACTTAAAAATCATTTTTTGCTGTGATGAATTTAATGATATCAATGCAGCAGACAGATGCGAGAGGAAGTAAAAGTAAAAAATTGAGTTAATTCTGAGTTAACTGATACAACCCTGGAAAGATTCATAATTCAAAAAATGTATGACATTGATATATTTATGTTACAATATATCTAAGTGCTGCCCAGAGGTTTCACCTTGTTTCTCTCATGATTCCTTTCCATGTTTTGTACAGCAGCTGTGTATACTGTCTCTATATAAAGGGGCCTAAACAATGGCAGTGATTTTTTCTGCACTTTACAAGCTCAGAAGATTTGTTGGCCCATTTCATCCACTTCCACTGAAAACGTTTCACTGGGGCCTTGGCATACTGCCATTATTGAGGTGGAGCCATAAGGCAAAAAAAAAATAAATTGATACCATTACATCTGCCACATAACGAGCATTAAGGACACCACGTACTGCAGAGAAACCATACTGACTTTCACAAAGCCCTGTCCATAACACAGTACAGGGGAAGTAAGAAATACATACCCCAAAAGCACTAAACTGGTGGTGGGAAACACCTATCTACACACAACAACAGTCTTCCCCTGTGAAAGCAGGGCATAATTCCCACACAGAATAAAGGTGAGACAGTTTTGTCAGCTATGCATCAAGCCAGGACCGAGTACAGAAACGCAGCTGATCAACCATGGAGATGTTCCTCCTTTCCCTTACAGCTCTCCAATATCCGCAGCTGCAGCACAGGAAGATGAGCCATATGTTAATCTTCACAACAGACGGCAAGTAGGACCATTCCTGGAAATTGTAACTGCTTGTTGGCAAGTGCAATTGCACACAGCTAACTCGCTCCTCATCCCAATGTCATTCTGCTGGGTTGAGTGAGAAGAGAGAGCAAGAGCTCAGCATGAGATAAAATGTCCTAAATATTTAGTGTGTGAAGTGTTGCTGGAGGGGAAGCAAGAGCCCTTATGGTAACAGAAAACAAGAGCGATGGTAGGAACTGGTGTGGAGTGTTCCTGATGAAACCACTGAGATGCACCAGCCAGCCTAGCGTGGTCATCTCTGTGATGCAAATGCCAGCTCACCCATCCACTGTATGTAAATGCAGGATGCTGCATTACCCATATCTCTAAATTAACTTAGCATTTGGGTAAAAACCAGCAAGAGTGACTACCCTTTCCTCCTTGCTGTTCCACGGCATTCATCCTCTCTCTAAATCCCTCTGTTTGCAGAAATCAATAGAAGCAAATGTCAGTCGACAGGCAGCTCCCTCGTTTGCTGAGCAGCTGCTGCTGGAGCGGCAGGCTTTGTGGTGTGGTTGGAGAGGCGGGGCACACATTAACTGAGCCGCCCTCCAGATGGCCAACAGATTGGGAAAACGAGGGAGGCCCGAGCTGCAGCTGAGGTTTGCAAAGGGCCACCGAGGTTGGGGCGAGCCATCATAGCTGGGAAAGTCTTTGCAAGATGTTACGTCAGGTGAAGATGCACAGAGATAAGATAGATGGGGTGCCGTACACCAGAATGAACTCAGCCTTTGCAAAACGCCTGCTATTCTCATTAAATCATTTCCCTTCGCTTTGAGATGTTTCAACACACCCAAGGGTGGCTGTGCCTCGCCCAGGAGCTGTGCTGCTCTCCTTCCCAGATGAGGCTCCATCTGCCTGTGGGAAACACATCAGCTGTCTTCCTCTGACTCGTGAGCCTGGAAAACCGCCTGGCACCTTTAGAAAGCAGCACGTTTATCTCCAGAGCTGTTTATTATTACAGGGTCTTTCTGCTCCTATATAACAGCCCTGCTTTCCCTCACCGTCTTGTATTAATTCCTGGTTTGCTGCAAAACACGTAACTTTATATTTCTTTTCAACTCAACTCATAAAAGTTAATTACAACGAGGCGACGCGCTTACAGAGCTACTACTGGAGCTAACAGGCTACTGTCATAAAAAGTAAACAAAAATTCATGCATTTTAAAGCACATTTAGCTTCACTGATTTAGAAGCAAATTGGGCATGAGACGATTGCACTGACAGCGTTAAAACTGCTGCTGTAGTTAAACTGACATCAGTTCTGTAAAACAAAGACGTAACTATGCACACTCTGGGTTTTGGGGCTCCACTTATCTCACCAAGCCCTTAAAGTCCCTCAGGTTTTAAAATCTTTTGCATTTTCCAAACATTTGGAATTAGATTGAAATCCTTATTTGTGTTAAAAAACAGAACTTCAAGGTTCACTATTCAGAAACATTCTAATTAGCCATACTCGAACACACAAGATTCCTTGTGGATGGGCAACTCTAAAATTTCACAGGGTAGACAAGACCTGCCTTTCAAATGTAGAGTCTAAAATGCAAAAAAATAGCTCCTTGGTTGGATACAACTTGCGTGCTGTGAGTAAAATAGAAAACCGTAAGGCAATAAATTCAGTAAGTGCAAGAAGGAGTTGTTCTATCATGATCAGAGAGAATAGGTTTACCTTTTCCCTTCATTTTCAGGGATCTGGGGAGAGGCCGAAGCTGGACTGCCAAGGAAACACCTTCCCTGAGATGCCTGCATGACATTTACTCAGTTAGTTCTTACCTAGGGCTGCTGCCAGGTGATGTTTTGGGGTAACATGAAGCGATGCAGAAAAACTACCTCCATTTAGCAAGTGCTTACCCGAGCAGGTAACAACCTTCTCTCATCAGCAAATTGCTTTCTGGCTTTGTTTTAGACCACAGCCCTTAATTGGTTTAAAGACAATGGGCCTAACTTAGTGCCTCCTTCTTGCACCCTGATGTAGCTGTGAGGGAGGAAATACTAATAACAGATTTCCCTGGGTAAAATTGCAAAGGATAGGCAGCCCAGGTTGTCTCCTTTTGAAGGAAAGTTGCAAGGCTCATTTACTCCTCCTTACAAAGTACAGAGGGATGTCAGAGACATTGCTTTTTTCACACTATGGCATTAGGATTTTCTATTTAAAAGCTTCTGCTCTCAGGAAAGTTGAGGTTGGCAAAGATGTGATTTTTGATTTGGTAACGAAGTGCTCAGAGATTTGTCATGGCTTTCTGTTGCTACACATTTCCACACACAGTTCCAGACTTCAGCAGCCCTACAGTAGGCAGACCTGAAAGCAAACAGTATCTGGAAAACAGGACGTATGACTGCAATAGCTCTGCCTTACCAGCACCTGGCAGTAACAGGACACAGTGAGTCAGAAAGTCTTTCTAACTCCTTGTTCCTGTGAGATCAGAAAACTCTCCTTGGAGTCTACAATTTCATGTTCCAATTTGGATTGTGCAAAATCTGTTTTCTTTCTCTGAGGTGATTAGCTTCCTTTACTTCTGTGTTTATTTTTACAGTCAAAACCAACCAGCCAACCAAAAAATCCTCATTCTCAGCTAATCAGAGTCCCAGAGGAGGTGAGTTTGCTCTTCCTACAACAGAAAACATAGGAAAAAAGAGAAACACCTCAAGAACACCACGCACACAAAGCCAACACAAAGGCAATTGCAAGTAGCTCTCATCCCCAAAAGCAAAAAAAAAAGTGAATGTCCCTTGAAATACACTTTAGGATCAGGAGCTGCAGACTGAGAAACATTCCAGGACACTGAGTGTGCTAGGCTGTTCTGCTGGCTCAAGTGCCAGCTCATTGCTCTTTACCTACGTGCATCATAAACTTTTAATGGGAGAGTCACCCAAGCTTTGTGTGCATTGTAGTGTTAGAGATTTCCTTATACTTGGAGGAGACCACAGAAACCTCAGGGACACTTTACATGAAGGATGCTGCAGTAGTTGTGCCAAGAGCTACAGCTGTCACCAGGCAGGAGGAGTGTAAAGAGGGCTGAGGAGTCAGAGAAATACTCTGGCAAGAGCCCCAGTCCATCTGAACAAGCTGCCAACGTTCTCCCTGACCTTACTGTGGTCAGGATCTGGTGCATTCTGTGAGAAGCCATTCCCACCCTTAAGCACAGGGAAAATCACAGTGTCAGCCACATGCAGGCTGCTGTCACCCATCACAACAAAGGAGGCAGCAAAGTCACATGTAGTCAACAAGATCTAGGGTATCTTTAGCATTCTTGTTTCACTTTTCTATATTAAGAGGGGGAAAGGGGGAGAAAAGGTCTTCTCTTTTCTACTTCACAGCTCTCCTTCGATCTCAGATACATGGATTCATGCTTCCACGCAGCATTTTCCAGATGAACGCAACCAGTTTTGTTCAGGCCTTTCTGCAGGAGGCACCGTCCTTCATAGAGCCTGCCAAAGCCACAGGGCAAGCGATCAGAGTGTGCAGCATCCCTCAGAGCCTGTGGAAATCAGGCACAGAACGCAGCCATTGCTTAACAGCAAGAGGTGAAGAGAAGCAAAAGAGCATGTTTACAAATGGGAAGAAAATATTATTCTCTGGTGTTTTCTCCTAAAGCTGGCATGTGGGCAGGATCCTCTTGTCAATGGAAACGAGCACGGGGAGGATAATAATAAATATCACTGCCTACACAGAGAAGAAGGATGAAGGCAACGCTGAGCGATATAGAGACAGCACAGAGAGGAGAAATAATAAGAAAGAGGCGAGTGGTAAAAAATTTACTGGTGATCGTTCTGCCTCTGTATCTGACAGCAGAAATTGGTCTTTGGAGCCCCACAAACTGCTGCTCCACAATGTGGATTATAGGCGAGCTCAGATTAGTAATAAGGACGTGGCACAGAACTGCCAGGCTGTACACGTAGCAGGTGAGAGAAGTAAAATTCGAGCTCTCTCTGAAAGCTGGCATCGATTGACAGCCGAGCACACAGATCTGCTTCTGGTCCCTCAGCTTTGGCCACTTCACACGGAAGTTTCTCAGCATTTTCACAGGGCTGGACTTTTTTCACTCAGCATCAAAAATAAACTGAAGAAGTTCTGAGGGTTTTTGCAAGAATGTTAAGAAATAAATGTCTTCCAGACTGAAATTCTGATTTAAAGCTTGAAATACAGCTGATGGGCCCATTGAGAAAGACCTCTAAGATCAAGTCCAGCCACCAACACATCACCATTACCACAACAGGTCCCTGCGGAGCACTAAGAATGGGACACAAACTCCCATACACTACAAAAATAATTCACCAGCAATGAAGACAATTGTGTCCCTCTTTGAGCTTTCCACAGGAGGAACACAGGAGAAATGGATACACTTCTGCAGAGTTCTCAGTTTCAGCAACACAGTATTTCCATTTAAAAAGTGTACATATACAGAAGCATTTTGGAGCAACTCTAACTGCCATGACACCATCACGTCCAGAGCTCACAGGACTGCCAAATTCTGGGTTTGGTAGGTGGATGGCAAAGACATTTGGGTGCACAGCACAACAGAGATGAGACTTCATGGGCTACAGCACAGCAGGAAGAGGACAGGCAATATTGCAGATGGAAGCATTCTCTTCCAGAGCACGTAATGAATAACAGCACGCATTTTCAAGCAGAACGTGCATAGAAGAGCACCTTGTGCCATGTAACTTTAATTCCTGCAACTGGAGTTAATGAAGCTTTGCTGAGAGCAGAGGAGTGACACTTCTGCATTCGTTACATTGGTTATTAACACCCAGTTCACTTGTCCTACCTTGGGAAACAGATGGTAGCTCAGGCAAGGTAGATATCAGAATATCACGGGGGCTGGGTGACAGCAGTGGCTGGCTGCACTTTGGCATCATTGTCCTACAGTGCTCACTGTGGCTTTGGCCCCTACACACTGCACACAACAGAGAGCACAGCCTGGCTGAGGTATGGGGGGCGGGGAGGGGGGGGGGAAGACTTGAGTCATTCTTCCAGACAAACACAGCAGGAATTCAGACACAAGGAGCAGCCTGGATCCATCACAGGTCTCATCCCTTACAGGGCCAAAGAACCCACCAACGGCCTTGCCCCCACCTTTCTCGTGAGGCACAGGATCTCTGAGAGTGCCACTGAGGCCGGTGCTTGGGGTATGCTAGCAGCAAGCTCTGCCAGCTCCACTCCCTCCTCTGATTCCAAAATGTCTCTGTGTCTGTCACAGTCCGCTTGCCATGATAATAATGCTTCTCATTGCAAATTTAGCAGCTGCTGTCGCTCTGCATGCTCACAGTTCAGCTGAGGAAGGGACAGATTCATCCCAAGGGAGAGAAAAGAGCTTCCACACCGAAGATTTAGAGTGGGTCCCACGAAATTATTTAGGAAGAATTTACAACGGAAGCTGAGGTTTTACTAAAATCTGAATTTTTATGGGGCTGCTTCCTATTATATTAAAAGTGACAGGCTTTCTAAATCTGCCTGTGAAGCTGCAGCCCGCACATAAAAACAGCTCAGTTGTCACTAAAGGACATTACCATCTGCCCAAAGAACTGATAGCAGGTCAGACTTTGAACACTGTTATAATTTTCTCTACTAGAAGAAAAATATATCCTGCAGATGTTGCTTAGAAATGATACAAGACTGCTTCCCTGGGGAGCTGGGGATGCTCTAACAATATTTGCTCTCCCCAGCCTTTGGCTGAGATTCTATTCACAAGTCCAGTCCAATCCAAAGTAATGCTTTAACATCAGTTCCTCTTCATTCCTGGTCCTCCCTATGTTTTCAACTCATTAGCTGAACAAACAAACAAATAAAAAGCCCAACTGAATGGATGCAGCCAATACTGGTGCCATTCTACAGATATCGGATTTGTTTTCTCATCTCTCATTACAAAAGAATACAAAAGTCTTGAGGCTTTCAGCCAACATATCGATATCAAGATGTCAAAGTAATGGGAAATAATAACAAAAGACTAGACTCAGTTAAATTTATAAAAGCACTAAAAAAGGCAGAAAGAAGACTAAAAAAATATATATATGAAAAAAAACCAAAAACTTCAGAGCACTCTGGTCTTTATTTCCAGGTGCTGCACCTTGCTCAGATGATGGCACTTCCCCAGCTAGCCAGGCTTACAGTACTCATTGTGCTAAGTACAGAATAAAAATTTTAAGAAAAACTACAAAGAAGATAAAAAGGCAAAAAACAGGCATGGACAATCTCTGATGAGATGAGAAATGGAATTAAGAAGAAATCTATGTGAATGGAGCAAGGCCAGCACTCAGTATAATGATTAAAAGATAAAGGCTCCTTCTGGGAATGTTTTTGGGACAGACTGATGCTAATACAAATGACCAAATTCAATCACTGCTGAGGAAGGACACGTATCATCACTCCCTCCTCCTGCCAGCTATCATTATCCTCTGCAGCCCTGAGCTCATGTGCTGGTTTCAGCTCTCCACACTCGACTCTCACTTAAGCAGTAACTTACTCAGCAACACCTCGTCCTTGCCATGCCCCATCAGCTCTCCCTGCAAGCTGTTTGCTGCTCGTATGGAGCAACACTGCAGAAAAGCAAAGCAGGGTCGGTGAAAGGAGATGGCAGAGGTGGCTGCTGGACAGACAGCTCTTCCTGCTCCCCACACCCTTCTTTCTGCACCCTTCTCTCTACAGAAGGCTGCTGCAAGTGCTCAGCACATCTCTGTTGCTGGAAAATAATGATGATAATTAGCTATAATAACAATAATCTGAATGTAAAGCTGCTCCAGCACTTGGTGCTAATGGATGCTGCTACTAATAGCAGCTTTGCTGGAAGCTGTGTTGGGCTACATGCTGTTTTTTGAATCTCAGGCAAAAGCCTGGACATGTGTGGAGTCCAAGACATGTGCTGGCTGCTAGTGGCTCACACCAGCAACTCGTTAACTGTTGTTAACCCATTGGTCTGGAGTTGTTAGAGCAAAGAAAGCTTCAGTACCTTCTGGAATTTTTTGCTACGAAGAGCTGATGAGATTTGTCTAAGGCTGATGGTCTGCAGAAGGCATGGAAGGGATGAGTGGATGGTTGGACTAGATGATCTTAGTGGTCTTTTCCAACCTTAATGATTTGATTATTCTAATGAAGAAATACAAGGAAAAACTCTCCTAAGGGCTTTCTCTTGCCCACAGATACTATATACAATGCAAAGCTACCGTTGCTTTCCCCTAAATCACCCTCAGGAGTCAATCTCAGTACATGGTCAGAAGCTCCATTATGTGCAGAGCAGCTGATGCCCTCTAGGTCACACCTATATCTTTCGTTACAATCACAGTTTCTCCATTTAAACACAGTTTTAATTTTTCATTTACTCTCCCTGATGCATGCTTATCAATTAGCTAATTAATTCGTTTAATTCTTTAAGAATTACATGCTGTGGAAGATGTACTAAGTTGTCAAAAGCAACTCGTCTGTTAGTACAAGACATTCAGGAAAGACTAATTGACACATACATCAGAGCACTGACTAAACGGTGAAGAACTCAGTATAATGCCTCCTGCCATTACTTCCTTTGTACTTAGGTTCTGGAATTAATTGGTAACTTGATTTTTCCTTCTTAAACAAATGAAAAATAAAACCAAAAAACAACACAACGAAAACAAATGCATACACAGAAAAGGGAAGCATTTGTGGAGAGAGAGCATCCATTGGATTTTCTGTTTATGGTCCAAATGAAATCTGCTTAATCAAATCTCATTAAATGAAAATTAAGAAAATGAACCTACTCTGCAAAGTAGAATTTATCACCATGTCTCAGAGAGGTGATGAAGGAACTCACTCATCTATTTTTAATTGTTGTTTTTAAGGCTCCCTTCTGATTACATAAATTATGAGTAATTTCTACAACTCTGGAAGGAGTTTCTTACATTTGTCAGCACGGCAGCTTTCAAATATCCTATTCTCATAATGGTTATTATATGTTACAAAGTATGTAGGTTAAAATATACAGAATTAAAATGACCACACATTCTCAACTACTTATCCAATCCACATCTTTGGCCACTAACCCTGGATACTCTCAGATGAAGTGTGAATATTCCCCCTCAGTCACTGGTGTTGGATTGCATACTGCCATGGAAAACAATGCAAAACTTTTTAAAGCTTTTTTAAAAACTTTTCTTGACTTCCAGCAATTAAAAAAAGAAAAAAGACAAATTCCAGTGTTCTCCTGGCCACAGTGGTGCTTAAAGTGCTTGCATGATGCTGGAAGAGTGATTTTCCAAAAGGTCTTCTGCTAAAAGAAAAAGGAATAAGTATGGTTCCTCTTCAAATCAATGATATTTACTTGCCTTTAAATATGTAGTGTACTTTACACCTTTACATGACCTTAAGGAATAATTTCGAGGAACAACAGAAAATCCATTTCCATTAGTTTCCAAAGACTCAGAAAGTGTATATGTTGAGGATCACTGCCATAAATTCACCTTTTAGAGTCACCGGGTAACTCAGAATTTATGCAAGTGTAAGTCAGTCAAATAATTCTGTATTTATATGCTCCCTGTCAAGCTCAGGAGAACCATAGCAAAACGCTAAAAATAAAATGCCTGTGCTGTAATTTGCAGAAGATTTAGAGATGGAACTATTCTGATAGCCCAAAATAAAAGGCTTTATGCATAAGAACTCAATTCTTAGGTCTGTACCTAAATCACATATTGATTTAACTCTCTGTAGACAGGTTATATAAGCTTTGGAATTATGTATCCTTGATCAATGTGTTATCGAAATGAATTTCTGGCTGATTTAATCATTTGAGCAAGTGAAGAAGTCACATAAATATCTCTACATTTTACTTTATAGGACAGTTAACCAATTTCTAATCAAATCAAAAGTAAACAGCATTATTTGTTTCCAACAAATATCAATATTAAAATAGTTTTCAAAGAAAGTCTCAAAACAGACATCAAAAATGATAAAACACTATGTATGAAAAGCACACCCATTATGTTGATGTGTGTGTATACAAACATGATGATCAGAGATACAGAAGCAAACACGATATCCCTTTGTAATATCCAGTGATGGAGAGTCCGAGCACTGCATTGAGAAATCGGTTCAAAGTCTCAGACAGATGAGAGAGTTGGATGTGATGGGTGTATCACTCCTCTGAAGTGCTAACCATGGTCCTACACTGCATCACTACTCCTGCACAGTGCGGGACAAATGTCCCACTGCAGAGCAAATGCACCCACCCCAGAACAGGAGGGAAGAGTCACACAGCAATAACGAATGCTCGGACCTACACATGCAGATCTCACAGTGTTTCATTAAACAGAGGAAGTTGCTCTCAGGTTAGAAATAGGGAAACTGAGGCACAGATAAACAAAATGATTCCCTGAAGGGCACGAGGCAAGCTGAACAAATGCCAAGAACGTTTTTCTGCGTGCCCAAACTACCACATGCAAAACTCCTTTCTGGTGTCAGTGGGATTCAAGCTCAAGGACCAACTGACCTCACTTAGAGCTGGCTCAGCTCCAACCATACCACCCTTCTTTTCCCAAAGTTCTAATTTCCTCGTTAATTTGGGGGGCAGTTCCACCAAGAAAATAAAGAAACAAACAAACTCAGTGCTGACGCTTTTCAGGGCAGTAAAAGTCAACACTGACACTGTGCATGGGTCAGTATTGGCAGCAAGGATACAAGCAGGGGGTGCCAATAAGGAGGGAAGCCACTTACCATACAGCACTGCAATGAGCGACACGGGCATGACCAGGATACCCACCAGCATGTCTGCCACCGCCAAGGACATCAGGAAGAAGTTTGTGGCGTTCTGCAACTTCTTCTCCAAGGACACAGCCATAATTACCAGTATATTACCCCCAATGGTAAGCAGGATGACGACCAAGATCAAGAGGGCTGGCCAGTTCTTCTCTCTAATCGACATCCGAGAGATTTCGCCCTTCTCAGAGGCATTAAGAGGATTGGATGTAGGTAAACTCTGATTCAGAGTCAAATTGGTGCTTAAAGACCAAGCCATCAGACCACCGTGCAAACTGAAATCCAGCGTAACAGACACTGTTGTCAAGCTGAGTAATATTCCAGTGCTACTTAAAGTGCTCATCGTCTGGGACTGCTTTTTCTGTCTCTTAACTGTGCCGCAGAGGCGATCCCTTTTCCAAATTGTGGGTCCAAAGCAGATGTTGAACTTCACAAAACCTGAGCCAGGAAATCATTTGATCTGCCATGGTGAATCAGACCTTACAGAAGTCAGCACGGAGCTCCTCTGGTTCCGTTGGGAGCGGTGGAAGGCGACCACTGGCCAACAGCCTCGAGGGACAGTAGACTTTGCAATCTCCAGCTGAATCCCAGGTCCACCATTCTGAAAAGGAAAGAAAAATTGCATTCTTAACTGAAATCACAGTGCACAAAACACCTATTTTTTTTCTTTATCGTCATGCAAGTGACATTCTTACTCTCTCCCTGCTGGCTAGGACGTTCTCCAGACTGCACGTAATTTATCTTATGGATACAGACTATGCCTATAATCATGGGGGAGAGAGGGAGAGAATCACATCAGTGTGCTCTGGCTGGTGAAAAGCTGATTATCACTAATTAAATGTTTTGTGAAATCTGCAAAGGCAAATACGAAGAAGAAAATATGTTTCGGTTGATAGCCACTTCACAGATACTCTGCCGCTGTGTAAAATAGTAATTGCATGAAATTCCAACCAACCCAGGCAGTACAGTCACAGCACAGGGTAAACCACTGCCTCGAGCTGGGAGTGGTTGGATATATTTTGCGTATTTTGAGAAAAAACATAGGTTTGTAAAGCACTCAGGATGAACTTTCCTGTAGAATTAAGACCCCACTTTGTCTTGTTTGGAAACAAATGGTATAGAAAACCCAATATACACCTCCAACCTCTCCAAACAATAAGAAAACGTAAAGGGGATGTGTTCTCAGCTCTGGCTAAATCACATCCTCAGGAACATGACAGTTTTGTCTGCCAATACCGTTCAACAGATGAAAACAGCAGCATTTCATTTCTAGCACATCAGAATCCAGGATCCCAACAACTTGGTGATGTACAGAACAGGACCAAAAGCAAATGTACTCCTCATGGAAGAAGGCCATGAGGTAGAATAAATCAAACAGCATGAAATATCCTCCTGAACTTCTTGTGCAATCCACAGAAAAAGAGCTCTGTCATTACTAAATAAATATATAAAAGCCAGATTTTCATCCTTGAATACATTGTGTTAGAGACGGGTGAGACAGCAATTTGGGATCAAAAGCTAAGTGTAATGTATGGGATTACATGAGATTTTATGTAAAATAAGAAGTGCTCAGAGTCCTATAATAAAATGTTTAACATTCATGGAGGTTTTGGAAACTTACTAATGGGTCTCATGCAGAAAAACATTTCTTAAATGAGCAGTGTGTACAATGAACCCAGATTTGCTTCTGCATTATAGTTAATTACTCCCCAAGGGTCTCTAAACCTCATATTTAGGAAGAAGTTTTTGCACTATGTGCACAGAAAATAATTTTGCAGCTGCACACGCGGATGAATTAACAAGTAATCATTGGGCCATTTATTTTTCCAACATCTCCAGTGTAAAACAAATCTCCAGAAAGTTCCAAAATAACTTGGGTATATTTTTTTCAGAACAAAATTTCTATTAATGGGAATAAGGACTTCATTTAAAAGTCAGCCCATTCACCTGTCTGCTATTCAGAGTGACTCAAATGGAACCATTCCCATTCATGTGCCAATACAGAACAAGCAGAAGAGAGGGAAACCATGAAGGCACCTGAAAAAAGACATTTTCCCATGTGCACTTTAAAGATCTGAAGTGCAATCCCAGGAATAACTGTGTACATGTAGAAGAGAGGTACAGAAAAGAAGCAGTGACACTAACAGGAGCTCTTCCTTACCCTGCAGCCCCCAAACTCTGGATGACATGGATGGAAGATGCTGACCTTGCTCAGGTTTTACTGGCTACAGAATTGCTGCTATTCATCCCAGAACAACATCAGGCTCTCTAGTAGCCAGAATTACCAGAGAGATCAGGATAATTAGAGTGTTCAGAAGCAGTACAGGTTTTATCCAAGACTACAATGGTAAAAATAAATAACGATTTAGAGAAAAAAAGAAAAAAGAAAAAAAAGCATCCTTAAGTCAACAGAGGAAGTATTTCGCCTGTATTCATTCTGACACATGAGAATGTGACAACAGCAATGCTGAAGACAGAGCTCCACCTTCAGAATTATCAACCTTATTGCTCCATTAGTACGTTTAATTTTACTTTTTACATGGATTCTGACTGGAAGTCGTTAGCTTTCTTTTTCATAGCATCACAGTCTCCACAAGTTACATTTCTATGACTAATTCCATCAGCTACAGTCTTCTAGGCCCATTACTGTACCAGAAAAATAATTCACATTTTATTCATGAATTCTGTATATGTTTAAGGAATATCTCCATAATTTTACAATAAAATCTGTGCCTACCACACATTTTTCCACTAGCTAACTTGAAAGCACATATGCTAAATTTTGTGATCATTCATCAGTTTCAATTCAATCTACTAATGACAGCCCTTAAGATGATAATTTAAACGTTGGCCAAAGCTGAATTCCTCATCTTTGACGGAGGTGAGAAGGAAGTAATTTGGGCTTCTCCTTTCTGCCTTTAAGTCCATATTAGTTATAAACCAAAGCTAGAAAACAGTTCTCATTTCCGTTCTATCAAACCCACATGCATTATTTAGGGAAGGAGTTGAGTACACCAACACTTCCAGATATTCCAGAATGAGAAATCAAAGGGAAACCAAAGCTACGGCAGCAAGTAAGTCTGTACTGGTGGGGCACTGGGGGGGTTCACACACCTTTGAGAGGGTGCACCTCTATTACTCCGTTGCTGAAAGGAAAAACAGAAAACAAAAAACAACTTTCTTGGAATGAAATCAATTTTTTTTTTCCATTGAATTAAATGCATTCATCTTCGGCTATTTTACCCTTCAACATTCAGAACAATTTCTTTTTTTTTATTTTTTCCTACAGGAAAACAACCGCCTGCTGAGAAACTTGAGGCGTTCAGCAACCCCCAGCCAGGATCTGGGCTCTCCCAGCCAGACCACAGAGCTGCAGAGCTCCCATAAATCCTTTCTGCTCCAACTCTCTGGGACTCAAAGCTTGAATATCATCAGTACACAGTTAAAACTGGATAAGAAATCAGGGACAGTCATTTAGCTAAAAAAAAAACACACAAAAAAACAGCAGTCTCACACAGACTCAGAAAGGAGAAAATGCTGATGCAGGATGCTCCAAAAGTAATGCCTCCTTGTTTATTTTTTCCATGGAAACTACAATAGATACAAAGAGCACAATAACACAGATCAGTAGAGCACATTCTCAGCTACAAAACGCTATTTTTCAATGCTGTCATCACTGTGAGCTGTGAATTGTCCCCAGCTCATAAAAATCTGCACCAGCAGAGATGCCCCACTGTTGCCACTGCTGAAATGCACCACCCACCCCTCACTGTGCTACATCCACTGGTTTGGCTCCATAAACATTCTGCAAGTGCTGACTTTTTTTTGTTTATGGAGGAATTTAATTCCACCTATGTCAGACACTAATTTGTCAGACTGCCCCTCTGCTGCCATCTTTCACACAGCAACAAAATGTAACGGAATACTGGTGGGAAGGTTCCACCTCTGCTGCCATCCCACCAACATCCGCCTCTGACACTGTGGGTTAACATCATAAAATAGGAGGCATTACTTTCGGAGCACTCCTCCTACATTAACTCATAGAGTATTGTGGTAAAAAAAATAACACACTAGTACCTGATGACCCAAAGTGATGACTTTCAGCGATTCCCTCCTCACAAGGACAATCAGTATTGTCCAGTGCCTCAAAGGCACAAAGGACACGTACGAGTAAACCAGATTTTTCCCTCCTCGTTTTGGTGCTGTAGAATTCACTGAGTCTCATCCGTGTTTCATTGGTAGGGAGATCAACGTCCACAAATTGCTAAAGATCAAACATATTTTTAAGCCAAACTTTTTTTTTTTTCTTTTTTTTTTCTGTGTGTTTGTGTGTGCTCATCCTTGGCTTTGACGGTAGATCTCCATAAGGTTAAAAATAAATCTGAAGTTGATCACACTGAACTGCAAGTACTGTGATTTCTGACGGGAAAACAGTTGCACATAGTTTACAGTTATGTGAGCCAGAGAGTCAGCTGGTGTAAATGGTTATAGCTCCACAAAGATCTTTGCAGAAAGGCAAATAATTTTAAATGATACAACAGGATACAGACTTTATGCTCCGGAAGGCAGATTTAAGGCTTCATTCTTCACCTTTAATTCCATATTCTCCTCTACTTGCATCTTTACCTATTTATTCTTTTTAAAGTGGTGCTAAATTCGTTTCCATTTTTCATCGCAACAGAACTCTGTTTTTAGGCATTTGCAACTAATCTTTCTCCTTTTTGTCACATCACAACCAGCACAACTATCTCTGTGCAGACCTATTCATAAATGGTGTATGAGAGCACAGCAAGTCCAACAGAGACCATCAGCATGGCTAGGGCTGAAGCATCTGAAAGACTGGGTTTAGTTCAGCCCCAGGATTGCTTCAGTCCAAAGAAAAGGCAGAGAACAGATATATTCACTGCCTGGAGCTACTTATGGAGAAGATAGTGGGACTCTTCCAAGAGCTGCACAGCAAAATGAAATTATGTACAACATAAGAAAAAAATAGATTAAGGAAAAAGAAATAATAAATCACAGTGAATGTTCTTAGAGCCACAAACTGGGTCACGGAGAGGTTTTAGGATCTCCATTCTTGGAGATAGCTGACGTGCAGCTGGGGTTACCATAAAGAAACCTGATCCAACTTCGAAGTTAGTCTTGCCTTAAGCACGGAGTTGAACAAGAGACCTCCAAGAGATCACTTCCAGCCTGAATTACTGAACAGTTGGATCAGGAACGTCCTTCTGAAGGGAAAGTGTCCAACCTGGCTGTGCTTTCAGCCACTATCCCAGGATACACACCCTACACTGATCCCTACTCAAGCTGAGGATGAGAATCTCTCTTAGGAAAGAGTCCAGAAATAATCCTGTGTGGCCAAGTACAATCATGAGGTCCCCCATCTCCATAACAGGGGCTTAACATGCTCCTGTCTCATGGCAGAGATGCACACAACAATGCTGTGTCCACACCTGTTCATCTGTGCCCAGAACCTTTGGTTTACCTATAGGAGTTTGGGGAAAGAATGGTTCAAGAGTTTCCTGAGAAGTGGCAATGGGACAGAGTTCTTTTTCCTTTTAGGCACTTGGCTTTGTTAGGGAATCTTCCTGCCTTTTGAAAGCAGAATTTGTGCAAAAGTAGTACGCTTTCACAATCGTTCCAGTGGGAAAAGAAAATCAAAACCTAATGATTGTTCTGCAGATACCTGCTTGAAAATTAACTGAAGGTGCAGTCCAGAGAAGTGCTTACCCCACATTCCAGGCATTTAACTACTTCCCAAAGCTGCTCTTGAGCTGAGGATCACATTACCAACCCCTGATTAGGGCAGGAGCTTTTTTTCCAAAGAAATATCCGATACCATCTCTTCTATTATGCAAGAAATGCTGGATTTTTTCCCAGTAGGCACAGGGGATAGATCCATTTTTAAAATAAAATAAAAAAAAAAAAACATTTAATAAAGCCTCAGGAAAACCTCCTCAAACACAGATCTTGCCACTGTTTTTAATCCCAACACAGAAAATAACTACTAAATTACTTGCAAACTGAAAAAAGCATATTTCATGGTTTTTTCACAGCAAGAGGAAAATGGATTTTCTTAGACACAAGTTCAAGTAATTACATTTTTTAAGGCCATAATAGTGAATCACTACCATTCTGTCCAAAACCAAATAGCATTAATTTCCTTCTCTTCCCTCATACTGAGTCGGGAAGGCCTTCATTTCTTCTTAAGACGTTTCAAGGAAATACAAGCACACAGCAGACATCTTAATCTACCCTCCAGCAGCCAGACTAGCAGCCTTATTTTTTATTTTCCCTTGGTGGAAGAGCACCTGAGAAGGAGGGGGTTTAAGATATTCTGCCACTCCCTGTGATGATAAATTGGCCAAAATACCATAGCAGAATAAATCCAAGACTCATCGTGTACTGTCCTAACTTCGTGGAAAGACTACAAAGTAGTTACTCACATTTTCTATATGGAGATATACTACCAAACTGCTTTGCTTTTTTTCTCCTTCTTTTTTTCCCCCCATTGTTTCAATCTTTTTCCTTTAAAAAAGGAAATATGCCCCCAGAGTTGAAATTCATCTTTGCAAAAAGACCAGATGAACTCCATCTCCTGTGTAGGTATATTACTGGGTGCTATGTTTACTTTCCACTGTGCATAAATTTAACTTAATATTTTTGTTTTGCATCCTCCTTATTGATAAATGACTGAAAGCACTCCATACCAGCACTGAAAGGCCAATCCCTCCTATGGGCATTGACTGATCAGCCCCAGACTGTGTTGAATACATAAGACAATCGTTACCTGTATGTATGTACACGTGGCAGCACACACCTCAATATACACAAGGAAATAAATATTTTTTAGAAGGGCACAAAGTGATCTCAAATGATATTTTTGAGGATATCTCATATTCAATAAAAATAAAACCAACAGCTTCACATTATGGTATATGTTTTGCAATAGAAATAGGGAGCAGCAGTTGATCTGGAGAGGAACATATGAGCGTTCACAAGGCCAGAGCCATGAGTCATGTCATGAATGAACACACATCATAAAGTAAAATATGTGCCCATTTTTGGGAGAATGGCAGTGACTCATCTATTTGTTAATGAGGTCAATTTCTTAAACAAGCAAGAACTGGTTTGATGTTGCATTTGTAGCTTTATTTCCACCCCAAAAATTTGGGCCTTCTGAAAAGCACACCAGTTTTCTATCACTGCTATTCTACTAACAAAAAAACAGGGATTTATTATGCAATAACTTGGGGCACAACCTCAGAGAAGTATTTGTTTTAATCAGTGAGATGTTTTGTGGAGGTCTCCTACCTAAAGCAGCCCCATTTATACATACCATGAGTACACCTTCTGCTGCCAGCACTGCCCGAGCTTCGAGAAATCAGTTTCAAGAAATACATTGCGAGTTGTAATAAAAATTGTCCCTAACAAACTGGAGAACTGTATTTCTTTCCTTCAGGTTATACAGGTTCTGACATGGCCACTTAAAGTATAAGGAATCCAGTGGAACCTAGGAATGTCAGAGGACAAAGGCTATTAAATAATTTAAATAATTCCATAAAGAAATTCCAAAACCAAACAAAACTGAAACACATAAGGACACACAAAGGGAAATGCAAGAACGCAGCTTTTTTTTCTCCTTTTCTAATGTATTTTTTTATGGAGAACTGATCCATACGGACCTGAAAGGGGATGACTGTTAGCACAGCACTTCTCTGATCTAAATATACCACAGATGGATATTTTGGTACATGAAAACTAAGGGAAACCCTAAAAAAAAAAAAAAAAGGAGTAGGTAGAAAAGATGACTCTTAATGACAGGTATGAAAAAAAAAAGACAAAGAACAACATCAGACAGAAATAGTAAAAAGAAAGAACTTATCTGTTTGATGTCTTCAATTAAAGACAAAAAATGAACCACAAAAGTAAAAAGTTCTAAGTCAGTCTTGAACGATGCACAATTTCAGAGCAGGTTTTTACTTTTCAGTTAAATAGATGAAGATACATACACAAAATCCCATCAAATGCTATTTGAGTCTCCCAGATGTGCTTTGTAATGGCCTGGTTTGATATCTTGGGATTTTGTTTGCTTGTTCTCCCATACCCCATTTTCTAGAAAGAAAAAAATGAAAGCACATCTAATTTACATGGACTTCATTAAACCACTTGATACGGTATCACCAGGGAAATTACTGGGTGTCCCCCAAAGAAAATGACAACAGCACGATAGTGAAACCTCCATGGAGATGAAAATGAATTAGCTTTAAAAACTGAATCCTGGATTGGGAACAAGTTGCTTGTTGAGACTGGCAAGGTTTGAGAGTCATTTACTTTTTTTTTTAGTTTTTATATTTAATGAGTCCAGGACAAAACATTTACTTTGGGAATTAAATGTACTTGTGATTCAAAACTGAGAAAGGCTGGAACAACACTCAGGAGAGGCTGGCTGCCTTGGGGGGTGGATGGTGGAGCTTAGTTGGCCATCATTATGAAACCAACAGAGCAGCAAGATCCTCCAAGTTGCGAAAGCACCAGAGATGGCTGTGCTTCATGGCCATGAGGAAGCAGGCCAACATCAGCACACACCCAGGTGCTCAGAAACTGGACAAAGTAAGCGTGGTTGGGCTGCACTTGTCTGGACAAAAGAGTAATCTTGGGTGAAAAAAGGAAAAGGCTCAGCTTGTTCAGCCTAATCAAACTGAGAGCACAATGGGACAACTCATGGAGCTTTCACCAAAGTGAAAGTGATCATCTGCACCACTCCCATGTCCCCATTGCGTTTCTTTCCATGGGCTTCACTGAGGTGTGGTCATAGTCACAAGTCTTGTTTTGTAGTAAGGAGATTTCTCTGGTACAAACAGTGCTGTAATAGCTCAGCAATGCCTCCCATAAAGTGTTCCCAAATTCCAAGTATTCCTGTGCCTTTCTCAGTAAGTTCTGTGTTTGCACTAAAGAACATTTTCTTCTTCAGCTACATCAATCATCTAAATAGCCTTTAGCACCTAAATGATTACACGGTTTTCATGTGCCAGTTTGCTTTCATCCACTCTTCCTTACTCCTACACCATTAAACATCCTTCTCTGCTGCACCCCATCAGCTTCCATCCTTCTCCTTCCCCACCTGCAGCACTGTGGGGTGTCACCTGAGGACCCCACAGCCCTGCCCTCCCATCAGCACTCACCCACTTTACCCCAAGGAGTCTGACCCACAGATACACCCAAAGAGGCCAACAGCACTACTCCCACAGACCAGGATCCCAAATCTAAAGTTTCACTCATTTTACGCTCTCCCTTTCTTCTCTCTCTGATCCGATGTGACCTTAGACACAGATGCAGTCATCTTGTTAGCCTGCTTTCCCTTGGCAGCACTAAATATAGTCAGTTTAATAATTGTTTTTAATTATTATTTATTCTAACTGCAAGGCTTTTTAACTAAATCTTAATAGCTTGTTTGTTTAAACTGCATGTTCTAGTTACTTCACTTCTTTTATTCTAGGTTCCTCCCTCTCCACGGAGAGAAAGAAAAAGTAGACAGAAATCAGCATTACATTTATTAATTAAAAAAAAAAGAAAAAAAAAAAGACTATTAAAAATCTTACATGATTTTATTCCCCAAAATTATGCCAGGGAAAATATATTCCAGTATTAATTAAATTTTCTATTGATTTTCTGAATACAACTTTATAATTTTGAGCTTTTTTCTACTTTTCTTCTTGTTATATAACTTCAGGAAACATCCTACTATCTCATACTCACTGTGAGTTGTATTAAATTATCCTTAGAATGATGCAGTAACTCCATCATGAACAGTAGATCTTTTTCTTCAATTCCCTTCCACCCTTTTAAGAAATCTATCAATTAACGTCAGTTTTTTTTTTTTTGCTTTCAGAGCAGGAGAATGCATGGAGAAGAAAACAGCCAACAGCTCCCTATACTGACCACTTGTGGATGCCTTATTCCCTAGAAACAGGTAACATCTGCCCTTTGCTACTGCTCACAGGGACAGATTCTGAGCCCTTACACTAAAGCAAATCATAAAGATCTTCCATTAAACAAGAAGGCCTAATCACCTGTCTTGTTGGATAGACATCAGTATAGCCTCCCTTGACTTGTACTAAACAAAGGCCAGTGGCACTGGAACATCTTCAGTGGGATCAGAAGCAGGCTCGTTATTTAGAGAAATCATTTAATTTTTAAAGCGTTTGACTATTCTAATAGACATCATCTATGAATGAGTCAGGGTGTGTAATATGCCTGAGGCAAGAAGAAAAAGGTTCATTAACTCTGAGAGAATAGACAGATGGGCACATCGGGGTAGAGCTGTGACAGCTCCCAAATTATGTAAGAAGTGAAGAGCGAGGAGTCGGATGCCACGTGCATGTGTGCAGGAGTCATTTCCATGGGAGCAAATTGCAGTGACACAAGCTGTCATTTACGACATCAGTAAATGAGTCAGGAAAAATGAAGGGAAAGAGACAAAACATAATGGAAAACACTTCAGCTTCCAGCATGACGTGAAATGTAGAGGAGGTCTATGAAACTCAATACAATTTGTATTAATCTGATTCTCGTTATGAACGTGCACATGGAGAAGGACTTCATACAGTTCAGGTACTCTCCCAATATGGTGCATGATGCATGCTGGGACTGCAGCAAAGAAAGCACTCCTCAGGTGTCTGGTGCTGCAAAGGGCTAGTGACATCATTCAAGCATCATTCCAAGCAGCCATTTCCCTTTTCCAAGGAATGCTACCTCTATGTTACATCAAATCTGGGTAACGTTTGCCAGGCACTTCAGCAGTGTTTTCCAGCCAGACTGTGAATGACTGCTGCATTTGGGCCAGTGAATAATGCTGAAAACCAAAGACAGCCATCCTTACGTGAGCAGCTGATGCAGGGAGACCAATATCTCCCTACACAGCCTGTGTGAGTCTGAGCAACAAGGGGGCTGCTCAGATGCATTTTAATAAACTTGACTGAAGAAAAAGAAAAGGAAACTATCAAAACAATTCCTACGTGAATCGGGTAGTGTCTGCATCTTAATAGCTGGAACAAAGGCAGCTGAACTCTAATGGAGTTGCTTTCTCCTGAAAGCGATTATAAAATTTCTTTATCAGCAAGGTAACATCCATGTGAACAGCTCAGAGTTAAGGAATTTAAAATCTATCAATTGTCCTGTGGGTAAAGCACACCTGAAAAAGAAAGAATTCCAGCAGGAGCCAGCCTCCTCTGGTAAGAACAAGCCCTTCACAAGAGGAGAAAGCTCCATCAGAAATGACAGAGCAGCTCCACCACTCCTGGCTTTTCATCTCCCACAGCTTCAGTATCACCACAACCTCAATCTGGATGCTGGTGTACTGCACTATCAGCAAAGAGGAATTTTGCCACTGACTCCAGCGTGCTATAAAGCAGAAGCCCAAAGTCCAGATTTTGGTCTCATTCCCATTATTTGACCACATTTCCTGCACATACCTTTACTGTACTGACAGGCTGACATGTGGAATGATCTCAGAGCGAGCCTGGGTATGTCTGTGCTGTGACAAGACAAACACCTCTTGAGTTCAGACAGTTCAATTATCACTCCCTTTTTTTTTCTTTTCATTTTATAAAACCTCCACTAACCAATAAAACATCGCAGGACTATTCCAGAAAAAGCAGTGTCAGGCCAGCTAGCCTAATATTTTAGGTTACTCTACGCCCAACAGTGAGAAAACTACAAACACATTTTGATAAATGGCAGCACTTGAAAAAGAAGCAATTACGCAAGTTGCATTAATTAAGAGGCAGTAATAGACTCCCATGTGTAGATGAGCTAAAAATTTCATAGAACAATTTTTAAATTACAGTGACATCTTCTTTCTCTCATCCACATCTGACCCTCAAGGAAGAGGCCAATGTGGTAACAAACACAATTCTCAGTTTCCAGTTTTATTACATGAAAGCAGCTCAAACAGCAATTAGAAACACTGGATACTGAGCGAGGCTGAAACCTGCTTCATCCACAGAGGTCAAGAGGAGCACATCCCATCCCACTGATGCTGCTGTGTGTCTTGCTGAGAGCACTCAGGCTGTGGGGCTGAAGCTGCTGCCTTCAAACTTGGAGATGTGGCACAAGCAGTAGGCTTTTTTATAAGTGTTTTACAATAGGGATGGTAGGAATTAGCATAGGATGCCCCAGAGAGGTGGTGGTGCCTTGTCCCTGAAGACACCAAGGTCAGGCTGTATGTGCTCTGAGCACCTGATGGAGCCGTGGGTGTCCCTGCTCAGGGAGTTGGACCAGATGGCCTTTAAGTGTCCCTTCCAACTCAAACAATTCTATGAGCATTAATATGGGGGCTGCACAAAGGAAAGAGAGGGAACTCAGTAGTGCTTATGGACTTGAATGCACAACTATATTTTGCAGGCCCTCTCTCACTAACTCTCAAAAGTAAAACTAACCCATTCCTATTGATACCAGATCCTTGCATAATGACCTTCCACAATCTGCCATCCTCATAACACGAAGCCACGTGAACATCTGGACCTTCAGGAGGAAAAAATTGTATGTGGAGTGTGACCCAAGGCTTGTTTCCAGATTTCCTTAGGCAGAACTAGTTTTTATGCTCGGCTCCGAAATTAACAGATCTCTTACTGTCATTAAAAATAAAATCTTGCCCACATTCTTTATTGTGCAAGGCTGAACTGCCAGAAAACCAAGGTGTTCAGTACAGAATCTGATTTGAAACAGGACTGTGTTCTCTATTGGAGAAAGCCATTCTGGGCAAGACCACCAATAGACAGTGTAATGTTGGTATTGGGCAACACTATGTAAGAATTTTAAAACAGTAATCAAAATAGAACAGAAAACTAAGAATAAAAAAAAAACAAAAACAAAAAACCAACAAAAAACAGACCAAAGAGTTATTCCAGACCAAACCTACCAAGAAACACACCTGGGAAAACCCATCAGCAACACTGCAGCAGGAAGGAAGAGCAGTGGAAGGAAGGCACTCACCAAAGCGTGAGCACCACTCTGCAGTTACAAACCACGGGGACTGAGAGGCAACCAGCAGCCATCAAACACACTGCACAGAAGTACCACTTTGCAGTTCCAGAGCAAAACAGAAGATTTTGAGCATAGCTGCTGCCTCAGAGCGTACATACAGCTGGGAGAGCAGCCGAGATGAAAGATGTTGGAAACCAAACACTTCTAAAACATTGGAGAAACTCACCTCAGTACAACTGATGCAACTGAAGAAGTCTTGCGGTAGTTTGTCTTCCTATAAATAACGAAATATGTTGACCACAAAGATCTCATTTGAGCCAGTGATAAGTGCAAGTTAAGGCATGTTGTAATAAAGCTGTTTAATTGCAGGACAAGTTTTACCAGTGCATGTCATCTGAGGACAAAGAGATCATGTAAGGTTAGAGGATGCCACAGGATCCTTACTAAGCCACAGTAACTTCACCAGATATGGGGCCTGAGCCCCACAAAGTCCAAAGGCAACACTGCCCTGGGAACAGAAGGGAAGAATTCTGGAAGAGAATGTAATCTTGTTTTCACACAGCAAAGCTGTGTGGGAGGACAGACATTGTTCAAGCACATATCTGAGAGAGAAAGCAGAAAAACAACCACCACCGAAATCTAGAGATTGTAACTTCATTCAGGATTCATAAGGCATAACAGCACCAAGCAAACTTTTCATATCTGAGGCCTCTACAGCATTAAATTCACTTAGAGAACTGAAAGACATAATACTTTGTAGTTTCTAGATAAAAGCACCGTTGTAGTCAACGGGGTGTAAAAGGGCTTTATTCTCCCCAAAATATCAAACACTGCAGTGCAGAAACCCCACAACACTGCAAAACTCCGCTCTGAATCAGACGAGCTGATTCATTCAGAAACAAAGTGCTGCGCTTCTCCCCTTGATCCTCCTCAGCAGGCTGCTGCAGCCCACTGAGAACAAAGCTGGTTCTGCTGCTTAACGTGGCAAACGAAATAAAACCTCTTCCTTTGCGAGCTTACAGAAATGGGCACGTCTCACCCAGCAGCCAGCGAGCCACGAGGAGGCAGTGGCAACACCAAGGAGCACAACTGGGAGGGCAGGGTTGGAGAGCTGGGAGGACAGGGCTGAGTTCCCGAGAACTGGAGATATTTTGGTCATTTGCTCATTACCATAATATAACCAAACAGAAAAAAAAAAACAAAAACCCAAACCAACGAGACCTGAGGAAAGCAGGAGTTTACATCAAAGTTGAATAAATCATGCGGATGGCTCCCAAGAGAGAAACAGAGATAGACCAAGCAGCACGAAACGGGGCTGGATATTAACAGATGAAAATGTCGAATAAGCTTTTTTGCAAGGTTGGCTGAAATACAGCACAAAGCTGGAAATTTCATCTTCCTGGTTTTGTTGGTTTTGTTGAACAACATCGTAAATAGTTCCAACAAACACTAAAATACTGTTCACCTTGCTCCCATTTTACTACTATTCAAGTTCTTTTTACTTTGCTTCTCCTGAACTGTAAGAGCAAAGGCCAGTCCTGAATGCACACAACTTATCCACGAGTGAAGCTCTATTCCTCAAAATTTGCCTGGACAAGGAAATGAAGGCCATTTAAAATACATTCCTACCTCTTTTCTTGTTTATTTAGAAGTTCTCTTCACCAATACAAACAGCACAGAGCGTATTTGTGCTGATGCACTTCAATCAGCTATTGAAAACAAAGTCAGGCATCCCCAGGTGTGCTGATTTTTAGGAGCTACAGACTGATTTCTGAGGAACAGCAGCTGAGCACTTCAGGCTCTTCCTCTTCCCCTCCTGTGTTTCAACATACCTCACTGATACCAGCCACAAACCACCCAGGAATTGCTCCTCACCAGGACCATCCCTTATTTTAAGGAGATTTTTTGATGCTTTTAATGGCTTCCACAAATACTGAGCTCTGAGCTATTTCCTGAGATGCACAATTACTAAAACCCTGCCTAGACCATTGAAAAGCCAGGTTTTTTCCCAGTTTACAGCTCAGGCTGAAGGCAGTAAGTTCATCTGTACGTATGTCCAAGCAGTTTGTAAGGGAGCACATTCCCTTTTCTGCCTTAGTGCTAAAGATCACACTGAGCTGGGCAGGAAGGAACCATCACAGCTGCACCATCACGATCCCCTCTATACAGACCCTCACATCACTTCACTAGAAGAATGGAAGAATCCTCCTGTAGTTTGTTTTGTGTGTTTGTGTGTTCTTTCCCCTCAGCCCTCCTGCTGCCATTATTTTCCAGCCATCACAGATCTCTGCCACAAACTGCTGTTATATGCTCTATTCCTGGAAGAGGGTTTGGGCAGAATTCAGAGGTGAGCGTTGTCTTCCTATGTGACAGAAAACAGAATTTTGTATCTTTTCCTTCCCAGTGCTGGCTGTATCCCAGGGTACCACCAGTCTCCTTCCACTGCACAGGCACTGTGACTTACATCCATAGTTCACAGCACAGTTACAGACAGAAATACTTACAACCAGGGAACGTTCTCACAGTGTGTTCCTGCAGCACAGCTGAGCATCCTCAGCTGCAAAGATGATGCTGCAAAGTGGCAGCAAAGCTTGCAGCAGCTCAGGGCACACCTGAAATTGGAGCTAAACCACTCAGAGCCTGTCCAACAGGTTGCATTGCTGGTGGGGTTATATTTACGTGTACTAAGATGTATTTACCAGGCTTCCAGGGAGAAAGCAGAAGCAGGAACAAGTAATTGCTGGCTTCTCAAATACAAAAGGGTTCTGTTCTGCTATGTCCACTTAACGACTAGCAGAGGCTGTTTATTCTCTCATATGCTCCTTGGTCATTAAGGCTGTCTTGCGTATGCTGGAAGAAAATGAATCTGCTTTATCTTGACACCTCTGATAAATTCTGGCAATCCTGTTTTCTTGTTCTGCTTGCAGCTGCTGAGATGCAATGAAAAGAATACTTACTTCTGAAGTTAGGTGGAAATTTTTCCACAAAGCATTTTTTTTTGTGCGTGCCAAAAAAGGTGTTACACCTACACAGGTGGGTTTTTTCTTGTGGATGTTTTTTTGTTGATTTTTTTTTTCTTTTTGGAGGAGGAGAGGAGGGGAATAATTTTGATGCGTTCCTCAATGTAAAGCGCTGGCAAAACATATACAAAAGATTTGATTCATACAATGTGAATGCAAGTATAATCCTAAAGCTTGAGGTTGTTTTGGCTTTTTTTTTCATTTTACTGAAGCAAAAAAAAAAAAATCAGATTGGAAACCATATAGATAGCAAAGATTTCAAGGCATCAAAATGGTTCCCTTGGCCCACACTAGTTTCCTGATTAGAACTTTACCTTACATAGGGTTGTGTTGTTTGGGGGATTTTTATTTTTGTTTAGTATTTTTATGCTTTCCGAGATGGAAAAATAACCCTGGATTCCTGAGTGACAGCTGTGTGCTGGAAAAGCTGCTTTCCATCCTGCGCCATGTTCTTAGGCCACCAGCAAAAGAGAGAGACACCGTGCTGCTCTCTGGATCCAACACCTTTTTTTCTCCCATACTAGTACAAAAATGTGCAAACAGCAACCTCATGGAACAGAGATTCTTCGTTTTTCTCTTCCTAATGAACTTCACTACTACACTACCAGGGATGCTAAAAAATCCCTCTTCTTTGGCTGGCACCCATCTCTGCAAACTCTGTCACAACAATCTCCAAACAGTCTCTTCAGCAACTGCCCCACACAGGAAAACATATTTTTTCTAATTAGTCAAAAATTCTAACTCCATGTTTGATGAGCATAATTTGATCTTTTTTTTTTTACTCATTAACTACTTGAGTTTACTTATTAACATTTGTTTTAAGAAATCAATGAATTAGCTTCCAGTAGTGCAATAGCTCTGCTGCTCTGGTGAGAGGATGCTTGTTGGTGTGGTAGGTGGGCACATGACCAGGGGAGGTGATGTGGTCCAGGTCCATCTCAAATATCATCCAAATGCCAAAGGGATGGATTGGCTCTGAGCTCCCCAGATGACTTTGGGCAAGTCAACCTATTTTCCTTTTGAAATATATTTAGGTTGGTCAGGCCGTGAACTGTTTGGAGCATGGATTAAACAAAACAGTGAATGTTGGAAGGATGAGAAGAAATTGCCCCAAGTTGTGCCATGGTAGGGGTCAGGCTGGGAATAAGGAAGTAAAGAGGGTGAGCACAGGCTGCCCAGGGAGGTGTTACAGAACTGTGGGGATGGTTTAGTGGGCAATACTGGTTGTAGGTGGTTGGTTGGGCCAGATGATCTTAGAGGTCTTTTCCAGCCTTAATGATTCTGTGAATCTAAGGGACCTCCCCTTGCTCAAGCAAGAACACCTACAGCAGTTGCCCAGAACTCCTCTTATTTCTCCTCCTTCAGTTCCTCTGTGCTTAATAGAGTGCTCATCAGAACAGAACACCAAAGTCATCATTGCAGTAACAGTCGCTGACACCTTGAAGAGCAGAGCTGGCAGGGAGCAAAGGTGTCAGCTCTTGGCAAACACATACCTGATGCTGTGTTGGTAAAGCAGAGCTCTCAGTATGAGTAAGAAATGTAAAAAAATCATGCCTTAGTAGGGCATAATGCCAGGGTTACTGATGTTAAGCTCCTGCAGGGCCCTGAGAAGCAAGAAATCTGCTGGAAAAAGCTCAGTCTTCTGGGATAAAACTAGATGAGACTGATTCCTAGATAGGAGCCATTCAATGAAGCAGAAGGCCATGATTTATTCAGTAACAAACAGGTTTTCAAACAGTGTTGCAGATGCTGAATGTGCAGGCACAAGCATCTGCCTAGCTTCAGTTATAAAATACATGATCTACTGTAGGGCTCTGCATCCCTCCCTGTCCAAACCAACCCAGGACACTTAAGACATCGTGGAGTAGCTGCAGAGTATGGGAAAATCCCTTTTTTGAAATGCAGATTGTGTCCCAGGAGCTCACAGAAGGAAAGATATCATCAGAAAACAATTTTCTCTAAACAACTCTTCAGTCTGGTTAAAAAAAAAATAAAAATAAATCTCACTATTCTTCCTGTTGGTTGAAATTAGAGAAGTTAATATGTTCAAAGATTCTGTTAAAAGTGAATAGATGCAAGGCTTCATGAACAGGTTGCCCAAATTGGGGGTGGGTGCCCCATCCCTGGAGGCTCTCAAGGTCGGGCTGGGTGGGCTATGAGCACCTGATGGAGCTGTAGACCTCCCTGTTTGGTGCAGGGAGTTGGATCTGATGGCCTTTAAGGGTTCCCTCCAACTCCAAACAATTCTAGGATTCCCTGTTTTCTCAGGCTCCTAGGGACCGTATCTCATAGCATTCTGGAGATCCAAGATCCATCTGGACGCTTACCTGTGCAACCTGGGTTAGGGAGCTGCTTTGCCGGGGGGGTTGGACTCGATGATCTCTAGAGATCTCTTCCAACCCCTACAGTTCTGTGATCTCTGGGTGAGTACCTCCATATTGAGTATTCCCCAAGTCCTTTTACATCTCCAGCTGGTATTTGCTGCAGAGCTTTGGATATGCAGAAATGTGTGAAACTCACAGAAAACCGCTGGGCTCCAGCACCAGCTCTCTGCTATTTGCTAACTGACATTTTTGCTTTACAGCAAAGGAGTTTAACAAAAGTAACTTCTTGTTATCAGCTTTAACACATTCAAGAAGCCTTAAAGGAAAAAAAAAAAAAGGTGAATGACAAAAAAGTAGCTAGCCGAAAAAAATAAGCCTAAGTTTCCAATGTTTTATAAGTTGGTTTCAGATGAATAGAAGGATAAACTTCTGCAAGAAATTCTCTATAAACTGTAGTATCAGTCTGCATGAGACTGGGGAGCTTTTGTTATTTCTGCATTTGGTAGATTCAGGCATAACAATTCCTAAAGTCCTTTGGCTTTTACAAGCAGCTATGACAGACAGCCTCTAAATGCTGTGCTTTTAATGACAACCATGATTGACAGCCCCTTAGTAGATGGCCCAGGCAGCCTAACAACATTATTGTTCTCGAGTAATTACCTGATAATTTTTTTTCAATGTGTTGCAGTTAGTTATGGTTCAACTAAGGAAGAGTCCTCAGAACTTTTTGAAAGTTTATTTAGCTTGCATTGATTTCTGCCTTGCCTTTCTGACTCTGTGGCAGTGCTGGGATTATAGACATCATTGCCCAAGGTGTATTATAGAATCACAGAATTGCTCAGGTTGGAAAAGACCTCCAAGATCATCAAGTTGAACTGCTACCAAACCATACTGCCCTAACTCTTCACAACCCACTGCTAAATCATCTCCCTGAGCACCACATCCAGAGGGATTTTAAACACAGTTGGGGATGGTGACTCGACCACCTCTCTGGGGAGCCCGTTCCAGTGCTTAACGACCATTTCTGTAAAGAAGTTTTTCCTTACATCCAACCTAAACCTCCCCCTGGAGCAACTTGAAGCCATTTTCCAGTCATCTGTCAACGGTGAGAAGAGACCAACCCTGTTCTTGCTGCAATCACCTTTCAGTTATTTGAAGAAAGCAATAAGGGCTCCCCTCAGCTTCCTCTTCCCCAGACCAAACAGTCCCAGTTCCTTCAGTCATTCCTAGGCCATATTCTCCAAGACCTTCACAGCCTTGTTGTCCTTCTTTGGACCTGCTCCAGCACTTCCATGGCCTTTCTTTACTGAGGTGCCCAAAACTGAACACAGTACACGAGATGAGGCCCCACCAGTGCTGAGTACAGCGGGAGGATGACTTCCCTAGTGCTGCTCACAACACCATTCCTGATCCAGGCCAGGATGCCATTGGCCTTCTTGGCCACCTGGACACACTGCTGGCTCATATTCAGCCAACTGTCCATCAGTACACCAAGGTCCCTTTCCATCAGGCACCTTTCCAGCAACTCCTCCCCAAGCCTGTAGGGTTGCCTGGGGTTGCTGTGACCAAAATGCAAGACCCAACACTTGGCCCTATTGAAGCTCATTCAGTTTACCTTGGCCCATTGACGCAGTCTATCCAGGTCCCTCTGTAGTGCCTTTCTACCCTCCTGCAGATCAACACTCCCTCCCATCTTGGTGTTGTCTGCAATCTGCCAGTCTACTTGTAATTGATGCTTTCCATGGAAAATTGCACATTCAAAAGCCCAAATGTGTGACAATCCACATATATTTATTGTCATTTTGGCATTTATCACTCACACAGGTTTTGTACAAAAAGAAATGTTTCTTCACTTAACAGTCCCTAGAGCATCACAATACAGCAAGTAGTTTGCATACATCCAAGGCCAGAGGCTTGCGTAGGATTATGCATACATCTGAGCTCAGTTCAGCACAGTTTATTACTTCCAAGCTTCTCCAGACGGCAGCTTGTTTAACTTGTGCTGAAAATGATAATTGAGACATCCTATGTTGCAGAAAGATCATTCTCAAGAATACTCAGCTAGGGGACTGACTCGTGGGAATCACTAACAGAAAATCCTGACCCATTAAGGTCGACTCTTTGAATATTTTCTGCTGCTGAAAAATAAAATTAATGACATTCTTCCTACGTGGAGCAAATCAACCCCAGCACTGTCTACTAGAGAATGACAATCCTAGTTAGAAAGTGGTCAACTATTTTACCCCTGTACTCAGCATAAATCGAATCCAACATTCTCCTGAAATTTGAAAGTGCACCTTTTCCATCTCTGTCTTGATTTTCAAATAGAAAAGAATCAGCCAGGATGGATAAATAAAATCCTCCTTTTTCTCAGTTCTCTAGTTGAGAAATATTCAAGAATCCTTTGGATCTTTGCACACCTACAAAGCTGAATTTGGAAGACAGGTTTGCAGTTGAAATTGTTACTCCCAAATCAAACTGGGAATGAGAATGCTTAGCCTGAGGTTTTCAAGTATTTCCAGTTTGATGCTGCTGTAGGAGACAGCTGAGTGTCTTCCTGAGAGCTTTTGAAACCAGAACTGAAGGTCTTTGGCATTGTTTTATAGTTCACCTGTTTCAACAACTGGTCTGAAGCTTGGCTTCTGCACTAATGTCCATTGTACATCAGTAACCATGCTATAGAATTAGGGCTTGGATTTGCATACAGAATATCATGGGTTTTTTTATCACATTTACTGCAAATGAAAGCAAGTACACAATGCACAGATTGTATAGCCAAATGGGCTAATTTCACTCATAACCATTTGTTCACACAGATTTAGGGGCTATGCTGGGGCCAACTGAACAGTTGGGCCTTCATTCTTCCTTAATTTGATTTCCGGCACTTCTGAATTTTATCAGCTTATTTATAGAACCGGCCATTTCAATAATGCATTATCCATGGCCACCCCAATTCCTAACGATCCAAAAAGCCAGTTTCTTTGTTGAATACTTTTCACTTATTAAAAACGCACTGGGCATTTCCTAGAAGTCAGTTTGGGGTTGATAGGCTGTGTGCAGAACGACAGTGAGGCAATGAATCGTTGCAATGGTGATGCGCTGTCTCACTACAGATGGAGAGGAAACTACTCATTGCATGCCAGATGAGAAGCAGAGGGCCAAAAATCAAAGGATCATAGAATCACAGAATTATCAAGGTTGGAAAAGACCTCCAAGATCATCTAGTCCCACTTGCCCACCTACCACCAATATTGCCTATTAAATAGTGTTTCACATGTCCACGGTTCTCCACGGAGACACTCCACTTCCCTGGCAGCCCGTGCTGGTGGCCCGACCACTCTTTCAGAGAAGAAGCTTTTCCTAACACCCAACCAGGAATTAATTTACCCATTTCACAGCTTTGTAAAGTAATTTTTCTGCCTTGATCCATGGATTTTATGTGGATGACAGCTTCGGGTTATTTTCTTGTATTTCCCTCTGCACAAACACATGGCACCAAGTCCCAACAGCAGCAGCGCAAGAGCCCCCACCTTGCTAGCACACCCCAGGCTCTCTGCTTGAAGGAGTTTATCATTTATGGGACAGATAACGTAGAAGAGGACGTGTGAATATGCACAGTTTTAACACTGCACCTCTGGACCCAGCCAGCCACGAGAACCAAGAAAGAAGTTTCAAGGAAAAGGAGAGCAGCTCAATTCCACAGCAACGTGTGGGAAACAGCCACTGAAAAAACAGCCGAGTGCACTTCCAAACTGGCACGGATGCTGGTATGCAGACAGTAACATTCCCTCAGGGCGGAGCAGTCTTCTGTGGATCCAGAACTTTTATAAATCTCTAAAGCAAATGGAACCCTTCTGCTGCTTTACACGAGACTCCCACGCATTTCCCCAGCACAGACCACATCTTGCCAGGTACCCTGTCTCATGTATCCTGTCCTTACGGTACTTCTAAGATGCAGAGTTAGACTTAGAGTAATTCTGCTGCATGGAAAAGTAAGACGAAAAACATATTTGATGTATTTTTAGGCTGAGAAGTGTGGAAAAGAAGTCACACAAACAGCCAGCTCTTCACAGACCACCAGGTGTCCACAAACAAGCCAAAGAAAATCCTGCATATGGAAGAGTGTTAGCACCATCTCACAACAGCTCATATCAAACAGCTCCGTAACTGCAGCATGTGCTGTACTAGATACGTTCAGCTAAGGCAAATTAACGCTCAGTTTTGATGTTGCTTTTCTGCAGTGGGTGGGAAACCTTCCCCCCCCCTCTGGCTTTTGGTGGGTTTCGGTTCATTTGCCTCATCTCTTTCCAATCCCATTAGACCCAGATGGAACTCCAGAGAACAATCAATTAGATAAATTTATTATTTCTTACTAGACACAAGTTAATGATTCATCTATGCTTATTCAATGTGTTCACGGTCCCATAGCAGCTTTGATGACCCTCAGTTTCGCTCCAAATTTACAACAGAGAAATATTTAGTGCTGTTTTATATCCCACTGTGGGGGAAATATCGAGTCCTGTCACCTGAGGTAGTCTTAAATCTTGATTAAGTTACTTTTGTTCTCTTAATTATCACTTTACCAGCAGATGCACTTCCAGCATCCTCTTCGCATTCATATTTTCTTATGATTACATCCTATTTTCTTACAATTACATCCTAAAACCAAATGCTAATTCAGATTTATCTAATTTCCAATTTCACTTATTCTTTATCAGATGATCTACATCAGTTTCATTTCGAATTATCAGATTAGTTAAACATGACAGACTTTTCTATTAGAAACATTTATCTATCTGAAAATGAAATATACACTAAAAGTAAAAAATATCCTAAACTCCAATCTTTGTTCAAGGTCAGAATCTGTTACTAATACATTCTTAATTATTCTACCCATTTGGTTTTAATTCAAAATTAATAAAATAAGGATAGAGAAAGCAAATTGTATTACTGAATACAACAGACCCTGCAAAATTACACGAAAGATTTTAACTTTCCAGAGACAGAGCTAAAACCAGGCCAGGCTCCTGTTTTCAGGGATTAAATGAAATATGAATACCTCTGAATGGGATGGATATGTGGTCACACCAGCTGGGCAAATCAGCTTCATTAGATCCTGAGAGCTTCTTAACATTGTATTTAAAAAAGTGCATTTGTATTAATGAAAGAAAATACACATATGTAACCTAGATAATACGTGATGTCTGGTCCTCATTGATGCACTCCCAGCCTTAAAAAGGCAACTCAGTCATGGTTCCTCCTTCAGCACTTAACATCTGCCCTTACACTTTCCAACCATCCACAGAAGGGAAAGCAGTGAAATAATGGCATCTTCTGACACCATGTCTTTGAAGCAACATCTCTCCACTTTTACAGGTTTCCCAAATTTGAAACAGCCCTTCCAAGAATGGAACCATAGAACCACTGAAACATTTGAGCTGGAGGGAACAGAACGGGGAACCCACAGCTCCATCAGGTGCTCAAAGCTCATCCAGCCTGAGAGCCTCCAGCGATGGAGAACCACCACCTCTCTGGGCAATCTGTGCCACAGCCTCCTCACCCTTACTGCAAACAACTTTTTCCTTATATCCAGTTTAAATCTGCCCCTCTTCAGTTTGAATTCATTTCCCACTTTCCTATCACAGCACAACTGGGCAGTAAAGCACCTCAGCTCAAGAGCTAGCAGCTCGTGCTGTTAGTTTGGTGCCTCCCATCTCATTCCCATGCTGCATATCACTCGTACCCAAGGACGATTTGTTCCACAGGGAAAATCATGCCACTTGCTCTCTGTATGTTAGCACCGACTCTCTGTTTTGGTTTCACCAAGCAAAGCCAAGTACTTGGGGTCTTTCAGTCACCCTAAATCCTGTCAGTGTTAACAACAGAAACACACTGCTATTTTGGTTTTGATTTTGTTTTGTTTTGTTTTGTTTTGTGGGCCATTTTCCTAGCCTGAGGATTTTGGGACCATTTCAGCAAAGTGGGAAAGAATGGAGCAATGACATTATTTTTGTCCCATTTCCAGGCAGAGTGGCTGAGTGCCAGTTCTCCGAATTTTTCTGAGAAGCCAATTGATCCGTGCTTGTCTCAAGTCCCAGCATCCTTGTGAGAAGCTGTCAGAGGGCAGCCAAAATAGTACAATTGCTTCACCTGCTTCCAAATGCTGAGATAAAAGACCACTCACTTTCAATCACAAACCCAGGGAACTGTCGCGGTGCAAACAGCCTTCCCTGAAATTCAGATTGCACCCAGAAGTTCAGGAGTCTGTTAGTCACTGCTGTAAATCAGCATGGTTTATCAATTCATCTCTTCATCTTAATGAAGCTCTGATGCTTTTCCGTCAGCCTGAGGACCTATGGGAAGGTTTAATCCAGTTGTGTTGAGTTGTGTGGAAAGAACCCCTTTGGGGTTTGCTTCAGCTCTGACTTGGAGCTGTCCTGTGGGTAATGTGACCAACTCGCCACTCACACCCAGACAGTGTCAGGAGCCATGCCAACTGGTAGAAACACAGGGAAGAAAGAACTCAAAACAGCACAGCCTGGACTTCTTTTATTTTTGCAGTCCTAGAAAACAGTCTAGAAAAGTCTTAGAGTTTGTGTCAGATAGAGAAATGAGGCTATCACTTAGACACATTCTTTCTTCAGCTGAACTAGTTCACCTGCTCTTATTTCAAAGCATCCTTAAGACACCAATATATTGGTTATCTTCACAGGAAGAAAAAGAATATCTACGAAAATAGTGACAGCTAATTAAGCAGGACCCCATTACAAGTGCTTACAAAGCAATTCAATTACCTAAGGTCTCTCAGACAGCCTTTCAGCCACACAACGTCTGTATGACACCAGTAAACACACATATATTCTTTTCACCAACAGAAAAATCCAGAAATAGTATCCTGCAAATAAAATGGGAGAGGAATGGTTGAGGAAATGACACACCACAGCTGGGTTCATTGCTGTTGTCTCACCCCAAGTTTTTGCTCAAGCACACAAGCAAAACATCCCCTTTTTATGTACGCTGAGCTCTGAAACTGCTCTACTTGCCAGACTAGAAGCAGTAAAAAAAAAGCAGAAAATAAAGAGAGATGATAAAATTAAGATAGCCAGGAACGTATTTCACAGAACTTTCATGCTTCATTGCTACTACATCAGATACCCGTGGGCAGATTTGCACTGGCTACTTATCATGCCTCGAATTCATCACTTGAAAGCAAGCTGTAGCAGATCACTAGGCCAGCTTCTTTTTTCTCTTCCAGATGGGTTATTCACTGTCCAATTAGTGAGTTGAATCTGTTCACTAATGGGTTCAATGATTGCAAGAACTAACACAAAAGAAGTGTCGGGCTGATACAGATTATAATGAAAGCCAGTAGGGAAACCAGAGCAGCACAACTTCTTTCAAGAGAAATAAGTTGCTCAGTGCCTGAGCAGAGCTCTGCTCACCCTATGCATCTTCAGCATTAAGTTGAATACTGTTGCTGTCCTATGCACCCAATGGGGAAATACCACAGAGATACACTCCATAGCTGCCTGGCACAATCTAAGCTAGATGTGTGAATTTCAGCACTGTGAATGCCTGCAAAACATATGATAGCTCAAGGACCCTTTCTACTGTGAATTTAAAGCAGTTATACTATCTGAGACAGTTTCTTTGATGCAAATAACTGAATTCAAATTAAAAACAACAACCAGTAGACAGAAGGCTAAGCATCTCTGCCCAAGGCAGAAGAATGAATATATTAACTAAAGGATAAGGTGAAAAACATCAAACCTCAGGAAATCCATTTGCTTCAAAAACACATTAAGACTGTCAACAGTTTGGCTTGGATGTTCACCGCAGAGTACACAAAACAAAATCGTTAAGAGTGCTGCAGTATGCAATAAAAATGGCCTTTAACACAAGCAGTAGCAGAAGAGAGAGGTAAGCTACCTGGCCAGCAGCTAAATCAAAGAATTCCTGAGATGGAAACCCAATTTTGCTGTTGATGTGTCTGGACTGCAGCATTTCTTCTGGCATGAGGAAGTCCAGTTGATCCTGCTGCATATAATCTTGACCACTGTTCTTATTTTCTCCATCATGTATGTACACACACAGCACATTCCATTCTCACAGGTTCCCCATGATGGACAGGACATCTCTGGGCTCAGTGGGCCATCACTGCCTACAGAGCTTCACATCAGCAGAGTAAAGAAAAAGTAGGTAGATACATTAGTATTTCAGGACAAAAGTTACTTGTTCTACAACATGAAAGTAAGAATGAATCAAGGCCTAAGCAAAAATGCAATGGGTTCTGAATTGATAAAATAATGATTTTTCTAAGCAAGAGAAGAAAAAAAAATATCTGCTCAGTGGTATAGAATGTTACTAAATTAGAGGTAAGAGGTGCATTCAGAAGCAATTTATGCAGGTAAAAGTGACATAATCCACAGTAAAAGCAGGCACAATTTATATGGTATCTGAACTATTATGCTCATTACAGCAGTACACTCTACTGGCTGCCTGAATAACACACTTATCTCCCCAGAAAATTCAATGAATAATTGCCTATCTCTAAGATTTTACGTTTGCCTCTGAAACACTAGGAGCAGCCACCACCAGTGACATGATAAATACTTTAGTAGGAGTCAGATGGAAGGGACCTTTAAAGGTTACCTAGTCCAACTCCCCTGCACTGAACAGGGACACCCACAGCTCCAGAAGCACTCAGAGCCCACCCATCCTGACCTTGGGTGTCTCTAAGGACAGGACATCCACCACCTCCCTGGGCAACCTGTGCCAGTAGTACTTCTTCAAAAAGACATGGCTAAAAATATTGGACTCATTGCCACAGAATGTCATGAACACAAAGTTTTAGATGAGTTAAAAAGCAGTTAAACAAAATAACAAACAAAAAAAATCCATTTGAGGCTATTAAACAGGATAAGACCAGATTTGGCTTAGGAAATCCCTAAGCAGAAATCACTGGAGCCTGGGAGATTACTGGGGTGAGCTCTGTGTGTCTGCCCTTGGCCTGGCCTTCCTCCTTTTACAGGTCCCTGCTGGAAACAGGATGCTGGGCTGGATGGACACTGGGGCTGACCCAGCAGTTACACTTGAACGCCAAGAGCCCACGAGAGATGAGTGAATTGATGTTGTGCTTCTTTAATATGCAAACAGCCAGAAAGATTTAGTTTTTGTATACATGGCCTAATGAAGTCACGGGAAATGAGCGTCTGCTACATCAGGGCAGAGTTCACCACAGCTGAGAATATAAGCACACTGTGGACATTTAAATTTCATCTTCAGAGCAGCGTTTCTCTACAACATCCAATCTGTTGTGCAAAAAATGTCACCTGCAGAAATCAGTACACGCAGCAGATGAGAGCTTCAGGGGGAGGGTGGGGTGGATTGTTTTCATTTGTTTATTTAAAAGAAAATCAGCTTATTGAAACCAAAACAAATGAGAGTCCTCAACCACAAAATTAGATTCCCTCCCTTCCAAGGAACTACCAGGTTTGTCTCCCAACAAGAGGAAAAAGTCCAAATTCTCAATCTAAATCTAACAAAGGATGCTTGGAGAACACAAGAAGCAGATCGAGCTATATTGGAAATCTATTGTGATCAGTGCCATGGGAAACAGCTCAGACTGTGCACTACAGAATTTGGCTCCCTTAAAAAGGGTTGGAAAAAGAAGGACAATCTATACTGTTTTGTTGGGTCCCCCCCTCCCCCTCTGCTCTACAAATTTGACTCCTTCAGTTCCTATCTTCCCCACTGTTTACTGCTTTAGTGACCTTGCAGAAAATAGATAGAGATCATAAAAGCAGAATACTAAAAGGATTAATGGTTTTATTATCCTACTATTGGAAGCTGATTAAAAGCACATTCCCTTTCACAGACTACTCTGGGCGTTAACACCCTCAGCTCTCCTACGAAAGGTCACTGGGGGGATATTAAATGAAGCTTCAGGTATTGAATCCACTTCCAGACCTGGTGTCTTTCAGACCTTGTGTATAGGTCAGAGGGAATTGTCTCTCTCTAGCCCAGGAGTCCTTTCTTACCCTTACTAAGATACAACAATAACAACATAAACTTTAATGAGAAAATGTTGCTGGCCTGCTAAAGAGCCAAGGAACTGTGGTGGGTGATGGATATTGCTCAAGTAGCTGTGACTTTCACTGCAGGATGTCAGACAGATGTCTTGTTTGTGATTGTTCCAATAAGCCACTCTGCAGGGCTACACTGAAGAAATGCATGAGCTGGCTCAGTCCCTACTGCATTCATTCGGAGGGGCAACATGAAGCCAAAATAACTGTGAGAACCCCTCTGCACCATACTATCACATTGCCAGACTAAGGTCATTTTATGAGGTGTGAAGATAAGGTTTTCAGTATTTTCTCATGATAATAGCAAGCCATCTTCCAATGTAGTGTTTTAGGTCTCTACCAGCTGCTTCGGCATATGACATGCTCTCTTAAGTCTCCTCCTCTCATATTGACCTGGCAGCAAACCCTGATTACTTTCAACTTGAAATAGATTCTCCATAAGCCAGAAATAGGTCAGACAAGAAAAATGTATTATCATAGGACCATTTGAGTTTGAAGGGACACTTAAAGGTCAGCTAGTCCAATTGCAATGAAGAGGGACACCTACAGCTCCATCAGGTGCTCAGAGCCTGGTCCAGGCTGACCTTGGATGTCTCCAAGGACAGGGCTTCCAACCACTTCTCCAAACAATCTGTTCCAGGGCCTCACCACCCTCATTGTACATGAATTTCTTCCTTATATCCAATCTAAATCACTCCTTTTTTTCATTTGGAATCATTGCCCTATATGCTGCAGGTCTCCTCACCCTGTAAAAAGTACCCATTGCAACACCAATATATATAAGAATAGGTTAAGGAGGTCAGCACCCAAAGTACCCAGCAGTCTTACTGCGTAGTCACACTAGCCTTGGAATAAACTAGTTATTATTTCATATCTGTTTATGCTATTAATTCATATGTCAGAACTCCAGGGCAATATGGTATTTATGTGAGGATAAAAGCAGAATGCCAAATGGACACAAATAACCCACAGTAGCTGAAGCTATTTTCTCTCATCCCATCTACCTCTACTCTTATGCATCACTGCTTTTATGGAAGAATCCCCCACAAGGTTACAGAGCACCATGAGTCAGTGTCACCCCTCGAAATAAAACAAGGTGAGGGTCAGCTGTTTTCCTGCCGTTATTGGCCCAAAGAAGTGAAAGAGTCTTATGTGCTAACAGTCATTACGCAACGGAGATAACCCATCCTTCTGCAGTCATTCGTGGGTGTCAGGAGAAGCTAAGAATAAAATAGGAAAAGCCTCCTGAAAGATCTGCAAGGATGCGAGCTGGAAGTGTTGCTACTGAAAGAAACGTCCTCAGGACAGAGTCTGCATACCCTCATTTAACACTTAAAACATACGCTTATGCAACCTAGGTTGGATGACTGCAGATCATCATCACATATGGCAGTTAAAATTACTGATTAACCTAATCAGGAGGTGTTAAATTAAGCAGGGGAGAGTAGATGTTAGTAACAATTGTTACATTTCTGTTCGTATAGGATGTGCTAGAGATGCTAAGCTTTAGCAAATAGGTAGGTTCCCCTTCCTGCTCATTACAGGGAGTTATGAAGCAAATTGAAGCATTTGAAATCCTGCTTATCCACAAGCTGGATAAATTAGGGATTTATATTTTTTTTATAGCTTGTCTCAAAGGAGATAGAAAAATATGCAAGCATATCCTACAAAGAGAGGAGGCCAGCATTAGACCCCAGTCAGGAGGAGAGCTGGTCCATAAAAAGAAAGAAGCTAATTAGGACATAATTGGGCATTCCTAGTTAGAAGATATTAGGGAGAAAAGAAAGGAGAGAAAGAACAAGATTGTCTAACAATGAGCAATCTCCATTGCAGAGGATAGGACGAGTCTTACACTGTTTGGATGAGATGATTGGCAGCATAGAAACCAAATTAGTACCTAAACATTATGTACAAGTTAGGATTCAGCAAGAATTACTCTCTCTTCTGAGGAATGCAGAGTGAGTTTGTTATCATGATCTTCAGGATAAACACAATTGTTCTGGTTTTGGTCCCACTTGTGCTAAGCTCAACAGAACAGCAGCCACACAAATACTTAGGGAACAAGATTAGATTCAAGCCCAGCAAACAAAGAGTCTTATCAAATGAAAATCTGACCTTCACGCTGTTGTATCTGAGATTCTGCAAATGGAAAAATGGTGTCTTGAGAACTGAAGACAAGAAACTGATCACAGAAATATGATTTTTATGATCATCTTTACTTTGCAGTACCTTTCAAAAGAAAATTTAACATATAATCCGGCGTACATGCCCTCTCAAATCTGAAGTCAATAATAACACCTTTTTACTCTGCCCCATCACCCCCCCCCCCCAAAAAAAAAAAAAACAACTGTTTTTTTTTTTTTTAATATAAACACCAGATAGAATCAAGAACCACAGAAGCTAAATCCAGATGAAAATATCTCTACTAGAAGTCACCAGATATTGGCTTTTGAAACAGTATTAAAATACTAAATGCAGAAGAGGCTTTTCATGCAATGTGGCAATAAAGATTTTCACTGAAATTTATATCTAGGGGAAAACAACAACAAAACCTAACAAGTGAAGCTCTCCTCAGTATAAAAGGCATCAGTCTTCGTAATGGAGCAGAAAGATTCATTCTATTCTCTCAGTTAAAGAAATAAAACTCTGTAAATGCTGAGCACGGGTGTATTAGTAATCTGAACGTTCTCAACGATCCATTTGATTGGGAGTCTCAGCAGTTAGGGAGCTGAAACCAAGGAAAAGAGCAGAACAAACCTGAAATGGCTGTTTCCCAGTAGCCTGCTTCCAGATGCTACTGCTGATGTCCAGAAAAAGCACTGCTAAATATTTACCTCATTCACTTTCAAAGAGGACAAGCAACAGCTATTCCACAGTTCATAAACTCTTAAAAAGTCAAAAGAGAAAACTGCCCATCCATGCTGCTGAGCACAGAAACAAATCCAGGGAGAGCAATGATGCCCGAAACATGCTATCAGACCCCATTTGTTGAGCTGGTAACAGTCAGAAAGACATGATTTCCCTGGTAACAGGCCTAGGATCCAGATTGGCAAAACTGAGCCCCTCACAGATTCTCTCAAGACTAAACCAAGATTTGTGACTTGCTCCGCCCTAATAACACAACCAGTTCTACAGACCTGGGGATAAGAAAGAGACTGGAAAGCCCCTGGATGTTATCCAGAAAAAAAAAAAAAAGAAGAGACTACTATTTCTAGCTTGCTGTTGTTTCCTAGAAACACTGGTTTCCTACCACCATTTTTTTGACAACACATCAGACTTCACACAACCACCCGACCAACGGTGGATCAAAAATATACATCACCTGAGAAAAAGAGGGAATTGAGACAGAATATCAGTGCCACAAACATCAGAAATGGGCTGTACAGACAGACAAATAAGCGATAAATATTGTTTATCTACTGGTTATTTTTTTCTTTATCTTTGCTCACATCTGCTCTGTTAACTAGAAAAGAAAACCCCAAAAGGAGTGCCTGTTGCTTTCCTTTCCATTTAACAAACAATTTGCAGACCAGATGAAAGTTTTCAGCTTAAGACCTCTGGAGTAGTGGAAAACTGGAAGATGCATTTTTCACAGGATGCTGGAAAGTCTGCTCTGCGTGTTTCCAACATTGTGATGCTGCAAGAAGATTCTCTCCAACTATTTTCTTCATGGAGATGCCCTCAACTGCAATTGCAGAAAAAAAAATATCTATCACCCTACATCCGGATTTGAATCCACAAATGGCTCCTGATAGAATAACATGTTGATTAAGTCATCAAACAAAATGCTCTCTGGCACTGGTAGCAGCAAGGCAGCAGCTGTTTCTGAGAGCAATTATACATCAAGTAAAAGAGCTGGCAAGTTTGAAGTTAACATTTAGCTACCTGATCAGGTTACCTTTTGCAGTAGCAACAAAGCGGAGTCAGCAGGAATTTCTCTACTAACAGCAAAGAGAAGAAAAGGAACTTCTGCCTTTGAATTCATTATTTAATATACTTGATGCAACCCTTATGTTCACAATCTGTAGCTACACTGAGAAACATAAGCGATCCAAAACCTCTAAGGACCTTAATCGTTACAGAACATGCAGGAGGAACTTGTTGACAACAGCAGCAGTAATTTTAAATCTGCTGGCACTTTCACAGACAAATAGCTCTGTATGAAATCCAGCTGGAGGTGCCTTCTCTGCTTGGTTTCTGAGCACTGAAGTCAGGACATCCTGGCCTACATCCAGTGGATGAGTAGCAGGGCAGCTGATAAATCCATGCCATTGCATAGATCCCTCTTACCCAGCACCCATGGAACAGGGGAAGCTCTTCCAGCAAGCAACACTCCCAATGGGAGGGCAGGACCAGGAAATGCAAGGGTGGAAGGCATTTTAAAAATAGAATCAGGTGTTAATGTTATGTTCTTTTTAAATCTCCCAAGGAACATGGTAATAAATAGTGCAGGACAGCAGTGAGCACAGATGCAGGAGCATGCTCTTTATCTATATATGTTCTCAAAATACTCAAAGAAAAAAAAATAGGAAAAAAAAATAAAGAGAAGCGAAGTTAAAAATAATGGAGCCAAAACCTTGGCACTAACTTTGCCATTGTAAACCAACCTATAATTCAATCGATATTTCTGCAGGCTAAGCTGTACATAGAAACACTGAAACACCAATACCTAAAGAGAGGGCAGGAAATTGCTGTTATTTGGATGAGATTGCCTAGAATCAGCACATCAGGTGGGTATGGAGGGAGAGCTGTGTCAGGCTCGCAGCTGTGTGTTCCCAAATGCCCACAACCCAGCGTTGTGCCACTGAGAGGCATGGTTATGGGCACGGGGGAGATGGGTTAACAGTTGGCCTTGGTGAATTTAGTGGTTTTTCCAACCTTAATCACTGTATGTGTTGCTGATCAGACAGGTTGGCAAGCAAAGGGAGGAGGGCAAACACTTATCTGGAATTTTCTCCACCCTATACAAGGGATCAGAGACCCCAGTCCCCTCCTCCTCCAGAAAGAGGATCTACAGAACTGGGAAGGTAGTGCTTTCTGCCTTGCCCGAAGCACTGCAGCAACATATTTCTCACTTCCAAATGGTTTTAGCTGCATCAGTCTGCAGGAAAACACACTGAAAACAGAAGGAAAACTCAGCTCAATAGCCAGTCCTGCGGTATCAATAGCAAATTACAAATCATTTCTAATGCAGGACCACAGACGAGGATGCAAGAACAGCTGTCCTGTAGTAAGGACGAGAAAGAAATGCTGGCAATAATGGGAAAGCATCATCAGTATTATTGTGACAAAACATTTGCAATTACTGCACTGGCAATTCTTCCAAGTGGGCTGGCTTGGAGGTCTCTTACACTGATGACTAAATTATTTTCTTTACAAAGGCCAAAGAACCTCTGTTTTCCAGAATAGCCTGAAGCCACTTGATTCAGAGCATATCCCCTGAGATTCAGCTTGGACTGTAAAGAAGTGAAATAGATGAACTGTAGATTATCCTGAAGGTGCACCCGGCATTGGTTTGGCCAAGAAAAACATATTAGCTAAAGCACTTATCAATTTAGAATAAGAGACGGAGGAGACCTGGAGCTAGGTAAAACAAAAGAAGTAAGAAGCAGTATTTGCTAACGAAGCATTTTAAACAAAGTAAAACTTCATAAAGAGAGTCCTGGAACCACCTCCTATCACCTCATCTCGGAGACCTGCCTGCCCCCACAGAAGCAGGTATTTCCCAAACCAGCCAACGCAGCCGTGCAGTCACTGCACTACAGAGGAACAGCATTTGTCATCTGAGCATACAGCAATAAGGTTGACAAGCATTTAATGCCCAACACTTACTTTTTTTCTTGAAAGAGAGCATCTGCGCTCAGGGGAGCGTACTCGTTGCTGCTGTCTGAGCATCTGGTGCGTGGCTGCAAGGCCTGGGCAGGGCGTCGAGGCACACTGAGCATCTGTCACACTGCCACCTAGACACGAGTATCCATCAGCCTTCATTCACGAGGAAAAAGTCCCAGGCAGCAAATAATTTCCAGAAAAGAGCCAAGTTCAGTCCTTCTGGTAGCTGATCCCAAGAGGATTTGGGGTCACAGGGTCCCAAGCGATGACAATTTGCTCTGTCTGGGACTCAGGGTCTTGCTAGTATGTCTTTAGTGGGATCTCAGCGAAACTCTGCACTAGTGGATGGCACAGAGCTGGATCAGGATGGAGATATGCCACGGACACCTTAAGTGGAGAGGAAGAGAGAGAGAGAGAGATTGGAATGAAGAACTTTGTTCATCCTTTAAATCTAAACCTCTTTGTGGCTTCTAGGCAGTAAATTTCACACACCCTCATTAAATTAGTCCATTAGATAAACCCTTGTTAATTGGATGACTTGGTCAGCTGTGATTAACTCAGAATTCATTGCGGTTTTAGTATTTTATGATCGAGCACAGTTATGGGTAATTCAAGCCTCACAACACCAAGCAAAAATTGCCAGCAATTAACAGCTTCAGATATGAGCACACAAACATCACTAAGAGCTCGCAGCACTCTGCACTCCACTTGACTTGTTTATTTAGTCTGTTTTACAACTAAATTTCTTCCCCCACTTAAAGTGACGCAAACTCACGCTCGTTTGAATCACTCCTCTGCAAACACAACAAACCAGCTCCAGCCACTAAGCTTTCATCTGTCGCTGAAGTTTTCAACAATCGGACCCCTAAGCATTGACTTTGGTAATTAAAGTAGCATATGTGACAAATTAGCAGAGGGAATATAGCAACAGATTTCCATGCAATGAGGAGGATTTCTACCTTTTGCAGTCGCTGGTGGACTATCAAAGCCAGCATAGCATGGCATACGATGTTGCAGCACCCCCGAGCCAGAAAAGTAAATAATCTGAGTCACCCATAAACAGAAATAAATTCAAATAGTCATTAAAAAAAGCCCATGAAATTAAATACATACATTAATCAATTAAAAACTCCATGAAGCAGCAGAATGGAATTTCGCTGTAGTAGATTCAGATGGCTTTGGAAATTGCCCTTCAGTAATCCAGTTGAAACTTGGCATGCTTCCACCTCTGCTTATTCTCCCTGGTTATGTTTACAACATGATTAGATACCACTATGAAACGTCAGAAAGAAATGAAAAACAGGATGGTGGAATACAAGAAAAATAAGCACTAATATCTAGCTTTCATCTTGTTCTTCTCATTCATCGATCTCCAACTAATTTACCCAAAACAGCGAATAGCTTTTTTTTTTTTTTCCATTATGAGTTGTAGCCATGAGCCACATATTGTGAAACACAGCAGAGCAGGGAGGGAGGGTCAGCCCAGCACAGAGTCCAGGCCAGAGTTAGCACAGAACCATAGAACTATTGGAAGGGACACAAAAAGGATCACTGCTCCACACAAACCAATGGACCTCAGCTACTCCTCATACATCTTCCTCTCCAGACCCATCCCCATCTTCATAGGTGTGTGGAACTGAACAGTTCCTGCTCCAAAATATCCCTGCAGCACAGTTTAAGAAAAATAAACTAGCAGAACTCATCAGTGCACCTTATGCACCCCAGAGCCCCAAAGCAGCACCAGCCAAGGATCATTCTGCTAGAGCCTATAAAGGCATCCAAAAAAGATGGAAATCTGTACCCAGATGTTTTCATGCAGATCTGTACTTCTACTCTGAAAATATTTACACACACATTTAATACATATTGACTAATTAAAATCACCTGCGATAACCACATGCTCCAATTTAACATTAACAGCTATTCATTTTATTTAAGAACACCTGTTTTTAAAAGCCCTGCGTACAGAATACATTATAAAATATTTCCTCAGATACAACAACTTACTAGCCATATTCCTGACTAGTTTCCTAATTGGGCTCAGAAGTAAAATTACTATTCAGATGCTAGTTGTTTTGCTGTTCAAAGTCTAATCTGATTAGAATGCTTAAAAAATTATATAAATATTTAAATTAAATATAATTTGCATTTGCTTACTGATTTTAATTGAGTTGCTGTTCTCCTGAAATGTATAAAATAAAGCCGGTGCAGTAGTAGAATAATGTCAGGCACTGAAGGTTCTGTACCAATATTAGAACCCTGTATTTTGCAGGCAGTGTAGTGATTTATTTTGCTGACACAACTACTCGGAATAATCTTTAAAAGAAAAAACTGAAGAATGAGCTCAATTTTTATGTAAGGCTGTCGCTCCATAGGACCCCACAGTAAGGTACAGTCAAACTGAACACACCCAGAGCAGCCCCTTCATGTTCCTGAGGACAAACATGCTTTTTTTTGTTCCTCTGAAGGAAGGAATAGCCTTCTAACTGGTGTTCGACCCTCCCACAAGGCTTCCAGAGACAAACTCTCCCAGCACAAGTATGTCTGAATAGGAATGAGAATACAGAAGGGATTCAGGGCATTGGATAGCAACAAGTTGGGTGTCTGAAGCCAAGGACTGAGAACAAAAACATCACAGGTATTTAATTAGAAAACCAGCTATTAAAGTAGATTGCAGTTGTTTAATAATAGCTCATCAGTGAACTAATGTAATTAAATGTTGGACAAGAAATGGGGACAATGTAACGATGACAGGTCTTGGAGAAAAGTGACTAGGAAGGAATAAACTATGAAGGTTATAAATCCAAGACTCAACTGCAAGTTATTTTCTCTCTTACTCCACAAATAATTAATTTTTTTTTCCATTTATCCTCATCTTTAGGAGGATGATCTCAACATTTTGACCACAGCACAGACCCTGAACCACCATGGAAAAGCTTTTCTCTGAGTGGATGGTTCTGCCTGTAGGCTTCAAGGAGAGTGCCCAAGGCAGGATTTGTGCTACGCTTCCCCCAGAAGTGCTTACATAAAAGAAGTGGGAACCAGCAACTCAACAGCTTCATCCATTTTTTCCCCCTGTTCATACTTTCTGTCTCCAATCTGCCTGCACAGGTCTCTCTGATAAATAAAGTCAAAGAAATGGAGAAAAACAGAGTAAAAAAAACCAACAACCCAGAATGAAAGAATATTTAAACCCCGTTTCAGTAATACTGGATGCTACCAACTAACACAGAGAGCAATTCTTATTTTACAGAAAATGACATTCAGCCATTACTCTGAATGGTTCCATGGCATTTAAGAAGATAAAACCATATCTATATATCTATATATACACTATCTGTATATCTCCAGAGCATCTATTTCATAAACAATAGCACACTTGGTGAACTGAAACAAAAATACTCACAGAACTTCAATCCAACAGAGAAATTCCCAAATACACATTCACAAGAGAGCAGATTTACTCTCATTGTGGTCTAACAGGGCTATCATAAGAGAGAGAGAAATTTTAACACAGAACACTATTTCCTTCCAGACACCAAGCAACTCAGAGCAGTGTGGAACAAGAGAGCCTTTACCCCTTCCATTCATCTCTCTTCAATCTGTTACGCTGATTCAATTGGCTTCAAAGTCCCAAGGTGTGAGCACATAGCTGTTTCCTCATTAAAAAGTCAGCACGGGCAATTTGGGATGCGTAGACTTTATAGAACACTCTTAGTAAACAAAACAGAATAAAGCAGAGCTACGTGTAAACAATTAAGTTTTTTCACTGCCACAAAAAGCAGGCAGTAATGTTTTCCAGCACTTAAATTTCTATCCTGTGGAACTCAGCACTGAGGGGAAATAAAAGTGGCTGCAAAGCAGCACATTGCCTCTGATTAGGGCACAGGAAACCTGCACCAGTTCTCCCCATCCTTCAGCTTTGCCCTCTGTCATTTCCCTTTTTACTACTGCCCTTTGCAGTGAGAATGAGATGGTTGCAGGCATCACCAGTTGCTCTGTCCCAAGGACATTTCTCCTCTGACACTGTCTCCAATTAGCATTCCCATTAGTTATCCAATATACCACTGGTTGTAATTTTAGTGCAGTCAACCACTTCCTCCTCGACTGAGAGGAAGGTTAATGATGCTTCCTCTTACTACAACTGTATGCTTTCCATAAAAGAGGGAATGGATTTCTTAAATAAAAGGAGAAAGCGTTCCTTTCTTGAAACACCCATTATTCTGTGCAACACAGACAAAACCTTAACAGTTCCTGCTCTGACTTTCCTCTGGAGCCAGCAGCCCATGCAGCATGAGGACTCTGCTTGGTCCATAACACACATATAGGAATTGACAGCCCCGGGTGCTTTGCAAACGCAGTCATTAGTTTACTCAGGGGCTAACTGCGATGCTGTTGAACACCAGTTAATGTCTGACAAGAGGAATCCTCCGCTTGCTGGCTTGACTGCATGGGGTCTCTCACAGTCCAGGATTGGTGCCAACACCACTCAGTGTGATATGGGTACGGGTGCACTCAGACACAGCTGATGAGGCCGGGTAACAGCAAGCAGTATGCACACTGTCATATCCCATTAGATGGTGTTGAGAGGGAAGTATTTTCCATTTCATGTGCTGTGACAGCTTAATTATTCAGGAAATATTCTATCGCCTTCGTGTTACAACAAATTTGATTTTCCTGTGTACAAGAATTGCACACGTGCTGGTAATTAGGCACTCCAAACAAATTTGCTTAATAAAAATGGAGCAACTAAACCTTGAGGACATCCTTTCTCCAGCAGCTAAGAACAAGTGGGTTGCCAACATATAACCCATGCAGGAGTTCTTTCTTCACTCCTGATGCACAAATGTGGCCAGCAGAGAGGCAGCTCAAGTGTTTGTCCAGAATAGAGCAAAATATTGTCCCTTGGAAGGAAAGAGACAAATCCCCCAGTGGCAAAGCTGTTTGAATTTAGGCACTCTGAGGGTTGGTTTTCACCTTTCCCCTACAGCTGAACACCACACGCAGGGACCCACACATCACCCCTGTCCTGAGACCATGCTGGGTGGAGGGAATAAAGGTTCTGTGTGGCAGATGGGAAGGGCAGAAGTGGCATCATCTTTTCTTTCACCACAAAAGCAAGACACACTAAACCCAATTTAAGCAGTTTAAGAAGCAAAAAGATTGGAAGAGTATACAAAGCAGAAGTATGAATCTATAGAGGTGTGACTTAACTATAGCCAAAACAGATTCATTCAAGCAGCAGAAGTTAACACTACTGAATAACCTTATTTTCCCCAGAGACAAAGATCAATTGTAATTGCTTGACGACAGCTACAACTGATTGTCTCACTACAGTAAATTTGATATATATATATTTTTATGCTAATAGAACACCGTGGTTAGCAGCTAGGCCTTTTCCTAATTTTTACAGTTCTAATTTATGTGATTACTAATTTTACCTGCAATTTGTATCAAACTGCTTTTGCATAGAAGCCACAATTCAATTAACATTATAGAAAGAATATTTTAATAGGTGCACCAGCTACGTAAGAAAACATTCAAATATGACTTGCATTTAAATGGGAGTCATTACATGAAGCGCATTATGTTTACTAATTGTTACCAATTGTTGCTAATTATAACAAGATCAAAGGGCTACGAGAGACCTCACCTAACTCACAACTTTGCCTAAGAGGGAATTAATGGTTACTACCCTGCTGAACTAAATCTGTTTGCAATTAAGCATAATTTTATGCTTTTAGCCCAAGATTTCCCTGGGTTGTAGCTTTCTTTATATACAAACAGGAAGCATCTAGTGCCTAAATACCGGTTTAATGTAAATTTAAGGGAATGCAATCTGCTTAAATCTTAATATAAAAATGAGATGCCATTTTAATTCTGAAGTGGATTATATCAAATTATTTGGCTTCAAACAGAAATACCAGATTTAAGTTAAAAAGACAAAAAGAAATACAAGAAAAACAACAAAATAACACCACCATAACCTCACAATTCATCACACCCCCTGGATACGGAACTGATCTGAAGGATATTACTGACAAGAATGAGCACACAGCAGATTTGAAAGCTTAACCCACAATGACTGCAAAGCAGATGGGGCAGGAAATGTAGCCCAGCACCCACACACAACCAATTCACAGGAGCAAAGAGGTCAATATTCAAAATAAGAGAGTGCCTGAGCATGACGCTGGGCACATCTCAGCTCATCAACAAGCTCAGACACCTCCTCCTTCAGCCTCTCTTTTTCCCTGGATCCCACTGACCTGTTTGCTGAAGTGGGAACACTCTCCACAGAGAACCATGAAGTTTGGATCATCTAGTCCAACTGCCAACCCATCCCCACCATGGTACTAAACTGTGTCACTCAAGCCCTCCCTTTTCTTGAAGACTGTGACTCTACCACCAGTCCACTCCCCAGGCAGCCTGTGCCAATAACTCACTGCTCTTTATGAGAATAAATTTATCTTAATATCCAACCTGAACCTCCCCTGGTGCAACTTGAGACCATTACTACTCATCCTATCACTGTTACCTGGAAGAAGAGGCCAACCCTCACCTTATCACAATCTCATTTGAGTAGTAATGTGCTAATAAATTTTGCAATGGCAGCTTTGCTCAGCATCACAAACATGAAAGGTACTGGTCTCAGGAGGGTACTGGTGCTCAGTGAAGCTCATGCCCGCGCACCAGGATGCCATCTCTCAATGCCAACAGTGAAGCCCAGCAACCCCAGAGAAGCATAGGAGAGAACCGTTCATGGCCACATCCAGCAAAGAGCTTCCCCTGTGTCTGAGCATGCAAACCAGCCCATAGTGCTGCACCTGGGCTCACCAACATGCCCAGATGAACGCCAGCCCTAGGACCCAGATAATCCTGTGAGCTCAGCATCTTGCTGCTACAGCCACGGTGCAGGCAGCTGTAGTCCTGCAAGGTTTACATTTAAGTTTCAGGCTTCAGTTCAAACCAGAATTAATTCAGGGAAGCCCTTGAAGATTCCTCTTAGCTTAAGTATCTCTTAAAGCAAGCATAAATCAGTATCGTTTTGCCTTGGCGCCAGGCATTATGCTTACTTTGTGTTCGCATGAATGACTGCCAAAGGGGAACAGGAGGGGAGCTCGGGTCCATTAGCCATACTTTATTTTTTCATGATCTTCCCAGAAGTCTCTGCCCACAGTGTTCTCATACAAGTTCGCAGTCCTCATCCAAGTCACTGAAAGACATGGGCTGCAAAAAGAGAGCTGAACCTCTGAACAGCATTAGTGAAAAGAATAAACGTTGTATTGGTTTGCCCTTCCTTCATTGTCACGGAACGATGTGCACTGTCCGTGCTGCAAACATCATACAACACGGTCTAATGTATGCAGCGTGAAGGAAGTGGTGCTTCTATCAGCAGGAAACATTCTGACCATAAACCTAAAGTGACTAAACTGTACAAAAGTGCCCTTAACTTTCCCCCAGCATAAAGGTGGTGCTGAGTCATGGGTTTTGAGCACGTGCCAAGGCTGCGCTGCACAGAAAAAAAAATAAGAAAGCTTAAAAAAAAAATGTTTTAATACTGTTCTGAAAAGAGCCTCTTTCAATTCATTTGCTAAAACGTCCATGGGGATAAGGAAGAATCACAGCCAAATGTACATGGCATTAAGGTGAATCTGGTCCTGCCCAATGGCGGGTCAGAGGCTAACAGACATCAATTAGTACACAAGGAGATGAATTAAACACAAAGGTTATTATAAAATAAACTTGAAAGATGCACTGAGTTGTACATGATGAAATGATTACTGTTTTTCCTTGGGAGATAGAAGAGACAGGATGCCTAGCGTTAAGATGAGTTTTCTAATTGGACTTTAACGAACCTTGTCCCACCTCTTGATGGAGCTTTCTCACTGTTAAAGATCAGTCAGTCTCTACTTTAAAGAACAAACCCACATTAAGATTTAAAGTCTCCCTTTAGCAGCTGAGCTGTGCATGCTGAATCTTAATTTCGACCTGAGGCAAAATTCTTCTCTTTTTCAAAGTGAAGAATCAAGGCATTAGCCTAATGGAATTACATTCCGTTATTTTAGATAATGTAAATAAACTATTTGTATTATTTCAGTTGTGAGAAAAGGCAGTTAGGGAAAAAGACCCTCAGGAAAAACAAACAAACAAATGAAGCACTGCTGATTGTTGGCTGATTAAAAGCAATAGCAAATCCAACATTTCAGGAGCACTTTGTTTTCCTAAAATTCCCCTTAGGAAAATCGATCATTTTGGCTTTTTCAGAAAAGAGATCACATTTTGATTATTCTGCTGTGACCAACATTACAACAAATACCTCAAAGCTAGCAGCACATTTCTACTATTCACACTGTCAGGAAAGCAGTTGCCAGATTTATTATTATTAATTTTCCAATTATTTTTGCTAATGTTCATAGAATGGTCTGGGTTGGAAGGGACCTGTCAGATCATCTCATTTCAACCTGCTGCTACAGCAGAGACATCATCTTCTAGCCCAGGTCGCTCATAGCCCCATCCATCCAAGCTGGCCTTGAGTGCTTCCAACGTTACTATAGCAAAGAAACATTTGGTGTGATTCAGATTGCATTGGAAGTTTGCAAATGCCAATGTCAGTGAAGCAAAAGGGACAAAGGTACGTATTCCTTCTCATTGGTGCTTCCCTTGATTCAGTCTCTCATATCCAGGCAGCAGTGGGGCCCAGAACACAGAGCAGGGCTCTTGGAATAGCCCCAGATGTCCTTACAGCAAAGTAGATGTGGCTTCTCAGTTCCACAGATCCTTAGAGAATCATTTGCTTCAAACTGATAACAATCTTTCTTTCATGCATAGCTCCTGCTTTTGCCTCAATGAGGCTTCTTTAACTACTGCATCTATATTATCTATCTGATGTGCCAACTTGGGGCTACAACATTTCAATGAATTATTCCTATCAGTCTCATATTCCAGATTTAGGAATTCACATTGATGTCATGGTGAATAGCTCCAAGACCAACAAGTATAGGAAACTAAGCTTATTTTCATCACCTTATACTAAACTTGAGATACTGAAAACAGAATTTCAGTCTAGAAAAGTGCACTGAGTGTATAATTCACAGATGAACTCCAAATCTGAGGCTGGGCAGCTACTTAGTGTAATGCCTCTGTAGTATCAAATACTTCATACACTGAAAAGACTTTTTTCATTATCACTGCTTTCCTATTTTCTTGATAACCATCCCCATCCCTAATATAAAATCCACATGTAACTACACACCTAGCCCTAAAAGCCCCTTGTTGCTTTGTAGGGAAAAAAGTAATCTGGGGTGACAAACAGAAACATCATTCCAAGGCAAAAATAAGAGCAGAGATTAAACTCCCCTCATGAAGAAAACCAGAAGTTCGTTTAGAATTTTAAAGACATCATTAACGAAATGTCTCCAAATGTTAAATTAAGGACCTTAAACGGTTTGTCAGACAGATGAGCACATCAAAGCTTCTCCAAGAGGAAGAACCTGAAATTTGCAAAGCTGATAGAGAGCAGAAGTGTGAAGAAATAAAGGCTAATGAAGGAAGTGAGGCACCTGAAGACATAGATAGAATAGGTTCTCCTTCACGTTACCATCCCCTGGCCTAACAGGGCCAAAATCACTCCATGGCATTGAATTCACTTCATAATGTAAGATACCTTATGGCGCAGAGTTCTATAAAACTTTGTTCCCTTTTTGATCTCCTCTTCGCTCTCTACCTGAAAGGTTTCTTCGCAGCTATTTCCACGTTATTTATCACACTAGCAAACAGAGGAGAAAACACTGCCTGCATTCCCATAAAGCTGCCGTGGTGCTGGTGCAGTCCCTGGGCCAGCTCCAGCCATTCCACCTCCGCAGCTGCAGACGTACCCACAGAGATAGTTGCTCCCCAGTGTCCTCCTCTCTGAAGCAGCTGGCAGCCTACAACCCATAAAGGCTTCCATATGCATATACATAGGTATACCCTAGCGTCCCATAGCTGGGCAGAAACATAAATCACAAAAGCCTTCAGGTACGTTGTTGGCGACAGAGCAGAAGAAGGCAATGAGGCATCAGCAAGATGCACAAAGATGCTCCCCAGAGGAGATCCTTCTCATCCTACCTTTGGTCTCCTGATTTCCCCAGACAAATCAAACACCTGGAGAGGTGTGGGAGGGAGAGCACAGGTGTGGTGACAGTGGTCACCTCCACTGGTACAGGCTGCCAGGAGTGCAGCGTGCAGCTCTTGTTGATTGCTAGTGAAAATGCACGGCTCATGGTGATGACTACGCTGAAAAAGTGTTGTGCAGCTGAGAAGGTGCTCTATGAAATACTGTGATCACATTCTTTGCATCTGTTGTACCTTCCCCATAAATAAATAGGAGGCATTACTTTTGGAGCGACCTGAAAGCAGGTAGGGATGCCCCTGAACTGATCCTCCCCGCAGCTGAGCACAGGCAGAGCTCCCAATTACTGTAATGTAACACCGTGGTGGTTGTTTGGGTTTTGTATGTTTGTTTGACCTTGATGTTTGGTAAAGCGTACAGCAAACAGAACCACGCTCAGAAGTGAAGGTACAATCCCACAGCAGCTCTGCTGCCAATTGGAAACTATGCGCTGAGTTTCCCGTGAGCTCATTACCACTCAGCTTCCCAAACCAATTGGATATTTCCAGAACCAGAAATATAAATAAACAAAGGAATTCAGAAACAGCACTTGCTCAGGAAATTGCATTGTGAAGGAGCATTTGTTGCAGTTGCAGATTGACTTTAGCCACGGGACTTATTAACCATTGATGCACATCATTTGTTCTCTCCCCAGACAAGGCAACCTCAGTGTGCTCACCCTATGGCCCTCAGCTCACTCACATTGTGCTTAAGGTTGTGGATTAAAACAACAGGATGCAGAGTATTGTTTCTAAGCCTTAATAGAAGGAAAGCTGCAAGCTTCGGCTAATCACTTCCACTCAGAACAAAATTACTCAAGCAGTTCCCCACTTCAATGCATTCTCAGAAAAAAAAAATAAATAGAAATTCACTTGGACTTGGTTTCCCACTAGGGCTATTGCATGAGTACATTACCAAACAAGGACACAGGATCCACACACTCCCTAGACTCACTCAGCTGATACCTGCTACTTTCAACCCTTCTTTTACTACTGGTTTTCCTTTTTCATCCATACCACAACCTTTAATTTAAAATTACATATTTGTCAGTGGTTCTGAAAGCTCTGATTTTATATTGAACTGATTTCTTGGTTTGAGGAGTGCCTTTGAGATTCACGGCATAGAAGAAACAGTTTCAGTATCCTGAGCACAACATTCTTAGAAATAAGTTCTAGATGGCGGCAAGTGTAAGCAACTGATTTGTTTGCAAAATGTGACATTAAAGTTGGCAGGAAGTTGAAGTAATTAGTAAAACTAATCATGAAAAAGCGTAGGAATATTTCCTCTATTTATCGAAGTTGGGAATTATATCAAAGATATATTTGAATACTGATTTGGGGGGCAATCTCTCTAACTGTGACTGCTTTCCAAAGGCATAGAGCGTGTTCTGTGCTTACAGAGCATTTGCCATCAACTGCTGCATACTGCTGCAAAGGTTGATTTTGCTGTTCAAAGATGGGACAGTGGAAGATCAGTACTTTTAATAGTGCCTACAACATTTATACTGCTTCCAGGTATTCCATGACCAACCACTACCACGATGAGCCAACTTCAGCTGTTCAATTCTGGCACTTGATCTTTTAGGAAGAAAGTTCTCATGCCCCTCTCCTTCTGGCCTTTCTGCTTTATTCCTTCGTCCATTTCACCCATTCCCCAGCCTCCTCTGCCCTACCTAGTGAGACGAATCACTTGCTCCACTAGATAGATCTTACAATTCCACAAAGCTAACCTAGGAACAGTTGAGCTCACTACTTGCCCAGAGTGGTGGTGGTACCCCATTCATGCAGAGACCCAAGGTCAGGCAGCACAGGGCTCTGAGCCCCTGATGGGGCTGTGGGTACCCCTGTTCAGTGCAGTTGGACAAGATGGCCTTTAAGGGTCCCTTCCACCTCAAAGGATTCAATGATTTGCCTTCCTAGAGAAATCCTCAGCTAGCCCGGAGCCTACAAAACACCTCTTATTCTCACCACCTTCTACAGGTCTCATGTTTAAGGCTCCCAGGCTCCTCATTTTGCACACAGCCACCATCAGAACCACTCAGCTGCTGAGCAGTTTGGGATCAAAGAGCTCCCAGCTCTGTTTATGGCACCCACAGCTACTGAGCTTGCGAGGAGCTGAGCGATTGCACCCACATATTTACAGTTAAACGAAGAAATAGATCCTCTCAGCAAACCTGAGCCTGCAAGAACTTTGCAGAACATGTCAGGTTCCACTGAATAGAGACGGGTCACATGCAGATGAAGTAAGCGACAAAGCAAATAGCTGCAAAATGCATGTGAGGGCCCCACACACCCACATCTGAAATGTCACCCTGCATACGAAGCAGTTGATAATTTCCCACAATGCCCAAGGAAGTCAAAATGCATGGAAATGCGATTTATTTTAAAATACAATAACCAAGGGAGCTCTCACGGAAGGGAAAAAGTTCAGATGTTTTTTTTTTTTTAAATCTGCTCAAGCATTTGTGCTATTCTGAGGACCCTGTGTGTGCACAGCAGAAAATTAAATCCCTTCCAAAGTTACTTTGCACTATATGTAAACCAGAGCAGTTACAGAGGCTGTAACACAATTTGCTCCTTAGTTTGGTCTCCACTACTCATCAGACAGGCTGGCACATGAGTGTCAATCCTTGATCTCATAATTCATGTTGTGTCTACCTCCACACTACTGTCTCTTCTCCCACTGTTTTTCATCATTACACTGTCAACACTTCACAGTTCTGAGGCCAAAACCCTTTGGAGTTATGGGAGAAGCAGTGGGAGCGAAGGGCAAGTGCTGGTCCACCCGTGGAGCTTCTCTCTCTGAAATCAGTAGAAGTTCTGCCATTGATTTCCATGAGATTTTATTTCTGTACATAGAGAGGTGACAGAAGTTCCTGTCTGCAAACTATCTCCGTACTTTTCAAAACAGAGGGATGTTCTCTACATGTATAAATTGAAGCCAGGAAGTCTCTGCCACTATTGATTCAATATTTACCTTTTCTCAGGCCCAGCATTTCAAAACTCTCTGTGTATTACCACGCTGCTTTATAGTCCCACCACTTCGACCCACAGAGTTCTCCTAACATAACATGGGGCAAGCCAAACTATGTTTTGCTCCATTATTTCAGAATCAACGTGGAGTGCAGCAGTGTGGTAAGACAAGGAACATTTGCATGTGAATGGTGCTGCACTCCCAGACACAGCCCGCTAACACTTCTCATCTGGCTGAGAGAACAGTCCTTTTTACAGTTGCCTATGCACTGAGGACTGGAACTATTTTTAATTGCCAGTGCTGCTGCATTACAGAGCCTGGAACATGTAATAGAGAATCCCAGACACAAAAGCAATCATTTTTCAGCTGACAATCCGTACTATCACAGTAATTTTCAATGGGTGTGGGGATCAAGGAGGAGGGCATCAGCTGCAGATTTCTATGAGGAAAGGGCAGAGGTTTCCTCCACCCATCAGCACCAGGGGAGCAGATCAGCCTCCACGGCTCAGAACCCAGTTCAGGCTGTACAGGTCCTTCCTCCTCCATTGAGAACAGGGTCGGTGCCAAAAGACCTTTTAGACCCAACACAAAGCCAGACCAGCTGCAACCTCCAAAAATGTCCATGTAGATCCTCCAAGTCTTCCCACAAAGGGATCTGAGCCGGTGAATATTAACATACTGCATTCTCCCAATGGAGAAGGGAGCAACAGGGCAGAAAAAATTAAACATCTCGCTGAGCAGCGCACAATACCACTCTCAGAGGGGAGAACAAAACCTCACAGATCTCAGCTTTGTTCCTTGATCACCAGTCCTACCCAGCTAGGGACAAATTGCAAAGGTAAATAGTGTGATCTAAACCAATACACCCTACAAGACAACACAACATGATTTCAACAGGTAATGAAACGAGCAGCGAGGCATACAGTGAGGGTACAGCAGATCCCAAGGAAAAAAAAAGCATTTCCAGCTTGTCCTCTGAATTACAAGTCATGACCAGATTTTAAAGCCTGTTTCATGAATTTGGACAACCTCTCAGAAGTGCCAAAAAGGCCAGCACCATCTACCATAATGACAAGCTGCCAGCTTAATAACTAACTTCTAATTATCAGGTCTAGAAGAATTTATGGCGTTGTAGGGTATTATGGGAGAGATTATACGATCAGATACGCAATACTTCCATTCAGCAAAAAGGCCACAAAATCGTTCTGAACTTGTGCCAGAGTACATGGCTATAGGAAGCTGTAACTCTACAGACAAAATCTAGCAGAGGTTTCAAAAGGAATATTTTCCAAGTGCCATAAATTCCCAACATATTTCACACGGATGCTTCTTCATGAGGGTAATAATTAAGATGCTTCTTTTCTAGTGGAGTACCCCAAACACTTGTCAAGTGTACGTATGCTTCAAAAAACTCTTGACAGTAGTCTAGGAAAAATGTTAACTAATCTGCTCTGGTGATTATAGAAAGAAAAGAAGCCCCCGGGTTTCCATTTTAGCTCTTCAGGAACATTTTTTTCTGTATGTCATAAAACCTGTTGTTGTGGTGAAACTGGACAGAGGAGACCTCCTGTGACAGTAACCCAATTCTGATCCTTGGCTGTGCAGACTCTCTCCTGGGAACCCCTCCCATGTGCACTGGAGCCTTCCCACATGGCAGCTCCCAAAGCTGAGTGACGCCGGTTGCATGAACACATACTTTTGGCTGCTGTGAAAATGAGAGTTAAAGTTACATTTAGAAAAAGCAGCATTTACCACAGGCTCGGGGTTCATATACCACTAGCACAGCTCAGGTGATGCATGATGAATGGTAAAACTAACTGCAAACCTGAAATTGTATCTGTTTATGTTGTGATGACAATATCCTGCCGTCCAAAATCCCCTACAGTCAATGAAAACTCTCCACTTTCTGTGCCTTTGCTTCTTGCTATTGCCACATTATTTACTTTGACTAGTGACTGCTTTGTGTACCATCAGCTGAGCAAAGAGTGACTTCATCCAATTGAAGAGCTGAAACAAAGCCTACAGCACAACCCGATGGCTTGCATTTCCCCAGCCCTTTTTTTCCCAGCTCCTTTTTAAAGCAGCTTTCAGCTGCAAGATCATAGAATCATTAAGGTTGGAAAAGACCTCTAAGATCATCTTGCCCAATCATCCACCTACCACCAGTGTGGCCCACTAAAACATGTCCCTCCCACTTCATACATTTGACTTCAGTCAGATCTTGGATTGTATTTACAGGTATGCTCAGCTAACATCTCAGACACCATCAAATCATGTAAATAGATGAAGTTTCAGATTCATTACTGTGATAATACCCTGTTTGGACTTTAAGGCATGGTCTTTACGTATTTCTCACCAAAAAACAACATATATAAAAGGTTAACCTAGCTAGCAAAGGAAAGAGAGGTGTGAAGTTGAATTCAAGCTTTGTTTAGCCTTTATCAAGGAAATCTGACAGTAACATGCTGCAAATCTCAGCAGCTTGCTGGCTCCTGTTATTAGCAACACGTGAAGCGACAAGGAAGAGCAAAGGGGAAAAAAAGTCTTTTTGCAAAACATTTAGTAGTTCTTCAATAGTCACAGACAGAAGGTAGCCAAGAGTTGTCCATAGGATACTGCAGATGCAGACACGGGAAAGCAAAGAACCACCCACAACACATGCATGACACACTTGCTGCTACAAGAAGCTCACAATAGTCTTAAGTCTCAGTGCTTTGCTGCAGCTTCTGGAGCCAGAGCAGCCAGGGCTGTGAGCAGGTGCCCTCCAAAGTCACCTCTGAGGGTAAAACTCAGAGGTGCTCTTTGATTTACAGCTGCTCTGAATCAGCTTTAAAAGTCTCTATATTAAAAACAACAACAACTTGGCATCGCAAAGATGAAATTCAGCTCTTAAGACATCAGGATGATTTGTGAAGGGCTACAGCAGTATAGAGCCTACAGGCTCGATTTTGTTCAAAGCTGCTAAATCTGCACTATGGATTTGCAGAAGTCTGGCTCATGCGTACTGAACGGGATGAAAATAACAGTTTGGACAAAAATAGCCCTACAAGAAAATCTGTCAGAATATATGGGATCAAAAAGCTTTCAGTCTTTCAAAACACAGCATTTTGTTAAGGTGAAAAACTCCCAAAGTCCTATTTTAAGTTTCAAGACAAACAAGCCTTAGAATACTTGAGAAATAAATACCAGCCCATGATTCACAGGGGATGTATTCCCATTTTCCACCTGTAATGCACAAAAAGGGAAGCATTTAGAATATTTCCTCCTAAAACAGCACTCACTTTTGGTTATATAGATCAGATGTCTGCCTACAGACATTAGAATGAAACCGCAGAACTATTTCAGTAAAATCTCAGCTCCAGTAAATTACATGGAGACTTTAAATAGATGTTATGCACCAAAGCACAGCTCTCAATCATATTTTAGTATAAGACCTCATCTGTTAATGTGGAGTTTGGGCTTGATCTGTTTGTGCAGCACTTGAGTGCCCTCACATGTAGACTCTCCAGGAGCTGCTCCCATCCCAAGGTAGAACTCTGCCCTTGGCATGCACATTGGTGTCTTTATTCCTTCACCTTACAAACAAGAACTGTGTTAAAGGAGAGATACTGCTCATGTTAGTTTTTCCCCAAGAAAATATTATTTGTCATTCTGGAGACAAGAAACCACTTTTCATGCACGAGATCAAACGTGAATGATTGCCTTTGTACCACACTCCTAGAAAACCACTATTTTAAAGATTAAAGTAGTAGAGTGGTTCCAGACATGAAAGACTAAGGAAACTAGCTACAGACAGGAGAGAACTGAGAGCTAAACACTTCCAAACATGAAAAAATAGAAAACACAAAGCTAAAAAGTGTTCACTGAATTGAAAACAGCATGTTTGCAATGAGCTTCACAAGCCACCATGCACTTGGATGTGAGATTCACAGCAAAAGCACATGGAAAGGTTGCCTTGTTTTGTTAGGAGAGTTATCGCGTTTCTTGGCAGAATCCATGCCATACAAAACTCAAAGCTTTGATGCCTTCATTTGATATAAAGCCTCAGAACTGCCTATAGCTTCCTTCTTCACAGAATCACAGAATCGTAGGGGTTGGAAGGGACCTCTAGAGATCATCTAGTCCAACCCCTTGCCAAAGCAGGCTCCCTAGTCCAGATTGCACAGGTAGGCATCCAGCCAATGAGAATGGCTTTATGAGATCTATTGGATCATTTTTTGCACCACTTCTACACCCCATACATTCAAAGTCTGCAGAAAGCTCCTTCCAAACAATTATCAAATATATATGCTGAGTTTCACACGCAGAAAGAATGAATGTTTGAAATTGTTTCTCCATAAATGCTCCTGTCACAAAGGAACTCACACATTCCCCAGGCATCATACTGTAAAATAATTCTTCCTTTGGTATTCCAAATTGAATTGCAACACTTTAGACCCAAAGAAACCTCTTACACTTCTTGTGTATGTATTTTCATTAGCCATCCCAAAAACCAATGCTTGCTGAGCAATAACAAAGAGTTCTCAAAACTTTTCAACTATAGAACAAGTTTAACGGTATATGTGGAGATTATAGTTACCATGTTGCAGATTCATTTATTCTCTAGTAAAAGTCGGTGGGGGGAAAAAAACAACTGTGACTTGATGAAGGTATTTCACCTTGGCCAAACACTGTTTCAGGCCATGTCTGAATGTTGAGCTTTGTCCATAGCACTATTCCTCTCCCTGAAGAACATAAGCCTAATAAGGATTAATAAAGAAGAAATTCATCTAGCCCCACACACTCCCCACTCCCAAGGCAATGACGTGCATGGCACAGGGGACCTCAGGACTGGAGGTTCCTCATCCAGCAAAAAAAGGCACTCTGGCTTTCTGAAATAGAGGATTTCCCATCCCATGCTGCCCATCGAGGAACCAGAAACATCTTCACTAGATCATTGTGATCACTTCAGCTATTAGAAAGATTTAATTTTATGTGATACCACACTACCTCATGTCTCCTTCTGCTCTGATTGCTAAGATGGATTTATAAGGGTGGCTGATAAAGCATTAATGTATTTATCTGCTTTTATGCAAACAGAAACAGGGAATTTGCTTTTTCGTGCACTGGAATTAAATTCAACGTGATCATAAGAATATGTTAACATAGTAAAATACCTGATGAATAATTCAGGCTCTTAGGAGTGAAAACTGAGGGAGACATTTTCAGATTACTGTGTTGACAAGACCTGATGCCCAAGATGTTTGATGCAAAGGAGAATGAATTGGAAAGCCTATGTCATTTTTCTGTTTTGTTTGCTTCTCGTCAGTAATATATGGCATTGTGTCTTCATTTTAGATTCCCTACTGGAAAGACTGGAACATTCATGCTAGAAACCAAAAGTGCATCACAATGACGTCAGTACCCAGATATATGAATGAGTCAGTTACGTGCTTCTGACCGAGACAGCATTTAGAAGAGTTAAGAAAAAAACACCACCAACAATATTTACAATAAGGAGAACTCATACATCAATTATGCCACACCTGCTGGCAAGTTCAAGTCGGTAAGGGCTGTGCTTTCTCCAATAGCTTTGGGAACATGCTGGCTTCTGGTCAGGCTGTCAGAATGTCAGCCTGGAAACGAGCTGTTTTCAGGCAGCCTTTTTTTCCCCACCAAGCTGAGATTTTGTAGAGTCAAAAGCAATTTGTCTGGATCAAAAAGATTTTAAAGTGTTGGCCCATTGGCTGTGGTTTTGTTAACAGACCAAGCAGACTCATAACAAACATGCAACAACAAAGGGTTGCAGTTAAGCTTCCTTATGTCACACAAACGATAGAAAGTTTCCCTCGCTGCTCCCCCCAAGGTGCTCACTAGTCAAGTTCATCATATCACATTAAATCATACACATCGTTTTGAATTATTTGTGATTTATGTGATCACATATCTCGTGAGTGCAATTAACCTATAGTGATACATCCCTCAAAAGAAAAAAAAAGCTAATAATCACTCTTACACTTCTAATTAGTGAATAACAGATTTCTCTAATAGCTAGAGAAACAAAGTTAATCCATCACAGCAACAGCTCTGCAGGTCAGAGCTGTACAGTACAAGGGAAAGCAGGCAGCCCAGCAAAGAACACACTTGAGACATGACAGTCTTGTCACCAGGTCGACATGTTACACCTCCCTTTATCACACACCTCAGTGTTGTTACCTAAGCAGTGGCACCTCACAGGATGCTGAAAGCTCAGACCTGTCAACTCCCGTGCTTTACCAAAGCTGCTAGCCTTACTCTGAAATATGCAAAATAAAACAGAGGTATAAAATTGAGACAGGCGTTGCTCCATTGCCTCAAGTATCCATCTACAGCTGCAAAGGCAAGATAAAACAGTTCTTCACAAACATCCAGTAAGAGCCTTCCCCCAGGCTGCAGCAAGCAAGCTGCAGTTAAGGAAAAAAACAAGTTCCTTATCTCCCCTTCCCATCACGGTGAACTTCTCACAACCAATCCACATTCATAGAATAGAGTTGTAAGAAAATAGAGTTGTTGGAAAAGAGACTCTGGTCATCTAGGCCAACCATCAACTCGTCACCACAACCTATCATCCACACTGGCAACTTCCTGCACACATGAACCTTTCGTTATCTACAAACTCCAGTGCTGAGACAAAACTGGACGTGGACGTGGCAGCTGGCTTCAGCTATCCTTTGGGTTCAAGGCAAACGCATGCCCAAAATACATGCATCAAATCCCAAAGCTGAAGCACAAAGCAACTGCTTCTAGATTGTTGTGACATGGAAGGAAATACAAATCGGAATTTCCAAGGTGTTTTATCAACTAGTGCAATAGTTCCAGTGCCCTGGAAGCATCTGAAGATCTGGACTGGTGATTGTTCGCATCAGTGTTCAGTAAGAAAAACTTTCAAAGTCAGCATCTAAAACACAGAGCTTAAACAAGAGCCTTCCTAACACTGCAAAGTCAAACTACGTAATGGCTATAGTATAAAGCTAAATTAGTGTTTTGACCACAAAATCATAACTCTGACAAAGCCATAAGATTTAAAATTACCTTTTGTATGATTTCAATAGGGGCTTATTATCTAAATGTCAGCTGCAATCAATAACATTACCTTTTGGTATATCCCAGTGTACATGATTTATTTGCGGTAATGTTCCATAATTACAGCTGATGTAAAATGACTAATCAGCTTCACATTTCAACACAGTTAACCATGCTATTCACAACTTCCACATCGCTACTTAAAACATTGTTAAAAGCAGTTGCACAATCCCCAAATACGTCAGCGAAGCACTGTCCTTTGTGTAGATTTGTGTACAGACATACACACATCTGTGCACACGCACTGGGCTGACAAACGCTTTCTGTTTGTCCATTAAAATATTTTACAAACTCAAAACAGTGGCCCATTTTCAATGCTATTCACAGCAGGCCGAATGATTGAAGATTTGACAAGTGACACAATTAAGCCACTTTCGACTTCCTTTCAGCTCATGTCATTTACTTTATCGGATTACAGTTATTAGAAGCTGGGGGAGGAAAGTGGGCAGGAAGAGGGGGGGGATAAGGTTTAGTTGTTCACTCGACAATGTAACTTACTCATTTTGGCACATACCTCTATGCCTATTTTAAAATTATCCATCGCTCTGCTTTCCCCAAGATATGCCTTCACCCACACACCACTTGTGCGCTGTACAAGTCTTAGCAGTTATGTAATGGCAGCATCTCAGCTTGGAGATGTAGGCTTTTACCACAGCACAGGAAAGTGTTATCACAGTCATAGAGAGGAACCAGCGGGCACACGGACATGGGACCAGAGGAAGAGGGGCTCAGTGGCTCCTGGCTGGAAGGGGACTGACAGATTTGAAGTTCCTCAACAGAAGTGATGAGGGAAAAAACACAATAATAACAATACAGTATATTTCTACAGTATTACTGTATATATTCTAAACACATACTTAAACTTAGATACATTAATATTAATGCATTTCTATATTTCTATGTCCTAGGTACTACCGACTTTCCTACCTATCTATAAAAGTAAAATTTCAAAGACAGTTTCTCTCTTATCCAGTCATTCAAAAACTGTAATTATAAAACAGATGTTTCAAGTTTCAGCCTATCACATGGCTTCCTCCCTCACACTATTAAAGAACAAATTTACACGAGAAATTAACATCAAACAACCTATTTTTTCATGATTATTTTTTCGGCAAGACCCCATGACGTTATCATGTGAAAATCCTAAATAGGAAGTTAGATCTTGTTCAATAAATCATTCCAAATGATAAAGTAATGCTCTCGAGTTTACAAATTTTATTTAAGCTTGTTTGTTTAACGAGGTATTTTTCTTTCTTCTAAATCAGTGAACTATTACCAATAGTTATCTGTTTCAAAGAAAAATACAATGATATTTTAACCAATAAACTTTTTTGTTGCTGTTGTTTTTTTGTTTGTTTGTTTTTAATAAAAAGAGCAGAGACCAATAGCATTGAAACAGCTCAGGACCTCAAAGACTGCAATGTGGCCGTTGTCCCACTCCAATCCTACAAACACTAGAATCATAGAATCATCAAGGTTGGAGAAGACCTACAAGATCATCCAGTCCAATCGTAACCTGTTACGATGACCTCATGACAATTGAGTAGCAAAACATGAACTCATCAACTTTTCTGCACGAGCCCATGACACTACTTTTAAAAAAATTTATATAGAACAGATGAGATTCATGATCATGCTGTGCACAATTACTTTACAAATTACCATCAACCAGACACAGCTCTGAATACATTTCAGAGAAAGGTCAGTTAAACATGCTAAAATGTCATTATTAAATTATTTAATAATCTCAATGATAAGAACAACAGACATATCTCTAGATATCACGCAAGGAAACCAGCATGCTTTTCTGTGCTATGTAGAGAAACAAATAAATACAAATAACTAATAATAGTAAAGCAGAGTCATTGAGCATCTCAAAATATATAACGGATCTCCTTCCTACAGAGCTTGTAATTATATAACAAGAATAAGATAGTAACAAGCTAATTCCATCATCGTCATTATTATTAGACTGTACAGCTTATGTAAATGGTAACAAGGGTTGTCAAGAGAGTTAGATGATAAAGCGTATGCAGCAGACAGATTGGTTCAGTTTAGCATCCCAATTTCCATTTTAACTAAAGAGAGTGATTTAAATATGAATTTTAATTTGAATTAAAATATAAAAAAGGATTTTCATAGAAACGCCTTGTTTTCTGTAGACCAATATGGAAAGAAGCCATTATGAAAATAGAGTTATTTTAGAAGATTTGTTTCTAAAAAGACTGGAGGTGAACGATATGAAAGTGAATGGGCCCAGCAAAATAAATCTCAATTTCACTTTATGCTGCGCTTTTCCCAAGGGCCACTGACTGACTCCAACACATTGTGCTTTGTTGAATACCTCACCCCTCCATCCAGCATGGCCTGGGTCACTGCCTGAACTCCCAGCCCTTGGGTGAAGTGATTCAACTCAGGAACACTTGTTCTGTGACCCAATGTTGGAGACACCCAAGGTCAGCCTGGACACAGCTCTGAGCACTTGATAGAGATTTTGATGTCTGTTAATAGTGGGGAGTAGATGGCCTTTTAGGTTCACTTCCAATCCAGATGATTCTATAATGAGATGTCACAAGCTGAGCTGTCTTAATGCAATGGATAGCCATCTCTCAAAAAAAAAATCCTCTTGATTTGCACTGGCATGAATGAAACAAGTTTTTAACGCTCTGGATGATGCCAACCTTGGCACATCCACTGGGAGGATCCATTTTCAAACAAGCTGGAAGTTAAGCTCTGCTCTTTTCTCATTTGGTGTGGAGCATAGTCCTCACAGAAACACAGGAGGCTCAAAGTTATCCTCTACAGTCCTTGTTTCACACCTGTAGAAATCACAACACCTTCTATGTCACCTAGAATCAGTTTTCACAATGCATGATCCAATGGGATACCAATATTGTTTCCAGAACAAATATCTGCAACACTGTGCATCTGGAACAATTTAATACACAACGCAGAAAGATTTCATTTCCAAAAGATACAAACTTAAGTTCATTTCTATGAGTGTAGAAAATGAGGCTGCTCTGGGCAGGCAGAAATGCCAAATGTTTTGTCATTTCATTGGAACGCTCCTGGAATAATTCTGGTGCACCTCAGCACACAAAGCATTTTGTGCAGGTATGGTAAGGAGGTAAGCAATGAAAACAGATGAAAGATGAACTCAGAATGAAACTGATGACTTCAGCAGTGCTAATTACGACACTGAAAGCCATAATCCAGTCTCTCCGAAGAAAAGATTGATTGGGATGGAAGCAAGCAACTGCAGCAATATTCAAAATGGAAACACCTGAAGAAGTGGAAGGCATTTTCATGAAACCTTAGAAATCCAATAGGCAGCTATTTGAGATATATACTTCAGTATATACTAAAAACAGATTTTCAGGAGTAAAAAGGGAGCTTAACCTCACCATCAGTAGCACCGCAGTATCTTATATGTGATCACTGTTGCGATTAAGTTCCTGGATTCTGTAGGGTGGCTAAAGCTATTTCCCTGCAACTCATTGCAAGTCTTCATGGTGCAGATGACATCAAAGCATTAAATCTTTTTCCTTCCTCCATTGCATATAGGAATAAAACTGGGATTATGTATGCTGGCACACACACACTGTGCATCTACAGGTCATAAAAACAACACATCCAGTAAATTGCAGTCTTATTTTTGCCAAGTGAAAATAAAATATATCATCACTTCCAGAAAAAAATAAATCCACTAACTGTTGAAAGGGAACGGTATATTTGTATTAAAAGTGATCTAAATATTACTCTTTACTGCCAGTATGAATTTGAGGAAAAGCAGTGTGAATTATAATTACTATGCTACCGAGAAATGCAACGTACTCTGTTGCAATTTAGAAGTCTGCATATTTACTTAAAGACTTAAGGAAATATTTAAAGAAGTGTTCATTAACATTAATTATAAAAGGTATATTATATATATAACATAATATGCACATATCTTTCTCAGTTTCCCTCCTTCCAATATCTACTTGTTTGAAATCCAGGATTCTCAGTGACTGATTTTTTTAGTAATCTCTTGAATAAATAACAAAAAAAAAATTGTGAACAAATGAAAAATGCATTTCAGAGACAAGGAAGGGAAAGTGATCTTAAAAAAGAAATGTCACATACTGATGAGCTCTCAGAGTAAAGACGACTCACAGGTGGAGTCCAGGTGGAGCTGAGTGTACACTGTGCTCATAGAGACCTTGTCAGCAGTGGGAATAAAATAAAACTAAAAATACCAGTGAGAGAAATCGAGATTAACAAGTAAGTGAAAAAAAAAAACAACAGGATAGGAGCAGTCTGTGAAAACCTGATCTAGAAGGGCACCAGAATCATAGAGAAATCCCTCTTAGGGTTTAGATGATCCTTTATCACATCATGAGACTCCAGCCATTGATCACCAAGATGCACTGCTTGCAAACTCTCAGCCACGACAGCTAAGTTCTGCCAACCATACCCATTTGGCCAACAAATGCATAGAAATGTAAGAAAAAAACACAGATGGAATTTGAGATTTGCTTTCCTCCACAATGCAGTATGACCCTATGACCACAGACACGTGCTAAGATTATCATTTAGTCACACTATCTTCCCTCTGAAATTTGCCTTTACATTTTTGTTTGCGGAACCGAGATGAAGAACAGCGTATTTTAAGAAAACAAACTTGGAGTACTGTCAACTAGTAATACAGACACAGGTTTCTGCAATAAGAATGCAGGATGAAGGCCCAAGCAGTTGAATTTATAGTCTCAGAGTCCTCATTTACAGGACAGGTTTTGGGAAGAAATCGTATAAGAGACAGAAAGGAGTGTTTGCTCATTAGCAATTCCTGCTGAGGTTGCAGAAGCCATAGATTTATAATGTTAATGTTTTCTGCTTCCGTAGATGTGACACATATATAGCTTGTAATTACCAAAATGAAATATAACTAATTACATAGTTGAGTTTTAGATAATGAGGTAGTATCTTGGAAAGCATAATTAGGGAACAAAGGGTGAATCTGAGGCCATTTCAGCACCTCAACTTCTCTAATAGCTTTGAGATTTCCATTGGCTAGTAAAGTAAAAATAAAAATATGCTGAAGATAAGACCTGCTAAAATTCAAGCTTTAAGGTTGCTTCATAGCTCTGAAGATCCTTCTCCACAGAATAAAGCTGGTGTAGCACTTCTCTAAGGTAGAGATAAAATCACACATTTAACAGCTGAAATACCATCCATGGTGCAGGTCTGAAGTGCCCACTAATTAGTTGTTCAAAAAAAAAATCAGAGCATCAAAGACGAGTCCTTCTAAAAACGTTTTTAAATGGCTTTTGTTGAGTTGAATTATGAATGCCTTGTACAATGAAGAAAAACAACAGCAGAACTGAAAATCAAAACCATCTTTCTGGCTGCCTTACAAATCCGCAGTTGCATTCTGCTTTATGGAAAGTCCATCAGGACCACTTCACTCTCTGCATTGCACCATTCCTACAAAAGCAGCTCTATTACTTCTCCCAGGTAAAATTTATTTTTCCTTTTGGCTGATGGGATGACAGCACGCCAGTAATTTATCTTTGCCTGTAAAAACACTGCTTTCATGATGCCCTTTAAACAATGTTCCTTTCCACTCTTCCATTTCCCCTTTTGGTTGCATATCAGCACAGCACTGCGGGGCTCTCCTTCTGCTGTTCTCACTCAGGCAGGACTCTGGCTATGCCCCTAACACCCCTGTACGAGCAAGCTCACTGCACACAGGAGACATTATAAAATTTCATACGGAAAAAGTCAAGAGGGGAAACAGTTTTCTCCTTTTCATTTAAAGCAATGCGTTCAAAAGCTTCAGTAATAATTGCCTGCTTCAGTGTCCTCCTTCCAGCCTCTGAGCTCCTTTGGTACAGTGAATTCTCATTATCAGTTCTCCTCTACATTAAAGATGAGTTTGTTTATTACAAGGAACTGAGCAAAACCATCACTTAACTGAAATAGATGGCAACTAGATAGTTGCCTATACCGAGCAACTCATCTTAGAGTTTGGAAACATCATTTCCAAAAAGTTCAACTGCATTGTTTTGATAAACATTTAATAAAGGTTTAATTAACTCAGAAGAGAAGTGGCGTGAGAGAATTATGAAAATGGAAACAACATTTCCTGTGAAATGCAACTTATTTTTGAAGAGCCTTCCAAAAACAGTCACTTCTTAGGAATGAGTTTTCTCCAGAACAGTTCCTTTGTGACCGACTGAGTAAGCACAATTGTAACAAATACATTACCATCATTTTGCATGCTGTTAATTCCACTGAATTTTCAAGCATAACGAGACTGTGGGGGCAAAAAGTAACCACCTGTGGAAAAAACATATCGACTAGATGGACTGAGGATGAGTTCTTTACTACATTACTGACCTTCCATGCATTTTCTGAACACTATGGAATTTATGCAGGAGAGAAACAAGTGGACAATTTTCATTTTCCCTGCAGTTTGTCAGTTTTATCACTTTGACCACGCCATGATCTAAACCACTGTCAGCATCATCAACATCTTTCACAATCAATCTTATTTCTCGCAGCAAGCAATCTGAGCCCACAAAGCATCCACCAGTAACCAGAGATTCCCAGTTATAACTCATTATCTCTTGAAAGGGTGCATTTCTGGACATCATCAACTATGATGCTGAACCTATAAAATAGATTAACGTCTGAATGTGCTGATTAACACCCTGGTGCAAGTCCTTACATAAGCAACCAAAGGGAGCTGGAACATTTACAAAACTGGAGCCAACAAAGCACAGGGAAAGCACTGTTTAACTTATTCATATTTAACACATTCAACCCAGTCCTGGTATCCCTTTACACTACATATTCATTTTTAACTAGACTAACAATCCATCATTTACTGCTGCATAATATTCTTTTCCCATACAGACCTAATACAGCTGTCACTATCACTTTGCACTTAAAAGCTTCATTTCTGAAAGACTGAACGAAATACCCCAAGTTAAATTCACATTCAACTGACAGGCAGTCTGTCATTTCTGCCTTTCCTAACACAGAATGCATCTTTTTAACTCTTGGTTTTCGACACTTCTATTGGAAGATGTTTCCTGCAGCCCTGAGTGATTTAATTACACGTTCCCCCGAGAGATTTATTTCCTAGCAGCCTCAAGGATTCCATCAGCCAGTCCCCTTCTCTAAAGATGATTTTTTCACCCTTTCATGGGAGCAAATCCCACCTCAAAGTGGACCACATTGGTGGCAGGTAGACTGTTGGACTAGATGACCTTTGAGGTCTTTTCCAACCTTAGTCAGCCTATGATTCTAAGACACCAATCTCAGAAGTTCACAGCAGCACACTGCTCAGTACATTACCCGGGAAAATAATTACTCATTTTGTCTGAAATTACAGAGTCTGCCTCTTCAACAAGAAAACAGCCACTGCTTGGACAGAACTAAGAATATTTTACTAACTGGGAAAAACATACAGGCTGAAAAGACCTGCAGGTTAAAGTAACAGAAACTTTTCTGTTTCTGACAGATGTATAAACAGGAATTCAGTCCGAACACAGAAATTTGATGAAGAATCCTCAATGGTTAAATGACAAAAGCTGCAAAATTGTTACAGGAGGGGCAGGGGCTGGGAGGAGGAAGAAGAGGAACTGCAGTATTTTGAGAAGATGCAGTCTGGCACAGCACACATCTGTGGGGCCAGGGGAAAGGTGACCGTTTTCTTCTGATGGTCTCAAATAACTTTGTACAGGTTTGGAATGGAGACCCACACACAGCTGCTTTCTATATGTAAGAAGGGAAGGAACCCAAGTGGGCTAGTGTTTTTCTTTTTCCACACATAATCCCTAATGCTACCACAAGAGAAGGGGAATATATAGTTTTGTACATCTTTCAGAGGTTAGAGATGGGGAGCACATCATACAGCAGCTGTGCTGCATAACCTGGCAACAAGCTCCTGCTTTTGCTTGCAAGGATGTAGCCCTCAGCAACAAAAAAGGCGTTTTTAAAAATAGGAGTGGAAGTCTACAGCATGACAAACAGGCAATAATTTCTTTAAAAGCAGTGCATTTTGTTGTAGCCCTAAGCATGCCAGAGGCACATCAACTTCTCCACAGCTGCATTTTTATGAGGCCTCAGAATGTATCTGCTGGGAGTGAAGCCCCAGAAGAAGAGAGGTGCAGGGCAACTTCCATTAGCACACAGATATCAAAACACCGAAGGTCAGAGAAAACACAGGAGCAGATAAATAAATGAAACACATAAATGAGATACCAAGAAGCAAGTCCAGGCTTCCTCCTGCATTTTTCTTCCACCTAAATAACAGTGTTTTTGAGACATCCTCAACAACTGCACAAGGAAGAAGGCTGTGGTGGACAATGGGGATGGTAGGAACTGATATCTGGAGCAACCCTCACTGCTCGTAACTCCTTCCTTCTAATGCAGAGTATTCTCATCTTGAAAGACAACTAGAAGAGAACTAGATTTAGTTACTGTCAGTAGGAATTAAGGACGTCTGAAAAACAGACAGGATGGGAAAAGAAAAAAACAACAGTGTATCTGCAAAGAAAAAAAACAAAAACAACAAAACTGTAGACCCATCATGTATTACAACAAACAGCATAAGGATGCAGACTGGGAAGCAATATATTTGCTGATAACTCTGAATTTTTCGTCATGCGCACTGTAAATTTCCTTCCTATGTAGGTATGTGGTGATTTAGAAGAGAGTTTGGCCCCAAAGTCAGCAGCCAAACTCATTTATAATGCTTTTTAGAAGGACAAAAAGAACCACAGTGCATGGTTTATGTAGAAGGGTGAGGATCATTAACAGGAACAGAGACACAGACAAAGCTAACCTTTTTAATGCTCATTTTGTCAGTCAGCTGCCCCAACACATCCAATAATAATGACTATGGCAGTCATTTGCCAAAACTTCAGTCCAATTTGGGAAAGCAACTCATATCCTGTGAGAAACTCCTCAGAGAAAGCCAACTTTGAGTACTTCCATCAAAAATGATGGGAAAAAAAGAAAGCACCAACCAACCACCTACTGTAGGATAATATATCCCGCATCTCCTTCCATTCTTCTCCCATACACTGTTCTCCCATTCCAGCCCTCAACTCAACACAGCTCTCGTGGCAGCCATGCTACAAATCAGATCATCTACACTATAAACTTATTTCCCATTGCCTTCTGTGGTAAAGTTTTACCTTTAATCCGTCTCCACATCATTAACAGCACCATCATGCAAACATGCTCTCCCATTTCCTGGAACCTAAATGCCACAGCACCCAGGCACAGAGCCATTGCTCGTATTTATTTCAGCTACACGGCGTCTTTTGCAGGACATTCAACCTTTTAAACAAAACACAAAACATCAGGTTGGGAAATAGAATAAGCCTGTGCTACCACATCCATTTTCAGAAGGATGTGCTGCGTTTCACTAGAACTGCCAAGGTCCTCCTCTTTCTGTCTTCCTCCGTTGCTCTCTAAGACTATTCATTCTCAACACAATCATCCACATTTCCACGTTGATTTTATTATACTCAGGCACGATGCAACCTGTATTTAACAACGCATTACCATTTTCAAGGGCAAATATTTTTCCGTAATCCCAGCTATGTCATTATTCTCTTTCTATTACACATACTTTAAATGTCAAAATCCATCTCCTAGAACTAATCAAATATAAAACAAGCTTAGCAGGAGAAAGTCAGTTTGAAAGGGGTAGTCCAGATGAAATAAAAACCTGAATGTCCTCTCTTAAAAATAGGCTTTGCCTATTATTTAATTTACTTTTTTAAAAAGATGTCCCAGGGACAATCTGTGGTAAAGTGATTCGTGTATTTCTCCACACTGCTGACGTCACCCACCATCTGGGGCAGCACCTAAATACTGAGGAATATTTAACCTGATAACTAAGAAGGGAGGCAGAATTAACAAAAAAAAAAAAAAAATCCATTAATAAGAAGAACGTCTGTTTTACAAAGATGGAAAGGTGTCAACATTTCACATTCAAGTACTTAGGCAATTTGAGCTTAAGCTTTGGTTATGTTTCTCATGACTTCCTTCATCTATATCTATTCCTTTACTCTCCTAGTAGTTGTTTATTGACAGCATTATTCTTATAAAATACACAAATAATGGTTTATCTTTTAATGTAGCTGTCAAAGTTTATCTGATATCACAACATATTGATTTTATATTTGTAGTACAGAAGTCTTCATTTATTTCTTCATAAATTCACAAAGTGAACCCTTATCTTACAATCCACAGGATATACTACACATTGATGTAATTATCTTTAAAACTCAGCAGTTTTAAATTCTTTTTCTTATTGAAATCTACTATAAACTCGTTCAAAGCCTTGTTTCTTCTTCATCATTTTAGGATGCATTCCTCTGTAGTGTCACGGTTCAGTTTCTGACAAAAGCACACTAACCAGCCAAATTCTTTCCTGGTTTAGACAGTGGTTTGGTTCCAAACAAAAGAGCAATCTCTTCCTCTGGTATTCTACAGTTTCCACATTGAACAAAGTATATTGTTAAACTCTTTCCAAAATCCATCTCCATCAAGTAAGGCTGAAGATACCTGGAATGTACTTGTCCGCTATGGAATGTTCAGATCTAACTTCCATTCCCGACATCACCAACCCTGTCAGATTACAAATGAGTCCCTGTGTCTCCAAACACTGAATAACACATTGTTATGTTTCTGTCAAATTTGCCTCCTCCTTAATTAAGATAAGAACCTTGACACCATTTGTATGAGATGTGTGACCTTACTGAAGACTTCACAATCTCAGACCTCTAATGTTTTTCCATTTTGGACATTCACTGATCAAAAAACCACATTTATTTTTGTAGGATATCACAGATAAGACTACAGCTGTCTTGTCTGTAGAAGGGTGTTTTGGTTTATATTCTCTACAAGGTTTAACACTGATTAGCTATTTTTTTGGAGCAGCTTTTATGTGATCTTTGAGTGCCCTCAAACAGATGGGCAAGAAAATGATACCCTGTGTAGTGTTATATAAACCTACAGCAACTCTGTAGTTATCTACGTCTTCACATGAAGATGAGTATCAGTTTAAAGAGTTGGCAGTGATTTCAAGTGGCTGCCTTCTCTTTTCCCTTGTTCTGCAGCAGGATGAGAGGTATATCTAATCCTTCCTTTACCTGAAACCATCTAACCAGTTTGTAACCTGTAATAAATTCATCACGGAAGCAGATTTCACAGCTCCCACAAGCAGCTAACTCTAATGCTTCACAGTCCCTGCAGCTGGAAAATAATTCCTAAGTCAAACACATATTCTTCTTTTATTTCCTGCTGCTATCCAGATAGTAATTCATGAAAATTAACTTCATTTATTTTATTTTGCGAATTTGTGAGTCCTTTTTAGACTCAATCAGCTGGTGTTGATCCCCACCAGTCTCATATTCTGAATTTCCCATCTTTCCACACTCCAGAAATTTCCATTTGTTTGCAGCTTTCTAAAACGCAAAGCATAAAACGTTCTCTTCCAGGTAATACCAAAATCCTTGCGGTCACAACCATAAGCTTTTTAGTGGTGATGTGAAGCTGTCCCTTTATACCTGCACAGCATTCATACTGCCGTCAATGGACCTAAAAACAAAAAGGTTTTCACTCTAGTCAGTCAAGTCCCTGCTGATGGGGGCCCCATGCTGGGTAGTCAATAAGGTTGCCAGTGGCAGGATTCCCCACTGTGCTCGCCTGCTGAGTTTACAGCCAATTTTAATGCACATGAACTTTTCCAGGAAGCCCTAAACTCAGCATACTGCAATATAGGTCTTTATATACATTCCCCCAACGTGCAGTGAATTCTCTTCTATTACTGTACCTTCCTCCTCACTAAAGTTTAGAAAAGTGATTTACATGAGCATCTCTGGAATCACACAAGAAATATATTATATAGTTGAATTTAATATTTATTTATTTACTATTTAAATTTTATTTATTTATTTATTTATTTAAACAGGGCTCAATTTAATGAGTTCTCTTGCTCTTAAACCTCCACACTAGTCCCAGATGTTCATTTTCCACAGTTATTCCCAAAGATAGGCATATATTACTCAACTCTATGCAAGTTGAGGCAAAAATGAGAAGGCGCTCCAAACTGTAAGCTTTAATATAAAACTTTGGTAGCTGAGCAAGACAAACAATTTTATTTGCTTCTCAGGGGAATGGATTTTAATAGGATAAAATCCTGCCCCCAAATGTATAGATACACAGGAGAAACAGCTGTGCCTTGGAGAGATCATCTTGCCTGAGAATATAAGGCTCCAATTGCTGCTCTGTGTGCAAAATTTAGACTAAAACTGCAACAGGATGCAAAAAAAGGAGAGCCCACAAGGTCCATCAATCAGAGGAGGAGGAAAAAAAAACACACAGTTGACATGGTACAGGAGAGGACAACAAGGCTTTGAACTTCCAGGAATATCCTTTCCTTATCTCAGGAGCTTCAGCAAGTGTGTTTCTGTGGGGCTGCTACAAATATTTATGGAAAGACAATACTTTTTAAACTCAAAAATGATGTACCACTTGGGTTTGACTCCAAGCCTTTCTGGAATCACATCATACACATGAGCCTTTCTAAGATCATACTTAGGAACTCATAAATATACCCAGATCCCACCACACCACAGCAAAATCACATCCATAAGGATGTCACACACAAAATAGAAACAAAAGATGAAGCAAAGAAAGGAAGCAGGAAGCAAGAATGAGTTAAAAACAAGCAAACCATTCATGCAACTGCTCACAGCAACCCATCTTCAGGTAGCATGAACAAAACTTCTCCTTCACGCCCTCCTCTCCCTCCTAAACCTGTACTTAAAACACACTGCTTGGCTCATCACCTTCAGACAGAGCACACAGCATGGACCTGATCTCTCAGTGGAAATGGGACCCTCCTCTAATGCAACTCAATGATTGGAGAGCTGCTCTCCAGGCGCGCTGGGTTGGTTTATCAGGAGTGAGAGCACAGATTTAGGCTCCTCACTGATCACCAGAGGGTGCAATGCACACTCAGTTTCACACGCTCAGAGAGAAAACGATGGGGAATCTGATGAGAGACTTGTTGATGAACGTAAATTTAAGAAAAGGCCCTTAATCTGCCAACTCAATGCCTTAGAACAAGGCGAGGTAAAAGGTGGCCCATCAGGAAGTATTATTACTTACCTTCCAGCTGAAATAAATTATAAGCTCTAAGCCTGGCAGACAGTTCTGAAGCCTGCAGGAAGAGCAGGTAAATTAGACGTAGCAGCTCTGAGGGCTAGATAGTTTCTAAATGTCTCCTAATCCTTTTCTAAACTTCCCTAAGTTGCAAGAGGGACTAGAGGTTCATTTTCTTGAAAATCTTGGCCCCACAAAGTATACAAGGCAAGAATAGCAGTCTGACACCAGTCCTGCCCCTCTCTCTGGACATATTTTTCCTTTGACCGAAGCACGTGATTTACAGTTCTGGTAGAGCGCTAAATGGAAATGCTCTTTCCTTCACTGCAGCTATGAGTCACCATCCAGACACCACAGCAAACTCAGTTACGCATGGAGCAGAAGCGACTCATCACCCTCAGCCTTATCTACAGGCACTGGTGAGGAACAGGCCACCTCTCAGCATCTCTAAATCAAGACTGATTCAGCCCATGAGCAACAAAGGAAATTGCCTCTACTTCCACCAATTACAGGGAGTGTAGTAAGAGCTTTGAGCATCGCTGCTAGTGAATTATCAAGGGATAATTCTTTTACCTGGACCTCAGAACTGGGCCGTGTAGATTGATAGTGGCTGGAGGACTGCAATCCCCACGATAACTCCCAGCTATGCAGCTGACTGATTTGTTGCTTGGGTGACTTGTGTTTCAATTTACCTCTTTCACCTTAATTTCAGCCAAATCCTTGAGATGTCATCTATTTCCCAAAGGAACTGAGAAAGAGAAAAGTGGAAATCAAACGGTGTTAAGTGAGACGCAAAAATGAAATGGTTGAAGAAATGACATAACCCTGGGAAAATTAATTACAAGCTGCCATCTAAAATGTCATCAAGAATGGAGTCACATATATCCTAAGGCCTTTGATAAAGGAGGTCTAATACCAAATCAAGAGAAGGAGGAGAAAGCAACTTTCAATAATTCACACATGCTGGAAGCTAATCAACATTCAGCCATGAAGATGACATTTCCTTTAAATGAACTCCCCTTTAGCTCATCAGAATAGCAGCAGCCTTAGATTGTACCTCACCATTTAATTACTAATGGGTTTTGTTTTGTTCTTCGGTCGCCTTTAATTTAGCAAGGGAACTGAATTTATTTTGCTTTAAAAATTACCATAATAAAGCCAACAGCCATCCCTTCTCCTAAGACAATCTCTACAAGTTGTTTTTAAAAACTTTCTTAAAAACCTCAAATCACCGCGTAGGGCAGAAAGTTTAAACAAAAATCATGAGAGAGCATTGCAGCCTTTGTTTGTTTTACACACACATAAATTGGATTTATTATTCCAACAGATTCCTGGGTTTGGAGCCACAGGGCCTCAGATTCTCTTCTCCACATGCTCTGAGCTGGAGACATCAGTTATTCACCTCTGGCCAAAACCTCATGGAGAGATTTAAAGGAAAGCAAACCAGCTTTGCCCTTCCAAACAAAGCAGCACTCTGATCTCTGTCTCACACCAGGATATCCCCAATAACAGAAGAGCAGCACACACCTGAGCTTCTGAATGGAAGCCCTGGGAGGGACATCTGGAGACTACGAGAAGAAAATAATGGAAGTATTGGGGAACATGCACTGTTTACAACATGCAACGAGCAAGATTATACAGTGCTGTGAGAAGCCACGTCTTGCCCTGTAGTAAATCCAGTTTTTGGAAAACATTTGTCTTTTATGGGAACAAAATGAGTTTGTTCAATTAAAATATGCGTTCTCTGGGAATTGGGTGACTGAATTAAGCAATAAATTTGGTACCTGCCCTGTGCTTAGCTGGTTCATTCCAACACCATATGGATGCTCATAAACATCACTGCTCCTCATCATACTGCTCCTACATCAGTTCTCTGTGCCCCACAGGCAAACGCAGCAGACAGATGGCAGAAGTGCCAGCAGTAGAGAAGGGAACATGTCAGTGCTGGTCCTACCAGCTCCTCCACCACTCTGTAAGGGACAGCTCGCTTATATGTGCAGCTGTTAACGAGGGTACCCCCTTTTTTGCCCCAGAGAAGTAAGACCTGGAATTGCTGGAGTGGGGCTTAGCACACAGGTGCTGCCTTTTGTGCTTCACCCTGCATCAACACTGATGCTCTCCTATTTGCACAGCAGTAGATGCCAGCTAAGGAGCTAAAGGACCAAACCTTCCTGGCACAGCCCACTGGCCATCTGGCTGCCTAAGGATGTAAAACAGGTCCAATGTTATGATGCTGTTATCAAATATCCATTATTAGTCAAATATCTAATGTTAGTGACAGGTGAAAAATAATAGCTTCCCAATGTCACGGAATTATTAAGGTTGGAAAAGACCACTAAGATCATTATGCCCAACTCCAGCACATCCCTATCATGCCTACTAACCACGCCTCTCAGTGCCACGTCCACCCTTTCCTTGAAAGCCTCCAGGGGAGGTCTAAATGCCAGAAGAGAAAAATTAATATCACACCTGACTTAGAAGAAAGTACAAGTCTTGGTTTGTACCTGCTAAAATTACAGCAGGATTTTCAAAGTATATACCTTGAAAGAGAGACCACTAATACATGGATACTCTTTATTAGCAGCAGCCTCTGAGGACAGAAAAGAAATAAAAGGCAATGACCTAAGGAGAGCAAGGAGATGATGTATTATCAGCAGTACCACCCAACGGTTAGAACAGCAGAAAGGGCATTTCCAGAGCTGCTCGGGTCTCTCTTCCAGATCAGAACAGGCAATGCACCAAGTTTCAAAGCTGATACTAATAACCCCTTGCTATAGTTATGTAGCAACAAAGTTAGAGGCAGCATCAGAAGAAGCAGCAGGAGCTTTAAGAGACAGTTCCTGAGAATGCACAGCCTCCAGTGACTAAATCTCAGCCTGCTTTGCTTTCATTCTTGCCACATACATTCATTCTTATTATTCATCTGAGCTTTCAAGTAGAACAACATCCTGATTCAAGGCTTTATGCCCCAATCCCTATGTAAATTCTTAGTCACAATCACAGGAGAGCTGGATGATTTCCTCCCCACACCTTTCAAGTAAAAGATTGCCTTCTGTAGAACCCACACTGATGAAATCCTGGCTGCTGATCGTGTTAGCAATAAACTCAGAAGTTTTGATGGAGATTTCCCAGGTTTGCATGAGGCAAAGCCCTATCCTGGGGCAGTCCATGAGCCATATGTGGGGAGAAGTATCCCTGTGAGTTATGTCTATTGACTCAATAACTGCATTCAGTACAAGTTTTAGCATGATCCCTATCACTGCAGGCAGGTTCACGGGCTCAGTGTTGCCTCTGAAGCATGCCCACCCCCAACATGAGACAGCTGTCAGTGGCAGAATGCACAGATGTATAATTTTGTATTGACCAAAACCCAGGATGTCACCTGCAATCCCTCCTACACTCCTGGATACAGTAAGGTTTGGAGACATCTGGAGTAATACTTCTTTTTTCCAGGCTGTGACAATGAGCTACGACTGTGCATGAAAGTCACTCATGTTCACCACTCTGGGCAAACACACTTCTCTTAAATCTTATTTATTTTACCTGTTCCTGCCTCCCACCTCATCCCCCACCTTCTTTTCACAATAGCGAGCCACAGTTTTCATTTCCCTTTCTTAACCCTACAGCAGTGTGTCTGTAGCTACACAGAAATGAGTGCAATCAAAACAATTCCTATTCTACCAGTCCCAGTTACAAAAGGTGAGGCTTCACATACCTGAACACATTAACAGCAGTGCTGTAAACCTTCCCTTCACACCTCCCACCTACTGAACAATCAAACACACATTATCTCCCGACAGAGATCATCGCCTCTTGTCTACCATCTTTCATTAGTTAATTTCAAAGCAATTTACTAAAGAGGTCCACATCAACATGGCAACGATGGCTCAGAGAAAGGGACGTGTCTGTCAGGGGTTTCAATATGAGTAATTTCAAGAATGCAAGCCTGCACACCTTAGCTAGATTTTGCTTCCATGTATCTAGCAGATCTGATTTGTAGTTTTAGTACACAGAGACCCTCGTCTCTTTCCAGCTACGCACCTCAATTTCATGAGATGGCTGTAGTGGTAAGCTAAAGGGATAACAAGTTATCATCGTTTCAAAAGCTGCCAAGCTGTTTGTGTGAGAGGAAATCAAGCCACAGCAGCTCTTCACAAGTGCATACAAGTCATACCAGTTTAATACTTATGTATGCTCACAGGTATCTATGGTAACAGTGAAATATATTGCATTGCCACAGTATTAACACTAGTTTCTTCCTCAGCTTTAGGTGATCTACTGGCTGGAACTGGAGGCCTCCATGACAGCCAGTCAATACCTTTACAAAATTACAATCCAGTTGTAGCACATCACACTTTCCAGAGCTGAAGTATTGAGGAAGACTGCAGTCCTGCTGGCACACCTTCCAAAGAGATTTCCAAAAGTTACCATGTCTCATGGTCTACATCTTCATTGTTGATAACGTTTTCCCCATTCCTTCCTCTATCCCTATCTTTTCCTCTCTCCCTCTCCTTGGATTTTGAAGCAAATCCCTTGGATTTGCCATCACCATCTCATACACACACATCCACCTCCTACAGAAATGCCTCTGTCCCAGAGACACCACAGCTGCTCTCGCTCCGATCTCTTTCCTAACGCTTTTCTAATGTTGTTCCCCACTGTGAGACTGCTTCTCAATTCAGAGCCCCATTACAAAAAAAAAACAGACTTTTGTTGCTTCTATCATCCAGGGCTCAGCACTGACACACTGTCATTTCTGCAGCCTCATCACGTTAGGCACTCATGTCTATTTGTTAGGCCTTTATTACCACTACATCTCCCAGAGCTTTGCTAGCCTCCCTCTCTCAGATCTGATTTATTTCTCTTGGATTACAAGCCCTAAATTCATTAGCTTGTCCTTTCACAGAATGAATCTCAAAGCAGCTTTTTGGCTGCACTTGAAATTACTCCAGATACTTTTGAATTTTTTCCTTGGCATTCAGACAGGGATCCAATTTACTATGTTCTGCCACTTTTGATACAGTACTGCTTCTTCCCTCTTTGAGATCATCAAGGGAAATACTAGCGTCAGAAAAGGAGAGATGACAAGTTAGGGAAAATCCCTTCAAATCATATTACAAGTAAACACAACATTATCTTTTTCACAAGTACTGAAGCCAGAGATCACCACCAGTGTCAGCGTTGGTGAGGATCTCAGTCCTCCCAGAACCATGGAACCATTTGAGCTGGGAGGGGCCTTGAACGACCAGCTAGTCCAACTGCATTGAGCAGGGACACCCACAGCTCTATCAGGTGCTCAGAGCCCCATCCAGCCTGACCCTGAGTATCTCCAGGTTGGGCACACACCATCTCACTGTGCAACCTGTGCCACTGCCTCCCCACCCTTACTGCAAGCAACTTCTTTGTTTACAGATCCTGTCCCTTAATTTCTTACAGCCCTTTTAGATACTGGAAGGATGATCAGGATACTACAGATGATTGGGAATTCTCCCCCAAGGATTTTGTATTTAATTGCCCTATTCCAGAAGGGGAACAAGAACTGAAATGTCAGCAGTGCTCCAACACACCCAGCTGCTAACAGAAGAGCACAAGGGAAGCTTGACCTCAAAACTTTTTTAAGTTAAAAGCATGATTTAGGATTGAATACAATAACTTTATATTGAATACATTTCAATCCTAGCGATCAGAACAAGGTCCTACAAGTCACAACAGGGTAGTTCCTTAAATACTCAGGAGCAGAAATAAATCCATAATCCCATAAATCTTACTGATGTTTAAAACTACTTACAATAATTGAAAGATCTCTAGGGCTGGCCATTCAGATATTTATAGCTTTCTGCATTGGGAAACACATACTGTGCATGGAAGAGTTTAATCTGCAGCAGTTATCACCTGCTGGGAGTTTTGAAATGACACTCCAGAACCTGGGATAAACCATTAATTGGCAGGGATAACCTGAAGGAATCCAAGATGTAAAAAAATCCTGGAATTATAAACAATACATAAATTAAAGGCAAGAAATCTTCCAAGATAACTCACAGAACAGAACAGGTCTTTGTGAAGATTAGAATGACAGAAAAATACAGGATTTTCAGTGATGAAAGCAGGCAGGAAGAAACCCACACAAAAACCTTCAAATAATCTCAGATAATTCACAGTGGCTCAAGAAAATGTGCAAGACTTATACTGTTCTCTTGGTCAGAATGCAAATTAACAGAGTATGTATGTACCAAAATATCAGCACTCTGCCAGGGCAGCTCCCCCAAAGTATTCCAGAAACCATCAGGTTCTGGAAGTTCTTTCACGCTCCAGTTTTCACATTCTTTACTCAAGAAATGGAACAAGAGAAAAGCAAGCTGTGCTGCTCCTCACCCCAAAATACTCTATTTGGAAAATACAGGAAGGCAATAGCTAACCGGCTGCCATCAGACCAGCTATTAGAAACAGCACAGCACACACTTCATCTCCCATCATTTGCAAAGATAACCAACAGGGAGTCAGGCTTTATGATTTACAACAGTGTTTTGGATTCCAGCTCTGGCAAACTCAGATAATCCCAAATAAAAGCCATGACACAGTGCTGATGGTTTGCTTTATCCCTCCTTATTAATGGGCATTTTAAAAACATTCCGCTTTCCTCAGAGTTATTTGTGCAACCCATTATTTTCCCACCAGTCTCAGTAGAATCACAATTCCCCAAAAGGTCGTTTACCTAATGGGAAAAACATTATTTAGTGACTCACTGTACCGAGACTGGCAGGATGCAAAACTGGGAGGATGGAGTTCTTAACCCTGTGGACTATGCTTACAATGCACCAACAGTAAGTTAAAGAATTCTGGGATGCATTAAAAACAGCATGTCCAGAAGGCTAAGGGAGGTGATCCTCCCCCTCTGCTCTGCCCTGGTGAGGCCTCACCTGGAGCACTGTGTCCATTTCTGGGCTCCTGGTACAAAACAGACAGGGATCTGCTGCAAAGAGTCCAGGGGAGGGCAACAAAGATGATAAAGGGCATGGAACACCTCCCTTATGAGGTAAGGCTGAGAGAGCTGGGGCTGTTCAGCCTTAAGGAAAGAAGGCTCAGAGGGGATCTGACCCATGTCTATAAATATCTGAGGAGCAGGAGGCAAAGGGACGAGACCAGACTCTTCTCTGCAGTGTGTGGTGATAGGACGAGGGGAAATGGCCACAAACTGAAGCAAAGGAAGTGTTCCCACAAATGTGCATGGGAACTGCTTCCCAGTGCAGTGACGGAGCACTGGAGCTGCACACAGAGGTGGTGGGGTCTCCTTCCCTGGAGATGTTCAAGACCCACCTGGAGTCTTGAATGTGAAACCTGGGCTGGGAGCTGCTTGGGCAGGGGGTTGGACTAGATGATCTCTAGAGGTCCCTTCTAACCTCTGCAGTTCTGTGATTTCTGTGGATTAAAATAGCATTTCAGTAAATATATGCATATTTAAATTTATATATATAAATAAAAAAATATACACATACATACATAAATAAGGAAGAGAGCATTCGGTTCATTGGATGCTCAGGTACGAGCCCTGCAGCACACTGCAGAACTGGGGCATTATAAGAGGAAAAGAGACACACAGCAAAGAGCAGACAGGAAAATAGTGAAGAAAACGTGTTATTTCACCACAAATTTTTTTAATTATTATTATTACTATTCAGTTTTCCTTCCACTTTACTAAAAGTAACTTTTACCTTTCAAGTTGCACCACTGTTTTTTGAAGATATTCCTAAAACCCAGCAGTGTCCCAGCATTTGGCAAAAACAAAGCAAATAAAATCCCCTCCAACAGTCTGAAAATATGGCCTCGCTCACACTGTGTGCTCAACAGCCTTCCTGTGTATACTTAAGCTCAGCCTAACCTCATTGACCTCCATCTTCAGAAAGTTTGTACAACACAAAAACAGAAGGTTCTGCCATAAAACATGGGTGCCCCGAGCCACCCCGTACATACACACCTCCCTGTACAGCTCCTTCATCTCTGTGCCTTCCATCACAGTGAGCACTTAGGGTCAGCCCTCAGGGAGGCTCAGAGGATCAGTCACTCAAGAGAAGAAAAATAAATCCAGTTTATATTTACTGGGCACCTCAGAAATGCATTGAAGTGCACTCTAGGTTCTTACGTGTGAAGTTGCTGTAGTTCCCATGCTTTTAGGAACAGGAAAAAAAACACCTAAGCAGATGAATGTCATGTCTCAGGTCTGATGGACTGCAGATCTTGTGACTGCAGGGATCAGCCCATTCATCAACCCAGCACTGCTGCTCTGCAACAGCTCCTACTAGGAATCCCTCAGAAGCTCACAGAACACAGTGCCTTTCTGAGCCCATCTTTGCTAACTAAAGCCCCCTAAAAATGGCACAAGATTCTCTCTGAAGGTTCTGTTAGAAAGCATACGTTTATCCAGCAGGTAATGGTCAGCATGATAGAAGGGGCTCTTCCCACAGCACTGGAGTCTTGCTAGAGCCATGGAAATGAGGCACGGAGGGACATGGAGAGTGGGCATGGGAGGGATGGGTTGGGGTTGGACTGGGGGATCCTAGAGGCCTTTCCAAGGTTCTATGATGCTGCAGGACAGTCACTTCAGTGTCAAGAAGGAATTTTTCCAGAGTGACCAAGCTGGCCAAGGAGGTCAGGTATGACTCTGATGAGGGCAAAGGAACATCAACTTGTTCTTGTTCAAGGAAAGATCAAACAGCAGCAGCAAAGTCCCAGTGTTGCAGGATGACCTGGTCTTCGGAGGTAAAAAGTAATTAAGAATACCACAGATCTTTCAGCCAAAGCTAAGGGTTAGCCTGCAAATGGAAGGGTTTGGCTGAAGGTCAAGTAACCTCAGGCAAAGAGTGGAAGCCTGAATACTCAGAAAAGCCGGACACTGCCTGAATGATTTTCTGTTGATATTCTGAGGGAATACCATATACATATGATTTTCATACACACATATGTATTACATATGTGGATGAAAATATATCTCATTTAAATATGCACACATACAAAAAAAAATCCATAAAGGTTGAAGCCAAGATATTTCAATTTGATACGAAGTTCTGTATCAGCCAAAATATAAAGCATTTAAACTAAGCTGTGTTTAACCATTCAGCCGTTACATTCCCCCAGAGGCAGCAGTGTATATTTTTCACCATCACAGACTTAATAAATCGTATTTGATATCAGTGCTACACTGCAAACCCTCATTAGATGTATTGATTTGTTCTTTTTTTTTCCCCCCCTTAGGTCAAGTTAAAACCTGTGCAGAGGTACAGCTGCAGGCCTAAAAGACAATCTGAAGCACATTCAGTCTGAAGCTTCTGTGTGCTGTGTTGTAGGTTATGCTACACCTGATGGAATAATCTGGAGAAGCAAAGATTCATCTTGAGAGATAATTAAAAAAATTCAACTGTGAAATGAAACTATCAGCATGCCACCTTTTAACTAACAGGATTAGAGTTACAAAAGCTGCAAGCTTGTGCTGCTCTCACCGATGTCAATGCCTGCAGAACTGGAAGCTTTATCGAGGATTTCAGCCCCAACACAATGTTTGAGCATGCCTGAAATTCACAGAATACTTATTTAACGTTAGCCTGCCAGATGCCACAGCAGGAGACACCACCAGATTGTCCAACACAACAGACAAGGAAGACTCGTGAAACCAAAGAATTAAGAGGCTCTCATTACACCCACGGCACACTCTTGTTGGTTCACTTGGGGCATTTTCTCTCTTGCCCTTGGTAGGCTCAGTGACACAGTGAAACAGAATGCACAAACCCTCAGCTTACCCACATCCCACGTGAGCAGAGCACACTCTGTTCACAGTCTAAAAAGGTCCACAGTGCTAAAAAAAATAAATAAATAAAAGTGATCATTTTATTATTTAACCACTAGTGCCTTATCTATGCTTATCACCTTACTCAAAAGCATCCATGAAGGTTCACTACATCCATCTCAGAACGCTGAAAATTAAAGTTCCATCTTGATTTAAAAAAATGCTCTACAAGCCTCCAACTCAGTATAGCTCTTCGATGAATCAGACTTCTCTTTCTAACAAAATATACTTTCAGCAGTACAGTTTCTGGAGCCGGAATCAACCAACAATGCTTTTTCTTACTGCAATGGGAGGCTGTGTTCTTTGGGTTTGTTTAGTACAGAAGAACGAATACTAAAAAGCTCTTGGATGTGAACTTACAGCACTGTGCTTGTATACTGCCAACTAAATTGGACCCAGTACCAAAAAGAGATCATCTGAGGCTATTTCAATGAGCACAGCCTCAGCACTCACTCCTGCAGTGGGGTGGGATGAGTGGCCTTGGTGTGATTCCAGTGGGACAGGTTTGCTCTCTGGGATCCCAGCTACAGTGCTGCAGCCCTGGAAATCACCTCTGATGCCCTTATGTTGACTGCACAGATCTGAGATACCCACTAATGCAAGTCCCTTGGCAGAGAGCAAAGGAGCTCCACACCAAAGGTCAGCAGTGAGATGTTCTTCTTGAACGAAAAGTGAAAAGATCGCATGGAAAGGTTTTATAATGACTTGGAAAATCACCCTTACAAAGTATTACGGAGCAGTGAGAAAAACCTCAAATATTTTAATAATGATTCATTTTTTACCTTACTACTTACTACCTTCCTATTTGCTAATTAAGTTAATATTCAGTCGAAGCCTGTAGCAAGTTCGATTCTAGATCTCTGAGTGCAATAGGAAAAGCAAAACTTTTTTCTTCTCATCAAAAGAATGCACTTCAAAATCCATTGCTCACCATACCAGCAAAGCCACATCACTTAGTAGTCCACCAAATTAAGTGAGGCATAATAGCAATAATCTGTATTTGTTACAGACAAGGAGATTCTCAAGCCTTTAAGCTGGCACCTTACAGCGAGCTATGCACCTTTCATTAACATTTCCACACATATTTCAGTGGGTTTTACTGGATAATTGTGAAAGAACAGAAACCTGTAGCCGAGGGGGCTCCACCACTGCCACAACACTGGCTGCTCTCAGTCATCACCATATACTGTTGGTGTCCTAGCTCTCCATGCAACTCAGCCAAAGAATTCCCGATCCCTTCCTGCATTCACAACTCCCCCAAACATGTGCCTGCAACCTCTGAATCTTCCTCTTGGCAGCCACAAGGCTCTGTGACATTCGCACTTCTGTCTTCATTTCAGAGGCATCCAAGCAGCATCACAGGGAAGTCAGAAGTACAGCGAAGCATAAGGAAAGGCAAGTGCCTCCCTGCCTGCCCCAAGGGTGGATCGCCGTGGAGATGGCACCTCCTGGGTGATGCAGCCAGCTTGTCTGAGCACATTGCTGCTCGGTACTTGTGCCCTCGTGACACATTCCAGCTGACTTAACCATTGGGCAGGATGCCATTCAACGAGCCTGGAACAAGCAGAGATGGTTAGAAAAATGATCTTCCCATAAATCATTTTTTTGCCGGTGGCAGCGATGTTTGAATTCCATTTCTTCCTGTTCCTGAACAGGTCAGGGTTCGATCTCTGGCATGCTAACCGAGCCAGGAGACCACAGAGGAGGGCTGGCTCTGCTTTTCTGCAGCAGTGGCAAGGAATACTTCCTTAGCTCCTATGACTTCCCCAGGTTCACACTCAGGACAAAGACAGGTCTTGACCAGAATCACAGGGAGTAAGCACCTTTGGCTGAGGGTGTGTTATAGTCCAATCCCCAGCCTGTTTGAAAGCTCATACACAAGCATACACCATGGCAGCCCCTACTGCTTCACTCCACCTCCCTCAGGTCAGAAGCCAATGGCATTCATTTCCTTTGCTTTCCCACCTCCCTCCAAACACATCCTTCTCTCTTCAGGACATAAAATACTTGCAGAGACCTGCAAAGCAGAGAGCCAACAGGGAACAGTCAGCGAGGAGCTGCTCTTCTAGAAGGCGGTGCAGCAAGAATCTAAATTGGGTTTCTGAACTGCCATCTGCAAGTCTCACCATCAAGGCTGAGTTAGCTTAAATGATCCCCTTCCAACCTCTACATCGGGAATGCCTGAAGGTGAAGGCATCATCTCCCTCTCCTCCAAATAACTTCAAGAGATCCTAGTATCTTCCCAGCCCAGGGTCTAAATAAGGGCCCTCCATCATTAGATATCTCCCAGACACAGTTGCACAGAATACATAATTCTCTATATATACAGATGCAGACCATTAAAGCAGAAGGGAAAAATGCTCCAAATAGAGGGGAAATCACAGCCTCTCCCATGCACTAACTCTCCTTGCAAATTCCCTTAAGACTGTGGTTTTCCAGGCAAGAAACATTTCTTCATCCAAGAGAATCTGGAAGCATAACAAGGCCTCTTACAGCTCAGAAATACACATACAGAGGTAATCAAATCATTTAAAATAGAAGTAACTTATTCTTGTACTCACAAGTGCAAACATTTAATACCATGCTCAGAGATAAGGAATAAACTATTTGCTCATTCTATAATACCAGTCTTAGAACTCAGAGCAGCCATCAAACAAGCTTTTGGGAAGAGGGATTGGTGACTGGTTCTATGTACAAGAAGGTTGGAGGGCACAGCTCACTGAGACCACAGGCAAGCATCAGCCAACAGCGAGTGCACAAATGGAGGCAATAGGCTATCCTGAAAATCAGAAGCTTAGCTTTGGGGGAAGGAAAGAAAAATAAATAAATCAGTGTATCCTCAGTAATTTAGATGCCATCTGACACACATGAACTTTAATTCTGGGTTGCTAAGTCAGAACTATTAAAAAACCATTCGGTGACTTACCCTGTTCTAATTTCAGCCCAAGTTGGCAAGGAGAACAGGGGAAAAAAGCAAACAAAGTATCTGCGCAGCCATGTGATTTTATTGCGTTCTAAATAAAAATTAGTTCCCACACATCAAGTCAGATTCTGAAGTGCCACACTCATTTTTGGCTCCTAGCAACTGCTACATAGCTCTGATCCAGACATGGAGCAGTATTTCTGCGAGCATTTCCACAAAAATACTTTCATCCCTTCCAATTCAGGGTGGTATCGATATGAAGAAGTTTCTCAGAAACATCCACCCATTACATTTTGAGATTTTGCTTCATGTCCCCGACACGACAGATTTCCTGCAGCTTCTATCAGCCCCAATAATGCACAATAGAGAATACTGACACCGCTTTTCCTCTTGGTCCCACAAAGTTTTTGCCCCTCTCCATCCACAACAGCAGATCTGTCACACCTCCTTCCAGGCTCCTACACAAGAAGTTCCCCTGCACACACAGCTCCATAGGGACACGCTGTCTTCCACCACTTGCACTCATCACACACCATATTCTGAACTCACACTTCTAACTCAACAGTTGATCCCTCCCCTCTTCCAACTCCCCCACCACCAACCTGCTCTTGAGCGAAAAGGGAATCAAAAATAGTGAGACTGCAGGAGGAAGAAACAGAGCCAGGTTGGCTTTTTTGGTTTTGGATCTTACCATCCTCGACAGCTACCACTGTGCCATGACTGTGTGATGACGATGACACTGTGACACCTCCAGGGCAGATCCCATCAGTGCTTCACCAAAAGCACCGTATCCATCCTGATTTCGTGGCACTGAGGGAGCACAGGTTTACTCCCAGGCATGAGATGATAAAAGGAAGTGCCTAACTTCACCCTAATGATATGAATCACACATTTGGCCCTCAGACAAACCTCTTATCTTTCTTTGCTGTTTAATGTGAAAGTGCTTCCCCTGAGAAGTCCTGCTGCAGAGCAGGGTCGCACTGTCTCAAACCATTCACATATTCCAAGTAAGCACTTCAACAGTCTACCTACCCAAACCACATAACCCTTCCTCTGCTGGAAGGGCTCCTTGGAATGCTAGCCTTTAACTTTTGGCTACAGTTGTCAATATATCCCTTCCTACCCTCCCCACAAAATGATGCACGTGCATAAGTCCTTCTGTTTTTTTTTCCCCTCTCTAAGTTTCCACACATCCCTCCTTCTGCTGAAGTAGTGGTGGTCCTCTCACCACCTCCAGCACAGGACAGTGCTACATTTTGAGCATGCAATGCTTAACCTCACCGTTTATGCTTTTCTCTCCGTTTTCTCAACTCTGTCTGGGAAGAAAAGAACATTTACATTAATGGATGTGGCATTAATGCAGAGTCAGAACATTTCAGTAAACCCGAATGCCAAATTCTCCCAACAACATCACTCTTCTGGAAGAAGAAACCACATTAAATAGAGGGGGAAAATCATATATATGTGCACAGCCTGGCAGAGAGCAAGAAACCACAGGGACAGAAGAAGAAGACAGGAGCAGTGCCCTGGCTGACAGTGGCTGATGCTCAATCACGGCCACGCTGCCCTCCTCCACCTCTGCTGCAAGCATCCTCACACCCCACACACAGCACTCTGCTGTGCAGTTATTTTAACCCAGCACTGCTGTGAGCTAATTGGCCATGCTGAAAGGAGAAATACTCAGGATTAATTAGTGTTTCTCCACTGAGGGAAGTGTCGCATTGTTGCAGTTGCCTCAGCTGGAGCTTTCTGATCACTATTCCACAGACACTGTTTTGGGTTGGGACTGTGGGAGGTGTCAAAGCTGGCCCCAGCCTGGTTACAGAGAGGCTGCTGCAGAAATCCCAGGCAGCACCCAGCGCACTCCCACTGCTGGTACAAGTGGCAAAACCACCATCACCACAGCTGCTCTGAACTGTGATCACAGATGGGCCGTGCTCCCACAGGGAGACCAATATCCCTCTCCTTCAACACCACCTCACACACAACCTTAATGCTTTATGATGCACACAAGGGGCTGTACCCAATTTCCAGCAGCCCCATCAGGTAGTCCTCTTATGGCTGATATTCTGCAGGTATTCTTCCCTCCCAGGGAAGCGCATTGTCCTCCAGGACACAGAAAAAGGTGTGAATCTTGCTCTGCACTCTGCCCATGCACACACCCATCACAGGGAGGGAGAGAGATGGAGAGGTGGCTTGAGAGGGATAGAGGTAAAGCCCATCCACACCACAGTCACTGTTAAGGATGTTCAACAGCTAGGCAAAGCAAGTCTAATCTGCTGTACTCCAGGTATCAGGACCACAAAAACAACAGCAGCAATACTTCATATAGAAAAACAGAAGAACTAAACAAATCCAGCAGTTAAACAATATCTGTGAAGAAGCCTCAAAAAATAACAATTTAACCTGCAGAGAATACTATGCTGCCATTGTTTTTTCCGCATACTTTTTCATATAGATGTTAAGTACAACATTTCCATCAATATGCATGGATTTTAGTGTCTCTTCCGTATGGAAAAGTACCAAGATAATGAGCACCACTGAAATATGGCAAAGGAATGGGACAACACACTGACAGGTTACTGTAAAACTGAAATGTCAAGTTTTCCCTTAAAGTGATGGATAACATTATTAGTCAACGTAATTATTTCATTAAACCAAAAATGCTAAAGATTGTATTTATTCAGGGCAAGAGCTCCAAGAACAGCTGCCTCACCAGACAACACAACTCCAGGCAATGCAGTCCTTGCAAACCTTCCCTCCCTTCCTCTTTTCTTTTTCTGCAAAGAACTACAGACTTGCAGGAAAATAACCCCTTCCACCAAACCGTATTAACCAACCATCCCCATACTCAGGAACTGGCAGAGCCCAGACACAATGGGGCTGCCCAGGAGCTGGGGCAGGCACCCAGTCCAGCTGCTCACTGCTTGTGGCAGTACCAGGATTCCCTCTGTTTCTACAAAGACAGTGCTATGAATCACGATGTTGCCTTCAAACTTCAGCTCACTAAAACTCAACTCTGTTCTAATCCCATTACGTCTTGGTATTGACTTTAAAGGAGGAAGAGGTAAACTCTTACCCGCTGCCTCTCTGAGCATACAGATTAATTACCAGCAGCTCCTCTTCCCATTTATTTTCACTTTTACTATGCATACAAAAATCAATTCTCTCCATAAATTATTACCGTGCTCCCACTGTATTCCCTGAACTGGGTGTGGACAGCAGCAGCAAAGGAGGTTTAAACAAGACGATCATTTGTGCAAGTGCTGCAAGAAGCCGGAATAGCTGCACCATCATGAAAACGTGTTGGAATGAATTCATTGCCATCTGTCTTTATTTTGCTAACCAGCTCAATCAGACACCACAAATATACTCAAACATGAGAAAAATATTTAAATTATTTGTGCTGGGTCCTTTTTCAATATGGAACTCTCCATGTCATTGAATTTATCAGTATTGAATGCCCATCAGTAGCAATGAATTCACTCTTGCACAGCCTTTAGAATACATCTGCACAACTTCAAATCCACTTTGTACTAATAATGTAAAAAACATGCATGCAAAAAAGCTACAATAATACAAATACTATTATAAAGGCAGGCAAGGAAGCACTACAAAAACGACAAATACTTTGTGGTTCTGCCACAACGATTCTCATACAAAGCACAATCACAGACAGTAAGAAGGAAATGATGGAGAAAGAAACAAAGAAGAAAAAAAAACATGTTGTAAGAAAAATTACAGAAATAAATGAGGAGTAATCAGAAGTCAATTAATAGAGGATGAGTTAGGGGGACACAGAGCACTGGGATTGCTCTGCTAAGGCATAATCACCACTGCCATTCCCAGTTCTTGTAGCTCAAGGGTAGGAAAGGGGCAGCAGGATTGATGGAGGGGAGAGCACACCACTTAAACACATGCCTGAGGACATGAGGGATACTACGGAATACTACGCTACATCAGCTTCAGTCAGCCCAGAGACAGCTCCCATTTTTCTCTCTGCCTCAGTGGATTGGAAGTTCCGGCCCTTCCATGCTCCATGCCCAGGGAGGCAAACCTACAGCACACACCTCCTGCATAAGAGAATCTGTACAAGTGTTTGGGGTTTGTTTTCTTTTCCTGCAAACAGAAGGGAGACCTGGAATCAGGCTCAGCAGCACTAAGGGATTGACTACAAATATTTGCTTCAGAGCTTAGACTGTGTCCAAAAGAGCATAACATGATAGAGATGAAATGCTTCCCCTTGCCCTCCCCAAAAATGCATGCTACAGACATTAACATCGCAAAAGATGCAGGCAGTCTCTCCTGTAGCTCCAGTACTGAGGGTAGAACCCATCACATCTGTTTTTAGATGCAAAGCAAAGCTTTCCCTAAGACTGTGAACACTTTAGCCTGGCAGATCTCACTCAGCCACACCACCACTTAGGCACACTTTCCTGGCCCTAATATCACATCACACAGCAGTAAGGACTGAGGGCTATGGGCTGGCCGAGCCCAGTTCTGCTGCTGGGACCCACAAAGCCCACATTGCTTCACAGCCACTGCCTTCAGCTGCTGTGCCCAAGCTCTGAAAGCAGTAGGGAAGCAACGAGCACCAAGAATGCACCAAACTCTTCTCTCCCAGACCTGCTGCTCATCTGTCCTGATCCATCAGATCAGGGTGAACCTTCAGCGAGAGAATGCAATTAATAGGATGGAGGAAAAAGCACATGCACACCCAACAAGCACCCAGTACGGCCCATGCATCACTCAACCCACCCTCTCACAGCAGAAGGCTGGTAGAAGAAATGCAGTAGCAAGCACAGAAAATGCAGCAGCACTGCTGGAGCTGAAGCCTTCCCTGCACCAGGAGCTGTCTGGGGAAGCAGGCACAGGAGAGCAGTGCTTCACCCCCTGATGCAGATTTGCACAGAGAGCGGGTTACAACAACCCACAGTGCTTCACAAATCAGATGTCTGTTGCCTTTTAGAGACTGCAGAACTGGTTGTGCATCCAAAAGGAACCCTCTTTAGCAGTTATTTAGGTTAAGTGGTGAAGTCCCACGTTCTCCTGGCATGGAACACCTTATACAACGGGCTGCTTCTGTCCTCAGCACTCAGTGCCCTCAGCCAGCACCACACACATGAAATGCCACTGCTACTACAAAAAAAACAACCTTTCAGGACTGCTGACAGGAAAAAGCAAACACTGAGCTGTATGCAGTAGGGCTGCAAGTGCACCAGCAGAGGAGAAATCAGCACTTGCTGGGGTTCATGACTTTTAAAGTGGAAATACATGAGGGAAAGCTCCACTGACTCTTTCAATTTCTCTTTTTCAGGCTTTTCCTGAGTTGGTATTTTCCACAACACACAGACAATACTAAATTTGGAATTCTTCAGCTGTGCACAGCACTAAAAACATGTAGTCTTCTAATGCTGCCTCTTGTGAAATCTCTTGGGCTCCTGGCACAGCGTCTTTATTGCTAGCACAGGCTGGAGATACGGAAAGTTTCTCAACACAGCCTGGAGACTGAATTCATTTCATGTAAATAAACATTCCTGAACAGCTTTAACAAACAGCTGGAGCTGTGCCATTGAACATCCCACAGCACAAACGGCACTGCCAGGACGGTGTGAGAGCTGAACCCCAACAGCACACAGAAGACCCAAACACAGCCCAGGAGCCAACACCCATCTCCTGCCTGGGACACCAACAGTGCTGAACGGATCACAGCAAGCTTTCGTAAGTGAGACAGAGCACATCCAAAAAGTAAAAACCAAAAAGCAGAGCACACGTGGTACGGCGTTTGTTTGCATGCATGCCTCCAGCAATTTAGCACTGTTGCTTTGGAAGGTTGCTTTGGAAGACGCCATTCACTGCCTCAGCTCCAAATCCCACTCATCATCAAGGGACCAACAGCACACACAGAATGTTTGGGTAGGGGTGGTAAAGTATAAGCTGGATTGAAGAGACTGAAAAAAGCAGTTAGAGATTTGGACTGGTCCATAATTTTTCACGTAAACTCTTCATCAAGGAATAACAGTCTTTCAGCATCTCCTCCTCGACAGAAATCTTTCATTTGATTCAAAATGACAGAGGCAAAATGAAACTCCTCCCATGTGTGGAAAGCAAAGGTCAAAGAAAGTTTCAGTCTCTGGATTAAAAAATAAATAGTGATAAGTAGCTTCAGCACCTGTATCGATTTCATTCAGAAGAGGTAATTAAAAAGACTTTCAGAGCAGGCTTGCAAATCAAATAGGCAGACAACTGTGTGCCCTATATCAGACACGGGGCACCACTAACTGAAGGGCTGAGCACCGTTCTGACTCACCAGTATTCTTCATGCACATAGAGGGTCAATGGAAACTACAAACGCAGAGAGGATGCTTGATAAGGGAATTCTTGCTACAGAAGGTGCAGAAGTTGAAGAGGGATGTAGTTGGTGGGCATGGTGGGAATGGGCAGATGGTTGGACTTGAGGATCTTAGTGGTCTCTTCTAACCTTAACAATTCTATGACTTTAAGAATAGAATATACCCCCATCCTCTTACAGAGGGTAACTTTTACTGGCTTTTGTGCTATGGACATCTCCTCACTCACTCCTCTTGTCCTTTTCAATACAGCTTCCAAGTAGCAACCTTCAGCTATATGAGAACAAACAAGGATACCAACAAGGACAGTGAGACAAGAGCTGGCGTGCAGCTTACCACATCTGCAACAGGCACAAGGCAAACACGAGAAGAAGTTATCTACTATAAGAATGTTCAGCAACCACACTGTTATCAGCTGCTTTCATCATGATAACAGCCTCCCGGCTGAGGCTGGAGTATTAATATCAGGACCATGATGGCTTCCTCTAATAACTTTGGCCTAAAAAAAACCATAAGCCGCTTTTACATTTTTAATTACATCTGGATTTTATTCTGGGCCTATAATCTCCTTCCAGCAATTGGATTAATGCAGATAATGACTTAAGGAAAGGGGGAAAAAATATAAATCCAGTGAAAGCAAAACCTCCTTTGCAGAGAATAGGCAGTGCCTCGGGGGAGGGGGGGGGGTCAATGGAGCACAGCCAGAACAGAGCTCACTCAGCTCCACATCTGCACCAACATCTGTAGGGCCAATGGGGCTTAACAGCCCCACATTCCCATGGAAAAATACCTGGATGGAAAGCACTACTCTCACGGTACTCTCAGTCCTGAAAAACATCATTATTGATGGCTGTAGGATGAGAAGGACACGGCTCGTGACCACTGCACGGTCAGCAAGGGCAGTGAAGCTTCCAGGGATGAAGAACCTCTTTTCCATTTCACAGCTTTACCCATTTCACTCAGCCTTCTCCCACTATAAAACAAACAGTAGTAGTACAAAGTATCATCATTAATAATCCTTTGAAATGTAAAGCTCCTAACAATTCTCACTAAATGAAGGAATGCTCTCAGTAATGACAGCAGCAGTGCACAGCACTGTTCCCCTGAGGTGGCTGCTGGGTTGCATTTCCATCACTGCCACCAAAAACATGTATCCACCCCCCACGCACCCCCTGCTTTTAAAGTTAATTCCAGCACAGCAGGGAAATCACCATTCTTCCATGCAGCTCCTGCTCTTGAATGGGAGTTAGGGTCTGCTGAAAGCCTGCATTGTCCTGTTACAAATTCAGTCTACATCCAATTGAGGATGGGCTTCCCTTTTTCCTGCCTCCACAAGACACTTTAGGTGCAATAGTTTCCACTGCAACGAATTTTACCTGTAAATATCTAAATCCAAGCAACTCAGCGCTTGTCTGGATAACTGCTAGTCACAGAAAGATTCATCAAAATGATTTGAGGGGGAAAAACAACATTGCTCAAAAGTGCTGCATGGGATGCAGTTCTGCTTTGGGTCGTGCAGGTGGGTACCTACAGCTGCACAAACCAAAGAGCAGTTTACAGCTTAAAGAGTAATTTAAGCAATGGCTTTAATTTGTACCAGAGGAGGTTTGGGTTGGGTACTAAGAAAATTTCTCAGGCAGAGCAGTGATGCAGTGGCACAGCTGCACAGGGAGTGGTGGGGTCACTGTCCCTGGAGGTGCTCCAGAGCTGTGCAGATGTGGCACTGAGGGATGTGGTTGTGGGCATGGTGGGGTGGGCTGGGCTTGGGGATCTCAATGGTCTTTTCCAGCCTGAATGATTCTGTGATCCTCCAAAAAAGCATTTTCCCCAAACTGAAAGCGCTGCAATAAAGAATAGTGTTAAATTAATATAGACAACAACAACAGTACACGTGAATACTAAAAAGACCAAATTCATATTCCTCTGCTTTTAAATCCTGCCACCACCGTTTCTCGTCGGCCTTTTACATCTTGCTGGGTGTCAGCTGAGCTCCATTATGTCCACATTGCATGCGCTGTGTACGCGAGAAATACACACAGCATGTACAATGAGGACAACGTGGAGCCAGATCCGAGAGGTCGCGGCACGTAACTTCAGAAGAAAACCAACATTCTGAGCCCAGCCCTCTCTGGCAGCAATAAAACTTTGCGTTACAAAACCAATCCCAACCAAACAAAAGGCCTCTTAAGTGCACAGGAAATAATATCACTTTAATTGCAGTTATCGATCCATCAGTCCAATGGCTCCGCAGTGTTACTGGAAGCCAATAGATTCAGCAGTGCATTAAGTTTTCAAAGCAGCTGCACTTGCATTTTGGTTTTTAACACTCATTCTGTTACACGGACCTTTAAAAACGCATCCTTAATGAGGGCTAGGAACACAAAACATGAGAAAAATGATCTTCTCGAGGGGAAAACAGCAAAATGCTTTGTGAAATGGCACTAAACATTTTCAGAACTTCATGTTTCGGGGTTAACGCAGGAATGACTGTATAAAAGCCCACAAGTATTCCTGGGGTTATCGTAAATGGGTATTTACAAAATCACAGCAGAAAAGGGGCCCTGGAGATGTGTTAGGAACTTCTGACAAAAAAAATAAAATAAAATCAGAAAACTGCAGATACATAAATACAGTTTAAAATTAAAAACCAAAAGCACACAAACCACCAACAAAACACTGACTAAACACAGAGCTCTCTATTTCTCACTTTGCCCCTGACAACATGAGAGAGATCAGATCTTCTGTATTTCCTGAGGGTTAACAGGACTGCTCTGCACAGCAGCGGGAGGGTGGTTTCCAAACGAAAAGGACCCACGGAACAGAATTTTTCCACAGATTTCTTCCCATTAACACTCAGCAGGAAATCTCCTTCAGTTTTTTTTTTCCCCCCTAGAGGACAGGAAGGACACCCAGAAAGCAGCGCTGTATTCTTAGCTTCAGAGTATTTTTGAAGCCATCATCTGTTGTCAGTTTGTTGTCTCCTCAGATATTCATAACAGGTCAGAAGCGACAGGAATTCATCATTCTGAATAGTTCACATCAGGTTCTCCCTATTTCCTTCCCTTCTCTGAACCTTCATGAGGTTGCCCTTCTCCATAGCAATTTTTGTTTCATTATTAAATTATTTAAGAACATATACACAACCGTATTTCACAGATGAGGAACTCAAGATAGCTTCAAGCATGCTCAGAAGCCCAAATATATGCACATACCCATAGGGTAACTCAGCATGTCTGTTCTCATACTCTCTACCTCTACATGGTTCATCTCGATTAGGTTTGTTTCTCAAGAGCTGAGGATACCCCTATACCTGAAATGGGGTAAGGAATGCAGGAGCAAAGGCAGGACCTGGCTGTGTTGTGCAAACACAGTCTTGCTCAATAGTTGCTTTAATTCATTTATTCTAATAACTGGGAGATTTCTAACTTGCTGCACTCCGAAGTTGCTATGGCAGCATAAAATATAACAGTTTCTACAAATGCAGTCAGCTGCCAAGTGCAGTTCTTCTTTCCAAGCATCAGTTCGCAGAGTAATAAATCAACTCAGATTAAAATCCTTCCGTTCGCACCAACCAGCACAAAGTGCAGCTTTTCTGCTCGAGACCTGCAGGAACTGCTTGGCCATCGCCAAAATAACGTTCACTGGAGTTCCAGACCACTTCATACGCACTGCATGCTCAGCAAAATGGCTGTGTTCGTTAACATCCCTCACCAGATCCATGACCTGTGCCTGTCCCTGGCTGAAAGCAGCCTCTGCCAAAGGCAGCAGGAGACAGAAAATCTAAACCGGAGCCACTGATCCTCATGGATCTGGCCCACATCTTGGAAGAACCAACATACTGCAGAACAAAACCCGTCCTTAGCACGCACTATTTACACCAAACTGTATCTTTTGTGATGCCTAAGTTCCAAACAAACCTTCGTTACTACGAAGTGGCCAAGTTTGTGTGTTAGGTCAATTAAGCAACTGAAATCCATAGTCTTAAACTGAAAAAAGATTGTAAAGAACTGACACAATGCAATCCGTTACCATCTATATAATCTATCAGCATACGTTGTTTAGAAAAAAGTTCCTGTGCTTACATAAACAGAGGCTGCAATCTCTGCAAGCCAGGAGAAGATAGAAGGTGATTCAAGGAAGGCAGGAGATTTGCTAGAAACACAGAACTGGAAGTCAGCTTTGTGCTCAGAGGAAGCAGCACCAACCTTCAAGCAGGGATCTCTCTCTCATGAATTTAAGAATTCTCAACTGCATCTTCATACAATGCAAAAAGACTCTGATCTCTTTAAGCACAAACCTTGGCAGAAAAAAGATTGAAATTTATATCAAGTGTGGGCATATGTAATTACCCGAATATATTTTCTATATCAAGCTGATAATAGGTCCTATTCAATATCCATTACATCTGAATGAATAAATACAACCACTGAATTCCAGAACTACATTCAGAATATTTAAAATTTCATACAGTGGAAGCACCGACAGTGTTTGATATACTGAGTTATGAATCCTTCAGCACCTCAGGCTCCTGGAACACAAAACGATGATAAAACATATAGGCTAGGAGCTAATTCTAAAGGTCGTTTGAAAACTTTTCATATGTTTTCATAAATTGTCAGAAGGATAGAAAGACATCAAGGACTTCTACATACATTAATCCATCGTGTTGCCATATACTGTATTAGTTTTCCAGTTATATAACGCCTATGCGCATTCAGTTTCTAATTTTACAAAAGAGGCAGTTCTTATTATATCTAAAGAACACATCCATCTACAGGGCAGGTTAACCATTTGGGCACCCTCAGGGCTCATCCATCACACGCTATGGGGTGGGCAGCAGCACCATAAGTTCTGTCAGGTTGCTGCATTCTGACCCTCGGGGTGGCCCACCTGCTTCAAGCTGCTCAGACCCCTGAACTGAGGGATTACTTCCAGAGAAGGAGAATTATTAACGAGGACTGGAAAACTAGCATAAAACTCACTTCTCTTCCAGGGCATAAATCCAAAGCCTAATAGCATTTCCAAGCAATGCTTGAGCCAGCTCCAATTTTACTAATTAATGAGCAGCAACACTCCTTACCCTTTAAAGTATTCTGGCAACAGAAATCCCCAAATCAGGCTTTGAAGAGCTAAGCAACCCCAGCCTGTCACTCATGATGATGGACATGAGTACCTCCAATCCATGGAGATGTGGCACTGAGGGGTGTGATTATGGGCTCAGTGGGTACAGGTCAGCCTTGGTGGTCTTAGAAGTCTTCTCCAACCTTAACGATGCTATAATTCTGAAAGAGGAATTCAATTGTGCCCTTTGGCTGCACACATGGCCTTCTGCCCCAGAGCAGACATCCAGCACTTGGGAGCAGGGATAGGAAGGCCCTGGCACTTTTCTCTTTCCAGCAGATCTCCTGCCATCACAGTTAGGCAATGGCACTGTCCTCTAGGAGATAGGACTAAGAGCAGTCCAACATTTACCTTTATGAAAGCGCATCATTTCACATTGATAACGGTGTCACACTAAAGAGAGAAAACTGATTATTCTGAGATCAATCTAATTTTCATTCCACAAACAAATATTAAAAACTGAGAGCTGAGAATTCTAAAGCAATTCTCATTTCTGCAGTGAAATTTGAACAGCCCACTATGAGTAAACAGGATTTCAGATCTTTTTTTTTTTTTCCTAATTTTCTGCACAATCAGCCCTTGTTAGACACTCCTTAGCACACAGATCACTTTCTGGGACTCACTGAAACTAAGAACAGAGAAACTTTTGCATACGTGATCTGATCATGCTACAAAGCATTGGTTTGAGTTCACTTCTAAAAATAGACAAGTATTCAAAACACTGAATCAGGCCCCCAAATCATTCAGCCCCCCAGATTCCCATTACTATTGAAGAACCTCAGAAATTCACCACACCATATGCTTCTAATCAAAGAACGTTCCTCGAGCTCTGATTAACAGTTACAATGAAGTCAGATGTTACCACCCTCAAAATATATTTCACAGATTCAGCATAGATCATGGTCCACAGCGTTCACAAAGACAGAAGGACTCAGATTTACAGTACTCTCAGTTTTCAGTAGAGGAGACAAGGGTTTATCAGAACAGAGGTAGGACAAAACCAAGATTTAGATTGGATGTACGGAATTTTTGCTTTAATAACAGGGGTGGTGATGCAGTGGCACAGAGTACTCAGAAAGGTTGTGGGTGCCCCGTCCCTGGAGATGCTGGAGGTCAGGCTGGATGGGGCTCTCAAGCACCTGATGGAGCTGTGGGTGTCCCTGCTCAGTGCAAGGAGTTGTACTGGGTGGCCTTTAGAAGTCCCTTCCAACTCAAATGATTCTATGAGTCTATAAGTCTCTCCTTTTCAAGCAGAACCTGTGTGCCATTTTGTACGTGGGGAGTGTGGTCAAACATTCAGTGGGCAAAGAGAAACATCTTCCCTTACAGGAGAATACAAGAACCACTCTCAGAAATTACCCTACAGAGCATGACTGTTCTGACAACCAGCCACTAACAACGCGTTCTGTGTTAAAGAAGTCAGCATCTGAGATGGAACAGCAAGATATCTGCTGGGTGAGAGCCCACAGCTGTGGAATTTAGCTGGAAAGAATAGCAAAAGCACTAGGAAAGTGCATAATCTTAAAAAAGCAATTCCTGCACACCAGGAGAGCTCAAACACGTGTTTTCACCGAACAATTCAAGCTGACAGTAAGCAGTGCACACATAAAAAATAAATTTCTTCAGAGCACAAAGGGCTGTGCTCGGACAGAACATGGCCAAAACACAACACCTTTCCCCACATACTGCAAGGACTGGTGCAAGAGCCACCATGACAATCTCCCAGCAACAATGTCTCATTTAGGGGTCTTTCCATTTTGCTTTTTCATCGTTCTTCCGCATCTGCCACCATGCTACTGCCAGAGTAACATGGAGTTCAACACACGACATCCTCTATGGCCAACAGGTTGGCCAAGCTGCCACAGTACAGAGAAAGAGCCACAGCATTTCATGGATGCCAGCTCCAATCCAACATGGTAACATCCTGCATTTATGACAGTGAAGATTCAAGGTTGCAGAAGGCAGATCATCATTTTGATGGGTAAAATTAAACCCCCAAAAAATACATCACCTACTTCACAGATATACCCTTTGCTGATACTAGCGAAGTCCTAGCAGCTTAATATTTAAAGGGGTCACATGCTGTATGCTCCCCAGCAAGAAATAAACAAACACATCTGGAATACGCAGTGCTGAATGGAGTTACTCTTGAAACAGAGCAAAAAATATACAAAAAATAAAAAGAGTACTTTGCATAAAGTCTCACTTTAAAAGCATCCTTTCCTCAAAGAATACCGTGTTTAGCAAGTAAGCCATCTCCTTTCTGTGTGTTTTTTTTTTAATTCCATTAAACTGTTAAAAAAAAAAAAGAGAGATAATGGGAAAGCCAAGGAAATCCACTGCTGATGTGCTACCACACTTCATTAGAACCAACTCTAAGTCATCATTATGGGAAAAAGCTCTTTAAATGTGCAAGGTTTGCAAGTTTCTGTGATTTGTGTAAAACTATCAAAGACTTTCTTGCTAAAATGTTTAATTCCCATCTCACAAAGCGGAGGCTGACCTAAATTTTCATTATTAGGTCAGGAAATGCACCATGCAAATTATTTCTGACAAACGTATCAGTATTCCCACATTAATAGGTTGCATCCGCAACGTATATCATCAACCATTAGATAATAAGAAGCTTTGCTATTATTTTTCAGTGCACCGCTGAAACTGTAATTAATTGTAATTCAGCAGAACAAGCCGTGATGGTGCTTTTGCTCTGACACATCATTCTGAGTTTGGTTGTGACACAATACTACTTAGAAAAGATCCTTCTGAGTACTCCCAAGGCCATCTGACTGTCACGTAGCACTGCTGGTGATCAAGGTGAAGATTGGGGCGATGGAGAGGAAGAGGCTGGGTGTGCATAATCTCAAGCAATCCTTTCTGTTCTGGTGCAGTTGCAGAGGAGGTTCTGAGTTAGAGACTACACACCAGTAGGTAGAACAACCTCAAATCAGACTGATGGCAGAACAGGGACTGCACGTCAAAGGACGAGTGTAGGCCCCAAGGCAATAACTGAAGGAAAATATGGAGTTACAGCAGCGGGATCAGCAGGAGCTCTGCTCTGAGAGCAGCCCCCCAGGGAGCCCAGCAGCTCCTGGCTGAACACTGAGAGCCTCAATCAGGCAAGACTGCATCTCAGTGAGCCACAGGATGCCCCTGCTCCTGCTGGGCTCTCCACATGGAGGACAGCTTAAGCCTGAAGGCACTGTGCGTCCCTCACTGTGGTGGCTTTGGCTGCCTTTAAAGGATGTCACTGGGATCAGCACTCCTAGTGAGGCTTCTCCCACCCCAAAGTGGCAGCATAGCATAACACATCTGTCCCCTACCGCCATTTACACCTGACAGTCAGTACCTCTGTGAGCACATAGAGAGGTGGCCATCACCACTCATGACCCCAGGTCCTCCTGTGCTCCAGGACATGACTTCCAGAACACCCTCTGAGAGCCACATGGGCATCGTCTGCTTTGAAAAGCAGCTGGGGAACAGCAGTCATGGTACAGCACCAAGAGCAGTGCAGGAGCATGGATCAGAAAGGAGCTTCCATCTCAGCTCTCATGTCTCACATGACTGCAATGCCTAAAATGATGACCGTATGTGACATGGTGACATGTCAAGGTACCATAAGCTGATAATTGCATTTTTCCCAGGTTTCAGTAAAACCATTTTTAATGAGTCAACAATACAGAGCACAGACTCAGAGCAATTGTTCTGCAAGTTCAAAGAAAAGATGAAGAACAGTATTACAACTAGCATAGATCAACAAAAATCTCTTCAAAATCAGCCTATCCTAGAACACACCATTCCTTTCTCATATGGCATGTATATAATTTCACCTTCTTCTCAACAATTGCTGCATATTTCTCTAAAAAATTACTTTTAACTCATGGCTTCCAATGGAAACGTTGTCTGAATTTGTTTCATCGTATAAGGTGAAAAAACACTTAGTGACAATATCATTCCTATACAGTTCTGTGGTTTCCCTGGTGATTGCAGAATATGTAGAACATCTTTCAGAAAAGAAATGATTCAAACAGTTAAAGTATAGCAGAGCCCCAAAAGGTTTCATGTGCCATACTTCACCCAATCAAGTCCGTGCCCTTTGGGGAGGGGTGGGATGTCCCATCTCCTGCAAACAGCTCACACTGCCCACCCAGAGTCCTGGAAAATGCCCAGAAGGGTCATTCCATTTCCAAAGACACCAAGAATGTTATCTCATCAAATATCTTTTCTGGAAATACAGGCGTATACTTAGTGAATTTGGAAGGAGAGAAAGGATATTTCCACTATTGCTAAGATTTTGCTGCTAGCCTTGTTGGATACAGGAGCTTCCAATGCAGGTTTCAAATGAAAGAGAACTTCCAGCGCATAAGAAGCTTTCAGATGCTCACCAGAGAACAATTCATCCCGCTGTCTTTGCAATAAATCACTGTTCAGCTTGGAAAATTAGAAGTATATCATCATGATAAGATGGCTGAGAGTGGCAGATGAACTCATAATAGGTTAACAGAGAATGAATGTAAATCAATAATTTAGAGCCACTCTAGAAATGGTGAGCTGGGAGCACGGGGGCTCTCCCAGCCATTATAATGTCCCTTCTGAATACAAACAATGCCACCTATTACACAGATGGCTCCACACTGGGTACATTTTAGCAAAACAAATTATGCAGTTTGTACATTGCTGTTTGGAATGTTAACTAACAAGGTAGAACAAAAGGCTATAATTTAAATGATCTTTTAATTTTACTTTATTTTTCTTCCTAATTTTACTCAGAAGAGAATAATGAAGCAGACTGAGCATTATACATTACAACAGTGGAAACATGAAAGAGTTTCCATCAGCTCGAGCTTGTAGAAAAATCTACTTTCATCACAAACTGCAAGATGGCAACAGATGTGGATTGGTGACCACAAAGGGCAAGCACACCTCTACCAGCCCCAGTGGGGATGCAGGAGGGACAGTGTGGTGTCACCTACCTGCTGTGCCAGCTGTGCTGCAGGTACAAGTGTGCCCAGGTAAGCATCATTCATTTGGAACTGAGCGGGATGGATGCTGTGATCACCCTCCATGCAAAAAAAAAAACCCACCAACACTGAAATCAGTGCACACCCACAGCTCGTTCCTGCTCTCACAGCAAATGCACAGCTCTGCTCCAGGAAGGACTGTAAATAACGTACCTTGTTATCCTTTTCACCCTGCTCAAGGAAAGCGTGCTATGCCCTACTCTAAAAGCTAGATGACTCTGCAGCCTTTTGGTCCTTCTAATGAGGGGATATGGAATAGCAAAACCAGCTTTATAGCCAAAGAGGGAGTACTTCTGATCAGCTAAAAGCATAAGGCTCAGCTTCATTCCTATTTATTAAGATTGTTTCCAAGCAATAGACCAAAACCCAATGCCTGGAAGTACTGGAGAAATTTTACAACTGCAGAAATACCACTAGCTCAATTTTAAAGACATTCTCCTCTAACAGAAATGGCTGCATGAGAAACTGAACTATTAATGTCTTATTGCTTTTACTCTTCTGGCTTCACAGCCTATGTTACAAGGGTATGAAAACACTAATAAGCCGTGCAGTATTAAGTCCCATATAGTTGTGAAGGTCAGCATATGTCCAGATATTTTCTACCACCAAGAAAACTCGGTTAAGGCAACAGTGCAAACAACAAAGAAATCAGAATAAAGTGTAGGTAAAGCAAGAGCATTCACCAACTGTGCTTCACCAAAAGGGAACATTCACTTTCCAAAGCACCTGGAAAACTGCTTTCCCCATCACAACCTGGCCAGATATCTATGCAACCTCTGCAAAGTCTTGAATGCAGGATTCAGTAGTGGATCATTTTTGCTGTTCTGAAGGCATTCAACAGCAGTATTTCCTCTCTTTTCAATTGTTTGTTTTCATCGTTATTTTATTTTGAAATCCTCTGTGTCACACTGCCCAGCATTATGGAAACAAACGCTGGAGCTGACTGCTCAAAAGCCCTCAAGGCAGCTGTGGTTTCAAAACATGAGCAGAATTTGTAGCCATGCTAACTCAAACACTGTCACAAGTTGAATGGGAAGTGAAGAACATCAGGACACCAGAAAACCACACATCGCAGCAGATGACCTTTGAGCACTCCATACCCAGCACCTTTGCAGATGCCTTTGTAAGAACAAAGTGCATAGGGAAAGAGGAACGTGGTCCTCTGCCTATCCTCCACCCCCAGCTGTGCTGGAACCATCAGCCTGACACAGCCTCCAACAGCTGGTTTCAGAAAACCATTTGTGGAGACAGAGGTACAGCCATTCCTTTCCATTTTGCTTGCAGAAATAAAAATAATGAAGGAAAGTGATGTGGAGAGGCTTCATTATAATCAGTACACAGAAGTGCCACCGCACACTGCTAATAACATCCCTCACACCTGACATTTTATTCCTTTCTCAGTGGTAGCATGGAGCTTAAAAGTTGGTGCGTAACAAGTAAAGCAAGAATAAAAAATGAGGTTTTAATCTGCAAAGAGTCTTTTCAACAGCTGTGAAACAAAGGTCTTTAAACCCATCTATTCAGCCTCGTTGTATTATAAAATATTACTTACAATGATGTTGTTCTCTTTTCCCTCCTGAACAGCAGCAAAGAGTTTGACACACTCCAGCAGAGGTGCAGGTTACTATTTTAACACCATCTACATATACTTGCCTTTATTTTTCTTTTTTCTTTTCATATAATACTCAGTTCACACTTGTGAAGAACACTGTATTGCAAAGATAACCTCTCCCTGCCCTGCACTCTTGCCCTCATCCCCACTCCTGCTTCCCCCACCCCAAAAAAGAAGGAATAAGATGATGACAGAAGCAGAACACCTTCTCTCTTCCCTTTCACACCTTGGGAATTTAACCCAAAGAGCACATCTGCACAGTGACCCATTGCCAGCACTTTCTCGCACTTACACCATTCGTCTGAAGCAAAGGACAAGAGGCAAAAAGATCACTGCTATCACGTAAATGTTTGTGTGCCACTTGGGAACTCACGGCAGCGCCTGCAGCACTCAGACTCATCGGCCTCTTCTCACTCCCTGCAATACTGAGAAGCACCAGATCGTCTTCACTGCTTTGTCCGAATTAAAAAACGAAATGCTAACATGGAGACATCATCTGAACAAATGTGTAAATGCATTCAGCAACTGGACAAGCAGAAGATATCTTCCTTATGAATTATTCTGGAAAGTTTCCCACATTACAGAGCTGCTCCTCTACTTCACGGCCCCACAGATAAGGAAGAACACGAAATCTGAGCATCTGTCCCAGTGACCTGTGGGAAGATGCCTCCTTGCTATTGTGCTGCACTACTGCAGCTCCTAATCAGATTTTCCTCTCCTTCCAGTTGTGTCACATTGCACAAGTCCTAAACTTGCATCCCACTGCAATATCAGGAGATTCAAAGTGGTTTAATTTCTCCCTGAGAATGCTCACATCGATCGCCAATTAGCTCAGCAACATTATTTTCCCTCAGTTAAAAAATAAATAAATAATCATATTACAAACAGCCCAACGAGCAAACAAAGAAAACAATCCATCAGTCCAAAGAAACCAAGCGACATTTAGAAGGTTCCACTTCTCTTAGCAGCTTAGGTGGCTGGCAGCAAAGGCGAGCAGTCCCTTATGAGAAACCACTGAGAGGACATTGGCAACAGGAGGCTCACCACATCCTGCTTTGTTTGTGCATTTCCCAAAGCACTGGTTTAGAGCTCAGTAGGAGCTATTCCACATCCCTGGGCTAAGAGGCTGCGGGGCAGGTTGAGAGCATCGCTTTATGCTCCTCAAACACATTAACAGTTTATGTGGCCAAAATCCTGGGGAACAAAAATTGATTTGCTTCTGCAAATCCCTTTTGCTCTGAGAGATTGTGGTCAACCCAACGTGCACCTTGGAAACAGCCTGCACAGTGCTTGGCATGTTATGTTCTGCTGCAAGAGCTAATGATCCTCTTACAGAAAGCATCTTTCGGCATACCAAATCACAGATCAATATGAAAAATTAAACATTTCAACAGAAGATAAAAGCATCACCAGCAAGACCTGCAGAAATAGTCCGGGCAGAGATCTGAGTGTAAATGTCACTCAGTCTCCTCAGTACAGCTGCCTCCAGTGATGGCTTTGGGCTGAAGTTATCCCTGTTCTGATATAGGCACTGTGCCATACTGCGTTGTGTCCGTGGATCTTGGCACAGCTGCCCAGGGAGTGATGGGGTCACTGACCCTGGAGGTTCTCCAGAGCCATGGAGATGTGGCACTGAGGGATGTGGTTATGGTCATGGTGGGGTAGGGTTCGACTTTTTGGTGTTAGGGGTCTTTTCCAACCTTAATGACTCTATGTGTCTGTAATGTTTTACATATGCATGCCATGTACATATACAGGTGCATATATGTGCATCTGTGGCCTCTGCAAATAATTTGTAATGGTAAATACATTTTAAAAGAGTATAAAATGAATACTTGCACCATTTACCAAATGGCTCCAGAAGCGTGCTGCCAGTAATAGAGGATGCATCAGCTTCTCTCTCCTTGATGAGGTAAGAATGCTTAAAAATGCCAAGAAGGATGATGCACAGACATTTAAAGAGTGAAAAGAACTATGCTGATAACCTAGCATGCCATCCCGCGCCCAGAGATCACAGCTTCACCAGAAATACTTGATCAAAAGATAATGTTGGTGCATCCAGGGCTCAGCCAAGCTAATATCCCTGCAAGGCTTGTCTCCACAGCCAACATTATCAGCAGAGGACAAAGTAGAGCCTATGGCAGCAAGGGGCAGTGCTACAGCTGCTGGAGGACAGGGGGATGATGGCAACAGTTTCACTCAACCCTGAAACACCACTGCTCTCTGGGCAGGGAGGTCAGCAGCGCTCAGAGCAATAAAGCAAGGGAGAGTCTCTTACATGAGATTTCAAAATGAAATCAGTTAAAATAATTATATACATATATAAATTATTAATTAAAAAAAGTCATTTAGTAGGAATTAAAATTCCCTTGCAACCTTTCTTTTTCTTTTAATATTTATCCAATCACTCTAAGTTCATGATTTGACTTTCTGTCTGGTTTCATGCACCAGATCAGGTCCAGAAGCCATCAGCCATGGGCTGGATGCTCTCTGGAAATTCAGACTGTCAATGTTAAGCCCTTGCAGTGTCCCAGCTGGCACTCTTCTATGCTTGCAACCATGCACATCATTATCTGCCTGCAGAGCTACACACACCTGAGGAGCAATGGGTCTGCCACCTGCTGCAGGTCCAAATGCCAGGCAGGAGAATACAGGCTTGGAGGAGAAATGCAGCCACAGCAGTCACGTAGCAGAAGAGATAAGCATTACAAAGTGCAATGATTTGCAATGTTCAGTAATAGAACAATCACTATATCTTCGGAAAAAAATAAAGAACATTACACATTGCATTTAAACACAGAGTAATAACCAAAGAAAATACCAAAATACCCATGATGAGGGTGAAAATGTACAAGGAATTACATCCCCAGGGCTTCCCCAGAAATTCATATGAAGATAAAACCTAATGTTACACCAAAAAAAAAAAAATAAATGAAGAGGAAAGGGGGGAGCAAAACAACAAAACTAATCTGGTCAGTGAGTGAGGGGATACACTTCATGGAGACAACTACTAATTTTCCCTATGATTCACCCAGTAACCCCCACAGCTGCTGCTTTCTAAGCAGCAAGGAAAAGTTGATTAGGGTACAAAATAGCTGCTTGATTAAAGAGGTTCCTAATGATGCTGTAGGATCTGCAAGCACAGATCATCTGTTCACAGAGTCCATTGTGAGGAAGGCTCATACAAAAGGCATTAATAACCTCAGCATCACTCCAACACAATAAGCACTAAACTTTCTGATTCACCTTGCTGCAAGCTTCTGGCCTACAGTCTCAAAAAAAAGTCAGTCAAAGGAATGAAGAGATGGTTTTGGAGCAGAAAGCCATTTGCAGAGGACTGGAACACAGACCCAGACATACACACTGTGTGTGCCTTGGTGTTTTTCCACACAAGCATCATTTGTTTTGTGACCTGTTGCAGATCAGACTGGGTGCAGTACAGAGAACCTGGAAAAGGGCGTATTTGCAACTTTTGGCTGTAGTTTAGGTATCATATAGAAGAGATAAAGCCTGATGAAACTGGGTCTTGTGGCCCTGAGGATAATCAGCTGACAAAAGCAAAATCACCTTTTCCAGATGCATTCTTTAGTGGATGTAGAACTGTACTACAGAAGGGATGGTCTCACCTGGCACTGCCAGCAGGCAGTCCCACGTTTACACCCACGTTCACAGTAGGGCTCTGCCTTGACTTAGATCAGAGGAAAAGCCAGCCCTGTCCCACTGCTGCTCTTCTTTAGGACTAAAACACTTGCTAAACTGCCACACACTCAAGAATGTAACAATTATATACGAGCGCATTGAAAAGTTAATAGGAAGCTGCGGACAGCTTCAAGCATAAGGAATTGCACCACTGGCGCTCTTTTAGGAGATCTCACTTCAAGCTTCTGCACTGACAGTGGAAGACGAGCTACCCTTCCTTGTCATAGCCTGTTCTGAAGGATTTCAGCTTCAGAGCATCAGAACTGATGAACCAAACTTAAAATATGTCATTGCAAAGGAGAACAGAGTGCTGCTGCCACCATCTGTCAGAGGCACAAGGAGAGCAGTGACAGGGAAGTGTCCCAGCAGGAGCACAGCTCCAGGGCACAAAGCCTCAGCACACAGCCTCCATCCAACCAGCACCAGCAGGCAATGAGCTGCTGGGCACAGGCTCCTTCTTAGCACTGTTAGCATAGGCACAACCACCTCAAGGTCACCTAGCAGGAAGGCATCTCCCTCCAGCCATCCTAAATTCTAACAGAATCAGGGAGTAAAACCTCCTCCAGGAAGCAGTTCCCATCTGAGAGTAGGAAAGATGAGCTGAGCTCTGGGATCTCAGAGGTAGAAAGCTGTTCAAACACATACAGGAAACAATAAAGAACTGAAGCCAACATTTACTGTGGTTTGCCATCAGGACATGGGAGAGGGAAAGACAGGTCTGCCTGCCTTGGCCTGCAGGTGGAAAGAAAGCAAAAAGGAGCAGCGGAATCAAAAGCCTAAGAGGCAGCACAGAGCAAAATCTGCTCCCAGGATACTCCTAGGTGTATGAACATATGTTATTGTCAACCTTTCCAAGCAGAAGCCAGTACAACGTGTCCCACAGGCATGGCCCCTTCAAGCAGCACATGGAGAGCTACTTGAGGGCAATGGCAGCAGCAGCAGGGACCAGCATGTCCCAGTGCTTGTGCCAGGGCAGCACTTCAATGCTATCAGTCAGCTTCAGAGCGCTAGGACTGTCACTTCCAATCTTAACAAGGATGTCTTTAGAAGCTAAAAATGTCTCTCCAGTTTTAGAAGCTAAAAAAGACTCTCAGACCCTCCTTTTGACCTTTATAGGATGTGGAGGGATCACTCCACCTTTTAAGCTGCAGCTCAGGATGGATGGAGTCCCTCCATCCTTGGCTGGTGGGCTGCTGGAGCACAGCTGGGTGAGGTTGCAGGAGTGCATCACCCACATCTGCTGTGTGGGTGAAGCAGGGATGCTGGGTGTTTTATTCCCTTCCATTCCTCCATAGGATCCTGCAATCCTGCGAGGAGACAGCCATTTAACTCAACAATAGAGATAAGCAGAGATGAACAGAAACATCTTTCTCCCATCTTCTATCTCTGCTGTGACAGAACATGAGTGTTTTTACTGAACCATTTACCAGTATCTGTTGCGAAGGGAAGAAGCAGCACGGAGTGGAAGAAAGGACTGAGAGCAGAGCCAGCTGCAGAATGATTGCCATCAAGCTAATTTTTAGCCAAAGCCCTTTTTTTCCCCCCCCCCTTCATGTACATATCTCTGTAGGAGACTTCAAATAGTAATTACTCTAATGAAGTAGACCATGGGAGAAGAGACAAATACACACTTCAATTCTTGGCCAGTTCTAACTGATGTACTCCCCAGAAGAACAATATTTAGCATTTACACTAATGGCTTGCATCCAGTAACTAATTAATCCTCTCAGCACTGAAGTATAAAGATTTCTTTTTCCTTCAGCATTAAAAAAAAAAGTGCACTTTTTTCTTTTTTTTCCTCTCTCATGCCAATCTGCAATTAGGAGTTCACCTCTTAAACAGAGGGCTGCTATTTTAGGGCCTGATGCTGCAAGATTGCACCAGGTCCACTTCCTATGAAGACAGTATTTGGTGAAAAACAGTGCAGCACATTTAACTGTGGCCAGCCACCTCAACAGCCAGATGTTGAGCAAGAAATAAGCTCTTTTCAATCTATTCAGGGAACAGTTACAAACTAGTTTCATAGCCTAGTATCTCTTTAGGGATGAAGACGTTCATTTCCCCAGCAAGGCTCAAATTAAATTCAAACACATTTGAATATACAGCAGCATCTATTACAGCGACTTTCCAGCCAAGAGTTGATATTGTTCATAGTCTTGCTGATGGAAAATATTGCTGCGTGCCTATTAGGAAGAGGCTTTGTTCCATCTCCTAGGCAGAATATTCTCTGGTGGTTCCTGTATTTCCAAAGAGCTCTGTCTGCTTTGGGTAAGATGCACACATCTCTGCGAAAGAGGTTGGAGAGCCAAGCAGAGCCCTGGCCATAAGTTGGGCATGCTAAAACTGAGGTTTGCTGCCAATGCAGTGGGACTGCAGGGAGCTAGCAGAGGGGACAGATTTAAAAGCTGTTTCCAGAGCTCCAGTGTCATAAACTGGGTCACACCCAGTATTGGCCAAGATTTCCACAGCAGCATACAAGAAAGGTGACCAGAAATGGCTATACAGCTGGACAGGACCAGGTGAACAGAGACTTCAAGGAGCAGCCTGCAGGAGGCTGCACTCAGCTCTTCTATTTCCACAGCAGCCCTTAAAAGATTTATTCCTTCCAAAGGTTTGCAAGCAGGTTTGGGGGCTTTATTTATCTGAGGCAGTCTCTGTTTAAATATAGTATCTCAGGCCATATGGCACTTCCTTGGATGCAATTTACATTCAGTGCAAAGCCTCAATGAACTTGGGTAAATTTTCATGAACATGTAAATAAAATAAAAAGGGGTATTTTAAAGGTGCACGAGCACAGATCATGGAAAATATCATTGGCAGAGCAGACAGTGACCATCAGGCAGCAACTTGCAACCTACACACAGTTCTCAACCCTCTCTCATCTGAAGTGAATCAGCACAAAACTTGCCAAACTGCATCAAAACTTAATGCAAATCACACACTGAGTTTCAATCGCAGACAGAAAAATTAGATCTGTCCCCCTTTTTGGTGAGAAGTTATCCTCATACGTGTTGTGCAAGCAGCAGAGGTAGGCATGAAAGATAGAGGACTGAAATCCTTGGGGGAAAAAATGGTAATAAAAATAATTGTTATTAAATATACATCTGGGCAATTAAAAGTGAGGAGCCCAACATTCTGCATGCCTCGAGGGCTCAGAAAATATGAAGTTCTGCAGCCTAAGAGGTGAGAAATGGCAAAAAAGGGCACAGAGGAGGCACGGTAGAGGTAGAAGAGAGAGAAAACAGAGCAGCAGCCAGAACGCCGGGCTGCAGGGCTGTGAGTTCTGCCAGAAGATGGACAGAAGCCATGGCTTGTCTGAGGGAGCAGAAGAATTCAGACTGTCTCTTCACACTGGCTCAGGATGAGAAGGACCACATCCAATGCTGGAGGGATGCTGCTGGAAGGAAGAGGGCTGCATTCACTGCATGGACAGAGGATGCCCTGTGGTGTCAGACAGCAGCTGGAGAGGAGACAGCACAGAAACAGCTGGTTTATTCATGGATGTGAATGGGGCTCTCAAGGGACGATACTGGAGGATGAAATACTGACATGGACAGCACAGGAGAAAAAAAAAAAAGGCTGAAAAGCAGCGTGGAAAGATATAGAGCCACTGACAGAAGCTGCTCAGGCTTATCACACAAAATGCCCAGACTGTGGAAACGATGCTATTTAAGGTCTCTGTGCAAGTATACTACAAAAAGCATACATACAGTTACTGACTGAGGACAAGTTCGCTCAGGGGATCTACCAGTCCAGCTGAGAGAACTCTTCTTTCTATGACAATGACTTGGAAAGATTTTCTCTCATGCATGCAACAGTTTTGGCTTCTGAGCAGAAGTAGACAGCTCTGTCCCAACTGATCTACCTATTCTGGCACAGAAACACAACATTTGCTGTCAGCTGAAGAGGTCACTGTCTGAATCTGACACAAATCCTTTGGCTGCTTTAATACAAAGGAGACTTCTGTATTTTTGCCAGAAAAAACATCTTACTGGAACCAGGATCAAAGCAGAAACTAGAAACAGGTGCATATCAGGCTTCATTCAGATCTTCTTATCTGCATACTCAGAGCTGATCAAGATGACTCCATTTAAGGCACTCCCTCAGCTGGCCTAGACTGATAAAGTGCCCCCAGGTGCTTGATCCCTAAATCACAGCAATATTTGACAAGGCTGCAAAGTCACTTTGCAGAATGCTGAATTATTGTTTCCATCCTCTGCATATGGAGAAGCACTAATTCTTATTAACAGATCCAAAGATCCGTCACAGAATGAATCACCTGATGAATTACTCAAGTATTTGATTCCCTGCAGATGGTCTCATTTCCTACTGCAGCTCCCTGCAAGCTGCTCCATTGCTTTCTCTTTGTGGCTGGCACGGTACTATAAGCCAGAGTGTAAGTCTTGATATTCCAAAACAGCAGAGAAACATCAGTAACTGCATAAACATTTTTCCTTAACCCGTAGCTCACTCAGTGTTTCCATACCCACTCAAACACAAACCATTCAGACAGATCAGTGCAGGCAGCCACTCTGCTCCTGTCAGAGCTGCCAGTGCAGAGCTTGCATCTTTGATCCATCATGGACATGTCTCATAACACGCACCTTTGCAGCTAACAGCACTTCAGACATTTATTTTTTTAATAAAGCAAGATTATTCCCTCCTTAATGTCCATGAGACATAGGACTTTGTCCTATCCATACTCACTATTATTTTCCCCTGAATTCCACTGTGCCAGACTGGTTACATTTCTCCATACCTCTGAAAACACTATGTAGAGGCCTCAGTGATCCTCCATGCATGTGTTTCAAGCCATGAGAAGCACCACTACGACTCAGCCCATGTTCTTCATCCAGAAGTCCTACTGTTAATTGACTCTCCTTTCCCAGAGAAGAAAGTGCTTGTTAGCAGCAGCCCAGCAAAGCAGCTTGTGCTTTTTCTACCAGGCTGCATTCAGACAGGCTGGACAGTTTTCTAGTTTTGCTTCACCCTTTCCTCTGACAGATACTTTAATACACATTACCTCAAAACTGACAGCCTTTCCCCAAGGTGTAGCATGCACAGCCATGCCTGAGCCTTTGTAAGTGGATTTCTCTCCCCCATAACTTTTACATGCACTGCCCTCCAGCTGTAGCCCAGCTCTTTCTCACAGCACATCCTTCTCCTAAGCCCACTCCTTGGATGCAAACCACAAGATAGGGATAAGTGCAGGGGGCATCCCTGCCTGGGACAATCCACTATGAGAAGCTGTTTATGCACCTTGCCCACTCTTCCCCATTCCTCCCTCCATCACTTCCACCCCCCCACTTGCTCCCACTGATAGATCCTCAGGAAGCTTTTCACCCTGCATGGCCTCATCCTGTCTGAGTTTTACCCTGCTGCATCACAAAGAGATCATTACTGTCTCCCTATCCCCAGCAGTAATTAGTAGAGGCATTCATTATAAGTAGACAAAGGGCTAATGCTTGCCTGCAAATGCATTTTACATTCAGAAATATAAGATAATTATTTTCTCCTGCTTCACCAGGTGCCAGTATCACAGTTCTGGCAAAAGGCCACTGGCACATATTTGATAAAACCCAGAAAGGGGAAGATCACAGATGCAGCAAGGGGAGGGCAGGATGGGCTGTGTGAAATCAGTAGTGCTTCAGCAAGCAGTGAAAGTTTGAAAGATCCATACTAACGACCGGAAATGCATCGGCTAGCAACAATAACTGCCAAAAATGGATCAGAATAAAATGATACAACGGATTGATGTAAGATGGTGAAATGAAGAGATACCTCAGAAAAAAATGATGAGCTCTAACTGTACCTTTCAGGCTACTTAAAGATAGGAAATAGGTGGCTTAGAGAAGAGAGGTTGGAAGTCGGGGAAGCCAAGTTGTTCACAGAGGATTTCCATTTCATAGGTTTATTCTGATTCAGAAGGAAGGCCTAAGCCAGGTTGCACATCAAGAGCAAGACCCTGAACGTGAAGCAGGATCCAATAGCGGTTGCAGAAAAGGAACAACCAGCAGAGAGAGGTCTGCCTTCACTTCTTCGCTCCTAATCCAATCTGTCATACTGCAAAAATCCCAGATGAGTCAGTAGCCCCGAAAGGATTTATTTTACATGATAAAACATAACCAATGTGCCCACATACGGGCATGGGAAGAGAGCTTGTACCATGACTGATTCAGACGGTGAACAGGTGACTGCAACGATCCTTTAACTTGTGCTTCACCTCCTGTTCCAGTAAACTCGTATCTCAAAACATCTCTCTTTACAACTGCCTTGGAAACAGGAAAATCTGATCCCTTACCTGGTTCCCTGCTGCAAGAGGGAGCGGGAGCTGCAGCTGAGAAGCTCTGTGAACACAGTGAACAGCCCACTCATTTTGCTCTCCTCTCAAATTCTCTTCATCTCTGGACTCGCTTGCAGATCAAACCGAGCCTCTACATATGGAGAATTCCTAAATATTGACAGCTTGTAAAAGGCTAAGCACAGAGGACAGCTATGAATTATTATTTCATGGCTTAATTTGCTTTTCTGAGCAACCTGCATTTCACTAACAGAGCAGAAGGAATACGGTATTCGGAGAAAGCATCCAAAACACAGCCAGGGCTGGAAGCACAGCATGAGACTTCAGGAACAGTCACTATTTGCAAATGTGAGGCATCAGTCAAGCACTTAAAAAAAAATCAAGACACCAAACAACCCATACGTATACATGGAAGCACACGGTCAACAAAATTCTTGAAATACAATACATACCATTGGTATGAGGTTCATTCCGAGCTTTGGGAACAGGCTAAAAAATCAACCAAGATACCCACGGGAAAGAAAAAAAAAAGGTTATTTCTGATTTTGATGGGATTCTCAGTTCAGTTTAATGGTTGTGTGAGCACATGGGATGTGGCAGAGTAAGGACAGGACTGAAGAACAGGATAACGAAGCCACTTATTTCGGCATCAGCACTGACCTACAGCTTGTCATCACAAACACTTATTTCTCTTCCACAGCACTCACAGCAGTGCCTCATGATTTCCCATATTTAGACTTCTACCACCAAAAGGTAACGCCTGATTTCCAGAAGCTGATTATTTAATGCCAGCTTTGGGTTTTTTTACTTATATTAAACCATTTCTGCCTTCACAATCCATTGAAAGCACACCTCACTTGTGCCTGCAGAGCTGATGGACGTTCCCATCCGCTCAGCCCATTACACCCTCGGGCACAGCTGAACTATCCCTCCCTGTCCAAAGGGAGTGGACATTTCACAGCAACAGATGTTACCCTTTTGGAACTGAGCACTTCAGAAATCTCGCGCCACTATGACAAATAAATTATAAAGTGCCTCACCAGTTTCAGCAGAGTACTTCTGATTTGCATTCGTGCAGCTAAAAATAAGATTTCAGGGGTAAAGTCCAAACCAGCCCCAGCTAGATTCAGTTCCCTGCTTACTCCCAGTGCTAAATGAGTCAGCTAACAGAAAAGCTGCTGGGAGATCCAGCATCACTGGCCTTTTCTTGAAAGTGCACTTGGAGATGGCTGCAAGCATTTGAACTCTGGGTCTTCCCTGCTCACATCAGTTCCAGACAGAAAAATCCCAGGCAGCAGAGGATGGGCTGGACTCATGCTGACACAGCATCCCAGGAACTGCCAGACCTGTGCTGGTTCCATTCTGCTGCTCTGCCCACTTTCAGTTGGGCTCATTGCTGCTCTGCACAGGCTGTGCATTTCAGTTTTAAGTAAAATTTCCAGAAGTGTGAAATCTTACACTATTCATACTTGTAGAATTATTTTGGGGGGGGCACTCCAGAAAGCACTTATCCAATTCAGAGTTCAACTGTGGAACCGAGACAATACCAACTGTTAATGAACTTATGACACATGCTCACAATTACCTTGAAGCAAAAATCCCCTCCACACGCACTGGTTACAACAGAGAAAAACACTGTTTAACCCTTAGCACATTTCTAATTCAAACAAAAAGCATTCCTTCTTACAGAGAGAAAAGATGAACCTGACAGAGGAAATACACCATAAGAGTCTGAGCAATTTCTGGCTTGAGCTTGAGACTATGTGATAGAGAATGAGTGCAACATCATTCGTTGATAACCACTTCAAAAAGTACAAAACTCATTAATTTCCTAAGTTAGAACTTGAGTATGACTATGCTTGATGAATACCATGAAAGAAGTTGTATTTGTCTAATTGGCCCACAAGCAGTAGAACAGGATCCATCTTAAGTAGAGAAATGATCTACGATGTGGGATAAAGCTGGGAGCAATCCACATCTCTTCACCACCCATTTCTTGCAGTGCCACCACACAAAAACAGACAGCTATAGCTGTGGCCTCATCCCCTGATGGCTGTTGTGGGCGTGCCCACATGCAACCAGATCATCTCATACTTATTAACTCTTCCAGGCACAGGTCATTTCCATTGTGTTTGCTACCACAATAAGTTCTTGGTTCAGGAGTACAACTTCTAGGGACAGCAGTAATACACATTCATTAATATGCTGCACTGTAAAAATCCAATCATATACCCAATGAGATAGTGTTTAGTAATCCTAATATGACTGCAGAAAAATATTTACAAGGAGGGCTAGGGAGCATGAGGGCCATAAAGTCCAACAATAACAACATAAACCAGAGAGAACCACTATGAAACATAAAAAAAAAAAGATTAAGGAAGTTCTGATAGGACAGTAATTAAAAGCTAAAGACGCTATAAAGCAGTGAAGAGCCTACAGACACCAGACCAAAATGTCTGAGCTTATTGTCCTCATGCTATGAAGTCAGAGAACAATCAGGAAGAGTGAAAGGCCAGCAGCTGAAACCTAAAAATAAAATCTCAGCTAATCCACTGCTCACAGACCATAAGCGAAGATTAAAGCAGGTTTCAATAGACAACGAGGCAGTGATATCAGCTCACATGAACAGCTAGGTTTCAGTGGAAAGAAAAACCAAGAAGCTGAAATGACTGCAAGCTCCTGTTTTCCTTGCAGGGGATCATTAGCTTGGTCTCAAGCCACCCATTTCATACTCACCTGCAGCAAGCTTCTCATTCCTTGCTCTGAAGAGAAGATCTCTGATGGTGGCGGCGGAGATGGTCCAGATCACGGGCTGCGTTCCTCCACCCAGAGAGCCCAGGACAGCCTTTTGTCCCAAACTGGGATTACACATAATCCTCTGACTCAGAAAACCCCTTCACTACTGGTGCATCATGCTGAACATGGGCACGCAGCTCTCAGTGTCTCCTCTGGGATCCTGGGGGCTCCCTGGCTCAGCAGGCTGAGTGTGCCCCAGCAGTGCTCAAAGTGCCCCTTCTCACCAACCCTCTGCTCTGCAACCTGCCCTCATCCATTGCACACACCGAGGGGAGACACAGCAAACAAAGACAGAGAGAATACAAAAACACCCTCTGAAATGATTGCCTCCAGCCAAACCCCTCTCTTTTTCTGATTCCCGTTTATTAGACTGTGCATGCATCAGTTTCCCAAAACAAAGCAGCAGCAAGAACTACACCAGTTCAGGATTATTTTAGCTGGTCATTTTCTCTGGGAGCCTACAGAGCTCTTACTTTTCAAGGTCCTGGAAAAAGCTCTCCATCATCTCACTGCTCAAAGTACACCTGGCCTGCCTGCAAGCCCAGTGCAAGGTCCTGCTCCTTTTCCTCCCATCGTTCAGTGCTTTGGCTAGATTACTCTTCTGCTCAGAAGATTCTTCCAGCTGAAATGATGTGGTACTGTGGGCTGGCACAACCTCCCTCCTACTCTTGTACTGCCAGGAAGAGCATCAGGGTTGAAAAAGGCAGAAACAAACTCCTTCACACCCTCTCCTCCTTTCACTCAGCCAATACTTTGTCATATGTGTTCCTGTTCTTAAAACTGGAATACCAAAGTTACCACAACCTTCACTTCTGGTCCATGGTTTTAGCTCTTTCATAGAGTCATCCAGGTTGGAACAGACCACTAAGATCCCCGAGTCCAACCCCAACCCACCCCACCACATCATAACCACATCCCTCTGTGCCTCATCCCCGCAGTTCTGGAACACTTCTAGTGACACTGACCTCACCTCTCCCTGGGCAGCTGTGCCAACGCATTTCCAAGTTAACTGAGATTTTTCCTACTATCATTGTGCTTCAAAACTGAAACTAATGATATCAATATAATCAGATTTGTAAAGTAACTCAGAACTACTATATTTTCTTTGAACATCTTCATTGACAATTTCCTGATTGCTTCCTCATCAGAGGAGTGTAGTTACTACAGCATACATTAATTCAAAATACATTTGTCTCTATCAGAAAAAAAGAAATTATTGTAGCTGAAACTGCAACAAAGATGAGCGATCTATGGCTCAACTTTTGGACAGAGTCAAGCATCTCTCCCAGCTACCTGAATCTGTGCAGAAAACTCAAAAGGTGGCTGCAAGTGGCTAATGAATGGAAAGCACTTCCTCTCCCCAAGAGCAACAAACACTTTAAATACTCAAAACAGTAGTGGAGTGCTTTTATAGACTTAAAAATATATATATTTACCTGAACGTTTGCTATTTCTTATGTTTGTGCTAAGAACCATCAAGTAATAGGTCTTAATGGGCATCTCTTCTGTAACTAGATATCCAATTACACATTCCACTGGTGCTGTTAAAGCATGGGAAGCTTCTTTTTCTGAAGACAAAAATGCAGTTTAGTAAAGGGATGCTAAGACAAACCACACATATTTGGAGTTTTCATTGCTAGAAAACAGATTGCCCATCTCACAGCCTACAAGGACATCAGCCCATACTGCTGCAGATGCTTCTCATTGGAGAGGACTCCCCAGTTCTTCCAGGATCAGACTGAGTAAGAATGCAAGTTGTGCTAACACAGTCCCTGCTGCTTTTCCTTCCTTCCCCCTCCTGCCACCTGCCATGGGACAGAGCAGGACAGTGAAACCCCAGCTCTGTCCCCTGCCAAAACAAATAATTAAACATCACAGGACTGGTTTTCAGAAACAAAAAGCCAAGGAATGGAGCTGTGAAGCAAACAGGTACATCTGCATTGGAAGAGATAAGAACACTTCACAGCAGCACAGCACTGGATCCCTGGTGCCAGGATGCTCCCAGTGAGCTAGGACAGAGAAACAACACCAGGACAGCCATTGGGATGTCAGGGACACACAGCACAGATCAGGGCAGGCTGTTCAGGCATTCCTGAATCTTGTGGCGATAGGTCTAGCTAAAATTGTAACACTGAGCCATGCATGGGGCCCTAAGGAAAGCAAGATGGATTTCAGTCCTTACATTTAATTGTTGTTTTAATGACAGTGCTAGGGACCTTGAAAACATGGAGAGATCCACCAGTGCTGATCCCATTGTGATAAGATGGGGAAGAAGAAGCCTCTGCCACACCTGGGTGCTGCAACTGCCTCCATCTGCTGCTGAGCCTTTCAGATCCTGGGATGCTCACAGCCTTCCTTTCTGCAATCCTCTCATGCTCCAAAGGTCTTTGGTCTCAGGCAGCCAATAAAGCAGCTGCAGTTTATCTACTTTCTGCTCGCTTTACACAGGCCTTACAAAAATCTTAAACTCCGTTAATCAACTATTCAGGAACGAGGGGATGGTTTGTAGAGGGGATGGTTTGTAGCTTACTTTGTTTCGGCAGGGTTCTTGGGATTTGTGACTCACAGCTTAGCACAGACTAACCAATCCACAGCACACAGTTACACAGTGTAACAGACTCCGGAAGAATTGATTCAGCAAGCCATGACCTTTAGAAACTTGACATCACCCGTACCAAGGTTCAGAGGAAATGTGATGCTACAATACCCTTCACAGGTTTCATAGCCCAGGCCTCTCCAGCACGTAACAAACCGAACAGGAATGCAGCCACGATGCCCTATTACCTCAATATCAATAATGCAATTAGCACAGCAGCCAAGAACTAGGGTCTGCGTAGAGATAATTCTACATGTATGGAGAGAGAGAGAAGAAAAGATAGGCCTTTCCCCAGTATTAAAACCAGACCCAACAGCAGGTGGGAAGACAGAGGAAGGAGATAATAAAAATAAAGACACTCATAACTCTTCCCCAATGAGAAACAGCAATCACAGCTCACCACCTGCTCTTAATGCTCTTTCTCAGTGGACCAAGCCAACAGAGCAGTTTGCAGATGAACACTATTAGTTGTTTAGTTTAGGCAGCCACAGTGATTACAGGTCTATAGAGATAACAACACAAAAAAAGCAGAGCACGCCTATGTAGAGCAAGCAATCATGCAGTGGAAGCTGAATGCTTTGAAGAGTTTGCAGAAAGGAATTAGAATACATAAGATACCAAAAAAAATGGGAAAAAAAAAATCAAAGAAGAATGGAAGGCTGAACATCAGGCAAACCACAGAGGTTCATCTCTGGCAGAAACAGTCAATGAAAATGGTGAAATAGATTTCCTAATTAGAATAGGGAAGAAAAAAGCAACAGTCGTATACTAGCATATATATATATATATATATATATATATATATATATATATATATATATATATATCTGTGTGTGTGTGTGTGTATGTTATTTATTCTGCAGCAGCAAGACCAAGAATCCTCTAGTTTTGATGCTATGCACACAATTTAACATGTAGACATTTGTGCTATAGGAGGTATGGGCATCATCTCAGCATATCCATCAAAACCCTGTGGGAGCCCAAACCCAACCTGGCTGGGCAGCCCTGCACACGAGGTTGTGCCTCTCCATTGCATATCAGACCCGACTCCCCCTTTCAAGCCGTATTTTTGTTTTCATGACTGTTCTTCAGCTCAGCTAGTTTTGTTAAGCTAGTTTTCTTCAGAAACTGTAACATATAAATATTTCTGGAAAACACAGAGAGCTCAAAGAGTAATCTTTCTTTTACTTTCATCAGAAAACAACGACCACATCGCCCTGAAATTCATTTGTTCATTCACAAGCATATTGCCAAGCTATTATTGGTACACTGGGAAATATGGCAAACAAGCCAAACAACTGTAACGCTTTCAGTTTGCAACAGTTAACAGCACATGGAGCATAATCTCAAATAAAAACTGTTTATAAGGTTTTCTGTCCTGTTCTTGTCAATCACTACATACCAGACTGCTTAGCGCTGTTGATTTGTTCTTATTTTCCTTCAAACGTTTCCACTCGTTCAAGCTGTTTTCTTAGATGCAGTAAATGCTGTTCCGAGTTTCCCTCTGTATATTTCCCTTGCAATTTTGCTGAAACTTCACAAACATAATTGCAGTTTACTTCTGGCCTTCACATCCCTCTTCTTTCTCTTTAGCTTATACCATCTTCCAAAGTATCATCTTAAGATTTTATTGGACATGCTGCTTCATAGCAATTTGTCTTCAAATAAATGGGTCCTTCTACCAATTCCTTCTTCAGTTATCAGTTTTAGACCTGAGCTTACATTTGTTGAGAGAGGACCTCAGGCTTTAAACTCCACATTGTCCTATTCTCTGCTTTCTAACCGCTGGCGTTGGTAGAGAGCCAAAAATGCTTCACAACTTTAATCACAAGTAAAAAGAAGAACTTACAAGGAGCTGTGGTCAGGATGCAGCCTGGGCATGGTCAGGCGATGCAGAGAGGTGGAAGGGACCAGGGTTCTTGTTGCCTTTTCCTGCTCCTCACTGGGCCCTGCAACCTACAACCTACACAGGAGGCATCTCAAGGAGCTCTGCCCTTCCAGAGAAGTAATGCCACCACCCTTCCATCCACCTCAGCATTCAGCACTTTATCCCAGCAGTTGAACACCACTCTACAGGACCCCAGTATCCTTACAAAGACAAAGGAAATTTCATCCTGTTGGCATGCACAGGTCCAATACACACATCAGCTCAGAGCTATGCATAAGCTGTTGAGCTTTAACATGTGGCTTTATTCCCCCCTGGCTTTAAAGGATGAGTAGCTTTTGTCTAAGCTCATCAAAAATTAATCAAGACACAGGCATTACACGCATATAACTCCTTCTTCCTGAAGCCATCTGCAGAATGACATTAGGAATGGCAAATTAGCTACTGATAAACCATCTCATTTGCATTCTAGGCTACTATAGACAAGGAAATGTTGGGCTACAGGTAAGACCCAGTATTTCTCATTTCTAACATCAGCTCAAGTGAAATGCGAACCAACATCCAGTGAGGAAGGATTGAAGAGATCTGCGTAGTATAAAATAAACTAGACCTGAATGCATAAGTAATTTAAACACAGAAACACTTCACAGAGCATATTCCAGTCATCAATAAATGCTTAAATTAAGCATGCATTAAATCAGGCCTTTAAACAGGAGGAAAAAAAAAAAAGAGCAAGTACTAATTGACTAATTGTAATGACATACACTAATGAAAGTATAGGTTTTCCATCAGTGCAGTCCTTCTGACTCCTCCAGACAGCCCAGGATTTTCTGCCCTATATTAATGCTGCTCCTCCCTCCCATGAAGGTCTCTAGGAAGGAAATGCTCAGCAGTGAGCAATGCTTTTACTGGCATGACATGTGATGGGAAACAATCTGGCTGCTGGCATTTCATTTTAACTGGCTCCTCTGAATTCTGCACAATCCCAGCATCACCATTTCTAGCTGCTTTCATGGTAAGCTTGCCATTGGGATTTCTTAGCTAGGGAAGCACAAAACCACCTATGATAGGAAAAAAATCACTGCAGGTGTTATCTAAAGAACCCATTCTTCCCCTTATAAGCAATCTTGGTACATGATATCATGCACTTCTTTTCATTATTCCTTCCATCAAGTAGATATCACACACTTTTAATGAGTTGTTTCATCCATATGGTAAGCGTGCACACAAGCTCGTTTTGTTAGCAGTGATATGCATTTAGTTCATGCTATGTATCTTTCAACATCATATTTAATTATCTCCCTGTCTGTGCATCCTCCTCCATATAACATCACTGCTGCCTTCCATACCCATTTGTAGATCTGCAGATACTCCATGCAGTACTCTCTAATGTTTAACTCATCAGCTACACCATGCAAGCCACAAAACCAGACTTCTTATTTTCCACGCCTGTGCTTTACCCTGTCTTGCAGACAGGCATGAGGTGGTGGTCGCTGATGCTGCCTGCAACAGATAATCCTTCCCTTAAAGGAGATAGCTCCATGTCACTCTACACACATAGGTTTTCTGGTACTGTGAATTCACTTGAGCACTTAAAAAACAGCGACTATTTGATTACATTTATCTCAATAGTAACTCCATACCAATCAACAGGATAACAGTAACGAGACGAGAACCTGCCTTCAACCATACAGACATACAAAATACAGAAAGTAAGAGCCAGCTAGCAATGTCAGCAGCCCTGATAAGAGCTTCAACACTTCAAGCACCCAGATGTGGCACAGCAAGGCCGTTTCAACATTTAAAAAAGACAGAAACAATAACAAAACCGCGCATGTCTGGGAACACTATTTTCAGAGTGTTTTGCTACTTCAGCGACACAGCAACTAGAGTTTGTCCAGCCTCAAACTGTTAATACAGGATGAGTGAGCCTCTTAGGAATTTAGATCTGTTTACCCAAAACAAGCTGCAGGTCATGAGAGCCGGAACGGTTCTCTTGCCTTAATCAGGAAATACTTTCTCTGAGTTCCTTGGAAAGATTGACAGAAGCAGCACTGACATTGTACCACTGTTAAAGAAACAGAGCATGAACCACTAGCAAAGGAAGCTTTATGCTTGATGAAGAAATATCCCCTTGAAGCTTGCTCTACATCTTGACTAATGCTTTTCATGGAGCTCTCCCCCAAGGATGGCCAGGCCCTGAAGTGTACATAGTGACTCTGGTGACAATGGGAAGAACAACTGGTCAGAAGGTCTGAGAAGAGCTAAATTCTTCTCTCACGGACAAAACGTAGTTACAATTTGTGCCTTCTTTCTCTCTTATTCTACTTCAAGATATATTTTAAGTTATAGAATCGTAGGATCATTAAAAAAACCTCTAAGATCACCAAATCCAACCCCAGCCCACCTCACCGTGTCCCTCAGTGCCACATCTCCATGGTTCTTGAACACTTGCAGAGACGACGACCACACCATCTCCCTGAGCAGCCTGTGCAAACATCAGAAGTTCTGTTGCTTCCTGTGGGCACCGAAACCACTCCTTAGCATAGTGATGCAATGAGGGTCCCAGCAAGAGGAGAATGGGCAAGCCTCAGGGCCTGGGAAGTGACATCCCTTCATATGGTTATAAGAACAAGAAGCCCACCCATAGATGCATTTTTGCCATTTCAGATGCTAAGTAAGAGCAGACTCAGATACAAATCATCCAGAGAACTGCCAAAAAGAATGCCTTGGGGAATGCTGAGAGATCTGTGCTATTTAACAAACTGGCACATACTTCAGGTTTCTGCCGACTCATATAATTACTTCAAAAAAAGTTTTGGCCTAAGTTTACCATTTTTTAGCCAAGAAATCTGCTAGATGCTCTCCTCCTTCTCAGAGAGCCTGGTGACACCAGTCTGACACAGAGAAGGTGAGATGCATCTTTTTTGTCCCATTCTCCTCACTCAAGAACCTACGCTGTGTTTGCATTCCCAAGGTGCAGGGTGCTCAGGAGCGTGAAGACAGAGGGCATAAGATGAGATTTGAGCTGTTATGTGCTAGCCCTGCATCTTCTCAAACAACTGAAGGTCCCAACGATGATGAGTGATTCACAGCTGTCCTCACCATCGCCTACTCTCTCTTCAGAGAACTGAAATCTTCCCTTGGCAAAGAAGAGAAGCAATTGCATTTCTACCTCCTCTGTCAATATTTTTCAGTTTTTCTTTTGTTACTTTTGGAACTCAGATGTTTTAAGAACAGGCTTGAAAATGTGGTTAAAAAACAGCACGCAAATACATCAGCGTATCGTGAGGAAGTGCAGAAGTACTCTCTCATGGCTTTTCTTATTGTTATTTCAAAGCAGAAAATTCACAGGAAAAAAATAGGATTTTGAAATGAAAGGCAATGAAAGTCACTGAGATTGTTCACATTTTTTTCTATTAGGGATAAATAAAGAAATAAATAGTAATAGCGAAGGTAGGAATTAGTTTGTTTCTTTAAAAACTGAAGGATCTCTTTGGAAATGTTAGACGCAGTGGTATGGAATTCCTCAGCTTCAGGATCAAAGCACAGAACCCAATGGATGTTAAAGCCAACCAAACCAACCCCTTTACAGGACTGAACCCTGTACTACCATTTGCCTTTCTCAGCTTTAGTGGTGCAACAGGAAGCCCAAAGGAGAGACGCTCACCCCCAAATCTTCACTGGGGCCTTGTAGCACAATCAACAAAGAGAACGACAATCCATCCTGTGCCAAGCACATCCCCAGCTCCACTCCCCAAAGGGAACTGCAGTTCTCCATGCACCAGCCTGGTTGGGAGCCTAGGGACCATGACCTTTCCTACTCCGCTTCCCACTCTGGGGAGGTGCCACCCCACTGGGGTACAGCCTGGCAGGAGCAAAGCTGCTTCCCACTGCTTCCAAGTGTACCAGAAAGCTGGAGGAATGCTAACAATACCTGAATAATGCAACAAAACTAGCACAGAGAAGCGGGGAAAAAAAAAATGTAGTTTACAACAGGGACGAGAGCAAAGGAAAAAAAACCCTCGGTATATTCTGCACCTTCTCCAGACTTCCAGAGAAACAATTCTCCAGCAGTCCTGGCAGGTACTCGCTCAGAAATTGGCTTCTAATTAAACCCCAGACAGGTCTCCCCAGCTCAGCCCCGAGAGAAAAAACAACTTGTATAGTGCTAATCTGGAAAACAGAGCTACTGAGGATTGCTGTAAGAGCCAGCGTTATCTTCATTCAGCCGAGGCAGCTACTCTTACACGTGCTGAAGAAAGCGTTAACGTGGCTGCATGCTGAAGCTGCTCTGCAGGGGACAGGTCTCAGCTCTCCATACTGTGGTACACAGCAGCAGAGCTTCCCAACACACTTTGGAGTCTTAGTTTAAGTGCAAGGTAATTGTTTAGCTGCGTAATTAAATCAGGGAATAAGCAGATATTCACTAGAGCAAAGGCTTTTTCTTCCTGTTATGCTCAATTGCTACTTATTCAAGGACTCCTTTTAATGAAGGAGACTTTAAAACACGTAACCAAACACTGTTACAAGAATGTTCAGAGTGTTACAGGAAATACTGTTATATTACCATCATCACAAATTCCCAGCAATTCCACATTAATCATCTTTATCAGTAGCATCAGACCACCTCGCAGCCACTAGGGCACCAGTTACAAGCACTGCGCTTGCACAATCCCAAACAACTGTGCGTCCTCAGAGAGTTTACAGCTCACATATTGTCAGTTCCTTATGAGCTTCGTCTGTCTGGCATAGCAACTCCACCCTGACAGATTTCGTGTCCACAGATGAGAGGAACGTACTGCTCATACAAGATCTCAAAAGTAAAAAGAATATCTGATGGCAAGTTCTAAATGCAGGAAATAAAGTATCTCAGCAGCACAAACAGCAGGGATTCAAACCCAAATGTTTTGCAGTTTGTCTCTCTTACAAGAATGGTCCATCTCTGAAGCCACAAATGTGCATGTATCTGGGATCACCCTGATCCAACTGGAAACCCTTGCACTTGTTGAAATTCATCAGGCCCACTTTTCAAGCCTGTCCAGGTCCCTCTGGATGGCATCCCTTCTTTTTATGTTCCAAATTGCACCACTCAGCTTGATGGCATCAGCAAATTCGCTGAAGGTGCACCCTATTACACCATCTATTTTGAAGATACTGAAGAGCACCTGTCCCAAAATAGACCTCTCAGGGACACCACTCATAACTGACCTCAGTTTGGGCATAGAGCCCTTGATATCAACCCCCCAACCAATTCTTTGTCCACCTCAAGATTTCTAGTGCCATACAAGTAAGTAACAGCCTAGGACAAATTCTCCTTCTAACAGGTTCTCCTTTGAGTCACAGTAGTGAGCCACGTTGAACGATGAATCAGCTCTATAGCTTGCCTCGTTTCTATAGAGAAACATGTTTGCTGCACCTTTTCAACTTAATTACCATTTCTGCAAATTTATACCTGTGAGTGATGTTGGTGAAACTATTGTGCACAAGCTTTTTCATAGGGGGGTATCCATGTAATTTCTACAGCCTGATTAATTTCACAACGTGGTAGAAACCCTGTGTTGCTGCCAATTCCACACATACCCCAGGAACTCTATTATTCAACAGTTTACATGCACTCAGAATAGACCTTAACCCACTCACCATCCCCCACAGCACAGCCTTGTGGCATCAGAGCATCTCACCCCACAAAGCCTCCTGAAGCACCCTGCTCCTTGGGATAGGCTGTCCTGCTCTTGTCTTAGCTATCTCTTCCCAAAGTACAAGGGACACTCCATGTTTGAAAGTGACCATGTTTGTTCCACATTCCTGGTGACATGGTCTGTGCACAGGCATGCACGTACTTGCCCTTGCTGGAGGTTGCATTTTCCAATGGAGCACTGTCACAGAGCAGGGAGCTCCTTTCATCTCACCTGCACACAGAGAGCAGCTCTCCTTCACAAAGCTATCCCGCTGTCAGCTATCCAACAAGTGTATGCTGGAGGTCCAGCTGGCCGATTTTTTCTTCAGGCACAGTGGTATTGATACTAACCTTTCATTTTGCATTCTTTTTGATTCCAGATTTGTCTCACTTGTGCAAGTATTTGGAGTGGTTACTTCCATTCAAATAAATTCAAATAGCAACCACCTGCTGTATTAACTTTTCATCATATCTGTATGAAGACAGGAGTGCTAGCCCTGTTTTCCATGACATCCTCACGCTCCAGTGAGCAGAGATAAGAGATAGCCAGCTTGTGAGAGCTGTAGCATGCAGCTGCAACACAAAGACAGTGCAAAGGTGAATTATCACTGACCACATTACTCATTTGCCAGCCATTCAGACTAACAACAGGAACTATTTTCAACTATCCTCCAGAAATCTGTCTCTAACAGCAAGGTCACAGCACAGACAGACACAGTTTGGAGCAGTTTTAAGCAGAGGGATGAGACATGAAAAACAGTGCAGTCCCTTCAAATGAGCTCTCCTTCACATCCCAGCCCTTCCAACTGCCAAGTGCAATTTTTGTGCAGTGCACTGTTCAGTAGCGTGGAGCATTAAGACAAATCTCTCGCTAATGTATAGGTTTGACATTTTTAGATTTATTCAGACATATCAACCATAAAATGGCTCTAACACAATCAAAGGACATTATCAGAATTGTCTGTTCCCGGGATGTTTGGCACTCCATAACTCAGATGCATTTAATTCTTCAATAACTCTTGTACATTTGGATAATTTGCTGCAGTAATGTATAATCATGCCTAGAGGATTCAGCCCTTAAGAAGTTTAATAAATTAAACAGAAACCTGTGTAGCCCACATTCAGCAGTCATCTTCCCATTGGCAAGACCATCCCAGAGAACCAGCATCGCATGACCTCACCCTGCTGCCTGCAGGTTGTCCCACGCCTATCAGCATCCACAGCACTCCTCCTCAAGTTCGGGCCTGACGTTACAGTGAATAAATAAAAACAGGACCATCAGCATGAGGTCCTCTGACATCTGCTCGCAGGTGCCAGGGCTGCAGCTGCCAAGTCCTTGGCAGCCTCTGTCCTTGGAGGGATCACTGTGGCCCTGACAACCTGCATGGCAGTGCTAAGCTCCTTCTGATTTTCAGTCAATCAGCTAAAGGTTTTAATCTGAAAAAGAACATAACGCTGAAGGGAGAGCCACTAATTCAGGTCTTGTCAGTACTTTAATTATACTGGTTTATTTGCCTTGTTTGTAGCTCTACCAGTATGAGATAATTACACTAATGGGAAAGCACCACATGCATAGAAACAGTTGCCATCAACAGGAACAGAATCTATAAAGGCTGAATCCACACAGAGAATGCCGTTTTATTTCAGTTTCCCTCCATCTCACACTCCTTTGAGGACACCATGGTGCAGCAGTATGGGATCTGCCTTCCAAGTGGGGTAGAGAATGACACAGACATTATCAGCTCCACCTTCTCAGCAAGAAGAGCACCAACACGGACAAAGCAGCACTAAATGGACGTTCTTCCCCTTGTTTAACCCCTACCCCAGACAAGTCACACCCTTTCAAAAAATATGGGGTTGGAGCAATCTACAGTAGACAGACATTTGTTTCACAAATGACTTCCTCAATTATGAGGAAGCAAATAAAAAAGATTCATGTAAAGGAGCTCCTTTAAGATACTTTTGTTAAACTATTAAGCTTGTGAAGAGCTCTGCCAAAGCTGGCAGCAACCATCGATCACCAAGACAGCTCCTTTTTTTCTTCCCATTTTTTCGTTTTTATTTTTCTTAGCATTCTCTCAACTATTCAGATTTATTTTTCTTTTATTGCTATTTCTATTTTGAAGTTATAAGTGATGATGCTTTTAGGATCAGCGGGCACACCAATAACTCATTTACCAGAATATACTTTGCTCATTTTTCTACTTCTTATCTCAGTCCAGAAAGACCTGGATTTTTGTCATCTTTAGGTATTAAAAGTTACATAGCTAAACAGCATCAAAGCTAAGAGTAGAAATCACTGAGCACAGTGCCATCTATTGCAATTAGTCTCCAGTTTCAAAGGAGGCAAAAGTGTTCTTCTGTCATAAGTGCTGGTATTTTTTCTAACAGAAAAAAACAACCATCCCAGTTCTGTCAAGCAGCTCCCACAGGAGCAGGATCCCAAACCTTCTCATGCATCACTCAGATGGTATTTCTCAGGATAGGTAGAACACTCAGTGCCTGCCACAAGATCTCACTCAAGGCACCAAATTAGGATGGAAAGTGCGGAATAAAACCTTTCAATGGAAAGGGAGTAAAGCAGAATATAATTAAGCAGACTGGAACTTAAGTGTATCAGTCATAGCACACTAATATCAGGGTTTAAAGAAAAGCCTGGTGAATATTGCCACGGAACATCACAAAAGCTGTAATATCTCTCTGCTGTCTGGGTGTTGGCTCCTGGAGTCTTCCTGAAGCAGTTGGCTGTAGATGCAGGGCACGGTGGCACAGGGCCAGGGTCTTTGCTCTGAAGTCAGCAGCAGCTTCAGAGCCTGTCCAACCCCGAGCTCCACCACCCCCAGCCTTCCTCAAAACCTCATCTTTCACTCACAGCCTGCAGCCAGGACAACGCTAACACATCCTCACAACGCGATTATCACATCACCCTGCTGCATGGCATGCAGTGCACGACAGCAGTTGTGTCCATCAGGAAGAGGAAATGGGCATCAATTCCTGTACAGACAATAAGACACTGATCTGATATGCACGCTAACACAGTACTTACTGCTAAAAAACAGTAGTTCAGATTCATTGCTCCCACCATGTATTCCATTTTCAAATACAATTCATTCCACATTTTAAATGTAAAAGCCAAGTCATTCAACAATCCAATCTGAAAAACTCAGTTTTGATTCTATAGCAACAAGGCGTTCTCTTAATAGTAAACATCTCAGAAGAAAATTACCGACCCTTTTTCTTTCCTCTGTGAGAATGCAGTGCAGAGAAATGCTTTAACACATTTTTATACAACTTTCGGATCCATCTGAATTTGTAAGGCCAAACAAACAACACCTAAACAACACTACTGTTGTAGTTTAAAGGTTATCCAGCTCTCTTGCTGTTACTACCCAAAACACCATCCCAACACTGCTAACTCAAACAAGCTGAGTGTTTAGCTTTTGAGTATTTGAAATTAATTTTACATCCATGGCAAAACTCAACTAGTTGGTAACAAATTTATCAGCAAGGGCACAGCTGGCCCAAGACTTGCTTCCACTTTTTCATCACATCTGCCAGAGCCAGCCGAAGTGCTTCAATGATCACATCCTCTCTAAAAGATGAAGTGTCCCCTGTAAAGTAGTGCAGAGACTCGATGGTTCAGTGAAAATGAAGGGTGAGGAAAGCTACAGCTGAATTTTGGGAAGATACCAAAAACACTGATTTACAAACCCCAAGATTCAAAATGGGAACCGCAGTGGCCAACCTGAAATAACAACGCACAACTTCTGAAAGACAGAAATACCATTCAGACCTCAGCACAAAGACTGCATTAATCCAATCTTTGTTTCTCTCCTGGCTAAAGGCAGTCAATCAAGCTGCAGATCGACAGCACGTTAACTGCTCATTGCAACAGTGCTCAGAGCAGTGAGAACATGCACTCAGCAGTTATCAGAAGTATGGCAGTGCTGCTCATCCACACCCTCGTTTACCTGCAGTCTGTTCCCAGAGCCTGGCAGCGTCTGCAGCAATCACATTAGGAGGAGATGTGCTTTGTGCTTCAGCAGACTGCACTCATAACTCATGCACTTGGCACAGCGATCAAGTCTTTGAATCCATATAAAAATCTCAGCTGAGCTCAATAATCAATAAAGTAGAAACTTCAGCCTTTTGCTCCTTGGGATCTTTCTTACTGTTGGTTGTTCTTTGTTTGTTTGCTTTCATATTCTTGTTAATATGTGCATTTGGTTGTCAAAACATTGCACTGATGGCACTCGAAGAGCTGTATCCACTGATTCTGTGCACTCTTTTCTACTTACAAAAATAAATGTGAAAGAAATCTAGGCAGGATCACAAGACTGGTTCTAAAGAACAACGATCATTCTTATCAAATGAAAATTGTGCAGAGATCATTTGACACATGAAACTCGTGGCAATAAATTACTATGATCATTGTTATTTCAGAATCAACATTGACAAGATCCATTATTAGTAAATGCTATTAGTTTGTTCTATTCCCCTGAAAGTTTTATTCTCCTAGCAGTTTTTATGGGACGCTGAAATTACACATATAATAAAAAAATCTCATTTTAAACCATTATTAAAACTTAATACAATGGCAGTAAGATTTTTCACGTTACATACTGTGTTCATTGTTACGAACAATTGGCAAATTGCTAAATACATAATAGGCTCAGAGAGAAAAGGAAATTTGCGTTGCGCAAGAATAAATCTGCTTTACAATATGTTATTCCAGTACTTCCCCTAGAAAGCAAAAATAAGCAATACAATGAATTAAAATAACATTTTTGTGGGAAGGTAGAAGTTATATTAGAAATTTCTATATTGCTTTAATGTTTTCTTCAGAAGTTTTGAAAACAGATGATGATCTTGTGGAAACACTGTAATGATCTAGCTGTGGGGGTATCCAGACCATGTTCATGGTCCTTACCATAAACCAAACTAGAAATGCTCCCAGTTGCAGATGATGAATCAGACCCGGATAGCTTGGACACCTGTGGGAGTGGTAAGAATGCCTTCTCTCATTTGTACATGCACAGAATGCAAATGAAGATATTCGCACAACTCCAGCAGCAGCAGCCCTTCATTTTAATGGAAATGTCAGGATCAGCATGGTGCAATCACCACTCTAAATCACAGGATCACAATTGCCTGCTAACAAAGTATTTGGAGGTGAACAATCCCACTAAATTTAAGCAGTGCCAGGGGAATGCTTCTCCCAGCTGTCAAGGCACGGGCTCACTCAAGAGCTACTACAGAACTCACTCCAAATACCTATGGGGGATTCTGTTTTAAAGAAAAAGCAAGGATCACACATCAGGAAACATGAATTATTCCTATGATAAATCACTGTTAAACTTCAGCACTTTCCTTGGACCACAGCAGTAATAACACAGATCATAAAGATTCAGATTGGAGGAGGCCCAGTACAGAAATCTACTCACAGAATCACAGAATTGTAGGGGTTGGAAGGGACCTCTAGAGATTGAGTCCAACCCCCTGCCAAAGCAACCTCCCAGCCCAGGTTGCACAGGTAGGCATCCAGGTAGGTCTTGAACATCTCCAGAGAAGGAGACCCCACCACCTCTGTGTGCAGCTCCAGTGCTCCATCACTGCACTGTGAAGAAGTTCCCACACATATTTGAGAGGAACCTCCCATGCAACAGTTTGTGTCCATTTCCCCTCATCCTATTGCCACACACTGCAGAGAAGAGTCCGGCCTCATCCGTTTGCTTCCTGCTCCTTAGATATTTATAGACATGGAACAGATCCCCTCAGTTATCTTTTACTCACATTTTTTTTTTACACACATTTGATCTTTTCTGCTAAAAAGGATGGGAAAAGTGAGGTTTTGCAGAAATAGTAGAGTAAAGCAATGGCCACAAAGCAGATCATGCACAAACTTCAGCTAGTACATCAGAAGAGCAGTTTCTCAATACTTGCTCACTACCTTGGAAATTAACCTTATAATTTACCTTCAATCAGGTTTTCTTGTAAGCCTCCCAATGCTCTGATACCAACACATTCCCTTTGTCAGGATAACTGTAAGGCAGATATGCAACTCACGTGGCTGTAACAATGAGTGAGCTGATTGTAAATGTGGATGCCATGGGCACACTGCAGAGCTGCAGCCTGTTCTGCAGAAGTTACTGCTGTTATTGCAACTCTGCATTTCATTTTTTCTCTTAAATAATATAATGATGCAGAGAGGAAAGCTAAGGACATAACAGAATCAAACGCTGATGATATCTGAGTTATAGTCTCTAAGTTTTGCAGTCTAGATGGAAGTAGAAAGAAGCTTTAAACAAATAATTGTTCCGAAACCACCGCAGCCAATTTTTCAAAGGAAAAAAAAGAACATACAAATCTTCAGTGCTGACATTTTCCCACTCAGATGGTGATAGAGTAAAGTGGAAAACTGGAAAATACTTATCACGTCCTCTGAAGAAGTCCTAAATTATCTTTATGAGTTATATTCAGCCAAAATAAGGATGTTTTCAGCTCTCTTAAAGAAAGTCTCTCGTCCATATATTTCAGCTGTTCCATTTTCCAATTGAACACAGGTAAGACCACAGACTGGTAAAATTCTACCTAACTGAAGACTAAATAATTACTGCTGAACTATCTAAAATAAAAATAATTTGCTCAGTAAACAAGATGCATAATAATGAAGTAAAATACTACTGGATGCCTAGCTGTCTCATTGACAGCACCAAAAGAAACTTTATAGTTATTTCCTCACCATAACTTTTCAACCACTCCAAAGCAAACGCTTGCTCTGCACGTTCATAGACCTCAGCTGCTCAGTTGTGTACATTTATTGTATCTCACAATGTGTTGACTGACCCTTGAGACAGTGTTGGAAGAGAAAAAGCCTTAGGAAATGGAGGAGGAATAATACTACTTAGAAACCAGTAGTAGCCACTCCACTTCTTTCTTTTTTGAAACCCAGCTTTTGTTATTCTGCTAGTTTATGTTACCATCAAGAAGAGAACATTCCTCAACAAAGAATTTAATAAGAAGGTAATGAGCTGAAAGATAATGAAGCAAAATACATGGAGGTTGTTAATGTACTGACTGGTTGAGATGCCACCATTATATGGAGCAGAAATGCTTCAAAACAGTGTCACTCTAGATTATTAGATACATCATTTTGATCAGATGGATCATGGGGGAAATACAACTGCAAGAACATTCACATTAAGGAGAGTCAGCGTAGCAGAGTGCAGTTACTAGAACAGAAATGTTTCTTGTGTGATGAAAGCAGGATGCTCTCCATCATGGTATGGAGTCTGATGCTTCCATAGAATAGGAATAGAACAGAATTGAATAGTTCAGTGCCTGTGTGCTTTTGTCTTGCACTACTTCAAATCAGGTGCTAGACTCAGCATTTTCCTTGGTTAGATTTCCCTACTGCTACTGAAAACCACACGGGCAGTTCCTTTTACCATATCCAGGAAACATTTTTCCAAAGACTGACAATACACTTGAACAAAGAAAAAGGGTGGAAGGAAAGAGGGTATCAGTGAAATTCAGGTTTCATAACCACTGCCAATAATTTTCCTAGTAAACCCAGCATATTGCTCTGGCTTTCTTTAGCTTTTCAGGCAGAAGTTGAGCACAAGTGTGGGGAGAGGTCTAGCAAAACATGCTGAAGTGCACACCCAACTTGTGCTGCAGCTATGGAGGTTTGTTGACTATCTGTACATTCAAAATGTAGATTTGATAGATACTTGCTTTTCAAGACACATTGAGTAGTCTCTGCCCACTTCCTCCATTTGCCTGTGTTTGTTTCCTCAAACATTTCATTTCCATTGCATTGCTGTTGCATTGTCCAAGTCTGGTTCAGCATCGAGCACTGACAAGTCCATAGTTCAATACACATGCTTCCAGCCTGACAGGATCAGCCTCTATAGAGATTTGGTAACCAGTCACTGAAAACAACTCCCAAAAGGAGTGTCAGTTTCTCTCAGTCAGGACATCCTCAAACACGATGGCCTCCAACATTCAAGAGACCAAACAAAAAATAGAAAGTACGCCTTTTTCAGCCTTATAGATTGATTTATTTATTAAGGTTTCTCTTTATTGTGGTGTTACTAATCTCATAGGTATGCAAGCTTTTGTAATGCTGCTGCTCAAATTCAAAGTAAATGTCATTTATGACAAACATATTTTGCACAACAACCTGAATATATTCAAGCTAGCTTTAGCTTCAAAATTGGTTGTTATGAATGCATCAGTTCTACTCTGGCTCAAGGTTTATATTCTTTTATAGCTTAATCTTAGACAAAAGTACTAGCTTCACATCAGAACACACCAGCATTTATTAAACACGAGTTCTGAAAAGGTTTGAGTAATTTATCAAGGCTGCTTTCCTAACAAGAAGGACTTAAGTGTTTAATTTAATTCTTAACCTTTGTCATTACAAAGAACTCCAAACATGCAGACATTATGATAGCATTCTGCAATATGGAAATATCTTGTGGAGGATCTATAAATGTTTATCTTCTGTAAACATGAGCAAATAAAGGGAGGTGCCAGAGGAGCAGACACAATCTTAGATGTATAAATATCTTTATACCAAAAAGCCTATAATTCAAATGGGAATAGCAACAGGTAAGTCACACTAAAAAATATTGAACACAATCACTTCCCTCATTAAAAACATAGCTACAAGTAAAGATCCGTTCAATAGCAGATCAGTTAAAATCTGATTTTTAATTGGTGATGACAACAGAGTGGATGAGACTTCAGACTTAGAGCTCAACTCCTCCAGACAGCCATCATTTAAATGCCTACCACCAATACACCCATTTAAATATAGCCATCAGTGGGAGAAGTCCTAGCAAACTTCACCACTCTATCATGAAGATGACTTCTAATATGGGTGTTAAGCTGTGCTTTTTATTGCTGTAGCAGTTATAGAAGATGCGGCTGGGTTTTTTGTTTTTTGTTTTTTTTTTATAGCTCAAAATGCACAAAATTCACTGAATTTATTTTGGAGCCAAATTATGTTTGGAAGTTTATTTTGAGGAGAGGTATATTTCAAAAGTTGAAAAATAAGCCTAACTTCTATATGACAACTAAGTTGTCAGACTAACCCCCTATAACAAAAGGGACAGCTTAACACTGTATAGTGAGCAAGACACAAAATAATAATGATGACCTTGAATATAACAACGATTTTAAAGCGGTTAAGTCAATATATTAATTTACTTCATGGATAACAAATACAAAAATCTTTTTTGCACCTACTTTAGGAGGCCAGGGAAGAAAGCAAGACCAGTTTTCCAACAACTCCTAGATCTACTGCACAGCCTTGGGCAACTAACTGAAGTAGTAATAAAGGACTGGGTAAGACAGAGATGCTAACCTTATCACATTAACAAGTTAGTTCATAGTGTACTTGGGAGATACTGAAGTCAGGCTCATGGGATCCACGCAGCCCAAAAGAACCAGGGAAAGCTCCAGCAGTGTATGCCTGCACACCAACAAGACTCAAATGACAGCTACAAATATTTACGCTTTCTGGTTTGAAGTGCGTGAAGCTTTAGTGCCTGATGGAGCAGCTGTCATACAGAAGAATTTTACTCCAAGATGAATGAAGGATTATAGGATTTGGCTTTTCCTCTGTCTTTAATGCTGATTTTATTGCAGCATAAAAAAAAAAAAATCCATAGGTTGCTCTAGGGCTGATTCTAGATATACATATCCACACCAGACTTAATACAGCTAGGATTCAGTGTTCCGCAGCAGACTGGATTTTCTTGGGTAAAATAAATTAATCTACAAAGAATGGATAATATGCAGAAAGAAGGATTGCATCTTAATTCACGTACTAAGGTCACTGTTGTTTTTTTGGGCTATTTACAATAAACCTTGGAGCTGCATAACTTGTACGTGGCTTCTGTGTCAAGAGCATCCTGGTTTCTGTAAGACCCTTTGCACAACAGATTGGGGGAATGATTGCTTTGAAATCATCAAGTCATGGTTTTATAAAAAAAAACATTTAAGGATGACTTCAAACATCTCTTCAGACGTTCCATCTACCTACGCCACAAATGAGAAATATGATTATGCACTATTCCTTGGATAATGCAGTATCATCTGCTCACTTTAATTGCTTTCCACCGAGAGCCACAAAACAGATCCCTGTGTAAAGCAAGGGACAAATCCTTATTTTAACCTCTCAGTGTTATGTTTAAGCATTACCAGCTCCCTGTCAAGCCCATGTACCTATCAAGCATACACTCCAGGAATTAAATTCTCCTATATGTCTTTCTGAAGCCAGCCAATGCAGTGGTAGCAGCATCCTTTTCAATGATCCTACACCAACTTCCTGATCCATCCTGCTCCGCTCACACTCTGAAGGACAACATCAGCTGTCTTAGCAACAGTGTCACCAAAACTATGCTTCCATTTGCCTTTCACCTTGCCCCCCCAAGACACTTGGAGTCACAACTTTTAAAGTCATGCTTTCACCAATAAACTGGGCCTGGACCTCTCCCCATAGCAAATTCTGCAATGGAAACTGACAATGTCGCATCCCAAAAAGACAGATTTTGTTACACGGTTGAAAGGAAAATGATCTTGCAGATAAAGGACCATTAACTTCTGAACAGTTTTGATCTGCTGGTAGAGATGTTCCCTTAGGATATGAAATTAAATGCAAAAGTGGTTGGGCTCAGAAACAAATAGCCACCCATAATTTACTGTCTGTCAGGATTACAACCCACCTTTTTATTCTGTTATCAATAGCAGTGCAGAATCAGATCACATCCATGGAACGTTCATACACCCTTTGTCACCACTACCCTTCACAATCATTTCCCCTTATCTTTGAAGGAGACAAATGGAAACTATCGTGACTGCTTAAGAAAGTCTTTTAAATATAAGCACTAAGCGCATCACATCTTGGGCAACAATCTCATCATAAACTCACTGCCTTTCTCCTCAAGGTACATGTTAACAGCTTCTCCCTCCTGCTGCACTGGTGGGCCTGAAGTCTTATTTACAGGCTTCAGGATCAGGGTAATGTAAGAGGCAATGAATTGGCTGCTTTGTATAGCCAGACGTACAATTTGCTAGCACTGCTCACCTCCTGGCTGCCGTAATAGGTACTTCATAATGAGTACACTAGTCTTAATAGAAGGTCAACACCAAGATTACTTTGGCAGGAAAGCTCACCCATCCCTACTGCTGTTAGCTTAGATATTACACATTCCCAGGGAAACAAGCTAACTCCAAGGAATGTATCAGATACAGAAGCCAGCAACAAATTCAGAACTCAGTTTTGTCACATTTTCCATGCAGAAATAGCTATTTTGTCAATGTCACGAGAACTTGACATTGATGAGTGAAATTTTGACAGGAGACATTTTGTGCAATTTTTGTCTTCAAAAAAGCGCTTTTTTTTTTTTTCTGTTGTAGTTATAAATAGACCGAAAACCTCAGAAATTATTTCCGTTTCTGTGTCCTTGGCAAGCTGTTTGAAACAAGTTTCTCAGCCCTGGTTCCTGCAGCAGCCAGTGAGGTAAAGCTCTGCTCCCGCAGTGCCACCGCAGCCCCTGGGCCATGGCCATGCTGTCAGAAAGCAGCCATCAATTCCGCTGACCACAAGGAATTGTTTGTTTCATTTCTGTTCTGTTACAAAAGAAGATAACTGTATTACACCTCAAGCTGTATAGCAGCAATTAGAGGGTCAGAGGCAACGGCTGAAATTGCGGCAGGGGAGGTTCGGGTTGGATATTAGGAAGAATTTCTTCTCCAAAAGAGCGGCCAAGTACTGGGATGGGCTGCCCAGGGAGGTGGCTGAGTCACGGTGCCTGGGGGTTATCAAGAAACATAAGTTGCATTAAGGGACACGGTTTGGTAGGGAAATATCGGTGCGGTGTGAAAGGTTGGGCTAGATGATCTTAGAGGTCTTTTCCAGCCATGGTGATTCTACGGTTCTAATTACATTCCAACACAGCAGATGATTAACTCAAATCAATATAAGGATTTCGGAGATTTTCAGGTCAAAGAATAGCTCAGAGTGATTCAAATGTCAGCATAAGCATGATGATTTCTTCCCTCCATCAAGATTTCAGGTTTACTCTGGGCTGAGTAAGAATAAAGTGCACCATGGAAGAATACTGCAGTAAATGAATCTGGGAAATCTTTGCTTTTGGGTTTTTTTGTTTTTTTTTTTTTGTTTGTTTGTTTTGTTTTTTTTCCTTCAGTAAGTAATCCAGAGAGATACTTCTGTACTAAAATACAACACAAATATATATATATCTCCATCAGAAGGGTAGAACGCTAAACTGAATAAATGCTATCAGTGCCTGCCATGCAGTTAACCCTATGAAGGTCCACAAGGTCCTGTGCCAGGACCCAAACCAGAAGGAATTGAAGTAGAACTGCAGATTATCAATTTTCTGCATGCAAACCTCCTAAGAAGACTACAACAACTTTGTGCAATAACCAAAAACTAAAACCTCAGAAAACCCCAAAATTCTGCATCTGAGATACTTCAAAATTCAGATTTTAAACACAACTGGAACAATGCCTTTTTATCTTTGTAAAAGCCATCATTTCCTATGGACACCACAGGGAAAACAGTTCATCAGATTTTATCACAGTGCACGCAGGCAGACAAAAAGAGATCTTCAACCTCAACACAATTCCCAAAACAACCCAACCTCTGAAGCACACATGCAGCAAACACTTGAGAAAAGCATTAAGACTGCTAATAAACTTTGGAAACTGTTAGGAAAGGGGGTTGAGATAAATAGAAGCAACCAATGTTTGTTAAGGGAAGGGCAGGTTTTATTCAACCATAACAGAAAGTGAAAGGATGGAAAGTAGAAAGAGATAACTAAACCCTGTACTTCATTTGAAAGCTGCATCCACTATGCAAAGACATCCCAAAGCCTTATTAATGCAACCAAAGTGCTTTGAAGCAGACAGAGCATGGTAAAGTTTTTACTTTCTCACAATGCAATTCTGGTTGACATTAAATTTCCATCCACTTGGATCGTGTGACACTGCCACATAGGCCTTTTCTTTCTAGTGAATCTTAACTTGATTGGTGAATTTTGAAACATCCAAGGGAAAATGCATGATGGTGCTTTCAGCTGAGCATTTCACCAACAGGAATAAAAAAAAGTAAAATAAAAATGGAGAGTGTCACTTAACAGACATCGATTACTCAGTATTACCACAAAAAATAAAAGAAAATAAAGCAAGTGTCATCTCAAAAGTAGGACTTCGACATTAAATTCCATTTCCAAAATCTGTGGTGACAGTTTCTTAAAGGAAGAAAATTCTTCCCATCCATCCCCTTTTCACCTACTTAATACATGCATTTCAAAAGATTGTCTTTTTTCTTCTTGGTTTTTGTTATTAAAGAAACTATTTAATTACTTGCCTGGAATATTTAGCTAGAGTTCTCACTCTTGAGAGAAAACATCCATGAGCATCAGCAAGGTAATTTCATATACAGTGGAAAACATTATATCTAAAAGCTCCTCAGGCAAAAGGTATTCTAAGAAATATCAATTTAAAATAAGGACATGGAGAATATTAAAATCAAACCAGCAAAGGGAAAAAAAATCCTTTTAAAAAGCATGGTGTTACAGAGCAACCCCAGCCAATTACATCCTTACAGGAATTAACACCTAATGGCATGACAGTGAATGAACTAACTGCAAAGCTCTCTCATGTCAGTGAGTGCCAAGTGCTCCGGCTTTAAGGCCAAGAGAAGATGGTTTTATCACAATGCAATCATGCTCATGCTATAACCCAGAGATCTTTAATCAGAGTCTACTACATCTACCCTGGAAATCAGTGATCTCGACCTTCAAAACCGGTACATTCCTAAGAACTTTTAGTGATAAAGATCCTCTGTGTTCTTGGGTAAGATTTTTTTTAGAATTACACTTCTTACCAACACACATCAGCCTAATTTTAGCTTCCATGCACTGATTTATACAGTTCCATTTTTGCCTGCTAGCTTGAGAAGCCTCTTGTGACCGCAAAGCTCCTACCAGAGTATTTATATTGCTTGTTAAGTATCCTCTTAACCTTATTTTAGCTAGACTGAGCCTCTCATTAAAAACACAGGTTTTAGACTTCCCTTTCTTTGCAGAACATTTTGGAACTCTCTTCAAATCCTTATAATCCTTGGTGAAAAACATCAACAGCACAGCAGGGCTGAAGGCCGAGGCAGCCATCTCATCAGCGCGTGGTACAGAAGCAACAACCCTTCTGCAGGTACATTCAGTGGCCACATTTGCACACAATGGTTGGCTTCCAGCACGGCACCCAAGTCTCTTTCAACATCATGGCAGGCCAAGATGGAATCCTCCCACCCCGCAGATGTGAGCAATATTCTTTGTTCCTAAATGCGTGACCACTGATTTGGCTGCATTTAAATGCATGGGAAGCTACGCTGATCACAATGGGCTTTGAATCAGACATGAAAAGAAAATGTGCTGTGAAAAATGGGTCTTTCCAAAGACCAAAAGACAAGGGTGTTAAGAGCTTATTCCAATAACATTCTGTACAAGGAAACACTTACCAAGGCCAAAATGGTAACCAAATGATATTCTGCTGCTAGACCAGTAAGAGCATTCAGCCTAATCACTGAAAGACACAATTAGGAATTGACACCTATTTGTTGACAAGGAATATCTGCACCTGTTACCACAGCTCTACTTTAGGCTTCAGATGCTGGCAGTATTAATGCAAGAAGTACATCGTATCTCATCTATTTTAATCTAAGCAATAATTTAATGGAAAACAAACAGCAAACACAAAAACCTGGCAGAAGCTGTAGAGAGGAGGCGGAGCAGAGCTGATCCAAACGATGAATGGGAAGATTCCATCACAGCACAGAACAATGCTCAGCTATAATTTTACAATGGGACAATGGAAAATTATCTGAGATAAACCGAGGAAAACGGAAAAAGAGTTCTGAAATGCAGAGCTGGCGGACACTTTGCAGTACTTCTATAAACTGTCACTGCTCTTGCACATCACATCAGCTGACAAACAACAAATCTACCATCTGACCACACCACCAGACACTGCAGGAACTCTGACACTACTCACTTTCAGGCTGCAGGTCGCATCCTTCTGTTTTGATCACGATCCAAGACGCAACCAATAATGCAGTGTAATAATTATTAATTCCGTTATCCATACACTCCCTTTCTTGGGAAGATCTAACCCTATATCTGTCATGGCTAAGACACCAAACGAGAAAGATTTGAAGCCTTCTGCACAGTGGCAATTCTTCAATTTCTATACTGTTTGCTAACAAACAAACAAACTCTGCCAGCTTTTTAAAAAGCAATAAATCATTCTCCATGTCCTCCAAAATAAATTCACATCTCTCTCAAAGCAGTAATTATGCAAGTTAGTAGTTCTTAATAATTACAATGAAGATGCCTAGACTATTCCTGGTTACCAGCATTGAAGTCTTCATACAGATGCAAATATCTTATTTTTAGAGAGATGCAAAGCCACATTTCATCTCACAGTCTAGCAGCTCTTCTGAAAAGGGCTGCAAAATCTCTCACGCAGTGAGTTTTGTCCTGCTAATATAGCACCTACAAAAAGTGGTTACCAATATAACAGTATCAGTAAAGCTTCACAAAGTATTTTTGTCTCCACATCATTAAAGTATGCTTTATATATTTTTTTTGTTTGTTACTGATGTTCTCATTCAATTATATCACTAGAGGAGGGACTGAGATGAAGAAAACGTTGCCATGAGCAGTTTGTGCTACACCAGGGTACAAGTAGGATGAGAAATATTAATACCAATCAACAACTCTTATTCAACACAGCACATCATGCACAAAAACTGACTGGGTGCACTACGGCCATACTTCCATGCTCTGTGACAGAAGCTAACTTCTCACCTCAACACTGAGTGGATTGAGTGCACCCTTAGTAAGTTTGCAGATGACACCAAGATGGGAGGGACGTGTCCATCTGCCTGACTGTAGGAAGGCCCTAAAGTGGAGTCTGGATTGGCTGAAGGCAATGGGATGAGCTTCAACAAGACCAAGTGCTGGGGTTTGTGCTTTGGTCACAGCAGCCCCATGCAGGGCTTCAGGCAGAGCAGCTGAAAGCTGAGCAGATGAAAAGTATCTGGAGGTGTTAGTTGACAGCTGGCTGAACATGAGCTGGCAGTGTGCCTCGGTGGCCAAGGAGGACAAATGACATCCTGGCTTGTATCAGAAATAGGGCAGTCAGCAGGAGCAAGGAAGTCAAGTATAAAAACAAGGTGCCCCAGTGGTGGGATCGCTGCCTCTGCAGGCATTCAAGAACCGAGAGAGGTAGCACTGACAGACATGGTGGTGATGGGTTTACAACAGGCCTAGATAACCTTAGAGAATTATTAGGGTTGGAAAAATCCTATGATTCTTCATGTTTTTTCGTTAATTCACTTTTCCTGGCAACAACACACATATATATGTCTTGTTTTTCTGTCGTGTAGTTGTTTTTAAAAGAGCTGTAGTAAATCTGTTCAGTATCAACCCCACAGACAGGCTTTTACATGGAAATGAAGCACAGAATTTTGACCAAGGCAAAATATCCCAACTTTCCTGTGGACCTATTTGTTACAGACATGGCAACCTTAAAGAACACCAGCCACGGGAAACTCCTCTTCAGGGTGCAGCTGCTGGCCTCATCAGCTCTTCCAAAGCTTTATAGGATCCCAGTAAGCTTTGGTGGCCACATAACCTCTCCTGCTGCCTCACTGCCTGCCTGGTAGGGCACAGAACAAACATCTGTTTGGACCAAGAATGTTCTTTAATGACAGCATCATTTATGCACCTGATAGTTTTATAATTTGAATGAGGTTTGGAGTGGGGGGAGGTTTCCATGGAAACAAACATGCCACTAAGAAATAAAGCAGGAAAGCTTTGAAAGGAGAGTCCCAGGCTATGGGCCACTGACAGTCTGGAGGGACTCCAGCACTTTGTCTCTATTTTCCTATCACAGTGACAAAACAGGGATAAGATAAACCTCTGTGAAATTATATTATTCTGACAGATTTCAGAACTACTTTTTTGGTGATAAGCAGTTTGGACAAGAGCAACATAGCCTGCACTGCATAAGCAGCAGCTCCAGACTCATAGTAAGCAACAGAAACAGCATCACTCTAAGCTCAGTCATAATCAGTAGGGACTCATCAGCCTTTAATGTCAGATTCTAACATTTTGGAAACGAAGCAGGAAACAAGCTTTGATATGTAGATTCCAATACTAGGATTCCCAACTTCCACATGAGGAACATCGTCCTGCATGGTGCACAAGCTGCAGATTCAGATGCCCTGCTGACAGCTTAATGAGAAAAAGCTTGCTCAGGCTGCGTGTCCCAGACAAGCAAGCACTATAACCCTTGGAATGGAACAACTGGCCTTTTCTTTCTGTCCACCACTGTGAGGCATAAGCACATGATGGCTGGTAATCATGGTCAGCCACGTTCTTGTTTTTTCTTTCACCGTGGAACCAGAATTCTCATGTCAGTCCGAACACCCCAGCTAGCCAGAGGGAAAAGATAACTGAAATGCAACATTCAAGAGAAATATTGAGATCTTAATGCCATCATTACAACAAAAGGAAGGAGGGAAAAAAAAAAAAAAAAAGCTATATTCTCTCTTTTCTCAAAAATACCCACTCCCAGAAAACTATTTCCAGAATGAGATAAGGGGCTGCACTTTGTGAGAGCTAACCTCATCATAGCCTGAATGGAAAAAAAGGGAGCTCCAGCAAATTTTTACTAGAAGACCTGTCCCTAAGGTATAAGGATCACAGACCCAGCTCTGTTGAAACGGTCTCTCTCCCAGCCCTAAGCAAATGGGACAGAGCTGAACAGTCTCCTGCTGTTCCCCGCAGCTCAGTGAGCACAGATATCTCGCTCACAGGGTTCAATGCCATGCCACATTACCAGTCCTTAAGCTAGCAGCAAAACAGCTATTTTCCAAGCAGCACTAAGTATAGTTGCCTGGGGACTGTAGCTTGACTCCAGAAAGCTGCCTGAACATAGAGTTCTTCACACACTTCTGTGTTCTGAACAAAGGTGGGACAATTTGACTGTTATCCCAATAGCAAATACCACCCCAGGAAATCAGCACAGGAACTTTCTTAGAATCCTGATAAAGAACAGAACTTTAAATAGGGAGAGAGAAGTTCTTTACTGCAGACTGATTCCAGCTACAAAACAACTCCAACAAGAACGACTACATGCGCTGTTTTCCTTCATCTGCACAGTTACTGCACATTGTTCAACAGATTCCAATCCAAAAATAATTGTTAATTGGTTCTCAGAAATACCATATTCGAGGCAGGACATCCTTAATTTCTGGGCTCTAACGTCTTACTCTATTTGCAAAGACACACGAGCATTGCTCAAATATGACAAGTCTGAAGTATGATGGTTCTTATGGGAAAAGACTGTACTGCTATTGAGAAAGCTTGCAGTCATTTCTCAGCTCCAAGATGTTTATCCTGGGCATGTCATTCAATCTTTGCATGTCTTAGTTCGCTAATGGTAAATGAGATTTGGATAACCATCATCTCCCATTCAGGAAAAGACTTTCAGTAAGGGCACATAGGCATGTTGAGGCTAAGGATCCATATGGGGCTCAAGTTCACAAACCTTCCAACCTCCATAATTTCAAGAGCCGGTGCTGACAGGTTGGATGGCAGACAGCCCTGAGCACCCCAGAGCAGCTCACAGTATTGTATGGCCTGAACGTCGCTGAACAAGCACCACGTGCTTGCTTAAGAGATGCGTGAATTATCACCAATGATCAGGACTACTGTCCAATGGGCCTCCAAGAACATTCAGTAGTTCAAAGGCGTGAAAATGCATAATAACGCTTTCTATTTTGAAGTTTGGCAAATATATAATTTTGTGCAATTTCACTTGGATGCTCGCTGTAATAGCAGTAGTATTTATGACATTGTGAGTCATACCCATACTCTCCTCAGATAGCAAAGACACTATTATCCACACTATTTAAAAACAGAGTCCTTACACAGGAAAATATCCCACCAAAGGCAAAACCTGCTTATTTGCCTTCAACTGTAGACATAGTCTATAAATACGTACTACTTCTGTGCATACATATGTGTCACAGCCATGAATGGCCTATAAATATGTGTTATAAAAAGGAGAATTGTCAACATTTAGAGACACCTTCTAGTAATTCTTGTTTAGATCCCGCTATAAAAATAGAGAATTCAATTAAATTGTTGTCTTATAAGCACCGAGAAATTGCTGTCGTGCAACAATTAAATCATAAAACAAACCCCCTCACAAAAAAAGCATATGCAGAACGCAGTATTCAGAGGCTCTGCTTGCCCACATCTGTGTGTTTTAATTTCACACGCTGATTCAGCACTGTTAATAACACAGTGTGAACCTGAGCAGGAAGGTATTTGTTCATTGGATTCAATGTTTTAATTCAAGGTTTTCAGTAGATGGGGATTCTTGGTCCACCCCAACTACCTCAGCTGCACCGATCAGCATTCAAAAAGATGCTGTTACATACATTCAAAGGATCGAGTAGGATATGGAAGCAACATAAATATTATATAGCTTTCATTCGCTAGATCAACATACAAGTTTCCCTTTTAATACCCTTCCTCCTTGCCCACAATCATCGTCCTCATAAAAGTTACTAACCTGAGAATATTTCATCTAGAGATGTTATATTCTATGACAATCTTCAAAAGCTGCACAGAAATGAAAAACCATATCAACTGCAATAGCCAACCCCTCACAGAGCTCAGCTATGAACAGTAACTGCCCCAACACCCAGGAAATGGATTACAGAACCTGTAAACACTGAGCACGCTCAAAAGCTTTTCTGATAACCGAAGAGCTGTTCATAGATAATTTTGCCTCAGAGCTCATTAAAGATGTAGCACATTTTCAGAATTACATATACATCACCACTGCCATGGCAATGAATTTCTATATAGCACACCAGGAATTGCTATTATAAAAGATAGAAGCAAGAGTTCCAGGCAGTAATTTGCCCATGGATTTTTAATCTTTTCAGGAATCAACATCTAAGTTTGTGTAGAAACAAAAACACAGACAGCAAGTTCTATCACCCAAAAGGAGCTACCCTTTCCTAACATCTAGGAACAGACCCACTCCTTTCTTCTGCTTTCTCTACAATCCAAAATTACGTAGTTCAGACTAAACTGAACTCTCTTATATAATCATACCAAGATTTTCAAACTTGACCCCTGTGCTATTCCATCTTCAAAGAGACTGCTGCCATTACAAGTCACATCCAGCCCCTCAGGGCACTTCTCACACCACTGGGAATCTCAGTGTTCGACTCAAGTGTTTTCTCACTTTTCCTCAATCACCCAGAAGCAAAAAAAAAATAAAAATAAAAATGAGGTCCTCGAGTAGCACATAATGAAAGAGCAAATTCCACCTCTGCACGCACAGCTTTGTTGCAGAAATCTCAGAACAACCAGAGATGAACGCAGCTCTGTAATTATTATTCACAAAGTGTTTCCTGTGAGCTTTTTGCTCGTCTCTGGGAGATACCATCTTCTACATCAATGTAAGAACACTGTAAATCCATTTGCAAAATCCATTGAGGGAACTGAATTCATCATTGCTGGGGGCAGCAATGTGGCTGATAGTTTTCTCCTGATCATAGTTATCTCCGTGGTTCTGGGATCCACAAACTAGGACACAGCCTATTCAGAGAGTAAAAAAAGGATTTTTGTTGCTGTTGCTGTTTGTTGTATTATTATAGACACACTGAGATCTTTCTTTGGGATTCTGGATTTTTTCCCTCCTTCAGTCACAGAAAATAACCAGGTGACAAACAGAGCAGGTCAGAGTCATACTGGAAAGCATACACCAAACTTGGGTGTATGTCCTGTTTTATGGCTGGTCACTTCCCTAAGATTCACCCCTAATAGAAAAGTGATGTCCACGAATACTGCAAATATACATTTCTGAAAGAAAAACCACAAAAACCAGCTCAGATCTCACCTCCCTCCTCTGCATCGCCCCATTTTACATATGGCAGTGTCAGAGCCAAGAGATGTTCACAGCTGACTGCGTTGGCTGTACTGATCAGGCAGGTTCATTCAGTAAAGCATATGCTCACTGCAACCAGAATAACCTCTACCTGGGACTGGCAACAAACACACAGTCACCAGAGACCTGTCACCAGCATAGCTAGCTCAGCAGCATCGCATGCAAAAAAATCCTTCCCCCTTCCAATATGTCAGTATTGCAAAAGCAATAAACACTCTGAGATCAGCAGAGTCACTTTACTCTACTCTGTGTCACTCTGCAACAGTTAAACATCAGTAATCCCAAGTTCCGGACTCAAGCAGTAAGAAGTGAATACACCTGTGAGCATTAAAGAGCTGCATTTCAAACTTTAAGAATTCATGCACTTAAACTCCATATATCCATTTCAAGAGTGATGATGTTGAGCTGTCTACTGTAGAAACAACAGCCAGTGGTTTGGATAGAGTTGATTCAAGGCATGATTCCAGTTACAAAACAATGAGAACTCTGCTCAGTCTGTTTGCCCCTGCCCAGGTGTCGTTACCTGGTTCAACCATAGAACACCTCCCATACACTTTTACATGGCAAAGTAATACACACTCGCTAAGATACACAGTAAAACAAAAAAAAGAAGAAAGAAAATTCACCTCTATCCTCTGAAACTGTATTTCCTGAGAGGTAGGGAGAGAGAAGAAAGGAGTTGCATGAGCCCAAGCGGCTTAAAAAACAATGGAACAGATCCCATTGTATATACAGAGCTTACTGCCTCAGTCAGGTGGAAGGAAATTTGCTCTCCTGGATGGGATTTCACTTGCCATGACACAGCTGAAAGAGGCAGGGAAAAATGGTACATTTATACACAGCCACACTTTGGAAAATTAACTGGAAGCCCAAGATGAGGAGGGCATCTGCAGCCTATTCTGGCAGGCTAAATCAACACTAACTATACAACAGAAGTTGGAGAAGTTAAAAGGGAATCATCATAAAAATGACAGCCAGCAGCAGCCAGGGACAAAGTTTAAATCTCTGGTTAATGGTGTCTATTTCTTTCAGGGCTCAGCACAGACTGAAACGATTCACCTCACCTTGAGAAAATACTGCTTCTCAGGCTACAGAGAGGACATCATCCAGCATCCACATGGACTAATGCTGCCAATAAAGAGAGCGATCTTTCATCATTACTATCCAGCTATGCCCTCGTTCACATTCCAATAGTTAAAACATTGGAAAAACAAAGCACTTCGTCATATAAAGGAGCTCTTAAAGTTACTAAGATTTGTTTTTCCCCAGTATTTGCACCATGACAAGAACCAACTGCACAGCAAATGGTAACTCCACTCCAACCAAACTTCATTTGCAAGTAGCACAAGGTTGTCATTCTTGCAAGGGGTTTTACAATATAACGTTCACACAAACAGAGAGAAACCTTTAGAGAAATAAAAAGCAGAGGCAATAACGGCACAGTCTGAATGGTTTCCATATTACCTTTTGGCATATTTATGATTTCGTTTAATGTGAAGTTAGGAGATTTCTGTTTGTGACATTTATTTTTATTCAGCTCTTCGAGTTACATTCTTTTCCATGCACAGTACTGGCATTAACAAATTCTTAGAGTAATATCTGCATAATACCAATGTCCTTGCTCATCAGCCTGGCTTAAAACGAGACCTGCATTAACAACGCAAGGAGAACTTAGCTCCCTCTGCTTTCCATCGTGGTTAGGGAGGAATACACCACCAGTCTGCATTCAAATACATTACACAGGCACAGGTGTCCCTACTGCTGAGATGTCCATTAAGAACAGAATGAATCAACCCAAACTAAAAATGAGCCTAAATATTCTTAAACAGTTATAGTGTCTTCATTTTGAAGAAACCCACTGTTGCAGTAGAATGTTATTAAGATTTCTAAGAGAAATATTCCACATCTACATAGGGCATGTATTTTACTTAAATTAGCATTACACCTAAGAGCTTTAGCACATATTTTCTTCACAGACAGTCGTTATGACTTTGTGGCTACTTGGTATCACTCCTAAATAACACTGTCACTAGCTAAATAAAAAGAACGTGCTGTACTTACAGATGATTTATATGGATCTAAAGCATCTATAAGCAGGCATATTCCTGCCTGGAGTCTCTAGATACAGCTTGCTTTAGCATCAAAGAAATTACAAATCCAGGGCAGAAAGGCACTTTAGCTAATTTACATGGTCAGACACTCCTGAGGTATGGCACACGCAAAGTCAGAAAACCTCCATCCAGGAAAGGCTCAGTGAGGTCTTCACCCACCTCTCCTGAGCATCCCCTAAAGCCACTGCCAGGATCACCTGGCAGAACTCACCACAGGCACTCTTACACTGCTGGGTGTAGAGGAAAAGTTAAACAGAAAGAATACCATCCAATCCTATTCAACCACATGGCATGCACTGCAGTGGTTGGAGCTGTAGAGATTTATGAACTCATCTGTTTTAAGAGAATGACCCTTATTCTTACCAGTGAAGCTGAACAGCAAAGAGACAGGTACTGAAGGCTTGTCACGTCAACAGGAGTGCCTCTTTTGTCCTGTTATTCTTTTATATATTATCCTAAGAGCCAAGGACTTCTACCAAAAAATTTTTGCAGCTAGCAGAGAAAAAAAAATCAGCAACCACAGTAAGAAAATACACCATGTGAAGAAAACACGACTCAAAATCCTTACAGCAGTATATCAGACCACCAGTTGAGGTTAAATCTAACTTGGCTGCTGGAGAGCTGATGGTAACAGTGAAAGTGCACAAGTGAAGAGCTGACAACTGGATGCCTGATGCCTGTTTAGGGGTTGGCTTTGGTTGGTTGGTTTGCTTTTGTTGTACTAGGAGAGTGCAAGAGATACTAAGCACTCTTTCTATCCTATTACAACTACTTTTCCTCTTCCTCTTTATTTGCCAGAAATACCTATATTCTGCATGTGAGTATACAGATGTATGGTAACAATATGGTGTTAATATTTAAACCACCACATTATTAAAATGACAGCATAATGAGACTAAGCAGATTGCTACGTTGCACCATTCCCAATAGTACAATGGTAACCAACGAGTGGAAGAAAAAAATATATAAAATCCAACAACTTAAAAACATCTTTTCCCTTAGAAGCTAAAAAATTATCATTAAAGATACTTCCCTGTAACGTTACTATATTTTTTTCCTGCTTTAGCACAATTCAGCCAGCAGCTGATGGATTTCCAGCAGCACCTACAACGCATCATCTTCCCTACTGCTGTCAGCACACACCTGGCCCTGCTTCCCCAGGGCTCAGTGGTGCTCACTCACTTGCCCATGGGGCAAGCATGCCAGACACCTGTAATCCCTCCATAAATGGAGGGGAATCACGTGTGTTTCTCCCTCCTCTGCACAGCCATGATTTTTCCACCCTCAGTATCACACTTCCTGCTACATCTGCTGCATTCTAAGAATTTCACCACCCCAAAAATCCTCCAAGGGGAAGAAATATGAACTATTCCATCAGATGCCAAGAGCCCTGGCAAACGACCTGCTGAGAAACGAGCGTGGCACCACTGCAGCTTTGTGTGCTACTCAGAGCAGAGCAAAGAGAGGGCAGCAGCTCCGCGAGAAAATTTGCCACCTTGTAAAATTATCCTTTCCTCACCCACATGGTTTTAGGCATTATAACCCCCACTGGGCTGTGCATAAACACATTCACAACACACTCGGGCATATGTGATACTGATCGCTGCTGGCAGGATATATTAGGGTTATTATATGCTCGCCCTGTTTCTTGCATTCTTCTCTAAGCATCTGCTGTTTGCCACTGTTGGAGACAGGATACCAGGCTGTCAGTAATCGTTATGTCAAAGAAATAAATGGACCATAGAAGGGGAAAAAGGGATAAATAAAAGAATAGCAAAATGGATGCTTAAAAAAAGCAAACCAAAAAGTAGTTCAGGTGGAGTCATACTGAGACCCGAAGATAAGGGGTGCTAAAGAAATAGCAGGGCTAGCACTAAGAATACAGGAAACTGAAAGCAACACGGAAATCATTTGCAGTGATTGGGGAAGGAAAGGTTTTATTCCACTTTCCTGCTGGAAGTACTTGTACCTCAGGAGAGGAGTCAAGGGAAACAATGACAAAGCGAAGGAAAAGAGCTGGAGGCCAGCAATGAGGAGCTGAACTGGAGAGATTGTGACAGACACCAAAGGAATACATTAGTCCAGCAGTTGTAGGCAGCCAGGATAGTTATCCCAGCAATTATAGGCTCCCCAGATCAAAATCACAAAGGAACTGCTCGATGACTGAACTCATTTTCATTACTTTTTCATTCCTCAAGTGTCAGCAGGAAATCTAAAGTTGACAGAAAGCACAGAGAACTAGAACAGCACTCAAAACGTGTAATTTGTTTCATCTTTGTCCTGGGTGGTTTTAAGACGACCACAACAGCAATAAAAATCTGATAAGTCTCTCCTCCCGGAGAATATCATCCAATGGGCATCAGGAAGGGGAAAGCAGCAGAGATGGTTGCATCCTCAGGGCACTCTGTGTCTGTTCATGATGGGAAGTCTGTCAGCCCTACTGGATAAACCTGACATGTTTTTTAATACATTTAATAAAGCAGGTTGGGGGAATAAATACAGCAGCTGTGCTCACATCACAACTTGTGTTTTGCTAACAGCTTGGTGACACACCAAGTACTGTAAGAATATCATTACATGAAATTACTACAGAACACTAAAAATCGCTGATAATCAACAAGATGTAGTTTTAATGAGGAACAATCAGTGAATGGAAGTGCCTTTAACTGGGCCTACAGAGAAATGTTTTGCAGCCCGCTGCAGCTCAGTCCCTGCTTAAGGGTTGATAGGGTCAGACTCAATGACTGCAGACAAACAACTCAGCTCTTTTCTGCTAAAGATTGGGCATTTTAACACAGCAAAAGTTAAGCCTCCTCATCCGGAATCAAGGAATGCAGGATGACTTATCCCACTTGCAGAGGGGTGAATTGTGTGTTTGAAATCACAGACTTAAGCATATATACAGGGGTAATGACAGATAAATAGCACATGAGCTCCCAAGGTCACTAACTGCAGGAGCTAATAACACCCTTGGACATTTGAAGAGAGGCAACTTAGTCCAAGTTTAGAAAGGTGATGCTGTTTCTACGTATGGAGTCAATGAGGACGTTAGCAGTGTTTTGCTGTCCCCACCTCTGAGACACACAGCTCAAAGTTGACAAAAAAAAAAAATAAAAATGGGAGGACAATGCAACATGATTTAAGTGCCAGTGAACAGACTGCGCAAAAAAGAGTTTAAACAAAATCACTTCAGCAAAAAGAAGGCTGAGCAACAGTTTTCCCACAGCACATGAAATGATCTTTATTAGCAGCAGCCTCCTTAATTAAGGAGGAAAAAAACAGAAGATGATCCAACATATGGAGGAAGGAAATAAATTCCAATTGGAGATTTTAATTTTTTTTTAAACATTGGAAATAATTACTCACCAAAGCAACTACCCTTAGGACACATTTGAGTCCCAGTGATCTGGGTTCCTTAATCAAGGCTGAATATGCTTCTGAAAGGCAAGAAGAAATTGCTGGATAATACTGGCTGCCTGGTTACACAAGGTACAGCAGAACTACTCAACCTTAACAATCACTTGGGTCTTCTGAAGATCTAGGCAAGTCAGAGAGCATTTGCCATATTCTGTGGCACTGCTCAGAGTTGTGTGCTTACCCTGGGTTTTATATTTGCATATGATTTTGGGAAACAGAGAAAGCAGCAATTAAAATGGGTAGGTTCTTAAGGCAAGAGTCCTCTTTGATACAGACATATTTGCATTCATTGCAGCATTCTACTATGGTTTTACTGCCATAAGCCAAGCACATAAAACTGGGTACCATAAAATAAAAAAAAAAATACAGGCTTTTCCAAATAGGACCCATATTAAAACTAAACCATAACTGTAAGAGTTTCAATACATTTACAATTGTCCCCTTTAGACCCATTAAAATTGCAGTCTTCCAGATAACAATGTCCACAATAGCTGTTTGCAAACCACTGCATACACTAAACTGTAGATAATTAATATGCTTCTGTAATTTTTTCCTCCTCTGTAAGCAATAGCTATTATAAAATCATACACATCTGCCCAGAGATGTGTATGAAGTTATGCTGAAAAAGAACACAGTTCGGCATTCATGGTTAAATGTTGCATGAATGTTGCTTAGTACTCGAGAAAAGAAACTCACTTCTGAATTCCACATTCTGGCTGGAGCCAGCCCACTGGGCAAACCTCAGCATGTAGCATTTCACAGGACAGATTTTATTCTACCATTGTTTCTTCTGCAATAGCAACTGCCTACGTACAATGGAGTAGATGGACAAGGTTGGGGAACTATGCAGGAGCAAAGCAGGAGAGCTGCAAAAGGCCGCCAACACAAACGTGCATCAACAGCATCAGAACTGCCCTGCTTCAGTTCCACCATCATACCCAGATCTGGAAGATCTAATTGCTATTTAGCAGTGGAAAGGAGGAATGACAACTTACAGTTTTTTGTCAGAAACAGTGCATTCACCATCAAGTAGTAAAATCACAGCGAGGGGTGTCTGCATACAAAGCAGGAAATAGCAACACATTCCCTACAGTCACACCAACTCACTGCAGTCAAACAGCTCAAGACCCATAAGGCAGTGTAAAACATGAAGGGCCACATCCTTCCTGGCAATCCTTATTTCAGCCAAACCCATCCAAGGAACCTGGAGCAGCTCAGGCATAGCTGAGCACTGGTTGAATTAGGGCTTAACCCAACCACTGCTGCTGGGGTGTTCATCCCAACCCAAGCCAGACTGGCAGACTGACTGTACAAGTGATGTGGATGGGGCATTTCTAGCTGCAATCCGCCTTCTCTTATCTCAGACTTCTAAAACAAGCAAGGTAATTGCTCCCACAGAGTTCCCTTATCCTCAGCTGTGAGGAAAATCTAAACAACCAACTCCAACATAAATGTTTGCAGTGCCAGTATAATCCCTTACTGTCTTTCAGTGCCGGGTAATTACATCCATAACGACCTCTGAGATCTTCCCTGATGTCACTGCCTCAGAAATTAAGTTGGGACAGAGTGAGAAAATCGACTCTGCCACTCAGCTCACAAGCTGAAGTTCTGCTGCACAACCTCCTCCCAGCTCTTGTCAGCTCACTTCTCTCCTGTGCAGAAACAAAGCATCACCCAGCATTTTTAGCGAGGAGGGGGTATTTCACTGATGGGAGAGATGACATGACTTCTCTAATGTTTGCTGACTTACGGACAGAGCGTGCAACTCAACAGCTGAGCAGCGTACCACTTCTATCCATGCTTCATTGCGTGGAAGCACACACAGCACAATCCTTGTCATCTGAACAAAGGTAGCAAGGTCCTTGGACACATGCCATCGTGGCTCTGTAGTAAAAAGCACAGCTCCCTCCAATGTTTTATGATCTCCAATTATTACAGCATTTGCACTGGGCTGATGGCTTGAATTAATCTGATTTTTGAAATATACAGCCTTTAATTAGGATTAGTAGCAACAGTGATAACGTTCAAAGGAAGGAGGAACGTGACAGCACCTGCCCTAAAAATGTGGAGCAAGCAGCAGGAGGAAGGAAATCAGTCAGAGTTTTAAAGGTATTTTCCAATAGTAAGAGTAACTAACAGCCAAAGAGAATAACCTTCTGGAGCAACACACAATAGGGAGCAGCTGCCTCTCATCTATGGATGAAAAGTCACTTGATGCTGTTGCATCTCCAAAGTATTTTCACTTTGATGTGGTGAAAAACCCTCTCCACAATACAGGTCCCTTCCTACAAATTTTCTAACCGATTAAACCCTGGCACTCCATTTTGACTTTTATTGCTTTTTCAGACTGGTGAGAGCCATATAATGATTCATCATTAAAGTAATCTTTAAGCAGCTTTGTTCCTATTTGCTGCTATATATATTAAATAGAAATTGCTCTTTGAATTCACCTCTGAAGTCAGACTCGATTTTTTATCTAACAGGAGTGGTATCTCCAGTCATCATCCAAATGCAGCAAAACAAGAAAACCTTTTGCATAATATAAATATCTGCATTTGCTAAGAGGAGGCTGATGCCACCACCTACTGTGAACGCATTTTATAAGTGGTACAAAGCCAGAGAGATTTCAACTGCAGTAGCACAATCTCTTAAAGACTCCAGACACTATCAAAACAGCAGTTCTACCTTGGACTCAACAGGTGCTGGACCACATGCTTTGAGCACCTGTAGCTTGTTTCCAGGCAGCATCCAAAGTGTAAAAACCAAATGGCTGCTGGAAGACTGCAGGCACCTCATTACTGAGCTTCGTTTATCCCCCCACAGAAGCCAGGAAAATCACCCCCTAGCAAACAGATCCTGAGAACTCATTTTATTCCCATTGCACTAGTCATCATTCCACGTGTCGCCTGTGACCAACGAGCAGACACTACTGGCAAGCTGTAGCAGCATGGCACAGGATGAGGCCAGGTCTTTGATTCAGAAACAAACCTCACAGAGATCCCAGGTTTGCTGATTCCAGGCCACTGCTGGACCCAAATGAGCATTTAACCCAGTCTAGCATGCAGTGAGGTGATGGCAACGGGCCCCAGCAGCTCCCAGCCCTGGGTCATGCTGAGCACTCTGCCCTTGGTCTCTGAGCCATTCACTTTTGTGACTCTTGGACCAGGGGATATATCATAGCACAGCACACGCGACACACAGCGTTGATCACCTCTCATTTAATAAATTACAATTTTAAAAATTACCATAATTAACTCGAGCAAATAACCCTTGACATCATGTAATTAGGAGCTTAATGTAAAACTCTTACTGACCAAAAACACCATTTAGAAATAATCAGCAGGTCAGACGTAGTGCTTTTGTTCCCTAAGTGGATGAGAGTACAGCTACCAGGCACATATTCCCACTCACACCTTCAGCCTATGTGAATAGGCTCCAATGCTTTGTTGCTTTAGCAAAAGGACTTGAAGCAAGATGCACTTGCTGGAACAGGGTCACAAGGATAGCCAAACCAGCTGCTAGCCAGCAAGCACCAAATTAGTTCTGAATTCTGGAAGCATGTTTGTGAGAAACGTTTTGCTTTAATTCAGCCAGCTCTAATCACCACTCTGCCTGGCTGCAAATAGCAGTAAGTAGGATGACTACCATATAATTTCTCTAGTGTTTCCTGCACAGGTAATTTGGTTATTTAATGCTCATCATATTTCATAAACGCGTTTTTATAGAGAAGCCATTCAGATGGCTTTATACCAGCACTACGCTGCTGAGATCCTCCACTGGGTGTTCACACATTCGTATTTCTACTCCTGTGTGAAATCGGGAGGTTTTTCTCTCCCCTTTGTGGGAGATGTGCACGTTGCTATGGAGCGCTGCTGTCCAGCTCTGCCTCCTGCTTGGGGAGCAAGGAATCCTCCTTTGCAGGACAGAACAGAGCAGCTGCTCCCCAGGCACCACCACAGCCTCCATCCCCCGCAGGGGTTGTGGCTTCTAGAGCCACAGCACTAGCAAAGCCACCAGACCACTCCTGCTGCTCCATCATCAACATAGAGGTACCACGGAGTGGTAGAGGTGTTCCCTAACAGACCCCAAAGGAGGCTCCACGAATATCTTGTTCATGCAGGGAAGAGCATACTCCTTTTTTTTGCATTTGGCCCCGATTTAGTGATGGGGAAGGGATTTTTCTGAGCCTTTCCTGTGAGATAGGTTAGAGATGAGTCAAGCATGGCACAACAGACTCAGGATGTTCAGGAGGCAACAACAAATGCTCTGAGCTGCCAGCTCAGGTGGCAAAACATCACAGCCAGGAAGCCCTGACTAAGGACAGCAGAAGTGACTAAAACATCTACAGCAAACATGACAATTCTGCTCTTCCCCCACCCCCCCCGCAAAGAATGCAGTTATGAATAACACATTTATTCTGCCACAATGCCACAGAAACACTTCTGGAACAGTTTCACAGCAATGGTACTGCTGGCCATGCTGTTTCCACAGACCTGCAATGCCAGAAATGTGTACGAGCCTCTCACCGTGAGACGCAAGCACGTAACCCAGGCAGTGCCCAGCCATTCCACATGGTCAGTCATCATTGGCAGGGTCTGTGCTCACTTGCTCAGAAGCCAACATGCAAACATACACAAGTTAGCCATGAACACTGGTATAAAATCAATACCTCCTTTTTCCAGGGGAAAAATGTTTGAGAACTTTCCTTTCAGCTCAGCCTTTACTGAGCAAAGCACGCACTGGAGGTCTCAAGAGAAGCCAGAATCTTTGGTCTGATGGTGAGAAAGGCTGCTGCTAACCTTGAGAGACTTCTCAAGAAGGCACCATCCTTAGCAAGGAAACCTGATGTTGAAATCTGTTGGCATTAGCAGTTTTTTCCTCCATAGCTATTGGCGCAAAAATTATAATAATCATTCAAAAATAGCTTCAACTAAACCCTGCAGGTAGTAAAGCAGTTAACAGAGATGAACAGAGCTCCTCTCTACAGAGCTGGGAAAGCAAAGCACAAATCAGACAACTCTTAAAACGCATTTATTTCTCTGCTTCCAAATACCAAAACCAGCCCTTAGAGCCTCCAAATACCCTCTTTCTCAGCGCAGAGCCCCTCTTTTCTCCACACTGGTGTAACCTCACTCCTCCAGAAAACACCATCTCCCTGCCAGCAGCACTTTGTCTCCATGTGGGTGTCCTCTGTCCTCCCCACGTCCACAGGAGCAGAATGCAGGGACCTGTAGAGTGCACTGTATCCCTGCATCTGAATCAAAGCATAACCCCTCATGCAGCAGCCAGCCCCTTCCAAAGGTCACGTCAGGAAGAAGCAGAGCTCCCAGGTGCATTTCACAGACCAAAGCAAGTTTGTTCCAATTAAGTGCAACAACTTTATTGCCAGGCGTGAAAGGTATCCCTGAGGATACCCTACGCTCCCCTTCCTGCTGAAGCACAAAAAGCACAGACATGTATTTCTGCCCACGTTTAGGCTGCAAACTGAAGCTGTTTCTCACTGAAATGGTTTTTGACAGCGTAGCCCAGGACAAGGAGAGAACTGTATCCCGCAGACAAAGCTCACGGCGCATTGCACAGGGAGCAGCACCTACCTCTCTGAAACAGCAGAGCCTGCAGGTCAACATAATTCCTCAAGGATGGAGAGATTTACCCCAGCCCCAGGAGCAGGGGCTCTGCTGCCATGTCCAGCACTTCGGACACACCAAGAAAGCATCTTCTGCAAGCAGCACGGCTCCTGACACACGCACAGCAGCGGCGGCAGCCTGGGAGAGCAGCAGCAGTTGAATTGCTGCACATGTATCTCTGCAGATTATTTCCTGCTTGAACACTTGGCGTAAAGGCAGATGCTCTTAACCCTCTGGAGGCCTGTGACTCTGCCCTCCGCTGGCAGGGACAAACGAATTACTCCAAATACTCCACAGCGAGGCTGGAGGGGAACAAGAGGAGATGCGCAGGGCATCCTCCGAGAAGCAGTCCCAACCTGGAGTTACTTGCAGTCACTTTGGGAGCCAAGCAATCCCACGGAAGTCCACAGCATCCCCTGGCAGGCACCGCACAGCTCCCACTGCATCGCCTCAGCACCGGCAGAACACTCAGCTCCCAGCAGGGACAGCACGTCAGAGGTCACAGCCACAGAGACAAGGTGAGGAGGTGAGGGACACAGCGGTGTCACTGACACTGGGGCACACAGCTCTGTTGTCCATCAGCTGCAGGCGCCCACGGCGTGGGCAAGCACACGCTGTCCTGCCGACAGGAACAGCACTCAGCCAGGGAGCTTCAGCTCTGCTCCCTCTCTCTCACAAGCTGCGAATGTGACTGGAAAGCATGGCTGAAAAACATGCTACAATTAACAGGAGGGAGGGGGATACTATTGCTCTCCTGCTAGTCTTAAAGGCACATTGCTCACAGGAGCCTGCTGGAGATGCGGATGCCCACAGCTCACACACAGTGCCTCAGACAGAGCCCAGAAGGAGCTCTGTTGGCTCAGGGCAACAGAGGCAGCCCCACAGGGAAGGAATGAGCACCCCAGCAAAGAGGGGAAGAGACAGCAGGCCTGGCCTCAGCTCTCACACATCAGGGCCCAGAAATGAGGGCTCCTTCATCTCCAGGATCCAGCTGAGGTCCTGTCACCCAGCTGGGATGCTTGCCTTGTCCCAGCACAAGCATAGCTGTCACCACACCACACCCCCATTTGTCCCTACACACACAGCCACTATCCCTGCCTGCACCCCACAGGGCAAGGAGGGCACAGAGCATCTCATGGCTGGCGTTCTTCTTCTGGGCCCAGCACAGCAGGGTCAACGCCATTGCTCCCCCCAGAGATGCTGGAGCACCAGCACTGCAGCTCTGTGCCCTGATGCCGTGCAGAACGGATCTCCCTTCTGTAACATCTCTCTGAGCTGTGAGAGGCCTCAACGTGTTGTTCAGTCTGCAATGAGTTCAGCAGGCCTCAGCCTGGCCATAATATCTGCTGCTACAACCATCTCCCACCCGCAGCAGAGCAGGGAACCAGCCAAATGCCTCATGCTCCCACTGCTGATACCCTCTCTGTGTTCTTCCAGAGACTGTTTCACCCTTCAGTGTGTCGTAACTCAGATCTAACAAGATATTCACTCCAACCCACATCAGGTATTACCCACCCCCAAAGCAGTACTAACTGAAACACCCCTTACAAGCCAGTCAAACAGGGAAATTACCCTACTGTAGACGTGCATTTCTGTTTCCCCAGCAGTGTTGCTGCCACACATAGGATGCTTTTCTGAGCAGAACTGAGCCAGGTGAAGCCCTGGACTTGGTTGAACTGCCTCGAGTCACACAAGGTCACATGAAAGCCTTGAATTCTCCAAGCCCACTGTAGGTCTCAAATTAACTCGACTGCTACCTTCCTTCATTATCATTATTAGCAGCGTAGACAATTTAACCTTAGCAATGACAAGATAAATTACTATGGTGAAGAAGCTCCAAGTTAAGCACAGTTTAACTTCAGATTTCTCTGAAAAACTGTCTGATAGGAAAGGAACAGACCTCATACTTTTGGCACAGAGTCAGCGAAACGTTACCTGACGCAAATACACAGCACAGCATAATAAATAGCTGCTTTCCTGTAGTGCTCATACAGAAGGTCTATTAAAAAACAATCATTCAGTGAGACAAATTCCACACGAATATCATTGCTTCCTGGCCATGCAGCTTCATGCAAAAATACCACGGGGAATTAGTTCAAATTTTTCTTTATTAATCACAAGTGTCTGAAAGGGAAGTGAGCCTTCCTGACACCAGATCTACAAAATGTGCATAAGTAGTCATCAAAATGCTGGCAGAGGCACTTAAGGCATTACACTCTTAAAGACTTTCCCCCTGCGTATCAAAGTTCAAGTTTGCTCCGCAGAGCACAGCTGATGGCTTCACAAGTACAAGGCTTCATGAACTGTGTTTGATTAGGATGCAAACACAGCACAGCGACTACCAGCACATCCTTACAGGGATCTCTCCTGAAGTGTAGCAAAATGGAAAGAAATACCCTACTACATACAGACATTATTTCTTTCTCTATTATTTATTTTATGTTCAAGTCCCCCACTGATCAATCAAAATTAAATTCACTGGAAAAGACAGTGTATTAACAAGATCAACTGACGATCTGAGTTATTCCATTGTGTGTAATAGACATCTGAAGTGAAAAATCCTAACAGTAGGGTCATGTCTTTCTATCAGTTATAAGGTCTGTACAATGATGCACACACAGGAAGGTAGAAGTGGGCCGTACTTAGTGAGCAGTGAGTACATTATCTCTTTAATTCAGGGCAATATGAAAACATTTTCTCTTAAAAATCAGCACAGGGAAGATGTCACGCTGTGAAGTGTCACATAGAAAGCTGAATCACTAAAGACCTGATGCAGTGGTTGGCAACGCTGCCTGTGTCAAGAAGGTTGGAACTGAACAATCTTCAGTGTCCCTCTCAATCCAACCCATTCTATGATCTACAAACTGCAAGACCTGAAGTTTACTTCATAGCTGTACTGAACAGTACATTCTACCAGAAATATATGTTCCAGTTTGAGCACGCAGCTCTTTGCAGAAAGGAAAGCAGTGAGAAAACAACTCTCCTCGAAGGCATAAAAATAAACATACACTTAAAGCAGCACAGCCAGAGTGACACAGGTTTCCAAAGGAGAAACTTGAAAGTCAGACACCTAAATACAGCTATCCAAAACTTATAGATTCACATTCTTATATTCCTCCCCAGTACCCTGTAGTTAGTGATGCGAACTGCATAACCTTCTGAAACTCAAACCTCTCACGTTGTGGATGTGCCCATGTTGAAGGCCACACCTCACACACAAAACAAATAAGCTAACTGTGAGACAACAGACACGTGCAAGAGCGTTCAGGTCAGCAGAGCACTGATCTTGCTGGGGCTACATAAGAAATAATGGCACTAGATTAAATGGCTAGCTTGGAGAGAAAGGAAAAATAACAACAGAAAACAAACAGGGATAGGAGACAAATAGGGACTTGTCAGCATGAGGTTGTACTCAGTAACTCACTTGTATGGGCCCTGCAAATCACCACAGCCATCTCTGCTCAGAACTCCTGCAACACTGGCCCCAACCTTCTTTGTGCCACAAAATTAACATGTCCTACTGCTAACGCTCAGCACCCGATCTCCTTCTATAATTAGCCTCCTATCACACTCACATAGTGCATGAAAACTAATCTACTTTCTAAACAAATTTTGTTTCGTTTTCATGGAAACTGGTGTTATTAACTTGTTTTGTTTATAGGTTTGCACTTGTAAGTAATCAACTGATACAACTACTGTCAGCACATCCTTCAGGTGATATGTAAGAAAATCCCTAGAAGTGGGAGAAAAGTGCTTCTGTGCTGAAAAATCAATTTCAATACAATCATTTCAGACTGCTGGACGGTGACGGGGTGATGAAATTCCATGCTTGCGCACTTCAAGCACGGAAGAGATTGTGTCGGTGACTGTGTTGAAAAATAATGTTTTGTAGCTAAGGATGTGCTCTATCAAACAGTGTTACTGTGCTGCTTGTATCTAGCATAGTTTCCATGGAAATGAATAGGAGGCATTACTTTTGGAGCAACCTGTGCACTTGCCATATGGTGACACAATGCCATAGAGATCATCTCTTAGAAGGATGCTTCACATAAAGGAATATCAAAGAGTAAGGCTCAATTCTGCACTCCCTCCAAGCTCACAGTTGCAAATAAATTAAGAAGACCTTGGGACATGCCAGGTCTTTTATCCCTTGGTTCTCTGCACTTAACTCTTTTTCAGATTCCCTTCTGGTATCTGAAGGAGCTGTAAGAAAGAAGGGGACAGACTCTCTAGTAGTGTCTGTTGTGACAGGACAAGGGGAAACGGTTCCAAACTAGAAGAGATTTAGTTTGGACACAAGGAAGAAGTCCTCTTCCAATAAGGACAGGGAAGCACTGGCACAGGTTGCCCAGAGAAGCAGTGAGCAACCCATCCTTCAAGACATACAAGCACCTGGTTGAGCTATGGGCACCCCTCCCCTATTCAGGGCAGGGGTGTTGAAGTAGAAGGCCCTTAAATGCCCCTTTCAACACCAACGATCCCATTATTCCAAGCAGAATTGCTCCTAAACACTTGTACCACAGATGGCTCTTCAGCTCTTCCCTCCATCCATGCCAATAGCCAGCTACCGAGCACTAGCCACAACCCTACTGTAAGCCTGAAACGTGATGGAAAGCACAGCAACGGCAGCAGAGTAGCAAGGTCCCAGGCTGCAGCAAGCAAGGACTTGCTCAAACACAACAGTCGTGAGCACAGAAACAAAGGACAGAATCTGCTTACCTTCACGATGCCTCAGGCACACAGGGATCCCCAGCAGAACAGGTCCATCTCCAATGCTGCTCCTAACCGAGGTGTGGGAGGGGGTGGAGCCAGGATCCACCCCTTCTGATCACTTCGGTACATTGTATACACCTGAGCTCCTCTGTGTCGTTCCTGCTGTCCCATCAGGTGCTCCATCACTGCTTCAAGCTGTGACTTAGCATTTCCACTACGTCTATGGACCCCTGAAGTTCAGAAACCACTCTGCTGGTGATTAGCAAGGAGGATCCAGGCAGCAGAAGAGAGGAAGGGCTCAGGTTCCACGCCAGATGAGCAGCAACGGGTCTGAGAAGTGATAGTACAGAGCTTTAGTGTGTGGAATTCTGGAAACAAAACTTCCAGAAAAGCTAACAACAACAGAATTAAAGGCAAGGACATTTCGAATCCTTGCACATCTATTTGCTGATAAAACTGAAGTTTATCTACATTAGCAGAATATATTTACATTGAGAAAATGCCTTTCAGAAAAGGCATTAGCATCCAAACTGCATCTTGTCTCGCTCACAGGGCCAGCCTGCACTGCTTACCCAAGGAAATGAACGTAGCTCAGAATGGGAGCTTACCCCGTGTCCCTAGAAGAAAGAGCTACAGGCATCAATAACCAAAATGCCCTTTCAAACACTGCATTTGCAAGACAAAAGAAGAATAGCAAAAAACAACACCCCTGTAGCCTGGACTATTTACAAGGCAGACAGTAGTAAATGTGGCAAGACAACACCCGAGAATCGAAAGATAAACTCATAAAAGGTGCAGCGAGAATGTTTCTGCCCTGGCACAAGCTCCACTCTGCAAGCAGTAGATCCTCCATTTCTTGGTGCAGAAACACTGCAGCTACAAGTATTTGAGGAAGGTAAGTAAAGCAAAAGGTAATGGTTTTACTGTGAGGATAACTAGGTTAAATTGAGCTGCATTACAAAGAAGTGAGACTAAATTATTTAAACTTCCTCCCTGGCCATATGTGCTGTGAATGGCTGATAAGTCGTAGGAAGAACTGCTACTTTTAGATCTCTTGACTTTCCTGCTCCAGGGCCTCGTCTCTCCCACTGAGCAAACAGGAAAGTAATGTCTCTTGCTAGTGGGAAGCTGGGGAACATGGGTTCTGCTCCTGGCTCTGGTGCCAGCAAGATGAATTACTTGGGGCTAATCATTCTAAGCTCCTAAGAAGTTTTATAAAAGTATCCCAACAACTCCATGTTCATCTAGAAAGCAACCTGGAAAATGTTGATGACCCCCTTGATGGCTTCCCAAATGAAAGTCCCAGTCCTGCAATTGGAACAATTCTAAACAAATTCCTTTTCCATAACTCAGCCAGAATCTGGTAAGTCAAGTTTCTGTTCGGAGGTCCACACTCACTCAGCAACACGAGAACAAACCTGCCAAGCCCATGCTCCAACCACGTGCTTCACTCTTCCCCTTCACATCCCACCCTATGGAGACCACTCTGGGATCTGCTCCCCCAGTATTATCTCCAGCTCCTGTAGCCCAGTTCTGCTACTCCCTGCTGCAGCATCCCTTCCCTGCTCATCAGCTGCCCTCGATATCCATTTTGAAACCTGTCCATACTCAGGGTCTCACCTACCAGCACTGAGCAACTTCTGAAAGCCAAATCAGTATCAACAGCAGAAAACCATTGGATGACTATGGAACCGTTTCTTGACACAGAAACTAACCAAGAAACCCATGTTCTGGGGGTGTCCTGCTACTGCTCAGATGCAGTACTATCCTACTCATGCTTCAGGCAGCACCTGGTGGAGCAAGAGCACAAAGGAGTCTGTTATTTAAATCTGGATCCGTCAGCAAGGTCCAAAAGCCCCAGGGGAGAAAGCAGGAGAGGAGCATGATATCACAGCTGACAAACCACAAACCATGGCATCTCCTGGGGCTGGGGAGACAGTTTCTCATACAACAGCTGTCAAAGGAGGGCTGGGGGCAGCTCTGCACGCTCTCCTTTTTCCCTGGGAGTTTCAAGAACCTGCACTCACCAAAGAGCTGTCCCGGAGCACAAGGAGCAGCACACTGTCCCCTCCTACACCTGTGCCACATCAGGAGGTCCCACTGTCCTCTCCTTCCCACTCCTGCTCTCCTAGCAACTGGTTACCAGAGCGAGAGGGGGCAAACACCGCAGCGAGCCCACTGGTTAGCACATCACATGGCACATCGCATCCCCACACCCTGCTGTTAACGCTTTCCAGCACCCTGCACTGGGCTGCAGGATGCCTCAGCTGCTGCTCCAGCCGCAGGACAGGGAGGCAATCCAGCATTTTCCAGCTGGCCAGAGAAGCAGACTTTGCTCCCAGCCCATGCACAGGGCACTCACTGGTGCATTGTGACTGCTCAGCCTGAAAGTGTTAACCCAGGAGCAATAAAAAGGTTTGATCTGAAGCAGGGCTGGGAGGAAAATGACTAAGAAGGTTTGGCAGGTAGGGTGAAACCTATCATTAATTTTAGTAGTGAATGATCTAAAATATATACACACATTGTCCTTTCGCACAAGAACTGGGTTTCTCCGTTCCTGCTTTAAAAATGTCATACTAGCTCCACCTAGCACATTGGATGCTTAAACTAGCAGTGGTGAATCAGGCAGAATAAGTATGGTCACTTTTGTTCAGTTTGACGATCCGTTCTTTTGTGATTGTTTGTAAACAATGCAGACTAACGCTTCCATTTAATTCCTTCACAAACTCCCATGGGAAAAATAAAGCCTGCAGCTAATCTCTTAAGGGTACAACCACTAAGTATGCCAAACGTTTTACGAATTGCAAAGGGGGGAAGGCAACGCTTTGCTATGCAACACAGGTATTTTACAAGTCCATTAGGGCCCTCCAGATTTATCATGCTACTAGAATGGTACAGATGGACATTCAATGCAAGCACAGTTTTAAAGGTCAGTGCAGAAATCCAATCACCCAATCTGAAATTGCCTGGGGAATAGAAATGCTCGGGCCATTCCTTGCAAACCCTGCCTGAAGACTCACACACCTTGTGAACTCTGTTTGGTCCCAGCTGGATCAGTATCACCCCATAAAAGTTTCTCCTCAGTAGCCAAGCAGTACGACCACTAAACTCATACTGCTGGAATACTAAGACCAGAAGAAAGGCAATCAGACAAAAATACAACTGCAGCCCACCTTGATTGTCAATTGCTTTTGCTCATTTAGCGCAGAACCAAGCAATACACAAAAATTTTGACAGCAGACAAAATGTAAAGGATTTTGGACAAGATCCAATCACTGAGGTGCGCCATGAATGGAAATCCAGCAGGCATTACTGCAGCATCTAAGGAGGACAACATTCCTTCTACCAGGTAACATTAGTGGTAACCGCCTTTAAAGTATCTGTTCAACAAGGAAGGAAGCAATCCTGAGGGCTGGCCCAGAGCTACAGATATTCTGTGTGCTGTGCAACGTTGTGCCAAAGAAACAGATCCTGGCTGAGCATCCAAATATGAGTAAGCAAAGGATAAATCATTCAAAGCATGTTTTCCAATGTCTTTATGACAAGACTTTCAGAGAAAACTTAACTGCCATTCAAATGGCTGATGCTATGGGCTATATGTCTGGGACCTGTTCAGAGAAGCCAAAGAAGAATAAATCAGGAAAGGCTGGGAGAGAATTAGGGCCATCATATGAAGAGGACAATAGTCGTAATCCTCTTCTGAACACTCTAGGTTTTGTTGTTCAAGTGGTTTGTGGGTCATGACCATGGGCTTTATCATCAGAAGGATCGTTTCACTTTTGTTCTGTGTCAGTGCCAAATGTGACATTTCAGTCTGGACTGGCCCATGCAAGAAGTAGAGTGGAGCATCCCAAGAGCATCCTGAGCCCAGCCAAACCCACACTGAAGCCCTAGCCAAAATTAAATTCAAGTACTTCTGCTTTAAAACCAAGTTGAGGATGTAGTGGACACATAAGGATTCATTCAGAAACCCACAGGCAAGAGGAGAGCAATGGGCAGAAGCTCAGACTTGCAGAAAACAAAGGGCTAAGGCAGATGACTCCGTAGCCTTTTGCAATGGCAATGGCCAATTCTGCTCCTGTTTTAGAAAAGCACTGTCACTGCTGTGCACACTTGGAGCAGCCAGAGTCCACATGCTTGGGTGGCTTTGGGCCCACGCTGAGCCATGTGCCAGTTCCGCTAGGGCAAGAGATGCTAAGTGGATCTGCATGCACATGGGGAGATGCACAGCGAAGTGTGCCAGCTCCTTGGCAGGATGCTGCTTGGCATGCATGGGTGATGCCATGTTGATAGCTGCTAACACCTGCTGGCAGGTACAGCACTCTTTTCAAAAGTAATCAATCATGGGAGGCAGGGAAGGGTGGAGCTCTAGGCACTTGGAGGGCAGAAACACATCATTGCTTTCCAAGTATCAGTAGGCAGTAAACAGAGGAAAACCTGTTCTGCAAGGTGGTGGAGACAGGCTGGACGCGAGTTTGCAGCAAACGTCTGTCCTCAAGGGAAAGAAGCACAGGCCTGAAGCTGTAGGACCCATTGTGATGGGCTTCGTTGTGTTAAATGGGATTTTTATGTGCTGCAGCAGTAAAGCATTAAGCACAAAACTCAAAGGGAGTTGCATTTAGCACAGTGACAAGGAGACCCCTTAGCCTAAGCCACCGTGTGGGCTGAAATGAACCACTGGGGGTGGAAAAGAGAAGTAAAAAAAAAAGGATTAGAGTCGTACAATCAAAAATGAAGAAGAAAGAACACTTGCCTTTCTCAATAACCCAGCTGGGAGGCTGTACACAAACTGCCGGAGACTACAGTTTCTACCCTAGCATGGTATTGCTGTTCTTGTAGCATGTGGCTGTTCTGTTGGCTCCTGGAGAGCTCCTGGAGGGGCTCCCCAGGCTGATTGTATTGTGAAGATCCTCCTCTGTTTGCTTATGCTTTACCCAGCACTTGATAACATCATCAATGTACTCTCAGACCAGCACCACCTGAGAGCATGACATCAATCCCTGTCCATCCACATGGTCCTACACTCCTCTGCCATACCTTTGGTGGTGCAATACACCATCTTTTTCCACTCTTCAGACTAGTAGGATTCAATCAAATAGGCTTCTGAGTTCCCTTTTTCAGCATCACATTCTTACACAATCCCCTATTCTGTCTGCCTTAAAAAATCCTTGTGCTACATTCATGTTATTATATTCTCTTTCCACTGCCAGTTTTTTTTCCAACTCCCCACTCAAAGCTGATGTGAAGAAATCTGTTTTCATTACAGATTCTCAATCATTACCGAAACCCCAGATTTTATGTAAGATTTTATTTCCTCCGAGTCTGTCAAACAAATGCCCTAACTAATTGCTGCTTTTTGACCGTGGTTTCAAGACTCGAGAAAGAAAAACACCTCTTATTATGCAAAGTTCAGAAAGCAAACATAGAAGGGTTTTGGAGAAGGAGCACCTCTGGTTGGTCCGAAGAATAGCTTTTGTCAGTCCCCCAGCACCAGCAGTGCTATCAGCCAGCTGGATGCATAATTTAGCATACAATATCTTCTGCATCTTGATCTTATCACAACACTTCATAGAGCCTAATGGAAATGGTAGAATAGACTCTGTAGATCTTATATGATGCTTGCTTTGGACTGCAAAGGTTTACATTGCATCTAGTCAATTACCTAATCCAATGTACTAAAATCTGTCAAACAAAGCACAAAGTAAAATGCATTTAATAAATGCACGGATGGAATGGAGATCAGCAGGCCATGAAAAGCATATTGTTCAGTCATTCTTGCTTTAAATCTCCAGGTTTTCTAAAACCCACACTATTATGTACCTAATACGCTCAGATTTAATTCTTAGCACTCCTTTTTTCCTACTTCTAAGCCTTGCCATTATAAAGACTACAGCAAATTGCTAGCAAATACAAAGCTAACATAAAAATATATTTTTACTGCGGAAGTTTACTCTCACTTCTGCATTTTGCCATAAGCAAAAAGAGTGGGGGGGGGGGGGGGGGGGAAAAGCACTTTTTGTTTGCCTTTGCCTTTTACCAATTAAAACCAGGTAGAATGAGACACTGAAAATAAAGCTGTAGCATAACAGCAATGTTGGAGTCACAAACTTCCGTCAGACAGGGACAGTTTTGTGGGGTTGTTTTTTGTTCTCTGAATCACCGGTCTGGCAGAATAGATATCATGCCCAGTAAATTGTTTTTGCAGGGTGAGAACAGTCCCTCTCACTCCTCTAGCTGTCCTGACCTTGTGATTTCCCCCCACACACAGGGAAGCTGACTTGCATAATTTGCAGAACATCACTCGATTCAGATCTTTTCCCTCCCTCTCCAAAATTAAACCCTATAAGAAACGAAGATCAATATGGATCAGCTGAATTTAGGAAGATGAAGAAAACCGTATGCTAAACATAACTCCAAGAAAACTGCACTCATTATAAAAGCACAATTAACAGTACAACTGTGTAGAAGGTAATTATTTCCACCAAGGTGCTCTGCAACCTGTTTCATAACACGTATTTCCACTTGCCATGGTCCAGTTTAACATCTGAATTTATATCAGGGTGTTAGCGAGGGGACAGGTAAAAATAACATGATAAACTCGCTGCATTCTTTTCCTAGGATTTATGTCCTTTGCTGTTCCTTGGCCTCCACCTGTGCCATGAATCAATGAGAAGGAAGGGCTATATGAGGGGGAGAGAGATACACAGACAGAATAAAGGACAAATATCCAAGTCCTCCGAGTGAAGCAGGCAAACCTCCAAGAAAACGTGGTCAGATTTGTATTAAGGAGGAGGATAAGAACATGAAATATATCAACTGCCCAAAATAAAGATACACCAAAAATAAACAGACTGATGGGTAGATGGATGGACTCTGAAAAAGGGACCTCTCTGCAGGAATACTGCCAGGGGATAAGATGTCTTCAGGCTTTTACATCAGACCCCCCCCCCCCCCCCACCACGGAGCACCAAACGCTGTCAACATCTGAAATGAGCACAATGGTTATGAAGGGAACTGGGAACCAGGGCACACTGATAAATTCAGTAAAACCATCTTGAGAACATCAGAGCTAAGAGATTAGCAAGCTAGACAATACTTTTACCTCCACGCTGTCATGGCAGATTGTTCAAAGTCTGTCAGCAGCTCCTCTGGGGAACCCTTCCTAGATACACTGAGAGCAGTGGGAGAGCAGGGAATTAGTCAATATTTAATAACTTTCTCCCTCAGACAATACCACATGAAATTAATAGAAAATTACAATGATATTTGGGGAAAAGCTCTTTTCTTTTGCAATAACAAATAGCTTGAAGTATTTTCAACGAGTTTTCTCTTTCATGTCGAAACGGCACGCACCTCTGTTAAAGCTGCGGCAGAATTCTGGAGAGCTTCTAACTGCCAGAGATTTCCCAGAAACACTTTGTTGGCAAGACTGACATTTCTCTTTTTTCCCCAACTCCATCTCACTTTCTTTTTCAAATCATGTGCAAAAACGCGACCGCGCTGAAATCATTAGCACCACCCACCGGGCAGATCTGCTTGGCACTGCACACTCCTTCTCAAGACAGACACTCGGAGGCTGTATCTGGACACCAGGGAAGGAGCTCACAAAGCACGAACACTGCACAAGCTGCATTAAGTTTCCTTCATCAGTAGGAAAGAAAATTTCAAACAGAAGCCCAGGAGCACATTTGCTTTTAGCTCCTACATCACAGTTGTGAAACTGCTATTGGGATGCTGTGCGCCTGTTGAGAAGTCCACAATTTGAAAAGATTTGGACATGAAAGAGCCATAGAAATAGCCAGAAAGTATTTGAGAGGTAGAGAATATGCTTCAGAGCGAGACACCTGAAGAGCTTCTTACAGAAGAACCGTACTGAAGAACTGCAGTGAGTTAGTTGCAGAAGTGCAAAGTGCACAGCTTTCCTGGAAAACATGGAGTGCCGAGTTGAGTTTGAGGCCTCTCATGACAATAAGGGCATTGATTCACTGGAGCGTGTGCGGAGAATAGCAAATAAAGGTGGCCAAAGGACTAGAAAACAAGACATGCAAGGAGTGGCTGAGAGAACTGGGGCTCTGCAGTCTGGAAAGGAAAGGCCAAGGAGGAACTTCATCACTCTGTAACTCCATGAAAGGAGGCTACAGTGAGGAGCGTGTTGGTCTCTTTTCTCAGGTGAAAAGTAATACAACTCGAGGCAGCACCATCAAGTTGCACCAGAGGATGGTTGGATTGGATATTAGAAAAAATTTCTTCATGGAAAGGGTTGTGAGACTTTGAAGCAGGCTGCCCAGGGAAGAGGGGGAGTCGTCATCCCATTTAAGAGATGTGCAGACTCAGGAGCATGGCTTAGCAATGGACTTGCGGTGTTAGGTGATGGTTGGACTTCATGATCCCAAAGGTCTCTTCCAACCTAAATGATTCTAAGTCCATATACAGTATCTGTAATCCAACAGCGTGGGTAAAACAACAGTGTCAGAAAGTTTTGGTTCCTGTTTTTAATATTAAACTGCAAATCAATAGACTCACGGTGCTCAAATATCATTCACCTCCCAGAAGACTGGGGGCACATTTTTCATTGCTGCTCTGTACGTGTTGTCCTCCAGCAAACACCCTGACATACAAAATAACAATTTTCTGTCTCCCCCCTCACACACCAATCTCTGAAAGGCAATATAAATCGAGTTCTTCCAAGAAGTGGATAATTCACCTGCCTTAGCTTGTCCCTATCCTCCAAGGAGGAAAGGAGAGCAGTAGTGCTCTCACAAGTTCATTTGATTGGCAAATGCCTGAGGTGTTCTACTGATCTTTAGATGCATTCTGAATCTAATAAAATCTTTGACACCAGGACTGGAATATTTCACACGCTGTAGTTTAATTTTATTTCTTATTTATCTGACTACTGCCAAACAAGAGGATATTCCATGAAAGCTTATGCAGCCCTAGAAGAGATAGGTTTATAAAATAGCGTACTTGTGCATGCATGAGAGCCCATATGTCCCGATGTTTAATCCTCAATGAAGATGTTTTATTTGTTTTAAATATTCTGGACTGAAGCACTCTGCTATGGAAATATCTCTATAAATAAACCCAGGGAAAATTTGACATTTTTGCTATCTAGATTTAGTCTTGTAGAGCAATCATCAACTGTATTAAAATAAATAAATGCATCTTAAAAGATCCCTTTTGCAAACAGTTTCCTAGCCTTACATTTTAAACTGTGAACGTACAAGCCATAAGATCATCACAGAACAGCAGAATATTTTCCTCTTCGAAGCAACAATATTGCCACACCTCCCAGGAAATTTCAATTCTTGGTGCTAAACAAGCCCAGTTTGTTCAGCTTCCCTAACAATCCTACTTTCTAGTCATCAGCCACTTGACATCTCTCACTTCAGTATGCCTTCCAGTTCTCTTTCCCCTCTCCTGTAAGCACAACAAACATAACTGGTGCATGTCTGTCACCTTAACAGAGAGATGTGTTTTAGTGGGCATAGGTGATAAGTTAGTGGCTGGTCTAGATTACTTTAGTGGTCTTTTCCAACCTTAATGATTCAATGATGGTAAGATCTTTTTGAATAACTACAGTCACAACTACAGCAGTTAGGGATCCTGTAGAGTTCCACGGTGGTGGGTCTTAGGGAAGAGGTTATTGCAGCTTATATTTTAGAAAATACAGGTATTGTTGAACCTGCTCAGGCTGGATAGATGACTTACGGATGCCATTTGGACATACTTCAGGGGGACGTGAAAGCAAAGACTCTTGCTCCAGTCACACATTCTCTGAATATACTGATGCTGTGTGTCAGTGACAATGTGTAGTGCCCTGTTGTGACAGCTGTCTCATCAGCAAATGCTCCAAGTGCCAGTGGAGCTTAAAGGAACATGTGGCTGGAGCAAGAGTCCTTGCTTTCATGCCCTGAAGGGCTCCCAAGTATCTCTGAAAGTGACATTAATTCCCAAAAGGCCAGAGGAGAGAGGAGGGGAGATGCTGTTTCCAGGGAACGCTTTGTTGTGCTTGCAGATGCGGGTGGAAGAGTCTTTGTGCTTCCACATCACTTAGCCCTCTCCTTTCTCTGCTCCTGTTCCCCCAGGTCTCAGCCTCAGCTCAACTTTTCCCTCCCTGAAACCTCTCATACCTGAAGATTGATGGATCCTGTCTTGGTGTCTAATCCACCCAAATTCTTACTCCTCTTTCAAAGCAAGGCTCATGCTTCACTCTTAAACCAAGGCTACATATATTAACACAAACAAAAGCCATACAAAAACCTTTGACCTGCTGGAAGCAATAACCTATTGATTTAACATTTTGTTCACTACTATTGACTAATATAAGGATGAAACCAAGCCACTAAATCACAAACTGTCACTAGCAGCTCAGAACAATCAGATCCCTTTGGGATCAGCAGAAGCATGAAGACTCATGTAAATTCCCATTTCACACCTGCACTGAATTGCAGGCAGCACCATGAATCACCTCCTTTCACTAGCTTTCAGCCCCCACCACACTCCCTGTGCCTGCATGTGGCCAAATGCAAGCAAACAGGGCTAAGCACAGTCGGATAATCAAAAGGTTTTGAGTCACATAAGTGTTTGAGATTTAGGTGATGTCAATTTGTATACTTACAAACAGAGGACAAAAAAAAAAAAAGTCTGAATCACAGCACATGAGTTCAGTTCTGAAGTTTTAAAATAGCCTTCTTGTCACTGCACAACCAAGCAACCATGCCCAAAGCTGGATACATACTCCCTCTTTCGTCAACAAATCTCTGCTCCTGCCTCTCCCTAATTGATGCATTACCTTGAGTTGTCATATCCCATTATACATGATGTGACATAAGATGACATGAATAATGCATCCCGCTTTGATGTGAACAAATTCATCAGATTAGCTTAGGGGAAAAAAACAGAAAAACAAGAGTTCTGAGCAGCAGTTTACTTGAATCATTGCATTATTAACTAGTTGACTTCCCCTCTCACTGAAGAGCAACAAAAAGGCCAAAGTGAAAAGAATTTGTTTCCTCAGAAAAAGCATTTAGGAAAGCTTTCACAGACTTCTTCTTTTCTTTTTTTTTTCCTCCAAATCCAACAAAAGTTAAATGAGTCACTTTAGCATTGGTTGGCATTGAGCTGTTGGTCAGTGGATGGTAACAGACGCGCTTCGTATTTCTTTACAAAAGTAAAGGAGATGAGGAGAAAAGACCTTTGCTGGTTGATTCCACTGAGCAGACTTCCCTCTCTCTCCTTGCCTCAATGTTGCTGAACAAACTGGATGCTCACAGATACTAGAATCCATGCACAAAAGTAAAGAAAGCCAAATATAATTAAGCTTTCACCCATTGCGCTGTCATGATAGCTGGGAGAATGGGAAACCACCTGCTTCCTTTGGACAAAAAGACAGGAGAGCACACTACAGTACTCAGAAGAGCATATCCTTTAAGATACAGCATCTGTCCTTCCCATCCCTTCCAATTTATGGGGATTTTGGCTTGGGCCAAATTCACTGCTACATTAGGAATGAGAGTAACCTAACGTGAAGCTGTACCCAGAATGGATTTGGCAGCGTGACTTCAGCTCATTCATTCTCAGGGGTGATATTTCAGAGCACTTGATCCATGATGCACAGTAGGCAAATTTACACCGACGCTGTAGGCGACTAATTTAATTTATGATCAGGTTGTACCCTTGCCTGGTAGAACAGGTTTCAGCTGAAGACATTTGGTTTAAGGGATTAAATAATAAGGAAATACATTTTTCATCACCAGAAATAAGTTCTGTTGGGCTTTTGCACAGCAACGTTATTAGTGCAGCACAAAATCTAGGGGCATCCAATTTGATAATCCTTCTCACTGGAAGGCAGCTGAAGCAGCATCTGATTTAGAGACAATTAACTTTCAACTGAGACAGAATGATATCAGGGAGCAGTCAGGACTAAAACCTAATCTTTCTGATGTGTATGAATTTCAAGAATTTTTCAGCTTGAAGAGTGTTGTCACTGCTATAAACAGGATTCCAGGCAGATGTATAAAACTGACAGATTTCCCCTATCACAAATATAGTAGCTGCAAATACTGTTCAAGGAAAAGCCTTGATCTCCTCGCTTCCTAGATAGCTGTGAAAATTTGAAATCATCTTTTAAAGGCTTCCTAAGGTCTAACTCAACTTCATTACTGAGAATCGTTCATCAACTGCTGATGAACAAACTAAGCAACACACTTCTTCCCCTCCCCCATCAGCTGTAGCGGGTCTTTGCCTTGTTTACATGGGAGTCAATGCCCAGATTTAGTCACAACTGTGATTCATGCTAAGATTTGGCCTTTTCAGAGGAGTGTGTATGTTCCTCAATGATGATCTGCCCAAATTTTACAGTTCTTTCTGAGACAATGCCAAGAATGGCACAAATGGCCAACTTGTTTTGGGATGGCAGAGCCAGGCTGGTGGAGCTGGTGGTAGGGACTGGTTGCCCACTGGTGGGCAGATGCTGCCAGTGCCTCTCTGATCCCACTCCTCACAGCCAGGAGGAGTGAGGGACCCTTGAGCAAGACAGCACCAGCTCTTCCCTGGCTGATATTGGAAAGTCATTTCTGCTTAAAGACCACTTATTCTTTTCTAAGACACACAGAAGAGCCCAGCACCTGGCACCTTGATTTACTGCTCTAAGGTAGGCTTTTGTCCAACAAAAATTGATTCTACAAACGTATTCTGTATGAATCTAAAGACAGAGCCATACCTCTGGTAATACTGCAGATGGTCTCAGTCATGCAACATGGTTGGCAGCTTCAGAGCAGTCCCCATCCTTTTCATGGAAGCCAAAATGAAATCAGCATTCAAAGAGCTTGGCTGCTCAGGTTGGGTATTCTGGGAAGAACTGGGCTTTGTTAGGACACCTCAACTCTGCATCGATCACAGCGCAAAGCTGCCAACACAGAAGCTGCAACCAATGGGACTACACAACCAACTCCAGCACTGAAGTCAGAGAATCTGTACTGGGTCAGCAATGGGCTCACAGTCAGTGGCACACCCACCCCTGTGCCCGTACTGTCACTGAGATGCTGAGCATGGCTTTAGGCACCTGCAGAGCCTCAGAAACCGCAGCCACTGTGAGCATCAGGAACCCACAGAGCTTCCAAAAGGTGAAAAAGCGGAGGAGAGAGGCTCAGTAGCTGAACGCCTGCCACAGGCATCCAAAACGAGCAACACATCGCCAGCAAAGGCACCAGAAATAAACTGCAGGAGACAGCAGAGCAAAATGGGAACTAGAGATGAGCAGAAGGGAGATTTGTTTTTATAAGAGTAACGTGCATAGCCTGGGAGCAGGTTTCAGACCCCACCAGTCCCATCCAGACAGATTTAACTCAAGCCTATTAGCAATGAGCAATTTTGACTAAGACTTTTTAGCAAGCAATTGTGTTACATCAGCAGGGCTGTGTTAGCACCTGCTATCTGCTTCCAAAGCTGAGGAGGGCAGAGAGCCCACCAGCTTCAGCAAGGTTTTCCACATGCTTGGATCAACCAATGGGCAAAACTCAAGTGTCAGCACACGGGAATCCGGCGCTGGCTGAGACTTCCTATGGTAACCAAGACATCTGCACGGGGCTTGCAGGAAAATTCTTAGGAGCTCTGCAGCTTTTACAAGTGGGATCTGTAGACCTTTGTGAGGAGAGCTGAGGGAACAGAGCACTCCAGCTGCCAATAGAGGTTCTGGGAGATCTGAGCATGAGTCTTAAATGACTACTGCAAGGAGGGTCTTGTATAGCGTTCCTTACAATTGTAGAACATCGCAAGCTGAAAACTACAAATGTGTTAAACTTGGATCCGACACAAGCCTGTTTGTGATGCAGCCACAGCTAGGATTTGCTGAATTATTTAATAGAAAACTGGCTGAATTTTCAGTAAGTATATTTGCTCCTGACATTCACTAATATACCTGCTGGCTACAAGTGACAAGGGACTTCCAGCACGGCTAATATGCTCTCTGTTATGGAAGAGTCACAAATTACTATATTCACTTCAGAAATACATTCTCTCTCATGGTCGGTGCACAGCTGTCTGTGTTCCAAACTCACTGGTAATTAATGTCAGTGAGAAGTAACGTTAATCCCACATACTGCCAGAAGCAGGGAACAAGTCTCCTGGAATTTATGTCCTTTTCCCCCCTTAGCAGGGGGAAGATTCCTGTTTGAATTGATTCAAGGGAGCTGCAATGATAACAGGACCTTGAAGGTGAGTCTCTCGTGTCTGAATTAAGAAATGAGAAAGAGAAGTCCCAAACAGACCTGCAGCAAAGATTAAATTTGCTCAGGCTTGCTGGAGATAAGGATGGCAGTCCAGCACCTAGATATACCTGTGAGCTTCTTACTGGTTCTGAGATATGTTCCTCCTAAATAGGTTTGTCTGAAATAAAGAGCAGCTTTTATATCAAGATAAGTTTGTCCCTGTATAACTAAGGATGCAGGGTCATCCTCACAGAGATGGCAGCGATGGACACCAGTAGACTCCACCTTAAAGCATAGGATGGAAAATGTTGCTAGAAAGAGTCCACTCAAATGAGTAGTACTGAATGGTCTGAGGCTGATGCTTGGAAGACAGGCAGCAGGAAAGTCAAAGTGACAGATAGGAAACTGCAACAGTTTCAACCAAAACACAGCAATTCTGCCTCAGATCTGCTTCATCAGATCCCTCTGCATGCCAGAAGTGGAGAGAAGGCTTTTTGCTTCTGTAGCCTGGAGCGCTTTCGGTGCATCTGACAACACTGTTTACCAATGATTACTAATTGGTTAGTCTTGGAAACATTAAGCAATTAGAATAATTTTACCCTGAAGCAGTTCCAAATCTCAAAATCTCCCAAAGACTCTCAGGTTGCTCAGAGTCCCACAGAGCAGCACTGTTCTACCCAGGCACAGAAAGGCACATCACATTTTCAATCCTCTCTGCAAACATCAGCCTGAAAACAACTACTGGCAAATCCTCCGCTGTTCCAGTTCCTGAAGCTTTTGCTCCTCACCACGGAGCATCCACCTCCCCCAGGTGAAGACCCACGTGCCCAGCACAAGCTCTGCAGTAGTCTGTCCCACCAGCACCTCTGGGGCTGCTCAACAAACCACGTGCAGGGATTCCACGTGTCCCTGCAATAAATGCAGTCTGCTTGTTCCCATCTGTCACATTTACTCAACAGATCAGAAACACGGGAAGACAAAAGACAAATTCCTCAGTCTTAATAATATGCTGATACTTCATAAAATCACTTGAGTTGGAAGGGAACCTTAAAAGCCATCTGGTCCAATTCCTGCACTGAGCAGGGACGCCCACAGCTCCATCAGGTGCTCAGAGCCCGTCCAGCCTGATCTTGGCATCTCCAAGGGATGGGGCAGCACCACCTCTCTGGGCACACTTCTTGAGATCTTCCAACATCAGACACTGAACAGCTTTCCATGCTGAGTAATGATTACAGAGGAGAATATACGTTGCCATAAGGCTGTCCTTAAGTGGCCCTCTGGAGACAAACCTGTGTTTTGCTGCATACGCTCTGGCTACACTGACATATCCACTTAAAAGACAGAGCTAAGGAAAAGATGTGACCTTGCTGCTTACAGGTAGTCAGAATGCAGATCACCATGGAAATCCAGGCAGCAGAGTACAAAGTGTGTTAGCTGAGGGGATGCAGAGCAGCCAACAGTGACAAACACATCCTGCCTAAGATGGTGCAAGTTTCTGTTTACACAGCTGTAGGCAATACCGTAAGAGTTTTTAAAAGCCCATTCCCTACCATCATCTTTTTCATTCCCCATTATAAATACAAGCACGAAATCCTAGAGGATCTCCTCTTCAGAAATTATCCTGGTCTCAAGAAAGCAAAGACTTGGTGTTAAAAATCAAGACAATCACCCAGCTGCACTTAGAGAGGGGGAATTACTGCCCAGAGCATTTGCCATATAATTACTTTGGATTCAATAGCCAGAAGAGCAATTTATGTTAGACTTCCACTCTGATCCAAGCAATTTACACACACTGAGGCTACTCTCCAAGGCAGCACAATCAGCAGTAAAACCACGTCCAATTGCATTTGGTCGCTGTGTGCATACAGTGCTAAGAGGGACAAAAGAAATAGAATTTTTCTGGCCACAGAAACTGGAATCTTGGTATGAGTGACCAAGACAAAGCTTGGAGGAATTTCGGTCTTGTCTCACTGTAGAAAAATGTGTAAAAAAAAACTCTGTGGAGCTGCAGAAAAAGCATCACAAGTCGGTGCTTTTTGCTTTCAGCCATCAGGAATGAAATCAAATGCCTCACTGAAGAGAATGCAAAGAAGTTGCCACTTTATACAATGAACTGTTGTCATACTTCAGAAATCCCGACTCGATCAGCAGAGACAATCTTCTGTAAGTTCAATTCAGCTCTTAATGAAGTTTTTCAGAGGGCTCTTCGTGCTCTGAGAATAGAAGCATTTTTTAAAGGATTCTCTTCTCTCTGCAGCAAAGTTATACAGTCAGGGAAAGGAGAGCTGAGGATGTTCTCAGAGAACATTTTCCAGCATTGCTCCAATTCCAAATCATGTTTTCTCATAAAGCTAACATGCAACATCAGAAAACGAGGGATGGTGTAACCCTTTATCCTCAGTCAATGATGCCGTGATGTGGACAGGAAAATTCTTCTATGCACCAAGGAGATTTACATGTTCCCACATCTCTTCCAAACAAAAATGAACCAGGTCTGCAAGGTTTTGTTTCTCAACTCAAGTAACCCATAGAGCACACCGAAGGTTAAGTTCAACTCCCACTCAGGAGGTGAATACGATGGAATTTGGGCAGCCCACATTGGTCTGCAAAAGGGAAAGAAGTTGTAACAACAGCAGACGTAATTCACAAGCAGGGCAAGACAGCATCTTGTGGACTTCCTTCAAAATTACTTGAATCAAAGTTATATTCTTCATTGGCTGTGTTCTTCCACATGTATATATCACTGTATACACTGAAGCTCACTTCATCCGCAAGCTTTAATACCTTTGTCTCAGTAATTAGGTAATAGGAAGTACGCACGAGAGGATGGAAAGCTGAATCCTCCTGTTTCACATTTTGTGCTTTATTCCCTTTTCCCTTTTAGGTAAAGAGTCTGACATCTGCTGTTTTGCCCAACTAATAAAGTTTATTTCTCTCCTAGGTAGCACACCACCATTCACTCTTCCCTTGGCTGTGCTTCCACGTAGAGTATTTGGCACAAAGCAGGATTAGGTTCTCCCATTAAAACCTAACTTTCCCTCTCTCTCAGTTTTACATACCACATTGCAGTGAGCAAAATTTGGCAGCCCTAGTACAGCATTCATTTAATTAGGAGAAATAGAGCTTTATCTATTACACACGTGACTCACCCAGGAATTGCTCTGGCACTGCAGTATCACTTCTGGAAATGAAACCTTCAAAGCTACAAAGCAGCTTCCCCCCAGCCTGGGTGCACCATTTCCAGCTCCTGTCTGAGAGGGGCAGCTCAGAGCCTTGTCCCCTTAGAGAGTACTCTGCCACTGATCTGTTTCTACTGATGGCCATGAAAAGTGAACAGTCTTTTAGCTCGGCAGCAAGAGCAGCCCAAGTGAATGGGACATGGATTGTTCATACAAAATAGCCTTGTAATTATTGTCTCTGATCATCAGCAGTGAATACAAGAGCTATTCTCATTTTGAGCTAATTAACCATGAGAAGATGTCAGGCTCGTATTATCAATCGCTCAGCAGTAGCAATACTTGCAGATAAGGTCAGGATTTGCTTCCATTGTCTTCAAAGACAAAAGTGTGTTTTGGCACAGACCAGAGCAGACATCTCTGCAGAACAGATTCCCAAATTCAGCTTGCTTGGGTGCCATCATTGGCAGCACAGTGACAGCAGCAGCCACCCCTGGCTCTGGGACAAGTTCCCTGGGCTGGCAAAGAACCACAGCTTTCTGGGATTTTTTAATGTAGATTTTTAAATAACCTCCAAAACCTGAGAAGTTTGGAAACCCCACGCATAAAGGAAAATTAGGATGCTCCTCCACAAAAGCATCATGAGGCTCAGCCATATCATTCACCCCTGTCCTGACCATTCTAACAGCACATCTGCATGCCTGCTCTAGATTCATCCTGGTTTTTCTCTCTTGCAAACAAGGAGCCATGAACGAGCTTAAGACAGGTGTGAAATGTCTGAGCACATTTCTGAGCTACAGTCAGTCTGAATTCACAGCATCACAGCATGCAGAATGACTTGGGTTGGGAGGGACCTTGAAGATCACTCCACTCCAGATTCAAACTCAAGGCCTGGATAACAAAACCCAAGGGGCAGAAGTCTGGGAATAGAAAACTGGGCCCTACAGACCACAAATATTGAAGAAACCACCCACAATAGCAATAGCTTACCCAGCAGGCACACATAGAAAGCTGGAAGGAATCTCATAACAGACCCGTAATTTTGACATTAATTGATATAGATATATTTTTTTAAGGAATAATAACACTTCTGTCTCTCCATATCCAAAAAATAAAGTAAGAGCAGCTTTACATTATGAGGAGCTATCAGAGAAAGCCACTCTTCCTAGTGGCTTTGATTCCCATTAAAACCAAGTACTCTATGGAAACTTTCAGGTAAGTTGAACTTCGTTTTGAGAGTGATACTATATATTATATGCGTTTCACAGCTTGGATCCATTGGTACAAAACAGCTTAAAAAGAGAGTGCTATTTTATTAGCACTGCCTGGTGCTGAAGTGACCTACAAATCACTACATTTCAAGTGCTAACTTGCTATGCAAACCCCGACATCTCTTGCATGATATTGGAATCTTGTACTCAGTGGAACGGAAGCTGGAACCCACTCAAAGCAAGCACTATAGATCTTGTTTGGCAGTTTTTATAGCAGAAATTTTTATGTGGAGACAAGATGTTTGATGGTGATATGAGTATTATGCCGTACATGCAGTCCCCAAGACCTTCAGATCTTGCCTATGCACATACATAAATGGAAGTAATTTCATTAAAAGCAGAGGCACTGTTCTAATGAAAAATGCTACATCTGTCCCTAAACGCTTGCAAAATTTGCAAGCTGTAAATCCTGCCATGGGAAAAGATTCTACCTCTAAATTAACAGGGGAGTTTTGTTGCTGTTTTTGTTTTGTTTTCATTAATTGGTCCCAATCATCCCAGATATCCTGAAATGATGATCACGGCACTCACAGACTTCTGCAGGAAGCATCAGTCTTTAGCCCCAGTAGAGGTGCAGGAATATAAACATCCTCCCAGGATGACCATGGTGCAGTACACAGCACAAGATAAGTGCCTCTCTGGACCAGTAACAACACCATAACAGCACAGCACAGCTTCATCTACATATTTTATCTTTTTTTCTTCCTTGTAGGAGAGCAAATGTTTTCTATAACTTTGCACCACGATCCTGTGAAGCCTTGCTGACGGTAGATCCCCAGGTTTATTTTTCATTACCTTCCCAAACGGATACCAAAGGCTCACAATGACAGGTGAACAAAAAAGAAGAGTTCCATTTGCACTACTGTCAGAAATTTCCAGTGGCACTTGGCAAAATAACTGATGTGGATAAAAGTATAGGTGTTACAGGGGGAAGAGGCAGAAATAATCTCTGGCACCACGACAGTCTCAACTTCCTCGTTCTGATTCTTTACTGACAGACAAGCAGAGCCAGCAGGGAGAGAGAAGGATGTATAATGAACCTCAGCCACGTGGAAGACAGCAGCTCCTGTTCCGAAAACACACTGCTGAAAATAGGCACAGCGCTGTAAATGTATTTCAATTTACAAAAGGAAATGGATTGAAGATCAATCCTCAGAAGTTTCCCAATTAGGTGAATTTAGGATATGGTACTTGGAGGTACTTATGCTTCACGAGTCCTTCAGAATCAAATGCTTTCTTTTTTTCTTTTTTGTCTGATTGAGAGAAGTGATGCTATACACCTGTAATCACGAGAGCTAAAGAGTCTCTGTTTTCCAGGAAAAAAAAATCCTATTTTTCTATGCAATTTTGGAACAGGTCTCCAGAATCTGATGACCTTCATGTACTTCAGGAATACCAATGGTGCTCTATAGGGAAGCACCCCCTCCCTCAGGCTCCAACTTCCAACTATTAATCAGGAGGAGATTTTAGTGAGCCCTAGAAAACCTCTGAGCTGTTTAATGAAGATGCTGGCTAGCCTTCTTCCAGCTAACGACACCATTAATGTGCATTATTGATAACCTTCTCTTTTAGCTGCTGAAGGGGCTGGAGAGCTCCAAGAAATAAAGCCCAGCTCAGCAGCAGGGGCTCATTACATGGGAAGATCCAACAGGAGCAAAGTCAGCTCTCGCAGAATGCACAGTGTGACAGGTCAGTTGGTTGGGGTCTCAGTGGGCAGGTAGTCCAAGAGCTCTGATATCCACCATCAAAAATAAACAAGGGAAAAGGTTGAAACATCCCATGCCTCTGCTGGCACAGATTGCCTTCCTGCAGAAATGCTCATCCCTGACAGCAAAAAATGTTTCTGCCAAGGGTCAGGCTTTGGAGAGCTATCATTGCAGCCAGATCCAATGGGTCTCTCTGTATTAGAATATTTCTCAGGATGTCATAGAATCATTATCATTGAATCATTCAGGCTGAAAAAGATCACTAGAATCCCCAAGCCCAACCCCAACCCACCCCACCATGCCCATAACCACATCCCTTCGTGCCACATCTCCACGGTTCTGAAGCACCTCCAGGGGCAATGACCCCACCACTCCCCGGACAGCTGTGCCACTGCATCACCGCTCTTTCTGAGAAGAATTTTTCCCTAATACCCAACTGATTCAATGTCAGGCCATTCCATCTCATCCTATCTCTGTTAGCTGGGAGAAGTGCTTATGCCCCCTCAGCACAGCCTCCTTACAGGGAGTTGCAGGGAGAGATAAATTCTCCCCTGAGCATCCTCTTCTCCAGGCTGAACAAACCCAATTCCCTCAGCCACCCTTCATAGCACTCGTGTTCCAGAGCCATTGCAGCTTTGTTGCCCTTCTCTGGTCACACTGCAACACCTCAATGTCTTTCTTGTAATGAGATGCCCAAATAAAACCACCACACATACGGAAGCCACAGATTAATGGTAATGAAGCTGAGGCAGATGGCAGTTATTAGGCATGTATCGCTACGTTATTACTCACAATTTCATATCAGAGACGCAAATGGTTGGTTTTGAATCCCCCGAAGCATATGTTATTTACCAAACAGCAAAATTCTGCTAGCACATACCTAGTGTGCTTAGAGCAGGTTAACCCAGCAATGCAGGGACAGAAAGCAGACACCTGTCTGCTAAAGCACAAGAGGAAGCTGCAATGCACCATGGCATGGAAATGGGTTTCCCACTTAACCCCTGAGTGCAACAAGGCCACAAGGAAAGAAAAGTACACAGAGCAGCAAGACAGAGAGCTGATGAGATACCTCACTGCTATGGTAGTAGCAATGGAAAGGTGGATTTGTAAGACAGTCTGACTCCACCAGAATCAATTTCTGAAGTAGGCAATAGCTTCTCTATGAGTTACACTCCACGACAGCAACTTTGTGACAAGGTTCTACCACAAAGAATGAAAAGCCAGTTTTAAAAAATAAACCGGGCAATAGATCTGTTTTGTTAAAGTAAATGGCACATAACGTTACGCAAGTGAAAAACCAAAAAGCATCTGGGCATTTTCTAAAGCTTAATGTTACTGCTGTTGTTTTATTTTAAAATGAGGTTTCCCTAGCATGGCTGTACAAGCACATTTAGATCATTTTTACTGTGCAACCTTTCATATATGGCAATGGTCCAACACTTTAATCCAATAGCATAGCTGTTGCCGTCGTTTGCTCATTTACAGAGACCCAAGACCTTCCTGTTCAGCAGTCACAGATTTCCCTGCCCTTGCCTCTGGTGCAGCAGAGAGGTTATGAGTGTGTGAGGCCATTCACATCGAAACCAGTCCCCTTGAAAACAGCAGACTAACAGACACCGTGTGATTAGAGCACTGGAGCCTATCAGAGATGGCATCCAAAGAAGTAATCCATTCATAGACAGTTTACAGAAGGACAAAATAGCTTTGGACAACAGCAGGTAAGAAGATGAGATTCCTTCATTCCTATCCCTCAACGCATGATGAGAAATTAACTACAAACAGAGGGTGGAAATACAGCTGCTGAATTCCTTGAATAACTTCTGTCTCACAAATAGGCGTGCTTTATTTGGTAGGGAGAGGCAATATTTTATTGTCCTGTAATACGTGAGGAAAATTAAATCAGTGCAGTACCTGCAAACCGAAAAGCACGAGCAAAACAAAATAATTTAATTGCAGGAAAAATCTGAATTCAAGTCTGTAAAATACATTCTTTTGTAGAACAAGCTTTTCCTCGCAATTAAGAATTCTGCTCTGCTTTAAATAGAGCAGATGGTTTTGTTTGTACCTGTTAGCATCCAGCAGGTAAAGTGATTTCCTCATTGTACAAAGAAGATTAATCAGAAATGTGTATGACTCTGTCTCAGGAAACATAAACAGAGACAATGAACAAAAATAAATCCAGCTGCTGGCTGCCTAATAAGACAGATCTTAGAGCGTCTTTAGGGAATGAGATCTCAAATGTAGCTGTGGTATTTCATAAGCTGACAAAACCTGTCATATCAGGTCCTGTTGTTGTAGAGGAAGGAAGAACAATGCTTCATCTATCAAAGAGCGTTCTGGCATCTAGGGAACTTTATTAAGGAGTGAAGTGATGAGTTGCTCACTTTCAGAGCTGAACGCCAATCAACTGAAACACATCATTTTAGCACTGGAAATCAGATATATTAGAATCAGAGCACTGCAAGGTGGATGGCAGGGAATGTGGTGTTTTCAAAGCCATAGCAGAGAGTGGTATTTTAAGCAGAGCTACAGACACAGAACCACAGGATTGAAGGGGTTGGAAGGGACCTCTAGAGATCGAGTCCAACCCCCGAAAGCATTAAAACAAAAGCTCATTTAAACTCGTGGAAATTCCCTATGTTCTCAGCAGTGTAAAATTTAAGATAACAATTGAAGCGATCTCGAATAAGAAGTGAGGAAATGCATTTTGCAGCACCTAAGCTCAAGGCACCAGCAGAACACAATTGAAAAGAAACTGCAGAGTCTGATCTCCTGACTGTGAGTTACAACATCAGAGTGACATTCACTCGTTTCTATTATTTTGATACCCAATTACAGCATATTCCAGTAAAATCAGATATTATATATTTGAAAGATTTTATCCAGAGGGAATGGCAATGCTTATTTTCTTTAATTGTTATCAGAAGAGTTCTCAAATTTGCATTGTTTCCACAGATCTTCAAAGAACCGTGGAGTTTCTCGTGCTCAGCCAAGGTGAGCTATAAAATCTCAGACCTGATTGCTATTATTAATGAGCCCCCAGCCTAGAGGAAAAAAAGGGGACAATTCCATTTATCTGAAAGATAAAGTAGAACCCATTTAATACTTTAGTGCTTCTGGGTCCTATTGAAAAATGAATTATAAGTTAAGTAGCCAAGAGCCTATATGGGCATCTTATTTTATTAGAAATATATACGTACATATTGGAGACTATCAAAGGTCAGGAGAAAGTCTCCAGGCTGCTACAGTATACGTGGCAAGAGTTTTTTCCCCAAGAATATAGTTAGTTCAATGGTAAAGGCCGGAGAATAGCTGATGGTGAATGAGTGGCTGATGCTAACTCCCATCCTCCCTCACTGAGGACTCAGGTGCCACAAGAAAGCAATCCTCCCTATGAATAAATGGAAACAGGCATCTGCTGTGTTCACCACAGCAGAAGTCTAGATCTTTCTTAACCACTGATATTTCTGAACCACAGTGTCGAAAATTCCATAAGATCATCTTGGCTGCTGATGCCCCTCCTGTCTCATGACAAGACCCAACAGCAACATCACTTGACACCCGAATAAAAGATGCAATTTCTCATCAATGCTCTTTTCCCTACATTATTTAGCAGGCAAGATATCAAGTTAAAGCTCATGTTTAAACTCTGAAATGCACTGCCAGAAACAATCACGTAGCATGCATGCATACAGGCTCATTGGTCTATTTCTCTTCTTTCATGCACTTCAAGGAAAGCTGGGTGCATGCAAGGGATAGAGACTGCTCAGGAGCATGTATTTAAGTCTGCCTTGTAATTTTGAAAGTCCAATACCACGATTAAACTCTTGCCCTTCAAAATCGATCTCCTGCATAAAGGAGAAGAAAACACAACTGCTGTTATCAAGCAGCTAAAAGACTATGTTGCTTCTTAACACCATATTACAAACGAAGTTAATTAAGACAGACTCTTTGTAAGAGCAAAAAAAGTGATTGATTTCTTCAGTAAAGTTCTAATGCGGTGAATATAATCCTGAAAAGAATGAAATCAATATAAACTCGATGATGTTTGTAAGTTTCTATTTATGTAATGACATTAAGCACTCTGGAATTTAAAGTGTATTCATTTTGACTGGGGTGACATTTTGAGATACAAGAAAAAATTGTTCCAAGGTTAGGCGAAATGTCTTCAAAATGGAATATCTTTAACACTTTGATGCATACTCTCTAAGGTGAAACATTGCCAAAAAAGTGCATTTATATCCATTTATATTTCAGAATATGCTTTCCTATCAGCACATTGAGGTTTCAGACTGTGTATGTACCAGGCATACAGAAATTTCAGCCCTGAGAATCAAATACCTCCAGCTTACCCATGAACATTTGCAAGCGCACCATGCACCAAACAATATTTTTGCTTTGAAATGCCATAACGATATTTTCTGCTCATTGGAAAAGTAATGCACACTTCCACATGGCAGTAGCTATGCTGGGACATAAACGCAGCCCATTTAACTCCAAAAGGATTTTTGAACTGAGCGTTTGGGTTGAATCACCAGTCATCACCAGTCAGCAACAGTGGCAAACCAAGAGATGCGAAGAATCACAGATGTATGTATGTAATCACTCAGGTTGGAAAATACCTCTCAGATCCCCAAGCCCAAACACAACCCACCCCACCCATCGCCACATCCCTCAGTGCCACATCTCCACAGTTCTGGAACACCTCCAGGTGACCCCACCACCTCCCTGGGCAGCTGTGTGTCTCTACTTTTTCTCAGAAGAAATTTTTCCTGATGTCCAACGTGAACCTCCCTGGCACAACTGGAAGCTGTTACCTCTCGCTCTATCACTAGTTGGCTGCCTATTGCCAGGCAGCCCTTAAAAACACCCAAAGTGAAGGTGAAAACTCTTGTGCCCTCCCACCTCTTACTAGATAGATATTAGTGTGTTTTGAAAGACTATCATGAGCTAAACACATTTTCTGCAGAAAAGCAATGGGTTTTTGAACATGGAGCATTTGGGTCCGTTCAGTTCTCCCTGAAACAGAGGCATTGATCCAACACACTGTTGATTCAGGAGAGTTCTGATGAGTTTGCCAGGCTGAAGTGTGCCTTTACATCACACCTGCCTCAAGCATTCACAGTCATTAAAGAGATTTATGGGATTCTAGAGCACTGGCTGTTCTTTCAGAAGTGATACTGCCTGGTTTCAAGGACTTTCTACAGATATTGCTAGCATCCTTCTGATAAAGTCTATTCCCAATAAATTTATAAGTATTCTACTCAGATGCTGAGAATTGAGATTTGCTTTTCGTCTTCCCAAAGCTCAAACTGTCCATGAAAACTTAGGGCAACTAAAAAATTGCTGCTCCAATTACTAAGCTACATCTGAGATCCTCTCTTCTCCTCCTGCAGCTCCTAAATCAGTCACTGCTGCCTTCTGAGTTCTGCACTCACAGGAACACGGGAACAGCAGCCACATTCTCCCATAAAACCCCTGTTCGGCCCCAGATGAAGTTGCTCATTTCTGAGGGGTGAGTGGGACACTGACACTTCAAACACAGCACGAGACCACACCGTGCAAGCTGTATCCTAATGCACATGCACAAGGGGGAGGCATTTACTAAATTTTAAGTGCGTGAATTAGGAACCTTAGTAATACTCCTTTCACACAGCGCTTCGGGTGCAACCTACCAGGGGTTTTGCATGCCTCAGGAACAGTGCCAAGTCATCACTAGTTCCCATTTACACCCACAACTCCTATGTTCAGAGCAGCTAAGTGGATTACAACAGCAGAAATTGCTGTGGCATGCAAGCAAACCCTATGCAAGCAGCCACAGCTAACATTCCTCATCCAGATTCTTTATATATTTATATATATATATTGTGTGTATATATAAGTAAATGACATGTCATTAAAAATCTATTTTTGTGCGTAAGATGAGTAAGAGGACATAGAAATCACTGCAATAGAGCAATGCTATCGGGTATTTAAAGATCAACAAGTACCCGTCTCCATCGATTACGTGGGACATTTTTACAAACACTTCACAGAACAGATAAGATAAATTTCCATAACTTTTGAGACAAAAAGTTTTGGCTCTCACCCCTTGGCTTCTTCCAGGGGTCATGCAACAAAGGAAGAAATCATGGCATCATGTTAACGTGTGAATATCTGAGCATTACCCTCCTCCAGGTTCAGCTCTACTGACATCAGTGGCTACAAACTATGATGTAGGCACCATTTTTTTCAGCGTGCCAAATTCTCATTCCCAGCATGTTTGGAGCCCATATTGCCATTATGGTATGTGTTTTAAAACAGTCATCGTGACAGGAGGAGTCTCAGCATCATAACAGTTTGCAGTTACTGTGTCTGTTCGTTCAATTCAAACTGTGAAAATAACTGGAATTAAGTCTAACCTGCTCTTTTGCACATGTCAGAAAGGGAAAAAACAATGAAAGTGTCACGGAAAGAGGCAACAAGGAATCTGCAAAAGAATGAAACTCGAGTCCTAATAGCTATTTGACATTAAAAACCCACTCACGCTTATGGTAAGGTAAACAGATGAGAAAAGTAACAAACCTTTCATTTTTCCCTCACAGTTCTTCACTACTGCTATCGAGATGGAAAGGAGCCAGAGGCAGAAACTTGGAAGATCTATAGCTCATGTAATTATTTAATTTAATTCCAAGAACTGCAGAATCATTACAATTGGAAAAGACCTCTCAGATCCCTCAGAGCAACCCCAAGTCAGTACCTCCACGTCACATCCCCACGGCCCTCAGTGACACATCCCCACAGTTCTGGAACAGTGGGGACAGTGTCTCCACCACTCCCTGAGCAGAAGAAGAGAGTAACACAAAACAAGATATCAACATGCATTAAATAATAATAATAATGGCTAAGACAAGGGATTACACATTGAAAGAGCAAAGCCTGAATTTTTTTTTTTGCCTTTGGCAAGGGGACATGAGAACAGCAGAGAACAAATCCTGCCTCTTTCAGCCATCAGTCTACCCGAAGTGAGAAAAAGGGAAGAAACAGCAACTCGGTTTTGCACTCCTTGATTTTACCAAAAGACTGCACTTCTACTGATACCTACAGAGTCAAGATCAATTTTTCTGCCAAAGCACTGTGCAGTCAGGGACTGAGTGAGAGTGGATGCTTTTGTTATGCGATCCCAACAGGTAACATCGTGCTGGCATCAGTCAAAATAATTAGAAAACTCAGATGCTAAGGCATTATCTGCTGAATTTAGAATAAGAATTAATTCTCCTACAAAAGACTTCAGAGGTTCGCTCATTTGTGTAGCTGTAGAGGATTCCTCTCCTGGCTTTCAGACTGTTTTAGACAAATTAAATTAAAAAGTAAAGTGAGAAATCACCATCTTCTGTATCAAAAACAGTGAACTAAGGTAAACCGAAGACAAACCAGTGCTTTGGGAAAACACCAACCCTTGTACAAAAATTACTTTTGCTCACACTGCTCATGCTCTCATGATGGACTCGTTGTTCTAACATTCATCAGAGAAACTGTTGGTCCTTGGAGGCAAGAATACACTGCAGAATAACACCGTCAAACCGTTCATGGCATTTGTGTCACTTCCCTATGGTACATCAAAATGTTTTCCATTCAAACTCTTCTCCAGTACAGTGGCTGTTTTAATTGCAGAGGTATTTCTGCAGGTTAAGAAAAGAATCAAAATCACGGAATTGAAAGATTTTAGGACTGCTTATTACTTTTTTTCCCCCTTTGGCTCCTGCCAAAATAACTATCATTCTATTTATCTGCTTTGTAATAGAGGATCTCTGCAACCACAGACAACAAAAGCTTACACACAGAGCACAAAATGTTCGTAATCAGGAAAATCCAAAAACCCGCACACCTAGGGAGAGTCAGAACAAGAGAACATAGAAAACACTGGGAAATGATCATAAAATCATAGAATCATAGACTCATAGGGGTTGGAAGGGACCTCAAGAGATCGTCCAGTCCAACCCCCAGTGGCGATGAGCAAAGACAATATCTGTAGGCAATAGTTGTGTTCCACTGTGCTTTGGTGAGCACACAGGCAACAGGACCTGGGCAGAAGTGGTTTTCTGAGATGGGATTATCATAAGCTCTTTGGAGACTTTGCAGTACATATTACAAGAGGCAGAAATAAGCTATTGCATTGCTCCAGAATCTGGTCTGAGAAATCTGTTTGCCATGAAGGACAGCCAAGCAACATGTGCTAGAACTGTTCAGATTCCACACTGATTTGCACTGTGTGCTTTGATACAGAGCAACCAGGAGTAAAAGTTGGAAACATTATGATAGTGGAATTCTGAGTAAAGTGGTTTTTTCTCCAGTAAAGCAAAGCACACGATCTATATACACAACGTTTGATGAAAGACTCAAATACAACCACAGTTTCATCAATTCAGTTTTACACCCCAGTTCTATATCTGTCTAAATTTACCCTCATCAAATCATTCCAAACATGCAGAATATCTCCTGAGCCCTCAGAAAATGCACATTCCACGTGGTAGAAGTTATGATAAGAATACAGGTCAAGCATAACAAACACTGAGAATTTATTAAGTCGGGTGAGCAATTCTTCAGCACCTTCTTCAGGTTCTGTGCTCCACTTCTGCATATACCCAATTTGCCTCCTCTGAAATAATACATTTCTCATCCATGCAAAAAGCCCTTTGTCTATGAAGAGATTTAATCGCTTAGCCAAGAAACTTCATTTTGTTTCAATGGCAATAAAGAGCATCATCCTGATCTTATCACGACTACAGATTGCAAAGCTTAAGCGAAGTTATGCCTTCTAATGTAATTTTATAGCTGCTATCAAGCAAACATAAATAAGCAGAATTGTTATCTCAGCTCTGTGGAGCATCTTCAAAGCTTACATTTTCCCGAGTAGCTCATTTGACAAAGTAGCAAAGCAGCAAGCAGTGCAGCATGAGAAGCGCAACTCAACATTCCCCTTGAGCTCTGCTTCTCCCTCTGCCATGTGAATAAGTTGCTTTTACATCAATAAATTGTTTCTTAGATTATTACATGCTTTCACTGTCCGCATGCAATAACTGCTGCCCCAGGAGCCAGGTCAGGCATCCAAATGTATCACTTACAGGATTTCTTTGACACCTCCCTACCCAAAGCCCAAAGGAAAATACCTTCATCAGTACAAAAGCAGCCCAAGAGATACACAGCAAGATAAGAATTACAACTGGTTATAATATATAAATAAAAACATCAAGCTACAGTCCACAGAACAGGTCAGCTGGGAAGGAATCTCATGAGATCACACAGTCCAATCCCCTGCTCAGCACTGGGTAGGGGCAGGATTTCCCCCAGACCGTTTCCAGGACATCTGCTCTCTGCCCACTTCCACACATCCATGCTGAGAGAACCCATCCAAAACTGATCAAGACAGAAAGAAGGGATGGAAGTATTGCTGTGAACCAAAACACAATTTTTGCTACAGTAACAAAAAAAAAAATAGCATAAGAGGAAAAGCCAGTGTGGAAATAAAAATCCTGTCTCATTTTTCAATAAGTTTTGTGCTTGTTTTTCTACTAAAACAGATAATGGAAAAGGGAAATTAGGAGCTGCAGGACTAATGAAGCTGGTAGAGCTTTACCTTGTGTTTGGATTCCCTGACGCACAACACGAGTGCTAGTGACAGTGCTCCTACGCAGTATGTTTGTATTTCATCCGTGCAAATTCCCTGAAGATCTCTGAAGCATATGATAAAATATCTCCCTCACAGTTACTAATTAGGTTGTTTTCCTTTAATTAGCCACCTGCTTTCATAAAGTCTGGAGGAATTCCATAAATCTGGCATTCCTCTGTCAGATTTGCACCAACATCTAACGAAGGGTTAAAAGTTATTGAGTGAAGACAGAGGGACGGACTGACAGGGTGCATGAATAAGCTTTAGTCACCTCAGGAAATGAGGCTAGCATGGATGCATGATTTATAACCACTTCTGAAGACAGACTGTCATCCATCAGCTCAGGAGTTAATATAAAAAAAAAAAAAGATAGAAAAAAGCGAGAGGAACAGACACCCTTCCGTGCTTGAAATACTTGTGAATTTTTTGAGGTGAAGGCAGAGCAAATGCCATTCACAGAGTCATTCAGGTTGGAAAAGACCTCTCAGATCCTCAACCCACCCCACCACGTCCCTCAGTGCCACATCTCCACAGTTCTGGAGCACCTTTGGAGACGGTGACCCCATCACTCCCTGGGACAGTGTTCCTCACTACAAAAGAGCAGAGCTGCTGCTGGATGGACCACCAGTACATGGTCTGGAATAGGGAGAGGGTGATAGGTCAAGTTCTTTTTAATCCTTAAAAAGATTTCACTGAAGTTTGATAAAGTGAAAGGCATGCTAAGCTCATCTTCACCTCACACAGCTCACTTTAAGTTAAATTTCAATGCTAACCCTGACAGGCACTAGACAGCCTTTCGAATGTGACAGCAATATTGCACAGCGCAAAGTGGTGAGATAATAATAGTATCTATAGCAACCTACACTGATCAAGGAAAGCTCAAAAAAGCCCATACCTTTCATAATAGTTCAGAGGATGGCAGCATTGACACAGATTTTTTTATTTTTTTAAACCTTTCCCCCAGAAGAATTAGAACCATGATAGGCAACAAAAGACCTCTTGTGTTCACATGGAGAGGCTGGGGGGAGAAACAGCTCCTCTGCCAGCTGGCAGGTCAAGCGAGCATTGGTAACCACCCAACTTCATCTTCTTGTTAACTTGCACTTGTAATACAAATATTTCCATGTAACTGCACAGAAGATGCTTCATGTTGTGGCTTTCCTTTATGTTATGGATCATTCCTCAGCGTCTGTTGTGCTGTGTGTGGCATAACAATCATCACACCCAGGACATCACTAAGCCAGAAGGAAAGCATGTCTCTTGGGCACTGCTCTGTGTGTATGGTTGGGTAAACCACACGAGCCAGGTTTTCTACAGAGATTATTTTAAGACAAGTGCATTGCAGGGAAGGTCGATTTCTTCCTTTTATTTTTTATAAACCAATTTATAACTTGTGTGTATATTACATTTAGCTTCACAAAGAGTTGCAGTGACACACTTAGAAGCAATATATAGATAGCTGTACCCCAAGCCAGCTAGAGAATGAAGCTGGAGTTGTTTAACATGACTGCGTGCAGCAGCTCAGCCAAGCATCCGAGCAGCCCTTGCATGGCAGGGCTCAGGACACAGAGAAACTTTATCACAGAGAGAAGGACTTCTCTAAAGCACAGGAGAATTTCACAACAAAGTGAAGATTTCCTTCCATTTTCACTGCTGCCCTAAACAGCAAGCTCAGTGGGTGGGATTTGCTTATTGTCCTGTCATTATTCCCCTGTCCCAGGCCCATAGAAGCTTCCAGCCAGTCTTCACATCTATCCAGTGCCTGTGCCCATCACAACACAACTTCCCAAGCAGCAAGCCAAACATAGACAGTTATTTACCCTTTCAAGAGGCATCACTGGTCTTCACAAACTTCAATATTTGTGGGGCCACTTGCTTCATCAACATCCCACCAGGTAACACAACAGCGTGCATCCCAGATCAGCAAGCTGCAACCAGCCCAGGTCTCACAGCACGGATGCTGTTGAACACCCTGGTTTCATGCAGGCTGTTCTGTCCTACAGAAAAGGAAAGAAGCCTCAAGACGAAACACTGTCATTACAAATAGTTTTAGGTACTGTTGGCTGCAATAGCCTTTCTCAAAACACGCACATATTCTGGGCAGTGGATAACAACAGCAACACAATCTGAGCCACGCTTTGCTTTATAATACTCTGTGTACTTTGACTTTCACTAATCCAGAATCCTTTAGGGCTTTCTCCACACGTGTCATAGAAATCATAGAAATGCTCAGGTTGGAAAAGACCTTAAAGATCATCAAGTCCAATCGCGACCTAACCATACTACCCAAACTCTAACAACCCTCTGCTAAATCATGTCCCTGAGCACCAAGTCCAAATGCTTTTTAAACACACCCAGGGATGGTGACTGAACAGGCATTCCCACACTGGGTGGGTTACAGAGGGCAGAAGCCCCAGTGCAGACAGCTAACCCTGTTCAGTCCCAGGAAGCAGCCCAACTTGCAGAGTTCTTTGTCACCCTCATACTCCCTGGTTTCACAGCTGGGTTTCTTCTGCTGGCTTAATCCGTGCAGGAGCACAGCACTATACTTCTTGCTGAGACAGTTCCATTGTCAAAAAGCCCCAATTATGCCTGATTAACCTGTAGTGATAGATTCTCTCTCCTGTACTAATTTGGTGTAGAGCCGATGATTAATTCCTCATTTATAAGGCAGACCATATCTCTCGCATAAAAAGATCACTGCTAGACAGCTATACCACATACCCAGTTAATTATGATTCTTATAATTTGGGCTCCTAATGGTTTCTTAGTCAGAAAGCAGTTATAGAAAAGCTTTAGTACATAAATACTGCATAAATTATCATATTTTAAGACAAAAAATTGGTTGGCATTCCAAAGCTGACAAACTGCATGTTACAGTAGTTAGAAAGAGCACAGAGTTTATGTACAACCCATACAGAAGTGCGTATTGCTCCTATCCACTTCTTACAAACTGGCAATCACAGATGGTCTCATAAAAGACTTGGAATTGAAAATAGATCTCTGCATTAGGAATGTGCGAGTTCTACATTAACAGATTTGTAATTCACAGCATGACATTCAATGAAAGACGACACGGTAAGGGTGTTGTACATTTTAACATACTTACATAATGAGCAATTATGTTGAATACATTCTGAAATAGAATTTTCTGTAGGTTGAGAGAAATCTACCAGTAATCCCTTCCCTTTCTAGAAATTCTGATACCTTGGACGGCTTGCATGAGCTTTTTGGTACGCTGGCACTGAATATTTTTCACACGACAAAGTTAAGTCAACCTCAAAGAGCAAGAGCCATTTTGGAAATGAAATACAGCGAAATAGCATTATTCTGGAGTACCTGACAGAATCATGGCAGCACCGGTTTCTTTTTTTCTGGTCACCTTTAAAGTTGTTCCCCGAAACCCCAGGCCATCTGCACACAGCAGCCATGCAAAAGCGCAATGAAGTTCGCGATTCTGTTGATGGAAGTGAAAAAAAAAAGCTGCTGTCAACTTCTTTATCTGCTGGCACAAATCCACCACCACCAGTCCTACCACGCTATGAGGATGGAGGACTGCCTGGTGACTTCATAATTAATCCAGACAGACGTCACATGGCAGCAAAGTGACCTTGTTCTAATCAGCGAGAAAGGCAATATAGAAGTACCTGCGTTCGCAGTCCCTCTGGAAGCTATATGCACAATAAATCATTCAGTCAATAACAATTCATAACAAATGGGGCTTGTTTTAGTTTAGTTACTTCCAGGTTGAGTTTGGAAACTCAAGCACGCAGCCACAGCCTTTTCCAAGCAGCTTTACGCACTGCAGGCGTTGCAGCACACTTCTCCTATGTTGGTTTCTTTGTGTTTTTACTACTCCTGCCATTCTCCCCGTGTTTTCTGTTGTTGACTTCCCTGCACTGTTGATAGTTGCAGTCATCACCTTTGTTTTAAATATTTTAAAGGAGCAATGCTTGTCTTGGGAACTACATGCAGCTTCTGGACCAGCAGCAGTGCCACCTCCATGCTGAGGATCTGGTAGGTCACACAGTGACCCATCATTTGTCCATCCCTTGGGTCAGAAAAACTGCTTTGTAAACACAATTTAGCCCGTGAGTCATGATTTGGCCTTCTGTGCTCTAGAAAAAAAAAATATATATATATATAGATAGGTAGATATGAATCATCAAGTCAGCCTGCCTGTCCTGTGGGTCTCCAAACCCAGGAGGAACATATTTTGGATGTCCTTTCTTCCAGGGTGGGAAAGAGAAAAAGCTACAGCAGTACTGTTACCCTTCTGACCTTTTCTTCTCTATCAAATTCTTCAGTATCAGAAGGTGAAGAGGAACACAGCCTTGACTTTCTGCAGGCTACAGTGAGAAATTCACCTCACTCCCTGTGCCCCCATCCACTCAAAAAGTACAGTGAAACAACAGAGGTGCTGCACAACGAGGCCTTCATCGCCCCTCCACCATAAGTGATGTGGTCACACACAGGAATGTTTTCCAACAACAGCCACCAGCAATGTCACAGAGAATTCTTTAGCAGAAGTCTTTGTAGCTAAAATTGCATTAGTAAACCTAAAATACATTTTCCTAAGTTTAACCACCTAATTTCATATAGGCAAATTGAATGACTCATTTCACAAGTGCTTCGCATTTGTTTCTCAGCAAAATTAATCTTGAGGAAGGAAAGCTGCTTCTGTAGCAGAATTATTGGACTTAATATTGTGCCTTTTTCACTGTCTTACCTCCTTTGATGGTTCATGTTTTTTCATCCCATAGAAAACAATTTGTGTATGACAATGGAAAGTTGGTATCAAGTTAAGCCTGCACTTGATGGACTACAAAGCCCTCAGCAAAACTTCAAGTGTTTAAAGCCTTCCCCCACGTGCTGTGTTACAGCACAGTGATTCCCCCATTAGAATCCCCTGGTCAGAGAATACTGTGATTCTTGCCATGCCATGGTACTGTCCGAGGTCTCTGCTACTTCATAATGACAATATTGTAAAGCTTCATTATGCAATGGCACAGCTTTACCTGAATTGGAACATATGAGTTTATTAAAGGGCCTTCAGACTGTTTTATTTGTCTCTCTGTTTTGAGAATAATTATGAGTTGACTGCACATCATTAGACGAAGATAGTAAAGGATCTTTCAAAAATCAAGGTAATTTTCAGGAAGAAAAGGAAATTTGTGTTAAGAACAGAGACAGGACAGCTTTGATTTAAACTCATTCATCCACAGTCAAAGGCAGCTCCCTTTTGTTCTACACGCTCTCATTTCACCCTTCAGAATATAAAAACACTTTTTGAAGCGCACGACGTGATAATTTGGGCACTAAGTACAGAATGTTTACTTATGCACTTGGGAAAAAGTTGCACTAAAACCAGAAGTCACCAGAACCTGCTTGAACACTCTCCTCGAGTGAACTGAACCCAAAACGCTGCTGGTTGATTTTTGTTAAGTTGGAGCTTTTCTTCAAAGAAATTAAAAATGTGTTTCAGGAAAGAGGGCACCTCGTGCCTCCCCACCGACCCTTAATAGTTCTCAATTGAGGCATATCAAACCGAATTATTCCTTTGCTCCTTTGGGTCTCCCACAATCCTTCCTCTGTAAAGCCTGAACACTACAAACACACTCCTTATGGCCTCTTAAGTCTTTGCAAAGCTGAATTCCTACAAGTCCTACAAAGCTGGCTTAGGCAAAAGCCTAGGAAGAAGTACTGGAAAATTATGGCTTTAAAGGCAGAATTTTATAACAATAATAGTAAGATACACACCAGTTTGGCTGTGTCAGGAGTGCACTGGTGTCAGCAGTGACCAACTGGCAAGATGAATCATAGGATCATAGAATCAGTCAGATTGGAAAAGACCTTAAAGATCAAGTCCAACCACAACCTAAAGAATCATTTGTTGGGGTTTCATGGGAAGTTTATGAAAACAATACTTCTTTTATGCAAAGACCTTTAGATTTGGAGGAATCTCGAATTAAAAACAAAAAGCTAAACAGCATTTTCTTGAAAATCTCCAAGATGATGCTTTCCAATGTGCTGATTTGAAAGGTTATTAGGATTTTCTAAAATAACTGCACAACTGAAAGAAGCCATCAAGCAAACATAGACCCCCCACTCCATCAAATTCAAACAGATACAATCCATTTGCTGGGGTCCTGGCAAGGAACGTCAACACCATTGTCTGACATTTCCAATACAGAACGAGGCAACATCACTAAGGAACTCAGTCAAGCTTTTGGGGAAAAAGAAGAATGGATGTTCCTCTTGTGAAAACCAGAAGAGAAGACTCACCCTTCAGTTTCAAGTTAAGCAGAAGCTGGGAAACAGCTTTTAGCAGAAACAGGCAGAATATTGTGTTTAATTAAACTAACCTGAAAGCCGAGGGGTATTATTTAATAAGAAAAGGTTTTATCTTCTGAAGAAATCACAACCGTGCTTTTTTAGCTGACAGCAATTTTGAGTAATGATCACACTAAAAGGGCTGAGGATTTATAGCTCCATAAGAGGAGCTAAGTACGAGGGTACGGGGCAGGGAGAGAAATCATCTAGTCAGAAAGTGCATCACAGCTACAGCTTTGGGATGACAATTTTGAGTAACTTGCACAATCCAGGTGCAGAAGTGTTCCCAGAAATGTTACCAGGCAACAGTGCTGCCTGCAGACAGCAGCCCAACCATTGCTCTGCTGTCCACATTCCTCCTTTGAGCTCCTTGGATCACGGGGGCAGCACCACGAAGAGCAGACGCCCTCTTCCTCCCCCAGAGAGGAGAGAATTCCAAAGCAGACTTCGGGCTTTGCCAAGGAGACTCCAAGGAAACTCTTTTTTTGACCACAAAGAGAAGTACAGTGAAGCCCTGAACAATTAAATGCACAATCTAGATGAGGAACTGGTTTTCTTTGTCCTTTACTTCTCCCACCAGCATCTCTTAAAAGACAGTTTAGGTGTTTAAATCAAGACAAAATTCTATAGAATCCCAGAAGCTGGGAAGCAGCACCTTGGTGCAAAGCTTCACTATCAAAATAACAGGCTTATAGAATTTATTTTCATTTCTTTCTCTGTTACTAAAGATTTCCAGCTCCATCTTCAAATTATTATTATTTTTTTTTTGGTCAGTAATTACAAGGTATGAGTAGGATAATAATAAAAGTCTAACAGAAGCTTTCCTTTCCTCTTCACCAAAAACTTGCGTGTATTGGTTCAGGTTATTGCCAGGTTCCAACACCGTAGACATAAGGTGGCTGCTAACAGGATCTCAGGAACGAGGATGGGCTCCCAGCCCATGGTAGTGCTACTGCATCTCTTCCAACATCCTTCAGATCCTTTCTATCTTCATATCTTACCCTCATTTGCATATCCTCATCTCCTATCTTTTATAACAGACGTTCTTAAATGTGGGTTTTTTAATCAATTGCGTACCACACATTTTACAATAAATAAAGCTTTGATACACATTTGTTAAACATATACAGATCATTTATGCACAAAGGAAATTAATCCGAATGAATCTGTGTAACAAAAGCACTGGTCTAAGAATTAGTTTCATATTACTTTAATATAAAGTTTAAATTTAACTAATGTGATAACTAATGAGCAATATCTTTTCCAGCAGTGCACTCATTGTAGTTAGTTTAATATTTGGTAAAATACAATCAATGAAAGAGAATTCTTAACTAATGACATAATGAATTGTTGGATTTAACGATGGCATTTCTTGCCAGTCCCCCAGATTTACTTACACAGCAGAGAGGAGTTAAACAATAGATAATAAACTCAGAAGAGGAAAATCAATTTTAAGGGGAATTTTTGAGATTTTTAAGGAGCCACCAATGATGTCTCTTCTAACTTCCCAAACCTACAACCTAGGTGCTGCCTACTCTCTTCTTTGAAATATCTGCCACTCAAAGACTTCCCATGTTCTTTTTGCAATGGTGGAACCATTGTGACACATCATTCAAGATGGAGGCACGTGAACATCACGGAGGCATTTGCTGCTTTGTTTTCTATTCCTTTCCTTGCACATTCTAACATTCAGATTGCTTGTTTTAGGACCTACCAGCATTTCCAGCATTCGCTATAACTCCAAGTTTACATTTCACAGCATAATTTGTTAACCCTTCTGCACTACTAAACAAAACATTCGTGGACACACATATACATGCAGGTACCAAGTGTTTTGAAGTCAAATGCAATACGTGGTCTAATTTGACTTCAGCTTACCATGCCATGGAAATTAAGATCATTAAAATACATACTTGTTTACTGTAGCAAAAGAGCTATCATCTTTGTAATTTCAAAGCAAGTGCTGCAATTACAACGTGCTAATGAGCTGTAGTTGTTATAACAACCTGGCAAGGTTAAAGCTTGACAAAAGCTGTACACGCTGGAGTTTATGGTCTACAGCAATGGGGAACACACTGAGAAGACAATGAACTGTCGTCACCTTCCAGTTAAAGTGTTTTAAGATCAAAATGTTTCCCTCATGTCCCCTCTCACCCCCCAAAAAATAACACTTTTGTTTTCTTGTCCCTATAACCTCAGTATTCAGCCCTGAAGCCATATTACATCTCTTTGCCAAAGAGCTAAGCAAAGCTTAGAGTAGAAATTAATTCTCTGCCATCTTAAAGCACACGAAGCTCCAGAAAAATAATGTAAAATAAAAATCAAGTATCTCCTACGTACCAGAGAATAGGGCTTGTTAAGTAAACCAATTAGAAAAGAGGCTGCCTGAGCCACAACTTTCTTAAATGAATTGTAAAAGGTTAACCTCATTACAGTGACTCTGCTCCAGACCACAAAATCACATTCCTTAACAGAACTGCAGAGCACAATGGTTTCACTCTGACTTGTTCAATAGAACATGCAGTTTGATAGCCTCTCCTGGAGCACAGCCTTCCTGCAGAGTAGAATAGGTGTTTTAACTTAATTACCACTATTATACTTTGTCTAGCATAAGTCAGCACCGCAAATACAAGATCAAGCTCTCTCCTACCCCCTGAATCTTTCAAACAATTTGGTTAATTCACTGTTACCAGCCAAATAACAAATACAGCAGCCCACCAAGTATCACAAATACATTTAGTTAATGAAAACCATTTTACAAAGGACATAAAAATATTTGATGCTTTTAATTCCTTTTTATCTATATACCAAGCTACTGAGCACACCCTAGATCCCTATCAGACTCCAGAACTACCCATAAACAAAGAAGTAACGGCACCCAACTCATCCAACCTGCCTACCCAACACACCCAACCATGCACAGTCTTTTTCCCCAAGTCCTCAAGAAACTCAGCAGCTCCTCAGCAAACTGAATCTGCAATAGCAGAACCTGCTTTCCACACAGCCTATTTTCACTGCACTCAAGCACCAACCTGAATCACTTGCCTCCAGCTTCACAGATTCTGACCCACTTTTCGCCACAAACTTTTCAGCCATATGAAGACTACAGATAGAACGGGTTTCAAGAACCTCCCTAGACCCAACATCACTCTCCCTCTTCTCCAGTTGCAGCTTTTTTAGTGTATTTTACCTGATAATCATTAGTGTGACCCCCTCCCCCCACCACTCTCATTAGTCTGACTCAGGTCTGACCCTTAACACATTCCAGGGTGGAAAGCTGTTGCTGAAAGCAGTTTTTCTCAGCTAGAAATAGCATTTTCTTCCTTGATGTGCTTTCCCAACAATGCTTCAGAACTATTTAAATTCTCAGTGCAAACGTGAGGGGTGGGTGTGGGAAGCTGCTCTCATTCATTCTGCGCTAATTTGAGAGGAGAAACTTGTCAGTCCCTATTGTCTGCTGTCAACTGCTCTGGTTGAAAACATGGGGGAAAAAAATGGAACTAGACACACATGTTTGAATGAAGCCTTGCCTTTCTGAAGTTTAAGTTCACACCTCCTTGACACCAGTTCTCACACATGCCTGTAGCATCTCTCCTCTGCTATTAAATACTGTGAATAGGGGTGTTGAATGTTGAGCTTACCGCTTTTCCTTTTTTCCTACTTCTATCAAAATTACATATTTTGATCACACAGTGCTCGGAATTAGACTGATAAAATTAACTAAAAGATTTAAATTTCAGGAACTGACAGTCCTGGTTAAATTATAACAATCTGGCACCTCATGTTAACTGGAAGACATTTAGGAACGCAATTACCAAGGCAGCAAGCTCTCAGCTTTGCAGCATGTGATTTCTCTCCCTCGGCTGGATCCTATCTGCAAGGACTGATCACACCCCACGTATATCACACTGTCCCTCCTTCTTCTAGAATGTGATGAACTACAGGAACATCCCATTTTCCAGATACGTTAATGTTTACTCACCTTCTCTGGAGACATTCAAGACCCTCCTGGATGTCTACCTGTGCAACCTGGGCTGGGAGCTGCTTTGGCAGGGGGTTGGGCTCGATGATCTCTGGAGGTCCCTTCCAACCCCTACAGTTCTGTGATTTACAATAAAGCACAGATTTTTTGCAGTAATTCACAGTAGAAAGCACTGACTGTTAAACACGGTTTGGTTGGGTCTTTTTTTGTGTGTGTGTTTTTGGGTTTCTTTTTTAATTATTCGCAAGAGTAATGCAAGCACTTTTTGGAGGCAGGGAGTTCTTCTTTTCCAAGACAAATACTGTATAAAGCTATAAAACCATATAATATTGGCATTAGGAAGACACCAGTGGTCTGTATTAGGCAGCACTAGAAATTTTCCAGCTGCTATTCAGAGATGCAGGAATTTCAATGAGAAGCTGTGATTACTATGCAGTAAACCTATAATCAGGAGAACAAAACGAGAAAAGTTGGCAGTCCTGCCTCATCGGGTACTCGTCGTCCCATGCTGCTTACTCAGAACTCAAAACAAAGTTCCCAAACTTTTCCCAGAGTAAAAAGTTCAGCATTACTATAACAAAAATAAAAGGCTAAATCACATAAATATTATGAGATTAACTTCCTTTTTTGTTTATGAGAGGAAGAAACATCTTCAGATGATGGTTATGAATGTGACATTGATGCAGTGGTGGCCTCTTAAATTAGAAAATTACTGCAATTGATTGAGAACACTTGGGCAGCACCTGCTCAGAAAGTTCTGATATGAAATATCTTCCCATTGCAAAGGTCAAGCTTTTGAGAGGATGATTTATTCTAAACAGAAACTTAGTGAATTTTTCCACTCCATTGATCAAATGTATTAGAACAAAAAATCCAATTACTGTTTCTGATTGATTTATCGGCATGTTTTGGAGACCTCAGTCCAGAAACTATATATATATAATTTTTAAATCTTCCAGCCCAGGAGGAATCGCAGCAAGGAAATGCAACAAATGTCACAGAGAAAGTATTAGATTGACTATGAGAATATCAATGTGCTTTGGTCAGCAGAGCATCCTCCCGTGCTATTGTCGGTATTTTGCAGCACTGCAGAGCTCACAGAGATGACCTCATGTCACTGTATGCTGTTTTAAGCAGTCAGCCCCCTGGGACCCTCAGGGCTGCATCTCAGAGGGCCCATCCTTCCATCTCCTCCAGCTCAGACACTTCCCTTTTCTCACATCTCTCAGTTAACTGCCTAATAACAAATTAAAAAACGAAAAAGCAGGGAGGGAAATGCAAAGGAGTGAATCAATTTATGTTTTACAGTGCATTTTACTGAAGGGATAACTACTCTCCTAAGCCCAGGCCTACGCAAGGTGCTTTGCCAATGTCAAATGGAAGTTCTCCAAACTGGTGAAGTCTGTACAGAACCACAAAGTTCTGAGATTCGTATGTCCCTACACTGCACCTTTTTTTCCTATTAAAAGAAGTAAAAATCACAGTTCCTAAACATTTCTCCATATCTGACCATTTAAGAAAGAAGTTTCAAAATGTGTTTGGAAAACAGAAAAACAAGCAACAGTCAGTGTTCTTTCTTAATCACTGTGACTTTCCAGCACCTGACTGATTTAATGACTATTTTTATTAATGAATGCCTATTCCGTGAAATTTGTATTGACTGCAATCATAAATATATATTTTTAATTGTTTGGAACACTTCATTCAAACATTTTCTGCTCAAAAGCAATATGAAATTTACATCACACTGGATGGCTGCAGACCTAGGAGTACAGTTTCATGATATATGCCCAACAAATGGTGAAATTTGGTAAACTCGCTATCCCATAGTAGTCCATAATTTCACACCTGTAGATTTACCAGGAATTGCATTAAAGCTCTGGGGCAAATAAAGTGAATTACCAACTCTGAACTTCAGAGGATTTCGTTTTATGGTAGTTAGAGTGCAAATTTGCTTGGAAGGTGATATATTTCTTGTTGATTTACCCATGCCAGTTTAATGTCATTGATATCTTCAGCTGCCAGAAATGGTAAATAAATGTGATAAACAACATGTGCAGTTTAGTCAAATACACTCTCATTGCAGTGAAACAAGAGAAATATTATAAAATACGTCTGTGATCAAGCACAGAATATAAACCAGTTGCTGCATCACTAAATTTGACGGTACACTTATTCCACATATTGACACAGCTTTCTTTGCAATGTATCACTTTACAGGGAATTTCTGTCATAACAGGTACTTCCTCCTTGCTAAAATTACATTTTTTGTTTTCTTATGGCTTTGATATCTTACTTTGTATTTGAAGGCTTCCATTTGCTTCGGATTAGAGCACCCAATAAAACTGTGCAAAAATGGAGCCAAAGACAGACGCCATTGTTGTCAAGTGCAGATAACCCACATTTGACAGCTGCTAATCAAAACAGCTCAAGCACAAAAAAAGATAGTGACTGCCATTCCTATTATCTTACAGAAATAAACAGATTCACCATTCTGCTGTGGCCTTTGCCCATTAATTCCCTAGGACAGTTCAACACGATAAGTGAATTAATTATTTGTACATTACTTTTCTACTTTAGGAAATTCTAAGTGAATTAGTCCAATAATGAAAGAGTTCAGCTCCTCTGGTTTGAAAGCAAAAGTCATACCTTACATTCCTGTGGAAAAACCCAATGAAATAAATAACAAAAATTAATAATCTGCTTATGAAAAGGCAACAGGCACAATATTTTGACCCTTATTCACCCTCTTAAGTCTAACAGTTTCCACAGACTTACACAAAATAGTAGAGATCATAATTTTGATATATGAAAGCAAATAAAGGATAAGTGTTTCCTAAAAGGGCTTGCATAACCGGGATCGAATGGAGCTGAGCTCTAAATTAAAATGCCACAGACAGCTGGTGAGAGAATAGCTCCTGACAAAAATAAAGTAAAATAGGAGAGAGGTGGTGCAGGCTGCCTGGCAGCTCCGGCACAGGGGAATTAAGAACAGCCAAGAAAGGTTGGGGCTGTCTCCAGCCCCATGTTCCTGCCCAGAGCTGAGCACAATGCTCAAAGGCAATAAAGCCCTTTGCCATCATCCATCTTATGGTTGCACTTCTGCTAGGTGTCAGTTTGGGATCGCTGCTCCCAAAAGCAGTGGTGGGAAACAAATTCCAGGGGGCAGCCAGACCCTCTGTGTGGGGACACAGGACTGAACTATGGCTTCTTTACTGGCTAAGAAAGAGAAGAAAGAAAAACTGAAAACCCTAACTGACCCAGAAGTCCCTTCAAACTTTACTGCGATGTTCACAGACTGAAAATCAACAGAAGAAAAGCAGAATTTGGCTGAAGGAGGCTGTCAGAGGGCATTTAAGTAAAGCAAAAAAAATCCAGCAATGCAGAGTGACCCAGAGATGCATGTGAAGAATCTTGAACTGAAGGGGAAATCTTTGTAATGAATTCTCAAGACTCAAAGAATTTTTCCTTGCAGGAAACCAGAGAAAAAATGAACACACTTAAGTTGTGGAGAAACTGTCAGGAACTGCAAGCTGCACTCTAAGGAGCATGGAACAGAAGAGCCAAGGAACATCTCTGTACCATTGATAGGACCAATGGGCACTTCCCATTCATTCCACAGCACCTCCGAGCCCCACGTGTAGGCAGAAACAGATGTGTTTTGCCATGCTGGATATTAGGAAAAAAATCAGGTCAGATACGAGGAAAAACTTCTCAGAAAGAGTGCTGAGGCAGTGGCACAGCTGCCCAGGGAGTGGTGGGGTCACCATCCCTGGAGGTGCTCCAGAGCTGTGGGGATGTGGCACTGAGGGACATGGTTGTGGGCATGGTGGAGTGGGTTGGGCTTGGGGACCTTAGCGGTCTTTTCCAACCTGAATGGTTCTGTGATTCTATGTACCATGCCACATTCTGGCTCTACAGGACACGCTACGGGCGGGTGACGTTGAGCTGCAAAAAATATCTGCTTTGTCTTAAAGAAAAAATGCACCTCTACAGAATTAATGAGGAGCAAACCAACTTGGGGCTGTTCTGAACGACTTCTTTGAAGCATTGTAGCTCCAAGACATTATTTTAATTGAGGAAAAAAAAAACTCTAGTTCTGAATAAAAAGTGAGGCGGAGAGTAAATCCAGTGATTTCTGAGTGTGAAAAGAGGCAAAACAAAATCAGAACATCGTTATTCTTGAAGAAGTACTTTAAGGCACTTCTGGTCATCATTTTTCTCCTTTCAAAAGCCCACCATTTTTGAACTGTGTGGCCTATGACAATACAATTAAATAATGATGTATTTGGTCCAAACAAGATGAAAAATGCATGATCCAAAGTTTCTCTGAAGCAGAAATCAATTTTCTGTAAAACAAGCACACAACCTCACCTTCTTTTATCAGACAGGGTCTCACTTTTAAGGTGTGTAAAAAATATTAGCACCACTATATTGATGTACGTGAAATCAATCTCAATGATGAGGTTCCATGCTAAACCAGGCTCCTCTACCCTGTAAGTGTAGCACAGCACCGCCCAAACCATCAGCAAAATAGAAACCAGAGGGTACCCATTACCAAACACATCACAGTGGCCACAACCTTGACTTCTGCTTAGTTGTCTCATATGCAGTTGCATCTTCTCAGGGCCAACAATTTGTTCCCGTCAGAACCCTCCATCGCATAAAAATGGCCATGGTGGATCATTAGTTGGGATTTGTTAGGTTTATTAATGAACTGAACCACTATGCACACGCAGGATTCAGACCTCCTCAAAAGTTACTGGCAGCATACAGCAGCATGTAATTCTGTATTTCTTTATTTGTGCAAGACATTCTTTCACCAACTGATGTCCATGAACTAGAGCTACTGCATCAGTGTACAGACTGAGTTGCAAGCCTTCTCTCACGTGTACCTGGGAGAGAGAGCACACAATGTTATCCTCTGAAGGACAGCCACTCAAGCCAAGGGCAAGCATTTTTGTTCTGATGCTCCATATGAAGTTCCATAACCCACAGGAGGACCAGGAATCCTAGCATCTCTCTGCATCCAGGACTATCACTAAGCTAACAAGAGAGCACAGCTATTTTAGAAACTAGCCAGCCTATACTCAGCTGCTTATATATAATTTTTAAAAGCTGACTTTATCACCCACTTTAGAAGTGCTGGCCGCTCATCAGATTGGTAAGTATGCTCGAGCAGAAGCAGAGACAGATTGTGTGAAACATGTTGTGATTTTCAAGGCTTGATAAATATAAGCTAAGAAATACAAAAATGTACTTATGAAAAAAAAAAACACCAACAAACCACATAGCCCAAAAAGTAATTAAGGAAACTATGTGTGACAAAACAAGTTAGCTATAAATGCAAATGATGCTGCACTATTCAGGACACTGTATGAGATAAATAGAATTTAGCCAGTCTATGTAGGATACTAAGAAAAACTCACATTCTGTTATTGACAGATGAAGAGGATTTAATTAGCAGCAGGAGAAGAGTGGAGGAAAAGCTATGCCCAGTTAAAGGAGACAAAATTAATTTTAGCAATAAGAACATTTAAAACTTTGTCAAGTGCAAGGTCTCCTGCACTGAGGCCCTGTTCATCTTCTCACTGATATGAGGAGGAAGCAAAATCCTCTGGGGATTTTGGCCATTCCTGGACCACCCCACCAATGTGTTTCACATTCTCCTTTCAAAAAGCTGATCCTGACTGCGGGTAGTGACAGAGCACAGACAGAGGGAGACTTTGTTTTTACTTTGTGTGACAACTCCTGAACTAATTATCACAAGGCCTAAAAATCTGTATGTTTAAATGTAAGGGTCAAAATCCAACAGGAAGCATTAACAAGTCTTTCTATTGATTTCTGCGGACATCACATAGGACCCCAGAGATCTCAGCACAGATGAGGACTGTAAAATATATTCACAGTACTGTCAAAACCCAAAGACAAACAACCTAACACAAAGTTACTAAATTGGAGATCCAAAGACATCCGTCAAAATTTTATCGAGAGGCACAAACGTTTCAAGTGCCATCAGGGCAAGGAGAGCTGTTAGCACGGTAAAAGGGGTGCATTTTCTCTTGCTTTTCAAGCCCGGTTAAATGCTGTCATCCTCCACAGAAAAGTTACAAAAGATGGACAAATCCAATGGAAGATGAGCCAGATCACGCAGGTGCAGACATCCCCAACCCATGCATAGCTCATGCTGGCAACTACGTAAAAAAGAGTGTTTTGTAGCTAAGAATGTGCTCTAACAAACACTCCTACTATGTTTTATTATTATTATCATTATTATCTATTGTCATTTCTGTGGGAATAAACAGGAAGCATTACTTTCAGAGCAACCAGTATATAAAAACTGCAAGTACATAAAACTGCAAGGTAGCCTGGCAAACAAAACCAACAGATTTGGAATATCCTGCAATAATTCACATAGCCTGCATTATCCTAAATAATGGGATGCTTGTTATAACACTGCTTTCCATCAATCAAAAAAAATTAAGGCAGAAAATATTAGGATATTCAAGATAAGCCAGCCCCTGTATGCAGGTTGATTTTTAAGGACAGAAGACAAGATCACAATAATGAAAAAGGCAGCTTAACATTCGGAGCTTGATTAAAACTCAGAAAGATGAACACGGATTTGCTGCCAGCTTTTAAAGGACTTTTTATCACCAAGAAAAAGTTCACATCGACTTGAGAGAAAATGAAATTGGTGAAGAAACACAGCACAGGATTCCAAGGATGCAAGAGATCATCAGGCAAGGCTTCCGATCCAAGGAGACCACAATTGCTTCTTTTGAGGGCATCGGACACCTTACCAGTCAAAATCTTTTTGAAAGATGAGAAGTCCAGATTTGGCTGAACTCCTGCCCGTAACACAGACTATCTAAGCCCTTAGGTCACACTCAACGCACATCAATTGCAAAATTGTTGTCCCTAGAGAAAAAGGCACAAGGACACAACTCAGGCAGCAAAGACTCACAGGGGTGGAAATGTGGGCTCATATGCATTGCTGGGATTCAGATTGCAAACTGAGAGTCTGAAGGCATCTCAGGAAGACCTCAAGAACCCACTTTTAGCTACAGTTAGAGTTGAGTCCACAGCAACAAATCCCTCTTTTCCCTGCACAGAGAGAATGAGCAGGTTTTCAGAAACTATTTTGGGTTCTCATGGAGATTAATGGAATATTTTTCTTTTCAACCAAAATGCCCAAAGTGTGAACAGGTGGCAATGCTCCCTCTGCTGAAACTGGATGATGTTACTAGGAGGTTTTGCAGACTTGGTTGTCGCAGCTCTCCCACATTTAAACTACTTCACGTATAGCAGATAACAGAAGCTCTTGCTTTTCTGTGAAAAATCACACCAGAGAACATGACTGTGTGTCTCAGTAGTTACCTCCTGTTTCCAGGACTGCATAAACTAGTAAAGTTTCAGGGCGGGCATAAACACAGTCTGAAAATGTTTTTACCATTTCTATGTAGAGCATCAGATTCCCCCCATCGGTTACAACACCAAACCTTCTGATTGATTGGGGAAAATGAATTTTGCACCTGGTTTCCATGCCTGGTTCGGTATTCAGATTTCTCTATAGGATCAGTCACAGATCTCAAAAAGTTCACCCTGGTCCAGGCCAGCAAAACAAGGTTTTGGTCTCAGGTGTAAACTGAGGCCGACTCCACTCAGTATGGCATAAAATCAGATTAAACAAAGGCAGTGCAGGTATAAAAGAAAAGAAATACACTTACTGCTGGAAAAAAAAAAAAAAAAAAGACTGATAAAAGAAAAAAGGAAATAATTCTCTCCTAAAAAAAATAAAAAATAAAAAGCAGAAGCTCTTGGTGCATCACCGAGACAGCTGTACCATTTTATAAAAACAGATTTTCACAATGAAGCACAAAAGCCCAACAACAGTTCTCCATTTTAGACAGGAATAACAATTCTTTTGTTCTGGTTGCTCTTCAGCTGATTCCTTTCAAGTAAGGAACAATCATTTTCAGTTTTTGGAGGGGGCTAGAAAAGATTACCTGCATCTCATCGCATAATCAAAGCTGTTCTTATCTGTAGTATGATCTATATTTGATTTTTTTTTACCTGTGTGAAAGGACATTATACACACTTAGCTTATATGCTGTGTATAACTAAAAAAAAAAAAAAGAAAAAGAAAAAGAAAGCAAAACCACATTCTGTTTCCTTGAAAGTAAACGTAACTTTTTGCTTTTATTTCAGAGATTATAGGATTGGGTCCAAATTGCAGCCAGGAAGAACCAGGAACCAACAGCACACTCAGTAACTCAAGAAGTTGCAAGAAGACAACACATGGACTTCTAAAGCCACTGAACACTCTGACAAGCTTCAGAATGCTCTAGGAAGGAACAGCTCCAGAAGTGAATGTGAAGAAAAAGAAACACAACCAAAGAAAACTCCACCCCCAGCCAGCCAAATCGCAGTTTACCACACTAGGAGGGTCCTATTAGAGAAGCAATGAGCAAACATTTCTGTCCTGCACGTTACTGAATGGGAGCATGATGTGGAAGAAGGCACTGTGATGTTTCTTGTGTCTACTTGCAGTAAGTCTTGCGGCTGTAGTAAATCCTCATCTTCATTTTAGAGTTCAGTAAACGTACTGTGTACCAACACTCTCCCATGATCATCCCTAAGGATTGTCTTTGGTTGTAGATAAACTAGGGGAAAACAAGGCTGCAGCATTGCACACCGTGTTTAACAGCCAACAAGTTTTTTCCTCTTTATCTACATCAGTTCCTGCCAATGAAATGGGATTACTCTTTCAAAGCCAGGCATTCAAAGCAGGCATTTCTTTCTCTCCTCTTCAAATTTTGCAGATGTCTTTAGCTGAAGATAAAGTGGCAATAAACTTACAGATTCAAAGAACTGTAGGGGTTGGAAGGGACCTCTAGAGATCATCAAGTCCAAATCCCCTGCCAAAGCAGCTCCCCAGCCCAGGTTGCACAGGTAGGCACCTAGGTGGGTCTTGAAAATCTTCAGAAAAGGAGACTACACCACATCTCTAGGCAGCTCCAGTGCTCCATTACCCTCACCGTGAAGAAGTGCTGTTCATCAGATGGATATTTTTCAGTTCACTGCTGTATCTACAGCTCAAAGGATCAAATTTAAGCAGTCCTGGCAACATTCCTGCTATCCTACCAGTTTTTATACTACCACCAGCACCACAGTAATTCCTATCATGAGGAAAGCTGTGGTGAGCAGGCAACTATCATTGAGCTCCATGAAATAATGTGCCAATTTATACCTGGGCCTTCTATACCTCACTCATCTCTTCCTCAGGCTTGTAACCACCTCTGCCTGGCCTACTTTCTGTGGTCAGGTCAACTGTTTCCATTGACAGTTAATAAGTTTTGCCTTCCTTTCAACTAGGAAACCAATACATAAGAGGAATGAGGTGGACAAAAAGCAACTAGATTTCACTTTTTATCGTGTCTGTCAGGCATATAGAAAACCACCTGGAATGTAATGAAGTCAAATGTACCGCTGGCCATCCCTAGTGTCAAGGGAAGGAATCATCTTGATTTGATCACATAAATATTGAGCAAACAAAATGCCTCTGACTTCCTGCAGAGTGCTCATTGCATAGACCAATAGTCTGATTGCTTCAACCACTGGGCTTTCCCCATAGTGTAATTTGTGTAATGACACAAGCACTCTGGCACGTGAATTAAGCATGCTAAAAAGCTTCTCACAGGTATGAGCTCACCAAGGCACTCACTGCATTTTCAGCATTGCAGTGCAACGCAGACTGGAAAGGAGGAGCACTGTGTGCCAAATAGGAGTAGGCAATCTCTCATTCTAGACATATTTAAGAAGCAGAAATACACACTCAAAATAAGCTGACATCAAAACTTTCAAACTTTCTAACGCGTATTTCTTGCTTTGTTCCACGTTCCCACTTTGCAGAGATCCTTTTGTGCTCTTCATTGGCGTGATCCAAGCAATCGGGTGCAAGCTGCACCTGTGAGTACACATCAGCTTATACACGATGTCTTAACAACATGTTAAGAAACAGTTTATTTTTAGAAGATGTACTTGAAGCTCAAACCTGTAGCGCTCCTTGTGAGCCATTATCTCAGCAATTTAGACACTCTTGAAAGAAGCTCTAATACTCTGTAAGAGTGTTCCCAAGACAGATTTCCTGTAATAGCATTTTGCACAACAGCATCACTCATTTGAGAGAGCAGAGCAGACATTTCCAAGCTTCACATGCAGGAGAATCCTGTGTGCCCCCTATCAGGCTCTCTATTCTTTCCTAAAGACTCGGTCTAGTCACAACAGTAACACTCAGTGACCCAATAATGGATTGCTGCTCACTTGCCCTGAGTTAATACAGGAGGAAGAATGCAGAAATAAAAAGGGTGAGAACTAAGACATCACTCTTAACTTTATTTTCTTTAATTGGAAATTTTAAGTGAGCCAATAACTAATAAGAAATATTAAATCATCCAAATGAAAGTTTTCACCAAGCAACCTTATGCTTTACTTATCTTCAACTGCATCTCCAGGCCCAAATTAACCAGACTAAAGAAAAGTCAATCGTGAAGATAGTAAAGGCTTTAATAACAGATTCCCAGTACAACAAATACTATCGACAGAGAACATCAGTAATCCCAGGAGGTAACAAGTCCTTACTGATATGCAAACGTTTCTCAGAAAAAGCAAGTTTTAAGTCAGTATTCAATTGGCTCGAGACAAGCAGCAGACCTTTCAGGTTGACTTCCTGAGTGCTATCAGCAAATCGCAGTATCTTTCCTTTCCCATTTCCAAGTGGAGATTTTAGATAATCACTTCTCTGAATCCCATCTTTCACTTAGGTTTCTGCCCAGCAGCTGCATCTGCTCAGTGTCAGACTCACTACTGAAACTAAAAGCTGCCACAAAGACCTTGCCACAATAGTTATTACTCTCTGCCCTTAGTCAGAAGCATGACAACAAAGTCATGGTTCAGGATGAGAACACACTTCACTGAGGCAGTCAAGTAGATATATTTGGTATTTCACTTCAAGTGTATATGTGCTTAGAAAAATTGAAGCCTTGGGCACTTTTGTATCCCAAAAGTTGAATATAATGCAAGAGGGGGCACGGAGTGTCAGGGCACTGAGAAGCTTCTTATGAAAGGTAAGCACCGCTCATTGAGGTCACAACAAATTGCTTCAATCAAAAAAGGAACTGGGCACTAAAGATTTTTCCGTTATTTTTGCTAAGGTTTATAGTCAGGCATGTGTTTAGACTTTTTGGAGTGTTTTTGGTGGATATCTACAAATCCCAGAATATTCAGCTTGTCCAGTGGCACTGGCTGCTCTGCCCAGCTTTGCCATGCTCTTCAATTGATTCAATTTTCTGTCCTGCCAGAAAATTGTTTTCTTAGAGAAATGAAAATAAGCAAACTAAATACAGATATTGCATCCTTCCTAACCTCCAAATTAGTCAAAATTATTTAGCCAATTTCTTATTTCTCATCACCATCAGTATTTTATCACTGCCATAACCCAAGACCTGGATCTCAGTTTCTCAATTCAAATGAAGAGCTCATACCAGGTCAATGACTTGACCCAATGCGCTAAGAGACCTTTTTAAGAGACACCTTAAAGCATCCATCAACGTGACTGAAAGTAGCACGTGTTTACAGGCCATGAAGCTATTATTCTAGAGCTAATCCTCTTCCAGGGGGACTTTAAATTGAAAAATATCACAGGAACTGATTAATAAGTCAATTATAAGTCATTCAAAATGCAATGGGATTATTTCCATAAGCGAATTGGTTTGACTTCCCTTTCTAGATGCAGAAGGACTATCTGGTTGTAAACATAGATGAGCCTAATTTTAGAACATATGGACTCTGCCATGTGGTTGTTTACTTAGAAGGGGTGCTTTAATTTGTCTTGGCACTTTCTAGTGTTTAGGGTGCCTTTCAGGATAAGGAAGAGATGTATGGACACATTGTGAGCTAAGACAGAATATAATTAGACAGAAAAAGCTTTACAAGATCCTTCTGTATTATATCCACAACACTGAACACATTATCAAACTCTGTACCCTATAATAGAACTCTCAATGTATTCTAAAAGACAAACCAAGATTAAAATAGCACCATGAACAGTCCTCCATATGTGTTTCCACTGAGAAGCACCATGCAAAGGCAAGTCAGCTACAAAGAAAACAAATGAGAGAATATTTTCCACATATGAATTCTGTCTTGTCTGTTTAGAAAAGCATTAAACAGAACCCTTAGGAGTTTCCAACAGTGTCTTGCCCATTAAAAATATCAGATACTAGCTATAGCACTGACAAAATTGTTTGGATTTTTTCCTCCCAAACACTGGTGTACAGTCTATACACTCCCCTAGGAGATGAGCTGTGACTTGGTTATAACTGAGACACATCAGTCAACATGAAGATCTGCAGAATGCAAACAGTGCCTATACATCCTGGGGCCATGATAGCTGCGGGAAGGGCAAACACCTGGAAGAAAACATTCAGGTTTAACCCTAGTAGGTGCTCTGCTGAAAATTGTTTTTAGAATCAACCATAGCCTATGCATACTGTCCTGCTGTGCCAAGACCTATGGGCACATCTGAGCATACAAACACCAAAGGCAGACTGGCTAGCTTCTACCCAAAGAAAGGTAAGCAGGAAGGAGACATCTGTACAACAGCAGCAAGGACAGAGGATCCAAAATGGCACAACAGTATTTTAATGAATGAAAAGCTAGGTGCTGTTAGGAAGAAAACCTGCCACACAGATTCAGCAGAACTGCAGTTACAATCAGTGCAAACTGAACTGCATGAGACGCCCTCAGGTACCATTTCCTGAGGTCACTGTAAGAATTCAGGTTAGGATTCAAATAAGCCTGCAAATAAAAACACAGGCAACATACAACCACGATGTCCAAAGAAATAAAAATACTCTTAAGGCAGTGCCATGGTTTGAACTTCTGCTCCCTTGGAGATGCAGAAAGCACATACTCCGAGTTCATTAAGCATCCAGGATCATGTTAATATGGGTTTCAGTTAGCATAAGAATAAGACAAATTCCTAATTTCACTAGACGTACAGAAACATTGCTCAGATAATCTCTGCAATGTGCAACTTGTAGACAGTTATGAAACCGTAAAGAACATAAGAGCTGGAAGACGTATCCTCCATGCAGTGAGGAGTCCAATGGAATCTGCAATTCAACCACCATCCTGAGATGGAAGGTAATCCTGGCGATGGAAATCAGCACATCAATGCGTGTTTGCATATCAAAGATAACTCAGCCCCAGATAAACCTAAACACTGCTTCATTTGCATCCTGGCAAATTCCAAGAATTAATCAAGACATGGTACAAAATTTCCCTGACTTAATTAACATGAACAAAAGGGAAGGGGAAGTCCCTGCACACGGCTTTGAAGGCTCATTAGCGCTCAACAGCATCCTGATAGCACTGAAGAGGAGGACCAGAGAAGAATACATTTGGAAAGACAGAGCCACAGAGACAAAGCACTGAGATACGGCCAAGAGATGCTGCAGAGCAACACAGTGTGAGGTAACAGCTTCATACACTCTGCAGAACAGGGGCTTTTTTCTGATGCTTTTCCTCCACTTCAATAAAAATAACCACTTCAACAGAATAACAGTTTCCTGTTCCGATTTTTAAATTGACAGCATGAACTCTCACTTATTTTGCTGCTTCAAACTGAATCCTAATTATAAGGTGATGTGAGGACGTCCCACAGTTGTCTGAACTTTGAGACAAGCCTGGAAAGCCCAGGAGTGAAAGTGCATCCCCCATTAAGCTGGAAGAGCCATTCTGAAACTGTTATCACCCCACAGCAGCTTCAAGGCTTCACTAGGAGATATCTCATCATAGCAGACAGCGGAGAAGCAGACAGTGACAACAGCAAAACTGCACCATCATCTGTAAAAAGCTTTCAAAAACAGCTGATTGAAAATGTACAAAAAGATGCAGCACATCTCCATTCAAACACTTTGCTCAGAGAATTGTCCCTCGCATAAAGGGTCGAAGCAAACACTGAGGCAATAGAGGAAGGAAATCTGATCTATAATTACACAATAGTCAAGCTATGGGATATTATCGGGAAAAAAGATCTTGTGCTGTTATTTATACTGGAGAAAAGACTTTGGTTTTTTTAATAATTTAAGGAAGAATTATGCAACATATAAATTTAAATCTTCTGAAATCTACTGAGAATGTTAAATAGGCTCATCCTCCAGTTTTTCAGCTAAATATTCTACATCTATTCCACTAAAACAAGGAAACGGCAATACCTGAAACAAAAAGTTTGTGAGAGCCTTGTCAATAGCACTTCACTGCTTCTGTTTTCGCTGCTGCTTTTGCGAGCAATGGGAATGAGTATTTCAACACTTTGCTGAGCATTTGATCCAACATAACCAAAGTTTTGTGCTATATACTTGAACTTTTATTTAAATAGATAGCAAATGATGTTTATCATCTTAACCCATGTTATAATACAGTGGAGCTGTTTTCTTCCTTTTCAAATTTTGAAGTTCTTGAGATCACTGGCAGCAATGGTTTTCTTTGCAGTTCTTTTTTTATATAACTTGCCCAACTGCACAATTGCTTAGTTAGACTGTAGCAACATATCAGTTACGTCTTTTAATATCGAAAATATATCACAACATCTGGGAAGGATTTAGGGTGCCAGCAGAGGCACCGAATTCAGCCTTTCCTGGCAAAGGATGAGTTTGACTCTCCTTATAAAGCCCCTCAGGAATTTAAAGCTATTTATGGCATAATCCAACTTCTGAAACCAACTACAGAAAACTACGCATTTGTTCCTTTTTTTATTAAGCCTCGTTCAAAAGAGAGATAAATTCCTGATATAACATTTTGACAAGGCTGACATCCTGCAGAAACTCAACCGACTCTTAAAACGTAGCCAAGTGTGATAGTTCCAGCAGCACTTCCATCCTATAAATCTTCCCTTGTTAACAGCCAGCTCTCCAGCCAGCCTGGAGAGCATCACATTTGAAAGAAATAAAAGAGGGAAGGGACTAGATCTGATCTCCCATTAAAGTATGGTTAAATTTAATGTTCGTTAAAACTAATCCTATTATACACTGACTACTGTGAGTTTATTTAAACGCAACGACATAGATGCGTAAGTACCATCAAATGGAATCAAACATTGGAAAAGACCAAATAGAAAGATGCAGAAACAAAACAGATCCTAATAATGAAAAGCAGTCAGCTCTGGGGCAAAAATGGTAATCTAAAACCTCAGCAACACTTAGCAGAAAGTAAAGCAACCGTCACATCCAGCTGAAACTGAAAGCTGGGGAATTGCACAGGCAGCAATCAGATGCTCAGCATGAACTTTGTACCAATGCTAACAGATGTATTCATTAAAAGAGAGTCACAAGCACATTATTAAAAAAAAAAAATAGCAGTTGACATAAACTGATACTTGGTACCATGACAAAAATATTAAAAGAAAGACTGCATCAAAATCAAAACCACTGTTAACGACCAGGAATTCCTGCACTTGAATTAGACAAACAAAAGACACTTTCTTCTGAGTATGGACAAGATAACAGCAGAAGAAGCCACATCATTCAGTCAGCCCTCAGTGTGGATGCGATTAGAACAGTAAAGCCCTCATCACTCAGGTTGAGTATTAGGACAAATTTCTTCTCAGAAAGAGCAGTGATGCACCGGCACAGGATGCCCAGGGAGGTGGAGGAGTCATTGTCTCTGGAGGTGTTTAAGGAAAGAGTAGAGGTAGTACTTAGGGACATGGTTTAGTGGGCAACATCAGTGGTAGGTGGACAGTTGGACTAGATGTTCACAGAGATCTTTTCCAACCTTAATGATTCTATAATTCAGCACAAGTACAACACACAAGCATGATGTTCTTCTCCTTAGGGAGTTTCTCCAAAAGAAAACAGTTATTTCTCATCTGTATTAAGCTTATGTGGCAAGTTCTGGGTAACACTGGGGATATTGAGGGGAAAGCTTTGTAAGCAGAGACCAAAAGCTGCCCCTGTGGAAGACACAGCAGTTCTGCTCAGCTCCAAACAGATCCACTGTCAGTTTGGGCAAGGCCTTTGACGTGGTAGTGAATCACACCCTCACCTCTAAATTGGAAAAGTATGGATTAAAAGATTGCATGGTCACAACCAGAGGGTTGTGATCAACAGTTCCATGTCCAGGCAGAGGCTGGTCACAAGTGGTGCCCCCCTCCTCAAGGATCAATCTTAGGACCAGTGATCTTCAATACCTTTAACAGCAGCATAGACACTGGGATTGAGTGCACCCTCAGCAAGTTTGTTGGTGACACCAAGCTGGGTGGTGCAGTTGATAACTACGTATTGAATAATGCATTACTTAGTGTGTATGACTGCGTGCTGTGGTACATTATACAAGGAGAACATAAGATAGGATGCTCTATGAGAGAAAGAATAATACAGCAAGTGCATACAATCACACCTATGGAGAAAATAGGCTTATATGGAGATTGCCATTGGTTGAGAATACTTGTTTATAAACTGGAGGGATATCCACCCAACACCCAAATACTTCTGTCCCTGAAATTTGGTTTTATACACTCAAAAAATAACAACCAAATGCAAACTCTCATTTAGCTCAGCCCTGGCAGACAAGCCTCCATGGAAATCACAGTGCTGAGCTGTAATTGACACAAAGGGGCACTAGAAATACCTATTACAGCTTGAGAAATTAGCCTCCACAACTATTCACACTGCAACAGTGCCAAGGAAGTTCACTGAGCATACCTCTGTGCTGAGCTCGACTCAGGAGTGCACTTTTGAACTCAATTTCCCCATCATCCCATCCCTACTTAGAGTGATTTGATGCACACTGTGGAGTCTCGGAGCATGTGAGCCGACTCCTTTCCAGCTGAATGTCACCTAGCTGAATGTCCCACCTGCAACAGGATGGCCACAAGCCCTGGGATGACCAGTGTATCAAAGGAAAGTCGGTGCTCCCTAGCATACTAAACAAAGGGCACCGTTGTACAGACAGATCTTGATGAAGCCACAAACTGGTTTTCGATAATCATGGCTCCCAGCTATTAGCTGGATTCGCTAAGAAAAAAAAAAACAGTCAAGATAAAGCCCTATGAAATAATTCAGTCTCCTCCTTTATCAAGTTTATCCTTGCAGATTGCAATAAATCCTAATTACTCCAGCTAAGCCATTTTAATTGAAAGCACAATCCTAGCCTGCTGGGTTAGTGAAAGAGGAAATAAATCATACGTTTGCATGTAGGACTTTTTTTTTTTTTTAATAGGACAACTGAGAGGATTTGTTGCAGATATTCATTATTTTTCTGCAGTTCATTAATAGTCATTTATGTTAATAGTATGCTCCAAAATTAAAAAAAAAAAATAGTCAGAAAGCCACAAATACACTAATATAAAGAGAGGAACTGGCAACTTCATCTTTCTGTTAGCAAGGAATGTTAAAGCAGAAAGAAAAATGTTAAGTATGGAGGAAGGGGAAAGCTACAAGTGCCAAATGAGAGCTATCCATTCAAATACACATAACAAGTAAGGGGGCTATAAGCAAACCAATTAGATATTAACAACCAATACAATTACAAAAAGGAAGTTGGCAAAGGTAATGGAAGCCAAGGTATAAATTCAAGTACAGTAAGAACAGAAGTAAACTTCAGTCAGAAAGAGCTTATTGCTCAGGATTTTATCAACTGCAATTAGCATGGTCAGAATACAGAAAAGTACAGAAGATATTTGTGATTTACTTTATTTTTTATGAAACGGGCACATGCCTGAGGATCACACATAGTACACACATATCAGTCTGTGACATAAGGAGGAGCACAAATTTCTAAATCACTTCATCCAACTAAAAAAAAAAAAATCTACATCTACAGATCTGAAAGGCCCCACTTATACCACCAGAGAAGCCTTCTTGCATTTAATTCATCCTAGGAACTGAGGAATTTCACAAGTCTTTGAGGACTCCCCATGTAGCCTCAAGATGTAAAAGTGGCAAGATGTACACCCAGAGTGCTACAGTCTAAATAACATGACATTACTCCTACAGAGCTGTTACAAGCTAAAAATGCAATTAACAATAGTCAATATGGCTTCCTAGAAAAGTTCTCAAAACTTTTACAGCTTGGAAGACTTCTCACCTGGTTGACTGAGGCAGCTCTTTTGACTTACTACATTTTAATTCCTTCAGAGTGTTAGACAATTATACATAAGGCAAGCTGGGGAGATGGCAGTGAGTATGGTTTCTTTCTAATATATCATGTAGTATCAAAAGGATATATTAGATAGATTTCAAAATTGACTCAGTAACAGGTCTTAATTGAGTTCCTACTGAGAAAAAAAACCTCCACTGACATGGACACCACTGATGGCTGCCCAGAGATTAGTGCTCACACTAACACTACTCAATACCACAGCGAGATGTTCCAGTCAGTGAAGCTCAGTAGGGCAGTTCAAGAACACAGGTATTGATACAGAACTATTCAAATTGCCTACTGAGACAGCCACAGGACAACCAGAGCTATTTTAACACAGCCAAGTACCAGGTAACTGATAAGATCACAGAGCACAGCCACAGCAGCTGGCTCAAAGGATAACAGAGTTACTCAAAAAGGAAAATTTCTTGGTGAGCAGCAAAAAACCTCGGAAGATACGAAAGGGTTATATGACTGTTCTAAGAGAATTTCCCAACAAAGTAAATATAACGGTGAGGAACTTTTCCATCTGGTGAAAATAACAAAATCCGAAGTCTTAAAGTTCAAGCTTGAAAAAATTCAGGCTTGAAATTCAGATTTAATTTGCTAGTACGGAAGGTGAAGAACAGCATAGATAATGCTCTGGAGGAAACTATATCTATTCAGATCCTTGAGGCAGTCAAATTTGTTTGAATTCATCTTCACTGAGGTGTGTAAATTGAGCAAACTGGTGACTGAGTCGAGGAAACTTCAGCAGAATGAACATAACAGATAGCATCAAACAGCACAGGAGAGGATGGGCAGTAGATGTGCTACCACACCACACCACACCACTCACTACTATCTGGCAAGGTCTTGCATCTACTGGTGTTCGCGTTTAGGATTCACCACTGCAGACACTTAGCAAAGAGATTTAGTGAGTTTTGTATTGCTCCAAAAAGGGTAATCACAACTGAGAGAAACAGGCGCATAACATCTGGTTCCAAAATACCTTTAAGCAATTAACACGCCTGTCAATTGCTGCAGAAATGCTGCCACCCAGCTGTAGAAAAGAATAGAAAGAGCCTCACTCCAGGACATCACAGCTAGGGGGAAGTTCCACCCTGCTCACTAGGAGCACTTCCTTTCCCTCTCCCAGCCCCATCATGGTTTCCAGACATTGGCTGTTCTCTGTTGCTTTCTCCATCCAGTCCCCTTGAACAGCAGTGGAGCAGTACACACATCCAGCCTACACAAAATGAAGGAGCACAACCATGACATTCCTCAGTGAAGCTCATCACATGCAGTAAAGCCCATGCTCTTTCTGTCTTTTGCTAGAAGGCTTTCTAATTACAATACTCACTACCTGGTAAAGAATCAGATTTGTTTCATAGCTTATTCCACCAAGTAGAAATCATCTGCAATAGGTTAATGTCTCCGAGGTACAAAGAAGGGCTACATATCGAAGTGGACATGATTGCTCACTGTAACAGAGCATGAATAAAGCTAATAATGCACCTACTTGATTTTGCATGAGAGTTTAGTTATGTGGCTGTATCCACACAGACAGCATCACAGAAACACAGAATGGCTGAAGCACATCTGGGTCTCTTGCAGTGAACAGAGTCTGGCTCCATCTTTATTCCCCACCCCCATCAGGTGTTTACACACTTGGATAAGACTCCCCCCAAGTCTTCTCTTTCCCAGGTTGAACATTCCAACTCTATCAGCCTCTCCCTCTATGCTATACGCTTCAGCCTTCACCTTCATGACCTGGAACTGGACTCATTCCAGTACCCCCCAATGCCTCTTGTGTGCTGGGAAGCCCAGTCCTGGACGCTGCACTCCAGCTGCGACTTCAGCAGGGCTGAATAAAGAGAAAGGTATCACCTCTCCTGGTCCACTGGCAATGCTCTTGCTGTTGTAACTGATGAGTCTCTCTGCTTTCCTTCCCACAAAGACACACTGCTTACACATGGTCATACTGACCCCTGCAATGGACCATTGGTAACCGACCTTCAGCCGGACTCCCTGCCGCTCATCACCAGCCTTGCAAGCCAGCAGTTCAGCCCGAATTGCAAGCCACTTTTGTTTACTCTTTGAAATTCACTGTGTTTTCAGCCAGGCAGGTGACAAATGCATTTCACCTCCTCAGAAACCAGCCTTGCAGACGCTGACTACATCCATGTCAGCACTGTGTACAAGGCAGCCCTACACATTACAGTTCTCTTGGTATCTCAATTGCTTCCCAGCAGTTAAGAAGCAGCCTGTGAGTATCAGACAGCTTCAAGTCGTTCTTGCATGAGAACCTGCATTATCTATTTCACACAAACACCTGGTATTTTTAACTAGTGACAGCTTTTGTCCTGTGAACACAGTTATCCAGACACAGCAGTTCAGAGCAGAATCAGTGGGATGATAATGACAGGTAATGGCACTTACGCACAGCACACAAGAGATGGATTAAGCCCTTCAGAATGTGTAATTCCTCAACAGCATTCTACAGTGAGGAAAGCAGCAGCTTCATTTAAATAAGGAATAGAGGGCACATCCAGAGGTGGTACAATCCCTGTGGATGTCTGCAGAATTTCATCAGTTACCATTACACAATATTTTCACTGACTGAAAAAACACTATTACCATTCTGAGGAAGACTTTCTCATGCTGGGTAAAAAAATATCAGGACTTTTCTTCCTACTTCAGAGCTCAGAAATACACAGGCACTTTTCCTCATTTCCAGGACTCCATTTTTTGAACGACAAAATACTTTTAATAATGTACTTCACAAAATACGAGGATTGTACTAAATACAAGGACTCTAACAGTGGACTGCTGCCCACATGCATCCCCCATGACTTAACAGAGTACCCCAATATGCACCTACAACCCACAATTTCCATATAGGAAAAGCAGAAAGATGCAACCATGGAAGATAAGATATTACAAGAAGCACAAACTAATAAAATAGAATAGTGAGAACACTTCAGTGATATTTTTAGTTGTTCTCTGATTTATTTATCCAAAGTTGTGTTGCAATCTGATCCATTTTCTGAACTTGTTTTCATTATATCTGAATTTATTTAGCCAAAGGAAATAAAGGTCAAATGACATATGGTCCCACATGGCACAACCCAGATGATCTAGAAGACAAGCTTTTCAGTTTTGTAAACAAATGACATTTTTCATCTCATTTGTTGATCTCGTCCTTTAACGTATGCAATGGTTTTAGCTAAGGGAGTGATGAGAGAACTGTGATGTACTCAGGCTTAGAGCTGAGAGAGAACTGTTGTTTTCAAGAGCACTCTAATGCAGTATCTTAAACTACCTCAGCAATAACAACCCCCCAGTACACTGATCATCAAAAAGCACATTACTTTGCAGTTGAAGCTGTTCTGCTAAATCAAAGATGTGCAATAAGAGACAGAAAAGCAACCACCTCCTGCCCAAGAGGGCTCTCGTTATTAGGAGCTGTCCATGATGGAGTACCATATCACAGTGGGACTTTCTACAGCAAATACCTGGCAATTCACATCTATTTAACCACACCAACCAAGCCATTTGAACTCTGAAGCTTCCAAAACAGCAAAACCCATCAAAACATTCTCATCTTTTACATCTGAGCAGCCAGCTTAATCTATTATGCTTAATCTATCACAACTTTCAGCCTAACAATCACAATTGTTTCGCTGACGGGTTTTTCAGATTTCCATTTGTGTGAGTGGCGATAAACCAAAAGAATCCATCAATTTCTACCTACTGTTCTGCTCACCAGTTCTGCCATTGTGCTGCATAACTTACATTCCTTGTTATTTCCCTAATTGTTTCTACCAGATACGTGCAAAGTTATTTTGCACAACAGCTGGAGAATTGTGTTAGGCTCCCACTGATTATTACTAATTATTTTCTACTCTTCACAGCGAGAAAGCTAGAAGCACAAAAATACATCGTACCCATCAAAGTCATTTCTTCAGCACAAAATTCAGTACAAGCACACTTGTATTAGAAAAATTATAAACACATTTGGAATCAAAAAATCAAAGGAAGAACGTGAAAGTTCACCTCCATGTCACTGTACACAAACCCTGGAACTGCATTTTAAGCATTCTTAATGCAAGTCATGTATCAGCCTGGCAGAGGAGGATGCGATCTCAAATCACGTCAGGAGCAAAACAGCGTTCCTATTGCATGCAGTTCTCTGCTGATGAAGCATCTCTGCTGTATTTGTCTTATTGACAGAGTAACTGGGAAGTGAGCTGAGCACCAGCACCTCCCAGCTGACTTCTGCTGAGTGCCACGCTGCACACCATGGCTCTCTTCCAGTAGTCCTGCACTGCAGGTGTCTGTACAGCTACGGACCTCCGATGTCTTCCATCCCCTCTGGCCCCATTTGTTACACAAGGAAATTCAAAGATTTGGCATGAGTAAAGAATCCTTCTGTTCTGAAGAATGAGCAACTTCAACAGCAGCAGCCATGCCCAAAAGGTAATTGATGTGGAACCAACCACTCCCATCAGTGCCCATTTGCCTAAAACAGAGACATGAACAGATGGGTGGCTAGAGAGAACGCAGAACCTCTCTTAAGGAAGTAATTTCCTCATCCTGGCTGAAAAAGTGAAAACTTCCAATGCTTCACCTGCCCCTACAGAAAGCCATGTCATTAGAGAGCTCAGCTATGTGGTCAGAAGCTGCTGGAGCTTGTAGCCCTCACACTGCTCACAGAATGCAGCACCATCCTCAGCCAGCCTACAGCTGCTGGCACTTGGCCATCCCCTCTGCCCCTGTGCACTCTGAACTGATTTCTAAGCAGCACGTATGATGCCTTAGAGTATTTCTTCCTTTGGATTCCCAGCCTCCCTCTGTTGCATGCATTAGAGCCAACCGCTTTTATTGTGATTTTAATGTTTAAACACCCAATCATTAATTCAGGGGGTCAGGGGTCAATCTCTCATTCATTCATAGGCCTCCTTTAAGATCACAGCCCCTGAGCAGTCCACAACAGCACGGCTGTCTCCAGGCTGCAGTAAACAGAGCCAGCCAAATCATCCCATTGCCCTTCACCCAGAATGGCTCACATTGTGTCAGACACTCAGAGAACACGCAAGAGCCCGGGGAGCGTATTAAAACCCACATCTCCTCTGCAAAACTTCAGAAGAGCACTATCAGACAACAAGCCCGACTGGCTGCAGAAGGACTCCTCAGCTGTTTCCAGCTGTGCTTAATGAAGGAGGGAATACTATTGTTATTCTGCGTTGGTGTTTCAAAAAGTGCTGGGAATGAGAACAATATTAGCATCTCCCATGATTGCTGCGGCCAGATGCTGTTGACAATGATGTTTTACTGCCTTTTTTACTTTTAATAGTAACAGAAGCATTTGCAAGGCACTTAAATCCTTCTCATTTTTCTCCCAGACCCCAGCCTGAAGTTCAGCTCTGATTCAAAGGTCAAGAAATGAGAGTGCTTTAGCCTACAGATCCCAAACAGATAGTGGCTGTCACTGTGAAGAGCTGCAGGATTCCACAGATCCTGTGAGCCAACCCCCACTATTGCAGGCACGATATCATACCTCCTTTTCATGAACTCTACATAACTTCTATCTAAATTCCGTTTCAAAGTCAGGTAAATCTGTGAACCCATTGCCTTTATAGAAGTCTTTTAGAAGTCTTTCCCAGACTTGCTTGTGCCAATCTTCACTCAGACTAATTATTAGGGAATAAAGATTTAATCACGCCTTATTTATTTGTATCCATCTGTTCTTGTGCAAATGCCATCTTATTTCACTTTTTCCTTTCTCTGGTACTTAACTCTTTCATGTACCAAAGAAACCAACCAGATTCCATTCCCTTTTTTTGCTAAGCTTTACAAGCTAAGATTTTCCAGACTCTTACAGAGCAAGCAATTAATTCTCAGTCAACTGTTTCTGCACTTATTAAAGTTTGAAGCTGATGGTCCTCAGGTACGGTGTAATGGAAACACCTTACCTGATAGTCTGCATCCACCTCCTTATGGAGTCACCTTGCACTAAGTAAAGAAACATTGCTCTTGGGGAACACACACACCGCAAAGCAAAGCACTCACTGAGTGCTCACAACCGACATGATCACTGCTATTAACTCTTAAGCACTGACTTAGCGTGTCCACAGCCATGCTTTATTTATAACTGAAAACATCCACCAGATCTCAACACAACCTAACACACGCAGAGAATGCTTAGTAGCAAGCTGGCCAGCAGCAAGATTCCCTCCGTGCTCCAGTGAGTCACAAGATGCCTCATTAGCAGTCCTGAACACGTGGAAGACTAACATTGGTTTAAACCCATTTACGGGCAGACCTGATGATCCTAGGAGTTTTTCCCAACCTTAAAGATTCTACAGTTCTATAAACAAGAATAAAGTTTTGTGCCACATTATTTCTGCATCTCAACAAAACCATTCAACAGTTGAGTATTTCTCTCACCAAAAGTTAATGTAGTCATGCGATTTGACAACAGAACGCAAGCAGGGAGTTAGCAGAGGGGTATACAAATATCCACGTAGAGTGTAGGGTGCATTGACTGTGCTATGCCAATTTCTTCACTGACATCAGCGAGGGCAAGGTGCTCTCTTTTACTGTGAACTTGTCCACATTCCAGGGGAAAATAGATATATCTATTTTATTGTGAACTGCAGGAAAATACACTACTGAGAATTCGCTGCAAGAAATGAAAAAAATTGTCTTATACTTCAAAATGACAGGAATGTAACAACATTGATTCAGTGGGCACAGAAGAAGGGTCTCAAATCTTCCCAGTCACATAATATTGCATTGCTCCTGTCTGAAATCTTGGCTATCCTTCTGTTTTTATAGGAGACCTGAAAACCCTTCCAAGTTCCTCTCCTCTCTAGGTTCATATAAAGGCCTTAGTATGGAATTCTAGACCAAGAGTAATAAGTAGTAAAATTCTTATTAACTCCCATATGAACAGAAGAAGTACTCAGGCCTTTGTTCAGCTCTGTGTTCAGTCACACACTGAGGTTACCTAAGGACTTAAATAACAACCTATACAATAATTAAGTGTAATTGAAAGGAAAAGCCACTTGGGCACACTGCAGCCAACACAACATACTCCCAAGTAACAGAATTTAAGTAGTGGGATTATAAACATTGCATTGTTATTCACTACGCTGTTTGGATATCCATATGGACTTCCTAAGTTCTTTAAAAGGTTGATTATTGGATTTGCATTTTATATTCAGTGATCAATCAAGCAGATTGTTGTTTGGTGACATGGGAGCTTCTGGGTTTGGCCTAGCCATGTTACCACATTCCCTGCCTAACCTTGTTTGGGCTTTCTGCACCATTTAGGCTCGCGTTGCCCGTAAATAATAACCCCTAAAAAACAGCACTACTTTACCTGAACAATTAACCTCAGAGCGGCACAGAAAGTCAATAATGTGAAATCAAGGAGGAGAAAGAAAGGATGATTAGAATGAACCCGCAAAACAGAGAGACTAACAGCAGAGGAACATGAAAAGGGCACCAACTTGGCCTAGGTAAATGCAATAAAAAGAAATGCCAAAGCTGTACTCAGGCACCTTCCATCTGTACAGAGCCAGCTCACTTCTATTGCTTCACAAATGGGGATGTCCTTCCATTATTGACACCTTCACATCTTTCAGGTTCAGCCTCGCTCCATACATCAGCTGAGCTGGCACATCTACTAGCAACCAGCCCAATGGATGACTGCATTTTCCCTGGTTCATTTGTATTTTTCTTTTAATATCTCAATTGGGCCCTGCATTTCTTTCTACTCTTCCTTGTGTGATTTATGCCCTTAGCCTGAAAAATTTAATTGTGAAAGAACTCATCTTTCAGGTTATGTGCAGTACCAAGAGCTTCAAAAAGAGAACTGGGCCCCCAAAGGAAGAAGTGCTCCCAGATGTAATTGGCAAAACACTGATCATACCAGATAGATACTTTATCTTTTTTGAAAGATGTCTCCTGTTGCAACATATATTAGCCTTAGCTACAGCAAGAACATTTGTACCTCTCCCCTGAACATGCCTGGAAGTATGCCCACACTCAGTGCTCTGAAAACTTCCCACTGAAACCACGCATTAGCAGCTGCCCTCACCATTTTTTTCAGACAATTGCTAACGTGGTTAGAAAGTGCTCACTTTTGAGCACAGACTAATCAACAGAAAACTGTTATCACCACGTAGAGAGGAAGAGATGCACTGACTTCTCTTTTCCCCCACATCTATAGACCCATTCCTGCTGGGCAGCAGGTGATGAAAGGGCACCTTACCCAACCTTAAAGAACAGCAGAGGAATACTGTTATTCGGTGGGGTTTGGGTAATCTCTGTGTTTGTAAAAAAAAGTTTTTTATACCCTGGTTATAGGATTAGATTAACTGCCTTAGATTAGCAGCAAAGATGTGTCAAATAAAGTAACTGAAACATATCTGTCCCAAGAAACTTCTGGTTACTCTCCAGGACTATGGTCCTTTTCAAAATTCATCATTTTCTGCAATCCTATTCACTTTTCTCCACCCCTCTGTGAAGGCTGTGAGAATTTCTTGCTTATAGATGCTACTTAAGTACCTGCTCATGTTCCCTAAGCTGAGAAGCAAGCTGATGCACACAGCAAGAAGATCCTCGGGTGGTTCTACTCAGTTCACAGCCAGATGGAGTTTCAAGCATCCTGCCTCTGGCTAAGACTGATGGCTGATATTTCACCTTTTAAGAAGCACAAGTTGTTAGGTAGTGCAGTGGTGTCTAGAGCCACAGAAGTATCCATGCAGCATGATGTGGCATACCAGAATTCAGTATCGGATTTGCTGCCCCAGCACCCGCAGCATTGCTTACAGGCAGGCACAGAGCATAGGAAGAATTGGAGCACACACTGGACACAGAGATTGCTGGCTGGACAGAACACAGACACTGCCCTTGCTCTGATCTCACCCTACAGTCATTCTGTGCTCCGGCTTTCCTAGGAAAGAAGTTTTATATAAATGGAAAAGATAAAAGAAAATAAGTGTATAAATGGTCATCTCTGCATCCTCCAGGAAGTGCCATTTCCCCACTGCATCTTTTGAGCAGCTTGCCACTCAGATGAGCCATCAAGAACCCCTACACACAGAAAACCCCAAGCACAAGAAATGCTTTGCTGAAATCCCTCCTCATCCCATCTAAGGAGGGAAAGTAACAATTCTTTCAGGTATGTATGCCCTGTGCCAGCTGCTATAGCCACTCATTGAAGCCCATCGCTACATTCTTGGGTTGGTTACTTAAATTCAACACCACTCCAGGACTAAACTAAAAGCCTGCCACTGTCTTCCAAAATTCTCTAACAAGAAACTTAATTTTACATGCAACTCACCTTGGGATGGTGCAGTCTGCAACAGAAAGAAGAGCTGGCCCAATGCCGAAAGCTGTCCTGCAGCTCAGCACCATGGATACCCACCAAGTCAGAGACAAAGTGTCTCACAACAGAAACTAGAGCTGAGAAATGTAAGAGCAGTTCTGTAAATTTAATCACTGGATGTCGGAAGGGCTGAAGGAAAACCTCTTCATTTGTTATTGGATGTTTCAAGAGGGGAAAAAAAAAATAAAGGCTTATAAATTACAGCATTTCAAACACCTTGTAACTAGTTCTGTAAATTCAGCACATTTCATCAAATTTTCATTATCGTTTCACGACTCAGAGCCACTAGCCAGCTCAGGTGGGAGCAGCACAGTACCTCTTGCCATGATTCTTCTAGGAAAAGCAGTACATCATTTACTCACATCAGGGTTTTTGAATTAGCACGGTATGGTGCAGTACAAACATTCAATAAAACAGAAAGAAGGACAAAGAACTAAATGCTCCCAAACCTCCTGCTAATCCTAATAAAAATATCAAAGTAATACATAGGTATGCTTTTTTATTCAGCAGTCCAGCAGTGCAGCATATGCATGTAATTTATTCAACAATTTCCTCAAGAGACTCCTGAGATAGCAATATATCCAGGAACCCCTGAGACATTCCCACCAGGGGTGTTCAGAAATTGGCTATTTACAATGCTTTACAATTGCTTAATAGAACAGAGGTTAAAATCCCTGCCTGTGTCCTCCCTGCCTTGAAAACAGGGAAAAATCATATCAATGCTGCCCTGAAAGTGGCTCCCCACTGCAAGCCCGACAGCAGCTCGCACCGCTGCAAAGCTAAGAAACAACGCAGGGCTTTGCTGAACAGCTTCACCAATTCAAAGCATTTTGCAGAAAATGAGGTACATCAAACAGCAGCTCAGCAACAGCGTTTAATGCTGATACACGAGGTTAAAGTGTAAACCAACTAACGCCAAAAAAAAAGAAAAAGAAAACAGCAGGGAGATGGACCTGATGTCTCTGGCAAAACAGTGAGTACCATTCACAGTGCTTCATCACAAACTGACAGCAAAACCAAGGAGAGAAGCAAGCAGGGCCTGCACCTTTTACTGTTTATTACCTTTTTTTTTTTTTTTCTGCTGCCTCCTTATAGGCTTTAACACACTGCAAGTACTTTCAGCCTTTATCCTGCCATTACATTAACAGATGGCATATTTCAACACCATGCTCTGACTCCAGCGCCATAGCCAGCAGTGCTGGGTTCAGGGCTCAGCTAGTTTCAGTTGTTTGTGTCATTAATAATCCACTTATGCCATTCTCCCAGTGACAGGTAGACCACATGCTCCAGGAATTGGGCATGGGTTACAGGAAAGCATGCGTATGAGTGGTCTGTGGAAAAGAAACACATAGGGTAATCTAAGCAGATAAATTCTTACTCTCAACTCTGTCATGCCCATCCAGAAGGCAAGGTTACTTGGTACACAAGATAACCACTTTTCTAGTGGGTGACATGGATGATTTTTAAGACCTCTGTTCACTCATAGGGAAGGAATTTGTCTACAGTGCCCCATTCTTTTGGGCATGATGGGCTGATGGTTGGACTAGATGGTTTCAACAGTACTTTCCCACCTTAATGATTCTAAGAACATGCTTCAAGGACCATGTTAGATATGAAAACCAGAAAAGAGAGACAGCTAAGGAGAAAAATAGAGCCACTGCCCAGGCATCATATCCTTCAGCTTCCACTCTGGCCCTGCACCTTCCCATTTCCTGGAGACAGTGGTGAAAGAGCTTCCATCTCTTCCTAGCAGAAGGGGTTAGCTCCTATGTACAGATACATCTGTACATCTACAGATGGAGATATCCAGAAGAAACATCCTCAGAAAATTTTTTCACACACCTAGGAACTTTTTTGATGCAGGAGCCAAGCCAGGCATGATGCCTCTGGCTGTGGGTGTCACCACACATGCACAAGAGCAGGATGTAGGTGTAGGGAACCTGCTTTGGCAGGGGGGTTGGACTCCATCTCTTGAGGTCCCTTCCAACCCCTATGATTCTATGTACACTGCCGAGCTGCTCTCCTACTTTCTGAAGCAGAGTTGGACTGATACTAGTGTAACATCCAACTGGCAACATCGCTCTGCCGATCCAAGATTTTGTGCTTACACCACCTTGGCAGGAGCAAAGGCATAACAGAAACTGACAAGAAGAATAACATCAAGCAGCACCACTTTGTTACCAGGAGCAACCACACAGCTCTCACTGGAAAGGAGCACAGTACCCTGCTAAAAGCACAGCCTGATTGTTACCCCAAGATAGGGAGAGATACTAGTCTCACTACTTCCAATGGCAAAGAGATTCTAACTGTTCTTAAGCACTTTTTAAAAATCCCATCAGAGAGATTTAACCTATCTAAACAGATCCAAAGATCAGATGTTTGGTCATTTGCTGGCATAGGTCCCAGGCTGTGCCTGTACCCTGATGGTTACCTTGTGCTGTGGAGTTAATCATCACCATCTGTTGACACAGCAGGACACCTGGCTGCACTCACCAGTAGCATCCTTCCCAAAACCATCCCCTGCCATTGCAGATCCCAAACTGACATATTACCAGCAGCAGTTTGCCCTCCCAAACTGGTCTTTGCTACCCTGGATCACTTTCTTAGCACAGGAAAGAGGTAGCTGTCTGCTCTCAGTGAAGACCCCAAACTGAGCTGGAGGTAAGGCATATCACTCTGGTACAGAAATATTACCAACACAGTAGCTCCCCTACCAGAAAATCTGTTCCTAACTCCGGGGTCCTTCCATTAGAGGAATCTACATTTAATTGTCTTAAGGTGAATTTGTTGTCCTAAGATATTACAGTTCTCCAACACAATGGTGGTGCTCTGCAAGTCAGAAGAGGCTGTATCTCACAAAGCTGCTAAGCATGAAACACTCAGAACCAGGGCGCACCGAGGCCACAGGGGACTGGTTGAAGAAGAGCCCACGTGAGGCAACAGCATGTGCTCACCTCTGCTCTGAGTCCGGCTTCCAGACACGTAGGAAGATTTTAATTTGCATAAGACCACCACCAAGTACCCCTGCAATTACTCATACATCTGCCTCAAACACCAAGATGCAGTTGAACCCATCAGCCTGTCACACACACTCACTGTGCTAAACAGCACAGCTGACATCGGATTGCTTTTAATGTAAAAGACTCAGTTTCTCCACGGATCGTTGTCACTGAGCTGTGCAAGTATCCTCCTTGGTGTATATAATTTTGGATTGTTTCATCTTGTAAATTTTCAGGCAAGTGCAATCAAGTGATAATGCAGGCAATAATGCACTCTGTGCCTTGAAGTACAGAACTTTTGAAGAAAACCCTGCACTTCATCATTAAGAGCAAGCGTTTTCTCAAAAATCAGATCAATCAATACAACCTGTCTTCCAATGCTGTACTGGTTCCTCAGGAATGAATACCTCAGACTCTTTTAGTTCTTTAATCACTTCAATTTAAGACCCTGGCAGCTTTCCAAAGTGTCACACTTCTTCCCAGTTATCTATCCCTGAAATTTGCTACCCATCTCTATTTAAAGGGCTGCCATTTGAGGAGCAGTCAGGAGTCGTAACTTCCCAAAAGCGAGGGCAGGAGTTATTAATCTTATTGTTTAACGACGAACTGAAAAATTAAACACCCAGTGACAAAAGTTTTGTCAAGACTTCCAGCGCTGGTTCCTCCCTCCCTGGCAGTGATTGATTAGCCCAGAATTTATTATTTGTTTATGAATATTCTATTACTGTAAAAGAATGCATAACAAGTATTTCTGCTTGTTGTTGACTCTCACTGCAAGAAGTGTCATTTATTTTGCCAGGATCTATGCACATTTGTCTTGTGCCATCTGGCAACCTCATTTGTGCATACCACACTGCGTACGGAAGCATCGCTGAGTATCTGTTTAAGTTTCCTCAACACAGTACTTCATTTTTATTATCAGAAACTGTTCTCATCCTGCTCACCAGCAGTAAATCCACACATTTCCCAGATAGACGTTATTTCACATTCCATTTAATCTCAGGTGAGTTTCCTCCAACACGCTCAAACAGATTGAAATTTAGTACGTGGATGTCATTAATTTTAGGGCCCTCTCTTTCAAACACACCATTTTATATGCACAAGGGAGAAAGTTAATGGCTTAATAGATTTGAGGTGCCAGGTGAGCAAGCAGGAGCCTTACAAAATGTTTTAAGAGGTACCACAGAAAGATTGAATACATTCATTGCCAACACAGGTTGGCAAAAACATCTCTTTGACTTGGAGCAATACCAGTTCTGACCTACGTTTTTGTACAAAAAAAGCACCTCTGTTCTCAGCGATCCCACCTGCACTCTTCATAGGATTTCCTTCAACATCTATAAAACGGGTAGGTGGGCCCTTCTCCAAAGGAAAGGGCAGCTTTTCCATGTTTCATTAACACGAGACATGGGTGGAAAAAACACAAAGAGCCAGAACAAGCCATCTGGGTTACCAGTCCCCTGCCATTTAGGAAGCTGTTCCAAATGCTCCATCCTTCTGTTGTTGAATGCAACTATTCTTTTTCTCAAAACAGAAAATCACTTGAGGTAGGATTCACAATCAGCATGCTATCTCCCACCTCTGCCTAAGTCACATTAGATTTAGAGCTAGATTATGTAGGAACAACCCAAGTTTTTGGGTTATTCCATTTTCTTTCCCACAAACACTGTCAAAAATATTTACAGAAATCTTGCCCCTACTGCAATAAAAATGGATTGCGGATTACAAGTGGTTTAATGTGAGTAAAAGGCTACAATGAACTCAGCTTATTGATTCTATACAAGTAGATGACAGCCAATCAGCAATATCAATTAATATAACAGATCTTTCTTCAGCAGCGGTGTTGTGAAACAAAAGCTCAGTTTGTGCTTTAAAATCCCACTGGTCATACCCTGTTTCCTCACAACTGCATCTCTGCACAATTAACCTATGCAACTCTCATCCACTTCTCTCAAAAACACTGAGATAGAATCATCAACTCATGAAGGCTGGAAAAGATCACTGACCAACTAGTCCCACCACCAACCCATAGTCCAACCATTGACCATCATGTCAATCCATTCATCATGCATTAAAATGCAACCATTTCTATTAATATTATTCATCAAAAATAAAGTGCTATACAATTATCTAAGCCTCATTAAAAAAAAAAAAAAAAAGCTTTGTGAGTCATTAAAACATTTAACAGAATGGTGATGCTGAACAAATACCAGTCCACTCATTCTCAGAGGAATTTTAGAGTGAGCAAAGAGATGGGAATAGGTTTACTTCTCTCATTTGGAGAAATAGTAGTCAAGACTGTCCCAGGATACCTTCTTTTCCAAGCACAGAGGGTTGTAAAGACAACCAACAGATGAATTTTCAGCTGTAGTTATTTGGCTCATTTGGAGTTTTAACTATTTCAAATTTGGATAAATTCAGTGACCTTTTAAGATACTTTCTGTAAGATACACTATGAAGAGTGCACATTCAAAACAAAGAGCATCACCTGTAACTCACAGTGCCCTAAATAGCTGATTTTTAACTCCTTGAACATGTCAATTTACATCAGCATTACAGATAAGAAAATGCTCTGCAGTCTGGCTCATGGACCAAGTACAAGCTGCAACTTGTGGCCTCAGGCAGGGCCATAGTTTCCACACCTTCATCTCTTAGAAAAAGTCTCCTATTTTTAACAAAGCACAGAAATACTCTCTTTAATTGTTTTACCCACCACTAATTAATAAATTGACAATTAGCACAATTAACTATAGTAATTCCTAAATGCTGAAGTTCATACATACTTGAAATCCTCTCACTGATCTGCTGAGCAGATTCGTGTTGATGTTACTTTTATGCATTTCTAATGTTTGAGGAAAAGTAATTCAATAGCACCCAAGAACCACACCACAGCCACTGAGCACATAAAGAGCAGCTTTTTCTCTGAGATAAAACCATGCTCATGCACAGCATTAACAGAGAGGCACTGGGATGGCAAGTTCAATGAAAGGTAAACCTTCTGCTGAACAAAACCAGGCAGGAGTTGTTTGGGTTTTTAATATTTATACCTGGAAGAGGCTAACCACCACACTAGGATGCTTTGTAACAAGAATTCAAGTTCTGAAGTTCCCTCTTTTCCCATCGATCAGTTTTCCAAGTCATTTGACTTAACCCAGACAATCACAGCTGATTTATCACAGGATTTGTTTTTTCCTAATAAAGGATTTTGCAAGTCAACAAAATAGTATCCAGTGGTCAGTATTCTGATGTTACCCTTAACACTGATGTCCCAGTTCCATGTTAGGCATTTCTTTATCAGCTATGTCAACATCAAAGTATTTGATCTTCAGATTAAGGGGGTTAGAACAAAGGAAGAATAAATCAGATTAGCATGCAGAACCCAAGTGCTCAGGCTGATGCTACAGCTGTGGCTGAGTTAATGGATAAGTGCATTCCTCAGCCATGAGGCAGCAATTTACCTCTTCACACTAAGCTGGCCACATCCATCAGTGCCAGATGTGCCTCCATACATCTGAATCTAGACTGCTTAAAAATATTCTAAGCCAGCTAGTCTGCCAAGACCTCTCCTCCATACAGAGATGGACAGAAGTTTTCATTCTGTGCAACAGAATGCTGCTGCAAAGTCCCAGGCTGCAGCAGTGGAAGATAAGCCCAAATGCAGCAGCCATGGACACAGAAACAAAAGAAAAATAGCTTCTTACCCTTGGAAGGCCTCAGGTAGGCAGGGATCTCCAGCAAGATACCCCCATCTTCACTGCCAACCTTTAAATGAAGTCTGGGAAGAGGTGGATCCTGGTTCCACCCTGCCAGTCACTCAGGTACACTGCATGCAGCTGAGCTCCCCAGGTAGGCCCTGCCTTCCCACCATGTGCTCAATCACTGTTTCAAGCCTTGACTTGGCATTTCCACTATACATATGCAGTGGAACACCATTTTAATGGCAGAATTCTTCAATACGAAGCATCTTGCAACTTGGATTTCAAAAGGGTTCAGTCCTTACGTGGCAGGAACCTACAGAATGTATATGCAATGGGACTGTTGAAACTACAGGAAGATGCATGAGCTTTTCTTAGCATCCCAGAAAGACACGAGTCCATCTACATTCCTTCTCAAAATTAAATCCACACAAGAAAAAAAGACAGATCTTTTTTATTATCATTCAAACTTATTACAAGAAAAAGAAAGACACAACCGGGACAGCTATTTCTGTGCACTGAAGCTTAGTGTACCCTCAGAGTTGTCAAAGCATTTAGAGCTCTCTTTTGAACTTAGCTGCTCTTGAGGAATCCACTTAGGTAGTTCAGGCACAATGCTTTCAACTGGAACAGAGACCTATCTATCTCCTATCCATCAAAGCAAAGAGCTGAGCACAAAAAGCGTGAAATTAAGACAGCTGAGATCATTTTCTCAAATCATCAGCCTATTGACAGGGCTCCTGCAGTCACCCAAGGACAGATTCGCCACTGGATTGCAAACACTCCGTGCAGCAGCTAAGACAAGTCCAGCACTCTTCCCTCTGCTTCCTTAGTACAACCTTTAAAAGTTTTCTTACTGCCTTTTCTACTTGCAAAATAACATTACAAATTGAGTTCTTCTTATATGGATACTTATACTCTTACTGCTTGCATGAGTTACTAGGAAGGCCTCCAGTCACTTGCTGGTCTGCTGACCTTGCTTGTTTAACCTGCTGAATCTGCAGCTCTTTACAGCTAGCCATAACCCAACCCAAGAACCCCAATGCTTCCTCCCAGGAATCCTGTCATTCTTATTTCACACTGCCATGCACAGCTAATATGTGTCATTTATTCCTTCTAAGCATGTTTCCCCCTTCAGCATTCAGACAACACAGCCATTTACCCCAGTTAAATCAAGGTTAAGACTTGCATCCTCCATAATAACACTCTGAGGCTCCATAATCAGAGTAGCTTTCCCCACCACCAGCCAGAACACAACAGTACTGCTTCCCAAGGGGATGCTTCTTGCAGTCTGAGTAATGAGATGTTGATCACTTCCACTTACTCCTATGACCTTTTAGTTCTACTGAATTGACTGTTCCTGAACCAGGTAGCACTCTATTCTCCTGTTCCTTTTTCTCTACCATTATGCACTTGGACTTCTGCTTGTACAGAAAAAAAATCCTCTCAGTAACACAAATTTTGGTAACATATATTGAAAATTAGCATGTTTTTGTCCCCCTTTCTCATCTACTACTGTTTCTAAAAGGGCACCTTTTAGCACAACAGAAAATACAGCAACAAGCAGCAGAGCAACAAGTCCCAGGCTGCAGCAATTGAGGATTTGTTCAAGCACAACAGCTGCGGGCACAGAAATAAAGGAAAGAATCTGCTTACCTTCAGAAGGCCTCAGGTAGGCAGGGATCTCCAGCAAGATACCCTTACCTCCCCTACCCACCCTTAAATGAGGTCTGGGAAGAGGTGGATCCTGGTTCCACCCGCTCTGGTCGCTCGGGTACATTGCATACACCTGAGCTCCCTGGTTTGGCCCTGCTTCCCCACCAGGTGCTCCATCACTGCTTCAAGCAGTGGCTTGCATTTCCACTACAGCAGCACATCTTGGTAATTTGAGTAGGACTGATGTAATAACATGCTTGTAATTAGGAAAAGATCTCTTTAACAGCTGAGCTGCTAAATCCTGTTAACATCACCAGAATGCAGTTATTCAGTAACTCAGAAATACATTTCTGGCAGCAGTGAGCTGCTCAAGTAGTGTTTTTATTAACGTCTTTATAGTCAGGACTGCAGGAGTATAAAATTAGATACCTGAAGTAGCTTACATATTGCAAAGTAGCCATTAAAACAGTGCAAATTAGCACAAGAATTTGCATAACAACAGAACTGAGTATCAGTAAGTATAAATCATAGTTATCACTGGTTAAGTGATTCTTTGCCTGATCAGTACAAAATGATTCCAGAAGTTCATTCTGTTGTCAATTTTCTGTGTTTTAACAAGAACTGATGGTCCCAAAAGTGAACACATAAGGAGAACATGCAAATACCCCTACAGCTCCACATAGTGGGAAGCACACAGCAATCTCTGCTAGTCTCAGTTCGCAGAAGAGCCCAGGAGTAATACACCCCAACAGTTTCCTGTCAGCTTTCCTCTTTTCCCCCCAAACTATTGATTATTAACAGCATTTGGGAGCAAAATACCAGTGCCACTAACAACGGCCTGGCTCCAGCAACCTCCATCTACTGCTCACAGTTGATTTGTGAGATCTTACCACACACAGAACTCTGCATGATTTTCAGTTACTGTTGCATCCCTACACTGAGCTTGTTCTGTTCACAAGCACTCCGATCATTCTCCTATACGCTTCTCTTTCCTCACCACTTCTTTTGTTTTCCAAACAATCCTGTTTTGTTTCCTTCCACCCTAGCCTGTGTATTTGAGGACTGCCTCCAACACACGCAGTACTCACTTGGCTTTTGCATAGTCCTGCAGAAACCAGAAACAAAGCATGACAGCAAGTAAACAGCTAGAGTGCCAAGACAAATGCCCTTCATGCTGAGCTATGCATATCCTCAGCTCCTCATAACCATCTGTCTGTAGCCATAAAGACAGATACGCAAGTGCAAGTACCTGAGGCTAGGACTGCTACCCTGTAGGTGCATTATGTCTTATTGCAGTGGCTGCTACCTGTGATGTTAGCTTCAAGTATAACTGCAGCTATGATAACTAGAAAGTGAGATTTTGCACCTCAACATCCATTTCAATCACTGAAGTTCCTCTCAGGGCTTCCTCCTAAGACTCTTTCCAAGCACGCTTCCTTACTTCCTAGCACTGGAGATCAGGACTTTAGGCAACAGAACCTCACACCTCAGCATCACCCTGCAGTGAATGGGAAAGAAGATAAACTTCTTCATGAAGTTAGCAAATCCTAAAAGCCCTGTGCCCCTCGAGGTCCTGGACCAACTCACTTCTGGCAGACACCACCACCTCTTCTGAGCAACCAGGCACTGTATTCTAAAAAAGGTAAGCGCTGTGAATGGATGTTAGACCTGTGTAAGTACCTTACCTAGTGAGCACTTTACTGGCACGCAAAGTAAGAGTGCATGTCTTACAACACACAGGACAAGAGTTACAAATCTATTTTTATTTCTTAATACAAATTACATTCTCTTCTTGTCACAGGAAGAAGCACTTTGTTTAGCAGCAATTATGATTTGACAAAAGGCATAAAAGTGAGTTATGATTTTATCATAGCCTACACTGTGAAGGAAAGCAACTGGCATATCTTAACTGCACAAACTAGTTAGCTTGCATGAGATTTGCATTTGACTGGAATATAAGCAAGCCAGAAGTAAGAGGACCAGACACGGCAACAGCAATCATCTGTGGTCAGAACAACAACTCCAGGTGCTTGGAAATCACACAGTTTCTTCAGATCCACACCTGGCTGCACACTGGTCCATGGTAAGACATCAGTTAGCACTAGCAAAAGAAATTACAACCAGTTAATTGACAGCAAGCCAGTACTCAACCAAAAGCTTGTGATATTTCAGAAAGCTAGGAAAAAAAAAATAAACCTTGAAAGGATATGCAAGTAGTGCATAAATTGTTTTTAATCCTCCTATCTTTTAGAGCAGTTAAGCAAAAAAAAGTCCATGGATAATGAGACTCATTACTAATGTATGTTTAAGTCATACCCCCACGTGTTTTACCAACATGAACCCACAAGGCAGTCTTAAAGCAAGCATGTTGCATGCAAGATTACTATTTATCTAGCCTTAGTAACATCTAAACTAGTATTGTTTCCACTGACTCAGAGTAAGAACTAAAGATAACATTCTTTTAATTTTACGATTATGTCTAATCACTGGTTACAACTTATCCAGAAGAAGCTGTTGAGCTTACAAATAATCGGGGAACTAATAATGTATAAGAAAAGATAAACATGCCTCCTTGAAAACCATTCCTCAAGCAGCTAAGAGTAAGCCCCCTCCACCAGGCAGCCTATACATACAGTTTCAAGATACACTACCAGCCATGCAAGGTGCAAGTAGATATTGATAGCATGTATTCTTCACTCATCAGAAAGAGCATTTGGACACCCTAAATGTTCACACTCCCTCCAAGCTCTCAAGAGAGAAAATCCAGTTTGGGGATCATATACCTGTGCTATGTACAAGACCTAGTCCTCATCTGTAGCAGGTCCCTCAGGTAGCTGAAGCTTTATACACATTTAAGCTCTGCTTTTCAGAGGAGCCCCTCCAGCTTACTGCTGGAAGGTTAACAAGAGAAACTAAATTGTCTTCTGCTTTGCTTTCTTCTACACTTTCTAGTAGCAACTCCTCAACAGAACTGCTCAGCCATGTTATCAAGTCTCCATGTTACCAACCACTCCATCTAAAAACCTGCATCTCTTACAGCTCAAACTCCAGAGAGGAAAGCCTCACAGGGAAGAAGACAAGAACAGAAGGTAGATTTGATCTCTCCCACTTTCAGCAGAGGAAAAACCTCCCCACCCCCAAACCAAACCAACACATGAACTCAAGTAATTTTTCTTACTGCAACACAAACACTCACTACAGCCTGAGCTAGTTGCTTTTCCCTACAGGCCATAAGTAATTTGATAACACTCGCTAAACATGAGAAACCACACATAAAGCCCCAGAGATAGGAGTTGTATTGCAGCTCTTTAAAAAAAGAATTGAGCACAGAACAGTAACTAAAAGTCCTCTACAGCTTTTCATATCAATTAAAGACTCTTAAAAGAGATTTGACATAGTAGCTACCAAAATAAAGCTATATACTCAAAGGAAGTATCTCTAACAGACAGACAGAATAAAGAGAACAGGAAAACTGAAGTTTTGGGAACTACTACATTAAAACTATAACCTTTTAGGTACATTAAGTAACTTGATAAAGCTTTTAACTCAAGAAAAAGATTTACTACTGAAGATCTCTGAGAAGTGTAACAGAAAAAGTCACAAATAACTTCTACAATAAACAACAACAAAAAAAAAAAAACACAACTGAGGTATCTATTATAGATCAATCATTAAAGGAAAAGCAAATAAATGTACATAGCAGCTTCTCTTATGACACAACTATACCCCCCAACCAACACCTAAGAAACCACAAGCACCACCCCCATACCAGATTACTCACCACCCTTTACCAGAGACCTTTTATAAAGACCTACCCCCAACACAGTGCTCTGGTCATATAAATTTGGCAATGGCAAACAGCTGCTGCTTGTATACACTGGGGAGGTTGGAGCAAGGAGCTGCTTCTGTCTGGTAAGCATGCTTGTTTTAGGGGGTTTTCTTTCCAACGGTTAAGCTGGTTGCTTCTGATGTTTGCAATGTGTAGGTTGTAGTTGAGTTATATCTATGGTAAAAGTTTCTTTCGAGGAAGTATCCCTTATAAATGAGCTGTTTTCCCTGAAGCAGTTGGAAGTGCTCTGATGTCCTTAAGAAACTCTCTAAAAGCAGAAGCTTGCACTTACTAAGTTGAAAGGTGCTGTAGACCTGCAAGCACTGTGGGAGCATAACTGACTTGTAGTATATCCTGGCTCTCAAAAACATTGTATGTTCTCTAACTATCTATCTAACAATAAGAGAACAATAGTGAGTTAAACACTTTTGTTTTCTTTTCCTGAGTTTGTAGAAGAGAGAAGGCAGTATGCAATGTGTGGTGATATTCTTAGAGCGAGGGCTAACTCTGTTATCAAAGTTGGTGCTAAAATATGAAGCAAAAGCTTACAAGTGAAGTGCTCGGGAGCTGTATCCCATCAGGTATTTGTTGTTGAAGGCTTTTTGTGAGCTTTGTAAGCTGGTTTCTGACTAAAATGCTGCCTCATAGTCTTATTCTGTCTAGAGTGCTTTTAATTCCTTAGCAATGCTATGACAAAATAAGTGGCTTAACAGTAGGATTAGTGAGTCCTAATGATTTCATGGGAAGTTCCTGAAACAATGAGGAAAGGCAGATAGCTTAAGTAACAGACAGACTTTCTGTTCCATGGTGTGCCTTAGCATTGTGATCTTGCATCAAATTCTATATCCTGAAAGGGAAGAAAAACAAAATTGCCATTCTACGGTAACCATAACTGATAACAGAAGCTCCAGGTGTGCCAGCAAGGAGTGTGTTATTGTGAAGGTTCCTCTCCAGTGTAACAGTGATGATGTGTTTTAAAGTTAGTAAACAATGGATAAAAGACTGTATAACACATAGCATGACAGAGGAGCAGTTGAAATGGTGGATATGAGGAGTTCAGTGTTACTGACAATGGAAATACAATATTTTTCTGGTGGAAAAAAATCATAAATATTGGCTAAGCAATAACACAAATCACTGCTACTGCTCCAGGATGTGCTTCAGTGTAGAGCAAGAAGGGCTGGCTCTGCACAGCCTCAGTGCTGCCTCATTCAGTATGCTATGCCTACAGCTCTCCTAGTAAAGCAGCTATCCACGCAGAAGAAGAAATTAATGACAAACATTGCTGAGCCATAATTAAGCCATTCTGTTTTCTCTATTGGTAATAAAAAAGAAAAGCTAGAGATTCAAAAAGATTCAAAGTTACATATGGGTATGTTCTGAGTATTGTTTTTTATTGTGTCTTAAATGTAACACTTAAGATTTGGCTTCTGTTCGGTAATCGTGCGGCTTCAGTTAATTATGCAATAAGGCAAATAGGAAATGACAAATGGTAAACATCTTCAAGTTCTAAACTAGTCCAAGTTCCAAAAACTAAAAGCTACACCTAAACAAGGAAGTTATTTCAGCTCAGCGTGCAGACCTTAGAGCAGATTTCTGATGAAGATATCAGAATCTGGAGACTAAATTCATTCTAATGAAAGCAAGACTTCCTTGTTTGATTTCTTCTTGGTGTTTTTTCTGCCTCCACCAGGGAGCAAAGAGAGGTCTTGTTTGCGTTATCGTGACTTTAGATACGCTGTGATACTATTCCCTGAAAGTCATTTCCTGTTTATCAGCATCCAGCCTGAGGTTTGCCATTGTGTGCAGCGTGAACTCCCCAATATTTGCTAGCACTTCATCCCCAGACCTCCTATCATTAATCTCAATTACTACCCCAAATTATTAGCACTTCCGAAAACCAGCTCCGTGCTGCTTTTCATGCACTTTTAGAAACGAAAACCATAAGGACCACCCATGGAAGTTTGGCTCAAATGATTTGCCTCGTATTACACGAACCTCGTGGTGGGGGCTGAAATAAATGCAGTTCTCCGGAGAGGTTTTTCCTCGTGTGGGCATTGTTAAACCAGTGGGGCCGCAGCTCATGTGCTGTGTTTGGTTTTTCAGTGGGTTTCTCACTGCAAGAAAGACTTTGAGGTGCTGGAGTGCGCCCGGAGGAGGGCAGTGAAGCTGGGAAGGGCCTGGAGTACCACCTTATGGGGAGCTGCTGAGGGGGCTGGGATGAGGAGGCTCAGGGGGGACACTGTGCTGCTCTCCAGCTCCCTGCGGGGAGGTTGAGGTGGAGGTTGACCTCTGCTGCTGGCTGCCAGTGATAGGATGAGAGGGGACGGCCTCAAGCTGTGCTATAGATCTGGGGGGGGGGGGTATCAGGGAAAGCCGCTGCCCGGAGAGCGGGGATGCCCGGGCCGAGCGCGCCCCCTGGCGGCACTGAGCGGGAAGGCCCAACGTGGCTTCCGCCCCTTACCGGCTCTACGAGACGCCGCTGCCCTCACGCAATATGTCCGCTGAAATCGTGGGCCTGCGTGGAAGGAGCGGGCTTGTTGCCGTTCCTTTATAACTCAGAGCCCTCGGCATCGGGCAGCGCTGCGCGGCCAAGGGGCGGCCGAGCCATAGAGAGATCATAGAGTACGAGGCGGCCGAGCCGCAGAGAGCAGCTGTGAGACAGCGCCCCCCGGTGGGCGGAGGTCTGCGCGGCTCGGGGCTCCCGGTTCCTCTCTTCCCCAGTGACCCCTCGCCCGTGCTCGGGATTTTCCGGGTTGTCTGTGTTGTTTCTCGCTTTCAATGGCCCTCCTTCCCGACCATTTATAACCTGTGACCCCGACCTTAACATCAGATGCCTCTGCCCCTTTGCTCCCGGTCACGGCGGTGCTGTCTGCCCGCTCCTCTGGGAGCGGAGCAATTAAGGTTATTACTCTGCCGCAGTGCTCTGCCCCATCTGCTGATAAGGCCTTGCAGATGTACTCAATCAGCACATTTTTCAGAGCCATTTACTGGTGAGTTGCCAAAGCCATAGATGATGGCGTAGAACAGCTGTGAGCAGTGGAATGTCAGTGGGGTCTGGCAGATGCCATGCTGCTGCTGGGAGCTGTCACTTCCCCGTGCTCTGATGCCCTCAGCTCAGTGCAGGCTGCGGACCGTGATGGGAAAAGGTGCCACTGTTCACCCTTGAGCTGTGTTGAGACTTACTGCTCAGGACACGGCTGTGTCCATCTGTGGGTGACATCGGGTCATTGTCTCGGAACCTCCTTTACCAAAGTTCAGATGCGTTACCCTCGGTCTAAGGCAAGAAACCACTTTTACTCGGTGCCTTTCCCTTCAAAGCATTCTCTAATGCTTGCTGTGTTAGGGCCAGACCTGGATTCCGTCTGCCCAAAGCCCCCTCTGCAGGAAAGGGAGAAGCCCCCCCGGGCAGAGGGCTCAGAGCAGCCCCTCGCTGGGAGACCCAGCGGTGCCTCCATCCTCCCTCCTGCAGCCTTAATCCTCCCTGCGCGTGGACTGCCTGCAAACTCCCCCTGCTTCCCCCCCTCCACCCCCAGGGCCCCTTCCTCGCTTCCCGAGCAGCCACAAAGCCTCGGGCACAAAAGGCTCTCCCATCGCCCTCCCTTACCCCCCCCACCTCCTCCCCGGACGGCAGCCCGCCTTCGTCGGCTTGTGCGGGCCTGCAGGCGGCACCGACAGCCCCGCGGGGCCACGAACACACCCAGCAGGGTGTGAGCACGGAGCGGAGCTGCGCACGGGCACCCGCCTGGGAGCTCAGCCCAGCGCTCACCTTGGCTGCTCGGTGCCCGCTGCCGGAGCCCCGACGGGGAGCAGGTATTTCCCCGAGGGGGCGGCCGCGTGGCTGGTGGGGTGGTAAAAATAGAAGGGGTATTGCCCTGATGGAGGGTGGGGAGGGGAAGGGAGTGGCTGTGCTGGTCCTCCTGGCTGTGGGGATGGGGAGCAAGGGAGGGGGATGCAGAGGGAGAGGCTGAGAGTGGGGTCTGAGGTCCTCCTGCGGAGCTCTGTTCACCCGTCCGTGGGGACAGCAGGGTTGGGCTCAGGCAGGGTGCTACGTGGGTGAGTGGGTAGCATCCTGCCTGTGGCTGCTCCTGTGCCAGCACCCCAGAGGTGCAGGGGTTCCCTGTGGGGCTGTGGGCATGTATGCTGCTGTTCCAGCAGCTGTAACAGTGTTATGTCATGCCATCAAGTCCTCCGTACTAGAGCTGGCAGTGCATGGTGGGGTCGCCTGCTGAGAACTGGAGGAGGACTTCTTGGGGTCCCAATGGTCCCCGCAGACACCCTCCTGTGAAGCTGTAGCCATAGCTGTGCAGCATCTGCTTACTGAGCAGTGTCTGCTGCCTGTCTAGCCCTCTTCTATTTGGGACCTGTGTCCTGTGCAAGGGTGTTGTGTGGTTACTTCTGGTGCTGCTTCCAGCTGGGGGGAGCAGGGTGGCATTTTCCTTCTGAAAATGCTTTCTGCATCCTGCAGACCGTGCCAGCAGCGTGGGCGTGTGGCCAGCCCTGTGCTGCTGCTGCCACCAGGCTTGGGTCCCTGGTCCCTGGCCAGCCCTGTGCTGTGTACCGTAGGCTCAGCTGTGCAAGGCTGAAGTTCAGCTGGTGGCTGCAACCACTCCCACTGTACTTCATACCCCGTGTGGGAGCCAGCCTGTATGTGTCAGGGTTTCCCTGGCCAATGCTGGCACCTGTGCTCAGATGCTATCAGTGACAGGAGGGGGATAGGAGCAAATCCCAGGGGATCTGACTGAGCCCACTGCTCCATGGTGGAGGTGACCTCTGTCTGAGTCCATGGGCTTTGACATCAGGGGGAGAAACTGCCTGGTTCCTGGTGTCCTGCCCTCATTGTACGTCAAGGCAATGGCTGTGTCACCTCCAGTCTGTGTAGCACCAGTCAGTTTTTATGGTGTGGGAGCTGTCCTAGGAATGTCCTCCTAAACATGTGGGGGTCATGCCTGGGACTTGTGCTGGGACATAGGCACGTGCATTGCCAGGTTGGAATGGGATGTGGTCCTGCTGGACTGCCTACCCCCAGGTTTGGAGAGGATGTGGCTTTGTGGTGAGGGCTGGGAATGTGCCACCTCTTGGCTCCTGCACCTTGTTCTAGGGTCCTATGGGGTTGCAGTGAAATGAGAGTCTTGCTCTGCAAAAGCGATGGTGCTGTTGGGGTGGGCTGCAGGCTGCCCAGCTCACTGAAGAGGTTGGATTGATAGAAGGGGGAGCAATTCTGCAGCAGGGCAAGCAGTAGTGAAGATGGGATTTCAGGCAGACCCTGTCTGGGGCTCTCTGCTTCATCCAGCCAACAACCAGGAGCATGGGGACCACAGCAAAGCTTCTCAACCCTTCTCCTGTTCCCAGTCCAATGCAACTAGCTCTTGCAATGCATGTATGGCTGTGCAGATGTGGGGTGCCAGCATTGCCAGAGCCTGGATCCTGTGCTGTGTCCTTGCTTCTGAGCTGGAGCTGGACCTGCTCCCCTCCATCTCCAGGCTTGCTGTGGCTCGTTGTGTGTAAGGTGCTGGGGCAGCCTGCTGAACTAGTTGGGCTGCATCACTTGCTCTGCTCTGCTGCACTGGCACTGTGCCTCACCTGGGGACATGGCCAGCAGCCCCGCTATGTCCCAGGGCTCTGGGGCAGCGGCTGCTGCATGGTGCCAGGATGCTGCAGTGCCCCATCCCTGTGGGACTGGGAGTTGGTTTGTGTGTGGGGAGGTCTGTGCCCACACACTGTATGCATCCCATGCAGGACACCGACCCGCTGTGACAGCCCTGTGCCATGGCAGACCCTCCCAGCTGCTGCCGCCCGTGCTCCACCTGCCTGTTGTGCCTCTACAGCTGCCAGTGGATCACTGCCAAGAAGGAGAAGAGGAGGGGTCTGAGAACCACCAAGGTGATACTGTGGGTGATGCTGAGCTGAGAGCTGGTCCTGAGCCCCGGGAGAGCTTGGGGTGCCCTGGGACCCTCTCTGTCCAGGGGGTGCAGTGGGGAGGGGAGGCATGAAGGTGTCAGGGGTGAGGATGAGCCCTTTTTCTGCTAGGTGGCAATAAGGACAGTGCAGCAGCATGAGGCTGAGCCCATCCCCTGCCCCACTGGGCACGCGTTTGCGGCTGGTTCACACGTGCCTGGAGCTGAGCACAGTGTGGGCATGTTCTGGGATGTAGGGTGCCCAACAAGGCACGTGGGAGGCACAGTGCCTGGGCAGGGTGTGTACCCCCTGAGGGGGTGCTGGCAGGGGTGTCCCCGGCGATTTGTAATACAGCATGAGGGTGAGGCCCTGGGATACTCTGAGGTCTCCAACTCCCATGGGAGTGGCTGTGCCATGGCTTGTCCCATCTTGCCTGGAATGTGAGAGTTGGTCCAGGTTGCTAGCTGTTCCACTTGGCACATCCCTGCACATGATGGAGAGCCTGGAGCTGGACCTGGCTTTGGCTGGGTGGGCAGGAGCAGTCTAGGGGCCTCCTGCAGCTGCCCAGCTCTTCCAGTCAGACTTGTCCATCCTCAGCCTAGCAAACTGGGGATGGCACCTAGCTTCATGCCCTTTCCTGTGCCTCACAGCCCCAGCCTGCTCCTGAGGCTGCTGTATGGGGACAAGGTGTCCATATCAGACTCAGGGCTGCTCTCCAGTCTGGCATCAGCAGCTTCTTAGCTTATATTGAGAGATGCTGGTTCCTGCAGCCAAAAGAGCTCTCCTGGGCAGCTCAGTACCTTGCTCCCTGCTGCAGGCTGATCCTCAGATTTCAGCACCTGTCTGTGGGCTGGGTGCCTGCGGATGTGTGCATGCTTGTCTTCTCTCTTTCAGTGTGACTGCAGCTGGTTCTTCTTCCTCTTCTGTGTCTTCCTCTTCACACTGGTGTGGCTCTACATTGCCATCATCATCCTCAATGATTTCCACAACTTTAATGAGTGAGTATGATCCCACATGCAGCCTGACCTCCTCCACCCCTCCCTCACCATCCCCATGCCACCCATCTTTCTGACCATCCCTTTTACTTGCAGGTTCATCTTCAAGCAGCAGAAGCTGTGGCTGGACTGGTCCCTGGTCCTGCTGATAGCAACAGCTGTGCTCATCACCTACTCTGCTGTGCTGCTGGTGAGCTCTGCTGATCCCTTCTGGGTTGGCAAGGGTGTGGATCAGTGCTGGGCATGAGCCTGCTGGAGCCTGAAGACCCTATGTGCACTGGGGGAGGGGGACAGGGCGCCAGTGGGAAGGCTTTTTGAGTGGTATGGAGTATGGACCAGCTCTGACATCTCCTTCTTCTTGCAGCTCCTTGCTTTGTGCTTGCAGCTATGTGGCCAGCCCTTGAAGCTGCATTGGCTGCACAAGGTGAGGCTGTTGGTGCAGGAAGATATCGCATACCCTATCTGTCTGCATGCTGGGCGTGTAATGTGTAGTCCTCTCCTGCTGCTTTCTGGTCCTTGCACTTGGGAAACTGAGGCCAGCCCACTGGGGCTGCGTGTGGGCAGCAGCTGTTTGTCCTTCAGCCCCATGTCTCTGGGATGGGATTATTCTCCTTGCACAGTGTGGAGTACTGAGCCCAACTGTGAATCGAGATGGGAAAGGGTGTCTAAAGGGCTGTGGGAGGTTTGGGAGGGAGGGCTTGCTGGTCTAGAGAATGGTGATGTGTACATCTAATTGCCCTGCGGTGTTCACCACAGATCCTGCTGATCATAACTGCCCTCGTGGTGGCTGCAGCTTTCACAGGGCTGGGAATAAAGTGGGCAGAGGAGTGGAGAAGTGCACGTATCTCCCTGCAGGTGAGTTGGCTTTTCACTGGGGCTCCCCTACTGTCCTATTGTGGAGGCTTGCGGGGATGAGATGCAGGATGGTGTCTGGGCTTCCCAGCATGGTTGTGTGAGGGCTAAGCTCTGTCCCAGTTTGGTCTGTGCTATCCTACCTGGAGCAGCTGCAGTCAGGGTGGGGGGACTGGAGGGAGACCTTGTCCTTCTCTCCCTGGCATTGTGGCTGTTCCAGTGATGCTGTGTGTAGTGTTAGATTCCCGCTATTGGATTTTGAGGACAAGGGCTGGCTTTGCAATGTCTCATACCCTGTCTTTGCCTTCCCAGGCAACAGGTCCCTTCCTGCACATTGGAATTGTGGGAGGAATGACACTCCTTGCCTGGCCATTGGCCAGCGTCATCTACCGCACCCAGAACACAGGTAAGCCCCCCAGGGTCCCCACCTCTCCCAGCAGCCAGGTGCTCTCTTTCTTGCACCCCACTGAGAGGCACTGGTGGCAGAGCAGTGCACAGAGAGCAGTGGTGCAGTGGGAAGGACTGAGTTCTGGTAGTGGTGTATCACCCTTGCCCATATTTGCTGCTTTTTATACCAAGGTGCAGCACCAGCCCAGACTACTTTGCAGCAGGAAAGGTGCAGAAGTCCTGGATTGGGGTTGCAAGGGCATGTAGTGGGTCACAAAGAAACCTGAGGTGTTCTTGAGGCCAGAGATGCAACGCCTGACCTAGGGCAGCCATAAGTGAATGTTGAAAGCAGCAACATCAGCTTGTTCCCAACATCTGGCACCTTCTGTCTCTCCCTCCAGGCCTCAAGGTGTTTCTGCTGCTTGCGTACTCTGCGGTGATGATTGCCCTGTACCTGGCTCCCCTGGGGATCACCTCACCCTGCATCATGGAGGAGAACCAGCTGCCCCCCAAGCCAGCCCTGGTTGGCCACCGTGGTGCCCCTATGGTGAGCAGCATCGAGGTGGAACAGAGCTGTGGGGCACCAGACTGTGTCTGGTGCCTGGCCAAGAGAGCTGCACAGCACGGGGCTGGAGGATGTGGGTGAGGAGAGTGCTGTCTGCCCCTTCCTGAGCTGATGCTCGCTCCCTTTCCAGCTGGCCCCTGAAAACACACTCATGTCTCTGCGCAAGGCGGTGGACTGCGATGTGCAAGTCTTTGAGACAGACGTCATGGTGAGGTAAAGGGGCAGCAGGGCTCAGAGGGGAAGAAGGGATCTGTGTGTCCCAGGATGTCACCTGCCCCATGGGTACTTGGGGAGCAAGCCTGCAGGACTGGTGCAGTCTTCATTTGGAGTTGGCCCCGTTCAAGGGCTCTGCCGATGCTGCGTCCCCAGCACAGCACTGGCTCAGGCTGGGTGTCCCAACAAGCTGGGGGAAGTGCTGGGTTTCTCCTCTCCACCCATGCTGCCTTCCAGACCATTAGGAGGGAGGCACCATTGGGAAGGGCACTACTTGAGAACAGCCCCTGGGCCCTCATCTCATGCAATCCCACCCCCCCGTGGGGAATGTTGTTGCAGGGAGCAAGGAACTGTGATTCCTAGCTTGGCTTCTCGGTGCTCTCTGTTTCCTGGGTGCTGACCCCTCTGTGCAAAGACTCAGAATTAAGCTTGGGGTGGAGGTTACTCTTAGAAGGTGGCTGGGAAGGGGTTGAAATGGCAGGGCAGTGTTAGGGGGCAAACATCTTGTGACACAGCCTCCCTTTCTGCTCCTTTGCCAGTGCTGATGGGGTCCCGTTCCTCATGCACGACGAGAAGCTCACCAGGACCACCAATGTGCAGACCGTGTTTCCTGAGAGAGCCACCCTGAACAGCACTGCCTTCAACTGGACAGACCTCCAGCAGCTCAATGCTGGCAGCTGGTTCCTGGAGGTCAGGATGCAGGGATGGGTGCATTGAGAGGGAAGCGAGAGCCCTGCTCTGGGTTGTGCTTCCTCTGCAGTCACCTGAGCAGCGTGCAGGAGCACTTCATGCCTGCATGGACCCCTGGGGTGCAGTTACACCCTGTGCTGGCTGCTGCTGCACCTGGGGTTTGCTCTGAGTCACAGGGAGGTTGGTGTGTGGGGAGATGTCTCATGCTCTGCTGGTGCTTGTGCTGAGCTGCACAGCCTGCCTGGGCTTGGAGGCAGCTGGGGCAATGCTCTTCAGGTGACTAATGACCTGCTGAATGCACACAGGTGCTGGGGCTGCTGGAACGGTGCTATTAGTGGGCAGCAGGGGGGAGGTGCCCTGTGCCCAACCAGGGTGGAGGGCTGGAGCAGTACTGGTGAGAGGTGGAAGCTTGCAGGCTCTCCCCATGGTGGCTGACTCTCTTTCTCTCCTAGAGGAGACCGTTTCCCAGTGTGCAAAGCCTTTCGCACGGTGACCGCATGCAGGCGACTCGGCAGAAGATCCCATCCCTGGGACAGGTGCTGAATGCAGCCAAGGAGAGCAATATCTCCATCATGTTTGACCTTCGCCCAGAGAACCACAGCGATTACCAGAGCTTTGTCAATGCCACCCTGGATGTCATCCTCCACTCTGGCATCCCGCTGCAGCAGGTGAGCTGCCCACCAAGTGCTGGACCCTTCTGTCACAGTGAGAGATGCTCTGCCAACACTTCTGAGCATCTCCATCACCCCACACACCCCATTGCCATCTGTGCTTCCTGCTGGGCCATGCTGCCATACCACAACCCCATGAGCAGCTGATGGCCAGTACCTGGCGTGGTAGCATAATCCTGAAAGAGGTTCTCTATCTGGGAGAACTTGCCAAGAGTTAAAGGCTAGTGCATAAAGCAGTTCCAGCAAATAATCATTTCCCAGAACTGGCCACTCTGGTCTGTAAACAGTGACTCAGTCAAGGGAGTGGAGCATGGGTAGGAGTGCATGAAATCGATGCTCCCAGTGCTGTGCCTCACCTCTCCTTGCAGTTCCTTGACTTGCTGCAGCCTACTCAGTTTCCTTTGCACTTCATTGGCCTCTGCAGAGTGAGACACGTGCTACCCTGTAGGGCTGGAGGAGCACACAAATTGCTTTCTCTGTGGGAACTCAGGACACAGTACTTTAATGCTGGCCCAGGGTGCATTCTTGTTGCAGAGTTGTGGCCAAAAGTGTGCCCCACTCAGTCCTTCAAGGATCCAGTGTGATATCAGTGTCCTGCAGTGGCTTTCTTAGGATGGAGTTGCTTTCTCCTTTCAGTGGGGTTTGTGCTAGCTTCTTGGCTGTGATGAGCTCTTAAGAGAGTGCCCTGGCTGAGATCCTCCAGGAATACTGTAGTCATAGAATCATTTGAGTTGGAGGAAAACTTTTAAAGGTCACCTAATCCAACTCCCCTGCACTGAATGGTGACGCTTACAGCTCAAACAGGGTGCTCAGAGCCTGGTCCAGCCTGACAGTCCATGTGCCCAGGAGTGGGGCAGTCTGCAGAGCCCCGGAGTGTTTCTTTCCTGTTCTCCTGCTCTTGCCTAGGTCCTGTGGCTGCCAGATGGGTTCAGGGAACAGGTCAAACAGCAAGTCCCAGGCATTCAGCAGATTTATGGCCGGAAGAGACTCCAGGATGAGAAGGAGCCCCTGCTGCATGTCAACCTGCCCTACCAAGACATGAGCTCTGAGGAGATCAAGTGAGAGCATGGGGGGGGAGTGGGCTGTGAGTCTGGGGTCCAGCAGAAGTAAAAACCCTAGCAGAGCTGAGAGCTGAGCAGAAGCTGCAGCCTGGCATGCCTCAGGGCTGCTGTGGGGGGATGGAGCTGGCCGCAGCTCTCTGCCTGGCCAGCAAGCCTTCCCTGAGTCTGGCTCTCCAGACATCTGCTCTACGTGGCTGCAATTGCTGGATCACATCCCAGACATACAGGCCTCTCTGCCACGAGCTGAGCGTGCTGGCACCCTGCTGTCTGCAATGCTGACCACGGCTCTCCCTGCACAGGCAGTACCGCCAGGACAACATCTCAGTCAACCTGTATGTGGTGAACCAGCCCTGGCTCTTCTCCGTGCTGTGGTGCTCAGGGGTGAGTTCTGTCACCACCAATGCCTGCCAGGTGCTGAAGGAGATGAAACGCCCCATCTGGTTGCTGGTAAGCAAAACCTCTGCCCTGGTGCAAAACTTTCTGGTGTGAGTGGTGGGTCTGGTCCTGCAGCTGCACGCAGGGTGGGTTTTGCTCCATGCTGTGCTGGTGTGGCAGCGTGACCCTGCAGAACTTGCTGGTGCAGTGGGCAGGACTGTGCCACCAGTGATGCTCACAGCTTGCCTTGCCACCTTGCAGCCCAGCAGCACCTATCTCATGATCTGGATTGTTGTAGACTGTGTCTCCTTCCTGATGATCCTCTGGGCCTTCCTCTTGATGAAGTAAGTTGGACCTCTGGGCTAGGTGTGGGGGAGGCTGCAGCATGCCTGGGGTGGTGAACCCCTATGCATGTGCCATCTGCTGCTGCTCACCCTGGGCTGATATGCTGTGGATCCCTGTATGGGAGAAACACCACTGCACAGTGGCAGCTCTTATCACCATTCTGCTGCTTAAAAACACGGCCTTAGCCTCTCCCAAAGCAGCTGCACTCACCTGCTTGCTGTGCACCCCAGGGCTGAGTTTGGGGGACCTTGCTGAGCAGCAGCAGCACCGTGTACCAAGAGCAGGCTGTTGTTTGCTGTGGGGGGCCGCAGTCTGCAGCTGGGAGCTCGTGGGAGGGAAGGGGGGGAGGGGGTGTCCAGAGTGATGTACTAACATCGATCCTGCTCCGTCTCCTAGGAAATGCTCCCAGCGAAGGCGGACGGCGGGTGAGTGCACAGACGCCGGCTCCTCTATCCCTGGAGGCTCCCTGCAGGCAGACAGCCTGCCCCAATGGAGCCTGACAGAGCCCAGCAGGCTTTGAGATGGCTGAGGGAGGGAAGGGAATCCCAGCGCAGGGAGTTCCTGCCCTGCCCATAGCAAACCGCCCTGTGGGATGGTGCTGGGGATGCCCACGCTCCCCAGCTCTACTCCAACCGGCTTTCTGGGGAGCTCTGCCTGTCGCTGTGGGATGGTGGCTGCTGTCAGTGACTGTTTGCTTTCTCTTCCTTCTCCCCAGAGTCTGAGACGGACGTGCTGCTCACAAAGATCAACAGCCTGATGCAAGACTGACCCCTCCAGCCTGCAGCAGCCGTGGGGAGGGGCAGCTGGAGAGGTGCACAGCTCAGGCAGGGAGTGCTCTTCTGTCTGGCTCCAAGGCTCTTTCCTTTGCAGCCTCCTGAGCTTGCAGCTCATGCAGCCTTCCTGGCTCCTGACGTGGTGCAGAACTCCTCTCATCCACGAAGACCTGGAGCTGGGTCCCTTGGTCCTGCTGGCAGAGAGGGAGCAGAGCTGGGCCAGGGGACTTCTGGTGCTGCCTCGTGCCCTGGGAGCTGAGCTTTTCTCCAGGACCAAGGCCTCAGCCCTGGGGTGTGCTCACTTGGAGGCTGGTGGGGGTCTGAGTCACTTTGGTGCAGGGGTATGGCAGCCTGCTATCAGCAGCAGCACTGGTGATGGGGATGCCTTGTTTAAAGTGCTGCTGCCCCGTGGCAGGAGGTGAATTGGAAGGGGGGATGCAGGGTTGCACACTATGGAGGGGGAGCAGAGCCCTTTGCCCCCACGTGCTGGGTATAGCAGCCTCACCCTGCTGCTGGCTTTGTGCTTGCTGGCCGGGGTGCCGGCTCTCCCCGCAGCCAGTCCTGTGCTGCTGGGGACAGGGAGCTGGGGGCTGCGGGGTGGGGGGATCCTGGGCCACGGTGCAGCACAACGGCCGGGACCGCGCCAGGGCCGAGAGCAGTGTTACTCAGCATCGGGCACTTTGGACTTGGAGAGGGGAGTCTGTTTCACTTGCTCCTGCCTATTTATGTCAATAAATCAGCTGAAAGGTAGACGGTCCCTACAGCGGTGAGTGGGCCGTTAACTCTTTTTTTTTCCGTTCCCTCCCTCCCGGCTCGGGGCAGAGCAGCGATGCGCGGTGTGTCCGTGCCACCTAGCGCCGCTACGGGGGAAGCGCCGTCGGGGCGGGGGGAGCGGACGCAGCTTCGAGCCGGGGCCCAGCACCGCGGGGCTCCGGACCGGTCCGAGGATGCCGGTGCCCGGGTTGGAGGTGGGGGGGGGGAGGACCCTCAGCGGAACGCTCCGGTGCTGGAAGGGTCGCGGGGCGCTCCCCGGGGGCGGGGCGGGGCGGGTGGGGGCGGCCCCTCTCCCGGTTCCCGCTGGGCGGGGCGGGCGGCGGCGGCTCTGCCGCTCGTGGGTTGGCACCGAGCGGAGCGGCCGCCGGCCACGGCGGAGCGATGATCCGCAGGGAAGGTAAGGAGAGCCGAGCCCTGCCCCGCCCCGCCCGCAGCTCCGGGCACCGCGGCCCGCAGCGCTCAACAAGTGTCCGCCCCGCCGTGACCGAGCTCGGCTCCCACCCCCCCCCCCACCCCGGGATGGTGAACCGTGGAGTGGGCTCCCGGCTGCGTGCCCTCCCCGGGGCGTGGGATGCGTCCTTACTACGGCGTGGCTGTGGGCTGCTGCGCTTCCCCTGCGGGGTGGGAGGACGTGGGTGTGCGGGTGAGGAGGGACCCTCTGGAAGTGGGGTGTGCTCCTACAGGTGCTGCGATGCTCAGGCTGTGCCCTGGGCTTGGCATGCAGGGCCAGCGCTGCTCCTGTGTCACTCACCACGAGGGCCGGCAGCATACGTGCTGCTCTCTTCCTGCACAGCCCGGGTGGGGTGGGACGGTCAGACTGTGTTCGCTCTGTGCCCTGACGGAGTGGTCGTGGCTTTCCACCTGTTTCTTTAGGCTCTGCTGATGAGGTCAGGGATGAGCCATGAAGATGACTCACAGGATGCTGGGCAGTGGCTGGAGCCGCTGTCTGATGTTGCAGAGGGGAAAAAAAAAAAAGTCCTCAGTGCTGATATGGGGCTGGGATGCCTGTAAAACCCAGTGAAGGTGGAGCCCTGGAAACTCCCTGCTTTTCCCAAGGCCGTAGCAGAGCCCAGCTCTGAGCAGGAGCTGTTCACGCTTCCCCTGGCTCCTTTCTCTTCTGCTCCCAGGATGAGTCAGTGTGGCTTGGTGACACAGACAGGACCCCGGCAGGGTGAGCTGGGACAGCAGGTGGCACACGCCCTGGCAGACACAGGCCCCCTTGTTTGGTGACCTGAATTCCCCGCTGAGAGCCCTGGGACAAGCAGGACCATCCTTTCTGCATGAGTTCCTGGGTCAAACGATGATCCTCAGACAGCAGCGGGCCGCCTCCCCCGCTGCCTCGCACAGACTCCCTTTGTCTGTGGGCTGCTGGGGTGACAAAGGGAAATATTCAGTGGTGGCGGCGGGCTCAAGGTCCGTGGGAGCTCCCCACCCATCTGTGTGGGTCACATCTGGTCTTGGTGCTGGATTTTCTCCAGCTATGGGGCTGGCTTGGCTGGAAAAGCATGGAGTTATCCTGGCATGGAGCTATCCTGGTACAGTGAGCTCGCAGCACCGTTGCTTTAGGGCCAAAGTTGTCCCACAGCTATGGGGAGCTCAGTCACAGCAGCATCCCTCCTTCCCAGCTGTATTTCCCACTGACCTAAGGCTCCACTGCTTGGAGCAGTTCTCACCTTTCTCCTTGTAGGACTGCAAGTTTTTCTGCCCGTGGATCTGAGCTGCTCACAATGTCTGTGTAACCGCCCCACTTGCCCAGTCCGCTGTGTTCATCTCTGCTGTGACCATCTTGCCCTGTGTGGGAGAGCGTGAGCTCCTAGGGGTCATGCTGACAGCCCTGTGCATTGGGGATGTGTCCAGCTCCCAAAAAACTCCTCTGCTTGGGAGTTAGTTGTGGTGTTTGGGCTGCCCGTGTGGACACCTGCATAGGAAAACTGCTTGAGTCACTGTACAGCTCATAAATGTCCAGAGCTAGAAGGAAATTGAGGTATTGCATGGATGAGTTCTTTGCACTCAGGGGTGCACTCAAGCCTTCCTAGAGCATGTCTGTCCATCTCCTGGCATTAATGCTGTGTTAATGTCCCCTCTGCAGACACCGAACGGGCAGTGGAAATCCTGACGAGATACCAAAGCACCCTGAGCTCCCCAGAGGAACAGGAGCTGAAAGCCTCCATCGGGAAGATCTCACACATCTTCCAAAGCAAACTCTTCCAGGCTCTGCTGGGTAAGCCCCTTCCTGCTGTTCTCTGGGGCATTGCAGTCAGTGGGTGCTCTCGGCCGAAGCAGACCCGCTCCTGGCTGCCTGGTTTCTCTCTGGACACAAATTTTGGAGCTATCTCAGTCTGCTAAATAGGTACAAAGCAGAGGACTTGTGTACTGGAACACAGAAGTGATGTGGGGAGGATAAAGCTGGAAGAGTGTGGGCCGTGCTCACTGTCAGACAGGGAGGGGAGGGGGCACGGTGTCCCTGGGGTAGCCCGGCTGTCCTGTCAACACCAACGCCAGGGAGTGCTTCTTGGTTGCTGGTGACCTTTTCAACTGGTTGAGCAGGATATGAGTTCCCGGGACAGAGCCAGCTTTCACTCAATGTGTTTACCTAACGAGGAATTTGCATTAATTGCTTCCTCCCCCGTCCCTTGAGTGCATGTTTGTGAATTCCTCCATCCCTGCGCAGCCTCGCGTGATGCTGTGCTCGTGTGTGGTGTCCACAGCTCTGTCCCCACGGGCACACAGGGACGAGTGACACTGACACAGGGAGGACAGAGTGCTCTCATGCTATCTGCTTTTCACCCACCCTTCTCCCAGCGGTACCTCGGGAGTTTGCTTGGAGCCTCAGGGCTGGGTCAGGGTGTTTGCAGGGCGTGCTGTGCCTACGCCTGCACCTGTGCTCTCCTTCCCATGGCACAAGGTGCTGACACCTCTGTCCTCTCCCATGCTCTCAGCAGCACGTGCTTGGTTCTTGGCTTTTTTTTTGTGGGATACAGTAAACCAAACACATGAGGCTGGCTCACAGTCACCCTCAGAACTTGTGCTCCTGCAGGTAACACTCTCCTAAGGCGTATATTGAGTTTGAGCACCGAAGTGCATTTGTTGGTAGCAGAGCTACTGGAAGTGCCAAGCATTGCAGAGCTTCACATGTTGTTCCACATGAAAAATGCAAGGGGTGGGGCCTCCCGGGCACTTCTTTAGAAATAAGCTGCTTTGTGAACTCAGACTCTGCTCCCGGGCTATTGGGATGCCGCGTGCACGGGGCTGGGCACTGTGCCTGCTGTCCTGGTGCCTTGTGTTGCTGTGCCTGTGCTCTGCTGGATGCTGCTCCCCCAGCCTTCCCCTGCAGCCTCTTGCATCTGGAAAAAAAAAGGGTTTATCTGTTTGATATATGGAGCCCAGGAGGAAAGCGTTAGGCCTTCTTCTGTCAGTCTAGAATACTGGATCCAGAGGGGATTTATGCTGTCATCAAACAGGCACCAGCCCATAAAGCAGAGCACACAGCTCCCCAGGACCCCGTTCCCCAGAGCTCCCCACTGCTCCCAGTGGTGTTCCTACCCCACATAGGGACACCAGCAGCGGTGTTCCCCTGCGACAGAGCCATCCAAATCCTGTTTTCATTCTCGGGAACTCTTGTGCATTCCAAGTGTAATCCACGCAGCCAGGAGCCCGTGGTATCCTGTTACGCAATGACTATTTTTTATAAGCAGAGGGAGAGATGTTTTTGCACAAAAACAAAGTCTGTCTGTCCAAGCACCAGCCGTGACCTCAGGCCTGATCAGTCATGGCTTTGGGGGCAGCTATTGGCCCAGGGTTGCACCTGGGACATGGCATCTGTACCTTCCTCCCTTCTCCTTCCCATGGTTGCTCAGTTTTTTGCAGGGCACCCTCTGACAAGAACCAGGTTTTAGAAAATCCATTAAAGATGTGCACTTGCCACCCCCCCCTGCCCCACCCCAGAGCCTCTGGTTCCCTTTGGGGCTACTGCAGAATCAATCACCATATTGCAGAATCATCAAAGTTGGGAAAGACCAGTAAGGCCACCTAGTCCAACCCATCCCCACCACGCTCAGTAAACTGGAGCTCCCTGTGCTCCTCTGCAACGAACACAGAAACTGAATTTGCTTTCCCTGCTGTGGCTTTCCTCCTGAGTGCTTCCTTCTGCACTGCCCCTTTTTGGCCCCGCAGCCCTGGCTGCCTCCAGTCTCCCACGTGCAGTCAGGATTTATGACTTTGCCATGCTGTGTGCAAGGCGTTCACCAAACCCCCTCGGCTGACCTCTTGCAGTGGTGCATTTAACCTGGTGCCATTCACCAGCCTCTCTGGTTTACTCATTTGGACTCAGTTTCAGCTATTTAGGAGAATGCCTTCTCCCTTTCAAAGCCCCCTTTCTTGCAGTCCTGCTGTGCTTTCCTCCTTTTTTCCTTGTAGCATCCACCAGCCAACGCTGCACGCGTGTGCTCTGATGTCACAATGCAGAGCCTCTAAATAGGCTTTGCTGCTTCCCACCCTCTTTGTCACCCCTTCCAGTTTCTTTCTGAAGAGCTTCTCACTTTTTCTGTAGTTCCCCTTCTGGAATTAAACACTCAAATGTGGTGATGTGAGATTTGCTGGGGCTGCTGCATGTTTCCATTAGGAAGTGCAGCAGCCCCTCTCCATCCTGAAGCACCCTGTGTAGAGGATGGAGAGGGGAAAATGCTCCTGGCAGGGCTAGTAGAAAGCACCCACAGACCCTGCACCCAATGCAGGACATTGGCACCGTGCTCCCTGCCCGCTCCTGATGACATTTCTCGTGCTGTTTTGCAGATATCCATGAGTTCTATGACTTCACTCTGCGCTCAGCACTCCTGCAGCCTCCCAGCCCTGCAGCACGTCGTGGCACAGCCCGACAGCAGCGTGCAGAGCCCAGCTGCTCCCCCAGCCCCAGAGAGCCCTACACTCCTCCAGAGGTAAGAGCCACTCCAGTCCCTCCAGAGGGGCCAGGTTGGCATCAGTTCCTACGCCAGCAGCGTGTTTCCACACCTCCTCTGTTGGAGCTTGCCTCAGTAATTAGCCAACATCTCTCATTCATAAGCGTTAATTGAATTATTCCTAATTTAAGTGACTTCAGCTCCAGCTCTGCTTCTTGCTCTGCTTTCTGCCTTGGATGTAGTGGGACTGTGATCAAGCCACCTCGCAAAGCTGCTTTTGATATCTAGAGTTGGGCCTTTCAAGTTTCCTTTTTCAGGATTTTTTCCCACTCTCTGATAACTTCCATGTCTCTTATTTGCATTCTCTTTAATTTCCCACAGTCTTTTAAGAGACACAGCACCAGGCAGAGAGACAGTGCCCGAGCAGCAGGCTTCGAGTTATCTCACAGGCAGAAAAGCAAATTGAATTGCCTTGATGGAGTGGGGGCAGTTTTGCCTTTCCAGACCTGCTCCCATCCTTCCTTTGCAGCTCTGGATCTGGTCCATGGCAATGGATTATTTCTTAGTGGGCTTAACCCTTATTTCTGGAGCATCATGCACTGAGATCCTATTTTGCTTTAATGGTTTTCTCGTAGCCTCAGTCTCAGCAGTGGAGTCCCCCTGTCCAAGCAAATGGACACCATCACATCCCTCCTTCTTTCTCCAAAAAGATGCATGGGCACATCTCCTATTGCTGGAATGCAGAATGGAATGGGTTGGGTTGGAAGGGATCTAAAAGGTCATCCCCTTCCAGACCAGCAGTGGGGTCCCCCTTGCCCTGAATGCCTTCCAGGGGCTCGCAGCCCACCCTGCCCACCTGTGTCCTGATCTCATTGTAGGCCCCAGCCCAGGACAGTGAGCAAAGGTTGCTCTCGATGACACCAGGGACTCCACCACGGCTGGTGAGGGTGACAGCACGCCGCACAGAGGCACCAACCAGCGTCTGCAGCCTGGTGCTGGGCTCCCACAGTGCCCTGCCACAGGTGAGCCCCCGCACCGCGTCTCACCGGGCCACCAGCTGCCACCGTGGGGACAGCACCGGGGCTGCGTGCCCATAGCACAGCGGGACGGTGCTGGGGAGGTGCCCGGGGCTGGTGTTTCCTTGGGCTGTTCCCGTTGGGATGGTGATGCTCAGGCTGGGAAACGTGGCAGGAACACCAACAGCAGCATCCCCTGTGCGTTAGCGCTCGTATGGTCTGGCATCAGCCCTCTGGGCTGAGAGGGCAGATGGATGTGGCACAGGATCCTCCCAGCCCCGTCCCTCTTGCCCCGTATCTCTGTCTCACTCCCACCTTGTGGATTTCCACCTTTTTCTCCAAGCTCCTCAATGGCAGGTCCATTCCTCAGCGTACCAGGAGCTTTTCTTTGCTGTTTGCCATCTATCTGGATGTGGGTCATAAATCTCAGCGTCCTCCTGGTGCGAGCGCATTGCGTGGGCTCCGTACCTGATGTTGGTTGTAGGGACGAGTGAAGGGCAAAACATACTCCGAGCCTTTAGGGAGGGATGGGGTGGCTGTGATGGATGGAGCTCACCAGATGTAAAATAACACAAAGGCTTTGTTTTCCTTGGCACAGCTTTAATCAGTCCTCGTTTGCTAAGTTGGATTCTTCTTCCAATATATTTTAAACGTGAAAACCATACTGCTGCTTTTCTCCCCGTTTTGATTGTTTCCCTTCTTGCTTTAGTCTCCAATAAAATGGGTAATGCCCCATTTTTTTTTCCTTACCGTTGAATTTTTCCTTTTCCTCTCACTGTTCTCTGCGCCTTCAAACACTCACCAAACCCTTACCAGTGCTGGAAGAAGGGGGGGGGACTGTGGTTTTATGGAGAGGAGAAGTGCATTCTGCAGTCAGCCCACGCCTAGCAGTGGTCTCAGTGGTGAAAACTTGCTTGGCACAGATTGGGGATCCACCTGCTTTTATTACTTTATCCTCTGGGCTTTTGGATGGAGCCTCCCCCCTTTCCCTCTGCTCCCATCCCAGTGTCCCTGGGCTGTACCCATGGACTTGGGGCTCTCAGGGGCAAAAACCTACCAGCACTGCATTCATCCCCATGCTCCTGGCTGAGATGTGGACACCTCCCTTCAATTTTGAGATTTCACGTGATGGGGAATCTGCTGTGTGATAGCCCGGCTCTCCTGGTGGTTATTTATCCTTTCCATTAAAAATCTGCACTTTACTGCTAGCCTGGATTCCTCTTGCTTTAGCTCCCAGCCCCAGGAGGTTTTGCTGCCTTTGTTTGCTGGGATAAAGGGCCGCAGCAATCAGAGCCGTTCCCAACATGTCGGTATTTATAGATGCTTCTGAGTTCCCTCTCAACTTTCCCTTAGATAAACTAAACAGATTGGCTTCCTCGCTTGCTCAGTGTTGTTCCAGCCCTGAAATTGTTCCTGTCACTCTTTCCTGAAGCGTTTCTTTTCAGCATTCTCCTTGTGTGGGGTCAGGTCAGGGTGATGGGCACCTTCAGCCAGAGCATTCACACCCACACCTCTTCCCTCACAACCCAGGTGGGTGCAGAGTAGGGGCCTGGAGGGAGGAACACTGAGATGGTGATGTGCAGTGCTTGGCCATGCCTGGGGCTCTGCTGTCCCTGGGGCAGCTCCCCTGGAAACTGGGACCAAACAGTGCTGGAAGCTGCGGGCTCAGAGCTCTCCAAGCTGGGATGTGGGGGGTTGACTGCAGAGGTGAGCCCCATCCCACAGATGTCCTCATCCGAACATTATCATCGTTGCTGAAGACACGCTTTGTCCTGCAGCCCTGTGTGCAGGATGTCATGGGGTTGGATGACCCTCCACTCCTGCCCAGCTCTTTGATGGCTTCTTGCTCCTGGCTTTTGGTGCCGTATTTCCAAAGCACTTGAGCTGCAAATGGCTCTCAGAAGAACAGAGGGAGCTTTTATAATAGATGATGTTCAACAATACTAGGGCATGTGGGTGCCAAGGCGGGGCAGAGCAGCTGCATCCCCTGTGCTATCAGCATGCAAGCAAGGGCTCCAGCGGATACCTCCCTGCTGAGAAGAGGAATGGAGGCAAGCTGGCATGTCCTGCCTGTTTCTCTTATTGCATCCATCGCTGAAAATAAGTTTTCTGTTGTCCTGGCTCCAGCCTGTCCCCTGCCTGCAGCTCTCCCCAGCGGTAACAGCGGAGTGAAAGTCACTGTAACCTGCCTTAGCCAGGAAGGCGTGCAGGAAACGAATGGCCTGTCTGCACAAATGCTTCCAGGAACAGGAAACGTTCTGTCTGCTGGCATGGCTCCGTGCACTCTGAGTAGTGTGAGCACCGCACAAATGGCTGCTGCTCAGGGAGCGGCACGCAGAGCATCAGCTTCGGGGGCTGAAAGCATCCCTCGGTGGGAAAGCGATGTTCAGCCCGCAGAGGGACACGGGCAGCTGCAACGCCCCGTGGGGTTTTGTCAGCCAAATCCTCCACGTCAGCCTCTTTCTGCTTTAGCTTTTGAGGCGTGTGCGTGGGGAAGAACCTGAGGCTGCTCCCGCAGCGCTGCCCGCCTGTGCCCAGGGGGTGGCAGGAAGGCTTCGTGTCTCTGAAAGCAGCATCCTCACCACACCTCCCCCCCGAGCCTGGAGGAGAGCAGCCAGCTGGAGCGATGAATGCGGGAGGAACAATACCACTGATGAGCAGGAACGCTGCGCCTGCGAGAAAACGCTGCTCGGCCCCTCACCGAGCCGCTCTGACTTCATCTCTGTCACCGTGCCACCGCGGTCTGCCCTGCGCATCCCTCCCTGCACCGCGATGCTTATCCCAGCAGCTGATGCTGAGCATCAGCGGCTCTTACAGTGGGGCTGCTTCAGCAAGCAGTTGTGCCTCGTGTGCTTCTGTATCGCCCGTGGATGGGAAACCTTGCTGGCAGAGGTGCTGCTTCTCAGCCAGGCTGTGGGAGCGTGTCCCTGTGTGCCAGGAGAAGGCTGTTCTGGTGGAGGCCGAAAATGTCCCTTTCCCTTCCTGCCTCCCAGCCCTGCCAGCTCTCAGGAGCCCTCCGTGCTGCTGTCAGTGCTGAAGAAGGTGGATGTGACCACTCTGACCCCCATGCTTGGGGGCTGCTCTGCCAGCTCCACCATGCCTGTCTGCTTCCCCTCAAAGCCCGAGGCACTGAGGCCGAGCAGATGTGTGTCTGTTGGTCCGTCCATCTGCTGGAACTCACTCCAGCTCAGCCACACACATCAGCCCTTGCAGCACGGACACCCAGCTGGGCAGCCACTGCCTGAGTCTTGAGGATGCTGTTGTGCAAAGGGGATTTCAGCATGGGCTGTGTCAGGGAGAGCTGTCACTTCGGTGGACGTTTTGGGGTTGAGTGGCCTCAGCTTTACTAGAGGCTCTTGCTATTCTTGCTGCAGAGACGAACAAGGAGATGCTTAGACTTCATTTCTCCCTGCTCAGCGTACAGCTTCAGCGAAGGATGAATCTGATGGAGCCACCAGCCTGTCAAACGCAGATCACGTGCAGCCATCTGTTCCTACTCTATTCAGGGCCTTTCTGTCTAAAACCAGTGGCAAAAGGAAGATCCGCAGCAGGCTGCAAGGCTTTTCTGGCTCTGCAGCATGGGAAGGTTCTGCGGGAGCTGGGGCTGATGATCTGTCCATTCACTCAGGTCATCATTGCTGTTATTTTGTTTGGTGATAGTACAAGCACGTGCAGCGCCGGGGCTGTTCCCACAGCCATGCTTCCATCACCCACATGAGCTCTGAGTCCATCCTTCCAGATCCATGCCTCATCGACCTGCTCCTGCTGTCCCCAGCAGAGCAGGGCATTGCCTGTACATTAAGATTCATGCATCCCAGGGCTTAGCTCTGAAAGCACGAGCTGAGACCACCCGAGCAGGACGGGGCTGAAGTGTTTTTGGTGCCTGTCTGATAGCAGATGACAAATCTCCCGAGTGCATTTCTGCAAAGCAAGCAGTCTCCCTTCTTCATTCTGCTAAAGGAACAAACTGGGCTGGAAGACAGAGCCTGGCAGGCCAGCTGCCTCCTAGCTGGAGCTGGGAAAACGTCGCTGCATCTTAATGGTGTCGGGAAGGATGGAATCAGAATGGTGGTGAAAGAGGCATCACCAGCACTGTTATAAATAGAGCAGCCGTGATAACTGCTCAGGAGGGTTTTTAGTCTTTGGGATTTGGAGGATAAGCACTGAGCTATGCTGAGAGGTCCATTATCCGTGGCTTTTGTAGGAGTTAGGAGAATCTGCAGGGGAATGAGGGCAGTGGATGAGTGCAGGTTTGGGAATCGTCCCTCTTGCGAATCCGAGTGTGACCCCGTTTTAAGGCTTTCTGCTACGTGCTGCTGCATCTTGCAGCGCTCTGCCTGCTCCGAGGTGGGTGCACCACGCGTGGCTGCAGGATGATTTCAGGCCAAGCCATTGCCCTGCTGCAGGAATGCAGCTCCTGGTGTAACCACGCAGCCTGCGAGCACACAGCATCGTGCAAGAACTTTGCTGGCACTGCACCTAAGAAATGATTCCAGGCATTGAGATTCAGGCAGAGGACCCCTGCGCTCTGTGGCCTAGATAGCTCTCAGGGCTGGCACTGCTCAGGCCTTCTGGTGCCTGCAGCCCTGGCACGTGGAGCATCGTGCCCAGCCTCACCACCAGGCACCCATCTGTGTGTGCCCAGAGCTGGGCTCGGCTCTGCCAGCATTGCAGCCGTGTCCTGCCACATGTCTCTTCTCCTTTCAGGGTCGTTTTCAGACTGGGTCACTTTGCAGCTAGGTCCCTGCAGACCACATGCAGGAGAGTTTGCAGAGAGCAACCAAGGGGGGATGCACTGTGGTGCTGGGAGGCACAGCCTGCCCCTGGGCCAGTGTCATTGCTGGTGCTGCCAGCTCCCTGCCCCATGAGTGCCACGTTACTGTGTCCCATGCGTGAAGGGGTGCATTCTGCAAGGTGAATTTCACGTGGCGTTTTTGCAGGGAGGTTTTGTGCCTTTTGGCATCGTGCTGCTGCAGGAGGGCACCCGCAGGGCTGCTTTGGTGCAGAACAGGAGTGTGGCAATAGAGCCGCTCTCCCAGTTCTCTGCTGTCACTCATCCATGAGCCCCCCACATCAGACCCTGGGACCTGAGCAGTGGTGTCCCAGCCTGCAGGTGAGGACAGTCACCTGTCACCCCGGGCTCATGCCAGGTGGGTCGGTGCTGGCACACAGCTGTCTGTCAGTGCTCCGTGCCTCTGTCAGCCTGAGCTGCGCCTTCTGCTTGCCCCACGCGTGGGCGCACGTTTCAAGGTCACCTCAGGGCTTCCAAAACACTCCTTTTTTTCTCCCGGCGTGCGGCCGGCGGAGGGGAAGGCTTTAAAAGAGACACTGCGCCTTTAAGAGAGGCCCGTGAGCCGGCTGCGGCCCTGCGGCACGGCCGCTGATTGGCTGAGCGCCGGGCAGGCGGGCGGGGGGCGGGGACAGCCATTCAGAAACTCCGAGCTGCGCTCGCTCCCTTAAAGGGGACGCAGCAGTGCAGAAAGGTAGAGCTGAGGAGGGCTGGGCGGCCACCTCCCGTCCTTCGTGGCTGGCTCTGGTCACCGCCGGGTCCCCACGTACACCTGCACGCTGCTGCCCTGGGAGGGTGGCTGCCCTGACCTCCTGGTTTCCCTGAGCCCATGGGACGTGGCATGCTTTATTGTCATGCCTGTGCAGAACTGAGTCATGTTAATGTTTAATCCGAGGTAAGGGCCTTTTTTTTTATGGGCTGTTTAGCTCTGAAATGCATTATATGATTCCACTGTGGCCCCCAAAAGCCCTCTGTCCTGTGAGCAGGAGCGTGAGCTTCGGGGCCGAGCAGGAGCTGAGCACAGTGGCTGTGCCCACTGCAATTGCTTGCTGCTGAATAGAGCCTGTGCACCCGGGCTGTTCCATGGGGACCTCCTGCGGGTCCCCAACGTGAAGCTGTGGTGCTCAGCCCCGTCAGATCACCAGGGAACGTTTCCGAGTTCATTTGCTGCAGTTTCAACTGGAGAAAGTGGCTCTTGGTGCTGATTGAAGAACCCCGCTCAGCTGCCGCTGCAAGTGAGGGATGGAACTGTGGCACTGGGCAACGTATCATTAATAAAACGAGAACGGTTTTGCCCTGGAGGAGAATAATTTGTTTGGCAACTGAGCCGAGAGCACTGAGCTCAGGATCCCATCCTCCCCAGGCATCCTCCGTTCCTCAGGAGGCTGCAGGCCCACCAAAGCCTTCCGAGCTGGCTCCAACCCCTTCCTTCACACCGACCTCGGAGGGGTCAGTGCCCATCCCTCACACTTGCCTTCCTCTTCCCGCAGGACTTCGTGTGAGAGGAAGGAAGCGATGGCAGCCTAGCTCCGTGCCACGCCGCCCTCGTGCCGTGTAAATAGCACCGTCTCTGGGATTTCTTGCTGCTTTGCTGAAATGAGCACCTGAAACAAAAGAGCAGCTGCCCAAGCCACATTTGTGTAAGATGGGCAGGCTTTGGTAGGAAGAGGAGAGCGGATCGGAGGGTGCTTGGGTTCCTTGAAGTGCACCTGGCCCTGCACTGACCTCCTCCTGAGCCTGGTAACACATCCCGAGCCCCACACGGTGCTTTAGGGAGCAGTGCAGGCAGAAAGCAACCAGGATTTTATCCCTCTTGTTTGAGGCTGGCAGATGACATGTGCTGCTCACTGTAAATGAGGAGGAATGAAACAACCCTTGCACCAAGGACAGAGCAGAAGAGGTAAAGCAGGATATACAGGCAAGGAGCTGCAAGATGGGAAGGACTCCATGAGGCTCAAGGGAAGTATGGGGCCTCTGTCTGCACAATGGGATACCCATAGATAAGTGAGCTGGGGGAGGAAGCAGGAGGTGCAGGCTCGGACTGCCAGGGCAAAAGCAAAGCCAGTGCTTCTCTTAATTCTCCATTTCATTCCTTATTAAAGCATTTTTCCCTACCAGGTCTCCTCCTTTGCTTTCACATTCCCTCCTCTAAGTGAAAGCCCGTGTCCTTACCTGTCCTCACTGCAGGACTGAGTGAGCAGAGCCACACTGGGAGCAGGGCAGCATGAACATTTTGGACACATCTCTGATGCTGGAGTGACCCAGATCTCAGAGGTACGGGGTGGCTGTGAAGGACTCTGTGTCCTGTGATGCTCAGGCAGGAGGTGCTGACCACCTGCCCGTTCCTACAAGGCTTATTGAGTTCTGTGTGCAGCACTTCCCTGCACCTTACAGCTGTCCTAAGCTTAGAGCCAGGGGGATTTCAGCTTGAATGTGTCACAGATGTGTGTCAACAAGAGCAGCGTGTGACAGTGGCATCCACGCTGTGCAGAGGAGACCTGGGCAGCACAGAGGCAGTGGATTGCAGCCAGGGCTGGGGAGGGCGGACACTGCACTGTGCAGTGGGGACTGTGGTGCTCAGGGCTTCTGGGACAACCTGGGTCTAATTGTAGGCTTTTCCTTAACGAGTCAGATATGCTTTCCTGCAGTGGGCTTCCTTTCCACCTTTCAACCTGGGAGGGTGACTCTCTTCTGAGTTTTTGTGCCACAGATGTGGAGCTACTGAGCTGCTCCGGCCCTTCTGCACAGGGGAGGATTTCGGCAGCCCCAAACTCTCTGCTTTTACCATGCCTTGAGAGCAATGGTTGGAAGGCCCAGTGAAGGCACCTGGGGTTTCTACACCCCAGAAAAGCTTCACTGGCAACAACCCCAGGGTGCGGTGCTGGAGTGCACACTAACAGAGCCAGGAGAGATGAGAGCTGATGTGGGGATGCATTCGCGTGCACAGAGCTGGGGATGGAGACGGGGCGAGGGCAGCCGCAGGTGAAGCAGGGAGCTGTTGAGCAAAGGGCTTCTGTATTCCCACAAGCACGAGGTTCTGGGGATGAGCAGGGCACAAAGCGGAGCTGAGCAAGGCCGTGGGGCTGCACGGCGAGGCGTTTTTCGGGCTCGCTGTTTTGCGGGCGGGTTTCGGCTCTGCCGCCCGGGGGAGAAAAATTGCCCTTTGGGTTGCGGGAACCCCCGGCCGCCCTGCCCTTCATCCCCCGCCTTTCTTTCGGGGGCGGCGGACGGCCGCGGTGCGGGGCGGTGCGCGGAGGCTCCGAGCCGCAGATTGGCGGGGAGCGGAGGGGAGAGGCGGAGGATGCTCCGCGCCGCCGCCGCAGGTGCCGCGCTCCGCGCTCCCGAGCCGCGCCGGACCGGGCTGAACCGCGCCGAACCGGACCGGGCTGAGCCGCCCCACGCAGCCCAGCGGAGCGGAGCCCCACGCAGGGACTGAGCCACGACGGGAGTGAGCGGCGCGACCCCGCGGAGCTCTCTGCGCCGTATAACCCCTCCTGCATCCCTGGGCCGGGGGCGCGCCTGGCGTGGGGCGGGGGCCGCTGCCGCCCCCCGAGCATCCCTCCCTCCCCGTCTCCCTGCGCGCATCCCTCCGCGCCGCCTCCCGCTCCCTCCCTCCTTCCCTCCCTCCCTCCCTCCCTCCCACCCTGCCGGCTCTATGGTGTGAGGGCAGCGATGCACAAGCACCACCACTGCTGCAAGTGCCCCGAGTGCTACGAGGTGACGCGGATGGCGGCCCTGCGGCGCATGGAGCCCCCTTCCTACGGCGAGTGGCAGCACGAGCAGTACGGCTACGGTGGCTACGGCTCGCAGACCCTGCCGGCACCCGGGGGGGCCGCGCCTGCTGCCCGCGGTAAGGCCAAGCTGGGGCCCCCTGCCCGCGATGCCGCTGCATTGAAGCCTCCGCCGCCGCCACCGGGGAAGAGTGCGCCCAAGGTGAACGGGAGTGGCCCGGGCTGGTGGCCCGAGTGCACGTGTTCGAGCCGCGACTGGTACGAGCAGGTACGGGCCGGCACCACGCTGCGGTTCCCTGGCACCTTGGGATGCTATGGGATGGGGAGGATGGATGCTGGGGGGCTCCTCTAAGGAGCTGTGGGGCCGTGGCAGGCGATGCTGATGCGTTGGTCCGTCGTGGGTGGACACCGTCGTTGTTGCAGTTGATGGCCATCATCATCATCACTTGGGTTGGCCATCACTGTCACTTGGGTCAGCTGTCATCGTTGCTTTGGTTGGCTGTTTCCATCGCTCAGGCCGAGAGCTGCGGTCCCACCTAATGTGGGTATTGTGTGCTGGAGAGCATCCCTGGGGCACAGCTGGAACAGGGCACGGCTGGGTCTCGCCTGGCACGAGGCAGGTGGCAGGTACGATGGGTTTGGGGCACCCACCTGCCATCCTTGCTGCTCACGATGCCTTTGCCTGGAGCCCCAGTGCCATCGAGGGTGTCCCCCGTGGTGTTGCATTCTGCAGGCGTGGGGCACGCTGCCACAAACAGCCTCGTGGGCTCGCAGACCGGCACCCGCTCGCCGTTGAGTTGTGGTTTCCTCGCTCTGCTGCTACATCCCTGCTCCCAAAGATTATTACGTAACCCTTCTCTGGTCGCCAGCATGCTGTGTGCTTTCTGCCCCATTTCACTGCCTCCATTTCTTCCCACACGCGTTCATTTTATTAGCGTTCTCCTCCAGGACCCATTCTCAGGCTGTGTTTTTCCTCTAAATGGAGAGACCGGTCTTGTTTTGAACCCACAAGCAAGCTTAGAAAATGGTTGGAGCTGTTTGCAAAGCATTAAAATGGAGGCTAGACCCTGCCTGAAAAACAATTTACCCTGCTTTAGAGAAAGGCATTTCAGTTTGCTTCTTCTGCTCCTTTCATTCATTATCTTCAAACCTCACATGATTTCTTATTGATCCTTCTAATTATTATTTCAAGATGCTGAGGCAGGCAGGCACACAGGAATCAATGGGAATTCTCTCTTCCTTTCCCCTTGGAAAACACAAACCTTCTGCTTCCCTTCCCGTGTTTTTCTTCATTGCAGTCTCAGTCTGTAGCTCTGGTCGAAATAATCTGATTCCAGGTTGATACGCTCAGAAGACGTTTACAGAGAGCCCCCAAACCCCAGCACCTTCCTATCAGCCCGCTCCTGCTGCTCTCTGCTTCTCTGCCACTCTTTGCATCAAAATCAGCCTCGTCTCTCTCTCTCTCTTGCCTGCTGATCCCTGGCCAACGCTTTTCAGCTTCCCTTTGCTATCTCTTTGCTTCGCTCTGTCCAGTGCAGAGCATCCAGTGCAGAGCATCCACCCCTGGGCAGGAGCAGTGAGCTGCAGCTGTGCGTTCCCCTCCTGCTTGCAGGGAAGCTCTGGCCCAGGGATGATTGCAGGGGAGGGTGGTGGTGGCAGCTGCAGCACTGCGCGGCGCTGGGCAGGGGAGCTGTCGTGTGCTGCAATGGTGGAAGGGAAAGCATTGTCTCTTTGTGGTGTTGCCACCGAGCCCTGGGTCCACACTGGGAACCTCTGCCCAGCATTGAGGTGAAGGAATCAGTGATTCCTCACTGCACTGCAAGTGGCAGAGGATGGCAGCGTGTGAGGCTGCGTGAGAATAGTGGGGTCTGCGTGTGTACCGTGTCGTGTGTGCTATGTGCACTGCCTGTGTCAGAGCAGACAGGACTGCTCCCCAGTGTGTCGCAAATGTATGCACTGAGCAAAGCTCAGCCGTGCTCCTCTTCTGATCCAGACCCCGAAAGCAATCTGCCACCTCCAGGGCTGCCCCTTTAAGTGGTATCCCTGTCCCTGGAAGCACTTCCAGCAGCAGAGGTGGGAGGCAGAGCCGGGAGGTTTCCCCATCAGCCAGGACCTGCTGTCCTTCCTGGGGGCTTCCATACCCCCAGTCCTTTTTCTCCCCTTCCTTGCATCCAGTGCATGTGCCAGCACAGCCGCATGTGCAGATGCTGTGCACAGGGAACGTGCTCATGGCTGCGTATGGTGCTGCATGCTCGCTGACATCACTCATCCTCATGGAGCCCCACGGCATGTAGCCGTGCCCGCATGTGCTGCCCAGCTCCCAGCATAGCTCCAGCATCGACCGTTGCCTCCTCCTGCTGCCTTTCCCCTTCTCCAGGACACAAATTAGCTTGCTCAGGCAACACCAGTAACTGAGAACCCTTAATCCTGACTACAGGGACAGAGGAAATCTCCCAGCTCTGGGTTTCTCATTTCTGCTTTGCTTTCCTTCCCCCCTCCTTTCTCCCTTTGGAGATCTCTTCCATTTCTCCTCCCTTATCTCAGCATTTATTACTCCCCATCTCCTGTGCTCGCTGCCTTCACCACTCCCCATTGTTCCCTTCTCCACCTCTCATTACGTCCATCCCCGCACCCACCTCATCCCCCTCACTCACTGCTTGGGGACTCGAGCCCCCCCTCCCTGCCGTACCGGGGTGAGAGGAGGACTCCCAGCTTTGGGGGAGGAATGGCAGCGCGATCGGTGCCGATGCGCAGCAGCAAGAGGAGCCAAGTGCTCCAAACCCCTCCTCTCCCCGCACAGTGCCGCCCACGGATGCTTGCGAGCGGTGTCCGGATGCTCGGCCACACTGGAGCACCTTCTCCAGGGCTGGTCCTCAAGGGAAGGGCTATTCCAGCAGCTTGGCTCAGCCCATGTGTCCAGTGCAAAGCTGGCAGCCAGAGCAGGGTCCCCCATGGGGCTCTAGAGGGGCTCGCTGGCATTGAGCACCTCCTCTCCAGGAAGGGCACTGCTGTACAGAGTGGGAAGTGGCTGGTATGGGTTATCCAACCGTAGGAGCAGCCCCAGGTCTGCCAACCATGCACGGCCAGAGATGCCCCCTCCCAGTGGGCAGATGGCATCCTGCTGTCTCCCCTCTCCTGGAACCGGGGTCATTCAGGGTGGGTTGAGGCAGCTCTGGAGCTTGCTGGGCTTTTGGAGACCTCCTGGACAGAGGCGTTTTGTGGACAAGCAATGGGAAGTGGGGAAAAGGGTCTCACTGCCTGTACAGGGCTGCAGATGTGTCACCAAAGGCAGTGTTTTTCCATGCACAAAAACTGTTGTTACAGTTCCTCCCGTCCACCAGGGAATCACCTGGAGGAGGTGGGCACTGCCTTGGTGGAAGCAGCAGTGCTTGATGGGCATCGCAAAGCTTCGGGGCTCCTGGGTCATGGGAGGTGGGGGAGAAAGAGCCCTGGGAGAGAGCAGTGGACGGTCCAGGTTTATGAGCAATGGGGTGGGAAAGGGCTGGAGCCCCAGATATTCCCTGGGGATGTGCGAGGGAGGGTGAGAGGAACGGGGTGCCGGGGACACGGAGGCAGTGGAGGTGGTGAGGTTGGCAGGGTGATGTTGCTATGGCTACTTGTGTGCTATTCATAGAAGAAATTAGCTAAATCTTTGCACTCGAAGGTGGAGGAGGAAAGAGAAGGAAGGCGTTCTCGGTGTTTGGAGGGAAGGAAGGAAGGAAGGAAGGAGGGAAGCCAAAACAGGAAAGGGGGGTTTGTTTCCCTCCTATGCTCTGTGCCCATTCCATGCAGGAGCGACTGGGGAAGGCACTGCCCAGGATGCAGGAGGATGCACGTAGGGATGAGCTGCCCGTGGGACAGCCCCCGCGGTGCCGTGCAGAGCCCCGTGAGCAGGGCGAGCTCTGCGTCACGCCGAGCGGCAGGAGACATCCTTTTAATTAAAGACATCCAATCTGCGGGGAGGTATTTTTGGCAGCCTAAATGTAGATACAACTCTAGCAAAATTTGCCATTTGCAGCTGGCTCCCCGTGCTCAGCGGGACTTTTCAGCCGCTGGTTGTCCCCTGGCCACCCCCAGCATCTGTCCCCACTTGTCCCCTCACCAGCCGGAGTCCCGCAGGGTCTTCCCTCACCACACCGTCATCGCACCCCACTCTTCCCTCATCGCACCCCGCTCCCTCGTGAGAGTTTCACTCCCAACCCACGGACCCGTTTGTCACCTCCTCACTCACGATGTGTAAATCTGCGTGTCTGTTCCTAATATATCTCCTTCCATCTGATTTCACCTCTCAGCTTGTTTCCCGGGCATCTCCGCCTGGTGATCCTGCCATCACGGAGCTGGGTGGCTGCAGCCAGGTGCTGAGCTGCCCTCCTTCCCCCAGACTCTGCCTCTCCATCACCCCAAGCCCTCACCCCACAGACCTATGAGGCAGACGCTATTTTTGTCATCCTGAACCTTTCTTCTTCGCCACCCAGCCAGTACCATGGTTCTGATGACACCTTTTCAAGATGTTCCTGGGGTCTCCTCACTCCCTCTGTATCTCCTGCTTGGCCAGTTCCCCTCATCCACCCTAGGGAATCCCTTGTCCTGCTCCCACCCATCCCTCCATTCTGCAAGGAGCAAGCTGAAGGGCTCAGGTGTCCTCAGTGCACCTTCCAAAAATGCCCATTTGGGAGTGGATGGCCAAGGACATTTGTCTCCTTAGTTTCCTTATTCACCTGAAGGTCTTTTCCTGTTTTCCATCAGGCATGTGAATCCTTATGTTTGTGCTGACCCTACCAAAACATCTTATTAGTTATAGCATTGCTTGCAGCAGTGTGGGGGAGGTGGCTCCTCACAAGGAAGACTTCAGCCAGAGAGATGCTCCTCGTACACTGTTGTGTGAGCCGGGCTCTTCCCCTTGGCTTTGACATTACCATTTTGGTGGGACCTGTCCTAGCCCATTCCTGACCAATGCTGGGGACATGGAGGGGCTCTGCTGGCTGCTCCCAGGTTGTTCTCAAGGCAGGGGGGCCCCTCAGGTTTTCATGAGAGGCAAACTGTCACTGCATCTATTTCTCCATTTCCCCATCCATCCATCTCATCCTCCATTCATCCATTTCTGTCACCAACCATCCTTTCATCCTTCCCTCCATCCTTCCTTCCATCTCTCTCCCTTTCTCTATCTCTCCATCCCTCTATCCCTCCATCCATCCCCCCCATCTCTTCATCCATCCATTCGCCCATCCATCCCTCCATTCCTTCATCTCTCCATCTCTGCAACCATCCATCTTTCCCTCCATCCACCCATCCAGGTGCTGTGGTTGCAGGGGTGGAAGCGCAGCAGAAGCCCTGGCCATCCCCAGAGAGCTGCCTTGCTCGGGTGAGGCCGTGGGCACGCAGCATGCCTCGATCAGAGGAGAGGAGCTTCCGCTCCTTCCTTTGCTGCGGATGCTCATTTAGAGAGAGGAAGTGATTAAGACTAATCAGGCCGCAATCAGCCGTGGCTGCGTGCCGGGCGCTGCGGCGCTCAGCCCCATGCAGGATGCCCTCCCAGTTCCCAGAGGAGAGCGGATCGGGCACCACTCTGGGATGGAGGAGCAGGGTGTCCCTGGCTTGACGGTGATTTGGGAATCGGTTTAACCCTTGCTCTGCTGTAGGGCTGCTGTGAGGTGACATGGGTGGTGTGAGTGCTCGTAGCTGGCTTGAACGCGTGCCAACATGGGATGCCCTCAAGGGCGCTTCAAATCCAACAATATGTCACGGGCACGTATCTGTAACATGGAGAGAAAAAAAGAAACAACACAGCACTTAACAGGCTGAGAATGCATGAATTTGGAATGCAGTTCAGTTTATTCTGCAGAAGTTCATCCGAGGGGGGATCGCTGAAGGACTCATCAGGGGTTGTCACTATTTCTGGTGATGCGTGGCACTTCAGAGCACCCTGAGACCTGAATTCTCCCTTGTCTCCTTCCTATCTGCTATAATTTAGTTCGGGGCTGGGCTGGTGGATCTCAGTTGGCCTCTGCAGCACAGAAACATCTTTCTTGAAATGCTGTACTTAGGGGCGCACTGGAACTTAGAGAAGAAAGCTGTTTCAAACCCAAAGAAATTCATAATACTGTCCTGATTGGCCCTCCCTTCCTTTGTATATATGTATTTGTCTGAAAACCATGCAGGTCTTTGAGATGATAACTCTGCCAACAAAAAAAAAAAAAAAAAAAAGAAGAGTTGAGTCGATTTTATTTGGCAGCTCCAGGTCAGAAGGAAGCTGTTGCAGCCCAGCACTTCTGCAAATTGGGTCGCTTATTTTAGCGGCCGGAGCCTGGAACAGGACGTCTAAGATCCAGGCATGAACACGCCGGCCTTAATGGCTTCTAAATAGAAACTGAAACTCCACAGAGCTTCTGTCTGGGGAGGCTTTCTTCTTTTCCCACTGAGTGAAGGCTTTTTCCAGTTCCTATTTAAGCATACTCCTAAAAAAAAAAGCACCAAAACAAAGATTAAACCCTCAGTAGCCGCTTGTGTTTGCTCTGGGCAGTTCCGTGGCTTTGACAGCAATCCTTGTGACCACGGAGCTTTCAAGTCCTGGGATGTCCGTGGTGCTTTGAGACCTCAGAGGGAGGGCACGGGGTTAGTATGCAGTCCTCTTGGGGGGTTTAATGGGAGGAACTCAGCCCAAACAGTGCCAATGGGCAAGAGAAGTGGAAAAAGGGTTATTTTGTCTGGCCTGGTGAAAGGGAAGGGAGGCTCATCCCTGGTCATGGCATTCTACCACCTCCAGAAGCTTTCAGCCCGTGTTTTGCTTTGCTTGCTTCCCTGTCCCACCCCTTGGCCCACCCATTTTGTGGCCATAGAGAGCTGGGAGAGGGGGATGAGCCTCTGCCGGTGCTGTGTTACCTCTGCCCTTGAGAAGTGGAGAGGCAGGAAGACCAAAGCACAGATGTGGTGTTGAGATGTAGGCAAATTGCACGTGGCTAGCCCACCTCAGGTGTTCTGGGAGATGCCATGTAGTTTTGAGCTCTCTGTTGGTGCTGGGAGGAGCAGTGTCTGTGCTCAGGGCAGGATCACCTGGCACGGAACAGATGAACGTGTCAGCGCTGATCAGGGTGAGCTGCAGTGCACATAGGCTGTGCTGCACTGCCAGGACCTGGGCTCGCCCCGGTGATGTTCCTTCATTAGCACATTGTGACCCCTCTCTTTGCATATCCCGTGCCCGAGCTGCTCCCCAGTGTCCACTCGTGCCAGGAGCTGTGTGCTCACAGCAGGGCCCTGACACGGGGCAGCTGTTCTTGCTGCACATGCATGGCTCTCCCTCAGATTTTACACCTTTGGCAAAGAAGCAAAGTGGATGTCCATCTGTCCACCTTGCTTAGGTGCTCCTGTTGGGCATCTCCACGTCTGGCCTCTGCCCCAGGAGCTGTTTGTATGAGTGTAAGTTTCTGTATTTCCAGAATTATTTCCTTGTACGTGTTGTGATTATACCTGACACGATGTAAAGCAAAGCATACAGAAGGGCAGATTAACTTCTCAGTCTGAGCCATCCTGGAGAAGTGGTAGAAGTCAAGCAGATAAGTTAATGCCCAGCTTCTTGTGCACGGGCCCAGAGTCACAGTCACTCTGCACACTGCATCCCTTTATACATGGCATCTGGGGCACGCAGCCCTCCTGCAGATGGGTTTGTCAGCTCTGGGAGCTCCTGCTTCAGCCCCGGTGCTGGTTGGGATAGAGATGGGTTTGTGTGGGGGCACAATCCGGTTGCCACAGGTCTCAGCAGTCTGCAGCACATTTATTGTATCTGGATGAGGAGCACAATCCCCGACCCTGTGCCGGATCTGTGGGGGATGTGAACACAGAGGGAACAGCTTGGGCTGCCAGTTCAGAACCTACCCAGTCCTCATGGGAACGCTGCAGGATGAGGCTCCCTCCCTTTGTAGCACGCTAACGAACCTCCTCCATTTGCATTTAATTGCAGCTTTTCTTTCAGTTGGAAGTTTTGGAAAATGGTCACGTTTCGCAAATCCTATCCTCGTCCCAGCAAATGGTACCAACAGAAATGAAGGAGAAGGGGTGATGCGCTAACAGCACTGCCCAGAGGTGACTGGTATTGTGCCCCTGGGCTGACACCCTCTGCCTTCCTCCGTCAGGCAGGCACACTGACCGAGCCCTCTTCCAGCCAGGGTAGGAAAGAGATCGTCATTTTGCTTTTGCTGGGCAGCAGGAATGTGCTGGTGAATTAACCATGCCCTCAATTCTATAGGGAATGGTAAGTAATTTATGCCCTAAGGAACAGGGGGTTGCTGCATGCAGGGAAGAGAGGAAACGGGGCTGTGCATTCAGGTCACATTCAATGAGGGCTGTCAGATCTCTTCCATCTAAAATGCTTCATCACACTGTTATTATTTACTGAGCCCTGTTGGTGCTTGGAGGTTTACAAATGAAAAGAGGTCCGAGCCCCTCGCCACTTGACCGCGTGAGCACCAAAACCCAGCAGAGCTGGAGGTGCCCAAGACCCCTTCCAGCAGGCTGCACAAATCCCCACGCTCTGTGTTGGAAGGCTGCAGGGAAGGTGGGACTCAAGGAGGACCCTGTGGAGTGAGGGGGTCACTGCACATATGCAGAGAGATTGATCCAGGCGCAAAGCCAGCGAGGCAGAGGACAGCTGTTGGGAAAATCTGGGCAGCAACAGGAGCTGAAAGGAATAGCAGTGGAGGGGAACGAGGCTTGAAGGTCAAGATTCAAGATCTCTCTGCTCTCTGGAGGCTCAGAGAAGGGGAGACTTTACTACCAGGAAAGGTGCAAATCTTGGAATATTTGCAAGTGGAAGTCAGGGCTACAATCCAAATGCCTTCCTCATAGTATCTGGAATGGCTGGCCACTGGAGGCAAAAGGGGATTTCCTGGTCTATATTCCTTCTGTCCATGTGTGACTTTGTTTTAAGCAACCACTTGCATTCAGCATCTCCTGGGTCCCATCTGGAGCCTGAGTGGGAAATTGTGCTCCTAGCAGTATTTTGAGATGTAAAAGTCACTAGTGTGGAATGGCTGCGAAGATGCTCAGTGCGCAACGAGCAGGCTAGACAAAATATGTCCTTAGGGCTCACCACTGTGTGAGCGAGGCAATGTGATGTGTGATTTGTGGGCTATTAGTAATTCGACAAAGAGACTGCAGTGGGGCTCGCTGAAGGACTCAGGCTAGACCTGCAAAAGCCTCTGTGGCATTATCATACAGAGCACTTCTCCCCATCATTTGCAGAGTTGAATTAATGTCATAAATCATGGGGCACGTGACAGACTGCATTTAGTTAGGCTGCCTCTTCTACATCCTTCCTGGAAACTCATCTAATAAGAGCTGGCCTCTGGCACACCAAGGTTCAAACATCCACCGTTTAATTGCTGGCAGTAAAAGTACTGCTTTTTTTTTTTTTTTTTTTTTTTTTGCCTTGAAATGTGGAATCCCTTCCTAGAATTGCACTGGGGACTAATAAAAGCCGGTGCCAGGTTTAATATATGCTATCTCACAAATTATCTGGATTAAATACAAGGACTGTGCACTACCGGAGAGGGGATATTCCCAGCTTAACACTGCTTTTGGGCCATGGAGATCCCAAGACACTGGACCTGAAAATTATGATTCTCTTACGTGTGTGGGAGTGGTTTGGCAGGAGAGCTTGGAAGTGGTCGTATTTCCCTGAGCTAGAGAATTAATTGCCATAAAAACTATGGTTTTGTAACCAATAGTTACAGCTGCTGGAAAGATCAGAAGGTATCTGAATAAATCAAATTAACTACCTCCTGTTCCGTCCTCATGAGAGCTGAACCTTTCTGGGCAAGATCAGAAACACAGTTCAGCTGACCCCTAACACTCCCATCTACAGAACCATGAGAGTGAAACGTCCAGAAATACGGTCTGCTAAAACAGGAGAAGGTGGAGACTGCCGTTCTGGGTGATGTGAGGAGGTGGTTCTTTGTCAGGGAAACCTATACCAGAGGAGGGCAGTGAGGCAGTAGTCTGCCCCTGAGAAAGTCTCAGAGATTCACCGGTGTAGTGTGGCCACCCATGCTGCCGAGCCCAGCACACCCCGAATTTTGCGCTGTTCGCTGTTGTGTGCTGGTGAGAAATGTCAGCCTTGCGATTAGCCTGAATATACTCTTCTTTTACCACTTCTCGTCCAGAAGACAAAGATCTCCCCGAGCTGGGGATGCTCCATGGGAAGGGGCTGCGGGGAGGACGCTGCGCCTTCAGGAGCTCGCGGTGCTGGACAGCTCCGGCTCAGCCCGGCACTGCGGGACCCCCGCGCCGCGCCCCGGGGTGCTCCGCCCTCCAGCACCGATGCTGAAGCTCTCCCCGTGCCCCTCTCTCCCCGTGGACCCTCCCTGCCTCCAGCGTTTCGATCCCTCTGCCTGCCTTCTGCTCACACATTCCCCTGCAGGCGTGTGCCTCCGGCCCCATCGCCTAGCTGTGGTCTCCTCACCTCCCATGGTTTCTACCCAACTGTGATGAGCAGAGAGTTTACCCACGGGTAATGAGCGTGGGGGGACTGCACACTGTCACCTCTCCAGGTGACGGTGGTTCTTCCTGCGCTGGGAGGTGCCTGAAGGCCTCAGATATGGTCTGCTGGACATAAGTCCATTCTGCAGGACTTCCTTCCCAAACCCTCCTTTTTTCCCTAACCCCTCAGCAATGTGGGTTTGGAGTTCTAGTGTTAATATGAATCTGGCCTGACACTGGGGCAGTTTCCAGTCTTGCCTATCTCCTTTGCTGCAGCCTGTCTGGGGATACACTGGGCCTGAGGAAGGGACCCATGCCCTAGCCCTGCTGGGTCCACCTACCCAGCCCAGGCTCCTGGCACATGGAAGAAGGGCAAGAACAGAACCCATCCCAAACCACTCTCTTCTGCCTGGCCTGGAAGGGCTGTGGTGCCACAGCCGGGATGAGGCCATGCATCACAACAGGGTGGGTTCGGTGACATCCCACTTTTGTCTCCTCACAGGCCAACCCTGCTCCCATTATCGTGAACACAGACTCGCTGGAACAAGGGCTCTCTGTAAGTCTCTTGGTTTTGTTTCAATTCTTTTCAACAAACGCTGCATTTTCTTGGCTCAAAGGTGCCAGAAAGGATCCAGCAAGGTGGCGGAAGAGCCTGGTATCTGTGGCACATCCCCACAGCACATCCCAGCCCCAAACCCTGCTGGGGCCATGCTGAGCAGAGCCACGGCTGCCAGCAGCTGAGCAGTGCTTGGTGACGGGGAGTGTTTGCAGCCACTGTGCATTTGGTACTCTTGGCTTGCTGTAGAGCTAATCCTCAGCTTGTTGCTGAGCAGGTTTGCAAGCTGCTGCAGCTCTTACCAGAACATTTGCAAATCATTCCTGCAGGGAGGATGGAAGGAGCAGGGTGGCCAGTGTGGATATCTGCAGAACTGCTCCCAGAAGGGAGCTCAGTTGCCAGGGCTTGATTGGTCTTTGAACTTGTAGTTGAATGGATTGCTCCTGTTGGTTGAACGTTCCTCGTGGCAAGTTGCAGGTGTCAGATGTTGAGCCAAAGCCTCCTGGCACTCACAAGGGAGTCTGTGCTTTCTGTCTCAGCACAGTGGCCCTTGGTTTAGTAGCATCACACAAGTTGTGACAGAGGAGAGTTGCCATCTACAAAGATTTCCTGTCCAAGCCCGTGGAATGGCAGAGTATGTGGCTGCAAGGGGTGCTGTAAGGGATCTCCCTTCCTGCAGCCACTTGCTGGCTATGGCTGGGTTTTTGGGCAGACTGGAAACCCTCTTTCCTTCTGATTCACGTCACAGCAGTGCAGAAAGCAGCCAACTCAGTGCCAAAAAACGGCTTGTGAAGAACCCGTGTCCCACATAACTGTGGCCCTGCTTTGGGGCCAGGGTGAGCCCTGCTCCATCCTGCGTCCCACTTCACTGAATCATTAAGTTTGGAAAGGTCATCTAGGCCAACCATCAACCCATCACCAACATACTTGTAAACCATGTCCCTCAGTGCAACAACTACACAGTTCTTGAACAGCTTCAGGGATGGTGATTCCACCACCTCCCTGGGCAGCCTTTGCCAGTACCTCACCACTCTGAGAAGAAATCTTTCCTAACATCCAGCCTCTTGGAGATCAAGGTTCCAGGGAAAACAAAACTCAAAATCTCCCATCCTTGGTTTCAGAGGTCAGCAAAGGAGCCACGATGGGGGCTTTCTGCAGAAGAGCACTCTGAAATGGCAAGTCTGGCAGCGTGTTCTCTTACAAAAACAAAAGCTGAAGCCTGTTGGTACTGTATTTGGAAGGGTTAATGTGATATCTTCCAGTCTTTAATTACTTAACTATTCCATGCTTTCCTTAATGATAAACAGATGGATGTGATCTATTTCCTTCCTGTTCTAGCTCCATTGGTTACATTGGACTGGCTGCTGGGCTGGATTTGGCCCCGGCTGTTTATTAAGAAGTCTGCTCCACATTTCAGTCCCTCTGCCCACCCACCTCCATCCCCAGGAGCATGTGGCACCACGTCCTGCTCGCTGCCAGGGCTGGTGCTGAGCCCCACTGCAGACAGTGCTCCTGGGTTGTAAAAATCCAACCAAGTTCTCATCGAATGGTTGCTGGGACCACGTTGGAGCTCGGCCACATGCCCAATTTGCACTCAGCTCACAGCTGTCCCCTTCACGAGATGGCTGCAAGGCTCAGAAAGCAGGAGGATAACCCTTCCTGCAGGTTATTCTCCTTGCAGCCTTTTGAGCTGCTCGTGTTGGTTTGAGGAAGTCCATCTTTGCCTTCTAAATTCAGCCCCAACTCGCTAGCAAATTGCAAACCGTGTTCCACGTGCAACGGTGCAGCGTTGGCCGGCTGAGCCTGCAGACAGCTTGCAGTAGCACTGGAAGGTGCGCTCATTTCTGTTTATCGAGTGAGTGTTAACTCTGCAGCCTTCTGTTGATGATTTAAATGTCATCATTTCTAACTATTTCCCTGCTGCTCAAAACATGAAAGAGAAGTGAAGGCCGGAGGGAAGGCCTCTCCTTGAGACCTCAGATTGGCTTCCTGCATGTGACGGGACTAGAACAAACACCATAGCTTCATTCTGTTTGAAACCAGAGCAGCATTTGGGTTCAGGATTGGGCTGTGTTGGGAACAGCCAAGGAACCCCAGACTCCTGTGAGCTAAGCAAGTGGTGCTCAGGGAAATGTGAACAGAGCGGGCTCACCCTGCCCCACAACAACCCAGGGGCATGGTTCAGGACATCCATGTGAAAGCTTGGAGCTGGGCATCACTCAAACAAGCCACCACGTGCCAGCTCTGCACTGCTCTTAGCAGGGAGGCAGCTCCTGGACTGGGAGGGAGCTTGGCAGAGAGCTGGATGGGCAATCAGAGCTCACCAGTGGGTGCCACAGACGGGTTTTGCTGTCAATGAGTAACTGGTGCTCAGTTTTCCTATGCTGGAACACTTTGTTGGCTTGTTCCCTTGGTTACATGGTATATATTAAGAGCTCCATTTGGTTTCTTTGTGCAATTAACTGGTATTCTATTGTTCGGGTTTTGGAGACGTAATCAGAGCAGGAACTTCACATCCAGGCTTGGCTGATCTGGCACATACAGTGCCAGGTAGGCACCAACATTTCCCATTTCATGCCACAAAATGCTGCTCGGCATTGGCAGCCCCAGGACTTGGAGAGGGGGTTGCAATGGGGCCACGTCCTGGGGTGTCCCTGAGTCCCATGATGTGGGTCCCTGCCCCGGTGCTTCCCGGCACGAGTGGCTGCCGCTCTCTGGGCTGGCTCTGCTGGCTCTCCCCGCGGCTCACAGATTGTCAAAGTTTTCTGCACATCCCCATCCTGTAGGTATGTATGTGCTGTTCCTCTGCGGCCGTGGGTGTGCATATGGCTGTCTGTGTGGCAATAGCGTTGAATGCCAAAGCGGAGAGGACAACGTGTGTAGTAGCGGCGGGTGCCAGGAATCTGAGTTGCTGGAAAGATGGGGGGAGGCAGAGCCCCACCAACTGCCTGGGGGCTCGGGAGAGGGAGGTGGCAAGGGGGGGGTCAGTATGAGTCAGTGTGGTGGGGTGAGGAGGAATAGTAGTGGCAGGGGGGTCTGGCAGCCCCCACCCAAGGAGGTCTCGTCCTACCTGCACTGTGCTGCTGCCGGCCAAAGGGATGCAGCATCTGTGCCCCTGGGATGTTTCCACAGCTGTTGATCATAGAATCATTTGAGTTGGAAGGGACCCCTGAAAGTCATCTAGTCTAACTCAATTCCATAACAGCACATCCCAAAGCCTTCTTTTCTCACTTATTCTCACTTACCCTCCTTGTTTCAAGTTCCTGACTCCTGTCATTCTTAGTGGACATAAAGGTCCTGCAAGGCTCTGGGGCTGCTGGTGCTGAGCTCCCATTATCCTGACACACCCTGCGTGTCCCAGCAGGCTCCCCCGCCACCACTGCTTGCCTCTTGAATCCATATTTTCCTTCTCTCACTTCCTCGAGGGCAAAACCACCTCGATGCCTTCAACCTCCCCTCCTAGCCCATGTTCCCGAGCCATGATGCCATCACCCTTCTCCAGGCTCTCTCCATCCTTATCCTTCTTGAAGTGTGGTACCCACAGTGGGGTGTGTGCTCCTTCAGCATCCCCAGTGCTGGCTGGGGGCATGTGTTTCAGAGCTGACACATCCCTGTCTCAGAACCAGGGCACCTGGTCCTCCCCACCCAAATGTGCTCCTGGTTCCCCTTCCTACTTGCAGATAGAGTCTGCAGCTGCTTCCAGGAGGTTCCTCCTGAGGGTTCAGAGGATGTCTTTGGCAGAAATGACATTTTCTGTCCCCTGCATCTAAAGAGGTGGAATTGTGGAGGGTCGCTGCCCTGTGCTGCTGGAGAGCACTTAGCTGTGCAGAACAGCCACCCTTGGAGACACGGTTGTGCCATGTGGTGCTGCTCAGACGTGGTTTCTCTCCTCCTGTGCTCCCTTCCCATGGATTCAGAGGACAGGAAAGAGCAGTGGTTCAGCCCCAGTTTGGGAGCTGGCACCAGACAAGGGCACTCTTGAACAGGAGAGTGGCAGCAGCAGTTGGGAGCTGACAGAAATCACCCCCAACCTTTCCCCCCCCCCAAAAAAAGCCAACAACTGATGTCCACATGCAAACCCACAATATTGCTCAGCTCTCTACAAGCCCATGACATTGCTCTGAGACATGAGCCCCGTTCCTGATGCCTTGCAGCCCTGCTGCCAGCTCCCTTGTCCCACAAAAGGACTTCAAGTGTGAGCTTTGAGTCAACCTCTTCCGATTTTAAATATGCAAGTGCTTTTTCAGCATTTTTTTGTTCTATATTGAGGTCTCCATAGCTGTTTAGGACCTACCCTGAAGACCCAGAGCATGCAGGGGAAAGCAGTGTCCGGATGAAGTGTTTTGAAGCTGCCACCTTCTTCTTCTGTGCTTTGGTAGTGATGGGGAAAACGGAAGGTTTTGGCCTGCACACTTCATGTGTGCTATTTCAGAGCTACAGCTGCAGCCCTTTTTGCTTTCAGGGAGCAGTGTGGCATGCAGTATTCACGTGGCTATCCCATTTTTTATAGCGGGGCACCTTCCGTGTATAGCACTCAGCTCCCTTTGCTACCCACTAATTCAACAGAAGAGATGGCTCCGAGTTAACAAAGCCATGCTGCTCGAAGGTGTAGGGGATGGAAGCTACCAGAGATGTACGTTGTGCCACACGTCGTGCATTGTGTTATTGCATATAGATCGTACATGAGCCCCTTCCCTTCCTCCCCTTGCTTCTTGCGGCAGTGAATTCCCGAGGTTAATTACATGCCGGGTAATGAAGGCGTCGTTGCTTTGTGTGGAGCTCCTTTTCACGCCTCGCAGATTGAGCTGCCGGAATAAAAGGGCTGAGCTGAAGTGCATTAAAGTCAGCGGGTTTGGGATCGTGCCCAGAGAGAGAAGCAGCGAGCGGTTTGATTCCAGGGCAGGGTCGTGTTTCTGACAGCACAGGTTTTGGGGCTGGCTTCTGAAACATCCCGTGTTTTGGGGTGGACCCTCGGTACCGCATCACCCCGGGATGTGCGTGCGGCCGTAACGCGCTCTCTCCCTCTCCGCAGGTGAACGGCAGCGATGGGATGTTCAAATACGAGGAGATCGTCCTGGAAAGGGTGAGTCCTCCCCGTGGGCACCTCCCCCCCACGCACACGGCGGATGGGCTCCGCTGCCCACCCCGCGGGGCTCTGGGGGGTCCGGCTCTCCATCCCCCGCAGCACGGGGGTGGGATCACCGCTCCGCTCCCCCCTCACTCCCCTCCAGAAGGGAGGAGGAGGGTTTCTCTTTCGCACCCTCGCCTCCGCACAGCCTCCAGCGCGGAGCTGGGAGGGAGGGGGGGTTCTTTGTCACCGTCTTCGCTTGAAAATGGAGGCAGGAGAAGCTGCGCTCGCTCACGAAGCGGGGGAGGGGGGGGAGTGGGGGGGAGGGGGTCTGTCTCTCGCCTCCGTGCCCCCCCCTGCCCCAGCGGATGGCTCTGCCTCGCCGCAGGCACCGAGCGCCGTGATGCTGAGCAATGAGGACAGGTTTTCTCGCAGCCCGGATTGCGGCGGGGAGGGGGGGGGAGCTCCTGGCTGCACCTTCTGCTGTGTCGGTGGGATCCCGGGCACGCAGCGCTGACGTTGGGATAACGGTGGTTGTGGGGATGGGGAACGTGAGCAGAGGGTCAAGCAGGGGCTGAGCGCAGGGTGGGAAAAGGTGGAGCAGGTTTTGCTCCAAGGCATCGTGGGGTAAAAGCAGAGCTGCGTGGTCCGTCCCTGCACCACTGCATGCCCCATCCCACCCCGTACCCAGAAGCACTGTGCAGGGCCTCCTCCTCGCGCTTGGCTGGCAGCGAAGGGGAAGACGCATCACTCGTCCTCCTGTTCCTTTAGTCATCCCCCTCCTCCCCCCGGCTCTGCATCACGGAGGTGGGTGGACGGAAGGTTATCCGGGGCTGCAGCCTCACCCACCGCTTCCCCATTGCGCCTGACAAAGCGTGCCCAGGGGATGCTTCCTTTTTGGGCTGAGTGCTGCTGCATGCTCCGGGCCGCTGGAGGGCCGAAAGCATTGTGTTCAAGGGATGAGAACCCTCAGCCAGAGCAGTGGGCTTGTCCTTGCTGTAAAGATAAGGGCAAACGTGGCAGCATCTGGAGAGCTGCCCGCAGAGGAGCGTGGCAGTGGGTCAATGGGCAGCACACGTGTCTGCTGCAGGTGTTGTCCCCACATCTCCAGCAGCCCCGATGCCAGCAAAGAAATCCCTTCAGCTTGATTTCTTCTGGATTATCAGAATAGTAACACCTCTTGAATCATGGCCAGAGCTGGACACATCAGTGTCAGGAGTCCTCCTTTGGAGCCCTTGCTTGGGTGCAGCCATCCCAGCCGTGGGTCCACCCCACACGGGCTCCCCACCCTCAGCACCCCTGGGCAGCCTGGTCAGAACTTGGCCTGAGCACGGCTGCGTATGAGAGGCAGGCATGGTAGGATGTGACTAAGTGTCAGCTCTTCCGCATGAGAAAACAAGGCAACAAGCCATCTGATTTCCAAGGCAGAGCAGAAAAAAATAAACAGTATTTGTCCACTTGCATCAAGCACGGCCCCGGGAGCAGTGCTCATAAGTGAGTGGCAGAGCAGAGTCCTGCAAGCAAGGACTGGGCAGCAGAAGTACCCCTGGTGCTGGGACGCTGCTGGGACACAGCAAGCACTGTAACAGGGGCTCTCTCATTCCTCCCAGCAAGGCTTCATCTCCATCCTTATGCTTCCCTAGAGCAGACTTGGGCACCAGCTCTGCTGGGGTCGACTGGGGATACTTGGGGCCATGATTATCTGACACACTTAGGACCCAACGTGGTCTAGCAGGAGCCATTGGGCTGCCAGCACCCAACCCAGGCCCCTCTCCTCTGCATGGGCCATGCGGGCGGTGTCTCCTCCTGGGGAGCCGCCAGCAAAGGGAGGTTTCTCCGCCAAGGACCACCCCCTCGTCCCCCTGCTCAGTCTCTCACAGAGACGTGGTGGTGAGGGAGGTCCTGGCGGCTCCCACGCTCCTGCTCCATCTGTTGGGTGCTCAGTGCTGAGTGCTGGGCTGACGAGCACCCATCTCTCCCGGCCGCACAGCCGCTGCCCGCACGGAGCAGCCCAGGGGCTCACTGGGTTTTGGGGACAGCGTGGGACAGATGCCACATGTGCTTTCCTGCAGGGTAACTCCGGCCTCGGCTTCAGCATAGCAGGAGGGATCGACAACCCTCACATTCCAGATGATCCCGGCATCTTCATCACCAAAATCATCCCCGGAGGAGCAGCGGCCATGGATGGACGTTTGGGGTGAGTGTACAGGGCTGGGGATGTCACCGCTCCTCCTGGTCCCACTGCGCAGCTGCCAGCCCCGCTCTCTCCCAGCCCCTTCCCCTTGGCTGGGTCCCTTCTCCAGGCATCCTGCTGCTATCTTCATCCCGCCTCCTCCCTGGCTCTGGCTCTGAACCAGTGTCGGATCCATCCTTCCCCATCTCCCCTCTCCTGCACAGGGACTGCCTCCCCCATAGCCTCCATCCCTGAGGTGGAACCTTGCTGTCACCCCACATTTTGGCTCCTGCACATCCCAAAGTCCAGGATCCATCCAACTCAAGCAGCTCCCCCTGTACAAGGGTCTGGGTGGTGGAGGTGACCGTGGTGGCACAGGGCTGGCTGTGCTGGGGAGCTCAGGATCACACCGTGCCTTTAGGGTGAATGACTGCGTGCTGCGGGTCAACGACGTGGACGTCTCAGAGGTGGTGCACAGCAAAGCAGTGGAAGCCCTGAAGGAAGCGGGTCCCGTGGTGCGGCTTGTGGTGCGGCGCCGGCAGCCCCCACCAGAGACCATCATGGAGGTCAACCTGATGAAGGGACCCAAAGGTGAGACCACACTGCTGTGGGGTGTCCCCTCGGTGTGGGAGGCATCGTGGGGTGGGATGCTGTGGGATAGGATGCTGCAATGGGGGATGCTGTGGGGGGCAGGGTATGGGGTAGCCCCACATCAAAGCTCACAGTGAGAAGGTGTCCCATTGCCCAGGGTTGGCAGCCAACCATCCCTCCTCTCTCTCCTCCCCTCCTGCTCATCCCCAGGACTGGGCTTCAGCATCGCAGGGGGCATTGGGAACCAGCACATCCCTGGGGACAACAGCATCTACATCACCAAGATCATCGAGGGAGGTGCTGCCCAGAAGGACGGGCGCCTGCAGATCGGGGACCGGCTGCTGGCGGTGAGCCCCGACCCACGCCTCCATGCTGCTCCCCTGTCCCCCTTTCCCAGGATCCCACCCAGGATGGGTCCGACAGCTTCTCACTGTCCCTTTGCCCTGTGCCAGGTGAACAACACCAACCTGCAGGACGTGCGGCACGAGGAGGCGGTGGCTGCGCTGAAGAACACCTCCGACATGGTGTACCTGAAAGTGGCCAAGCCCGGCAGCCTGCACCTCAACGACATGTATGCGCCTCCTGACTACGCCAGCAGTACGTAGGGAGCAGCCCTGGGGCACTGCAGGGATGGGGGGGCTGGGGGGGTTCCACAGCTTGGATGGGGATGGCACATGCTGGAGCCAGGCTGGGCTCCACATCTACGCTGAGGTCAGTTCCTGCTCCTGATGCCCATCTCCTCTCTTTGCAGCCTTCTCAGCCATGGCTGACAACCACATAAGCCATAACTCCAGTCTGGGTTACTTGGGTGGAGTGGAGAGTAAGCCCGCATACCCCGTCCCCCCACAAGTGACCCCCTCCAGGTACTCGCCCATCCCTCGGCACATGATTGGGGATGAAGACTTCACCAGGTGAGATCCGTGAATGGGCACCCGCATCCCTGCCCCTTCTCCTCCTTCCCTTTCTCCCTCTGACCCCATCCCTGCATCCTGCCATGTGCTGTGCCTCTGTGGGGGTTGAAATCCTCCATCTGTGGGTGCTATGTGGGGAGGTCACAACTCCTGGTACTGCCATAGCTCCTCTTGCTGTGCTCACCGAGCCCAGGAACTCAGGGCAGCTGTGCCCAAGTGCTGCGAGCCCCAGGGCTGGTGCTGAGCCCACTTTGGTACCGTCAGGTCCAGGGCTGGATGCTGTGTGCTCAGGACTGATGCTAGGGTCAGGAGCAGGGCTGGCTCTGCAGTTGGAAGCAAGGCTGTCACACTGTGTTGGAGTTTCTGTGGCCTTGTCAGGGCTGGGATGGTCCCGTTCTGGTGGATCCCAGAGTAGGAGGCAGGCAGGTCTTCTTGGAGAGCCCCAGCCATCACATCCACCCCACCGATTTCTCACCTCGTGATGCTCAGCTGGACCCTGCTGCATGCTGTGACCTCTCTGAACGCAGCCATTCATATGCTGCCCGGGCACTGCCGGAGGATGCAGTGCTGCAGGAGCTCCACTTCCCACTGCCACCACTCCATCTGCTCTTCCTCGGGGACCCCTGATCCCATTGGATCCCAGGTGCGTCGATGCCCTTCTTTATGGGCCAGGGAGGGACCAGAGCATCCTGACACCCCGAGCAAGGCGGGCACAGTGCAGCAGGAGCCGGCAGCCACTAGGGGATGGTGCTGCCCTGCCAGGGCCCCACTGCTGCTGAGCTGCTCCCGGCTGCTGCCTCCTCCCCTGCTGAGGGCTCAGTGCTGCTGCGACCACGGACTGTGTAGAACAGAATCCCAGAATATCTCGAGTCCGGAGGGACCCTCAAGGATCATCACTCCTACTCCGGGCTACACAAAGGATCCCCAAAATTCAAACCCTACGTGCACCGCTCGGGTCGAGGTATCAGTGCCCCAACACCCAGGATCTGTCTGAAGGAACATCAGCTTGCCCAGCATGCCTGGAGCACACAGTGTGACTGAGAGCTGGGATAAGAGATTCACCTCTCCAGGGCTTCGCTTTCTCCCCTCGGCTCCTGCAGCATCACCGCTGGGCACCGCTCACACGGAGCCGGCTCCCAGGCAGACACCGAAGCAGCAGCAAAGCGAGGATGCGGGGCTCAGCACCAGGGCTGGGTGCTGCTGGCAGCCCTGGGATGTGGCAGAGCCCCTGCGCACCCCAGGGCTGAGTGCTGCTGGAAGGAGAGGTGGCCCTGGCGCGGCTTGGGGCAGGAAGGGGTTAAGGCCGCAGGGTCTAGCAGGCGCCAAATTGTCCGTCCTCTGTGCTTCCATAAAAATCCCGGGGGTGGGAATGGCACTGGGAAGCCGCGCACCCCGCGGCCACACCGGGCTGGGAGCAGAGGGACACAGCGCGGGGCGAGAGCTCCGTGGAGACGCGATGTTCACCGTCAACGTCTCCTCCTCCATGTCCTACCGGGGACAGCCGTCCCCTTGCAGGCAGCGGCAGGGCCACGGGAGCAAGTGCGAGCCGAGGTACGGGGACACGGCGCGGGGCGAGGGGCCGCCGGGGTCGGGCAGGGCTGAGCATCCGTCCGTCCGTCTCCTGCTTTTTATGTTCCTTATAAGGTGACAGCCCGAGCTGTCCAAGCGACACTGAGCCCATCGGGACAGCCAGCCCCACTCCCCACCCCAGCGGCCGCAGTGCCGTGCTGGCTGCCGTCCCGCCGGAGCCGGAGCTGCCGTCCGTCGTTCCGACGGCGCTGATGGTTTTACTTTCCGAGCCGAAAATGAGCTCAGGGCGGCTGCCTGCTGTCTGAGCCTAGCAGCGATTAAGTCACCGGCCAAAAATCCGTGTCCGTCCGTCCCGGCATCGTCCCCGGTGCCTCCGCGTGCTCTGCCACGCATCGCGTCCCCACGGCGCTCCGTCCCCTCCTGTGCTCCGTCCTCGCGTCACGCCGAGGTCTCCTCTATCCCAGCACGACTGACCCCCCCGCCGTGTCCCCCTGTCTGTCCCCGCAGAGAGCCCCGGAAGATCATCCTGCACAAAGGCTCCACCGGCCTGGGCTTCAACATCGTCGGGGGGGAGGACGGAGAGGGCATCTTCGTGTCCTTCATCCTGGCCGGGGGCCCCGCCGACCTCAGCGGGGAGCTGCGGAGGGGAGACCGCATCCTGTCGGTGAGCTGCGGGGCGGGCAGGGGCAGAGCCGCTCCGGTACGGCGGGGCCGGGCTGGGGTGAGGGCTCGGAGCCCACGCACGGCGCTGTCCACGCAGGTGAACGGCGTGAACCTCCGCAACGCGACCCACGAGCAGGCGGCGGCCGCGCTGAAGCGGGCGGGGCAGACCGTGACCATCATCGCGCAGTACCGGCCCGAAGGTACGGAGGGGCGGGGTCTCGTATGCAAATGAAGTTGTGTGGGCGTGGCTTGCGTGGAAATGAGGGGTGGTGATGTGTATGCAAATAGGGGGGCGGGGCTCCGCGCGTAGCGAGGAGGGCGGGGCGGCGCGTGGCGCGCGGAGCGAGCGGCAGAACGGGGCGGGGAGGGGCGGCCCGGCGAAGCGCTGATTGGTGCGGAGAGCGGCCGGGAGGCGGTGCCCAGAGGGAAGTGCGGGCGGTGATTGGGCCGCGCCGCGGGGGGCGGAGCGACGGCGTCCCGCCGGCTGTGCCTGCGCGGCTTTGTGTGCGGGCCGGGCGGCTCCGGGGCTGCTCCGGGGGCTGCCGCCGCCGCCTCCCACCGCGCCGAGCTGCAGGTGAGCGGGGCTGCGCGGCCCCCGCCCGCCTCTCGCCTCCCCTCCTCCCGGGCTCTCTCTGCCGGGGGTGGGGCCGGCGGGCTGGCCGGGCCCCGCCGGGATGGGGGTCGGCTGCGAGGCGGGCCGCACCGCGGCCCGTTGCCGGTGGCTGAGGCCGTGGCGGCGGTTGGGGGCTCTCCAGCTCCCGGCCCTTGGGGGTCCGAAAGAGGGAACGGGGCCGCGTGTGCCGCTCCGCCCGGCACTCGGGGCAGGCAGGGCCTTGGGAGGGGGGGAGGGGTCTGTCGGTGCGGCCGCGAGCATCCCCGTGCCGCTCCCTTCGTGACCCTGACAGCAGCGCTTCGTTAGGGCCGGGCTCATTCAGCCGGCGGAGGTGTTGCCGGCCGCCCCGGGCACGGCACGGGGCAGAGCTCCCGGGGTCCCGCTCGGTGCCCGCGGCGGACAAAGGGCTGCGCCGGTTCTCCCCGCGCGCTCCCGCGGCCGCGCGTCCCCGCGCTCCGTGCCCCCGTCCACCCGGAGCCGTTAAGCCCCGCGCTGGGGTTGTGCTGTGGGTGTGGTTTTGTTTGTTTTGCTTTCTTTCTTTTCTTGGTGTTGTTTTTCCCCTTCTCCCTCTTTCCAGGAAGCACTTAACGTTCTCGCGTTTCTGGCTCTGATTTGGCGTTTGTGAAACGTCCCACGGGCCCGATTGTTTGGAAACCCCTCGGGACTCGGGCTGGGATGTGCAGCAGCACCTGGGTGCCATTGCAGCACCGTGGGGCTGCTGCGTGGCTCCTGCAGGTGAAGCACAGGCGTGCTCCGGCTGTGCTCTGGTTCATTCCCACCTCTGTGCAGCTGTCAGGCTGCTTCCATCCATCCATCCTGCCTGCGAGGGCCCTTCCAGTGTGGCCCTGCGAGCCCTGGGGAGGTGGCAGAGAGCACAGAGCTGCAGTGAGGCTGCTCCGTTCCTCCACGGCCCCTTCTCTCTGCGTGCCTCTCCCTGTGAACTTTGCTGTTAGCGCTGGGTTCGGCCGTTCCGCCTCCTGGAGCCCCACGGAGCAGAGCTTTGATAGGCTTTGCTGAGCTCGGAGTGGTCGTGGAGGGGCTGGAAGGGGCCTGCAGAGACCTCAGCACGGCTTTCAGGAGCTGCAGGGCTTGCTTTGTCTCCACGCTTCATCGCAGCTCGGCTCAGGGCGTGCTCGCTGTGTGCTCACCATGCACAGCTGATGGCTGTGAAAGGCTCTGCTCAAGACGAGGCACAGAGCTCACTGTGGGCTTTGCACTTTTAGATCCCTGGGATGCACTCCTGGCCCAGCCCAGTAGCACCCATGCTTTGTGTGTGCATGGGGATTGCTCTCTGCTGCTTTCTAACAGTGCTTTATCCCCTCGTGCTCTGTGCAGAGCGGCCACGCAGGGATCAGAGCCCTGTGTGGGGTGGGGGACAGCGGCCCCGCTGTGCTTCGGCTCTGCTGCTGCACGCTGGCTCCATTTGCTGGGTTTGTTTGCCATAGAAACAGCAGCTCTGTAGGGAAATGAGCTCGGGGATGGCAGCGAGCGTTGGTCTGCGTGGAAGCGAAGCCAGCACTATTGAAAACAGGATGTGTTTTCCTCTGCGAGGGCGGAGAGGCAGAGAGAGCAGCGGACAATGGCCCTGTGGATGTCTAATCCCAGAGCTTTGCAACCTGGGCAGCCCAAATCCCTTTGGGCTTTCTCGTGGAAGAATGCAGAGGCCAAAGGTCTCTCTGGGGTGGGGCGGGGGCTGCTCTGGGCCCTGTGGGCTCAGGGCCCTCTCTGGGAGCAGCTGCTTGGGGCGGCCCTGAGGGGGTTGGGGGGATATAAGAGCACTGTGTCACTCTGTGAGCTTGCAAGGTGGTGCTCCTGTTGGCGTCAGGTCCTCTTGCATTGAGAGGAGTGAGTTCACCTGTTGCATATTTTCGGTGTTGATAAGGGTGTCCCGGACACATCCAGTGCCCGGCTGCCGTGGGAGTGCCAGAGGTGGGGGATTAGCCAAGAGCTGCTGATGTTCAGCTCCATGCTGTACAGCGGGCGTGCTTCCCAGGTGAGGTTCTGCCGCACAGCAGCTCTGCTTCCAGGATGCAGAGGCAAGGTGGATAGGAGCCAGTGGGCAGAGATAGAAGTGCTGCTTGCTGGAGGTTATCTGCTGATAATTGTTGGGGAAGCTGTTCCAGCATGCTGATAAGGGGGGCCTGGATGCAGCTGAGTGCTCGCTGCAGGGGTAGCCTTGCAGGAAGGCTCCGGCTGTGCTTTTGAAGCTTGATGTTGGGGGCAGTGCCTGCTGGTATGGGGTGGGTTCCAGCTTCCCGTAGGGCTGCAGCCTGTGCTACTCGGGGTGCTCAGCGCTGCAGCTTGCTTTCTCTTTCTCCCAGGGGAAGCCTTTGAGCTGCGTGCTGGGGAAGGTGGCTGCCCCATCTGTGACACTGCACAGGTCACGGCTCAGTTCAGGAGCCCCAGCAGTGAGCTGCACCTCCCCCTGCCTGCACGGGAGCATTATGATAGCCAGGCAGACGCACCCTGCGTACGAACTTTCATGTCACGGAGTGTTGCCCATGAAATTTTAACGTGCCTCTGAGCATCTGTACCACGGTGCTGGCTTACATTACACCAACCCATCTGCTTCCTTTCTCCCCCTGCCCTGGGCTGCCTGCCTCTTTCAGTGTGAGCATTGTGGGGAGACGGAGCAGCACGGGTGGACATGATGCTTCCCATGGGGTGCAGGAAATTCAGCAGGTAGATGGACCAAGGAGAGCATGGGTGGCCCTGAGCCACGCAGAGGGGCTGCAGGAGTAGTGAGAGCAGGGCGAGCTGCTGCCTGAGAGCTGCAAAGAGAAGGAAACCTGGCTTGCTTAACCCTTCTGTTTGAACACCCAGCGAGGTGAGTGCAGCAGCAGGCAGCCTGCAGATGGCTTGTCAAGCTGTCCCACACGCCGGTTCACATTGCACTGCATATGCTGGCGTTTGGGGTTTGAAGCAAACCAGCAGAGCAGGCTTCAGAGGCTGGGGCTGCAGCACAGCTCCTCTGTGCGGCCGTGGAGTTTCTTTTTTGGGTTGTGGTGCATTTTTTTTTTTTCTTTATTTAGTAAAAATTCAGCGATTCTGTACAGCAGGGAAATCCTCAACTGGCTCTGGCTGCACAGTTTAGGGCTCCATAGCCAGGAAATGCCGTCCCGTGGTTGCATAACCCCAGCTCCACGTGCATCTGCACCAAGGGAGCAGTCTCTGTGCATGGTTAGGGGCTTTCATACACAGCCAGCTGCCCACCAGGATGTGGGGATGTAACTGCAGAGCGTGTACGTGGGACAGAGCTGATGAGCCCTCGGTGTGATTACAGCTGGGGGCTTTCATAACCAAGACTTTTCCAAATGTCTCCAAGCCTGGGAAGCCTTGGCTGCACCTTTCCCTGTCAGCTCTGGGTGAGCAGGGCCGCTGCCTCCGCCCTGCGCGCTGGGGCCGACCTTTACACCCAGCTGAAGGTCACAGCAGCACAGAGGGAGGAGCTGCAGGTGGTGGCAGCTCCCGTCCTGCTGCTGCCGGAGGTGCTGGTGGCTTCTGGAGGGTCTTGCGCTGCCTGGGATGTAGGTGAGGACAGGTGAATTCCTCCTCTCCCTTCCTAAGGCCACGCTGTGTCCCATATCCCAAGCCAGGGGTAGGCTGGGGGCTGCCCCCGAGCTGGGGGCCGTGCTGCATGGCCGTGCCATGTCAGCCTGCAGGTGAGGGTCCCCTGTGAGATCTCACTCATTTCTGCTTTTGTTTTGAAGTGCTTTGCAAGGCGACCTCAGCCCTGGGATAGGAGTGTGCAGGGCAGCCCTCCTTGTCTGTGTATGAGGAAGGATGGGCTTGTGGACAAGATGCCCTGTGGGCGAGCTGTGGCTGCCTCTCTCAGTGCTTCCTGGGTTCCTCTGGTTGTGGGCTGGTGGCAGAGACCTGGGGGCAGCACTGATCCTCTGTCTCCCCGCAGAGTACAGCCGCTTTGAGTCCAAGATCCACGACTTGAGAGAGCAGATGATGAACAGCAGCATGAGCTCTGGCTCTGGCTCACTCCGGACAAGCGAGAAGAGATCCCTCTATGTCCGGTAAGACTCATCCCACCTCTCTGTCAGCACCGTGTCCAGATTTGAGGCCGCTTGCTGCCTCCACATTTCAGATGGAGGAGGAGGAGGAGGCCACCCTTCCTCCCGAGGGAGGAGTTGCTGGGTGCGTGTCACCACGTGGGACCCACTCCTGCTTTGCTGCAGTTCTTTCCAGGAGATCCATAGGAGATCCACTGCTGAGTGTGCACACGAGGGCTGTGCAGTGCCTGGCTGTGGGAGGCAGGTGCTTACAGGGTGCCCTTCCAGGAGGTGCCTCTGCTTCCTCTGGGTGTGCCTGGCACTTGAGAACGAGGAAGGAGAATGTGTCAGTGCAGCCTTGCACATGAGCAACTCATCCCTGGGCCGACACGCCCGCAGCAGCAGGGATTGCATCCTTGCACCTGTGGGTTGCACCTTGCAGAGGATGTGCTGCCCCGCTGCTACGAGGAGAGCTTTATAAATAAGGCATGGAGCTCAGGGAGTGCAGCACTGGGTTTTGTGCTCTTTCTTCAGGGCTGAGTGCTCTGCACTTAAATTCCTTTCAAGCAGGCAGCTGTGCAAAGGGCTGAGCACTGCTGCAGCAGGGCAGCTGCATCCCAGGCTGATCTGCTGGGGCTGGGGAGGGATGGAGGCTGCAGGCAGCCCTCTCCTCTACCTGCTCTGTGCTAACTGGCTTCTCCGTTGCCACTCATGCAGCGGGATCTGGCTGGAGGGGAGATGAGCTCTTAGGAGGATTATGGCTTTGATCCCGAGTTGCGCTTTTGGTTCAGAGCCAGGCACGGAGCAGGCAGGGGTTAAGCAGCCGCATGGCGTTAGCTCTGTGGCTGCCGCATCCCCGTGCCCTGCTGGCTGCTGCCCCTGCCATCTCCCAGCTGGCTGCAGTGCCTTCTCTCACGATGAGCAGCAGCACGGTGGCAGCTAATGAGCAATTGCAAATTTGCTTGTTAAAATAATCCCACAACTCCTCACCTTGTGTTGTGGGCGGGGGTTGGTGAGAGCAAGGGATGCTTCTCTTTTCCTATGGGGGGGATGGTGAGAGCTGAGGCTGTGTGTCCTGCAGCAGGGCTGTGCTAGGCAGGAGGGCTTGGGGGTGCGGGGACCCCATGCACAGACTGACACGGGGCAGAGATGCGTTAGGTTCCTGCAGCTCACGGGTTCACAAGGTGCTGGATTTGTGATCTGCTGCCCTGCTGACACCTTCACCGGTGAGCGTGTGAGAGCTGCCCCAGCCCTGCTGGGCGGGGTGGTTTCGAGCACAGGTTGCCTGAAACCGGCTGAGCTGCTGCACTGTGGACAGGACATCAATTACGGGATGTACCAGCAAACTGCTCCAGTCAGCACCACCAGGCTGTGGGGCAGCGTGGGGCCTGATGCTCGCAGCCCGCCTGGGCCAGGCAGGCTCCCAGCACTCCTGCAGGACAAAGTCCACCAGCAGCGGGGCTGGGAAGGGGCTGGGATGGTGCAGTGCTGGCTGTGGGTGCAGGCCCAGCACTGCTCCCCTGCCCTGCAGCCAGGTCAGCTGCTCCTGCTGGGGACTGGGCTGTGTGTAGGAGGGCTGGGCCTGGTGGGGTCGGCGTTTGGCTGCAGCAGATCGGCATCCCATCAGTCTGGCTTCTTATCCGCCGCTGTTTCTTATCCACCAAGTTCCTTGTGCAGGTGCTGAAGGGTGCAGGGCCAGGCTTGGCCAGCGGGCACCCTGCAGCTGGGAGCTGACAAGCTGTGCTGTGGGGCTGAGGGTGCTGCTGGCTCCAGAACCTGCCTGGCCGGTTCTCCGCTCTCTCCTTCCTCCTAATTGCACTCTCCTCGTTCCTAATGGCGCTGGTCTGGCTGGGGCGTGCCAGCCACGCACGCGGCCTTATCTTTTGGCAGGGAACAGGTGCCTGGCAGGGCTGCAGGCCTCCAGCTGAAGGGCCCTGCGGTGCTGTGCTGCCGGCTGCCGCGTGCTGTGCTCGGGGCTGTGCGTGTTTCTGCTCTCTTGTGAGGCTGAGCACAGGAGCCTCTCGGCAATGGCCCTGCAGAAAGCAGAGCAAGCTGCAGGCTGGGTGAACCTCGGGGCTGCGTCAGCACAGAGGGCTCTCTGTTCTCCTGGTCCAGGGGCTGTTTAGGTCACTGTGCTTGGCAGAGCGTTTTGGAGAAGGATGTGACCCAAGAAGAGCACATCCAGCGCTGCTGAGGGATCCCTCAGTTATCCCTGTTCTGATGGAGGGTGGCACAGGGTTACTGGAGGAGCTGGCTCTGTTCCTGAGCTCGACCAAGCCCTTCACTTCAGCCCTGTGGGTGAGATCTGACAGCTGAGCTCCCCATCCTGGTGCAGGCAGGTGCTGGTGCCTGGGAAGCAGAAGGCATGTGGCTGTGCTGAGTCCTGGGATGCACACACACTCACAATGCGTGGTTCCTTTCATAAGGTTCTCTCTGGTTTGGAAGTTGAGCCGGCACTTTGCAGCTCGCACGCTGATTCTGCTGCCAAAAGGAAGGAGCTGCAGTTAAAAGCAGATCGCACTGTAGCTGTCCCTGCAGCAGCCCTGTGTGGGGTTATGATTTAGCCAGTCAGGATGGGTGGGAGAAACTGAGAGGAACTGGGAGCAGCAGCTTTCATGGCAGTACAGGAATTAGTGCTGCTCCTTCTGCTTCCCAGGAGGGAGGAGCCCCAGCTCACCCAGAGCCACAGGTCACTGCATGGAGGGAGACCTACACCCTCATCCACCGTGCTGGCTGGGGAGAGGGCTCTTGTTAAACATAGCAGAGAAGCAGTTTTTGAGTCAGCTAGGCAGCTCGCCCTGCAGGAGGCTGGTGCACAGCATGCCTGTTGCTTTTACTATTTATGGAGCCACAGTTAAAAGGATTCAGCTCGACAATCAGTGTGACTTGTGCTGTGTTGCTTCAGACCCCCTCGGGGCTCCTCGTAGTGGAAGGAGGCGATGAGCAGGGCAGAGGGTGGTGTTATTGTGGCTTTCCCCCTTCTTTTCTGCCTGGATGAGGCTGGCAGCTGGCTGAGAAGCCCTCACCATGCTCCACACTCTGCCTGGGGGAAGAGCGGGGCCCGACCTCGTGGCAGTGAAAATGGAGCTCCTGGTTGTGCTGCCGGCAGCACTGCTCTGAATGGCTGTTCCCATTTGTTGCTGTGTGGATGTGTCTGGAGCAAATAGGTCTGGTTTGAGATCTGACGTTGGTGGGATGAGTTACGAGGCCCCTGAAAGCAGCTTGTGGCACAGGGCTGCAGTGCAGGCGGGTGATAAAGCTCCAGTCACTTGCACAGGAAGGGCATTAGTGCTCCTCTTCCTTAGTTTAAAAAATAATCATCTTTCCTGCAGCTGGATAATTTGATATTGGAGATGAAGCTCGTGTACTGTAACTAAATAAACTGCTCTGAGGGGAAGTATTTAAAAATCTGAAATAGTTGTAGAATCAGGTAAACATTGAGTTGCATTCATAATTCACAGACCTCTGGAATAAAATACCTCTGTAACATAAATAAAAGCAGGGCACATTCACCTCCTGGCCATCTTGCACCTTGCTGGTCGTGGCTCTCCATTCCCTGCTGCAGGGCTGTCTGCTGCCCCACAGCTTTGCTCCTGAGCCAGGGTGCTGGGTGTCACCCTCTGAGCAGAGCAGTTGGGTTTTCCCTTGTGCACTGCTTTCCTGATCCCCAGTGGGGAGGGAAAGCCTGCGGTACCTTTTATTACCTGTTATGTTCTCCAGGCTGCTGGACTTTGAATGTTTGAGTGCTTTCTGACCACAGCCCTCTTCAACGTCTGTGTGGTTTGTGTGCTTTCAATTCGTGTCGAGAGCTGGTTTCTTGGTCCAGGGCTGTCTTTTCTGGTTGGGGGTTCATGGTGAGCACTTAATTCTGGGCCTTATGAGGCCTGCAGTGCTGCTGCTTGGTAGGGGAGGGCTTCACTCCTCTCTGTGCTCCTTTGCAGAGCTCTGTTTGACTATGACCGGACCCGGGACAGCTGCTTGCCCAGCCAGGGGCTCAGCTTCTCCTACGGGGACATCCTGCATGTCATCAATGCCTCTGATGATGAGTGGTGGCAAGCCAGGCTTGTGACTCCCCACGGCGAGAGCGAGCAGATCGGAGTCATCCCCAGCAAGAAGAGGTGAGTGCCCATCAGCAGGAGCTGGCTCACACTGTGCTTTGGTGCTGTGAGCCTCAGGACCCATCGTTTGGATCTGCACTGTGTGGCAGATCTGGTGCTGTCACATGAGGACAGCACAGCATCCCAGGGACTAGCAGCATCTCTCTCCTTTCTAACTTCCAATCAGGGTGGAGAAGAAGGAGAGAGCGCGGTTGAAAACGGTGAAGTTCCACGCCAGGACCGGCATGATAGAGTCCAACCGGGTGAGTGCTGGGCAGGCACGCTGAGCTGGTGGCTGCAGAGGGGCAGAGTGAGTCCAGGCAGCCAGCTCCAAGTGAGGGCAGCCAGAGCTGTCCCAGAGCAAGGAGCAGTGAGTGCAGTGGGACTTGGTCAGGCACGGCTCCCCTCGGCTGTGTGCAGGGTGGGAGCAGAGGAGCTGAGCAGCTGTGAAAGTGCTGATAAAGGACACTGGTTTGGTAGTGGGGGTGTCCTCGCAGTGGCAAGGGAGAGGAGCACGTCCCAGCACAGCCCGGGCAGAGCGCTGGTGGCTGGGAGCTGACTGCAGGCACCTGGTGCAGGCAGAGCTCCCCTTGCACAGAGTGATGGACGAGGCAGGGTGACCAGCCCTGCTCCTCCTGCAAACTGCTGATTAGCTCATCAGCTTCTCAACATCCCTGAAAACGCATTATTTTTTTTTTTTCCTCTGCACTTAATTTTTTTTCCTGCATTACAGTTCTCACGTAATCTCCATGATTTCATTGAAGGGTAACCGCCCTCACACGGCTCCTCATTGTCTCTTCATTTTAATTTTCCTTGCATGCGTTAAACGCCATTGTTTTTTCTGTCCTCCTTTCCATCTCCATGTTCTTCACAGTCGATCAAAACGAAACGTAAAAAGAGTTTCCGCCTCTCTCGAAAGTTTCCATTTTACAAGAGCAAAGAGAACCTGGCCCAGGAGAGCAGCGGACAGGAACGTAAGTAGCAGCTGGCCAGAGAGGGCACCGTGCAACCCCCCGAGCCCCCACCTCCTGCCTTGGGGAGGAGCAATGTGCCACGTTCCCATAGCCAGCAAGCCCAGGACCTGCCTGCGTTAGCCAAACTGTGCTGCTCCTGCCAGGCAGGCTGAGGGCAGGCACTGCACTGCCAGGCTGTGCTCCCAGCTGCTGTCAGGCACCAATGTGGCCCAGGGCTCGGATCTGGTTCTGTGCTCAGCAGCCCTGCTGGCGCAGTCGGAGCCTGAAATCAAAGCAGCAGCACTTGGGGCAGATGCCAACCGAGTGAGGGACCTCCTGGCTGCAATTCTTGTCCCTGTGCACCTGCTGAAGTCCCAGGCACGAGCGCCCTGTGCAGGCAGGCTCTCCCAGCTGCTGCTAGCCCAGCTGCCTCTGGCCATGTCTCTGCACGGGCTGGCTCTCTCTTTCTCTCTCTCATGTTTGATGTCTTCATCCTTCCATAACTTTTCACTTGCCTAAACTTCCGCTCTGCCTCCTCCTGCTCTCTCCCATGTGCTGTGGGCTCTGCTCCCTCCCTGTGCCTGCCAAGGGCTGCTCCCCTCCCAGAGCAAGGGGTGGCTGAGCTGTGCAGGAGCTTGTCCCCCATCCTTGGTTGGGCTGAGGGGGGCATCCTGGCTGTGCTCACTGTCTCCCATAGAAGTGATTCTTGACTACCTGTTCCTGACAGCCTCCAAGTCTTTTCTTTAGGTAAAACCCCCATGGCCACGAGGGACATCTGTGCTCGCTGGCAGAAGCACTGCCCACACTCAGCAGCTGAGGCACATCCTGGCTTCTTGGCTGTGGATTCTGGGGAATACCCAGCTCCCACACAGGGCTCCCAGTGAGAACAGGCCATGCTGCAGCTCCCCTCTCCCTGGCAGGCAGGGCTGTGCACAGACACATCCTGCATGTAGAAGAGGATGGGAGAGAGGGGTGGGGGTGAAACCTTGAGACACCTCCAGGCTTGAGAGCTGTGCTGAGTGTTCAGTTTGTGGCTCCAAATCCTGACATCAGGAATGCTGGAGCCTGCAGGGAAAGCTGAGAGGCAGCTGCTGAGTTCTTCTGGAGCAAACTTACTTCTTGAAAGTGTTCTTCCAGTGCAAGGACAGCACAGCCTGCCTTTGCTGGGCACAGCTGCTCACCTAACCCAGCCCCTCCTCTTTCCAGATGCTAAACTGCATCCACTCCTTCAGCGAGTTCACAGAGAATGCTGCAGGCCTTGCATCTTTGGGAAGAGGAGAGCAAGTGGGCAAGGCAGGGCAGTGCCCCTGCCCAAGTGCCAGCACAGTGAGTGGTGCCCTCCTGGGTTTGGCAGAGAGCAGCTGGAGCCAGGCTGCTGTGGGGCAGTGCCCACTTCCTTCAGCCAGGCTGCACTGGCTGTGTCAGTGACAGCAGCCAGCACGAAGGCTGTGGTGGTGTGGTTCCTGCAGGACATGCAGCTGGGCTCACAGCATCCGCTGCCTGTGGCATGCTGGAAAGCCTCTGATGGAACAGTCCTTGGCTGTAGGAAGCTTTTCCCATCCCGCCTCCTCGTGCTTTGTTGTGGGGCGTGGGCACTCTGCCCTGTGTGCAGGGCACTGCTATGGCTAGTGGTTGCAGGAAGCAGTGAGGGTGTGAGCTGTGCTGGAGGTGGTGTAGCAGCAGGGAAAGGGAGAGCACAGGGGTGCTGATGGAGCACGGGTCAGCTCTGTGCCTGAAGCTGAAGGTCACTGTGGCACTGCTCTCGGCCAACCCTGCAGTGCAGGACATATGGCACGGGCACAGGGCAGGCTGTGCTCTTTGCCAGCAGCGTCAGAGCAGCCTGCAGGCAGCTCCCGTGCCGTGCTCTGCTGTGCTGCCCATCCTGGTGCTCCTCTTCAGCAGGGAGGGGTCCATTCTCCCTGTGTTGCCCAAATTCTGGGGTGCCCACGCGCACAGCTGGGGAGAAGCATCCTCCAGCCATGCTGTTAGACACGTAGCAGTGCTCTTTTCCCCTCCTGAGGGGCGTAGGAGAGAGCAGTCACCACCGAGAAACGTTTCTTAACATCACTTGCAGTTACAGCTCTGGGCCGTTCTGCACTCCTGTCACTAATGCTCATCTGGCTCTGTCTTCTTCTCCCCTCCTCCTCTCTGACCGCCCCTCTCCTGCGCTCTCTTCTCTCCCCTTCCCCCCCCCTCCCCTTCTCGCTGTCTGTGAAATCAGGACTTCCCTGGGTTAAGTGACGATTATTATGGAGCAAAGAACCTGAGTAAGTGGAACTGCAACGCGCATCGTTCATTTTCCGTCGCTGGCATGCGCGGGGGTGCCTGGTGGCTGTGCTTCTCTGGGTGCAGGGCACGAGGGACCCCGCGGCTTTGACTGCCTCTCCCAGCAGAGGGCTCTGGAGGTGCTGCACTGGGGAGGGGATGGGCAATTTGCTTGGGGGATTTGGCCATGGCACCCTCAGGAGCAGGTGGAGGCATCGTGCCACCTTCCTTTGATGGTATGTGATTGCCCACGTGCCCGGAGCTGCAAAACAGCTGCTCCTCGGCTCTCCTCTCTTGGCTGCACTCCTCAGACCCTGCAGAGCTGTGCCAAGAGGTGCAGGCAGCAAGGGTAGCAGCCAACCCCTGCAGGGGGGTCACAGCACTGGCATCAAGCAAAGCAAAGCCCCGAACTCTGTCCCATCCTGTCACTGTCTCGTCTCTGTGAGTCCCAGCCCGTCCCCGCAGGTAGCTCCCCATCCCTGCCCTCCGTGTGCATGCTGCACCCTGCCCGCCCTGCTCCCGGCACCTTCCCCCACCTCTCAGCATAGCCAAGCAGGAGAGCTTCCCTTGCACATCCCCTGTCCCCCCTGAGAGTGACAAAGGGCAAGAGATGCCGTCCTGCCCTGGCATCCTGCTCCCAGCTCTCCCATCGGGTGCTGGAGTGCGTTTCAGTGGTGCCACCCAGCTGCCCTGCCCTCGGCCTCCAGCACCGGGTGCCAGCTCGTGTGCCCTTGCGAGCGCTGGCTCTGAAGGGGATCTCTCTGGTTGCTTTGCAGAGGGAGTGACATCAAACACCAGTGACAGCGAGAGCAGTTCCAGTAAGTGTGCGTCTCTCCTGCTGTCTCACCTCCGTGTGTGTGTGTGTGCACTCCCATCTCGTCCTGTCCCGGTGGTGTTCTGTTCGGAGGCTGCTCCTTCCTGCTGGTGGCACGGAGCTGCTGGGCCAGCTGCCATCTCAGCTTGTGGGCTGCAGAGCCTGGGCAAGATAACTCGGGTCCGGCTGCAGCCGGGGCTCCCATCGTGCCCACTGCTCCTCTGAGTGCCAGCAGTGCACCCACAGCTGTGCCCGCTCACATCCAGGCCTGCACTGCAGGACGAGGGGAGGAGGAGGCTGATACTGGATGGGTGTGAGACCCTGTCCTCAGTGCGAGGGGCAGCTGGGGCTGGGAGGCTGCTGCCAACACTCACCCGCCTCTCCTCGGCTCTGTTTCAGAAGGACAAGAGGACACTATCCTGTCATACGAGCCGGTGACGCGGCAAGAAAGTAAGTCCTGGTGCTGGGGTGTGGGCAGCAGAGCCCGTGGTCACAGCTGTGCTGTGCACGGCTGCCCAGGGTGATCCCCAGCTCAGCAGAGCTGGGTTTGGCCCCTGCTGAGGATGGGGTCAGGATGGGGTTTGGAAAAGGTTCCCCACCAAAGGGCAGTGGGACTGGAACGGGCTGCCCAGGGCGGTGTCACAGCCCCGAGTGCCAGGGTTCAAAGGGTGTTCACACAGTGCTTTCAGACATAGGGTTTGCGTTTGGGGTGTGGAAACAAGAGCTGGACTGGTGAGCTCTGTGGGTCCCTTCCAGTATGGGGTATCCTGGGGTTCTGTTGTCAGCAGTCTGTCCTTGCTAGCAGCTGCATCGGACTCTTCGGTCCTGCAGCCCAAATGTCCTGGATGTATGCTCTGTGCCCCGAGCAGCAGAGCAGCTTTGCTGATATTTGACCTGTATGACTGCAGCACCTTCCCCAGGGCACCTCCTGCACCTGGGCTGCCTGGGGGGATGGAGAGGCAGTGTTCCACCTGCCTGCACGCATCGCCTGGGTTGGATGTGGACGATGTTGAACACGACCAGGAGATAAACTTCCACATGGGTTGGTCTCAAGCTGTGGCTTTTGTTTGCAGTTCACTACGCCAGGCCTGTGATCATCCTGGGGCCCACGAAGGACCGAATTAATGATGACCTCATCTCTGAATTTCCACACAAGTTTGGTTCCTGTGTGCCACGTGAGTCCCTGCAGAGGGCAGAACCACGCGGGTTTGGGTGGGTCTCTCTGGGTCCAATCCTGATGCCTTCTCTCCTCCAGACACCACCAGGCCTCGGCGTGACAATGAGGTGGATGGGCAGGATTACCACTTCGTCGTCTCCCGAGAGCAGATGGAGAAGGATATTCAGGACAACAAGTTCATCGAGGCCGGGCAGTTCAACGACAATCTGTACGGGACCAGCATTCAGTCGGTGCGGGCGGTCGCGGAGAGGGTGAGTGTGAGTGGCACTCCTGGGTGTGCTTGGCACTGTCCTTCCTCTCCTCGTGCCCCTGATGAAGGGCAGTGACCACATCCCTGCACAGCCTTTGTTTTGCTTTGTCTCCTTCGGCCCAACTCCACCCAAACCCTGGTGCTGGGGCACCAGCTGTGCTCGGGGTCCTCGGGGTGAAGGTGGCCGGCTGCTCTTGGTGGAGCAGTAGAGTTTCTTGCACAGGGGTGCACTGATGCTTTGGGAATAGCTTTGTAAGTGTCCAGGGAGAAACTGAGTTCCATTGTGCATTCCTGCCATAAGCAGACAGGAACGTAAGGGCTGTGGGAGTTGGTTGGTGTCTCGGGAGCAGTTTCACCTCGGTGGCTCCTCTCTTTTGTAAGCGTGTCCCTATGAGCAAGCTGTTTTCTGCCCAGAGCAGACTGTGTGGGTAGGTCTGATCCCAATCATGTTTCTTTCCAGGGAAAGCACTGCATCCTGGATGTATCTGGCAATGCTATCAAGAGGTTGCAACAAGCACAACTTTATCCCATTGCCATTTTCATCAAACCAAAATCCATCGAGGCGCTCATGTAAGTGCAGCGACGTGTTCTGGGGTGGGTGGTGCTGGCAACTCAAGGCTTCGTACTTCTGCCTCTGTGCTTTACAAAGTGGCAGACGTTGCTGGTGATGCTGAACATTCCATATTCACTAGAGCTGGGCCTGTTACTGTGTCTCTGGTCTCGTAGTGGGATGCACCCACAGCACGAGATCCATCTCTGTGGATTTTTCTGGTTTAGGCCCCATTACTTGCACTGAAGAGGATTTTTTGTGGCAGTAGAGTAATGCTCCCGAACATATCTGATGGACCCTGGGCCCTGAGGCAGTCAGGGTTGTTGCTGAGAGCCCACAGTGCTGGGATGGCTGGAGGAGATGCTTCCTGCAGCTCATCCTGCTGCTCACGGCCCTGGCGAGGACCTGAGCTTGCACATCTTCCCAGCATCAACAGTACTATCTGTGGGGAAGTTCTGTAGATAGTGCTGGATTTCAAGGTTGGAATACTTACTGCTGGCACCAAGGGGAGTGGGGAAACCCTTTTTCAGGCCATCAAGCGTGGAACTGCTCATTTTGATGTTGTATGAACATGAGGGAGCCCAGGCAAGGAGAGTGGTGACGGGGTGTGTGAAAGCAGGGGGGTTTCCACAGTGGTCCTTCAGACTCAGAGGGCTGCTGGGGTTTTTCCACGTTATGGTGCAATGAAAGGATGGTGGCAGGGGCTTGTTCTTGCTTTTGTTCATTGCTGAGTTGCTGTTTTTTTTGTGCGTGGCAGGGAGATGAACCGGAGACAGACATACGAACAGGCCAACAAGGTCTTTGACAAAGCCATGAAACTTGAGCAAGAATTCGGAGAGTATTTTACAGGTGAGCATCCCCTGTAGGTCTGTGTCTGATAGGTAATCTCTTTCCAGTTGGCAGTGGTGACCTCTGCCAGCACTGCCTTACTGTGGGGTCATGAGAAAACGTCCAGCTCCATCAGGACAGGAAGAAATGGCACTGCCAGCACGGCCGCACAAAGGGCCCGCTCAGAGATCACTGGATAAGAACAAACCAGCCCTAGAGAAGGGCAGAAGTTGTCAGGCAGGATTTTCCAAGGTTGTGAAAGCCTATCCCTGCCTTTTTTCATGGTAGTAATAAAAATAAAAACCACAGCAGTTAGGGGAAACACGGCATAGGTTCGTGGGTAACTCTCCCAGGATGAGAACGGAGTCATTTTTAAAGAGGAAAATGAGTGATCTAAATGATGGAGGCTGCCCTGAGTGGTTACAAAAAGTTTGGCTCGCTTCCTGAGGCTGTGTTGAAGAGCAGCCGAGGGCTGCCCAGCAATCTGTGCTCGCAGGGATGGGCTCACGACAGAGGCATCCTTGTGTGTTGAGGAACTAACGTTTGCAGTGTGTGATTAATGCTGGGAAATCACGGGCAGGCGAAGAGGCAGAGCAACTGGTCTTCCATCTTTTCCTCCTTAGTGGTGATTGTGTCCTCTGAAGCTGAGGGATGGTAATCCTGCCAAATGCTGCATTACTCACCTAACAGCTACTGTAAAAAAAAAAAAAAAAAATCCCAGGCAGCACATTTTCCAAATACAGATCACAGCTGAGAAAATGTATCAGCACAAACAGCACCAGAGCCTTCCCCACCACTCTGCCTTGGGCGGTGCTTCCAGAGCTGCAGGCTGCTCCTCCAGCAAGAGCAAACACAAAGGAAATGTGCTCTGCAGTCCTGCCAAGCCCTCAGCATGCCATCGTGTAGCCTCACGTGGCCAGCAGGCTTCAGGCTGACCTGGGGAAGGAATGCTCTTGGCTGGGACCCAGCCCGGCTGAAAGGAGTCGGTAATGGGCAGTGAGGTGGATGCTGTAGGAAGTGATGTGCCAGGAGCTCACAGAGCTGGCTTGGCTACAGGCTGAGGGACAGGAGAGCTGTGGTGCATCTCCTGATGGAGGAGACACGCAGAAGTCTTTTGTGTTGCATCCACGCTGAGCAGTAAGGCTGGGAGAGCATTGCTGGAGCAGCAGCCGGGAGCTGTCCTTTCCAGCATGGCAGTGCTGTCACTCCCATCCTGAAGCGTAGAAGTAACAGCCAGGAGTGCTCAACAGGAGAGCAGGTCCGGGTGGGCGAATCCATCACGTCGGGGTCTGGATCCTCACAGTGCTCCGTGCAGAGCAGCGGGGACGGGGGCAGGCAGTGCCCGCAGAGCAGTGCTGGAAGTTCACACCCTGCCCTGGGCCCACTGCCCGGAGCTGGGACACAAAGCTGATTAACGCCGTTGTGCAGAGCCCGGCTGGCACTTCACACACACACACCAGCAGCTCCGCCGGCGTGGGATCAGCTCACTAATCCCCTCGGACACACTGTGTTAACCCTCTGTGTCACCACGTAGCTCCTCCAGCACGCGCCGGGCGTTGGCTGTGGCCTTGCTCAACGTGTCCCTTGTTTTCTCCTCTTTCAGCCATCGTACAAGGAGACTCTCTCGAAGAGATCTACAGCAAAATCAAACAGATCATCGAGGACCAATCCGGGCACTACATCTGGGTCCCGTCCCCAGAGAAGCTCTGAAGATGTCCTCCACCTGCGGGGACCGTCTCCGCCGTCCCACCCTGCCCGTGCCCTCTGCCCCAAGGGGGGGGGGGATGTGCAACCAATTCCTGCCCCCTTTTTTTAGATCGTCGCAAAATTGAGTTTTCTAGTCCTGTTTCTTTTGTTGGGATGAACTGATCTCATTCATCACGTGACTGTTCCCACCATCCCTGCATGGACCTTCCCACTGCTCCATTAGAGACAGATGAGAACCCATTCAAGAGTCGTTTTTTTTTTGTTTTTTTTTTAATTATTAATTATTATTATTAACTAAACCAAGAATCCAGATGGGAGGAGGCGGCTGAGGACTAACGTAAGAAACAAGTGGAACAATGGACTCTGAGAACACGGAGCTCCGGGGCACGTTTTCCAGGTGTGACTGTCTAGCAGCTCTGAGCAGCGACAGAACAGCAGCAGAAGGCATTTTATTTATCTGTATATGTAATTTATATATAATATAGAGAAAGATATTATATATATATTATATATATCCGTGTGGACTAGGAAACCTGAGGGACCTCTTCAAAGGTACTGTGTTATTGCAAGGATCTTTCAGTTTCTTTGTCCCACCCGCTGGGCATAGGGAGGCTGCTGGGGGAGAAATGATCCCAGCGGTACCACGAGCATCTCCTGCAGCCCCTGCCAGCAGCCCCAGCTCGGGGTGCAGCACAGAGCCCGGGACACTGTGTGTGCAGAAGGGGCCTGGAGCTGACCCAGGAGCCACAGAGTGAGCATGAGGCTGCAGAGAACGGGCGATGCTACGTATTAAATTGCACATTGTTTTACACGCCACCGTTATGTGTTTGCATGAGAGGTTTCCTTTTGGTTCTATTTTTTTAAGCTGATGTTAAACCAAAACCATATTGTGTTGCTGTGTTGGCTTTTTTTTTTTTTTTATTATTCCATTTTTTTTTTTTTTCTTCTCTCTCTCTCTCTCTTGTTAATAATGAACTGAACGGGTATAAAATCCAGTTTTTTAACTTATTTTTTAAGCTGGCTGTATTGTAAATAGAATCTAGATCCGAGGTGTTTAGTTAGGAAATATTCTACCAGCCTCATGAAACGGTGTCCTCGCTGTCCTGTGTTGCTGTGGATAACCTGGGATGTCAGGCTGGCCCTGGACCTGTGCTCGAGGGTGAACGATCCCTTCTGGCATTGGCTGCTGCCACAAAGAGCCCTGGCTGTGCTCGCAGCTTTTCAGAGGGGGGTAGGAAATGGGGCAGCAGCTGAAAGCCTTTCTCCATCCTTCCCGTGTCACACTCACTGCTCCGCTCCCTGGGTGTGTGGTGGTGGCTGTGGGTGGGAGCTCTGTCCTCGAGCAGTGGGGAAGCGAGCACTCAGCTCCTGGTTCTGTCCTCTCGCTGACACTGGGCTCTATATTCACCTTTGGGAACTGCTTTGGGTGCCTCCTGCTCGTGGTTTGGTGGGGATGCACTGTGCACCGAGCCGTGGTTTCCCAAATCTGTTAGTGCTGGGAGCTGGCCCCGTGCAGAGCAACGTTCCTTCTGGAGGAAGCTTTCCCATGGAGTGGGGCTCTGTCGTGGGAATGGGGCTGTGTGAAGCTGTGGGGGAGCTCAGGCTTTGAGCTGCATTTTCAGGCACTGACAGCGAAGGTGGGAGAGCCCCCTCTCCTTACAGACTGCAAACATTGTTCTCAGACCCAGCACAGAGCAGCAGAGGAGAGGCAGCAGCAGCAGGTAAGTCTGGGCTGTGCTCCCTCCCCTTTCTGTACGGGGGTAAGAGAGCTCAGCAGTGCCACTGCCCTTCCCTGGAGGTAACAGCTGCGGGTGCACGGGGTGCAGTGTGCCATGAACTGCTGCTCAGGTGCTCTGCTGAGAAGCTGCACCTGTCCTGCTGGGCCAGAAAGCAGCACCACAAGCTCACAGCACTGCAGACACAGCACAGGGGAGGAGGATTCTGCTGCCAACAGGACCTGCCCCGACGGAGTGAACTTTGGATGCTGGGCCTGCGCTGGGTGCTGCGGGCAGCAGGCCCTGGGGCAGCACTGAGTGCCACACGGGTCCTTACGATGATGCTTGTCACACAGTTCTCATCTCAGCTGTTTTTCTAATAGCCTGTCTCCCCTCAAGCCCCATGGAGAAACCACCGATGCACTCCATGGCGTAGCTGACAGTATGGAATTGATCGCAGCACTCGTTGGTTACCGGTGTTTCTTCCAAGGAGATGTATATTTTTAATAAACAGAGAGTTGCAAAGAACTCCGTCTTCGAGATCTTCTTGAGGAGTCTCTGCCTGTGTCCCAGGATGAAGAGGAGCAGCCTTCCTCACGTGCAGCCAGCTCCCAGGAAAGGTGGGTGGGATGATGCCATCAATGCCTTCGGGGCTGCAGCTCGAGTTGTATGGGGCTGGCTCTGTAAATAGGGTTTGTGTGCTGCTGTGTCATGGCTTCTGTGCTGGATGTGAAGGCAGCAAAGCGTGCGTGTCTATATATACATGCGTGTGCAGATATAGTCCCACTAACAGAGCCTCCTTTTTCAGCCCAACGTGTTATTCATACATCAGATGACAAAAAGTTGCAAAGACAATCGGTTTCTTCTGCTCGTATTCTTAAACGCAGGGAGCAGGAGTGCGTGCTGCAGTGTGATGAACGGGTTCAGTGTCAGCACTCCTGGCTGAATCTGCTGTGTCACAGAGCTGAGCGGTCTCAAAGGGGAGAGGGCTTTTGGTTTTTTGAATCTTGAAGGGTCCTTTTTCCCGTTCAGTCTCTGCAGTTGTGGCTCGTTAACCCTCTGGTCATTACTGAGCCCAGGAGCACAGTAACTGCGAGGCCATGGGAGATAATTTAATCATATCTTTCTCCAAAAGATTTTTCCCCATTGATACCTGATGTGCAGGCAGCTGAATGCCTGCATGCCTTACACGCACCCCTTCGTGCTCCTCGTGCTTGGCAGCATAAGCATCAAGGATTACTCCTCTCAGAACTCGGGCATCTGCTGCAAAGGAGGTAAAGCCATTGGCACATGAAGGAAGTCTCACTCAGTGAAGAATCCACAGGTACTCTGTGTTCTTCTGTGCCTGTTTGTATCCCTTGCACCCAAAGGAAGGGCACGGGGTTTGATGTGGATCTTTTAACGCTAATTAGAACGGTGGAGCCATTTGGGTCGGGCAGAGCAGCAGTTAATGGTGGAGGCGTGCAGGAGATGATGATGGAGTGACTCGCAGTACGGGGCTGGGACCACACTGGGCTGACGTGGTACTGCCTTCCTATTCTTAGTTCCAGTGCACTACTTGACAAAAGCTCCTGCCCAATCCTCTAATGAGCTTCAGTCCTCTTCCAATTAACTTGATTTCTGTTTACTGTAATCACTTCAACTCTTCTGGGCTTGACCTGAGCGCTGGTGGCCAGCCAAGCTTCTCCTCTGCCTCTCCTGAACACCGCAGACTCTGCACTGACAAACGCCCAAACCCTATGGTGGGAGGCAGTCCCAGCACATCCCACGTGGGACACTTCAGACTGCATTTCTCGTGCTAGCACAGGCTGCTGCTGCTCCCCACACGGTCAAGAAGGTATCAGATTAGTAAGAAGAAAAAAAAAAAAAGGGCATAAGCAATGGCTTGAGGCAGAGGGATTTTGTGAACTGCTGCCCCGAAGGGTACATCTGTGTTTGGAGAAGCTGCGAGGAACGCTGCAGTTACAGAGCAAACATCAGCGCACCCTGGAGTGTCCACAGCGATGTGCAAAGCAGAACCCACTGCCGCAACGCCACCTCCTGGAGACATCTGCTCGCAGCTCAGGACCTGCACTCAGGCTCTCCAAGAAACCAAGCTGCTGCACAAAGCTGATCGATCAAAAGAGAAGACGTGAGCAGCAATCGGCACAGAGTTTATTTCCCGTTATATCCTACAGCCACCCCAGAAGGACTGATGGGACCACAATGCAACACTCAGCCTGGGACAGTAACTCCAGCACGGAACAGCCTGCACCTACACCAGCAAACAGTGTGCAAAGCAGCATGCCTGCACACAAACCATGTCCTAGGAATGGCCACTGGGAATCCAGCTCATTGAGGCCTGATTCAGTAAATGCACCGTGTAAAATATGAGTGGCAAAGAGCTAAGGAGTGCTGTTAGCAGAGGGGACGTGCCAGTAAAGGCTGTGGCGTGAAAGAAAACAAACTGAGCTGTTAAAAATTCAAACAATTCTGGCTGTAGGCAAAAACACACTTAACGCTTGCTGTCTTCCTACAGCTGTATGTAATTATCTGCTGTTCTTACTGCGCAGATGTGACCTCTTCACCTGTTTGTGCAAGTCAGAACTGAGGGCTGTAATTAGAGCTGTCCTGGCAGGCACTGCAAGGAGCACCTTAACTCTATGGCATCCACAGTGCCTGTGTTAAGGGGGTACAGCATCTGTCCCCAGCACGGAATTCAATGTGGCAGCTGAGGTCTGGCTTTTTAGGGGTTCAGAGGTCTCTCTGACAGACAGCACGCTGTTTGTTCAAGAGTTGAAAACAGCTGCACTCTGAGATCTAAATCTCAAGCAGTAAAACACTTCTAGCTCTCTAGTAAGCAAACACGAGGACCTAAAATGACAGTGGGTACAGCATCCCTCAGATCTTCGATTTCCTCCTCCAGAATTAGTAGGAGAACCCAAGGAAGGACACGTGCCCATATAGATGTATACATGGCCTATCCACAGCCTTCATGGAGTGCACTGCCCCTTCCTCCCATCCCAGTCACTGTTGTTTTCTTCAAAGGACTGGGCACAGCAGAAGATGCTCACACACACTCACAGTGCAGCCAAGATTTATGCCCTGGAGGGGGACACCAAGGTAAGTCATGGAGTGCAGTACAGAAGATAACTCTCAGACCATTTATTTTCTGACTTCTGAAGCTGCTGATTAAACAGCAATGCTTGCACAGAACTAAGACCTCTTAACCTCACTCCATCATCCCTATCCGTGCTGTATTTCAGATGGGGTATATCTCTGTGGGCGATCTAGCTGGAGTTGGATCCATCCATTTACCAGCCTGTGTTTTTCTGTCGATTTGGGGGCACCTCATGCTGAGCTCTGCCTGGCAAATTGCAGCTAGCAGTCAAGAAAAACAAAAGCAGTACACAGTTAAAGCTGTGGCTTTGTCCTGTGAGCTGGATAGCACCTGCTTTGTTTTACTCTAAACTGTGATCCTGGCAAACAGCTCTGAATTCCTGTCCCTACTGAGATGGACTAAAAACTAAACAATCTGATAAATATTTATGCAGCAAGGCAGCTATGGCATCCAGAGGAGATGCCTTGGAATACTTTTATTATTCACAGTGCCACTTAGTACTGAAAGCAGGTATCTCAATTAACCTATTACACAACAGCAGGACACCTCACGAGAAACTTAGGTATTTATTTCTGCTATGTAGCTCCACAGAATGAAATTCTCACAGAGGGAAACAGTAACATCTATTCAAATAAACGCAATCTGCAAAGAACATAACTTAATTGCCAAAAGGAGGGAGATCCTGCTTGCTTTTCCACTGCTCCTGTGTCCCCATGCCCTCACAGTGCTAACAGCCTCTTTCATTCAGCAGGACGTTTCCAACTGCTGTCCTCCTTTCTTGCAGCTGTGGCTATTATTATTCTTCATTTGGAAGGAACTCTTTTACTCTGTCCAATTTGTCCAGAACCTCACTATAAAGACCAATCATCTGGAGAATATAAGCACAACGGTTGTCTCAGTCAACAAGGGTGTATAAAGGAGCATCACTCAATAGATAACACAAAGTAATGGCAGGGAATGGGAGTCAGGAAGCAGGTGGGACACTGAAGCCAGCTTCTAAATCTAGAATCTTGAATTGATGTAAGGATTCTGGCACAGATTTAAACACAGGGCTTTAGCTTACACCAGTGGCACCTCGCAAAGGTGGACTTATTTACACTGACATAAAGCACAGCTTATAGCTGAGTCTGATACCAATTAATAAACCTGTCCTTACTGTATTAACTGATGTGCTTAAAATAACACAGTGGTTGCAACCAGCTCCTGACTGACTGTCTTGTACATAAGAGAATAAACCATGATGACATACAACAGCCAGACTGTGCTGTGCTGCAATCGAGACAGGAGCTCCAGCCAAAATGCTGCAGAGAGAAGCTAACTTGTGGCAGAGTAAGAAGAAGCACTGCTGCTTTCTGCAGGGGCACTAGCTGTGAAATTTCTCCCTCACAGACTGAAGAACGGGCTTGAAAATATTCGTGCAACAGGTGACTTAAGTCAACTGGTACAGCACCCTGCCCGTAGTGAAACGAGGCACGCTGCAAGAAATTCCCCATGGTCACAGATAGCCAACATTTAGTTCCAGTCAGCCAGCTGTGCAGTCCCTTCAGTAAAATGACTCTGCATTACTCCTCCTTCTCTGCATCAAATCCATTCTGACTTAGAACAAACCACTTTTGGTTCCCCCAAAACATGCAGGAGCTGCTCCTGAATACCCTTAAACCACAGGTAGTGGTTTCTCCACTCAGATCCATAACTTCACAACAGAATTCCTCCCTTCCATGACTAACTTCTACCAAATTCAGCCCAGACATCCACTCTCATTCTGATTTCCATTTGCTTACACTTACATGGCCCTCATAGCTTTTCTTCAGGGATCCCAGGTGATTGAGGAAACGCATTCCTAATCCACACCACTGCTCTGCCTCCTGATATTTACCAATAGTATACTGAAATATTCCTGTGTTCCAGGCTCTTGTCATCAACCAAAGGATCTCCATCTCTGGGTAACTATCCTGGAGTAGCAAACAGAGTGGGAGAACAGTGATGCTTTTTTTTTCCCCTACATGAGAGTCAATTTTTTCAGAGTTATCACGTACTTCACTGAAACTTGGCCTCTAAAAAAGCCCTTACAGAAAGAAAAATTCATAGTACAGTTATAAATATCCAAAAGCCATTTCTATTGAGGCAACTTCAGTCTTAGCTGCTTCACATATATATGTATAATGTTTTACCTACTAATTAATCTCGATTTGATGGGGGAAAAAATGTTTCAAATGTGCTCAGGATCATTTCCCAATCTCCTGTTTTCCTGTTCAACTTACTGTGCTGCTGACTACACTCAGAGCATCTTCAAAATAGCCCCACACCTCCTGCAGTACACAGGCATCCAAGTCTGTCACTCCAGTTGGCAAAGAAAGGTTAATCAAACTATGCAAGCATTTGCTGGGAAGCAAAACAGAGTGAAAGAGGAAACATTAAATACCACAAGCACAGGGCAAACTGCTACATTTTAGCACCTGCAGCACATTAACTTGTGTCTCTCTGTTTGCAGTCCTGATACGTCCACCTCTGTGCATACTGCATCTGAACAGCATAGCATACATGCTCCCAGCACCAGAGCTCACTCACACAAGCTGTGAAAAAGGAGACCCAAGACCAGAAGCTCTTCTGCATTGTAATCTTTGGGCTTGTAGCACTTTCATGGGACACTGTGCATGACAGCAAGGAAAAAGAGGAGATCCTTTTCTCATTTCACCAAGAGCTAAATGCTCAGTGTCCTCCTCGAAAAATCAGTAACAAACAGCTTCTGAAAACAGGCCTCTCTTTCACAGTGTGAAAATAAAAAGACAGTAGGCATGGCTGCCTCTGCCCACTGGTTACAGCACAGGACTTGGCAAGAAGGAAAAAAATCCATTATGAGATAGAGCTGAGAGAGAAGGACTCACCAGGTTGTTTTTCAGATTCCACAAGCTACAGCTGTTACAGAGCTGGATACCCAGCAGAATAAATCATGCATGTGCTACAGCATCTTACTGCTAACTTATACCTCATGGCTTTCTACTTAGCCTTTAATTTGTCTTAATTTTCTAGCTCACTACTTCACCGCTGCAGAGAAGCATTTGGAACAAACACTTTTATAACAAGAAGCAGCCAGAGACACATTTTCCTTCCTCCATAGATTCATTCATTGTAAATATGACTTTCAGAAAATATGCCTAGCAAATAGGCTGCAGTTAACACACCTGTTAGACAATCCTATTTCAATGGCAGATTGGTTGGCCACCAATTAAGAGGAACCTTAAACATAAGCTAAAATCCTCTTTTTTTCCAGTTGAAGGCTTCATTCCCTATCACGTTTCAAACCACGGGCTGATGGCAAACTGATGTGGTAACAACCAACCTAAATCTCACAGCATCGATGGTCGTTTGCTTTCTGTAAAGGGTTAGTGCACTCTTCAGAGCCTCCTTACACAGTGCAGGATACCGAGCTGGAGGTTCCATTGCTAAAGCTAAAAAAATAAAATAAAATAAAAAAAGAAATGGAGAAGAAGTAAGAAATGGCTGGAGCTAGCCTTTTATTTCATGGTCAGCACCTGCTCAGTGCACGGGCTGGTCACAAGCTACTGCTTCTCTACTATTTGCTCAGTTGTAGATTCCTCAGCGAGGACTACAAGCAGCACAGTAGTGGCTGCTGCTTACTTTCAGTGCAGCAATCCAAAAATAGCAATGGGCTCTAAAGAAACAAGTATTATTTTGGTTGCCTCCCAGGGCACGAAAATCTAGATCGAAAAATCAGGCAGGAGTGGGATTTGAGTATTATCTCCTCAAGACAACAGAGATACACAGGTGCTTGCACAATTCACAGAACCCCTTCCAAAGCTTTGCCATGGTGGATCTACATTTTACATATATCTTTTTTTTTGTTCCTATACTATACTCACAAGAAGACATGACTAGAACTTTGCGACGAAGGCATGGTATGGCATACAGAAGGATTATTTACAAAGTAATTGCACTAAACTGAAAACGCAAATCTAAAGTCTGCATCCTAAAGCATCTGTGTGGGAACACAAAGCAGTCAGGGCCATTCTCTTGCCTTTGCCAGTCTGGAGTTTGTAGACAAACATCTCAGGTTCTAGAAATGGAAGGGCATCACAAATTACTGACTCATCATCCACGGAACACAATGACATTTCAAAGCATAGATCTCCTAACACTGCTGAGATCCTAAGCATCTTTGTTTCAGGGCACAGTATTAAGCTCATTTTCTGCATGCTGTACCATACACAGTAATCCTGGTCACCTCAAATGTACAGGAAAGAGTAACATAAGCTGTTTCTCATGACTTGAAGAATGATGCAAGTACAAATGCAGTCCTTACATGCAATGATTTCCAGTGTCTTGATCTCTATGTGTGGTTGCTCCCAGACTGACTCCATAAAGTTACTGAGTGTTGGATCATTAAGCTTGGATCTTGCTTCAAATTCATAGAGCAGCAACAAAGTGTCTGTTGGGTCTTTAGCAAAATCTCCTAGAGGAACAATAGATTTGCCTGTATGTAATGATTCATTTTCTTAAAGCTAAATTGTGTATGAGGTAACTATTTCACTTCCAACGGGCAGGAAAACCATGAACATGCTCAGATTTAACAGCACAGAAAATGGAAGTCAGAAATAGTCATGGACAGAACCCTCAGATGTCCAATGCAGAACCCCACCAACCCCACACTTCAAACCCCCTCCCACAGTCTGGATTGTCTGTAACTGACTAAATGCATGCAACCTGGACAAAAGCAATAGCTACGAGGAAAGCCAATGCCACAGACAGGTAAAAGAGAGAGAGGATTTGTCCCCCCCTCAGGTAGGAAAACCCTCAGGAAACAGTGTGGGAGAACAGCAGAACCACTGAGGCATAAAACCCAACATAAATACCAAGCCAGCCTTTCCTGTGATCAGTCTGATCTAAACTGACATGGAATTGTCAAGGAACAAAGATGGGTTCTGGCACTTCAAAGTATGGCAGTAGGTCTTTCTGTGTTCTCTAATGCCTTTCACGGGAAGTCAGTAAAACTATCAAAGCCATATCTTACTCCAGACTCCAGTGCAAGAGTGGAGCCAAGAAAAACACACAGATCTGGCACTGGTCTAATCCAGAGCAAAAAGCTTCACATTTCTTAACAGTGAAGATAGAAAAAGCCAACTCACTTCACAGTACCTGTGCAACAAAAAGCCAGGAATTACATACAAAAAAACCTCATAGCTGGCACTGTAAATTCTCATACTATATTGCCATCTATAAGCTTCAGCACCTCTCAGCAAAGGTAGTAATTCTACATGCCCTGTCTTTTCAGTGATTACAGTGACTAAGTGTGCTGAACAGAGATGCTCTCCAGCTTACCCGTTAATTTCAGGACTTTCCATATCTCTGTGCATGCCTGGAGATGTTGGAGAGCCTGATTCAAAAGCTCCACCTGATTTACAGAAGTTGAAAAGATATTTTAGGCTGAATCCTAAAGATGCAGTACCTATTGAGCAGCACTCTTCTCACATAATGAACAAGGTAGACTGAAGTTCCTTTAAGAAAAGGCACCGTCTCAACCCTTTGCTGGCACAAACCTGTTCAGATCTACTTAAGTCAATAGAATTTGTTTACAGAAATCCAGTGTTTTCAATTCACTGGGTGTACTGATTTTAGTTAATTATGGAAAGTTCCCATGCTTACACTTTCAATATCTCATTCTGACAACTAAGGCTTCAAAGTCAGAAGTAAAATAAAAGAAGTAGTGAATGCTCATTTCATGGATACATATTGAATGAGGCAACAGAACAATGCCCTACCTGCTCACAAGGTGTTACTTCTTGTCTCCCCAGCTCCAGATCAATTGCAGCTGCCATTAACAAGCATGTTTTCTGAGCAATTAGAACAGCTTTGTCAGAAGGACAAAACTGGGACAACTGAAACCAAAAATAGGATCAGGTTAATGGGAATTGTGCCTATATAAAGCAATTTGCATACTGAACAAAGGATTGTCAAGTGCCTTCTATGACTTTTTCAATACAAAGGGCACAGCAGTATTGGAGTTCTCTCTTTTAAAACACACAAAAAAAGCACAATGTTGGCAGAAGTTCTGCATGGAGATTTGGACTCCAGTACTGCGTAACATGTTTCTATTCGTGATCCAGTTCCCATACATGAGAGCACAGGTAGTTCAGAAAGATCTCACTGAAGTCTAAATTTCTTACCATATTCTCAAAGAACAGATTGTGAAGCATAACAAAGCTTAAATTTTGCATTACAAGCCCATTTTTTTTCTGACAGAAGTGTTCCATCCTCGGAGCACACAAGGGCTTCTTCAAGGAGATATCTGACACACAGATGTAACTTCTAACAGAACTGGACTGATGACAGGATTAGCAATTACATACCTTGAAAGATAGGACAAAAAAATCCCTCATCTTTTCAGGGCAGTCCTTGAACTGTACAGCTAAGTTCCAAGCTAACAAAGACATAAAAACTGATGACTAGAACAAAAATCTTAGACATGCTACTGGTTATGCCCATCTCATCATTAGTAACAGGCAGAACATATTGTGCAATTCAATTTCTTAATCAAAGTATCATGGCAAGAGATACCTATACTAGTGATCTGTTAGCATATCTTATTCCTGCTTTCAAATCTTGTTTTAATGATTTCATTGCAGTTGAGTGTCCATTCTAACACATATTCTCCCCACAAGAGCATGAATTGCAAGAAGTGTCTTCTCGTTAGTAAACAAGATCAGAATCTGAATAAAAATATGGATCAGTATTCCCCACCCTTCATAACACTGCATCTTCAAACACTTCCCTACGCTCAAAGTGGAGGTGGAGGTGATTTGGTTTAGGTCTTAAGAGTGCAGCTTACCAACTTTCCTGAACCAGTGGGCTTCCGAAGTCCTTACGTCTCTTGTCAAATTCTCTTCTGTGAAGGGCTCAGCAAGTCTCTGGCGAGCTGCAGGAAATTCTTCTTTATTAGATAAGAGACTTTTTCTGAGCAGAATAAAAACATTTCCAAGTCTAACAGCTACATTACAAATACCATGTTTTCCAAAGCACCCATGTAGTTCCTGATGAAGGGCTATTCTCACAACTTAAATAAATCTAATACACTTGACCATGAAAGCTTATAAGAAAAACATCAGAAGGTGTCTCAAACAGCATTCAGGATAAGATAGAAGGCTCCCAATAGGTACTGCCTCTTCAAAGTTTACTGACACTGAAGCCTAATGCAGAGGAGTCTAACTGAATTTGCTCAGGAAGTTGGGTGGGGAATCAAATTTAATAACTGTTGGTTAAGGGTTTTCTTCAAGGAACCTTTATCTATTTTACTTCTGCTGTTCGTTCTCTTCTGCAAGTCACAGTCAAGAATGGTTAATACATCAAAAGTTCAGCAATGTCTTTAACTTTCTTTTTCAAGATAGGAGGAAAGCAGTAGAAAAGATCAGTGAAATAATTTATTTTGATGGCAAAGTCTCCTTTGAAACTCCCGTATGTATTCCAAAGAGAACAAGACAATTTCTTCAAACAATGGCACAGCTTATAAGTAGCACCCAATTTTGACAAGCCCCTCCATGTCTGTCAGCAACTTCCTAATACTGCTTGAAGTTTTCTATGTCTTCCAATGCAAAAAAACAAACAAACAAACAAACAAAAAAACACCTAAATACCTCCCAAAACAGCTCCAACAGCCAACACCATCACTGGCATTTAATGAATGCCAACAGTAAGCTGTGCTGCTAACTCACAGCACAGAACCAAACTTCTTCCTTTTGTGGTAGCTCTGCTACTAAAGACACCAACTTTGTCCCTGCCAGTGCAGCCAGAGTAGGGACAGACACCTGAGGCCACTCAGGCTGTGACTTTTGCCCAAATATCTGTTGTTTGCACATGTGGCCTTAGGAAGTACTGATTTCTCTTTCCTCAGCACAACTGCCTCAAAGAGCATCTTGTCTGAGAGAGGCTGCCAAGCACAGGCTCTGCTAGGAACAGTACTCTACAAGCTTTCCATAGCAAAAACCTCTAGGACTGAGATCCAACTTCCCAGTGGTGCTGAATCTCCAGTTTTAAATCAGGAAGTTGAGCTCCTGGACTGAAATAAGGAATCAGTATGGACCTAATCATGTCAGAAAAAGTTCACATAACGAGGAACAACAGAAAATGTAAAAGATAAATACAAAAACATACCCAAGGTCAAATAAGTCAGCACTGATTCGATGTCTTTATCTCTGAAACAGAGGAAAAATCAAGTTTCAGATAACACTTGATTAATATTCCTACAACAGAACACATCATTGATGCGGAAAGACAACAGCTGCTTAATTACAGATAGGATCATCCTTCTGACAAACATATCAGGCGTTAGAAAGTTCAAGCATTTGAAGATGCAGCAGGAGTGCTGAGGGACTGCAAGAGGCTTTGGTGATCTACAGCAGTGGAAGACATTGTAGAAGTGTAGGAGATCTGCTTAGTCGTTAGGTTGCAGTTAGGGGCTACAGGTTTATCTTCTAATCTCACTGACATCCCCTGTTTTCTTGCCAGCCCAAATCCAGCAGAGCAGCTCTCCTCTTTCCGTGCCATCACACTATTTGCAAAGAGGCTGGCCATCAGCAAGGGAGATCTCACTCTCAAGTTCTCACTCAGAACTTCTACAAGATATCTCAATCTAGTGTCAAGGTCAAAAAGAATGCTTAGCTCATATTCCCAATAAACAATAATTGACCATTTTCGTGATAAAACTGGAATCCAAAAGTATTTAAAGGAAAGGTTATACAAGCAGATGCCTCCACGTGACATCATTAGTGCAAGGTGGGAAATCATCTGGGTGGACTTACTAGCACGAAAACTCATCTCTTAATTACTCCATAAGAAAAAAAATATATTTTACACTATTTGTATAATTAATCTGCCAAAAGAATACTGGTACTGGTAGTCACTGGTACTCACCTTTTCTCTTCTTTCTCTAGTTTTGACAATGTAAGACGAACCAAACATCTGAGTATGAGAAAGAAACAACAGTGAAGAAACAAGATATTTTTTTTTCCCCAACAGAGTACTTTGTCCTCAGCTGTCAGAAGAGATCCCACATTCCTCTTTATGCCATCAGTCCACATAGCTCACAAAAGAATTGGGTGTCAAGCTGAGAACACTGTAATGCACTTTCATAGAAGTATTAAACAAAAAAATGGAAAGAACAGGTATTTCTTGTAGTATTTGTTTTTATCAAAGTGATAAAATATTTCAACAAGAAGATATCACTTCATCAGAGGATACAAGCGAACTGGTATTTTCACCATACACATTGCTGCAATCTCATTAGAGTTACTGTTGGCCACCTGTTCAAATCACAGTGTAGCCACAAAACTCAGAGCTTGCTTGGAAAAGACTTGAGGTGTATACAGACACAGGGAGTCCAGGCCTGAGGTACATCCCCAGCACCAAGAGCACTGCTGACTAGTCCTTCACCCACTCTGTTTTCCACCTTCCTCAACAAAATAATTTATGTTGGAAAGAGAAACCAGAGTAAATATCTCGAATCCTCACTTTAAAGCTGCAAATACTTGCTGGCAGTCCTGTGAATGTTCAGACAGGTACTCCAAAGCTCTGATAGCCACAACTTGTTGATCATTCTGAAAAGATAATAAAGCACATTTTGTATGAAGTGTACTAGCTCTGTTTCCACAAAACAAAGTGACACGCAAAAAAAAGAGCCAAAGACCTTGCACAGAGTTTCTCTCAGAGCTGAAAGAAAACCATAAGGAGAGATGCAACTCCATGTGCAAAGAGCCTAAAGCAACAACAGGATCAGCACAATTTGGCAAGGATTTCATGCCGTAGAGTGCTGTAAAGCCATACAAAGCATCCCAAAGCCTCTTCTACTATTGCCACTGTCATCAGGCAGTTCAGGACTCGTTGTTACTGATCAGCGATTTCTCTATAGAAGCAAACAGAGGGACAAGTAATTTTTCAGTCCTTCATCACTGCCCTATGCAATTTTGTACAAAGGTTCCTCCAGCACTGTGAAGATAGAACCCCAGAGGTAGGAAGACATGGAATATTTTGCTGATGAGAATTTTACAGAAAGATGTCATGATGTTTCTTGATACGAACATTTACAACTCAGCATCACTTATTTTCCAGAAACATAAACCTATGTTAAAATAACAGTTTCTTCATATATGAAGTCTATTTCCACTTTGCTTTACACAACACATTTCAGAATATATAGCGAGACTTTGGTCACACAGGCACTGAATACTTCAAAATGCATGAAATAGACAGAAGTAGGCCAGGTTCCAGAGGTTACAGCTGTTCTACTTATAGCAGTCAGGCAAAATAAAGACAGTGTTATCTGTTCTACCTCTAAAGCAATTTGGGCAGCTAAACTCAGGAGGTTAGTGCTTGTATTTCCATCCACTATCAGCTTGTCTTCATGTTGAGATGACTTTTCTGCTAGCTTCCCCATTTCTACAATTGCTTCCACAGCTGAAATATACAGAGAAAAATCAGTTGTTGGTTTTTTTTTGTCGTTTGGTTGGGGTTTTTTTAGTGGAAGCAATGGGAAGGAATAAAGTTCCACTGTTTTAATGAGGCTTTAGATATAATTGCAGCCTTTCTTAAGTTGTATTTTTTAATATAATAAGAAAAAAATCAAGACAAGAAAACCTGACCATACCAGCAGCTCTCCACAACTATGCATTTCTTCCTAGAGGGGCCAAAAAGGCATTCCAAGCTCCTAATCTAAGGAAATAAGGATGCCACACAAACGAAACTGTATCTCACATATTCTTAACTCTGCTCTGCTAAATATCTTTTTGTCACAGAAGGCTTTCTTTAATACACTGTCTGGGCTTGCTTCCAAGCTCCCACATCTTGGTTCGTGTTAAGGCTGCTGCTGCTTTTATGCTCCTCCTGTGCCGTGGTTCCCACTCTGTATTATATGAGCAATTTAGGCTGTCATTTAAAAGACGTATAGAGAATAATTAATTGGCACAGAACTCATTGAAGAAGAAGCTCCGTGTGTTACTCCGTGTTCTAGTTAAGTGCAGACTATAATTCTCAATTTTAATTATTTGAGCTAAGATTCTCATTAAAACATGAAACGGTAGAAGAAAAAGTCTGCAGACGTATGTCATCTTGTAAGTCATCTCATGTATTTCCTGTTAACTTCATGCTCTGCTCGACCAGAGCAATCAAAAGCAGTGATAATGGTTCAGCTGAAGTTCATCTAGCTCTGTGGCATTTTTCCAGCTGTCCATACTTACAAAGACATATTAGAAATAGCAGGTATACAGCGATTCTCACCCCAGGATGCTGCTCTAGCTTTTGCCATAAGATGAGAGAATGTGACAGATGTGACAACAGACTCAAGATCTACCTTTCTCAGTATCATTCTCCATCACTGCAATCTTATAGATGCTGAACTGAGTAAAGATGCTGTTTGGATCACACCTTTCTGCTTCTTTAACTGCCTCTTTAGCCTATACACAGAAAAAGCAGGAATTCAGTACAACGCTGCAATAGGAGAGAGCTAAAAATTGTAATGGTTTCATTATAGATGTTTACATAATTAATGAACGAGTGTGGTACGGCAAAAACTGCCCAGAGAGAAAAGTGATCAGAGCAGAAGATAATGCCAAGTGCAGACAGTGACTATAACGAGGAAGAAAGTGAATCCTCAATTAGTGCCACAGAATTAGAAAGCAGGAAGAGCACTGAGAATGCTGAAAGATTCAACTCCCTTCTGCCACTTTGAACCATGAAGTTCAACATCCCCACATTAGAACTTAGACAGGTAATGCACATGCACTTCTCTACAGGAGTGAGGGCTAACATGATGTGGAAGTTCTAGCAAGATATGTCAAATGTTTTTTCTGCTAAGGCTCATCTGCTTTGAAGGGAGGATAGCCCCTCATCTGAGAAGAAACCTGATACAGTGAGGCATGGTGAGACAACCTGTGGATTGTTTTTCCTACTACAATGATGGGTGACAGAAGGGGCCCCCAAAGCAGCAAAGACAAATGGTGTGTCTCTCAGACCATGAAGGACAGGCAAAGATCGTTACACCTCCCAATGCAAAAGAGGTACAGTAACAAAAACGTAAATTAAGTCCAACTGATACATCCACAAACGTGAAAGCAATGGAATTAAATAAATATACCTTGTCAATTTGTTTCAGATGGAGATGGCAAGAAGCCACGTTCCTCTGCAGCTTAGCCAGATTCTGATCTATCTGCCCAGGTGTATAGAAGCTGACAGAATAGTTGTACCAGTTCAGAGCTTCAGAATAGCTTTTTGCCTAGGAAATAAAAAAATGAAAAGGGTTAGGGGGGGATGCAATTAAATAGCCTGTTTTCCTAAATTAAACATAACCATCATGGGAAATGACAGATTTAGACAGTCAGGTACATTCTAGTGCAGTCCTTTTCCCAGAAGAGCAGTCACTGGTCCCACACTGCAGGCATATCGGTGAGAACAGATATTTTACCTACTCCTGCTCTTCCATGACTCTTATGGCCACTATAAAAGACAGGAACACCAGACTAGATGGTTTATTGGTCTGATCCAGGAAGACAGATGTCTGACTAAGTACAAAATTGAAAAATAATTAAAAAATAAACAAACAATTTAATCTTCATGATACAAAGTGAAAGAAAGTAAGAAAAAAGATGGAAGATTTTATTCCATTCAGACACAAGCCTTCACAATACTAGGCTGAAGAAGGCACTCTCAACTAGGATTCAATTTGGACAGAATATACCATGGAAACTGTACTAGGGCCAATGAGTCCAGCACTAAGGCAAATTCTTCTTTGTATAACAAGCCATCCTACCCACACAGGTTCCAAATGGAACAGGGATTTTACTAGCAGCTTACCCTCTACACAAAACCAGACATATCAAAGAAGTCAGAAAAATGAGAGCTGCATTTTCACTGATACAAGTAACAGCACTTCAGGGTGACAAACCTCATAATGTTTGGCAGCTGTGTCCCACAGGATGATGTGCAGCCTGTTCAAGGTTTCAGGCAACAGCTGTTTCCCAGTATAGTGACCTGAAAACATACTGCAGATTAGATCATCACTTTGCAAAAACTTTAAGAACCACACTGAGAGAACTACCTATGAACTATCTAAGTTTAAGGCAACTGTTCTGTTGCCTAAAACACAGCAATTGCTTCATCCAGGACCCAGTGCTCCATATGCTATCCTGCTTCTGGGAAGAAAAAGTAGCAAGCAAGAGAATAACTTTTTTCATGCTTTTTCATGATGACACTATGGCTTTTGCACATAGCTAAATGCTACAAAAAAAAAAACCACAGCCTGATTTCAAGCAGATATCACAGTCAAAAAGCACTTCTGTGCTACAGGTACAAAGGACCTGAAAAAGAACCTGCAATTCAGCTGCTCAAACAAGGACTGCAATCTGTTTTAATACTGACAAACAAAAATACATTGAGCTGGACGGGCAAAGTATTAACATCACACAGAATTTCTAGCAAATGTTTATGTTCCCACGTACATCAATCTCACACAGCCTACACTAAGAAGGAGGAACTGTTTTAGCAAGAGAATTTAGCCTTAAGCTTTATCATGACTGTCATTCATTATGGAAGTCGAGAGCTGCCATGCGAAAGAAACACAGGGGAATGTAGATGCAAACAAAAAGAAAGATGAGAATATATTAAAAAAACAGAATCAGAATTAAAGGATAGCCAGCTAAATGCAGCTCTCAGTAAATGGCAGCAAAACAGGGATACAGACCTATAATAATTTCTTCAACCTTCTGCTTAGCAAGCAGCTCCCTCTTGTTCTGCAGCAAGAACTCGATGTAGAGCAGGGTGACTTTTCCACAGTCAGGTGAAGCTTCAAATCGTTCGGCAACAGATTTCAGAAAATCAAAGCCAACTGATTCCCTGTTCACAGTGACAGAATTTTAAGAGGCTGCACAAAAAAAAGCTGTTCATTTTCCATTCTAAAGAGTAGCGTTCACACTATTCAGTATGTTTCTCATTGGGATTACTGGCACACAATCACACTGACAGAGTGAATCAAGGTGTAAATGCACCAGAGTTCATCCATTCTGTAGTGCCTTCCTATTAGCACATGCTTGTCCTACAGCATTCACAAGACAACTTACACCTCACAATGACAGAATTAGAAATTACTACAAGATAGAAGTGCATATTTAGGTAATCACAATGGAACACTCAGCACTGCCTCTGTCTTGCAGTTTGCTCATCCTCATACCATTCCTCACTGGGATTCCAAAACCTTTAATTCTCAGTGTTGGTTAGCTGACAGGGAGGAAAAATCTAATTCCAGACCTAGGGCAAATATTAAAACCACATGGAGATACCAGAGTAAGGCTACGTTATTGCAAATCGCTACTTGACACTTTCTCATCCCGTTCTGCTGTTGTGATAGTTTGTATCACCTCAGCACTGCACAGATAGGCTGCCTCTCAAAACGGTTCCCTGCCAGTTTCTATTTAAAACAAAGTGTCACTACATAATAGATGGTCTTCGCTGATAGAAGAGCAGCTACAAAGCGCAAACATTGTGTTCACTGCACTTAGCGGTGCTTTCATACCTTCCGTGCTCCAGCAGCAGTTTGGCAGTATTCAAACAAAAGTCTAAAGACATCTCATGGCGCTGGAATTCTGCAACAGCTAGACAGAGCACAATGCTGCTGAGATTATTCAATCAACATAAAACACATGACTGCCCAATGTACGGCCTTACAAATCCTTCAGGGGTAAAATAAAAGAATAAGACTTGTCTATCTTGCTTTGACTTTCCTTTCTCTGCCCCACAATTAATGTAACACTACAGAAATGTGACAGAGTGACAGCCCAGGAATTCCTCTGCTAACATCGGCTGTTATGGACAAAATGCCAAATCAGATTCTTCTTTTTTTTCCTTTTCAGTCCATCTCCTCATGCTGTCCAGCTGGATATGGAACAGCATGACCTCCCTGTGACGCCTACACAGAACTGTGATACCTGAGCTGACGTCTTCATCTGATGCTCCACTTTTAAGAAGGATTTTAACTTTCAGAAAAAACCCTGCTGGATGCAAATTCTCCTGCAGAGGGAGAAACAATCCATTAATTGGATATTCTACCGCTGGTGAAAATTTAGGGCAGAACAACAATGGGAACAAATAGAAATAATGAAGGCTTTACACCACAGCTTTCATTAAAACACCGCATGTATCAGATTTGAGAACAACAATTTTCTTCCAGTTTTCCACATCCTCATATATTTGCACAATACATGCTATCAAAACACTCCTCCACTTCAAAAGGTTTTCTGAAGGTAAATACAGAACACAAACTGCTAAGGTGTAGCAGTAATGCATTACAGGAGTGGTTTAAATGCACTGCCACCTGCCCCGACCTCACCAGCATACTCATCATCATCCCTGCCTGAAAGCTTTACCACTGTGTTGAAAACTGACTTTGAGCTTTCACTTCAAATAGGATTTCATACTTACAGTTTGTTTTCTGTGAACCAAATAACAGAAGTCTAAGAATGGTCAACCAAAAACAAACAGAACGGTTTTCAATTAAGTTACTTCAGTGAAATGAAGACACAGAAGAATAAAACTAATCTAATTCCTTACATGGCAAATGGAATTTCTATAAGAGCACGAGATCTTAATGTAGTAGCTGCTTAGGGATATATGAACTTTCTTCAGGCCAGCTGATATGTTTATACAGCTCCTTTTCCCTGATTCCAGAAGAAAAAAAGTCAAGCTGGTAAAGTGAAATAGCTGAATTAATTACATAAAAGAAGGCTGCTGTTGCATGGAACTCTCTTTGCTCCTTGGTCAAACATCTGTAAAGGTGATGAGATGAGTGATGAGGTGATGAGACTACTCAAAACATAGTATGGGGATAGCCACTGTAACCCAAAGTCAGACAGTTTTCATGCTCATTTAATCACATAATTATCAGAGGATCTCGCTGTTAATAGAAGCACAGGGCAGCAGCACAACTCTGCCTCCACATACTGGGCTGCGTTTCTCTAGAAAGGCACAAATACCAAAACATACTTAGGGGCATGAAAAGCAAAGCAAAAACACCTCGGGCCCTAACTCAAGGAAAACACCAGTGGTCTATACGTTAGTCAATGTTAATAAAGGCTTGAGTTTCAGTTATTGCACACCATAAACATAACAGCACATCACTACCTCGTTTGCCAAGTTTATAGCCTTCAGTGCCTTGTCAAGATACAGACTGCAGTCCCACTCAAAATAGGCTGTCGCCAACAACCGCAGCACCTTCGCCTGGGGAGAAAAAACATAACATAAAAGTTTAAATCCCATTTATACATGGAAGCACACATGAACACACAAAGACAAAAGGCTTAAATTTTAAGGCTATGAGAAATAAAGCTCCTTCAGTCAAAAGAATATTTGTCTGGCAACATACAAGGGAATGGTCTTCAAATATGTAAGTGATTCACATAAAGAAGAGAACAACATTTTCTCTGTATGGATTTTGGGCAGTGCCAGGAATAATAGGCCTATGAGACAGGCAAACACATCCCAGAAATGACACAGATGTATCTAGTGATGACTTGAAAGAAGGGGGAGGAAGGAAGAACTGATGGCGTCTCGGAGCATATCTGACTCTTATTTTCTACAATTAAATCTCGGTGAAATGGTACACTCAAGTGTAATTAAGGGCACTTAATAGTGACTCAACTCTCAGACCGATGCTCACAGCAAGGGGATTTGCAGCTTTGCCAAACTTCACAGCAGACAGTACTACAAAGGAGGCCAGAGAATCACTGCTCAGATTTGGCACAGCAGAAACAGCTGCACTGGAGTTATGTTAACAAAACCCTCCTATCTGCAAACAGCAATTTCTCTATTCCTTACCTGCATTTCTTTCCCAATAGAATATTTCAGATCCATCTTCCCAATGTCATAACTCTGGCTACCAACAACAAGGGAAAGTGAAAATTACATGTGATGACAGGGATAGATTCAGCCAGTCTTCTGATACGTGCAACATTCCTGTCCTTCCCCATGTGTGAAGCACCTAGAAAGCTCATAAATCACACCAACTAGTCTCAGTACTCGGCCTCACAAGGGAACTGATCCTTTTTTTTTACTGAATCCTCATTTTAAAAACTGTACTCAATCACTTCCTTCGGTCTATTGCACCACACTCTCTAATACCTTCCATTTCAGTAGGCTCTGTCACTTTCAGCTAAAGGTGTTCTGCTCTCACTCCTCACCTGCCAGATATTACAGTCATACAATCTCAAGGTCACAGCTAATCAGCAGCACAAAAACAGGGCCTGGGAGTCAAAATTTCTCACTCATTTTCTGAAAGTGGAATGACAGCACCAAGGACCACCCAGGGAAAACACACTGGTAATTCCACAAGAGAGATTCGATGTCAAATGGTGCAAATTAAGCAATGTTAAAAACAGAACAGACATTTGTTTCCTAATCTAATACACTATCTCATCCCACTAGATGGAGCTAAATCTCTATATCCATATAAACATTTGCTCTTGGTAAAGCCTTATTTCCTCCTCAAATTTTGTCATGAGGACTCAGTATTTAATTTTCCACTAGAACAAAATATGAACTAATCTCCAAAGCACCAGCTGTGATTAATCCTATGTATTTCTAAAAGTACTCTTTGACTGCATATGTGACCATATCTATTTTGAATTAGAGCTGTTGGCATTTGTTTCCTTCTGCATATAGAAAACAGAAAGAACAAGAAAAAATAAAAACAATACCTGACCTTGGTATGGGGATACTTCTCCTGACAGCCTAAAGTTTTCTTCCTTAGCAATGACACATTACTTACTTGGATGCTGCCCAAACCACCCCTAACTACTCATTTTTCACCTTGACGTTTGTGTTTTTCATCAGTCAAGGCTTTGCTGTCAGTGAAGCAGTTTTCCTTTCTGATAAATTCAAATATTCCTTAAAACTAAACCTATTTGAAACAGAAAGTTCTGCTACATTTTTCTAAAGCTTTCAAATCCTTTCACTATCGTGTGGAAGTGGCATGAGATCTGGGAAGAGCTCCTCCATAACCATCTACTTGGAAGGAGTGTTAAGGAGAGCCATGGATACAGCTTCCACATGGAAAGAAGGCTTTATTTTAATTGACAGGAAAATCAGTGTGGAAAACAGACATAGGCAAGAGAGTACAACAAGCACTAAGGATCTGATCAGTCAGTATGGTTCAGCTGAAATCCTGTGTCCCCATACCTCCAATAAAACTTCTGCTTTCCCTTGCTCCCTCCTCTCCTTCACACAGATTTTTACCTTATAAAAGCAGGACGTTATTTTGGTTGCCTTTTCACATTACCTGAGCCAAAAGGAGCTCTGCTCGTACTTCTTACAGTCATAGGTTTCCACTCCAAAGTTATAACAGAGGATTGAGAGGTAGCGGGTCTGCAACAAAAGGTGGATGCTTCTAGAATGTTCTCTCAGAATCATCACTAGATCTATGGCACTCAGTCTCACATCCTTTAAAACACTTCTTTCTTTAAAGATATATCCACTATGATCACTTCTGGCCTTATTTGATAGGGCAGTACTGAACATAGCTAAAATCATATTGCTCTGTGGGGAAGTGAGGCAATGTGAACCAGTTTAGGACGTGGAAATCAGAATTCTTCAAATGCATGGAGTGGGTCCACGAGGAGCCAAGCTGAAAGCACTAAAACTGTACAAACCACACAAAATAAAACCTGAGAGGAAAAAAAACGGAATGTTACAACTTCATTTTCAGAAATGACTCACAAGCTTTAATTTTGCACCTTTAAATGAACTGAACTCCACCTCCTGCATGACAGCCTTTCTGCCAGCATGCACCTTTACATTTTAAAAGGATGATCCACACCACCAGTTTGAGGAGAAAAATATTTCTGAATGCTTCATTATTCAGAGGAGTGCTGCTTTTTGCTTTATCAGTCAGCCCTGACAGTATCTGTTCATAACATCTTGTCTTTCAGCTGAAATGATTTGCAACTGTCATGTTTGCAGCTGTCCAAAGAAGAGACAGAAAAGCGTTTTCAATGCTGACAGACTGCTAATATTTGCATCCATTTTGCCTCCGTGGTAACTGTCTTTTCAAAGTACAAAACGTGCTCCTTGCAAGGGAATTCAAACCCTCAGCCAAGAATGAGAGATGCAGAACAGCATCTTGCTTCAAACTGATTTATTTCTGACCTCATTGCGATCCAGGGACAAAAGCACAGATTCAGTGTGGGTGAAAAAAAAAGAAAACGATCGCTCTCATAACTGAAATACTGTTTCAGTGAATGGCTGCATTTCAGGCATCGTGCATAACACAAAGCATTCCCATTAACCTGGCAGCTCTCTGAACAGTTAGCGTTCCCATAGCTTTGCAGCTTCATTAACATGAAGATTAGTACTGAGGGAAGACTTGCATATCAAAAACCTAGCAGCTCAGCTCCTCTCTGGGCCCACCTGTTTCCACACAAAAGTTCACGGGCAAAAGCAAAGAAGCAACACACAAGACCAAGAGGCACAGCTGTTCCTGCAGAAGAGCAGTGCCATATTCCATTTAGAAATCCTTCTTCCTTTCTTGATTATTTGTCTTCACACAGTCTATAGGAAGAGTTGATCGTTCTACTTCAAATGAAAAACGATGAGCAAAAGGAAAAAATAAAAACTCTGAAGGAAAAAAAAACCTGCTGCTTTCACACAAGATTTGCAGCAAGGAAATCTCAAAGAAGCAAAAAAAATAGAGAAGACATATAGAGTTCTCCAAATAATTCTCAAAATTTAATATAGCACGTGCCATTTTTTAATATATGAGGAGGAAAACAAGATTTTCAAATTTTGGCATGATAAAGAAGGCATGATTTCACTAACCTCTCTTGGCAACCTCATCAACATGTCCTTGCAGCGCTGCACACATTGCTTTGCTTTCTGAAAATCCCCCTGGGCAACAGCCTAAGAAAGCAGAACATGCCAACAATCTGTAAGTTAACTACTTGCCTCTAAAATTTGTCACGAGACTGGCTCTCTAAAAAAAGACTCAGATTGCAGGCCTTGTTTGCATTCACTAAAGCCAAGTTTGAGAGTAGATATCTGTCCTTATGGTGCTACAATAATTCTGTTTATTTTTATACACTGAAAGACATTCAGGGGTACCCTGCAGCCCACAGGTAATGCAAAAGGATGAGGTACATGGCACCAGCTCCTTTAGATGTCAGATAACAGCAAATCTTGGACAGCTCAGCAAATCTTGAAACACCCCTCCAATAATTTAAGATCCTCTTTTGTCTCCATTAGCAACCAGAAGTGCAACGAACAATTCTGCCACTGTTTTGGTCTGTTTAGGGAAGCTCTTAATAATTTTGAAGGCAGTAATCCCCTTCAGGATTCTGAGATCAGTGCTGTTATCAGCAAACGGTAGCAACTGAATTATCTCACATTTATACCCTCGTGTCTGTAATACTCTGTAGTATTGACAAAGTACTCAGAAACTTCAGTCAGGCAGCAAAAGTCAGCACAATGCCTCTCAAAACACAGAATTTCTGAGTGACATACTTTGAATTATTTTAATTTGCCCTGTTGATCCCCTAGAAAAGACTCAGCATATTTTCAATCTTCTCTCACATCGAGCTAGGCTTCTTTTTTTAAATGATCAACTGCAATTCCTGCCTCGTCGTATGATGACAGAGGTAGAGACCTTAAGGAAAACTTCAAATGTGATGGAACTCATCACTTCCAGATCTTATCATTTTATACTGATTCTCCCACTGTTTCAAAACCTTTACGTGTGAAAAGCAGCATGTGTTGGGTCACGAGAGAGGGTACAGGAAGATTTCTATCCAACGACACTGTACAGTGATACTTATGATCATATTGCTCTTGACTTTTCAGAGTCAAGAAACTTGCAAGCTAGAGAAGACTTTGGACATACAGCTTACAGTATCTGCTTGTTGGACATGAACCTTGGTTGAAAAGTCTATGAAGCTGCTGGTGGTAGTCAATCTAGTTGCAAATACCAGCAGTCTGATCAGTGTTTTGAAATGACCGATCCTGCTGTGCACATGCTATGCAAAAAAAAAAGTTTTGGGGACCCAGGCTCTAAGCCAGCTCCATCCCCCTCCTTCAGAAAGCACAGGTCACCTTTGGAACCCACACATGATTCAGAAAGGCAGCTGTTTGTTGCATAAACACCCGTGTTAGCCAAATTGCAGAGCAACAAATCTGAACGAGAAGATATAAACAAGGCAGCAGGAATGACTGAGATAAATTGGGCAAATTAAAAATCATTACATTATTGCAACACCAAATTCAAACATCACATCTGATATCTGACATCTAAGCAAAGGAAACATAACCTTCAGCAAGTCTGCAATGCCAAGCATTGATGCACCTAATTAACAGGTCAGAGTTTCCCTCCATACCTCCTAGGGACTTATAAAGAAAGCTGGGAGGAACACGTACTGATTCAGCCTGATAAGAGAGCACTTTGAAGAGGTCCTTCTCCACATCAGCTTTGCACACATTAATATCTGCTTCACCATTGCCCTCCTTCTGTAATTTCACGTACAGTTTTTCTATGCTCTGGAAAACAAAGCTTAAGTATCACCCATGGAAGTCCCAAATGGGTGTGTTTATGAGGAACTAGAACTAGAAAAGAACTTACATTCATGGCAGTCTCCAGAAATCTATCAGCAAGATCAGCTTTGCCAATATCTATCCACCCTTTACCAGTTTTCATTGACATCTGAAGGAGAAAATAATTGGTGCTTTGTGAAAATCTAGTCAATTCCAGGACAGGCAGTGTTAGATCTCATATCTAATGCACGTATCTGATGTAGGAGATATTCCAGCTCTTAAATTAATCACAAATCCTTCTCACGTCTGAACAAATTCCACAGCACCTACTTGCAGCACGAGGCTTACAGTGCCCCACCACACAACACTGTAAGATACTGGAATAAATGCAGCTCCTACAATGTTCTAACATGTGACAAAGGTGTGGTGCTAACTGCACGGACTCGGCAGGACATCCCTGTGATAACATGTGCCCACCCTCAGCATGCATCTTGTCTGGAATGACAGGCATACCTCGCTCACTTTCCTCACTGCAGCAGGTATTTAGGGCTTCCCTTAGGGATCAGCTGTACTTCACTGCTCACCTGCTGTCAGCCTTACCAAAATCTGCCTCCGAATCGTTCCCTCTGGAGGATCACTGCCTTCACAAAGGTCCACCAGCCTACAAGCAACAAATCTCACTGCAAGAAAGTAACGCATAGATGTCTAAGCTCCTTTCTGTAGCTGTTGCAGGCCCTGCCACATCCCAAAGATGCTTTCGTATTTAAAATGATGAGAGAGAAACTTCTGAAAGCCTCGGAATTAAAATTTTAGTCAAGCTGCTTAAAATTGCTTTACAGGCATCAAAAAGAAAAGCAAACAGAAAACAAACCACCCCAAGATACCGAGATGTTCTCCTCAAAACGTCTATTAAACATTTTAGAGAGAGTTTAACTTAAAGACACATTATTCAAAGACTTAATTACATGGCAGGTGCTCACAGGAACACGTCTTGAGCACCTCTAAACAGCCTTCAGCAAAACAGGGAAATCAAGTTTAATAATCTTTACGTTTTCAAAGTAAAAAGCACAAGTATTTTCTGGCCTTTTTTATACACTGGGGATGGAAAACTCACCGCTTAATGTATTTAAAACAGCCTCTCCCTGGCCCTTCAGCTGTGATATAAGATCTGAGAACATTACGCTCCGCAACAATTATCACTTATTTTGTGTAAACTTACCCTTTTCCCTTCACTTGACATCACTTACATGATGCAGACTGTACTTAATTTTAACTGCTATCCCTTAAGACAGAAACGTAGGCCAGATACTGCAGCACCACATGAAGGAGTGCCCGACAGCAAAGAACAAAAGCTCACCCTGCTTTCCCCCAGCCCTGCCCTCGGCTCGAAGCAAACCCACCAACTGTAAAGTGTTGGCTATGGCAACGCAGTGAAAAAAAGGGAATTTGATTTTTTCTATGTATATACAGGCAAGACAGTCACACTGAAGAAACTGAAGAAACAACCTTCCCTTTGAGAAAATGACAGACGAAAAGTTACATCAGCATTATGTCCACACACTCACACTTTAAAAAACAGCATTAAAAGGCAATGCAGAGTTTCTTCTGGAAACATCACCTCTTTATTGACACTCTGGCACAGAAGAGGGAATGATGAAAATACCTACAGCAATCCTGCATCACTCTTACACCAGGGTGATCCCTCCTGAACTGCCTGTGTAAGTCCAGCTGTACAGTTTTCTCTGCCTAGACCCCCTCTGCAAACAGCCAGACTGACCCACTGTGTGCATTCCTGTCAGTGAGGAGCTTTTCCTTTTCACACTGCAGCACACAAAGACATTTAGAAAGGAAAAGAACACATACATACATTTAGCTCTTTGCTCATTGCTGATGACAGAACCCACGTGCTTGGTTACAGTCCAGTTCCACAGGCTTACTGCATCCTCTTCAACCTGAGAAAGAGAATTCCAGTCGATTTAATTTTGTCCTAGGTTTGGATTAAATTGAAATTTACTCCTGGAAAAGATGCTATCCTTGATGCTTACCACAGCCATAAGTTTGGACCGTTCTTATTTTTTACAGACCAGGTATTCCAAGAGACTGGTAAGCAGCTGGCAGGAATCACACGCTCTTTTCACAAGCACATTTCAAAACACTCTCCCAGCGTTCTAAAACTCAGGGAGAAAAACTCTAAGAACAGTCTCTCCGGTCTTCTAAAAGACTATTTCCCACCTCCTGAAAATCTGAGACTGTTTCTAAGATGACAAAAGCAGGATAGAACACGGCTGCAAACCAAAGGCTGACATGGCCTGAAACTAAAAAGAGCTAATTAATCATAAGATCAATAGCAGCTAGCACATATATGCCATGTCATCCATCAGTGCCTTCGGCTCCAATTTCAAGTTACACAAAACAGCAAATTCTGTAGAGAAGTGGTGGACTTCAGAAACATTCAAATATGTTCCTAAACAAATCCCATTAATCTGCTATAGTGCTGAAACAGCCTAACATATGTTTCTGTCAAGTCCTTTTCCAAGCCTAGCAAAACATGACCTGATTTACCCCATCCATCTGGGATGAAGTTTTCTTACAAGCATTCATACATACAAAATTTGTGCAACAGCACATCACCACATCCAAAACACAACCGATTCACTGGCAGCTTTCGAAATACATTATGTACACGTTGAACAGATGTTGCAGAATCAGAAAGGACTGGAAAAGAGCTGTGAGAATGGTATCAGACAGTAAGACTTTAACCCTTCTGGTTGTACTCATAGAAGCGTTTGAGGTGGAAGGGACCCTTAAAGGCCGTCAGATCCAACTCCCTGCACTGCACGGGGACACTCACAGCTCCATCAGGTGCTCGCAGATCCTCCAGCCTGACCTTGGGTGTCTGCAGTGACGGTGTCCCACCACATCTCTGTGCAACCACTGCCTCACTGCCCCTACTGTAAGCAACATCTTCCCTCTATCCAACCTAAATCTCCCTTCTTTTAGTTTGAAACCATTTCCCCTTGTCCTACCACAAGGGACCCTGCTACAGAGCCATTCCCTTTCCTCCTCACAGCCCCTGCGGGTACTGACAGGCCGCTCTCAGGCTTCTGCAGGCTGCACAGCCCCAGGCCTCAGCCTGTCCTCGCAGGGAGGTGCTCCAGCGGAGCTCTTCTGGACGTGCTCCAACAGGCCAGCAATATTAAGTAGCTTAATTACGTTAAGTACCTACACAGAGGAACTGCTGATGTTATCAGCTAAGTGCTACTGACAAGAAGCCCTTTGTTAAACAGATGATGCAGCCTCGCACAAAGGCAATAAGCTTGGTGAACAAGCCCTCCCAAAGGGCCGCGAATTTCCCAGCAGCCGCTCGCTCAGCTCGGAGAAACGTTCCGGCCCGTTTTTATCGCAGACATCAGGCTAAAGATGAACCGCCTCTCATTCCTGCCACAGCCACTCGGGGAGCCGTGACCCAGCCCGGCCCGGCTCCCCACACGGCGCTGAGCTCCCTCGCGGCACACAGCGCTTCTGCGCTCCATCCAGGCCGAGCTGCCCGTGCGGATGGAGGCGGTGCTCAGCGATGTACCTCCGCCGCGCTGCCGCCCGCCTCACGCAGGGCCCCCGCCGCCTGGAACAGCTCCTCGGTGAGGGCCGCGATGCGGGGCGGGGCCTCTTCCTTCAGCAGCTCGCGGAGCAGCGCTGGAAGACAAGCCGGGAAGGCGGCGTCAGGGGGCGGGAAGGCGGTGTCAGGGGGCGGGAAGGCGGCGGGAGCCGCTGGGCGGGGATGGAGACGGAGCGCTACCTCCCACCGCCGGCAGCCGCCCGCCCGCCATGACGGCACCTCCCCTCAGCCGCCCGCCCGCCCGCCCGCCCTGAGGCTGCACAGCGCATGCGCGCCGCCGCGCTGCGCGCCGGGAGTGAGTTAGCACGCGGTGATTGGCTGCTCGGACCGCTCACCCCGCCTTTCCGACCCGCTCGGCCAATCAGGAGGAGCGGCGGTTGGCCGCCGTGCTGTGAGAGCCGAGGCGGTTCTGGAAGGATCCCGGGAGCGGGCCGCCGCCGCCGCCGCCGCCGCCGGGCGCGGGAGAGATGTCGGGGCTGCTTCACACCACGCTGAGCGGGCTCAACAGCGACTCCTACTGCGAGATCAGCCGTTACCGAGACCAGCACTTCCGGGTGCGCGGGGGGCCGGGGGCGGCGGGGCCGGGCCGGGGGCGGCTGAGGGGGCAGGGCCGCGGGCTGGGAGCGGGGCCGCGGGGTGAGCCCGCCCGGTGTGAGCCCGCCCGGTGTGAGCCCGCCCTGTGCTCGGCTGTGCCCTCAGGGGAGCAAAAAGCTGCAGGAGAAGTTCCTGAAGATCTCCTCCACGCTGTACGTGGGCAACCTGTCCTTCTACACCACCGAAGAGCAGATCCAGGAGCTCTTCTCCAAGTGCGGCGATGTCAAGAGGATCGTCATGGGGCTGGACAAGATCAAGAAGACGCCCTGCGGCTTCTGCTTCGTGGAGTATCCTTTCTGATCCCTCTTTGCAGTGAGCTCGGCTCTCAGAAACCCTGAAAGGAGTGAAACTCGCAGGGCTTCCTATCAGCCACATTGCTGCCTGCATTTCCACCACCTCCCAAACTGTAGTGCGTCGCCGTGGGTGAAAGTCACCCCTGAGTGCTGAGCCTTGGCGTGGCCCAAGTTGAGGGCACGTGTTCACGTTCTCACCTCGGCTTCGCACCTGCAGAACCAGCAGAGCGATCCACGGCGCTGCTCCCAAGCACGGGGTATGCGCTCGTACATGTTGAGCTGTGGGCTGTCTCTGCAGAGCTCTCCTGCTGTTCAGATGCAGTTGAGTTTAACACAGCATAGAAAGGCATCAGATTTCTTCCCCTTAGCAAGGTTTTAACGATTTGTTTTATCTCTTTGTGAAATAAGTGATCCAGAGCTGTTTCTTGTCTGTACAGGTACTAACATCACAGTTCAGAACCTGAGGAGGGAGATGTTTTCAGCTCGGATTTGTACGAGTGCAGCTTTTGATCTCATAGAGAAGAGTAGAAAAGTGGAAGGCAGGGAAGGCTCTTCTGTTTCTTAAATACAAGATGGTGTGTTTTTGTGTTTTGTTTTGTATTTTTTTTCCCCTGCAGCCAGCAAAATAGCACGTTTAGTTTTCCTTATAGTACGCTCCAGGTATTACACGAGAGCAGATGCTGAACACGCGATGCGGTTTATCAACGGCACGCGGCTCGATGACCGCATCGTTCGCACAGACTGGGACGCGGGGTTCAAGGAGGGACGGCAGTATGGAAGAGGAAAGACTGGTGGGCAGGTAAAGGCAATAGCAGCTCAGACCTCGAATACGCTCCCCGTAGGGCAGCGCTGTTGTGCTCGTTTTGTCTCATGCAGAACAAAGTGTAGGTGGTGAGGAGCCAGTCATGAATGTGAGGTGATTTTGGTAACTGGTGCTACCTTGGTATTAAGAGCTGGCAGTGTGACTACGGCTACTGCTGGATAGGGACCAAAATTCCTGACAATACGAGCAGAGTTTTCCCTGTTCCAAGCTAGTGCTCTTTAAGTGATGCAGAATTTGAGTGGAGAGGGAGCACAGCTTCGAGATCAATCTCATGATCCATCAGTGTGCCCTGTGAGAAGCTAGATTTCCTTTGCAGATATCTGGAGGGCTGGGGAAGGGAGAAGTGCTGTGGAGGCCAAGCCTAGCAATTCAGAAAGTTGGAAGCTGGCTGAGAAAGCTGAGTCACAATAGTTTGGGGTCATCTATGCTTCCTCTCTAAAGAGACTTCAGACAGCAGATATATTATCTTCATTTCACGCTTGTGCTGTCTGTTTGGTGGATTATTTGGAGAGATTTCAAATTGAGCCAAAGTGCTTCTCAGCTGACCTTCATTTCTCAACCTCCTGAGCAAGGAAATGGTGGTGATTCTGAAGCCTGGTGTGGTGCTAATTCCTGTGTTACTGCCTTGCCCCAGGTGCGAGATGAATACCGGACAGACTACGATGTGGGAAGAGGCGGTTTTGGCAAGATTATACAGATGCAGAAGGCAAATCAACAGCCTGCCGTCTATTAATTGCCTCATGAGTTCTAGCTCATAGAGGGCTCTGTTCTTCTTGAGCTAGCCGTGTTCTTGCGTTTTGAATTGGGGTAGGGAGTGAGATCCAAGTTCCAGCAAAAGGTGACCCTCCTTAGACTGTGGATATACATGCGTTCATTCCCCCTTTCTTCTGGGTTAGAGAGGATGTTCTGTGCTGATACAGGGCAACAAGGGAAACAAATGGACAACTCTGCAGGATTCTGGTAAGAAGAAATGCAGCATGTCACACGCACCTCATGGTAGGATGTACTCTTTGCGTTACAGCTGGCTTCTTCCAAGCCATGGCTGCAGCTGTGGTTGCTCTCAGATAGAACTTTGTGAGCTGTGCCACTGTTGGAGACCTCTGGGTGCCCGGGCACCCTGTTTAGATGCACAGAAGTTTCAGAGTTCTGATTTACAAGTTCATCTGCTTACAGAGCAGTTTCACTGTTTGGATGAGAGAAGCTGAGCGAGGTCTTGCTGTCCACTTGGAGGTGCTTGCCTGTACATCTAGCCCTTGGGTTGGTCAGGGCCTGCAGAGCCTTTCTCTTTATGATGCCCCAGTGCTGCCTGCTTTTTCAGATCCTCACTGTTCGGCGTGATTTTGTTTAAAAGTTTCTTTCAATTTTTTAAATAAACAGTGAGTCCTGTACCTGTTGCAATCTGTGCATCAAACCTCTGGCTCTGTGACAAGAGCTGGGGGGAACATTTCCTGATGGTATTTTAAAGCTGCTGTTAACTCACAGACACTGAGATGGAGGGCACACTGAAGTCTTGCTGTACTGCTGTTAGCTTCCCCTCTTACTACTGGCTTTTCCTCTTCTGCTTTGCAATAGCTGATGGCTGATATCAGAAGGAAATTACTTATAAAGTGTACAGATGCTCTGAATGAAAAGTCCCTATGTTTCATTCCAACAGATTCCGGGAAAACTTGTGATCTTATCACTTGTTCCACCATGTCAGGCATATGTGAAGCAATACAGAAGTGTAATGTGTACTTAAGAGAAGAAGGAACCAGAAACTCCCTTCCCTGCGTTCACAATAGGCTTTCTTCCCCATTTAAGGGAAGCATAGCTCATACTCTTAAATTTTTCCTAGCGTCCAAACGAGGGAACAGAGATTAAAATCCCCTCTGCTCTGTCCCCAAAAACCTCCCAGCCGTGATTGGTGATTTCATTGGACAAGTTAAGTTCTGACTAACTTGGTTTAGTATGATGTAAATAATAGCAGCTGCTCCTTGTCCAGTGATGTGTAATCATGGTATTTCCTGCACTGTCTCATCCAAGATAATACGTACTGTTCTATTGCACACCCATGTGTAGTCCAGGCATACAATCTGAATTATTTTAACTCTCACGTTACAGCTGAGCAGGATGGGATGTAGCATTAATGTCTTGAAATGTCTCCTGCTTGCTTGTTCTGCAAGTCAGGTTGCTGCATTCTGACAGCTGTCTTGAAGGAGCTGCGTGTTTAGACCTCACCTGACTGAAGAAATGACACAGATGACAAGCCTGTGATACGGGCTGCCCCTGAGATGCACTGAAAAGGAGCTGGGTGTTGAAATAAAAAGGAGAAATCTAAGTAGTTTGCCCAGCCTGGCAAAGCAGCATCACATGAGATCCTTCAGGGGAGTATGGGTTACATAGGTAAACTGCTTGGGCAAACAACTTGCAGAAGGGAAAATGTGAGAAAGACAAGGAAATCTGCTGTGAAACTCTTCCATTAGCAACAGAATCTCGTGTATGTGAGGCAGGGAAACAAGGCAAGCTCCCAGTTTGCTCCTGACAAGGCCCGTTGGTTGTATTGTTCCTATGTATGTGACAGAACATGTAGAACTGTGCTCAGCTGAGCACCTGGGCTGTCTCATGACTGTGGCAGGCACGTCCCTGCTTTTTGAGATACTGCAGTTTCTTCTCTACATGTCCTGCTCGTTTCAGCCTGGAGGCAGAGAGCTTCCCTCCTTCAGCAGGTCCCAAACCAGTGCTGGCAAGCTGTGCACCATTCCCCTTTCAGCATAACATTTGCAAAGAGATTTGTGCTGACCTTTATTCAAATCCGTGTATTTGCTTAAAAGAACCCACCCCAAACACTACAGCTGCAGTAAATGCCCTCCTTCTAAAGCCACCCATCCCATAGAGAGCCAAAGAGAGATGAGAAGGTTTACAAGTAAGTAGGCAATCCCAGCTCTTAGCCGGTGCTGCAGCATGTAGGTACCTACGTGGATTGTGCTTGCAGCAGTCAGAAGAGCCACCCTTGCCAGGACTGTGATCAAAGACGTGGGCTGTGCTCCTTGCTGGAGCACGGTGCCCACAAGCCTCAGGCTCCAGGGTTGCCTTTCAGGCATCTTTCATCAGGCACACAAAGGCGCCGTTAGAAGAAAAAATCCTTTGTCCTCACAGAACTGGGGCAGTGCCGAGCAGGGCAGCACAGCCAACAAACTGAGACACCTGAGGTGACCCAATGGAAGCAGCGGAGCTGGGCAGCAAGCCCGTGGCTGCCTCTGAGAGCTGCTGGCAGGTAACCTGCTGCAGGTAGCAGCCACCAGACCTGGCTCTTTCATCAAAGAACTCTGATGCTGAGTTCATTAAAGGAGCTTATGTACTCTAGTCTATCCACTGGTTCCCGTGTGCTTTGCAGAGACCCTGCTACTCCAGGACAGAATGAAGTTTAGCAGCAGGGCAGTTTTGACGGGTGATGCTCCGCCTCACACTCCTCAGCCTCGCGCTCGCTCAGGAACACCACATTCAGAGCCATCTGCACTGGGGAGGGGAGGAGGAAGGCTCCCGTCCTCATTCATTCTGGCAGCTTTTATAGTCCCCTTTGATCCAGTAACAAATCTGAGCGAATTTGGGAGCGGTCAGGCGAACGGCAACGTTGTAGTCGTGCTGCTCCCCCCCCACTTCCAGCCACTGGTGCCCGGAGAAGACACCGATCACTTTCCTCTCCCACTTGTGGCGCACGGGGTCCCACACCTTGCCGTACACCCCAGAGCCGGACGCGCCAGGCCTGGCATCGCAGTGCTGGTAGATGAGGTGTGCCGTCTCATCCTCCACCCCGCAGAAGCGGTATACCAGCTCCCCCGGCCGGTCACTGTCAAACCCCGAGAAGTGAATCCTCTTCCCGGCCATCTCCTCCGCCGCCGGAGCCGCCGTCAGCTCCATGTGCGGACGCCGGTGTGGTCTGCGCAGCTCCAGAAGGGCGTAATCATAGTCCATGCTGACCGAGTTGGGGCTCTGCATCCAACCCCTGGGCACCTGCGTGCGCCGCACACGAGCCCAGCGCATCACCGGCTTCCCCGTGCCGTTGGCTGGCGTCAGGAAGCCCACCTTCATCTTCCTGGCCCCCTTCACGTAGTCTTGACCATCGTGGACGCAGTGGGCAGCCGTGAGGACGTGCCGCTCGGACACCAGCACCCCCGTGCACCCCGTGGAGATCTTGACTGTGGTGGAGAAGGGGTAGTCCATCAGGAAGTGGTTCCCGCTGATGGAAAAGCGCCCGTCCGTGCCGTAAATCTGCCGCTTGCGCCGCTCACGCCGCCTCGGCCGCCTCCTCTCCGTGCCGCCCTCACCGGGGCTCAGCTCCACGGTCGTGAGGGTGCGGGTGCCATTGGCGTACAGTGTCTCGTAAAAGAGGTACTCCTGGAAGTCCTGGGGGAGCAGGGCAGCCTCCCGTCGCACACACGCCTCGTCGCAGCGCGTAGCCAGCTCCAGCACGGGCCGTGCCGAGAACCGCGCTCTTCCCAGCTGCAGCGTGGACCGGGGGATGAGGGTGGGAAGCGAGCTCCCAGCTGCAGTGCTGGGAAGGAAGGAAAGCAGGAGGATGGCGACCACCTGGCAGCGAGTCATCTTTCCGGACCTGCAAAGGCAAAGCAAGAGCATTAAGCCTGCACGATTAGAGCCAGCCACCTGCTGCGGCTCAGGGCTCGGGGATTATCGCATGCACGTGGGCCCTCACCAGCTGCTGGGTTGTGGGTGCTTCGGCTGCTGCCTGGAGCTGTGTGACTAACTAGAGATGATAGAAATCTACCCCAGCCTTTGATCTCCTGCAGCTCTTTTGGATGGCAATGACGGTGCTGCAGGAGTATCGCAGGAATACCACGAGTGGATGAGGTTCCTCATCACGCCAGGTTCTGCAGCCCCAGCTCCCTGCACCGCTCAGCCCTCCGCTCCCATCCTGCCCACACTGAGATGGACAGATCAGCTGAAGAGCAGGACAAGCCCTGTGTCCCCCAAGGCAGCCGGGGTCTGCGCGGACACGTGGCAGCACGCAGGGTTATGAAAGTCGCAGGGGAGCGGGGGTGGAGCCATGCAGGGAGGCCAAGAGCCACGAGCTCTCCTCTCCGCACCCCAACCCCTCGTGCTGCAGCTGGGCCTCATCCCAGGCTTCCCATCCACTGCTCCCCCAGGGCTCATCCTGCAGTGCCGTGCTCAGGGGAAAGCCCGCACCGGTGTCCCTGGCATTAAGGAGCTGAGATTCATCCCTTCACCCCAAAAGGAGCGTCTCCCCAGCTCCCCTCCACGTCCATCTGGAAGCATCTCACCCGGCAAGGCAGCGGTTAAAGCAGTGGGAGCGGCACAGACATTTCCCTGGAGCCTTCAGCTTGCCTCCCCAGCGATCCGATCCGCTGGCTGGATAAGGAGGTGGAAGGCTGTTTCACTCTGCCCTGGGGCTGGCACAGCATCGCTCACAGGCCTGCACAGGGACGTGGGGCACCAGGACGTGGGGTGGCAGCCCCGTTCCTCCCTGCAGAGCCCCATGCAGTGGGGCTGAGCAGTGGGGCTGAGCCACAGGGCCTTCCCTGCTGGCCGAGCGCTGACCCCGCTCCGCTGCCAGGAAACGAAGAGATGCGAAACCCACGTCAGATCCATCTGCCCTAAATTAGTTTATTTATTTCACAAAATAATCTGTCAGGGCTGATTGAGACCAGGCCGGAATCTGGGAAGCGGTCTTCTCCCAGGGATGTGGCCCGGTTCCTGGCTGTGCCTCCCCCGCAGGAGCCCCGGGGGCTATTTCTGAGGTCTTTTACTGCAGCACTGGGACACGATGACACACTGCCATGTGGCACAGGGCCCAGCACGCTGCTGTCCCACGCCCCGGTACCAGGGCTGAGGACCCCACAGCACTGCTCCCCATCTCACGAGGAGCAAGGGACACAGAGAAGGACTGTCCCCAAGCAGGCATGGAGGAGCGTGGCTCCAGCCCAGCTCGGGCTGCAGGACACGGGCACTGAAGCGAGACGCAGCTGGACCCACAGAGCCAAGCAGTTAAAAAAAACAACACAACCATTTAGACCAATAAGTATAAAAATTGACACTGAAACTCCAATTGTACCAAGGCATACGAGGTTGGACAGTTGTCTACACTGCAGACATCATCACAAGCAGCTGAGCGTGAGGCTCACACCAAGTGACACGGGCCCGGCAGCGCAGGGCTCAGCGCGTGGATGGGATCGGGGCCGCGGGCGCTGAGCCCTGTGCTGCTGTGGGGCACTGGGCAGTACCAGGACGAGGTGCTTCTGACCTCCGTTGTGACTGCATTGACACGAATACAGCAACACCATCACATGGAGGACAAGCAGGATGTGACAGCAGCTACCACACTGGGAGGGTCGTACTGCCCCTCGGCAGGGTGCAGGGAGCAGCCCCGGGCCCGGGCTCTCCTCTCCACAACCGCTGCCCAGCGAGGGGAAGGGGCATCTGAGCGTGACTGTGGACTCAGGCTGTGCTGAGCAGGCTGTGGTCCCAATACTGACGGTCCTCCGAATACTGATGTTGATCGCAGCCACCAGCTCTCTCAAATCGCAGCAGCCCCAGGGCTGAGCTCCATCCCGGGGTGGTGTAGAGGGTTTTCAGTCATAGCACCTCGAAGCTCTTTCGCATTTTTCCCTTCCACACTGTTCCGAATGCCGTAGCCAAAGTATATCGCAAAACCTGCGAGAGAGTTCCTGCCATGAGACACGTGGCAGCCGAACGGGCTCCCCAGGCCACTGACAGCAGGAGCTGGAGAAATGAGATACCCGCAAGGCTCAGGGCACTGCACTCCCCTCTGGGACACCTACCCACAGCCATCCAGATGGCAAAGCGCACCCAGGTGCCAGTACTCAGCTGTACCATCAGCAGGATGTTAACGAAGATGCTGCAGAGTGGCAGGAGGGGGAGGAAAGGAACCTGCGAGGGACAAGAGGTGCCACATTAGTCACACGCAAGGGACCTGGCTGGGCTCAAGAATGCTCCACCACTTGGGTGTTTCCAGTGCTGGGGCTGTGCCTTAGAGCTGTCTCTGGCTCTGGACATTCCTGGATGGTGAATGCCCAGCAGATCCTGCACCAGCCTTAGGTTCAGAGCTCTTGGAGGCCGCACTCACCTTGAAGTTCAGCCGCGCATTGCTCTGTGGCTGCCTCCAAATGATGATGGTGGGGATGAGCAGAGCCACGACGAGCAGCACCAGGACCAAGATCCAGGCCACACTGGCCTCCTTCAGCGCCTTCACCTTGACGGTCAGCACCACACAGATGACCGTGACCAGCACAGCTACAAGAGAGGACCCATCACCACTGCAGCACAGCACGCAGCTGCACAGACCTCGCCTCCCTTGCACCCCGTGGGCCTCTGGGGTGAGCCACCCCCTCCTCCTGGTCACATACAGGTCCTCCAACACCCACCCCAAGTTTTCAGGGAAGCACTTTGCCAGGAGCTCCCCAACCTGGCAAGCAGAGGGAAGCCTGCGCTCATCTGGCCCCAAACCCAGTTCTGGCATTTCCCCAGACCTTGCTGGGCTGTCCCGCTTTGCCTGCACAATGAAACCATTGATGCATCGATCAAAGCTCCCCAGGTCTGCAGGGACCGACACGGCCCAGCCCCTGGCACAGCAACGAGCCAGCCATGTGGCAGGACATGCAGGAGCCACTGCCTCCCTCTCACTCACCCATGATGGAGACACAGACGTAGACGATGCGCCCTGAGAGCGCCGTGGGAGCGTCTGCAGATGGATTGAAGAGTGCTGTAAGGGACAGCGTCTCCTTCTGTTTGGTGCCCGTGGCAGTGATGTTTGGGTTCATGACGACTCTCTCCTCTTCATTCCCATTCAGCTCCAGCATCTCCATGGCCTTCGGGGAGTTCAGCTGCCCGGACTGGTACCTGCACACAGCACACCTGCTCAGTGCTGCACAAACTGCAGTGCAGTCTGAGGACATTCCCAGCCCAGGGATGCAATAACACCCATCAGACCCTCCTGCTCCTCCAGCCCCATGCCAGGAGGCAGCAGTCCCATGGATGGCACCGTTGTGCAGGGAGCAGTGGTGGCATCATCCCTGGAGGTGCTCCAGGAGCGTGGAGATGTGGCACTGAGGGACGTGGTTATGGCCATGATGGGGCGCACTGGGGTTGGACTTGGGGATCTTAGTGTTCTCTTCCAGGCTTAATGATTCTACGATGTGCCTGGAGGCCCCAAGCAGCCTTCAGCTCATGGCTTGAGCTGTCTACAAGCTGCATCCACCCAAGGGACCGTGGAGAAGGGACACCTGGCCCAGGAGGTGGCACCCACCGGAGGATGAGCACACACACGGCGACCAGGGAGTAAGCCAGCAGCGTGCCGATCGACATGAGGTCCACCAGGTCTTTCAGGTCAAGCAGGAAGGCCAACACCGCTGCAACGAGGACAGAAAGCATGAGCACAGCCCTGGGATGGGGGGAATTGAGTGTGAGATGGCCACCAGGAGCGTTACCTGCAAGCAGCCCTGAGGTGATGGTGGCCGAGAGAGGAGTCTTTGTGCGGCTGTTGATCCTGGAGAGGAACTTGAAGAGCAGCCCATCCTCTGCCATGGCGTAGATCACACGTGGCATGGGAAACATGGAGCCCAGCAAGCTGCCGTGGGGAGAAATGGCTCAGGGCTAGCCAGAGGGCCAGCAGCCAGGCAGGGAAGGGACCGCCTTGTGCCAGGGAAGGACTGAAGCCACACAGGGCAAAGCCTGGGACAGGTATCTCCAGCCTTGTGCTGGGCCAGGTGACACCACAAACAGGGGTCGGTCCTACCTGGTGGAGAGTGCACAGAGCGAGCCGATGGCAACGGCGTAGCGGGCGGGCTCCCAGCCCACCGCCTTGAAAGCCTCAGGCAGCGGGCTCTTCTTGTTCAGCAGGAAGTAGGGTACCATCAGCGTGAGGGCCGCGGAGACCCCGAAATAAGCCACGAAGCAGATGAGGAGGGACACGATGATGCCAATGGGGATGGAGCGCTGCGGGTTCCTGGCTTCCTCCCCTGCGAGGAGGAAAGAGGCAGAGTCCATCCCCATCCATCCTTAAGGCCGTGCCCAGCCCCACACCCCAGCCTGCAGCTCCAGCTCCTGGTAAATCCAGCTCTCTGCAGAAGCACGGGTGCAGCTTTGCACCCACAGTGCCCTCTGCCCTGAGCTTTTGCTCCTCACGGTGCCGCGCTCCCCACCAGGGGCTCTGCAGCCAGCAGAGGAGGCAGCAGGGAGGCACGGAGGCCGTGCAGAACAGCCTGTACCAGCAACCTGCTGAGCAGAGTCCTGGGGGAAGGAGAGGAAATGAAGAGGGCTCTCTGCGCGCCAGAGCAACTAAGTTCACGCAGAACCAACATTTAAAAAAAAAAAAAAAAAAAGAAATCTAATATTGCTTGAGGCCAGGAAATAAGCAGAAGCAGCAGCAATTCCCAGCGCTCGGCTCTGCAGCTGGAAGGCTCCCCGCAGCCCTGCTCTCACCACACCTCGCGGGGAGCCTTTGATAGGGGCGGTCGAGGCCCCTTTGTGCAGCACAGCTGGGGATGGGCTGTTCCCACAGCAGCTCCATCAGCTGCCCCGCTCCGGGCATTCTCTACCTGTGGTGGCGATGCAGTCGAAACCCACAAAGGCGTAGAAACACGTGGCAGCGCCCATCAGGATCCCTTCCAGCTTAAAGGGGACAAACCCGCCGGAGCCAAAGGCTTTTATTCTGGAAGAAGGGAGGACAGCAGCTGCAGCACCATCCAACACACACAGCCCTGCACCACGTACCCCACCGTGGCACGCTCGCTGCCCTCACCTGGCCTCCTCTGGCTCATGGGACTGCGTGAGGTTGATGTAGTCCTCCAACGTGAGCTGCCAGTTCTTGATGTCCCCCTTGATGCAGCCGGCGACGAAGACGAAGGCCAGCACCAGCAGGTTCACCGCCGTGAAGATTTTGTTCACCAGGGCGGACTCGCTGACGCCGAAGGTCAGCAGTGCTGGGGACCATGGGGTGAACGGACTGCACCCGGCGCTGCGTCACCGCGGTGCCGCCGAGCCGCTCCGACACACTCACCGGTGAGCAGCGCGATCAGGATCAATGCGAAGAAGTCCGGCCGCTCGGCCAGCACCCCCGGCAGGTGCAGCGTGGTCTTGTTCATGAAGAAGGTGGAGATCTGGTTGCCGATGATGTTGTCGAACGCCGCGCTCCAAGCTCGGGCCACGCTGGCTGTGCCTGGCCAACAGCAGAGCTGCTTATCAGGCAGAGCCCTGCACGTGGCAGCGCTGAGACAAGCCAGGGCAGGGCAACACACACCCCATCACGCAGCACTGTGGATCCCCAAAGCACCTAGCCCTGCACCCAGCCCTGCACCCAGCCCTGCACCCTGCCATAGTGCTGCTCGCTGGGACACATGCTGGCCCCACGCTTCCCAGCCCCATCCAGCAGAGCCATGTACCTATCACATAGGACAGGATGAGGTTCCAGCCGGTGGTGAAAGCCCAGATCTCACCAACTGTGACGTAGCTGTAGAGGTAGGCAGAGCCAGTCTTGGGGACACGGGCCCCAAACTCCGCGTAGCACAGCCCGGCGAGTATGGATGACAGCGCGGCCACCAGGAAGCAGAGGACGATGGAGGGTCCCGCCGTGTCCTTGGCCACTTCCCCGGTCAGCACGTACACGCCCGCACCCAGCGTGCTGCCCACCCCCAGGGCGATGAGGTCCAGCGTGGACAGGCAGCGAGCAAAGCGCGTCTCCTCGGAGCTCAGATCCACCACGCGCCGGCGGATCAGCTTCTTCCCAAGGCTGCTCATTTTTCCCCCGAACATTTTGTCCTCTTGATGCTCAGTTGCTCAGAAAACCCTGCAAGAGAGGTCGGTCCAGCGGTGTGAAGCTCCGTGAGGGACAGCGTTCCCTCGGTCCCCAGCACAGCACTGGGATGTAGAGCCGCATTCCCACCTGCACCGCCCCGGCAGCAGGAAACGGAGCGGCAGACAAACCCAGCGAGCCCGCAGCGCCGAATGGGGCTCCTTAAGCAACCACTGTGTGGTCCCAGCCCCGATGCCAAGGGCACATCCCAGAGCAACGCCCCGCGTTTGGCACACGCGCATCCCTCGGCCCGAACTTGAGCGCTGGCACAACCCGCTGAGGAGCGTGGGTGTGCGCGGGGAGACGGGGCACGCCGGGCTGAGTCACGCCGACACGTTCATCTCGTACCTGCCGACACGGGCTGAGCTGCTGGAAGCCGCTCCGTGCTGCCCCGCTCTCCGCGCACCACGTGCGGACGCGCAGCGCAGCGCTGCCCACGGGGAACGGGCGACGGAAGGAGGACCCGGGGACGCGGCCGACCCCATCCCCGGCAGCGCAGCGCAGCGCAGCGGCGGAGGGCTCCGCTCCCCGCGCAGTTCCCGCGCAGTTCCCGCGCGGTGCGCACGGAACCTCCGCTCCCCCGAGCGCGCAGAAAGCGCGGGAAGGAGCGGCGCGGGAAACGCGGAGCCGCGCGGAACCCCGACCCCGGCGGGAACGGGAACCGATACCGACACCGATACCGACACCGCACCCCGGGAGCGGCCCCGCCCCGCCCCCCCCCCTCCCCCCGCGGGGCGGCTGATGCCGGCGCGGCACCGGTTGTGTCCGGGACCGCCGCGCACCCGCAGCCGCTCACCTGCGCGCTTCGCTCCGCTTCCGCCGCACACAGCGCCGGAGGACAGCACTGCCCCCGTTACCCCCAGAGCGGCGGATCGAGGGAAGGCGGAGCGGGGCTGACACCCCACGGCGGATCCCCGCTGAGCTCACGGCGGAGATACGGACAGCAACAGGCGGCTCGGGCACGGCGGAGGGCCGGCTCCGGGCTGCCGCACCGCTTGGTCCTTACAGCGGGGCCCGGCGTCAGGCCCCCGGCAATCCCGCCTCCCCCCACGCACCCCGGAAATGTCCTGATGCAATCGGGCGTGTTGTGTCGGCAGGAGGCAGCCAGCCCCCCCCCCCCCCCCCCCCCCTCCGCACGGCGCTGAGCCGCGGGTCCCGGCAGGTGCCCGCCCGCCCCGGCCCGGAGCTCCGGGGACAAAAGGCTGCGCTCGGGAAAACCGTGAGCTCAACGCGGTGCCGCTGGAGATGTAAGCAGGCGCCGAGCTCGCTTTTCCCGCGCGGATGAATGAACGAACTGTGCCCCCTCCCCTCCCCCCCCCCTCCCCCCGCTTTCCCTCCCCACCCCATCCCGGCTGCAAAAAGGAAAACGAACTCACGGTGCACGCACAGGAGCCCCGTGCAGTCTCACTGCCGTGTTTCCTGCCCCCCCCGGGCTGCCACCACCGCCACGTGGCACGGCCACGCGGTACGTGGGCAGCGGCTCCGTGGGGGCTGCCGTGGGGCAGCAGCGGGGCATCCCCGGCACGGCGCTGTGGGGAAATGCCCGTGGAACACCGCAGAGCGTCAGCACCGGGCTGACCACGCAGGGACTCACCTGATCCCACAGGTCATCGTACAGCCGCACACCTCCAGCGCTGCTCCGTTCATCCCCACGGTGTCCCATCCTCCAACGCAGGGCCCTGATCCAGCCCGGGGGTGCGGAGCGGGCCAAGCACATGTCCCAGCAGGAGCTGCGGGAGGGCAGGCAGCAGCAGGGCACCATGAGGAAGCACAGGCGGCTCCAGCCTAGAAACGGATCCAAAACCCTGCAGGAGCAGCCCCCAGTCAGCCCTCGGAGCCCCACACCACCAGCAGAGCAGGGGTGGAAGACAAGAGGACAGAGCATCCCTCAGCAGCCACCCCATGAGCGGACAAAGGGACTCACAGCCACCCCAGGAAGGGACAGGGGCGGCCAAAAACACCAACCTGAGTCAGGACGGGAGCAGGAGCACACCGACCTGCCCGGCCCGGCCCCGGGGCTCTGCAGGGCCTCACCCAGACGCCGTGCAGGCAGATGAGGCACTCGTGCCAACCTACCACGGCTAGAAAGCAGCATGGCAGGGCTTGCAGGCAGCGCTTCTCGCACCTGCAGGCAGGAACAGGGATGAGCTGAGCCCCATGCCCTACACGCAAACCAACAGCTAAACTGGGAGAAGCTGCTAGCAGCTGCAGAAGCCAAGTGTGCCGTCAGAAAGCAGTCTGGCTCTTCTGGCTTCCAGCACAAAGTTAGGGCAGAAAGCTCCACACACAGCTGCCTGCCACCGCCACGGTGTCACCAGCACGTGTCCAAGCATCCTGCTCAGACCAACCCGACGTGTCCAGGAAGGCCCAGCTGCAGCCAGGCTGTGCTGCAGTCCACCATCACCATCTGCGTGCAGCAAACCCACAGCCCGGCCTGGCAGAAGCCTGAGGCAGGGCTGTCCTTTGTGCCCAGCCCCGTGGGGAAGAGCAGGCAGCAAACACACTGCAAGAAAAGGCACCTTTATTTTAAAGACGAGATAAAAAAAAATCCATCTGTGCAAACGCTCTGTAAGTATCAGTGGCCAAGGAGCTCAGGTGCATGGACAAGTCGCTGCCATCTGTCCCGCGTGCCAGGGGAAGCCATCGGTCTCTCCCTCAGACACTATTCTCATCCTCTGCAGCATCTTCTGGGCAGATTCCTGGGGACCAAAAGCAGCGTTCCCAGCGCTCAGGTCACAAGCTCTGTTCCCAGCAGCCCTTGGTGACCCCAGCAAGGGATCACAGGAGCAACCCTGCAATCCGCACAGAGGTGAGGGCTCACCCCAGCAAGGGGACACACCTGCTGCTCTGAGCTGAGCCTGCAAGGAGGAGATTGTCTGACAGTAGGCTTCACACTGGGCAGTCTTTTCAGCTGGGGACAGGAGGCAAGACAATGAGCATTCAATCCTGAACACCTCGCCCTCAGACCTCTTGGGGCAGCAGCAGGGCTCCTGTTCCACCCGCAGAGCAGCCAGCCCCACGTACCTAGCTCACCCTTCACTCGCTCCAGCTCTTTCTTCACATGCTCCAGCTCCTGGGACAGCTGGCAACCTGCAGGCTGGCGAGGGCAGGGTGTCAGGGGATGCAGTGACCCATGCAGTGTCCCAACCCCAGCACAGGTTCTCCTGACTGCACACTGGGATGCATCCAAAATGTCAGGACGTATAAAAGTGACCATGATACGAGCCACGTGGCTGTGAATCTTTCAAAAGCCCCTTAGAAATTCACAGAGCAGAAGCCTACGGTGCCCTGAGCACCAGAGAGGTGCAGCAAAATGCTCGAGGGCTTGTGTAAACAGCAGGGAAAGGCCAGGAAGCTCCAGTGCCAGCTCAGAAACTGGCAGCCCCGGGCACTTCACTGCCTGCCCAAGCCCCACGGTGCACAGCTGGCTCTTACCTGCACAGCACAGGCTGCATCCCCACAGCACGGAGCAGGGCCAGGGTGCAGTTCACTGAGACAAGGGGACTCCACACACACCCACGTCTGGTCAGCTTTATCTGTAAAAAGAGCTTTCATTAGAAATGTAACTGCCACGGCCACCAGCCCCTCTTCAGTCAGGACACAGAGCTGCTCTAGACAAGCTGTACAGGACAACCAAAGGCCTTTGAGCCCCTCCAGCCCCACAGCTGCTGCTGGCCTGTTCAGGTGCTGCCCACCGTGGGGAGAAGTGGCCAGCCAGCAAGGGGAGGAAAGAGCTGCAGGAAGAGCAGCACCCTCCACCTCTGGGCCAAGAAAACTCCAGAGACAGGCTGAGCCCAGCAGGCAAAGAGCTGCATTCCTGCGTGGGCCCAGGCCTCCGTCCTGCTCACCCACTCCTATGGCAACCCGTGCTGAAAACAGTCATTCTTTGTTCTCACCACTCTCCATCAGCTCTCGGGTCCTATTGCACACCAGTTCCTGTGGAGTCGATTCTGAAGTATGGTCCAGGAAACAAAAATGAAGAGCATCAGACCCTGCTCAGAGTGTGCCCAGGCAGCAGCTGGGAAACCCCACTCTGTGAGTGACCCAGAGCAGCAGATTTGTTCAAGCTTTTTCTGAGTGCCTCTCCAGGGAAAGGAACTCCATGCAGCCTAGCTGCTTCATGTTTGAGCCTGAGCACACACTGCCCCCTCCTGTCCTCAGTCAGGATCAGCCTTGGGCTCTGAAGCCGAGACCTGAATGCTCTCCCACAAGGAGGAGCTCCCCCTTCTTTGTCACAACGCTGGAACCTCGAAGGCTTCTGCCCAGCCTTACCTAGGTAAGTGCACTTGGAGGAAGCCACTTTCCCCGCTGGCTGTGATCGGGAGCGAGAAGCCACGGTAGGAATCGCAGTGGGAAGCTTCTGAGCAGGCTGCCTGCGGCCCCCAGCCTTGCCAACTGCTACGGTGGAAGAACATCAGGCACAGGGACTGCAGGGATTGCAGGAAGAGCTGCAAGGCCGCCACACCACGCTCCTCCTGGGGCAGCTCAGGGCTCCGCCAGTCCCAGGGGCACCAGCACCCACCACCCCAGGCAGCAGAGCACCAGTCTGTGCCGGCAGGAGGCCAGGCTGTGCCAGTACAGCGCTCACAGTGCCACCACATCCCCTGTGCTCCAACCTGCACTGCTGCCAGGACTCCCCACTCCCTGCGCTCGGTCCCATCTCCGTGCTGAACCCAGGCCTTCCCCCCTTCTCCCTTCTGGACACAGCACCGGGCCCTCCGTGATCCCCCATCACCGCACAATTACTTTCCGTCGCTTTGTCCCGGGGGAGCTCTTTGCACCCGGCAGACGGCCGCTCCAGCTGCGAGGCCCTGCCGGCAGGATGCTGCAGCCTGGACTTGGCAGGCGGCATCGCCTTCAGCCTGGCACCTGGGGGGGGGGGGGGGCGAGAAGCTGCAGCCCCAGGCCAAAGCGGGCACCGCTCCCGCAGCCCCCGGGCCTCAGCTCACCTTGGGGCACGGGCAGCTTCGTAGCGGGGGCACCGGGCCCTTCGGCAGCCCCGGGCGGCCCCGGCCGGGCCAGGGACGGCCTTCCACCGGGGCGGCCGAGGGGAAGCGGGGCGGCCCTGCGGGGCTGCGGGCGGGCCAGGCGGGAGCATCCCCCGGCGCGGGGCAGAGGAAGGCGCCGCGGTTCCCCGTGGGGGCGGCCGAGCGGGGCGGCTCCGCGCGGGCCGGCGGCGGCGGGGGGCGGCGAGGACTCGCGGGGCGTGGAGGTGACGAGGCCGGCGGAGGGAGGACGCAGCGCCGCGCTCTCCACGGGGCCGGGAGAAAAGCCGGGAAGCGCCTCGGCTTCCCCGAGCAGGCGGGCGGCGATGGAGCGGCACTCATCCTCGAAGAAGCTGCGGAACAGCGGCGACAGCGCGGGCCGGGCGCGGCCCCGCAGCAGGTCCGGGCAGCCCGGGGAGCCGCGCCGCAGCGCCGCCCGCTCCGCCCACGCCATCGCGCCGCTTCCGCCGCGACGGCGCCCCCCGGCGGCGGGGATGACCGTCCGCGCTGCACAGCGCCCCCCGCACCCCCGCCGGGTGCGGGAGGACCGCCCGCTGCCCCCCCCCTCGACCCCCTCCCTCCCCCGGCCCGCTGCCCGCAGCACGAGGCGGAGACGTGGCTTCACAGTGGTTTAATGCGAACGGAACCGGGAGGGTACACTGGACAGTGAGGACAGCCGGCCGCGGGCTGCCCCGCAGCGGGACGCGCAGGACGAGGGGACCCTCCCTCCAAGCAGGGGCTGATGGGGACAAAGGACTTCCAGCAGCCCCCCCGGTCCCCGTGCAGCTCCCTCCGGGCTTCAGCCCCTTCCACTCCTCCCCCTCAGCACCAGGCCCTCAGCAGAACACCCAGGGGTCGCTACGGAGGACATAGGGACGTGCACGGCAGGGAGCCTGGCAGGGAAGGAGGGGCAGCCACCACGGGTCTGGGCACCGAGAGCGGCAGTACCACACACCACAACCTGAAGGAGCGCCCACAGAGCCGCCAGCATTGACCTGAGGAGTCCCTGAGCCTCGCCCGATACAGCTGTGACAGCCACAGGGGTCTCCAAAGGACAGTTCTGGTGCAGCAAGTTGCTCACAAGCCCCGGACGGTTCCCTGATCAGCTCTGTGCCTTCCACACTCTCGCTCTAGCTCGCTGCAAAAGGGAGAAAAATCAAAAATCCATCGGTCCTTATCCTGTCCCACACCAAGTGATGGCTGTCAGACCCACGGCTGACCCAGCAGCTCCCACCATCCCTCACGGGGGAGGTGGTGGTGCCACCCTTACGCCGGGCTCCTCCTGCAGCAGCCAGCTGCTGTCACCTGCCACCACTGCTGCACCACAACAGCCACATCCACCTCCTGCTCCTCAGCCAGACCCATCTCCTCCCCTCCGCACCTGGGGTGCAGGAGCAGGTCACCACAGCTCAGCTGAACTAGAAATATCAACGCAGTTTTAAAGCTCGAGCCCACACTGTGATAGCCCGGGCTCGCCCAGCTTGAGAACAGCAACCTGCTCATCGGGAGAGCACACGTCGTGGGATCCCCCCAGCAGCCTGCAGCAAGCAGAAAGGAGCAGGACTCACACCAACACAGCACACGGGGCTGTAACGCAGGAGGCTGAGCGCAGGGTTAGAGTAAGTCTTGGGCCTCAGCACTTTCAGACAGTGAAGAATGGGGGTTTCATGCAGGGTGAACGGGGTGGACGAGGGACCAACACACCCAGGCACCTACTCACTGTTTCGGATAAGCCTCACTAAAACTCTAATACCCGATGCAATCACTGACCGACATGACAACTGCTATTCTTCAGAGTTTCCTGCAGAGAAGCTCGGGGCTGCACGGACAGGGGAGTGAAGGTCATCTCATACCTTTCTGTACAGGGAGAGAGGCAGCTCCTACACCATAATGCCACAAGAGCAAGTTCCTGCTCCACACCTATTCACACCTGCCGCTAGGTGCGGGACAACACATTCACTTGCATAAATCTTCATACCTTTAGGCCAAGACCACAGCCCAGAAGAACAAGCTGCTGCCAGTTACAAAAGAGGAAAATACTGAACAAACCGGGAGGTTCAAGAGAGGAAAAGCTGGTTCAGAGAAGACAGATTTAGTGTAAAAATAAATGTCATTTTTGCAGGAGGGAGGGTGGAATGGAGGAAGACGGTGCCAGGTGCTCCTACTGGCGCACTTTCCCTGGGACGTAATTCCTATCAATAGTCTCCTCTTGCAGGAACATATGTAAGCAGCGCTCATTCTGTGCCAGAGGGTGCCCAGCAATTCTAGAAGGAAAAAAAAAAATCAAGAGGTGGAGGTTAGCACAGGCATCACGGAGACCCCCACGCACACATTTCCTGCAGGCAGTGTGCAGGGCAGAGCTCCCCGCTCAGGGGCAGCCAGCTCCCAGCACACCCACACTGCACTCAGACCAAGGCCGCTGGGTCAGTGTGCAACAGGGCCAGGAAGATTGCCTGAGCAGAGCGTTCCCCACCGCAGCAGGCACTGCAGCGGGTCAGGAGCATCCTCAGCCAATGCTGCCCAGGCAGCAGATCTCCGGAACACAACTGTTCTGCTCAGATTTGCTTCTCTCTCAAAGCTCCACTGAGCACAGCCTACACGAGGGCTTAGATCTGCTTCAGAACTACGGTTTAATTACCTAGAAGCAGACACCGCAACCCCCTTCTAGCAGCAGCAGCCAGGAGGACAAGCAGGCAGCAAGCCCAGGACATCAAGCTTACTTGTTAATAAACTGTTCTAGTCCCTGTCTCCGCTCCTCAATGAAGGACTCCTCAAAGATGCCTTCGTCTCCTCGGAACGGAAGCTGTCGTTTCAAAGCTTTTCCAGGCAGCGGTGGCACTACAATCTGAAAGCAAAGAATCAGTCCGGTCAGCAGAACTGCCACCTGACAGAAGGCATCCTTCATCATTTGACACTCATCACCGTCACATGGCCAGAAATCGAGCCCCAGTGGCTGCCCACCAAGGCCTCTCCTCTGGTCAAAACTGTCACCCACGTGCAGGAATTGGCAGGTCTGAGCGAGACCTCACCTTACTGTCTCGTTCCAGCTCATTCTTCAGCCATTCAAAGTCACTGTATCGTCTCCTCACGCACGACTCCTTCAATTTGAAGATTGGGAGATTTGTCTGCAACGAAGAGAAGCAGTTAATTCGCAGGGCGCTTCAGAAGCCAGAGAGCATTTCAACGTGCAATCGAAACCTGAAGCTGCACTGAGAAAACCAGGCCCCCTGAGAAGGACGCAAGAACACCCGGCTTCGTTATTCAGGACAGAACACAAGCACCAAAGCCCTTCAGAATCAAGCAAGCACTTGCTAGGCTACTCGGTGCCAGCCATTCCCTCCCCCTCAAGTTACTATTTCAGGAACACCCTCCGCACCCAGGGGCACTCAGTGCTTACACTACAGACAAGGCTGATTATGGCTTTTTTCCTCCCAAGTCCGCTCCATTTTGAGGTGATCTACAAGACAGCTATTCAGCCTCCTGCAGAGCAAAACAGCCTATCAATATCGGTGTTTCCGTGGAAGAAATAAGGGAGGAAATCTTGTCCCTGTAACTGCCCAAGGCCAAACCTTGTGCTACAACCTCCTCCCAGACAGACTGCCTGCCCCAGCGGACGAGCAGCTTTCTCCTATCTGCCCTGTGCCACTGGAGGAACCTGCAGTAGCTCCCTCCCCTTCCTCCTCCTTGACTCCCACAGTCTGAAGCCTGACAACTCCTCAGACTTCACCTTTGTACTATCAATGCACTCTGAATCACTGTGGGAGCTGCGGCACAACCTCCTGACACACAGCAACACAGCTAACCAAACACGGCCAGGCCGGACCAGGCTCTGAGCGACCTTATCAAGCCGCAGATGTTCCCATTCACTGCAGAGGAGTTGGATAAGCTGATCCATTCCAGCTCAAACAATTCCACGACATCCCACCCAGCTCCGCAGAATAAAACTGCTCTCAAAGCATCTCTGCAGGAACGAGCTCTGCGGAGACAAAGATCTGCTCGCTGTCACCTCTCAAGCAAGAAAACCGGCAATTAAGACCAAAGAAACCCCAAACAAACGCCCGATTCCTCGGAAAGGCAGCCAGCATTTCAACCGTGCTGTGACAGAGGCACCAAAGGAGCGCGATTCCCTACAGGAGCGCAGCCCCAGCCCGGCCCGCCCCTGCCCCGCTCTCCAGAACCGCCACATCCCCGCGTTAACCCCACACGGCCGGGCCTCCCCCCCCCGAGGGCCGCACCCTCATGCGGAGCTCGTAGCTGGTGTATCTGGCGCGGCCCATGCCCACGGTCTGCGGGTTGAAGATGTCGATCTCCAGGAAGTTGCTGGGCGGCCCGTACGCGTCCGTCAGGTCCTGCGGCTTGGCGTTCAGGCGCCGGGTGTCCGCCACCGCCGCCTCCGACATGGTGCTGCCGCCGCCGCCCCGCCCGGCTCGGCCCGGCGGCTGCCGCAGCCCGCGCCGCCCCGCCCGCGCGTAACGCGCCGCCGCCCGCCCGCCGCCTGCATAACGCGGCGCTTATACAGAGCCCCGGGCCGCCAACGCCGCCCCGCTCGGGCATCCCGCCCCGCCGCTCGCGCGGCGCCCGCATAACGCCGATACGTATTCATAGCGCGGGGCGCGGGCGATCGCAGCCCCGGAAGCTGTATGCTCGCCGGGGCCCCGGAACCTGATTAACACCGCGAACGAGCCCGGGGCCGCCGCGCTTTGCGCGCCGCTCGCGTCCCGGCGCCGCGCGCCCACCCCCGGTGAGGCGGTGCCCGAGCACACCGCTCCCACACGGCACACACCGGGCCCCCAGCGCGGGCACGCGGCGGAGCGCGGCTCGGTTATATAACCGCCGCAGCCGCGCCGCCCGCCGGGAGCTGTAGGCGCGCTGCCGCCCCGCCCGCCGCGCTCTCCCGCCGGAGCCGCGCCCCCCGCTCCCGCCCCCCCCGGCGCGGTGCCCGCCGGGAGCCGCAGTCCTCCGCCCGCTCTGGGCCGCGCGCCGCCGCCCCGCCGGGACTACAGCTCCCGGCGCGCCCCTCCCGCGCAGGCGCACAGCGCGGCGCTGCTCGCTGGTAAACAGAGCGGCGCGGCGGCGGCGGCGGCGGAGCGCTCGGGGCTGACAAAGGGGCCGCGGGCCGGGCCCATGCGCCGCCGCGGAGCGCCTGAAGCCCGGCGGGGCGCGGGGCGGCGTCGGCGCTGAGCGGGGCTCATGGCGGAGGCGGGCGGCGCGGCGGCGGCGGCCCCGCCGGACATCGACCCGGACTTCGAGCCGCAGAGCCGGCCGCGCTCCTGTACCTGGCCCTTACCGCGGCCCGAGCTGCCCGCGGGCGCGGCCGAGGCGGGCGGAGCGGGCGCGGCGGCGGCGGCGGCGGAGGAGGGCGCGGGAGGAGCGGCGGCGGCGGCGGCGGCGGGGCCCGGGCGGGCCGAGGGGACGCGGGCGGGCGGCGGAGCGGCGGCGGCGGCGCGGAAGGGCGGCTCCCGGCGGAACGCGTGGGGCAACCAGTCGTACGCCGAGCTCATCAGCCAGGCCATCGAGAGCGCGCCCGAGAAGCGGCTGACGCTGGCGCAGATCTACGAGTGGATGGTCCGCTCCGTGCCCTACTTCAAGGACAAGGGGGACAGCAACAGCTCCGCCGGATGGAAGGTGCGCGGGGCCGGGCTCGGCGCGGGGTGGGCCGTTCCCTCCTCCGCTCTCCCCTCGGTGCCGCTCTCCGGCCGCGCTCACCTGTCGCTCCTTGTCCCGCTCTGGGTGTCCTTGCCGCTGTCGGGGCCTGGCTGCGTGCGGTGCTGCGGGAGCGGAGAGGAGCGGCCCCGCAGCTGTGCTGCTCCGAAGCGTGTGTTCCTTACGATCGCTCGGGGCTGTCCTGGAAGGAGCGCTGAGGAGCTCTTTGCAGAGCTGCTGTAGCATCGGCTGAAGGGGTTTTTAACTCGACGCCGCAGTTCGTTGTTGCCCCCAGTGCACGGGGCTCCGTGTAAATAACAGTCTCATAGCAGGCATTCTTGGCGTTAAAGGCCTCCTTTAAAAGCGTGTTCCGTCCGAGAGTCGCTTTGCAGGGACTGAGGACCTCTGCTGGAGTTTGGCAGAGGGAGAGTGCACATCAGAGCTCCAGCTCCAGCCCCTGGAGCCGTCCGTCCGCTCCCGCTGCTCTGCACGTGGGCAGGTGCTGCCTTACGGTAAAGAGCCAGCTTCCATCCTCTGCAGGCGGCAGCTGCTGTGCATGAGCTGTTTATCAGATGGACTCCAGTAAAGAGAAGGGGCGGTGCGAGGGCTGTGCTCATACGTAACCTCACAGCAGGGGCTGCAGGAGTGGGGTCTGAAGGGCAGAACCGCAGTGATGCTGCGTTCCTGTTTGCGGTGTGTGCTGCAGCATGAGCCCGTGGGTTTGGGGCTTCCACAGCTCCATCTCCACACTCCTCTCCTGTGTGGCTGAGCATGGAGTCGGTGCAGAGAGTTAGTTCTGCTTCTAGGGGTGTGTTGGTGGGTTTTCCTCCAGCTGGTTCTGCTCTGGGGCTGCACACCGAGCAGCTGTGGGAGTTGTGTTGGCTGGAGAGGGGTGGGAGAGATGCAGCTGTCTCAGCCCAGGTTGGCATGGGTCAACACAGAACTTTTTCCCACTGTATTTCTCAGGTTTTCTGACAGCTCTCACAAAGCATGTGTGGCTTAGCATAAAATGGAGCACCTGACCATGTTTCTTTTAGTTTTTTCCACCCCTCTGTGCAGGTTGAACCATCGTTAAGCTTCAGTTTGATTGTTCTTTTCAATAGGTTTGGGGGGGTTGATAGCAGAGAGCTCTCCCCCCCTCGGGCTGAGCACACTGAGCTGCTCCTACTGCCGCACGAACTCGTGCTCTTCTGGCAAGTAGCTCCTGGAACTGGTGCCTGTGTTCTCTTCAGGAATGTGTCTGCATCTGCTTGGCAACTGAGCCTGAGGCCGAAGTTGTGTCTGATTAAATGTATCCCGAGATGTTGTGGGGAAGCTGCAGTGTCGTATCCAGCTTGGTGCAGTGGGGCTGTCCTCCTATGTGGGTGTGCAGAGGGCTGTGAGCCTTGGGTTTACTTGGAGTTTTCATTGTGTATCACTTCTGGGAAGTGCTTGGTTGGATTTAATGTTGGGAAAGGTGGAAATGGGGATCTGTGCACGGGGGGAGAGGTCCCGTGCTCCGTTGCTGTTCTGTGATGACTTTTTTCATCGTGATAAAGTTCCTTTGAGGCCCTGCAGCCTGAACATGGGCTGAGGGCTGCTTCGTCTCATCCGCACTGCAAGGTGTGCTGGGCTCAGCCCTCCTGCTCACTGGGGCACTTTGACACTGCTGGCTGAGACCAGCAAACAGAAAGCCAGTGTGGAAATGTCACTGAAGCCTACAGATACTGGGGCAGAGGGGAATTCCCATTAAAAGCTTACCATTTTTAACAGATATTGTCAGAGATTAAGTTAGTATCACGATGGTATCTGGCTTTTTGGATGTGTGAGAGAGGGCTGTGCTGTTCCCTCTGCTCAGTTTTCTTCCTCAGCCTCTCCAGTCCTGTTGGTGCAAGCTGGGCTGGGCAGAGCTCTCTCTCCTGAGTGCTGACACGCAGGGAGCTCTGGCTCCTTTTGCTCAAGTTAAGGGCTCCTCTGCGTGCAGCTTTTTCAGCACTGAACTGGATGAGTTTGGAGAAGGGAAAAGAAGGTGGAGCTGCTGCCTGGTGCTGCTGTGGTGCTGCTCGGATGCTTTCAGCTCCCTGAGCTGTGGCCTTCCCGTTGTCTTGGCAGAAACACATTGGTAACGTACTGTGTTGTGCAGTCCTGACGGAGGATTTTACATCGGAAGTTAAAGAAGTGAGCATGTTCAGAACGTTACACGCATCTGCTTTCGTTAGTGTAAAGCCTATAAACTCATTGTTGCTTCAGAATCGCTTTGCAGCTGTCCGAGCCCAGCACACAATGGAGGGAAATACAGCTGCTAAGGTCTGCGAGGGCGTAAACCTCCGAATTCCGGAGAAATCAGTTCTCGAGGAAGGTGCTGTTTGCTGTTCTTGAACTGCGCTGTGCGAGGGCACGGACTCGCTGGGTGTGTGGACTGTAATTCAGATGGAGTTAAGAATTAACTGGGCTGGGGGGAGAAGTGTTGGTGCTGGGGTGTGCCCGCAGCTGCTGTAATCCCCTTGTGGGCTCTGCAAGCTGCTCCGGGATAAGAGGATCAATCCTTCCGGCTCTCTGCCTGCGGGATGGGGCCGTGGGGGCTTTGGGCCAAGCTGTGCCTTGCTCAGCAGGAGGACACAAACCCTTCTGCAGCAGTCTGTGTGTGCTCTTGTTGTGCTTTGTGTGTATGTGTTGAAGCATTCAGTATATTTTCCCAAACCCACTGTCCTCTCTTCCGTAGGAGCAGGAGCTCTAAGCTGCTCTCTTCATCTTCGCTTCAGTGTAGGGAAAACCAGACCTTTCCTATGCATGCCATGGAAAGGAAAGAACAAATGGTTCTGCAGCACAGCAGCAGTTGCAGGAGGCTGAAGTGCTGTGCTGTGTTCTGGCACTCCGTGTTCGCTTGGGTTCAGATGTGCATGTGCATGGTGGCAAGAATTCAAGTGGCAGCATTGCAGATTACACTGAGGAGGGACTTCCCTGGCTGCCACCGCTGTGACAGCAGCTCTGAAGGCCCTCTGTGGGAGAGCAGCAGCCAGAAAGCAAAAGCAGCCCCAGCTGGGAGGTTCTGCAGGTTACCCTCACACCTTGCAAATGAGTTCCAATTCAGTTCCAATTAAGCACGTGCTTTTGCTGGAGGTGAGCTGCTCCTCGCTCGTTGTCTTGATGACTGCTGCCCAGCCAGTTCTGCTTCTTTTTTCCAGCAGGCAGATCCGCAGAAAGCAGTCGTGGAGTGGTTGTCGGGTTGAGGAGCCGTATCTCCCCGTTGCTGCCCGCTGAGGCATCTCTGGCTGCATGCCATGGAGCCATAAAGCGAAAGGAAACGGGAAACTTCAGCTCAGTGCCACAGCTCTGAGCACAGCACTGCTCTGCGTGAGCTCCTGTGCACTACACATGTGTATGTGAGGGCTCAGCCTGGAGCCTGGCTGCCCACAGCCCCGGGGGGGGGAGGCTGAGTGGTCTTATTTTGCATGCTCTGTGTTGCTTTGGGTGCTGATGTTGCTGTTGTCACCGGCACCAAACTGAACTCTGGAGGGAAAGGCCCTCCACTTTAAGGCTGGGTGCAAAGCACTGCGCTGCATCCTGAAGTGCATCCATCGGGTGCTGTGCTCCAGCAGAGCAGGGCAGAAGTAACCAGCAGAGGTCCGACGGAGCCGTGCTGTGTTAGCTTTGGGGGAGCTCTGTTTTAACGTTGTTTCTCCTTCACAGGATGCAATCCTCCCACCCCAAGGAGGGGAGAGCTGTCCTTCAGGCAGCAGCCCCATGCGGTGCTCTGCAGCCACCAGGAGCTTTTGCTGCTGCTCCCTGTCTGTTTGCTTGGCAAAGCTGCTTTGCTGAAAGATGATGATTTTTTTTTTTTGTGTGCAGTGCAGCTTAATCTATCAGGCAGCCCTGAGAGGCAGCAGCTCCTGGGATGCTGGCACGGCTTGTTCCGACAAGTTCCTTCAGCTCTATCTAATCCTGAATAGCTTTCGCTGTGTCTGCCTGCCTGTCATGTTCAACATCTAAATTGTCACGCTTTTCTCTCTTTTAGAGAGCTAGGATTTTCTTCTTCAGAGCTCAGATTGAAAGATTACAGAGAGAGAGAGGGGAAGATGTTCCTCCTAAGGAGCAGCTTTCTGTCTGCGAGGCTGAGGTCTGTGGCTGTGCTGGAGGGCAGCAGTGGGGACACGGCTCAGCTCCAGCTCCGGAGCTGTTGTTTACTTGCTGGAGCGTAGCTTTGCAAAATCTCTGCCACGAAGCCTTTTCCTAAAGCCTTTGGAGCCAAGCAGCGGGGTGAGTGCTGAGACAGGCACTGACAAATGTGGGAGGCGGGGCGTCCTCCCTCGTGCAGCCTCGGAAGAATGCCGTGGCAAATTGTAATTCAGTGCAATTACAGGGCTGGCTTTGGAGCGTGGCCCTGCTCTGGATGTGACCGTGTTCTTTGTGTGCCCGCGGGGCAGTGGGGACGCAGGGCAGGGAGCACATCTCACTTTTCGGTTTGTTCTGTCCAGAGAGACTTCTTTGCTGAGATTTCCTCTGGGATTTGTGGTGGGAACTGGAGACTTCCTCGGAGAATGGCTCCAGTGCTCAGGAGAAAACCCAGGCAGGAACGGGTGATGTGGGGGACAGCCCCAGCCTGGCCTTAGAGCCACACAGTGCCTTGCAGGGGCTGTCTCTGGCTGCTGGAGGTGGGATGTGCTGTGTGGAAAGCTGCAGGGGACAGCTGCTGGCCTCAGGTGCTGCCCAGTGGGCATGAAAGACCATGCTGCTGAAGGGCTGTGTGGTTGCACGGATTGCTCCTTCACTTTGCAGAGAGCCAGGAGATGTTATCGAATGAGGTTCAGTGTTGTGATAGCTGCTGCAGAATGAGATGGTTTGCGTGGTGTTAGGCACACAGCTGTGGCTGTTGGTGTGTCCTGCCTCAGACACGGAGCAGTTGAGGAATCACTGATTGTTCAAGCAAGTGTTTCTGGCCAGGCTTTAATCCATATAATAGCTATCATTAATTTGCTACTAATCTTGTGTGAATGTGGTTTAAAGTCATCAGCTCTGATCCCAGAGGGATCAGGGACCCGGATGGGGGCATTTTTCACTGCAGTACATGGCTGAGCTCTGTAAGAACCTCTGTGAGATGCAGATACCCACTCCCCATCTCCATGCAGAGAGGTTCAGCACCGTCCTGTCCCCATCCTCCCACTCAGGCTGTGCTCTGCCCCGAGGCACTGCAGACCTGCAGTGTGGGTGCACACTGTGTTGGCGGTGCAGGGCAGCCGGGCTGCTTAATTGCAGCCCTGCTTTTGGTTTGAGTTGCTTAACATCAAGAAAGGAAATACGTCAGGGTTGCCTAGGGGACCGAATTCTGTCATTTCCTCTCCTGCCAGGTTTCACTTGGAGTTCTGCTGTTATTTATGGCGAATTTTCCGCCCGCTTTCTCTGTGAGATTGGAGGGTGCCCTCTGTGTGTTACGTGTACGTCACTCTTACAGCTGCATCCTCATGCTGGAGAGCACACAGCACAGAAGCTGCCAGGGCAAGGCTTCCTCTCCTCGTACCCCTGGTGAAGTTTGTCACCTGCGTGATGTGCAGCCGCCCCAGCACACCCCCAGTGCACATTCTGTTCTCTTCTGTACTTTTGTTAGCACAGAAGTAGTCCAGAAATGAAGCAGAGCTAAAAGAGGATCCTGAGAGCCGTGGTGCTGCAGGTGCTGTGTGATGGGAGGTGGAGTGGTCCAGCCGCCATCTGTGTCTGTGGCCATTAGCCATCATAGTAGGGACATTTGTGAGCACTTTGCTACCTTTTGTGCAAGGATTTCAGGCTTCCCAAAATAGTTCTTATTTCAAGATGTCTTGCTTTGAGCTTCTTTTCAACCAGAAAACTAGGTACTAAAACTTTGGATACGGAAAGTGATGTTACTTCTCTTCACCTACCATCTGCACAAACCTTCCACTGTGCCTGTGGTGTTTGTTTGTCTGCAGCTGCTCTGCTTCAGGACGGTACGTTTGAGGTGGACAAAAAAGAGCGTGGCAAGGACTTGTCTGAGAGGAAAGGGTGGGGAGAGGGAAAGCAGCAGGCAGGAAGAGCTGCGCTCAGAAGCGGTGGAAAAGGATGATAAAAGCACAGCTGGTTCAGAGCGCTGACGCTGTGCACGAAAGCTGGAGGCTGCTCTGAGCCTTTTTGCGTATATGACACTGATGTTGCTCTGGACCACTGTTGTGCTACCGGTATAGCACCTTTTAATTATGTGCAATTTGCTTATCTGAACAAATTAAATGCAAAGAGACGCACGGTGCAGGCTTCAGAGGGGCTCGTGGGGGGTCTGCCCGAACAGCTTGTCGATTCTGGAGTACTGGGAGGATTATCAGCACGGTTACAGGATGGAAATTCGCTCTGATATTGGTGTGCAGCCATTTTAGCTGGCAGTTTGTAGCCAAGCTCAACCACGTGAAGGGTGTTGGGAGGGACGAGGAATGCGCGCCTTGCCAAATGGGAAGATGGGAGAGGCTAAAACTGGCATGTACCGTGTGGGAGTGCTTTATCAGCTTGAACATCTTACCCCATTAGAAGCATACACAGTGTACTGCATCCTTACAGAGTGAGGCTGGCAGCCTCCAGGCTGAGCAGGAAGGACTCTTGCTCCACAGATTCTCTCTTGTTTGTTTTGGAGATGAAAAAGGTGACGGGCATATGGAATTGGGAGTGTTGTGTCAGTATCGTGCTGGTTGCTGTGGCGGTTTCACCCTTGGTGCTGCACTGAGACATTGCACTGCCTGCTGGTGCTGTCAGGCATGTCGGAGCAGAAATAGCACGTTTCAGATGAGTGGTTCTTTGCTATACCTTTCTTCTCTGGATGCTGTCTGAATGCGCTCTGAGATCTCTAGGTGAGAGGTGTGGTGCAAACTGCCAGTTCCTCATATCTTGTACTTTTGTTTTCTTTTCAGAACTCTATTAGGCATAACCTGTCCCTGCACAGCAAGTTCATTAAAGTTCATAATGAAGCCACGGGGAAGAGTTCCTGGTGGATGCTCAATCCTGAAGGTGGTAAAAGTGGAAAAGCACCAAGAAGAAGAGCTGCCTCTATGGACAACAGCAGCAAACTCGCTAAAGTCAGAAGTAAAGCATCCAAAAAGAAGCCCCCTCTCCAATCTGCTCCAGAAGCCACTGCTGACAGTCCTGGCTCTCAGTTCCCAAAGTGGCCTGGGAGCCCGTCCTCGAGAAGCAATGAGGACTCTGATGTGTGGAACACTTTCCGGCCCCGAACCAGCTCCAACGCAAGCACCATCAGTGCCAGGCTTTCTCCCATCCTGACAGAGCAGGATGACCTCCACGACGAAGAGCTTCTCCCATCTATGGTGTACTCCAGTGCATCCAGCAATGTTCCGCCAACGGTGACCGAGGAGCTCGAGCTCATTGATGGGTTAAATCTGATGTCTCCCAGCTCATCCGTGCTGTCTGCCCAGCAATCTGCCTCCAGTGGTCAGATCCAGAGAGATCCCAGCTTCTCACTGCGGAGCCCAAATGCAGCTGGTCAGACCACTTCGTTTGGCAATTCCCTCTTTAACCCTGTTGAAATGTCCCTGCAGGGTTCTGTCAGCCATTTCTCCAGCCCTCAGACCTTGGAAGCTCTCCTGACACCCGGCTCTCCGCCTCCAAGGGATGTGCTGATGACTCAGGTGGATCCAGTTCTCCCGCAGACTGGTGGCAGGATGAGCAGCCGAACTCTTCTGCTTCTGGGTGGACAAGCCACCCAGAGTAAGATGAGCTCAGGCAATCCGCGAGGAAAGCCTGCGGAGCAGCAGGCAGAACCAGTTGGTGCCAGTGTTTTGCCATCAACACTTCCCATAGTAGCATCTCCTCAAAACACTGCCAGCATCAACAGTTTGAAGGCTCCGGTTTCTGCAACAGCTGCCCAGTCGGTCCAGCTGGGCACTCCTCCACTGCTTTCTTCTGCTGGCCCTGCTCCTCTGGGGTTGAACCAGGACAGGCTCCCCATTGACCTGGACATTGACATGTACATGGAGAACCTTGAATGTGATATGGATTACATAATCAACAGTGAACTTATGGATGGAGAAGGACTGGACTTTAATTTTGAACCTGTTCCGTCTACTCCCAGCTATCCCAGCAGCTCGCAGGCCTCCAGCCACACCTGGGTACCAAGTTAACTTCAGGACCACAAAAAGGTAAGTGGTGCCACGTAGAGCACCACGGCTCTGTCTCTGTCTGGGAAGCTCCCTGTGCCCCACTCTCAGTAGATAAGTCTTTGGAAGACTGAGTGCTCTTTCAGGACAAAGCTCCTATTGGAAAGGGGAAATGGCTGTGGAAAGTGGGGTGGATTTAACTTGACCAGGTAGTAAGCTTCTTAACGAAGTAGAGCAGCAAACTGAATGAAGTTCTGGCTGTCTCTCATTACCAAGGATAGCTGTTGTGCAGGGCGTTGGTCTCTTCATATGGTGCTTTTAGCTCCGAATTTGACATGAGAGTGTGTCCTGCTTGCATTCAGAGCTGTTGAACTGAACAAGCACATGCTCTGTTTCTATCCAGGGTGGAATTGTGCTTGCAGTGTTTTCTAGTATGTGCAGCCTATCTATGTCATGACTGTCTGCTTTGCCTGCATGTAGCAGACACAGTTGCTCTCAGTTATCAGCCCTTCTGCCCTTCTCTTATCTGGGAATAGCATCTGTGAGCTCTGGTATGCCTGTTTGTCAGCATGAGCCACCAAATTGCCCATGCAGCCATTGGAACGAGAGAGGAAGGGAAAATGGGAGTGTGTGGTGTGAATGGAGGAAGGATGTCAGTGCTGTCACGCTGCAGATGAGATGTGTTTCACACTTGGAGCTCACCTAGCTAACAGAAAAGGGGCAGTTTCTTATATGGGCTGGGGCACGCTGGGTGCTGGTTGGAAGGTGGAGGTGTTGCCGAGAGTTATGAGGAGATGGACGTGGGATTTGTTAGTGCTGCAAGCTCTATTAATAATGCTGGGCAGACAGAAGGACGAACTGCAGATACTGCTTGAGTTGTGTGGGAAGCCCTCGAGCTTCAGAATGATGGAGGATGAGCAAAATCATTGTGTGCTTAACCGTAATACTCATTCCAAGGCAACTGAGTAACCTGAAGATAGTCTTGCTTTGAGCACGGAGTTTTGACTGGGTGACCTCTGGAGGTCCCTTCAGCCTAAGTTCTCTGCTGATGGCTGCTGCTGTTCATGCAGCAGGTTCTGGGAGCTGTCAGGGGCTAGGTGCAGTGAAATGCTGTCCTTTGGGCCTGTGATGATTACACATTGATTCACCGTTATGTATAGACTTTTTAAACACAATCGGGTGCCTTGTTGTTCCAAATCCCATCACACCATTTAGGATCTCATTTGTAGTATCCTATAAGTATGGACAGGAGAATATCTTTGCTGTATGGAGAGAGGGTATCAATCTAGCTTCCCCCTGTTCCCTTATGGGGCTTTTTATAGACTTATGCACTTGTTAAGTGTGCCCTGCTGAATTACAGAGCGTTTGTCTTCAAGTGGTTATTTTAACTTCAGGTGGAATATGGAAACTCAGTTTTGATTCAGAGCTCTTCAGCTGCAGGGGATGGTTTGTGGGCTGGTGGCAGAGGCTGGGGCATCCTCAGCACTGCTTCTCTGGGGTCAAAGTGTGAATGCCGTGGATACCCTGCAGTCCTGGCTGTGTTCATTACCTGGGCTGGATAGTCAACAGAATGCCTATAGAATATCATGCGTAGCTTTATTTTTTTTTTTTTTTGTAGGGGATATAGAATGGGGAAAGCTGACCAAATATTAATCAGAGGGAAAGGTCTAGCACTGGTGAAAGAAGAAGAGAAAGAAGATGAGGTTCCTAGCAGTAGCTGCACTCTTGTTCAATATATGTGTTTAGTATGTGCATTGCTTAACCAAAACAGAGTCAGTTAATGTTAAAACCCCTGGGTCTGCCAGGAAGTGTGGTCTCTCTGGGATACCTGGATACAGCCTCAATAAGGAGCAAGCTCTGAAACCTGAAAGTGTAACAGCAGCAACCCTGTGCTCTTTGGGTGAGCAGGGATGAGTGACACCCTGTTCAGTGTGCCTTTTTCAGGTCTTTATTTTGTCCTTGGCTTGCTCACTCTGAGCTTTGCCAAGCTTTTGAGCTTAACATGCATCCTGGAGTCTGCGGGGTGAGGCAGAAAGGAGGTTCCACCCCCCCACCTCCAAAGAAAAGCAATTACTGTGTAAACTGAGGCTGAGGTGGGTCAGGAGTGCAGCAGAGCAGAGAGAGGAGGGGAACAGGATGTGCATGGAGAGCAATGGGAGCGTTCCTGGAGACCAGGAATGACCCTGGGAAGAAGAGAAGGCGGTGCCTTCTCAATTTTAGAACTTTTAAAGTGAGCTGCAGACATGAGGTTGAGATTGTAGCACCACTCTCTTCTTTTGGATCCGTAAAGAGCAAATATGGCACTGTTTGGAAACTACTGTTCCAGAGGAGCCTTGTTCCAGTGTGGCAGGCTTTCGTTCTGCTGTGTTAAGTTCACGCTGGTGAAATCTGTCATAGGGGACTGCTAACCTTAGAGCCATCCTGAGCAGCATCTGCAGGCCGGTCTGCGTCCCCCTGGATTGGGTATGGCTGTAATGCTGAGCAAAAGCTGATCATCAGTGAGCACCAGCAGTCGTGCTCTGTGATTTGGAACAAAGTCGTCGCTGTTCTTCACGGTGCAGAGGGCAGACATGACTTTGTCCCCTTCTGCTGTGTTAAGCGCTGGAGAGTGTGCCTGCAGCTCCCCAGCACTCTGCTCTGGGCCCTTTACATGGAGGTGAGAGATCCAGCACCAAACCCTTGCCTCTGCCCTGCAGTGATGGGCCACAAACTACCTCTGAGGAAGAGCAACGGTGTGCTAACACTTTCCTTGACTGGGAAACGAAGAAATCCTGCCACTTCTGCTGCTCTCTGCATGGATAACACGTGGTTCAGGTGCTTGATGTGCGGGCAGCGCAGAGTGCCTTGCAGGAGCAGTGCTGTGCAGGAAGCATGGCTGCATCTGGAAGCAGTGGGTGTCCTGTGGGTGCTCCTCCAGTGCTTTGTGCAGGTGTTCCCTGTAGGAGGGTTTCTGCTTGCGCACCCTCATGCCTCGTTGCTGGTCAGTGGGAGGAGTACTGGGATTGCCTCTTCTGTGCCGTTTTGGTGAGAGGTCCAACCAGTTCTGAGTGTGTGATCTTGAAAAAGCCCTCTCTCTGACTTTTCCCTCCCAGTTCACGTTCGTGGCTGTTCATCCTTGCTACTTTCCCACACAGCTTCTGGTGGTAGCCCAGTCCTTAACACCTGCTTGTCTTACTGAGCTTTGGTGCCATCAGCTCACAGGAGTGCTCACTTCCAACCTTTGTGCTTTTGTTTCATCTTTCTGACTCAGTGGTACTCTGAGCTTTGGGGCTGAGCAGTGATGTCTTCCACTGGACTCTTTGCAGATTGCAGGAGACCTCGATCATTTGTTCCCCAGTGGAAGTGGGCATCCTTTGAGCAGCACAGGGCTGACTGATAGGAACTATCTCCTTATCTGTGCATCCAGGATTCCCAGCGAAGCTGAGCTCTAACTGTTGACTCTTTTTCTTCTCCCTAGTGTCCTTCAGGTTTTGAACATTGGGTTCTGACTTCGCTTCCCACCCCTGGCAGAGAAAAGAATGGAGCATGTTGGATTCGGTTTCCCTGCACGCCACACCTTGGGCAGGAGGGGCTGCCCACCTGGGAAGAAGGGGCAACCTGCATCTGGCTGCAACAGGAAGAGGTTAAAAATAATTATCCTGTTATGTGCCACGTCTCTTCCTACAAACCTGACCCTGCCATGGACCTTCTGGGGGAAACCCCGGGCTGTGTGTGTCTGGAGAGGAGCCTTGGTAGAAACCTTGGCCAGAAGCCTCCGTGCTGGGCTATTGTAGTGTGTTCCCATGTGAAGAGTTGGGTTTGCTGGAGGAATGTCTCCATGGCTGTCCTCTGTCTGCTACGGCAGAAAGTCTCCCAGTGCCTCGGGCTGGTGGGGGGCTGCTCGCTTCCCTCTTGCCTTGCTCTCCGGGATGAAGTAGTTGGACGTTTCCATTAAAGCCACCTGATGTGCACTTGGAATCCCACGGACTGGCCGAGGAATGGGAAGCAGCGTGCTGCTGGAAGCCTGGTGGGAATAGGGGTGCTGTTGTGGGGTCAGTGGTTCCATCGTGCCCTTCTCGCCGGAGCAGCCGTCGTCGTGGTGCAGGGAAGGGCAGTGTCGTGGCATTGGGGGCTCCCTCTCATTCGTCTGAGTGGAGCAGTGTTGAGTTTTTCACTGTGCCAACTGTGCCCCGTTGAATCCTAAGCATGTTTAGAGAAGTCCCTATGCTGTTCTCAGCACATTCCCAATACACCAGGCTGATGTGAAATAGGCACGGGTGCTAATAGCTGTTTCTGGGACACAAAAGCATCATTTGGGGTTTGTTTCTGATCTGTCATACTACAGCAGAGAATGGGAGAGCCTGGGTGTGGCCTTAACAGAGCCCTGGTTGCTTTTCAGAAGGGCATTTTCTATAGATGAAATATTTTTTTACTAATCTGGGAACTTTCTACAGTGATTATGAAGCCAATGTTAAGTGTGTCCCCGTTAGGTGTATCAGGAGCCTCTGCCTCTGAGGAGGTGCCAGTGACAGACTTCTTTTTCAGAGCTGTATTAGGAACAAACGTATTTGATGTTCGATAATGTATATGATTGAGGGGAGAGAATTAGCAGATCCCCATGGTTTCCAACCACCGTGGGGCAGGGTTGTACATTATTGTAATCTATATGTAAAAGTAGCTGCAAATTACATAGAAGCTTTTCTAAACCTTTTTAAATATATATTATATATTTTAATTGAAAATGAGATTATTGGATAAAAAGAAAACCAACACACTTGCTGCTTCTGTCCCCTTGATACCAGATAACACTACAGAGTGGGAGGGGACAGGGCGAAGGCATTTTGGGCCAAGAAGCTGAAAATGTCATTAGTGCAAGTGGGAAGGGCCCCGCAGTGTAACTGGGGAATCAGTGCTCCCCTGAAGCAGGTGGAAGGTGCCAGCGTGGCATGGCATTCAGCCACAGCTCCTCGTGTGCTCCCCTGGCTCCATCATTCCCAGCACCAGTCACTAGCAGTGCTCCTCTCGTGGTGCCTTCTGGAGCTGGGCTGTGTTGCAGGGATTCCCATCTGCTGGGGTGGTGTGGGCCTGGCCGTGCTCCACCTGCTGGTGGTGCTCTGGGCAGAGCTGCAGAGGGCACTGGTTGGTGTGTGTTTGCTAGCTGTCATCTTGGGCTCTGTGATATTTTTGTTGTTGTTGCTGCTGGAGTTTGTTCTGCTGCTGGGGAGCTTGCCCATCTCTTGGTTCTTGCAGGACAGAAGGTAGGAGACCACTTGGCACGTTCCTGTCACCGTTTGATGCTGGCAGTGGCAGGACCTGGTGAGACGTGGTGGTGCTTATAGGGTATTCCAGTGGGCTGGGTCTGGCAGAGTGCCTTTGGGCTCCTTGCTGGAGGAGGAGGTGACTTCTGCTCAGGTTTCCATCGTGCCGTGCCATGAGCTGTGTTGTCTCACCACCTTGTCTACTCTCTTGTCATGGGCCTCATTTTGTTTTCGTTTGAGCGAAGATTGAAACACTGGCAGTGGTTTGTCTGGCTGCCTGCACCAGCGAGTCTACAACAGCCTTATCATCAGCGTGCTTTGCCATCAGAGCCCTTGTGTAGCCTGATAACCTCTCCTTTGAAGGCGGTCTTTGTGGCAGACCTCATGGGGATGTGCTTAAAAATCACCCACCATCTGCATGTCTGGCCACACCTCACTGCAGCAGAACCAGAAACATGAAGGAGGCAGATGGTAAGCTGGGATGCCAGGTCTTGAGCCATGGATGCATACTCTCACTGCTCACTACTCAGATTGACAGGTCACCTTTCCTCAAACACCTCATGCTACGTGTGGCATGTGTTGCACACGCTGCTGGGCCGTACGCTGATTCACTGAATAGATCTGGTGGGATTTGTGTTTTCTGGTGGATAATATGCCACTTTGTGTGCTTGGATCCCGAGGGAAAACGAGTCCCGTGATGTGCAGAGTGGTGGCTGCCATGCTTTGGGTGGTTCTGCTGCTGCACAGCTGTGTATCAGGGACAGGATACCAGCACGCCCAGTGCTGTTCAGTGCGACTCTCTAATGCCTTTATCATGAAAACAGAGCCCAAAGCAATAGAAAGGGCAGTGTTAGCAACAGGTGCTCTCCGTTCCCTGAACACAAGAGCAGCTGGCAGGGGCTGAAGGAGCTGGGGAGTGATGAAGGCAGCGTTGTGGGCTCGGGCGGATTCTCTGCTTGTTGGTACGTGTGGCAGGATGGTTTGGATGCTGGTCATGCAGGGCAGGGATGCAGAGATTTTTGGGAGTTCTCCAATGCCTTCTCAAATAACTTCCCCTTCGTAAAGCTTTTCTAGCCTGGGAGGTTTCCTCATAGAGCATAAGAGACTATAAAGTTCTTAAACCACCGCTTGCTGAACGTTGGGAGGAGAGGCCTCAGCACTTGCCCCTGGGATTTGTGTTCTTTCCCAAAGTGTTTGCTTCCAACAGATGCTGGGTGCAGCACTGAGTCTCCATGGGTCGTTGTTCCAAGTCAGCTGCAGTGGGGTCAGGCTGGAGTTAGGGAGCAGCTCTGAGCCTGGTGGGGAGGGCAGAGGCTTCTGGACAAGTGCCTGGGGGGCTCCTGGCATGAAGCCCTCCGCCGTGCCGAGCACATCTTCCCTGTCCTTGCTGTTACAAGTTCCACTCAACTCCAAAGGATCCAATGCTGTCTTCCGCAGCATGAGGCCGCCACGCTCTGGGCTCTGAAGGGTTCTGCCCACAGAGCCTGGTGGGAGGCACACTTACTGCTTTCATTTACACCTGAGTTAAGCTAATTGCTTGAGACTTCTTCATAACTTGAGCATATTTTACTACTACCGGCTTCCAGTGAAAGCTTGGACTATTGAGAGCTTCTCAGAGCCCTTAATTTTCATAGCTGGTGTGTCTAAAACCACGACATCCCCCTGCCCTGCTTTATAAGCAGCAGTGCTGTTGTTCTGGTCACTGAGGAATGAACGCAGTGGGAGCGTTGCGGAGCCTGGCTGTGCTCACAACAGAGGCTCATGCTAGAAGCAAGTAGCACTAATCAGCTTTTCCAAAGGAAATGCCTAGAAAGCTTTTATATAGACCATGATTTGTTCGTTTTCTTACTTAGGTGCTTATTTATAGCCACACTCAAATGCTCCAGGGCTAGCCTTGCTCCAGGAGGGAGAAACCTGTGTGTGGGGGTGTGTGGGGAGCGGGGTCACCAAAATAATCTGCGAGTTTGGACCATTATCCAGAACAAAACCAAAATGTGTATATCACGAGCCTGAGCAGGGATGGTGTAGGGTTTGCCTCAGCTGCACACCCAGTGAAAAATGCGTTGGGATTCACGTGGGGGAAAAGCAAGCAGGAGGTGACTCCGGGTGCCGGAAAGCTCGGTGGCATGGGTAACTCATCACTACAGCCCATCACCCCTCAGGAGAGGTCTGGCTCTGCAGGGATGGGGCACTTCTCCTGGCAGGAGCCTTGTGCAGGGAGCAGAGGGCTGGTTTGGTTCCAGCACAGTGCTTTCTGCAGTGCTAGCACGGGGCGGGCACTGCGAGCGGATGCCTTGCCCACCCCGTTCCCTCTGCACACTTTCACCCATTTCTCACGAGGATTTTATTTTATTTTATTTTTTACATAATAAATCTCTGCTTTTGTTTGCTCTCTGTAGCAGTGTAACTTCTGAACCATTACAGGCTCTTTGTTACCATCTGTGCTAGCAAGACTGTAGAATGTGCTAGACTAGGGGGGAATGTTTGACAAATAAAAACCTGTAATCCTCTGCTCTGTGTCTCTTGCGGTTTGTTCTGTTGTGCTGGTGGGGACCCGTTTTTTTGGTGTGTTTATTCATTTATTTCTTTGCCTTCTGCTTCTTTCTTTTGCCTCCCCATGCTGTTAGGGCAGTCCAGTGCTGGAGTCACTGTGTGCCTGCACTATGAGTGTGCTCCCAAGTGTGCAGAGCCCCTTGGTGCAAGTGATGCGGCCGAGCCCTAAAGCTGACCCTGGGGGGCTGTAACTTCTGCAGGACTGCACTGGAGTCATGCTGACCTTGTGGCTCTCCCTCATGGGTCTGAGTGCAGGTGGTTCTGTTCCCTTTGGATGGAGATGGATGTTCAGTTTTCACTTGTATTCTATCGTGAGTGTCAGCAGATGTGCTGGCTATCTCTAGGAGCACAGAGATGGAGTTCCTGCTCCATCCTCAGGCCAATTCTGTCCACTGTGATAGCAGAGCATGGTGGTGAGCTGCTGTCCTTGTATACTGCAATTCCTCTGCCACAAGATGTTTATGGCCTTATATTAAAAGGTGTGGGTAGCTTGGTATTCAGTAAGATCTGAGGAAAGAGTACCACTGAAGAAGTGTGAAATCAGTGGATGCAAGTAACGCTTTAAAAGAATCTCAATTTGTGCGTCAAGTCTTAAGCTGATCTCCAAATATGGGATTTTAGGAGGAAATCCTTAGGGGAACTGAGTCCTGCACCTACTCAGGGGATGCTGCTTGGGGCTTCCTGCAAGCACGCAGTGGTTGGTGCAGTTGGGGAAAGAAAATGCCAGGCCCAGGGTGGGTTTTGCGGTTGGCTCAGGGAGGAGCAATTCCAAATTTGACGTAGAACAGAGGAATATTTGTTCCCTCCCAGTGGTTGTTAATAGGTTTGATGCTGATCTGAGCATTGCCAAGGAGAGCAGGGCTAGGTGTGCAGCCCTGCTGTGTTCCATCCTAATAGACGCTCGAGTTCTGCATGCCTTTCTGGTGAAGGATGTCACCATTTCTCCAGTGGTGCAGTCCCAGGTGCTGGAGTTACCTGCTGCAAAGCTTAGCTGGGATGTCACAGCACCTTTGGGCAGCGCACCCAGCCCTGCCCAGCACAGCCACCCAGGTACCAGCACTATCCCAGTACAACTTGCCCCAGCCAGAAAAAAAACACACGTCCGTGTCAAACATAATATATTTATAGCAAAAATAGGCTTTTTCTTTAGCTTCCATACACAAGGTTTTCTCCCCGTACATTTACGCAGTAAACAGGTCGACTGAAGCAGCGTGCACTGGGCTGACCTTACAGCTGCCCTCACTTCAGACTCCCACTGATGATGGGGGGCCCGGTACCCCTCCTGCAGTCACTCTCCTCTGCCCAGGGGGAACCAGCTCTGGGCTGTGCACATGCATGGAGCAGCCCTGGGCCAGGGAGGTCCTGGCAGGCTGTGCTGGTGCTGCTCACCCAGGGCAGCCCCACGAGCCCCCAGCCTGCAGGTAGGGCTTCCCTTAGCTCACCTGGGTTGTTAGCAGCGAGCAGCTGGGGGAAGGACCCCAGCCCTCGTCGCTGTGGGAAGAAGATGCCGGCTGTGTTAACTCAGGAAGCCTCCCTCATTTCTCTCGAGCCTCCACCCAACAGGAAACAGCGTGGGGTTCGTGGCTGTCCCCAGGGATGTTAGCCCCAAGTCCTCTGTGCGAGCCTCCAGAGCCTGAACGCTGTCAGAGGCCCTCTCACCCTGCTCCCAGAGTGCTGAGGGCACCCACCTGCGAGAGCTTCACGGTTTGGAGTTGGTTCATCTGACCCACGGGGGTTTGTTTGGCACATGGACATCGATGGCAGGATGCGGGCACAGCAGCAAGTGCATCCCCTCCCTGTGCTGAGCAGGGACCCAGCACAGCCCCCTTTCTGCCCACGGGACACCGCAGTGCACCCACCTTGCTCCTAAGCAAGATGCTGTTCCCAATGGAGGCTGTCAACAGGGAGGGAAGCAGAGCTCCTGCAGCACCAGGGTGAGCAGCTGCTGCTAACCCTAACCCTCCAACGCAGCCTGGTCCCCTCCCAACCCCCCCGCCCATGTCTTTGGCGGTCCTCCACGGACAGGTTCAAGTCTTCAGCATCACACCGACATCTCAGCAGCACGGACTTGCCTCACAGTTTGGTAATTGCACGTAACAGGGCCACTCAGCGTGCCCCACAAGGGAAAAAAAAAAACAAAAACCAAAAAAAAAAGGAACAAGACAGTCAAGTAAACTAAAAGGAGTCATCCCTCGCCGTCTGTCCCAGCACGACGGGTCACACACAAGTCCAGGGAGAGAGGATGCTGCCCGGCCCTGCCGCAGCGCAGCTCCCCGCTGCCTACGAGACCATGTACTGGGTGATGGCCTGCAGTGCATACAGCAGCTCTGCCTGCATCCTGGCCTCCAGAATCAGCAGGTTCACGTGGACCTTGGGAGAGAAGCAGGAGAGGCTCATGCAGCAAGCACCCAACCAGATCAAAGAGTCATCTGGCAAAGGACAACCATGACCAGGATTTCCAGCACGGGCAGATGTCCTTTCCTCCTCCTGTCCTGCAGCCTGAAGCTGCTCCCTAAGCCATGTCCTGGGCAGCCCCCAGCACACCGGGCATCAGCACATCACTGTATGGGTTAAGCCAGACCAAGGGTTTGCTTGGAGGTGCTCACGGACAGGAGCGACCACCTCACAGCTCCCCATGCTGCTGGTGGCCCCTATGCCACACCACGTTACACCCAACTCCTTCCAGACAGACTGCTTCCATCTTGTGCCTGTGTGGTGGCTCAAAGGTTTCCACTACAGGCACATCCCAACCCTGAGCCCTTGCTCACCCCCACTCCGAGGGGCAGCAGCTGCCCTACCTTTTCACTGTGCTTGAACTGCTTCCAGAACCTATCAAACATTTCCGGATTTGTCTTCTCTGGGTAGCAGGTTACCGTTTTAATGTAAACTTTGAGCATTCGCTCCAGTAGATGATTCACTTCCGCGTAGTCGTAGTCGTCGTACCTGCGGGGAGCACAGGGCAGTCACAGCCAGCACACAGTCCCGACCACACACCTCTCCCGTGGTCCACCTGGGACACGTAGTTGGGTTGGAAGGCACCTTACAGCCCACCCAGTCCCACCCGTGCCGTGGGCTGGGGGTCCCCCACCAGGTCAGGATGCCCAGGGCCTTGTCCAGCCCGGCTGTAGGCACCCCCAGGGATGGGTGCCACAGCTCTCTGGGCAGCCTGTGCATCTGCATCATTATCTCTTTTCCAAGCCCACGTACAAGAACACATCCATACCTCTGGGGACAGCAGCCCACACTCCTCCCACCTGGACTGACTTGGGTTTCTTCCCTGAATGAGAAGGTTGCTGTTGTTACCTGATGCCAAACATGCAGTGGATGTAGTTCCAGATGCCTCTCTTGAAGACCGAGGGTTCACAGCCCTGCCTCTTGGCCATGGCACTGCTCTGCAGACCATCCACCACACGAAACTTCTCATCCAGGAGATGTCCGATGTCAGAGTAGAGCCGGTTCACCAGTGAAAAGCCATGGTCTTCCCAGGAGTAATCCTGTTGAGCACAGCAAGAGGTTTTTGCCACTGCAGAAAGGAGTCCGGGGCACGTTGCCGTGGAGAAGAGCTGCTGAAGAGCTTGAGATGTGGCAGAATTCAAAGGGTTTGCTCTGCCACGAGTCACAGCATCCCTCACAAGGCAGTGTGGGAATGATTCTGACCACCACCTGAGTGCTAGCCACACTCAGCCCAGAGGGGACACGTGTTAGTCCTCGAGGGCACAAATTGGCAGGAGCTTTCCCCCCTAGCCCTGTGATAGGTCCTGCGAAGGGGCAGAGCCCTGCTTGGGCATTTTGGGGCCACACAGGCACCCCACAAGCGCCCACCCACTCCCTGGATGGGAGGAGACCGCAGGAGCCTCACCTGGACTCTGAACACCTGCGTCTGCTCCTCATCGCGCCGTGCAAAGTCCTGGTAGCCGAAGTCGGGGTCCTGCAGATAGCACGCGAGGTTGGCAGCACCGGTGACCTCCCCGTCCATATCTGAGTGGGGAGAGCCCGCAGCCAGTTGGTGCTGCCCTGTTCCCAGGCACTGCTGGCTGCGATGCTCCCATCCCGCTCCCCCTCACCTTCCTCACGGTCCGGCAGCAGCGGCCTCGTCTCCTCCCTGCCCTCCGTCTCCACGTGGATCCGCTGAACGCGCTCCCGCAGCGAGTCCAGCTCCATGCAGGAATCCAGGGACTGCACAGGGGCACAGCACGCCGTGAGGACGGGACGCTTCCCACGCCATGCCCGGCCCCGTGGGCACGCCGTGGGGGCTCACCCTTTTGCGGTTGACGCGCAGCAGCTCCTGCCCGCAGCCGTTCCCCGTCGCGGCCTCGCAGAAGCACTGGTTCCCAGGTGGAGAGGGCTTCAGCGAACCCCGGCCCCCGGCCCCCTCCTCCTGCTCGCAACCGCAGCCGAAAACGAAGCTGGCGAGCGCGTGGCAGTGCGCCAGGAGGACGACGGCGTGCACCAGCTCCGCCAGCGACCAGCTCCACTCGCTGATCTTCAGCAGCTTCTGCGGGACAGACGGGGCAGCGATGCGCGGTGGGCAGGCACAGCTCCGGCACCCCGTCCTCACCCGACCCGCCCGTCCCCGTCTACCTCGATGTGCTCCTTGGTGATGAGCCAGGGCCTGTGCGCCAGGATCTTGTTGATCTCGTTGAGGTTGCGCAGTTTGGGGGGGATGAAATCGAGACCGCGCAGCCACTGGGGATCACCCCCGGCGCGCAGGAACTGCAGCACATGGAGGTTGACCAGGTACCGGCAGCGGTGCCGCGCGGCCGCCTGCAAGAGCCAAACGTCAGCCCCGTGGGGAGCGGCCGCCTCACCCCCACTTGGCTCCCGCAGAGCGATCCCAGCCCCGCCGGGACGGGCTCACCATGATGGCGATGTAGTGGCGGCAGTCGAAGGGCAGCGGGCCGTCCATGTGCAGCAGGTAGTGCTGCGTCTTCAGGAAGCTGTCGAGGTAGCGCGGGTGGTAGCCCATCTGCTGGGTCACCGCCTCCAGCCGGCCCCGGCTCGCCAGAGCCTTCACAAAGAGGAACTGAGGGCGTTCGGGCTCGCCGCCGCCGCCGGACATCTTCACCACCTGCGGGAGCACGGGAGGGGATCAGGGGTCCCTGAGCAGCCAGGGATGGGATGCCCTCGGAGCTCCAACCCCGCCGTGTCAGGCCTGCTGAGCTGGGTCCGTCACACCCACGGAGGAGCAGCACGGGCCGTGGCTATTTTCTGCCATTGCTCAGGTGTCACTGGGTTTTGCTCCGCTGCCGCTTGGAGTTTTCTTTTTGGTTTGGGGCAAAGGAGGGCAAAAAAAAAAAGAAAGGAAAACCGAAGGGGGGTGAGGAGTGCCAGCTTCTGTGTCTCAGGGGTGAGGGCTGGAAGAGAGCTGCCCGGGCAGCGCGTGGAGCTCCCCAGCTTGGTGCAGGGCCACCAGGAGCAGCAGCCTCTGCTCTCCGGGTGCAGATGGACCAAGAGCAGCCCCGTAGCCACATGTGGGCCATGAGGACGGGGCTGCCATCCAGCCCCAGCGCCCTGACAGCCACTCCACCCACATCCCCCCAGCGCTGGGGCTGTCCCAGCATCCCCACGGCCTCACCGCTCACACCCAAGTGCCGCCGCACCTCATCCTCCCCAGTCCCCCTCCTGGCATCCCCGCGTCCGGTTCCAGCCGCTGCCCCTCGACGGCAGCCGTCGGGACCGGGATCGGGACCGGGACCCGCCTCGCCCCCCCGGCTCCCGACGCTCAGGACCCCCCCCGACCCCTCCCGGGGGCGGCTCCCCGGCTCCCTGCGGCCCCGCCGGTGACTCCGGCCCTCCCGCAGCCCCCGTCCCGCTGTCCCGGGCTCGAGGGCAAGGCCGGTGCCCGGTGCGGGCTGCCGGTAACCGGGGCCCCATTGTGCGAGCAGAGGCGGCGGCAGCGCCCCCGGTGCGCAGCGCGGGCAGTGCAGGCGGAGAGAGAAAAACAACTTTGATTGGCAGTGATGGAGGCTCGGCGCCTCCCGCATCCCGCACAAAGGGGACGGCGCCGCCGCACCGATACCGGCACCGGCACCGGGCCCCGCTGCGGGACGGCGCCGGCACCGAGCCCCAGCGGCGGGCGGCCAGCAGGGCCCGGCCCGGGGTGGGGGCAGGGGGTAAGGGGGTGGGGGGGGTGGGGGGGGCGGCGGCCGAGCTGCGGGCAGGGCCGGTGCTGCGGGCAGGACCGGGGCACAGTCGAGCGCGGGGTCCGGTGGGGGCTCCGGTAGCGGCGGGGCGGGTCCTACCTGCCCCGGCAGCCGCTGGCACCGGCTTCCTCGGGGGTGCTCCACGCTCTGGGGACACACGATCATGGTGAGCCCGCGCCGAGCGCCGCCGTGCCGATGCTCGCTGCCCGCTGCCGGCACCGCCCCGCCCGGTCCGCTCCGACCCGGCCCGTCCCGTCCAGCCCCGCCCGCCCCGTCCAGTCCCGGCCGCCGGCACCGCCGAGCCGGGCACCGCTGCAGCCCGGACCGGGAGGGGGCGTGGCCTCCGCTCCGCCTCCTCCAATCGCCTTCCCCGAGGGGCGGGTCGCGCTGAAGCCACGCCCCCCAGCGGCCGCTGGGGGCGGAGCCAGAGGGGGCGGAAGCGCCGTAGCGCCGTGCGGGCAGGGCTGGAAAGTTACCCGTCCGTCCTGCGCCGAGGCCACGCCCACTGGGCGGGGCTTGGGCCGCCCCACCGCTAGGGGGCGCCGCGGGGCGCGGAGGCGGAATGACGCGGAGCGGTTGGGGTTTGATATCAGAGCGCGGTTGTATTGGGGCTCAGCGGGGTCGCGGCTGCTGCTGCCGCCCCCCCGGGGCCGCTGTGGTCCTGCGGGTGGAACCCCGCTGCTCCTCCCGGGGTCGGGGTGCTCCTCTCCCTGCCGCCTTGCCCTGCGCGGGGGGATAGTGTGGGGTGGGGGGTGCGAGGATGGGGACAGTGGGACGTTGGGGTGTGGGCAGGAGCGGGGAGAAGGAGGCACGGGGATGTGGCCGTGGGAGTGGGGACAATGGAGGACGTGGGCATGAGGTCAGTGGGGCACGAGGATGTGGGCATGGGATGGTAGGGAATGGGGACGAGGGGCATGAAGACCTGGCCATGGGAATGGGGGAAGCGGGACACAAGGATATGGGCATGGGGTGGCAGGGGGTGGGGACCATGGGGGATCGCGACATGTGCAGGAGATGGGGACAGCGGGACATAAGGACGTGGCCGTGGAGTTGGCCAGGGATGGTGCTCCAAACATGCAGATGGAGTGGGATGGGCATGGTGGCATGGGGACGAGCACTGGGATGGTGGAGCACCAAGGTTGGGCTTTAGGGTGAAGTGGCATGAGTGAGGATGGGGCAGCTCCCTCAGTCTCAGGGTGCTGGGAGTGGGAAGGGCCCCTGGTCACAGCCATCCCATGGCCGGTGGTGTCCCTGTCCCCAGGGGTGCTTCCCCGTGCCATATGACCCCACAGACCGCCCCGTACCGCTCCCTGGATGTGGGTGGAAGTGGACAGCATCTCAGCAGCCGGACTCTTCCTGCCTTCCAGCATCTTCGGGAGGTGGAGTGGCTTCTGATGCGGGTGCTGCCCATGCAGCCGTAACGCCTCTGCACCAGAGATGGGACTGGGGGCTGTGCAGCAGCTCCAGGCTGGGACCCCCACCCCACACCTTCCCATCCCCGCACCCACCAGTCAGTGCCACGTCGGGGTTCTTCAGGAGAGGCACGAAGGACTGCGCTGTCTGTTCCTGTGCAGTGCCTGCAGGGACACATTGTTATGCCCCCTGTCCCCACTGAGGTGCTCAGGGGGACCACGGGGCCCTGCACATACCGGGAGCACCAAACTCAACCCTACAGACGTAGTAGGTGCCACGTGCTTGGAGGAAGTCACTGGCCCTGTCCTGCGTGGTCTTCACCTGGAAGAGCATCGTGGGGCTGCCCAGCTGGTCACACAGGTCGATGGCCTCTGCAAAAGCCACGGTGGGTGGGCACAGCATCCCACCCCGGTGGTCCCACCCACTGCCCCCTCTGCTCACCGTTGGGGGGCACCCCCACCTTGCTGCGCAGGTGAGACAGCAGCAGCAGCACGGGGCAGTCGGTGTTGGCCAGGAAGCTCTGGTTGTCTGCAGGGAAACAATGGGACCTTGAGCACCAGTGGGGTGGCACGGGCTGAGCCTGTGGCTGCGGGGGACTCACCACTGTGGGTGACGTAGATGAACATGCTGCCGCTGTGGGGATGGGAGTGTGGGGCCTGGTGCTGCCCCACAGCGTTTGTGAGGTGTGAAGGGGGTTTTTGGGGCTGGCGTTCCGGAGCTCCTCCCAGTCTTCCCAAAATCATAGAATCCCAGAATCATTCAGGTTGGAAAAGACCTTTAGGACCCTCCACCCCACCCCCACCATGCCCACCGACCATGTCCTTCAGCTCTGGAACACATGCAGGGACACCACCGTGACCACATCTTTATGTCCCACTGTCCCCCCTCTCCCATTCCGCTGCCTGACTGCTCTTTCAGAAAACAATGTTTTCCTAACATCCAACCCAAAATGAGACCATCCGAGACCAAAGCGCAGCAAAGCTTTATTGCAGCTGGAAACCCAGGGCGCAAGCAAGCAAGTGGTCAGGCTTGTACATGCCCAGGCTTGTGCACGCACAGTGCCCAAAGGCAGCTGGGGTGACACAGTGGCTTGCTCCCTTGGGGTGGCTCTCGGTGCTGTGCACGTCTCTTGGTTCTCTTTACCTCTGGCTGGTGGCTCTCGTTTGCTCCACTGCCAGCTGCTGCCCTTCCCACTCAGCAAGGACAGGGTGGGAGCAGCGTTTTGGGGGAGCAGTGCCAACATCACGCTCCCACATAGGTGTTCTTGTAGGGGCCGTGCTCCTGGGGGCCGGGCACCCCTGGCGGGCAGGTGCCATTGTCCTGGAGGGGCTCGTAGCCCTCCTTGGAGGGCAGCTCGCTCACGTGGCAGATGCTCTCAGTGTAGTTGGGCTTGAAACTCTCCACCACATCTTTGGGGACTCCGACCCATTCCTTGAAGGACAGAGCGGGGTGAGAGGGGCCAGGAGCTGCCACCTGGCCAGGTGGTGTGATGAGCCGGGGCAGCCGCCTTACCTGGAAGTCACCGTTGTGGGTGATGAAGAGATCGTCGAAGTTCTTGCTGGGGTTGGGGATTCGGGGCATGATGATGACCCACAACCTGCATGGGAGCAGAGAGGTGTCAGAGGAGCTGCCCCGCACCGCCCCGCACCTCCCAGCCACGCACCCACCTTTCCATGCGCACCAGCAGCACCACCAGGACCAGTAGCAGCAGGCAGGAGGCGATGGGGACCAGCACAGTGTGGATCCAGAACCACTGCAGCTGCTCCTCCGCCACACCTGCAACGAGCAGGGGGGAACGCTGCAGGGACATCATGAGGACACCATGGGAACCTTGGGGCCTCGGGACTGCTCCTACTCTTGCTGGTGGAGTTGCTGCCCCAGAAGACGGGCACACTCCACTCGCTCCACAGCTGGGTGTTGCCACAATAGTTGTTGATCTTGCTGCGTACGTAGAAGGTGTAGTATTTCTCATAATCCACGCTGGGTAAGGAGAAGATATCTCCTTTCACCTCCTCCTTCTGCAGAGAGAAGAGGGGCGGGCGGTGAGTGCTGGCGCTGCGGGGCTGGGGGGCAGGCACGGTACGGGGGCTGTCACCGTCCAGCTGGTGTCCTTGTTGCTCTTGTACTTGACCATGTGCTCCAGGCAGTGCGCCTTGGGGTATGGCGAGCTCCAGGTGAGCAGCAGCTGGTTGCTGCTCACGTTGCGGACGGTCAGGTTGACGGGTGCCCCTGGTTTCACTGCAGAGTGCAGGCGGTGCCTGCTGAGTGCGGTCCTCACGGCCCAGTGGCTGTCCCGGGGACCACGGGTGTCCCCACGCCGCCACGTACCGAGGTTCTGCAGCTCCATGAGGTTGCTGGGGATCTCCAGGGTCTGGCCGTCGAGGCTGGCGTTGACGCGGACGTGGAAGGCCTGGAACTGGATGATCTCGCTCTGCTCGAAGCGGCAGCCAACGCGCACCCCGTGCTCCCACAGGTACTGCCGGCACTCCACCACGGGTGACCTGTTCTCATACCTGCACACGGCAGCCACCCCCCCGGGCTGCTTGGACCCCGAGCACTCCTCCCAAAGCCCCTCCCAGCGCTTCCCATCCCCGTGGGGCTGCAGGTGGAGCCCCCAGCCCCGGCCACAAACCAGTAGTAGAGGGAGTAGTTGGCTGTCAGCGTCTGCCCGCTGCCCCACTTGCAGGTCATGTACTCCTCATTGAACAGGATGCACTTCACCCCTGGAATCACAGAACCATTCTGGTTGGAAAAGACCTCTTGGATCCCCAAGTGCAACCCCACCCCACCCCACCATGCCCATAACCACGTTCCTCTGTGCCGCACCTCCACAGTTCTGAAACACCTCCGCTGACCCCCCCAGACCCTGGGCAGCCCAACTCAGCTCACAGAGCCCACCCCAAGGACCCACGGCTCAGTGCTGTGGCTGTGGCAGGATGCCGTGCTCAGCTGCTTTGCCAGAGGAAATGCGCGTTTACTTACCATCTCGGAACGCAAAGCAAATGGCGGAGCCGAGCGAATGTGAGCGCCGCTTTGGTACGGAAACTGGGCACGTAATCAACAGTGAAGAAGTGAGCACCCGGCAGATAACAGCGGGCACAGAGGAGCCGGCCACCCACAGCCCTGTGTACGTGCACACCACTGCGGGAATGCAAATGGAGGCCAGCACAGACCTGCTGAGCACAGCTCAGCCTGGCCGATGCACACACGGCACATCCAACCTTCTCCCAGCCCTCCTGCAGCCCCCCAACATCCAAAGGGCTCTCATCCAGCACTGCCTGGGGTGCTCACAGCCACAGTGCTCAGCCATGGGGCTGCCCCAACGGCCAGGCCCCCAGCTGCAGGGCTGGGAGCCCCAGGTGCCCATCCATACCCACACACAGGGTGAGCACACTCAGAGCGGTGCCCCATGCTGAGCCTAGAGCACACAGACCCTCATGGCCCCACACCCCTTCCTTGGCTGCCATCACTGCAGAGCAATCCCCCCCCAATCCCCACCACCCATGGGGCGCCGCAGCCATCCCCCCTTACCTGTGGGGCTGGGGGTAGCGGCCAGGCATGTGCCCAACCCCAAAAGAAGGATGGGCATGAGCGAAGCCCCAGGCACCGCCATGGTGTGATGCTCCGCGCGTGGCCCAACCTTGTGCGGCTGATGGCTTCCGCACCACCACCACTTCCTTCCCCACACCAACACCCGCCCCAATGGGGCCACCCCGCCTCTCCTGCCGGGCTCCACGGCTCCCTGCCCCACAGCTTGCCCCACTGGGGCCCTGCAGTTCTTCCTGCCCCACACCTTACCCCATTGGGGACCCTGCAGTTCTTCCTGCCCCTGCCCCACAGCTTGCCCCACTGGGGGCCCTGCAGTTCTTCCTGCCCCAGTCCTGCGGCTCGCCCCGATGGGGCTGCCCCACAGGAGGACGTTCCCAGTGCTGGGAGCAGTCCCGAGGGGCAGATGTGGGGACACAGCCACGGAGGGGCTGCTTGCGCTGCTCCATGGCTGGAGGGGACGAGGAGGTGTAGGCAGCGTGTTGAGGGACGCGGTTTAAGTGGGAACTGTGGGTGACAGGCGGACGGTTGGGCTGGATGGCCATGTAGGTCTTTTCCAACCGTGGTGAGTGTCGGACTCTATGGGGGCAGCGCGGGGACAGCGATGCGGGACACGGCGCACTCTGGGGCTGCAGCGCGGTCACGTGATTCCCCGCCAGGGGGCGCCGGGAACACCTCGGCCATCTTCGCCCCTTTCCGCCGTCCGTTCAGCGCAGGCTCGGGCTCTCCCCTTCGGCATTCTTCGCTTCGGCTTCGGGAATCTCCGGCCGCGCCCGCCTCTCTCCGCTCGCCGTCGGGCGGCGCATGCGCAGCGGCGGGCGGCCCGGCGCTCCTTGTTGCGGCCCGGCCGGCCCTGCCCGCCCGGGATGGCGGCCTTCGGCGTCCTCAGCTACGAGCACCGCCCGCTCAAGCGCCCGCGCCTCGGCCCGCCCGACGTGTACCCGCAGGACCCCAAGCAGAAGGAGGTGCGGGGGGTGGGGGCCGCGGGGCTGGGGGGCCGGGTCCTGTCAGCCGCCGCGGGCGGGCGCTGACCGCCCTTCCTTCCCCCGCAGGATGAGCTGACGGCGCTGAACGTGAAGCAGGGCTTCAACAACCAGCCCGCCGTGTCCGGGGACGAGCACGGCAGCGCCAAGAACGTCAACTTCAACCCGGCCAAGGTGAGAGCGAGCCCCGCGGGGCCCCGTCCGGCCCTGCGTGTCTGTGTGCGCTGCTCTGCGGCACGGGGCTGCGGGACCGGCGGCGAGAAACTTGAGCAGCGTGGGTTTGATGGCGTCATTGCCACGGGAGAGGGCGTGCGGGGTTTCCTGAGACGTCTGCTGATGGAAATGTGGGGTTACGTAACGGCCCGGCGCTTCGTGCCCCTGAGTTCCAGGTGTTAGCGGTCCCACCTGCCCCGGCAGGGGCTGCTCGTCCTGCTGCTCTGGGATCTCCGCTTTGGGAGAGAGAGAGAGGTGCTTCACCTGAAGCACCCCACGTGCATCTCGGCTGCGGTGGTGCTGGCATGCGGCTCTTCCCGCTGCTAACAAGTGGGGGGAAAAAAAGGCGCTGTAGCTCTTCCCCCACCTTCTGCTGAAGGACGTGGGTGCTGTTTCTCTGTCGGCTATCAAGGTTGGATATTGGGAAGTTTATTCTGAGGGTGAGTAGTGATGCGTTGGCACATCTGCCCAGGGGGTGGTGGGGTCACTGTCCCTGGAGCTGCTCCAGAACCGTGGGGATGTGGCACTGAGGGACGTGGTGGTGGGCTGGGGGGACCTGAGGGAGCTTTTCCAGCCTTAATGATTCTACGAAGCCTTCTTCTCCTTCTAACAGAGAGAATTATTAACAGCTTTTTCTCTTCCAGAAGTTCATAATCTATGAGACTTGTGGTTGGAAGCGCAGATGGAATTTTAAGCATGTTGAGAAGATCACTGAGCTATGAAATGCAGTTTATCCTTTTTTTTTTTTTTTCTTTCTTTCCTTTCTTGCTGCAGATCAGTTCAAATTTCAGCAGTATTATCGCAGAAAAGCTGCGGTGCAACACGCTGCCTGACACAGGAAGACGGAAACCCCAGGTGAATCAGAAGGACAACTTCTGGCTGGTGACAGCACGTTCACAGAGTGCCATAAACAACTGGTTCACGGACCTGGCTGGAACGAAGCCCCTCACACACCTCGCCAAGAAGGTACAGTACAGGAGAGGGTGCCTGTCAGGGCAGAGCTCTGCCTCTATGCTTGGTGCTGAGGTATTTATTTACTATTTGGGAAAGTTCTTCTGAATCTGTTGAAGCCTTCTGCTTGAAGAGCGTATCCAGGGTGTGCACTGCATTACCTGTGGTCTCCTCGCTCAAAGAATCGGTCCTTTGTTATTTGGAGGTTGGATTCAGCTTTGTCTCTTGGCTTGTGTGGCGTGACTGATTCACCTCAAAGCTCTGGTCTCTTTCAGAAGAGCCGCTGCTGCCACCTTTGGTCTATTGTTTAGATGAAGAGGGGTTTCCAATTTCTCAAATATCATAGTGAGAGTTACTGGAAATGATCAGCTGAGTGACTTCCCAGATTTCTGTTGCAGTAATGTGTGTTTCTGTATTTAAGCTGAGAAGAGTACGTGTGTTAGCCTGGCTGAGACCAGACAATTAAGGATTCCTGGTCTGTGGGACCTAGGGCTAGATATTGCCCTGGCTGCTCTGAGCTCTGTAAAATGGAGAGTGAGGGTCCTACTCTGCTGTCTTGTAGGGCCTGATAACAAGGAGATCTAACTGTCTTTTGGGGTGAGCCTATAAACGAGAGCCTACAAATCTACTTTGTATTGTGGAAAAACATAATTTCCAGTAGCAAAATAGTGGCAGAGCATGTGGTGCAGCACCCGGAGCCTGCCTGACCCTCGGAATTCTGAGTTTGTCTTGGGGAAATAAATCATTGGAATTCCCCACAATCTGTTTCCCAATAAACTTAGTTCATCTTTCTTTGCTGTCCTTGTCCTGAGGTCACTGTGAAAACGTAAGACTTTGGAATTCTCTCCCGGTTTCCTGCAGCGTTCTCCTTTGGTATTCATGGACATAGGCATGAAGGCAGCTGCAGCTGGTAGCCAAGCAGTCTGCTCCTGTGAGGCAGCAGAGAATAGTTGGGAAGGATGTCAGAAACACCGTGAGTTAGAATTTGACAGCTGGGAGTTTAGGGAAGTTGAAATACCTACCCAGCGTGGCTGTGCTCTTTGGTTGTGTCTCAGAGCTCTGTGAACACACGCGTGCTTTTGCTGTCCGTAGCATCCCTCAGAAGTGAGCTCTGCCTCTGGACTTCTTTGGGTGATGCGTTATCAGTTCCTGTTGTATCAATCTGTGATTTCATGATGTCGGTGGTGTTCTCCAATGTCTCGAATTTTCAGTCTTGGATTACTGAGTTCCTCCCTACTGTGGCATTCGATTCCCTGTTTCTCACAGTCTTGTTGGCTTGTGATCTCACAAGTGGCCTTCTGTAACCATTCAGGTTTGTTTACAAAACGGAGAGTCCTCTCTTCAATCTGTCGTCATACAGCAAACGCTTGTGCTTCTGACTCAGTCCCTGCCCTGTTCCTTTTGTAGTTGTGTACGTCATCTCTGGAGGATATCCTCAAAGCTGTTTGCAGGATTCAGGGCGAGGATTTACAGGGATGTAATTATGTTTTCTGTCTTCTTTCATTTTGCATTTGTCTTTGTTTATACTGAAATACTGCTCTGGTGCTGTTGCTTTCTGACCAAAGGTGAGTTCCCTCAAGATGCAGAGCAGCACAGTGTGCTTTTCCCCTGTGCAGGTGGCAATCCCTGCAGCGTGTGGGTTGAGCTGGGATGCTTCCTGCCCCAGTCCGTGGTTGTGATTCCCCCTCTCCATCCTGTCACAGGTACCCATCTTCAGCAAGAAGGAAGAGGTCTTCGGTTATTTGGCAAAATACACTGTTCCAGTAATGAGAGCAGCCTGGCTCATCAAAATGACTTGTGCCTATTACGCTGCCATCACAGAAACCAAGGTGAAGAAGCGGCACGTCATCGATCCCTTCATTGGTAAGCACTGTGGAGCTCTGGGTTTGTCCACACCACACGTTTCCTGCACAGCTTCCTCTTGAACGGCAGGAGGTAGCCTGCACATCAACGTAGGTTTGTTTCCTGCTGGTAAATCCTGGTGTTTTGATGTGCAAAATTGTCTAAAGCAATGGGGCCTGCTTGGGAGAGTACTCTGAAAAAGAAGTCTCAGCAGCAAGAAGTGCTTCCTTAAAGCCTGCTGCTTCTTTCTCCCCTTTCTTTCTCTAAGCTCCCTGTCAAGTTCTGCTGTGCTCCTTTGCTGCATAACCTCTTTTCTTACCCTACAAAGACTGAGAATTTATTGCTTAACTATAATTGTTCAGCTTCTTCTCAAGTGGGTGAGCACATATCCCAGAAAATGGCAGGATATTGTTCCCTGTTTGCTTTTCCAGTTTCATTAAGCCTTGCTGGATCCCACACCTAACATTCTTTGCACTCTGGCCTACTCCAGATTGCTGCAGTCTGGGAGAGCTCCTGTTTTCTGGTTCTTACAGCTGTCACTAGACCTGACCAGACTCCCCTGAAAAGCAATATTAGCAGCTGGATTATCATTTTCTTTCTTGCTTATCTTTGATATAGAAATTAACACGGGCTGCTTAACTGAAAGCTTTGTTGGGTGTGTTGGTTCCATTCATTGTCCTGTTCATTTGTTCAGTTGCTGACCCTTTGAGTCTTCTTTGTTTCATGTTGTATATTTTATCTTGTTTTTTTTTGCGTTGTCCCAGAGGATTCCAGTCACACTGTCATTTTGTGCACAGAGTTTCTCTCTTACGCAGTTGGGTTTTGGTAAAAACAATTATATATTTAAAAAAATGGTGACATTGAGTGTGCACTGGTAACTGAAATAGATGAAAAGTGAGTTCAGAGCTGAAGTGTTTCTGCTGTCTGGCAGGTGACTGAGGGTGCTCAGACAGGCTGGTCTGATGCTGCCCTGTGCTGGAAAGCGTGTTTTGTCAGCTTGCTGATTGTCAATAACAGATGTTAAGAAATGGGCCCTCACACCTTTTCTTGCACAAACTAAACTCTCACCTCCCCGACTCGGATCTTTGTTTCTTGCGTTCCTTTTTCTGTGGTTGCCCATTTCTCACTGCTGCCCCCCATCCAGAAGCAAAGGCAATATGTGACAATTTACTTTCTTTGCCATTCACTGTTTTCATGTGAAAGGAAATCTTCTGGATTCCCACCTGGACACCAGCCTGTTCCTTGGTTCTTCTCCTTCTGTTTACTGCTGCACTCCTTGCTAACCTGTTCCGTTTCTCCAGAGTGGACGCAGATCATCACCAAGTACCTGTCAGAGCAGCTGCAGAAAATCGCAGAGTTCTACAGACAGCTCCCAGGGCAAGGCTGTGCTTCACCAGCTGGGCCGATGCCCCAGGAGGTGGAACAAGCTTTGAAGCAATGGGACTACAATGAGAAGCTAGCAATGTTCATGTTCCAGGTGAGGGGCTGCTGGAATGAGCGTGTGGCAGAGGAGGATGGGAGGCACATACACAGAGTCATTTATTTTTTCAGAAGGTTCTCTTTCTGTGAAGAGACCTTTAGTTCTGAGCTCAGTAGTAGAACAAGAGCAACACAGAATTGTGCAGCTCTACAGTTAAGTTCTGGTATCAGTAGGCGATCCAAGGTGATGCCTTGGTGAGCGTAGCTTCAACTTCTGTCTGTTTGCTCTGTCTTTGTGCAGGATGGCATGCTGGACCGGCATGAATTCCTGACGTGGGTCCTCGAGTGCTTTGAGAAGATACGATCAGGAGAAGATGAATTTCTGAAAATGCTCCTACCCCTGCTGCTGCGGGTGAGAAACACACATTGCTCCAGAAGTACTGACCTGTCAGTCCCCTCCTAACTAAGTGTTGGTGGGCTGTTTTTCACTGTAAATATTAGGAAGTGTCCTTCTGCGGGAGCATCATTCTTATCTAATGCAAGGACATCTTTTTAATCCTTTCTTTCTCTGTTTTTTTTTTCCTCCTTTACTCTGCTTTCCCTCATTAAACCTGCTAATCCTTGCTCATACCCATGACAGGGACTCCTGGCACCACCAGTACCGACCCGTATACCATTTTGGGAGTGTCAGGGGTTTCTCCCATGTTGCCTGTGATGAGGACGTTTTTCCCTTGCTCTTTCCTGCAGTACTCTGGAGAGTTTGTGCAGTCTGCCTACCTGTCCAGACGTCTGGCCTACTTCTGCACCCGCAGGCTTGCTATGCAGCTGGATGGTGCTGGCGGGCACCCACCCCACATCCTGTCTACGCAGACAGGAAATGCTCTTCCTTCAACTCCCACCCCTCAGCCTGCTACGGGGAATCCTCCTCCCAGCCCTTTCAGTGACTTACTGCTGTGCCCCCAGCACCGACCAGTGGTGTATGGGCTTAGCTGCATCCTCCAGGTAGGTCTGAGTAGTAGCTGATGACAGCAGTGTCAGCAGGAGCCGTTCATGTTTTATGCCATCACAGGAGGAAGTTGTTACAGCCAGAGACAGTAAATTCCTGAGTGTGGAAGGTTCAAACCATGACTTGTCAAAGGGCAGTTGTTTGCTGCTGTGTTACAGAGCATTAGTAGCAGAATTCAGTGTGGTAGCAGTGCCCTTGACAGACTTGCGTAAGGAGAACAGAGCATTTTGCTCTGTTGACATGTGCCTCAAATGGCTGGGAGTGCTTTGCAGAAAAGAGGGGAAGGGAGAAAAGGGTGTTTTACCTACTGTTGTGTGTGTCAGTAACAAGTTGTCAGTGAGGAAATGAAGTCGTGGCAGAAATGAAGAGTAGCACTCGGCTTTTTGTTTTGTTTTTTTTTAACCATCCAAGTAAAACAAAACCAACCAACCAAAAAAAAAACCAACAACAAAAGCCCACACTCCCCTCGCTTTTTTTACATGGAAGAACTTTAACCATTGAGCCAGACCACACTCTCAGAAGTGTCAGCTGACTGCAAAGAGGCATGGCTCTGAACTCCTGGTCTTTATACTTGGAATTAAACCTTACCTCACAGTAAAAGGGCAAGATTGTTGATGTCTCGGTGATAGCTATGTTTGAAGGGCAAATACTGTTGTGTAATGGTGTACTTTGTGTCAGAGGGAGATAGATGAGTTCTGTTCGTTGTAGTTGTTCCTGTTTGTGTTTTCCTCCTTTGCGAGGAGTTACGTGGTCAGGTGATTGTCCCCTTCCAAGGGAGCAAAGGAGCACGTTAAAGCAGAGAAGCTTCCAGAGAGTGCAGAATGGAGCAGAGGTAGAAAGGAAGAGAGCACAGAGCTTGGGAACCTGGAACTCAGCAGGAAAACTGAGCTCAAGGAGCCCTGACAGGATCAAGAAGCAGCCAGCCAGCTCACAAAGAGGATAGAAAGAAAATTCCTAGGTTACAGCTGACTAGAAGTGAGAGTCCTGTAAGAGTCTAGAGAGCAAGGCGTGGGTTATAAATAACCCCTTTTGTATTTCTGCTAAGCCTTTCTGAGTCACTTTCAGTTTAAAATTCTGTTCTAGTTTCTGTATGGTAAAGCATAGCTGTTTGAATATAAAAGTCCTGTGTTTAGGAGTTCACTGTAGGAAAGACACGTGAGCATATATGTATCTCAAAGAATTAGCTGATTTAGAGCCTGTACGCAACGTGCTTAAAAAGTTCAAGTTCAGATTACTTAATTATGATTGGATTATATTTCAGAAGAGCTTGTCTGAGAAAAGATCTGCAAGTTTTCTGATCTTGCAGATAGTAAATGAGGCTAAGGCAGAATAAAATCTAGATATCTGGAAGCTGGAGCTGGGTAAAGTCAAGCTGGAAACATACGTTTCTAACAGTGTATGATATTACCTTCTGCTCAGGTGTTTCAGAGAGTTGATGGATTCTTGCTTTGAGTATTTGTGTCAGCCTTCGTTGTTCATCTGAATGCCTGGCTCCTCCTGAGCCAGAAGCTTTAGGGCTGTATCCTAAAAATCACTCAATGAAGTTTTGTCTGTGTGTGTGGGTGTCTGTGCAAGATCATAAGAATGAAAAGATATACAAGAGTGTTGTTGTTATAATCATACTTAGAATCATAATTATTAAATGGTACGCTGTAATGAATTTACGTCTGTTGACTCGATTTTCTTCTCCCACTTCATGCCTGATGAAGGACTGTAAGTCAGTAATGTAGTGCTGCTCTTGGGCCAGGAGAGTTGGCATGAATCATAAGAAAACATGATCTGCTCAGGAGCAGCAGGGAGATCTGCAGCAACGTGTTAATGCTTTGGGATAACCTGGAACTCTGCTCTGGTTTCTGAAGCATGCCTGGTCCATGACATTAAATACAGAAAAAATACTGATCTAATCCTTCCTATTCTCATGCAGTCTTTAGCTTGAAGAGTCTCTCATCCAAAGCTGCAAATGACAACCACCACAAAACAAGGAAAATACCAACAAAAACTGAAAAATAGTAAATGCAATGTGGTGAATATCTGGGAAGCAGGATAAGGGAGTAATTCTGCAGAGAGTAATTTAACTTTGAGTGGTTTGCCCTTGATTTGCTCAATGATACTAAATTGTCTATCTGTTGCAGAGTATAATTTTGTGTTGCCCAAGTGCCCTTGTGTGGCATTACTCATTGACTGACAGCAGGATAAAGACTGGCTCTCCTTTGGACCACCTGCCTATAGCCCCATCCAACTTGCCTATGCCAGGAGGGAATTCAGCCTTTACACAGCAGGTGAGCAGTTTCCAGAAGGGGGAGGTCATAGCTGTATTGTAGCTTGTTCAGGGTTTTCTTTTCATGTTGTGCGATAAGCACAACCAGAGGTTCTGTCACACTCCCAGGGAATTAACTCTCCCATTCTGCCACAAGCAAGATAGTGTCCTTGGAAGATGGGCAAAATCTAACCTCAAGTAGAATTACTGCCACCTTGTTTGTTTTATGGGAGTTTTCTACACTTCTCAGGTGTCCTCCTGAGTGCTTACACAAGTCTGGTGCTTCTAGGTTCGCGCAAAGCTCCGTGAAATAGAGCAGCAGATCAAAGAACGTGGCCAAGCCGTGGAGGTCCGTTGGTCGTTTGACAAGTGCCAGGAAACCACAGCAGGTAACTTGCTGTAGGTTAAAGTTTTTCTCCCCTGTTGTATGTGTTATCCTTCTAAGCTTCCTGTCTGATCATTTTCTTGATTTTTTTTCACACGTGCTGGCATTGGTATTCACTGTCAGCTGTGAGAAGAACCAAATAGATCTTTCTCATTCCAGTGCAGAATCTGGCATGGGTCAGTTTCCCTGAGCATAGCAGGAGTATCTGTTACTGGAAGCGTGTACCAGAGGGTTGTAGTTTGTTATGCATGCCACGTTCTGATGCTTTCCCCTAACATCTGCTGTTGGCCTCTGAGAGACATGATATTAAGCTAGATGGATCCTTTCCTGACTGGTACAGCTCTCTTTAGGCAATCTCCTGAGCAGCGAGCTCTCCAGAACTGTTTTACTGAAGAGTCTCTTGCAGCAGTTGGGGAACATGAATTTCTTTTCTGTGTTCTCTTCCAGGTTTCACTATTGGCCGTGTCTTGCACACTTTAGAAGTTCTGGACAGTCACAGCTTTGAAAGATCTGACTTCAGCAACTCTTTGGATTCCTTATATAACAGAATCTTTGGGCTGGGTCCAACCAAGGACAGTCATGAGGTGCCTGGGGACTTTGCTGCTGGGCCCCGTCTTGGAATTGGCTGTGTTCTTGATTAAATTCCTTATTTACTGTCCTGTATCTGTTGAGAGCTGACTAGGTGGTGCAATCCCTGTTGAAAACGATTCTGCATAGCCTTAAGTTGAGGAGATACTAAAGTGACAGTGAGGGGTTGTGCTAGTCTAAGTGTATGCTAACAAATGCGTGTGAGCCTGAGCCGGTCCACACTGCTAATTGAAGAGAGCGGTCTATTTATGCTGTGTGCTGCATTGGTTCCTGGAAGTGAGCTGCAAGGCTGGTAGTTTGCATATTCGAGATCGTGCTCTTGAAAAGCTGTGTTTCTCTATATGCCTAAGATTCGTGCTTTGTAGATAGGCTGCTGAAAGAGCTGATTTTCTGAAGCAGAACCAGCCTGCAGTATTGTCAAAGGATGTGGCTTACCCCATGTTGCAAAGTGGAGTCAGAGACAAAGCAGGAAGGCTCTGTCTTGTCATCTGTGACCCATGTTAGGAAGAGAGGGATGCAGCAAACTTCAGGCCGTGCTCTACCAGAAGTGGGCTCTCTGACATCCAGCCTAAGGCCTTAGGGCTGCTCACCTTTTCTCTTTGACTCACGTTCTCACAGCAGTTCTCCCATCTCACCAGATCTCTCCAGATGACGACGCCGTGGTGGCCTTGCTGTGTGAATGGGCTGTCAGCTATAAACGCTCTGGACGCCACAGGGCCATGGTTGTGGCCAAACTCCTGGAGAAGCGTCAAGCAGAGATAGAGGCTGAGGTAAATCCTTATTCCTGGAAGGCTAGCAGCAGTAACACTGAGCAGAGGTTTCCTATGTTCGGTGTGTTGCAGCAATGAAAAGCAAAGGCTGATTAACACAGTGTCTGTTCATGCTTGTGCTGTTCACTGTGGCATTTGCTCCATCTAACCCAAAGCAGGTCATGAGTTTTGTGTTCCATTTTTTGGATGCTTCTGAAGGCAGTTAGGTGCTTGGGGACTGTAAAGTAGCGTACAGAAACCTGTGTAATAGCTTTCCCATAAGTGCAAGCTAAAAATAATCTCTTGCAGACTTCTTTTTTTTGAGTTTATGGACATTGTTCTCTTCATGGACAGTGACTGGTACTTCTGTCTGTTTCTACAGAGGTGTGGGGACTCCGAAGTTGTGGATGAGAAGGGCTCCATCTCATCAGGCTCTCTCTCAGCAGCCAGCGCTCCTGTCTTTCAGGATGTTCTTATGCAGTTCCTTGACACTCAAGCTCCTATGCTAAGTATGTAGGAAGAATTTCTGGGCTTATCATTTCCAGCTTTCCCTCTTCTGCAAATTCTGAATTTGCATGCTGTTTTTCTGCACGTTAATCCTGGATGTACCCATGTTATCTCTCTGGCTTCCTTGCAATCCAGAGTGTGCTTTGGAGGGGAAGATAATGCAGAAGCCCTTCTGTTAACAGAACGTTCACCAAGAATAAATGAACATAGGCTGATGTGGAATTAATTTGGGCTGAGAACTAGATGGAAGTTTCTAACTCATAAGTGACAAAGCTCTGAAGTAACATGTAAATATTACAAACAGATTAATTAAGAGGGACAGGATACAATTCTGAATGATGAGAGGACTGTATGTTTGTATACCCAGGGATGGCACTTTCAGTCTGAAGTCCTGTGCCTCTAAATGGAGAGGTTTTCACTTACTGAATTGCCACCTGTTGAAGGTGGGCTTTCTGGTTCTGACTTCTGATGCAGTCTCAGAACTGTGTATCGGTCACTTAGTGTGCTGAGATCTCTAGGAATGCTTTCTCTGTGGGTATAGATGTGGTGGCTGCTCCTGTTCTTCACGTTTATGGTTGGACTAGATGTAGGTCCTTTCCAACCTAATGTATCTAGGAATCTGTGTTACAGAAGAACCCTGATAGCACTGTCTGTCTGCTGTCCTTTCAGCTGATCCTGGGAAGGAGAATGAGAAGGTGGAGTTTTTTAACCTGGTGCTGCTATTTTGTGAGCTAATCCGACATGATGTCTTCTCTCACAACATCTACATGTGCACGCTCATCTCCCGGGGTGATCTTGCCATGGATTCTCATGGACCTCGCCCGCCCTCACCCTTCGATGACCCTGCTGAGGAGCACGACAGGAAGGAGGCAGAGGGAAACAGTGGGATCAAGCTAGAGGTGAGAATGCAAGAACCACAGCTCTCTTACGTGCTTCCTCTCGTTCTAGTTCTCTGCTCTTACCAGCTTTGCAGACTCCTTGCTATTACTTGCTGGAAGATGTTCCAGTGACTCATGCTTCTCATTTCCCCAAGCTATTTCCTTAGCACTTCAGTTGCAAAAGGAGAGGCTTATGTTCCAAGTGGGTGGAAAGGTCTTGCAGAATGTAACGGGGTAGAATAGAAAAATCTTACTCTGAGCAGCATATCAAGTGCTATGCAAGGCCTGACTGTGTTGTCAGGTGCTTGTAGCATATGTGATTCCAACTGAGTTTCTTTTGCCAGTCACCATCCTTGTTGGCCTGCTGCTATCACTGTCCAACAGGGAAATTGTGTCCTGCAGTTACGAGTCCTGTCTTGTTTCCTGGTGTGTTATTGAGATGTAAAGCTGCTCTGTCTGTTCTCAGGACACAGGACTTTCTGAGCCCATGGACATTGACCACAATTCCAGCACGATCTTTGATGACATGGAGAAGACAGATTTTTCGGTACGTGCTTGCTTTTTCTGCCTGCTGCTCAGTGAGTAGATCAGTATGTTGTGCTGGCACCAGGGCCAGCACGTGCCTCGCTTTTGTGTGAGTGCTCCCTCTCTACTGCAGAGCCAATGTGCTAAAAGTGCCTAGCTTGTAAGGTAGCTGACACTGTGAAGAGATCTTCTCATGACTTCTTTCACCTGTCTTAATTACGGCATGACCATGTTCCCTAACTGCTTTGTTGTTCTTACGTCTTCCTAGATGTTTTCTCCTCCAATGCATTGTGAATCTAAAGCCAGCCCTTCCCCTGAGAAACCAGATCCTGAAAAGGAAGCAAAGCCTCTGCTGAAGGACAAGTCTGCAGAAGGAATGCTAGCATCTCTGTATGACCAGCCTCGGCACATCCAGTATGCAACACACTTTCCTATTCCTCAGGTATGAGACCTGCTCATAACCCTTTTCCTTCTGCTGCCTTGTGCTCTGATAACCAGAGTGCTGTGTTTCCCTGCTGTGCTACTGTAACCTAACTGAGCAGAGTTGAACCTGGTATCTTCCTGTTCCATTACTGGGTGGGTGAGGAGTGCAGTCACGCTTTTCTGCATTGCTGCAGGAGGGTGTTCTACTTAAGACATCTATTTGCTTAATCCCAGAGCAACTTCTGAGATGAAGCTTTCTTTTTGCTTTTATGAGATCCAGATGTGAACCAAGATGAAAGCATTCAGCTGGATAGTTGCTAATGCAGTTCTTTCTCTTGGCTCCCCAGGAGGAATCGTGCAGTCACGAGTGTAACCAACGGTTGGTAGTTCTTTTTGGGGTTGGAAAACAACGGGATGATGCTCGGCATACAATCAAGAAAATAACCAAAGACATCCTAAAAGTTTTAAACAGAAAGAGTACTGCAGAGACAGGTTAGTACTGCTTGAGCCACTCCTTTCTGAAAAAGGAGTGTCTTTCCAGTTGACTGCCTTCTTTGTGTGGAGTCTCACAATGAAACGATTTCATATGATCTGCAGTGCCTGGTTGGCTGTATCAGTCACTGACTGTCTGGGATGGGGCTGTGTTCTCAAATAATAATGAGCAGCGAATTAAGATTTGTTTCCTGCTGCCTAGATGTGTTTAATTGAATTTACCTTCTTCAGTAGGCACTTAAAGTCATGTCAGTTTCAGAGTGAGACCCTGGCCAAAAGCGTGGCGTTTTCAAACTTCATTTTCTCAGTTCTACCATTTAAATCTTTGCACAGAAGCAACAAGAACTTTGCCTATGAATGTTAGGCAAAAACCTTGAGTGAGTGTAGCATGCTGTTATGCTAAACATGCTAACTGTTGAGGGTGGCAGGTTTCTATTGCTACTGACACAGCTATCAAAGCCTCTAATTTCTGTCAATTGAGGATCTGCATTCATTTTTTCTTTTTGTTAGTTTGATTCTTGAAAGACTGCTCGAAATGTGGTGTGATTCTTGAAGGGTGGCATGCTCTAATAACAACACGCTTTTGGGTTGAACCACCTCCAGTCCGGAATAACTGTTCTCACCAAGGAGTCAGTTTCTTCTAAATTGGGGGGAAAAATATTTTCCCCCTCCATGTATTACCTTCACTTGGGATAAACTAGATGTTAACCCTGCTGTCATTCTCAGGCTGGAAATTGCAGTTTATTGTTATGAATTCAGGACGGTCCTTATCAGCTTAGGGATAGAGAATCAGGTTCTTTGACTGTCCTGCTTGGTAGTGGCTGGTCTTCCTGAGGGACTTGACATGTGCTGATGACTGAAATCTATTCATTTGCTGATGAGGAAGGTAGCCCAATACTGTTTTCTGGTCCTCTCAACTTCTGTAGGTGGAGAGGAAGGCCAGAAGAGGAAAAAGAGCAAGCCAGAAGCATTCCCAACAGCTGAAGATATCTTTGCAAAGTTCCAGCACCTTTCTCACTTCGATCAGCACCAAGTCACATCTCAGGTATGAAACCTTCAAGATTGCTGTCCTCCTCGGACCCTGACTGTGTCCTTTTGTGGTGTTGAGCATGGCTGCCTGCAGGGAAAGGGCAGTGGGGCTGCTGAGGGACTTCTGCAGGGGGAGGTGGTGCAGTGTGTCACCTTGCACTTGCAGGTATCCCGCAACGTCTTGGAACAGATCACCAGCTTTGCCTTGGGCATGTCCTACCACCTGCCTCTGGTACAGCACGTGCAGTTCATCTTTGACTTGATGGAGTATTCACTCAATATCAGTGGTCTTATCGACTTTGCCATCCAGGTAAGCACGGTGCTGGAGTGTTCCCTGGGGTTCAGTTCATCCCTGAAAGGCAGCAGGACTGTGCTGTGATAGCTGAGCTTCTGCTGGGGTCCTCTGATGTGTGTCACAGAGGCGATCTGAACTCGCGGTTATTGTGGTTCTCCTGGGCTGCAGCTGATAGGAATAGGTTGTTTGCAGCAGGTAGTCTTCACGTGTCCTGTTGCAAGGATTATTCTTCCAGAGGTTTCAGGTTTGTTCTCAAAGGATCGACACTGCATCCCTTCAGCAAGGCCTTGTTCTGAGTGAGAAGGGGAATGTCTCTCTCTGGCCAGTTTCCTGCCTTGCTCTCCTGGAAGGATTCTTGGCACGTGACAGCTCAGGCTGCCTTCTGTTTTCCTGCTGAAATTCTGTTGCTGGTTCATAAGCCTTTGACACCAGTCTTTTGCCTTGCTATGACTGCCAATAGAATTGAGATTATAAGCATTAAAAAAAATCTTGTACTGCCTGAGACATTGTGCCTGAATGCTGAGCCTTGTTCCAGGGTCACATCTTTGGGCAGAAAGTGCATGCCAGTCCCTTTTCCAGGCAGCCCTGTGGAATACGGGTGTGGTGTGCCTGCTCCATCTCTGACCATTCCTTACCCCTGTGGCTGTTGAAGGGTTTTTCTGTCATTGGGTGCAGTTGCTGAATGAACTGAGCGTGGTGGAGGCAGAACTGCTGTTGAAATCCTCCGACCTTGTTGGCAGCTACACCACCAGCTTGTGCCTGTGCATCGTGGCTGTGCTGCGGCACTACCATTCCTGCCTTATACTGAACCAGGACCAGATGGCTCAGGTCTTTGAAGGGTAAGAGAACCTTCCCCTCATCACATGGAAGGGACTTGTAGGGGGCAGGGATGTATCTTTGTTCTAAAAAGGAGCAACTTTGTGCCTGAGGGTTCACCTCACAGAACTCGAGGGGAAAGGGATTTGTTGTCCGGTGAGCACTGCTGCTGTGAACTCTGTGTAATGAGGCTGTATTTCCGCAGGTTTTCTTTTTACGTTGCAGCAATTTGTTTTTCTCTCTATACAGCCTCTGTGGGGTGGTGAAACATGGCATGAACCGCTCGGATGGCTCTTCAGCAGAGCGCTGTATCCTGGCCTATCTCTACGACCTCTATACCTCCTGCAGTCACCTCAAAAGTAAATTTGGGGAGCTGTTTAGGTGAGTCTGAGGCGGGTGGAGTGCTGTGGGTGCCTGCCAGTACAGTACCTTGGTGTGAGCTGTGTTTGTGATCTTGTTTGGAGGAACTGTCTGAGAGATGCTCAGCAGGGACCGACGTTTTGGGATGAGTGCCTGTTTTGTCACCTCCCACAGCCCTTGCTCTCTATTACTGTTTCGGTGCAGATGTTTGGCAGGGATGTCTAAGCTCAGGTGTTACCTCTGTTGAGGGACAGTGGGAGTTGCTTGTGCCTTGGTGTGAGCTGTGGGCTGGTTGGGCTCCTGGCTGCTGTGCGCCTTTGAAGTCTTTTTTGACAAAATTGAAAGCAGGAGGGAAGTGCATTGGAGTTCTTCACAGCATCCATCACACAGATGGAAATGAGAGGCACGATATCAGTGTAACTGTATTCCCAAAAGCTATTCAGCAAGCCTTTAATGTAAACAGCTACAGATAAAAGGGAATGTCCTCTTACAGGCGAACAATAGATTGGAGGTTGAGACAAGCAGTAGGAAGAAGTTTCTGTTTTGAGGGTGATCCCTTTCTGGAGAAGCCCCACAGGACTGTGCTAGTGCTTGTGTTCTTCAGCATATCAAAGGTTGTACGAATGCTGATATCAAAGTTTTTGGTATAACTGTTATTAATCACATAAAATTCCAAGTGCCTGCAAGTCAGTAGAGCCCAGTGGTGATGGCTGGATGATAAACTGTCAGATCAGATTTAGTGTTGTTAGACAAAACAGTGCTCATAGAATCATCCTCGTTGCCTCGCTAACTCTGCAGAGCAGTGGATATATAATACCACTCAGATAAATGATCTTGTGGTTGTAGTAAACACGTCAGTGAAAATGTCTTCTCAGTGTTCAGTAGCAGTCGAGAAGCAAATGAAATGTTAGGTATTGTTTGAAAAGAAATGGAGAACGGAGGGCATCGTTAGGCCACCATGTAAATCATGGTGCACTTGTACCTTTTGTTTTTTGGGAACCTGATTCAAGAAAACGTGCACTAAAGTTAGGTGTGAAGGATGTTGCGTGGATGGATGAGAGGTGGTTTGAAATGTGCTTTGAACATGCCTGCCTTGCTCCTAAACTCCTCTGGCATCAACTGTCTGGACACCAAAGGCCAAGCTTGGTGCTTCCCCATCTGACCTGGAATGACCTGTTCTCGTGCTGTGTGCACTGAGCCCTCCTGGTGACTTCCAAGTACTCTGACAACAGAGAAGCACCTCATCTGGCTGAGTCCTTGTGGTACAAACTGATCTCCACTCAGTCTTGCCTAGGGCTGTGTTTATCTTACACAGGATTGCATTGCTTATCAGAGTTCAGTGGAAAAAGGGTTGCTTTTTTTTTTGTGTGTGTGTGTGTGCTCCTAATCTTCATTCCTGTCCTGTTTAGTGACTTCTGCTCCAAGGTGAAGAACACAATCTACTGCAATGTTGAGCCATCTGATTCCAACATGCTATGGGAACCAGAGTTCATGATTGATACTATTGAAAATCCATCTGCACATAACTTCACGTACACCAACCTGGGCAAGAGCCTCAACGAGAACCCAGCAAACCGCTACAGTTTTGTCTGTAATGCACTTATGCACGTGTGTGTGGGGCACCACGATCCAGACAGGTGAGGAGCAGAGCTTTCGTGGTTCTCTTGAGGCAGACAAATCTTTTAGGTGGGGATAAGGAAGACAGTAACCTTTGTTTGGCTGTCCTGGGGAGAAAGGAAGGAGGAGCCAAAGCTGAGGTGCCTTAGGGAATCAGTCCCCAACTGTGTGTGCGTGTGTTGACCATCTGCTTTTTTACTGTGTGTTTACTTCACAGGGTGAATGACATCGCCATCCTGTGTGCTGAGCTGACTGGGTACTGCAAGTCTCTAAGCGCCGAGTGGCTGGGTGTGCTTAAAGCTTTGTGCTGTTCCTCCAATAATGGGACCTGTGGTTTCAATGATCTCCTCTGCAATGTTGATGCAAGTGCAAACATTTGAAAGGGGGAAAGGAATTGAATCAGGAATTAAGGGATCTACTGGGAGGAGGTGGAAATGAACAAGGGGTGGAATGTTTTGCCTTCTGAGGACAGGGGAAAGGCTTTGAATGCCTTTTGGTGCTCATTGCAGCCTGGGCTGATCTTGGGGTTGTGGGTGCTTCCCCTTCTAGCTCCTGGTTAGGCTCAGGAGTTGCTGACAGTTGGAATGAGTTGGAGTCTGTTGTGATCACTAGCTGATCTCTCTTCCAGGTCAGTGACTTATCTTTCCATGATTCCTTGGCCACCTTTGTTGCCATTCTCATAGCCCGGCAGTGCTTGCTGTTGGAGGACCTCATTCGCTGTGCTGCTATTCCCTCACTCCTCAATGCTGGTAAGCACGTCCCTGCAGGAAGCTGGTGTTGCTCCTAGTGCTGGCACAAGAGGATGTGCTTAGTGAATGCTTAATGAACCCCGTAGTTGTGAAGCTTGCCTCCAATTCTTATGTTAAGGTGTAGTACTTGAGAATTTAATATTTTGTTTTAGATAGTTTCTGGCCTCTTGTTTTCCTTCAAAAGCTAATTGTGCTAAGGTTTTTCAAGATCTCACTATCTGGAGTTTGTGTAAAAGCTTGGGCAGGTGTGTTCAGCCACTCTGCTTGACTGGTGTACTCAGCCCTGAATTCCAGTGGAGCAGTTCCTGCTGCTGCTGTGATTTAGGTTAGGTTTTGGCTACAGCAGCCAGCTGACCACTTGTGCCCTATAGTGCCAGAGAGCCACTCTGCCTTATTCTGGCACCAGCCTTCCCACTTTGCTCCGGGGGTTGCAGCATCCAAGCTCTGACAGGGTGAAGTAGGAAAGATGGAGCAAGGAGAACGCAGCGCGTGTCACTGGGGATAATGCTGATGTATTTGCTCACTTGCATGTTAATTGCTGCACATGCTCCCTATCTGCAAGTACAATAAAGCTGCTGCAGCTTCTCAACTGGCTGCTCCAGGGCAGTGCACTATGAATAGCTTTTGGATTGAGAGTCAGCTGTCCCAGCACTTAAGAAATCTCAGTTGACTGTTTTCTTTACATAGCCTGCAGTGAACAGGACTCTGAACCAGGAGCACGTTTGACCTGCCGGATTTTACTCCATCTGTTTAAGACTCCACAGCTGAACCCATGCCAGCAAGATGGCAGTAAGTGAATGGAAGTAAAGTCTGTCTTTATTGTGAAAGTAACCGAGGCTCTTGCACCCCAAGAAAAGAGATGCTGGACCCTGTGATTAGAGATCATGACCTGCCTGCTTAGAATGAAGCAGGCAAAGCCTCATACACTGCTTTCTGTTGAGGACAAAGAACAATATCCTTCCATTTATGTCACTCCATGGTAGCCTGGCGTGTTGGGGGTGGAGGCTCTGGAGGCCAGTAACCCACCAGTAGAGGTGGCTTTGCTGTCACTAAGCCATTACAGTAATGATCACTTTTTTTTTCTTTTTTTTCATGTCTAGAGCTTTGTAGACCCTCTTAGCTTGGTGCCAGAAGCTGTTATTTTACATCACTCCCTTTTTGTCTGATGATGGAACCAGTCCAGGAAGCTGTTTTTGGCTCCTCATCAGTATCCTTGTAGCTCAGATCTCTAAATCCAACCCATATTCTGGGTTAGGGTACTGTTGGAGTTCGTGTCACAGGCACTGCTCCCCATTTGGATTTCATGGTTCAGTTGTCACGGCATGATTGGCATTATGCTGCGTGAAACTTAATTAAATTGACCCCGTGTTACAACTGAAAAAAGGACTAGCCTCAGGATTCTCTGAGCTTGATTCTGTGTTACTGGCTGCTGCATAATACAGGCAGCTCTGGAGTCTGTGCCTTTCTTTCTTCCCGAGTATTGCCCTTCCCTGTTGTCCTCTTTGCAGACAAACCCACGGTGGGAATCCGTTCTTCCTGTGACCGGCACTTACTGGCAGCTTCCCAGAATCGTATTGTGGATGGAGCAGTGTTTGCAGTTCTGAAGGCTGTCTTTGTTCTGGGTGTGTACCTGCCTGTGTTAGCCTACACCTGTGTGAGTGTTTTGGAGAGGCTGTGGGGGTGCTGTTGTGCATAGGGGTAGATGTGCTGGCTGTGAAGGAGACCCGAGGAGATGTGCCTTGTTGTGTGTGCAGAGATATCGCTGGTTGCAGGAAGTTTTCAAAAGCTCAGGGTGTTTTGGGGGTCAGGCTTTGGGTTTGGCATTGGTGATTAAGTGATGCTTGCCCTTTCCTTGTAGGAGATGCAGAACTGAAAGGCTCTGGCTTTTCCCACCCTGGAGGTGTCGATGATCTGATGGATGATGAGCTGGGTACCAGGAAGGCTGGTGGTCGGGTAGTAACTGTAGAAACAGCTAGCCTGGATATTTATGCCAAGTATGTACTAAGGAGCATCTGCCAGCAGGTGAGTCTGTCCTGTCTCTGGGTTTGTCCTTATCCCTGCTGCAGATGGATGCATCCTATCTGGCTTTCTGTGGTTTGGGTTTCAGGGGTATTTCTGTGAAGTATCAGTAAAGAACTAGATGTGGTTCTGCCAGATGATGGCGCTAAGGGTTGCTCGCTGTCACAAAAGGGAGTGGGGAAAAAAAAAAAAGGAAGCAGCTCCTTAGAATGAGGTGCTGCAGTATGCAGGGACTGCGTATCCCCTTCTGCTCTGGCAGCTGCACAAGGCTCTTGTCCAAGGAGGGGAGTGCTGGGAGCAGTTTGCTGAGATGTTTGCTGGAGGCAAAGAAGATAAGCGTAAGAAAGACAGCTTGTTGAAGTGATAAATTGTGCCTCTCAGAATGCAGCTTAAGCTCTGCTTGCAGCTAGGCTGTTAACATATCCCTGGGCTTTGCAGTGCCCTGTTGAGTTAATTAAAGAAACAAAACCAAAAATCTCTTGCTCATCCCTATTCTGACAACATCAGTATCTCTGTTCCTTTGAGGAAAACTGATATTTGGAGAACTGAAACTTGGCTGGGAAGATACTTGGTTGCAGACTGGAAAGTCTGTTACCTCCACCTAATGAAAATAGGTGCTGGAGGATATAATTGGCTGTAGTTACAGATTTATTATGTCAACAGGAAAGATGGAGTGTTGCAATTTGAAATGCCCATCTTCGCAGTGTGGTGCTGTGCTCATGCTTTGTGATGCAGTTGTTTATTAAATGGCTCGTTATACAGTAATGTTACCAGCTTCCAAGGAAGAATTGGGACTGCGTGTTTGAGAGCATAAATACAACGTAGCTGGTGTTGCTGAAGTTTGACTATAACACTATCAGAAGTAGATCTCCTGCTGGTTCCAGCCTATGCTTGAGGGACTCACAGTGGGTAGAATGTGTGTGTACTGGGAGGGAATAGCAGTGTGCCAGTTACCTACCAATTGCTGGCAGAGCTGGTTATGTAAGAATAAGGATTTGAGCAGACACCAGTGAGTACCACCAGATTGTGCCAGAGCTCCTGCTATATTGCTGTGAAGGGTAAGTAAAATGATATGTTTATCACTAGCACCTCCAGTGCAAGCAGGAGATGCTCCAGAACTCACAGTGTCAATCTGAAATGGCTGTGAAGTGCCTTAAGCCATAGTTGGTGATGTCTCAAACTCAGGAACTGTTACATCTCATATTCAGTTGTGTATTTTATTAGTCATGAGGGCGTGGGGGAGATTGTGACCCGACTACCAGTCTGCCCTTCAGCCCATTCAGATTAGTAAATGTAATGGTGATTGACCCTTTGAAAAGATTAATTCTTAGAGCTGTGATAAGCCACAGAGTTGAGAGTGTGAACCAAGAGGGAGGTTGAGTCAAAGCTGCTAACTTGAGTGTGATGGTTGGGGTGGTAGAGTTGTCCAGGATGCTTGAAAAAGGTGTTCACAGTGCTCTGCTGTGAAGAGAGGTGAAGGACTCTGATCAGTAGTACAGAGCCCGTGGAGGTGACTGTCTTATAAAGAAGTGTTGGAGAGAAAGAGACTGATGGTCTTTTGAGAACACAGGTGGTAGTTAACTCTGTTCTGGTTTGTGAGATTATCCCAATAAACTGGGTTAGAGAGCAGCCCCACTGAATTCCTGTAGAAAGCTGGGCAAGGGGCAGGGTGGGTCTTCCCAGTGATATGTGTTTATATGCATGAAGAAGAGAGGTTCTTGAAGAAGAATGGCACAGTGACAATGAAGGGGAGGAATGTGATAGGCATTGGAGGAGTCAACAAATCTATATGTATTGGCAAAGCAGGATATTCATCTGTGATGAGGTTATTGAAGTCTTAAGCTGTGCTTTCACAAGGTTTCAAGTCAGAGACTTTCCCAATCTTCATGCTGTACTTAGTGCTTACACTCTCCACTCTCTGATGTAGGCTTGCTGGGCTGCTGCAGAAGTGCTTATACACTAGTTCTCTGTAGATTTTATTTTCATTAATGAGACTAATTGATTTTCAGTGTGAAAAAATCATGCAGTAATGAACACTTCAGGTTAACTGTGAGTTACGTCAAGAAGTATCTACCTCATTTGTTTTGGAAACTGCTACCTGATAATACATTTAGGAGCAACCAGCTGAAATTGAGAGGCTGACAGTAATAGTTTTCTGTCCACCTTCTCATAATTTGTGACTTCATAAACATCTTGCATTCAGTTAGTTATTTCCCTTCCCAGGCAGTGAGAAGCAAGGTGAATGTTCTTCACTAAGGACAGCAGTGTGTTTTCCATTACCGTTTGAGAGTTAAGAGGTTTGCTTTTCCCTAAGACATCTTCTAGTTTGCCCTAGCTGCAGCCCTGCAGCTGAATTACTTCATTTAGTACAGTTCTAGGACTTTGCTATGCGAGAAATAGACCAAATCAAATATGTAAGTGATTTCTTCTGACCTTTGAGACCAAGTGGTGGTGTAGATGCAGTCTGGGCATGGCAGTGAGTGTGCAGTGTCAAATCACACTCATGCTTTATCAAAGGAAACAGCAGCTACTGTGTTCCTCCACTGCTGACTTGTCAGAGTTGATGTTTCTTTGTTGTGATTGCTGCGCCGTGTCTGATGCCTGCTGAGTCAGGGTAATACCAATCATGAAGAGTAATAATTACCAGACATCACTGAGTGCTGATAAGGTTCTTTTGACTTTGAAGTTTTCCCCGTGTCTGTCTGATACCGGAAGCAGGAACACCAGTTTGGTGTGAGATGTGAGTTTGGCTCTTCTAACTCTGCCTTCGTCCTGCAGGAGTGGGTAGGTGAGCGATGTCTGAAGTCTCTCTGTGAAGACAGTAATGACTTGCAGGATCCTGTCCTGAGCAGCACGCAGGCCCAGAGGCTGATGCAGCTCATCTGTTATCCACACCGACTGCTGGACAATGAGGAAGGAGAAAATCCTCAGCGGCAGAGGATTAAGCGCATCCTGCAGGTACAGGCTCCTCACAGAGTCCAGGAGTGTCCTAGTAATTGCCTGACGTGGCTTTGGAGTAGTGGAGTCCACGCTCTGAGGGGTTCTGATAGTTGTTACCATGAGAGCTGAGGGCACGGGTTTGGGATGTACCTTGAGCTGTGGTAAATACTCATACGAAGTGTGTGTACGTTGCAGAATCTGGACCAGTGGACCATGAGGCAGTCCTCGCTGGAGCTGCAGCTCATGATTAAGCAGACTGCAAATAATGTGAGTTTTTGCACAGTGGGACTGTGTGGGGCTGAGCATGTGTTGCCAGTGTTGAAGTAGTTGCTTGTGAGGTGGTGGGTTTGTGATGTGACAGAAGCAAGAATAGGGAGAAAATGAAGAGCATGCAAAGCCAAGCCTGAGAAGAACGTGAGGAGTCTGAGACCCAAAGAACAACATTCGTGGGCAAGCTGGATTTGTACCAATGACTTAGCAGGACTTAGCTCTCTTTTCTTCCCTATCTCCAGGAGATGAACTCCTTGTTAGAAAACATAGCCAAGGCCACTATTGAGGTATTCCAGCAGTCAGCAGAGACCAGCTCCGCTAGTTCTACTGGCAATGGAGTCAACAATATCAGTAGTTCAGCAAGTGCTACACCAGCTAGCAACAAATCCAAACCCATCCTCAGGTTGGTGGAGTCCCGCTGTGAAGCTGCCTTGAGGACCAGTTTGAGCGGAGGTTGGATCTCAAACTGGTTTTCTCATTTTTGTTATCCCAGTTCTCTGGAGAGATCAGGAGTGTGGCTGGTGGCCCCTCTGATCGCCAAGCTCCCAACATCAGTGCAGGGCCACGTGCTGAAAGCTGCTGGAGAAGAACTGGAGAAAGGACAACATTTGGGGTCATCATCCCGCAAGGAGCGGGACCGCCAGAAGCAGAAGAGGTGAGTCCTGGGGAAAGGGCAGTCAGTGCTTGCTGTGCTGATCCCACAGCCTGGCAGCATAGCTACGTTGCTGTTCTCTCTGCAGTATGTCCTTGCTGAGCCAGCAGCCGTTTCTGTCACTGGTGCTAACTTGCTTGAAGGGGCAGGATGAGCAGCGGGAGGGTCTCCTCACCTCTCTGTACAGTCAGGTCCAGCAGGTAAGTGTCTTGCCTCTCCTTCGCTTTCCTCGAGGACTCATTCCTCATCAGACATGTTATTTTCCTTATGTCTGTCTGTTTTTCTTTGTGTCCAATAAGGCAGACACGTTACCCTGGTTGGTATAGGGTGCTTGAGCTGACCATCTCCTCTGAGTCAGTAGTCACCAGAAAGCACGAGCTGCCTTCTATAAACATAATCATACAGCACATGAGGTCTGTTCTGTCTTCTAAATCTCCTAGATTGTTACAAATTGGCGAGAAGATCAGTACCAGGATGACTGCAAAGCCAAGCAGCTGATGCACGAGGCCCTGAAATTACGACTGAATTTGGTGAGGAGTTGCATATGGGCACACGAGTTGCTCTGACCCGGGTTCCTTTCTCATTTTTCAGTCTTAGTGCTTCTTCTTGGTGTGTTGTTTTTTAATAAACAACTCTTTTCTGCCAGGTGGGAGGGATGTTTGACACAGTTCAACGCAGTACACAGCAGACAACTGAATGGGCTGTGCTTCTCCTGGACATCATCAGCAGTGGCACTGTGGACATGCAGTCAAACAAGTAACTTTCTGGCTGACTTCTGCTCCGTGTGGTTCCTAAGGGGAGGCAATCATTAGCATGAATCCTTTTGTGTAAGCTAGCTGTCTCTGTAGACGCTGTTGGGAAGCACTGTGACTGGTGAAAGAGACTTTGGAGTAATAGCAGGCTATGACTTAGGGCCAGGAGTCCAACTATACTCTTCCAACATATTCAGAGCAAACTCTGCTTTTCAGATTCAGAGAGATAAGCAGGGGAGAGCTGAGTCTGGACGTGCTCTTTTGGATAAGCCGAATGGGTGGACAGGAGGCCAGTCTTAATCTGTAATATCTTCCTTGACTGAAGTATGAACACCCTGTGATGTATAACCGAAGGGAGGATTAGCGTGGGAGATGGCTGGAGAGCACTCAGTACTTCTGCCTTTATGCAGTGCTCTTAGCAGCCTAATAGTGTCTGGTGTTACTGTGATGGCAGAGACTTTGATTCTTCTGTGCCTTTGACCTTTCTGCTCTCACCAACAGCGAGCTCTTCACCACTGTGTTGGACATGCTGAGTGTTCTCATCAACGGCACCCTGGCTGCTGATATGTCCAGCATTTCTCAGGGCAGCATGGAGGAGAACAAGCGGGCATACATGAATCTTGTCAAGAAACTCAGGGTGAGGGTCTCCACGTCCTGTACAGGGAGCTGTGTGCTGTGCTGCAGCCATCCCACTCTGCAGATGTCTGTCTCTCACACAGCACTAGTCCTGTTTGTGTTTAGAAAAGCAGCGGGGATGCCCTGGTGGCTCTGTGGGCCTCGGGCTGAAAGGTCCAAAGATGACAGGGAACGCAGAGGTGGAGGCTGATGCCAGCAGAAGCACGGGTGGGCTTTGGATGTATTTAGCTTTTGTTTTCCTGAGGAATTGTTGAAGACTTCTCTACTCCATATGTGCAGAAGGAGCTGGGGGACCGGCAGTCTGACAGCCTGGAGAAGGTGCGACAGCTGCTGCCACTGCCCAAGCAGACCAGGGATGTCATCACCTGCGAACCTCAGGGATCCCTCATTGACACCAAAGGCAATAAGATAGCTGGTTTTGACTCCATCTTCAAGAAGGAGGTATGTGGAGCTTTGCTGCCTGCATCGTGGCTCCTGAGGGCGGGTGTTGCCTTGTCCTCTGATGCTTTGAGTCTTCACTGCTTGGGAGGCATCAGTATGCAGCTCATTGTTGCCTGCCAAGCTTGTAATGGCTGGCTGCACGCAGGCAAGCTGGCGCATAACTATGTCTGAAAAGGGCAAAGCTGGGTGTTAATGCTCAGCAATGCAGACTACTACAGACTGAGAAGTTATTTAAACTTTTATTTTGCAATCATGGCTGTATGAAGAAAAAAAGCCATAATCCCTGACACACGACTTAACAGGCAGTGCCAGTGTGCAGCAGGAGATTGGCAGAGGTGGGATGAAGGAGGTTGCCAGTTTTTGATGAAGGGCTTTAGAAGTGGCTGTCTTGGTGGTGGTTGTGCTTTGTTGGGTCTTGGTTCTGTTTTTTTTTTTTCTTTTGTTTTAAAGGGTTTGCAAGTCTCTACAAAGCAGAAGATTTCCCCTTGGGATCTGTTTGAAGGCTTAAAGCACTCAGCTCCCCTCTCCTGGGGGTGGTTTGGGACAGTCCGGGTGGACCGCAGGGTGTCTAGATTTGAGGAGCAGCAGAGGCTTCTCCTGTACCACACTCACTTAAAACCCAAGCCCCGCAGTTACTACCTGGAGCCATTGCCTCTGCCCCCTGAAGAGGAGGAGCCTCCTACACCTGTGGCTTTAGAGCCAGAGAAAAAGGCTGTGGAACCAAGCAAGGCTGATAAAACAAGCACCAATCCTGCCACTTCTACTGAGGAACGCAAGAAGAAACAGAGCAAAACCAAGAAACGCAACCAGTCTGCCAGCAAAAGTGAGGTAACTGACCAACACGAGTGGATTTCCTGTGTCCAACCCTGCTGCTTTAGCCCTGGGCACTCCCTTGAGTCCTTCTGAGGGAGCTGGAGAGCAGTAGTGGTGAAGATGAAATGTGATTTCCCTCTGGGAGTTCTGGAGCTTTATACTGTTCCTGCTAGCCTGGGGTAATGCAAATATTTCCTTCATTTCTGATGGGTGGGAAGGAGGCTTCCAGCTCAGATAGCAATCCAGGCTTCCTCCTATGAATTTTTCTTAGTCTTGATCCATTTGTGAATTCCCAGTACACACTGATGTTTCTTACTTCCTTCTTTTCCTTGCAGGATTTTGTGTTGGGTCCCAGCCGAGGGGTTTCATATGGAGTTGGGATGCCTACGGATCTCTTGCATCACCAGGCAGGAAGCACTATGTCTAGACTGGCGTATGGGCAGTCACCAGTGGGTCTCTATGCCCAGAATCAGCCTCTTCCAGCAGGTAGGTGTGCAGGAAAGGGGAGTGTGTTGCACCTCTGTGGGAGCCTCTTGTAAGAGCCCCTTCTCTTAGATGGTCCTACATACATTTGCCCCTTCTACCTGCTCTGTGTCTGGATATATTGATGAAGGAGTTCTGGAGCTCCAGGCTCAGTGACAGTATGTGACTGTTCAGTCTGCTGCTGTTCTTCTCTTGCAGGCGGCCCTCGCCTGGATACGTCCTACAGACCTGTACGCATGCCACTGGGGAAACTTGTTCAGAGTCGTCCTCCCTACAGTGGGGTCCTGCCTTCAGGGATGGGGAGCATGATGGGCATTGACCCCTCCTACAAGCCAGCAGTGTACAGACAGCAGCCTCCCGTGTCCCAGGGACAGATACTGAGGCAGCAGCTTCAAGCAAAGTTGGTACGTCAGAGCTGTGCTCTTGGCAGACTCCATAGCACATCAAGCCCTAGCTGTTTGCTGAGGGATGTCCATTCTAGCCATAACTCTCAATCCTGTCTCCCTTTTCACCCTGGAAAAGTGTCCTTCGTATCCTCTGGGCAGCTCTGTGCTTGCCTCTGGCTTTGTTGTATCTGTGTCACCAACGGTGTGTGAGTGAGGTACACTGGGGGCATCTGCAGCTGTTGGGGCAGTAAGAGGAGCACATCCTGGAGGTGGAGTGCTAGGATGATAGTGGCTTATTTGCCCCAAGTCGAGGTGAAATAAAACTTGTTAGTTATCTGTGTGCTGTGGAGCAACCTCGTGGGTTTATCCGTGAAGCTGCCTGTCTGATTTGATGGGAGCTTGTGAGAATAGAGAAGCAGTGTCCTGGCCTTTGGAGACATTGAAAATGTTCTTCTGTTGCCTTCCAGCAGGGCCAAGGCATAATGGGACAGCAGCCAGTACGCCAGATGGCTCCAACCCCATCCTACGGAGCGCTGCAGCCCTCCCAGGTGAGTTTCAGTGTCCACAGGTAAGACTGGAATCTGGCACAGAGCAGCGTCTTCATTTCTGCTGTTAAGTCTTGAAACCTCTTAATGCTTTTCACTCATTTTCCGACCAGCGTGAATCTGAATTCCAGAGATGAGCAGTCTTCGTGATAGCACTTACAGGAGGATGATCTCTTGTGCTCCAAATTATTGTGACTGATAGAGGGTGTGTTTTTGCTTTATTCCAGGGTTACACACCTTACGTCTCCCACATAGGCCTTCAGCAGCACCCTTCCCAGTCAGGCACGATGGTACCTCCTACGTATTCAGGCCAGCCCTATCAGAATTCCCACCCCAGCTCTAATCCTGCCCTGGTGGATCCCGTCAGACAGATGCAGCAGAGACCAAGTGGCTATGTGCACCAGCAGGCCCCAGGCTACGGGCACACCTTGGGCAACACACAGAGGTACTTCCCACCCTACTGGATGTTAATAAGCTGTATTTCATCAAGGGCTTCCCTGCTCTGCTCAGACAGCCCTAACAGCAATCTGTGAAAAGCCTGTTCTCCATGCTGTGTTACACAGCATCTGAGTCCTTTACACCCTCAGGGAGCATGTTTATTCAGCTTTCAGTCCTGAGAAGAAACAGAGCCAGGATGAAATTTGGAGATGCTAGCTGCCAGCAGGAGACGATGTTACCAGCCAGAGAAAGATGAATTTGGGAAGTATGAAACAAATGACCTGAGAAAGTCATAGTTGTGAATTTAAATCTAGCCAGTAGATTAACATCTAAAAGTGCAGTCTGGTACTTCCTTTGCTCGTGGGCAGTCATAAATCCATCAGGGAGACTCTGCAGACCAGTGAACTGACTCCATTATGTAAGGCCTCTGGAAAAGCAGATTGTGTGAAGCCCTAGAAGGTGCCTGGTGTCCCTCACGTTTCTGCAGAGAAGCAGCACAGGTTGCAGGCAGCTCTTTGGGCTGTATATCTCATTGATGGCAGCAGATGGGTTTGGAATAGAGAAGCCAGCGATTTGTGAATATTTTCCTCCACGGGCTCATCCTTTTCCCTTGCAGATTTCCTCACCAGTCGATACAGCAGGCTCCCATGATGACTGGGATGAACCATTTGGGTCCCCAAGGAGTCCCCTCAGGAATTCGACCCAGCCAGATACTGCCTGACCAGCAGCAGCAGCAGTACCTGCGGCAGCAACAGCAGCAGCAGCAGCAGATGCTGAGGGTGAGTGGTTGCTGACAGGAGGAAGGCTGCTGGAGATGGCTTACCAAACACCGCTTACCCATCAACAGCACTGTGCTCTGCCCCTCTGTGCCCAGTAGGGTATCAGCTCAGCTGGGGACTGTAATAATTTGCCAGGCTGTTCTCCCTTCCTTAGAGGTGGCCAGTCGTGACAGAGAGACCTGCTGTGCTGTCCTGTCCTTTGCTGGACACCCAGCATGAGCTTAAAGGAAAGAGCAGGAAAGCTCTGTTTAGTCTTCTGTGGCCTGCATCCTACTTCTTCCTGCTCCAGCTGAGCCCCTCAGATCACGCAGAAAGCTTGCTTTCATAGAAGTTAAGTGCTGCAGGAGCTAGACACAAAACAGAAATCCCTATGTCCACACCAGGTTAGGCAGAATTCTCTTATAAGATCGTTTTTAGGGGCATGTCTGCATTTTCACATGACCAGAGTTTCAGTCACAGTTTCCAGGGGCAGGAAATCTGGTACGAAACAGTCCGTGTACTCCACATCTAACAGATCCAGTGAGCTGTTAGGTCTAGAACTAGGTTTGGCTAAGTTCACACGTGTGACAACAGATGGAAGTATTCCATCCATTTGCATTATGGCTTTGTGAATAACAAATACCCATATGGTTTAGAGTTACAGAAATGCATTTAATTGAAAGAGAAACACAAAAATAGGAAATGGGAGGGTACTTGGTGAGTGATGTACCTTACAACGAGGCCTAGAGAGGAACATGGGCAGCCTTTAAATGGCACAGAGCAATGATGCTTAGTTTTCTTAGAGGGACCTGAGTGAGTGCTGCTGTCAGCATTATCTGAGAATTGCTGCCTTGCACTGGACAGGAGATTCCTGTAGCATGGTCAGCAGCTTTGAGTTCTTTTGATGAGTAGCACCTCCTGACTATTCAGTGGGTTTCTTTTGGCATTCTTTGTTGTATTTAGAAAAAGAGCATGCCTCAGACAAGCTGCTAGCACTTCTCCTAGCTCAGTCCCCTCATGTGTACCTTCAGCTTTTAGCTGACATTGCATGGTTGCTCAAAAAAAATGTGGAGTGTCTGAGATCTCTGCAGTTCCAGTGGCTCTCTGTGTGTTATCAGGAGCATACCAGATGCAGAACAAACTCCTGGTGCTGACTGTCATCGTGCAGCATCCTGTAGAAAAGATGTATGGCCTTTGGGTTTGTTTCTCATGGGTGGCAGTCAGCTGTTGCAAGGAGGTAGGACTTCAAATCAGAAGGGATCTCCTGGCTCATTTTGTCACTTACCTGCTTCCCTGTCCTACAGTTATCTGCTTATCCAGGTCATAGCATGCATTTCATGAACCTAAGTGACCAAACTGGTTTAAGATGGAAGCTGGGAGGCTGGTTTAGGCACACACCCCCTTTGTTGGGTAGAATCCTTTGTCCAAGCTTCAGTGTGTTTCTTGTATCTAGTCATTCCTGTCTACTGTGTCCTGTTGTTTACTGGCTCCTCTTCCTTTCTGCTGTTTACCCAGTGTATTCCTAGGGAGCTTCTTTCACAGGTCAGGTTTTTCTAACCTTTCTCAAGATATTGTTCCTTCTCCTGGTCGTGTTTTTGTCTCTTTTTGTTTTTTTCTTACTCTGTTGGAGTTCTGATCGCAGTGATCAGAACTGTACCTACCATCACCGTGTTTTTTATGGCAGCTGTACTAGTTTTCTCTTTTTGCTAGGAGCTCTTCTGTTGATCTAGAGAGTTTAAAACTATCTCGACAGGTGGGAGAAATATCTGAAAATCAGTGAGCTGTTTGGGGAGAAACGGAGATCCTTGAGATGTGTGGATGTGTGAAATGTGTGGCTCTGTGTATTCTTAATGTAAGAAGTTCTGCCAGCATTCAGCTTGGAGCACTGCACTCAGTTTTACCTGCATCCTTTTCCCCAAAGTGCAGCAGAGAAGGGCAGTGAGGTGGATCAAAGAGCTGAGAAATGCATCAGAGGAGACAAGGCTGAAGTAGCTGGGCTTTCAGTTAGAGAAATGAGCGGAATTTCTCAACTTTTGACTTTTGGAAAGCAAACACACACAGAAAAACAACCTTTAGCTGCCTTAGCTACAGGACAAGAAACGACCTTAAACCATTACCTGAAACACGTTGCGTACAGAGGTTATCAGGGCTCTCCTGATATGTTTGGAAATATTTTTAGAAGAGGTCAGGCAAATACTCAGTGAAGCAGGTACTGCTGATCTTAACTGGGAGGCAGGAGCTGAACTAGCCAACCTCGGGAGACTGCTCTTAGTGGTTTTCTATTCTTGTATTTGTTTTTGCTCCTAGTTATTCCCCAGCTGACCAGCAGACTTGTAGTTCTCTTTCTGCCTTCTGTTAAAACCCCATCTTACAGGAGAATTTTGTTACGGTTCCTTTGTTTCATGCAGCTTCTCAGCCTAGGGTGGGAAGGTCCTGATGAAATGTATGTAGTTCAGGTACCCGTAAGGGAAGTGGTGTAGGAGTATGTTACTGTGGTAGAACGCTCTTCCCCCTTCCTGTGCAGTGCTCTGATAACCCCTTCTTTTCTGTCTATACAGCAACAGCAGCAGCAGCAGCAACAACAGCAGCAGCAGCAACAGCAACAACAGCAGCAGCAACAGCAGCAGCAACCACCACCACCACAGCCCCAGCCCCAGCAGCAGCCCCAGGTCTCCACAGTGCCTCAGCCACAGGCGCAGGGCCAGCCCCCAGGGCTGGGGATGCAGGCTCTTCCCCCCCAGCAGCCCATTGTGAGTGTTGCCTTGGAGACAGAGGACCCTCCTAGCCCAGCACAAACCCAACTGTGCTCCACCTGCATCCTACCCCTTCTCCTTCCCCTGCTTTTCCCCAGGGCTTGTGTGAGTGCTGAGGCTGCCAGCCAGGTGGTGTGGCTGTAACTCGCTTTCTGTCTTTGCAGTTCCAGCGCCAGGGCCTTCAGCAGACGCAGCAGCAGCAACAAACAGCTGCTCTGGTTCGACAGCTTCAGCAGCAGCTTTCCAGTAAGCCTCGGTGTTCTTGATTCTGTCTCTAGTCAGTCTCCTTCCTTGTCATTCTCCATAGCAGCTACCCTGGTGCTGCAGGAAAGCACGGCCAAACCACACTGTCTGAGGCCATGAGCAGTGCTGGCAGAACAGTGGCATGAGGACGTGGAGCCCCTGGCCCAAGAGGGCACAGCAGCAAGGCAGGCAGTGCTGCCAGCACTGAAACCACCTTCCAGACTGGCTGTGTGCATGAGGATGAGGGAGCTGAGCCTTTGCAGAGGCCGCATGACAGCTTTAAAGCATTCAGAGATGCATCCTCTGCTGTGAACGACCTCTGAGAGGCTCAGGGAGGCTGCAGTCCTGGGGTTTTCATTGGTGGGTGATCCAGAGATGTTGTGGTCAGGGCCAGGCTTCTTGGAGGCAGGGAAGGCAGTTTGCAAAGCACTGCTTTTGTACTCAATGTTCTCCAGGCTCTGTGGCTGCTGTCACAGGCAGGGTGATGGTATGGATGGTATTTGTGGTCTGCCACTGTGTAAGTGCTCTTCTAATCGGTATTGAACTGCTGGCTGGGGGCCTGGAAGCAGAACCCAGGGCCTGTACTTGCTCCCTCTGCACCACCTGCTGCCTTACTGCAACCTCCCTGGCTTTTGTGCCATAAAAAATGGCAGCAATGCCACAGAAAGGCCTACAGATGTGGTCAATTTGCAACTGGCCTGACTCAAAACCCCGTGTCTGTGCAAGGATCCCAGCTGGGACGCTGGGATTCTGATAAGACCTCATTTAAGCACGTGAACGTGACGGGGTGGCCGCGTTTCCTGTCTGTACAGCAGCACCGTGGGGTTGGATGTGGAACGGACGCAGCCGTGTGTCAGCAAAACCTCAGTGGGTTTGCATCGCTTCCACCAGGAGCCATTTGGAGCTCCTATCTGTAGTGCAGTGAAAGAGTGTCTCGTGGGAGGGGAGCAAGGGTCCAGGGTGTGCTGGGGGTGATCCTGCGGGGCTGGGGAGGAGGGCAGGCTGCCCTGCTGAAACCTCTGTGACTCTCTGGCTCTTCCCCTCCACAGATACACAGCCACAGCAGAACAGCAACCCCTTTGGGCGCTACTGAGCTGCTCCAGGACGCAGACATCGGGGTGGGGTGCAGCCCTGCAGCCAGCCCTGCCCCCGGGCCCTGCCCATCCCGCACGGAGATGCCAGGAGGATGGTTTTATTGTACAGAGGAAATGTTTTTACTATCCGATTTCTACAGACGTTTACGGAGATCCCTTGTGGCTGATAGTCTCCCTTCCCACTTTGGTTTCAGTTTTTACTCCCGTTTTTAGTATTTTTGTTAAAATAACGATTAAGACATTGTAAAATTTTGTACTTTATTTATACCAGATGAACCGTGTACTGCAGACATTCTCGGATGAATACAGAGAGCTTACTTTGCAGAAGGAGTGTGTATTCAGAGCCCGTGTTTCCTCCCCCCAGCTCCTCCTGGTTTCCCAGTGCAGCCCAGCAGCACCTGGTGGCCTTTATCTCCTCCTCAGCACAACTGCTGTCTGCATTTTCTGCTTTTATCAATGGGTGTGGTGCTGAGGCACAGCAGTTTGGGTTTTGAAAGCGAGCCTTTCTTCCTTTTTTGTTCCATACGCTGAAGTTCCTGTGCTTGCTGGGGTTTGTGCGAGCTCCATGGGGTTTGTGTGCTGATGGAGGGCACTGCCACTGCTCAGAGGTTTAAGAGCAAAGATGGGGGGAGGTAGAGCAGAGCACTGCTGGGCCCTGCCCGGCATCCCAGGCACTGCCTCTGCCTGCTCTTGTGTGCTCAGCTGCTGCCCCAGCTCGAGCAGCTTGCTGCTGCTGTGGGGTCTCATCTGTCAGAGCATGGCAGGCTGCTTGGGCTTTGCTCGGTTGCAGCACCGGTGCTCTGCCCTCCTGCTGTCTTCTGAACTTGAAACCCACCCCCACCCTCCTCCTCCTCTCCTCGGTTGTTCTGCAGCCATGCTGCACTTCCTCCGGTACGTTTTCTTGACCGGTATTTTTCTTCTGCTGGGGGTGGGATCTCATGGGTCTGACACGGTGTGTGGACCTCAGCTCCGAGGGAGAGCAAACCTCAGCTTAGGAGTGGTACACAGAGTGGGTCACAGGAGCCAGACTGTGCGAGGTGGAAGGAAGGATGGTGGGGCTGAGCCCTCTGTGCTCGGTGAGTGCCCCACGGGCAGGTGTGGGGCACAGCCCCCCAGACCCAGCTCCTGGGCTGTGCCCGCTGCTGGAGGAGCTCCTTGCTGCCAGCCCAGCTCCGTGCTGTGCTTCTCTGCCTCTTGCACCTCTGCACGGGGACTGAAGGTGTTGCCGGCCGGGGACTGATGGAGACAGACTCCCTCTCTAATGAGAACAGACAGTCGTGCGCGGGGTGACTTCCTCCGTGCGTATCCGCGTGTCCCCTTCCATGAGGATCAGTCTCGGGGCACACGCAGCAGCCGCCCCGTGGGAGGGAAACACGAGATTCCCCACGGCCGGGCGGGGCGGGACTGCTCCCCGTGCTCCATCCCCGGGGCCGTGAGATCCGCGCTGTGGGCGAGCTGGGCGCTGCCCCCTCCTGTGCCGGCCCTGGGAGGCGGCCGAGCCTGCGCCAAGCGGCTCCTGGCTGCTGCTGCTGCTGGCTCCCGCATCGTGGGAGCGGGCCGGCTCTGCGGCATCCCGAGCGCGGCGGTGGGGGCCGAACCCCGCATCGCTCCGGGCTGAGGCCGTTCCCCGCCCGCCCCGAGGCTTGCGGGGGGGATGCGGGGTCCCGGCACGGCGGCTGTGCCCGGTTCGGTGCGTGCCCCGCAGCCCTGCTCGCCGTGCTGCGCGCTGACGCTGAGCAGAGGTGGCTGTAAGCAGCTCTGACAGCTTCCAGCCCTTCTGCTCCTTCCTCGGCGTCGCGGCTAAATGCCGCTTAAGACGCAGCCAGAGGGGACGGGCTGGGGGTGGGGGGTGGTTATCGCACGCTGGATGCTGGACCCGCGGGAGATGCAGCTCGGTGGGCTCGGGGCTGGGTGCTGTGGGTGATGCTGCACGGCCGTGCCCGGAGCCGGAGCGACTCGGCATTAAATGGCAGCAGGTGGGCAGCAACAGGTCCTGCCCCGTGTGTCCCCCTCCTTCCCATCCTGCCGTCCCCTCGGGCCGTGTCAGCGCTGGGAGAAGCGATGTTGTGCGTGAAAATCGATGGCTGCCCGCAGGAGATGAGCAGCTCCCGTACTCCCTGCGCGGTGCGGTGCCGGGGGTGGGATGGGGTGCAGTGGGATGCGGGTGCAGGGCTGGGACACGGGCTGACGGAGCAGCTCTGTGTGCAGAGGGGCTGGCTGAGCCGCAGTCCGGCTGTAAGCAGCGTTGGGGTGCAGGATCCCCTCAGCTGCTCCTGCCTGCGCTCTGCACGTGGCAGTGTCACGCAGGAGAGATGCTGTGAAGGCCTGCCCTGAGCACCAGCATCCAGAATGGGGCACAGCGGGCACTCTGCAGAGCCCGTGCCAGGTCTGGGCTGCAGCTCCAGCGGCACTGAACGCGCAGAGGTGTCTGCTGGCAATGGCATGTCCTTCCCTGCGAGCAGACACCGCGGCTGACGCTGCCCTGGCGATGGCAGAGAGCTGCAGAGACGCATCCAGCAAGACCCAAATCCGTGCCCTGCTTGCAATGATTGCTGTAATCCCATCAGGCGGAATGAAGCAGCAAGGTGCCCCACCATGGGCTGGGGGAAAGGTGGCTGCTGCTGGAGGCCGTGCGTGGCACAAAGCCGTGCACATGTGGGGGGGCACGGCAGAGAAATGGGCGCATCTGGGAGGGGGGGGGGGGGGGGGACTGTCTCATGCTGCACAGCTCCCTGTAACTGCTGAGCCCGGAGCTCTGTGCGTGCCACGGGGTGGAGGGGCCGGGCCGGGCCCCAGGGCTGAGGCTGGAAGGGGTGAATCCCATATGGGAGCTGACGGACCCCCCCCCCCACCCAGGAGGTGGGAGGGACGGGGGCTGCTCCCGTGGCTCTGGGACAGCAAACCCAGGGGGAGCCCCGATGGGTGAGGGCTGTGCGGGCACCGCAGGGCTGCGGGGTGGGTGCGGGGACACCGGGGTGGGGGCATTGGGGTGCTGCGGGTCTGCCCAGGGCCGCTCACACACCCCGGGGCGGCGCGGGGATGCTCAAGGACGTGCGGTGCTGCGGTGCCGTACCGGGGGTACCGTTACCGCTGGGCTCGGTCCCGCTGCCCTCAGCTCTCGGGAACGGTGCGGGTACCGGAGCCGCTCGGTACCGCCGGCGGCAGCGAAGGGGTGCAGCGACGGCGGCCCCTCCCCCGCCCGCCCCCGCCGTGCTCGCGCCGCGCGCTCCCGGTGCGGGGTCGGGCCGGGCTGAGCGCAGCGCGGGGCGCGGAGCAGCCGCCGCCGCCCCCGGGATGGCCCAACCGCGCCGCCGCCCCCGACGGTGAGTGCGCCCCGACGGCCCCGCGGGGTCCGCACCGGGGAGGGGGGGGGGGAACGGGGACCAGGGGGGGTCAGAGGGGGGGGGGGACCCGCGGGAGGCGGCGATGGGGATCCCGCGGGGGAGGGCGGCGGCGGCGGCGGCTCCCGGTGCCGCTGAGCGCGGTGCGGTGCGGGGCGGTGGGGGCGGACGGGCGGAGCGGCGGTAACGGCGGCGGTAACGGCGGGGGTTAACGGGGCCGGATGAGCGGCCGCGGCGAGCCGGTGGGTTGCCATGGCGACGGGCTGAAAGGGGGATTGTGCGCCCGCCCAGCTGCGCGGCCCCCCCGGCCCGACCCACCCGCTGCGGTGCGGTGCGGTTCGGAAGGGCTCGTCCCCGTCTCCGTCCCCATCCCGGCCCCGCACCGCCCGCAGCACCGCAGCGGGGGGACCCCGAACCCGCGCGGGGCCGCGCCCGTCTGTCCCTGAGCGCGTGGTGCGGTGCGGGGCGGTGCGGGGCGGTGCGGGGCGGTGCGGCCGCCGCGCGTGTGCGGGAGCGGAGCCGCGTTGGGTCCCTCCACTCTCGGCGCTGCCGGCGGCGAAAGGAGAGCGCTGCGGGCGCGGTGCGGTACCGCTGGGGCACAGCGGCCCCATCCCGGGGCCGTCCCAGCGGAGCCCCCGCTCCTCCCATCCTCTGAAGGCAGGAGTGCCCCGCACGGTGCGGGCATCGCGGTGCCGCCCTCTGCCCCCGAGCACCGCACCCGCGGGCGCTGCCCCGACCCGCAGCCGCCGGAGCCGTCGTGTGGCCGGCGGTGGAGCGCTGACATTTAGAGGTCACGCTTTTTAGCACCGTGCGTGTCTTTGCTTCGTTTGCATCTGCGGTTAGCCCAGATCTCGGCTTCGCCGCTCGCATGTGCGGTTGCCATGGTTACCCGTACATCGTTCCGTGCGGAGTTGGGTTGGACACCTGCGGGCGCAGCTCCGCAGCACCGGGCAGAGCCACGCGTGGGGCAGCACTGTGCCACGCGTCACGCGTGTGGGGCAGCGCTGCTGGAGGGGAGGCCGAGCCCGTGCCCCGAGCCCGACCCTGCACCTCGCAGCTCCTCCTGCCTCTTTCCAGACCCTGCGTGTGATGCGGGCAGGGATGCGGTCCGTGGGACTTAAGAGTGGGGCGAGACCTCGAGGGAGGGCACGGGGAGCGGCTCTCCCTGTCGGCACTGAGTCCCAGCTGGGGATGCAGAAGGATGCTGCTGCTGTTGCTGCTGCTGCTGGGAAGCGGTGTGGGGGGGCACATGGAGCACAACCTGCTGCTTTCCACGGTGAGGAATTCACAGCAAAGCACAGGAGAGCACCTGGGAGCAGAGGGCAGGGGCAGCCAGGCTCTGTCCTTAGGGCTCCCCGTGCAGCGGTGGTCTGAACCCGAATCTCTCAGCCCCCGTAGGGAAGCTGGGATGGAGCAGGAGCCACGGCAGGCAGCATTGCTCGTGGCTGCCAGGACACACCTGGGTCCTGGAAGTGCTGCCCACCGGGCAGGGCCGTGCTGCTGCTTTCAGAGCTGTCTGTGCTCAGCAGAGAGGTGGTGGTGCTTCGCCCTGCAGCACGTGGAGCTCTGCCCTTGCACCACGTTGTGTTTGCTGTGTTGGCAGGGAGTGGGCATGGGGGGGATGTGTGAGAGCAAAGCTTTGAGCCAGGGAGCGGTGTTTGGGCCGGGGCTGCCTGGTGAGGAGCTCTGGGAGTGCTGCTGGGGAAGCTTTGCTCCTGACACTGCAAAATGCAGAGCAGCATAGGAACATCTGCTGCCTCCAAACCGGGTCTCAGCGTGAGCACGACCCGTGGGGTGCCCGGCATGTGGGGCAGCAAAGTGTGGGGCAGGTGAGAGATGGGGAGATCCCAGGGCTCACGGGGATGGGGTTCCTGAGAGTGCCCTTCGGTGTCAGAGTCCCTCCTGTGCAGAGCACCCCATGGGCTTTGCCTGAGGTTACGTTTTGCAGAGAGCAGGAGAAGCATTTTGGAGCCTGCAGAGTGACCTGTGGGTCGGTCACCGTGGGGTGGGCCAGGACCCAGTGCTGAGAGCTGCTGTTTGTGTCTGTCTGTCTGTCTGTCTGTCCCAGGCCCTGCTGCAGCTCTGGGGCTCATGGGGCTGATATAGGATCCGGTACAGGCAGGGTTTGCTCCTCCCTGTAACCAAAGGCTTGGGGGGGCCCATCGGGGCGTGCGGGTGCTGAGATGGTGGTGCAGCTGCAGCATGAGCCATCCGAGGGCTGACAGCCTCTGTGCAGGCAGGGCTCGTCAGGCTGGAAAAGAAACAACAGAAGATGGATACGATACATGTACAGGAATCACAGGAGGCCAGCAGAGCGGGGATGGAGGTTAACTGCTCCCTGTTTCTTTCCATGCAAGTACAAGGTCACATCAAATGCTGCTGGCAGGAGGTGCAAACCAGGAGGAGGGGTATTGCCTCTCGCCGGCGTGCTGCCGGGGCACAGGAGTCCTCAGAACAAGGTGTTGTGAACAGTGAAACCTTTTGTTGGCTTCGGGAGAAATGGGACAAGTTCAAGAAGGACAAGAGGTTCCCTGAGGACCGATAAATACACAGAGATGCACTTGGCCAGCCAGCCACTGAGCTGCAAATTGCCCGTGCTTCAGACGAACAGCAAGAAAGCGCACATAGGGCAAGGTGGGCCCTTGGTTTGATCCCTTATCCCCATGATGTGCAGCCAGCAGGGAGCACAGGGCTCGGGGCAGCCCTTATCCCACCCCACCTTGAGCTGTCCCCCTGGCACAGGGTGTCCCACAGAGCATGGGATGCCCCACCCCACGCAAGCTGCATCCTCACCCCTCCTCTGCCCCAGAGCTCATTGTACACAATGGGCACTCGAGATCCCATTTTCACCTCTCCCCATCTTCTCTCTGCTGGCCCTGCACTGCCTGCGCTGAGGACAGGATGTGTGCTGTCCCCTTCCCTGTCCCTGCAGCCCACCATGTGTCCTGCTCCACCCTGAGCTCCCAGGGCATCCACAGGCTGCCTGATTCGCTCCGGTTCAGCTTATTTCTTAACACTAGGCAGCCTTTACAGTAAAACACATTAAAGGATTTTTGCCAGAGGTTTTAGGCTTTCCGCTTTTTATGCTTGAAGATAGAAAACAGGGGAGGAGAAAGCTACAAGGGTAAGATATAACATACATTTTGGATTAAATTTAAACAGCCTTCCTTCCTCGCTGCTGGCTTGCCCAGCCTCGAGTCCTCAGTGTGCCTCAGCAGCACGAGCAAGAGGGATTCTCAGAGCGGCCTTGCTGCTGGCTGAGCCTCCATCCTACTCGATCCTTATGCCCCTCTGCTCCACCGTTCCGCCTGTGGTGATGTTTTGCCCCCAGTGTCATCCTCGGAGGAGGGGGAGGACAGATGCGGAGGGGGGGGAGGGCTGCTCCTGCAGCACCTGTGCCTGATTCGGGGGCACACAGTGTGAAATTCGATTTGTAGATAAGCCGTAGCAGGCCCTGGAGTCTGCGGGAGTCAGGCGGTGTCTGGAGCAGCCCAGGCTGCATGCATGGCGTGTCCTGCCTGCCAGCGCCCGGCCGGGCTGACGTCACCTCGTGCTGCTGCAGGATGTGGCTGCTCAGAGCTGTGCTGTGTTCTCCCAGGGTCTGCAGCCCCGCAGGAGCCCCAGCAGAGCGATGCTGACCCCGACTCATCCCTGCTCCCTGCACAGGGGCAGGACGCAGCTGGCAGAGGGATGCAGATGCTCCGTCACCAGCAGCAGCAGCAGGCGAGCAGGGCGGCTTGCAAGGGCAGGCACAGAGCAGGGCTGGCGGGTGGTATTTTCCCACCTCCATCTTCTCATCTTCCTGATGTTCCCAGCGAGCCCTGCTTGCTGGAGGATGCAGGAGTGGGCACCACGCTCTCAGTTTGTGCTGCTCCTCCTTGCAGCTCCTTCCTCCTCCCCTACTCCAGAGCTGCTGGGGTCACCCACCCCCTGCGGTGGCTGCCACCAGGGAAAAGCCACAGTGCTGCCAAGTGGTGGGTCACCACTGGTGCCACCTGAGCAGGCTCCGGTGTAGTGACATTGGGATGATCCCAGTATTCCCTTGCCGCTCGTGGCTTTCCATCATGCCTGGCCCCTCCTGCTGTGGTCTGGATGGTGTGTGCACCCCCTGCAGCCGCTGTGCTCTGTGGCCTCGTTGCCTTGCTGACCCATGCTTCAAGGCAGGGAGGTGCAGGAAGGTGATGTGGTGAGCTTATCTGTGCACGGGGAAACTGAGTCACTACAGAGAGATTTGGCTTCTGTGGAAAACCCAGTTCCTGCTTCTCTCCAGCTATTTTCCTCATATTTGTTCTTTGCCCTGCCATTGATTGCCTTCAGTCTGGATCACCTCCGCGGCCTGGCTTACAATTCCACCCCACAATGCTTTGCTGAGCTGACAAATGGCAGCGGGCAGAGATATGAGGCAGAAATAGGTGATGGGGACGGGTGACGGTAAAGGAAACAATCCTTTATCAGCTCCGCTGCTGGGACCGGAGGTTCTTACAGCCACATCCCAGATTGCAGCCGGTGATTAAGCGGTTCTGGCTTGCTGCTTTGAGTCAGTAAAAGTGAAGCACTGATGGCTTATTCTGGGTGTAGCTGTTCCTGTTCAAAGCGCTCCTGGATTTTCTTGTCCACCCTCTCCAGTCGCATTTGCAGGAAGTCTTTATGTCTTAAGCTGCAGTCGGTTCCTCTCTGCCCAGCCCACCTCCTTACATTTATAGAGCCTCCTCCAGACCACGCTATTCCACGGGAAGCATTGGCTGTGCACACACGCAGCTCCCTGGTGCTCTCAGCTTCCCTTGGAGCGTGGAGGAGATGTCCTGGCCCATAGTTAGAGCAGACAGTAGTCAGGGGAGGGCAGAGCTTGGGGCGAGCTGCCCTTGATCCATCTGGCCATGCCTTGGTGTGCAGAATGGAGCTCGGTGCGCTGGGTGTACAGGGAGCTCTGTGGGAGGACAGCTGGGTTTCATGCTGTTTTATTTGGGGTATTTCAGATGCTTCATCACATGAAGCCAGCCCTATCTGTGGCACCGATGTCTCCTTTCTTTACTGAATATCAATCCTGCCGTTGATAACTCAAGAAAGATGAATGTGTTTGGACACAGAGTTTTGGGAGCTCGCTCCTCTGAAAAAGAGCCTTGCGCTTGCGTGACTGCTTCCTAACGAGGCTCACTCATAATGATCACTGTTAAAATGGGGCGGTTGGTTGGGAGAGGGCTACTCCAGCAGATGCGAGGGGGATGGCAGCGAGCAGCTGGGATAATGTCAGTGTGAAGCTGGGGAAGGAAGCGTGGGGAGCGCTGCTTCGCCGGGTGAGATTTGCACTCCAGTCGCTGGCTGCCGAGTGTTGATCTCAGATCTGTGAGCGAGCTGATATCGCTTTAAAGTAGGTGCCTGGTGCTTGTTTGTGATGTGTTGGAGAGTGAGCGTTGTTGTCTCGGCGTGAACCTCGTGCTGGTGCCGTGGGCTCTCTGAAAGCAGATTGTCACTTTGCTCCCGAGCAGACGTCTGGACATTCTGGGGCTCTGTGGACGCCTGTACTGTACGTTAACCTGCTTGCACAGAGCAAGTGTTGGAGGAACTCTGCCATTTCCAAAGCTCTGCTTCGCTTCTCCGGGCAGCGCTGTCGGTGGTGCGGGGCCCTCGGCTCTCGGTGCTGAACGGACAGCTCCGGGCAGCCCGGCAGCGGCTGCGGCTGGGGGGAAAAGCTCTTCCCAGAGGGAGGTGGGCATGAGACGGACCCCCCAGGGCAGCGGTGGTGCCACGGAGATGATGGAGCTCAAGGAGCGTCTGGACAACGCTTTCCAACAGAAGGTTTGGATTTGGGTGGTCCTGCGTAGGGTTGGGATTGGTCCTTGTGGGTCTCTTCCAGCTCAGGTTCTTCTATGGGTCTAGGATTCCAGGAGTGGCTGAGGGCACTGGGTTTTGTCAGGCTTGGAGAATGGGAGGATGAGAGATGACCTCCTTACTGCCTACAGCTTCCTGAGCAGGCGATGTGGAGAAGGAGGTGCTCATCTCTTCTGGTTTCTAATGACAGCATGCACGGGAATGGCTCAGAGCTGAGCCAGGCAGGTTCAGACCAGACATTAGGACAAGGTCCTTCAGCAGGAGGCGATTTGGTAAGAGAGCAGGTAGTGGAGAGGTGGTGGATGCCCCAAACTTGTCCATGTTTGAGGTGCCAGAGTAACGCTCTCAGTGATGTGTTTTAACCTTGAATTGGCCCTGAAGTAGTCTGACACTTGGACTCGGTGATTTTTGTAGGTCCCTTCCAACTGGCACTCCTCTGCTCTCCTCTGTTCTGTCTGTCCTGCCAGCCCATTTAGGTCGCCCTACAGCAATGCCCCATCTGGCTACTGCAAAGGGCACAGGAAGCAGCATGTGCAGCATCCCTATTGCAGAGGCTTCTCCTCGGGGCTCTGTGATCTGCCAGCCTGGGTCAGGCGCTCCTCCTTGGCTGCCAGTTGTTCTGGCTGGGGAGCAAATGCGTGTGTGTCTGTGCCAAGGCCGTGGCATTGTGTTTGCTGTTTAGACAGTGGTTCTCATTAGCCTTCTGCCCCTGCAGAGAAGCATTTGTGAACCGAATCTGTGCAAGCAGCAAGGTGAGGGAGAGAAAAGCCGACGCCGTTTCTTTGTGCTGAGGTCAGGGATGCCGCAACGTGAGATAATCCAGATTATTCCTACCCAGGACGTGGCACTGAACGGCCTACTTCCAGCAGCTGTCTGTGAGCAGCACAGGAGCCTGGCAGCCCACCAAGAGGCTGCTGCTGCCCTCTTCACAGCCAGAATCCGTCCCGTGGAGCCTCTTGCTAACGCGGAGCAGATGCTGGCTGTGCACGTGGCCCCAGCTTTCTGCACGCTGCTGGGACACGGTGAGTGGGAAGGTCAGTCTCAATCGAGCCCAGCTCAAGGTGAACAAACCCAAGCCCAAACTGCCCAGGCTCTCAAGCACGGCTGTCCTTGGGTCCTCTGCTTTGCCTTGGCAGTATGGGTGCTGACTGCCCGCTGTCCCCGCTGCAGTGCTCACTGCCCGTCCTTCAGCAGTACTGCCGCTCTGCCTGGCGACGCTGAGAAACTTCCTACATTTTTGGAGCTTCTGGTGCTAAACCGGAGCTGGAAGGGAGCCAGGCTGTGCCACCCACTGGCTTGTGAGCCTTCTGGAGCAGACAGGAGCAGGGCATCAAACGATGCGCTGGATTCGACACCAAAAATATCCGAAAAGGCTGGAGAGTGGGCGAGGAAGAGGGCTGCTTCGCTCCCGGTGTCCTTCCCGAGGCATCAGGCTCTGCTCCTTCATGAAGGACCCACTCATGGGTGTGGAGAGAACAGGGATGGGCTGTCACAGCCAGGGACCGCTGGCACCGCAGCGGAAGTAGCTCTGAAATCCTCAGTTTCTAAGGATTTGGGGTAATGTTTTTCTTTTCTGAATGGGAGCTCTCGAGGATTTTGGCACATGTCTGGGAGTTGTCAAAGAGCTTCTGTCCCATGTATATTCCTGCAGTGTTGAGGAACTGAACTGACGCTCCTCGAGAGGTCTCTCATCCTTCCCCCAGGGCAATGGATGCGCAGTGAAGTGTCTCGTAGGCTTCTGGTGCTCAGCTGTGCTTAAGCATTGCGATGCTGTGGGCAGAAGTTAGGAAAGGCAAGTCACAGGGAAGTACCTGGCAATGGGAGGCAAACAAGGATGAGGTTTGTGGCTGCTTTCCTTCTGAACCGTCAGCATGACTGTGGTGCTGTGTGGTTGCACAGATGATGCTGGGCTCAGGGGAAGACCTGCAGAGCACAGAGGACAGCGATGGTGGGCTCTGCTCTGCTGGGAGGCTCCCGGAGTGCTCTGATGGGGCAGAGCATCCCAAATGCTGCATGTTTCGTGGCCAGCGTGGCTGTTGTTGGCCTGGATGGTGTCAAACAGAGGGCAGGGACAGAACTGCCAGTCCGGGTCATGCAAAGTGTGTGGGACCATATGGGAGGGGACTCAAGTTGGATGTTAGAAAGGATTTCTTCTTTGAAAGAGGAGTGAGGCAGCGTCACAGGCTGCCCAGGGAGTGGTGGGGTCACCGTCCCTGGAGGTGTTCCAGAACCGTGGAGATGTGACGCAGAGGGATGTGGTTATGGGCACGGTGGGATGGGCTGGGGTTGGGCTTTGTGGTCATATTCTTCTCTTCCAACCTTGAAGAATCTATGATTCTAAGGTGCTGTTTGATCCTTCCACCTGCCCCACAGTGCCCTTTGCTGAGAAGTGTGCCTTTGCCTTTTCTACTGCACACTTTTCTTCCTTAATGTGAATTGCCTCCTGCCTAGCTCCAGGTTCAACATCAGGCTGCTCTGGGTGTTGTTTTTTTTTTTGTGCAGCAGCCTTTACATGTTATAACACTGCATCTGCTGACATGTCTTGACAGCCTGCACCAGCACTGGTCTTCCAGGCTTTTGTTCAAGGCCATGCTCCCTGGGCTCTCTCATGGCCTTGCTGGTCTTCTGTGGCCCATCTCAGCTGGCCCAAATCTTTTCGGGGAGTGCAGTTTTTTTTTTTTTTAAGAGGAGAACAGAATAATTGCTTGGTTATCTATATGAGCTGGAGGGGAGCAGAATAATTACAGGCACTTCATATGTCTTTATAAGCTGTCCTTTCTCTCATCCTTCTGTACTTGCCTGACAGTGACATGCTGGCTCATGCTCCATCTGTGCAGCCCTGTGACCCTTCTGGCAACAGTGCTGTTGCCTTTTCTCCCCCAGCCCACGTTCACGCTGTTGTTTTCTCCCACCAGCGATCCCCGGCCATGCCCATCCCCTCTGAGCCCTTGTTCCAGTCTGTTGAGTTCCAGCCCTGGCTTCCAAATCTGTCGAGCACAGATTTTAAAATGTACTCTGTTCTGTCCTTTACATCGTGCAGGGAAAAGCTGGGCGGTGGCAGCAGCAGGGCAGACCTGTCTGCAACCTGTGTGTCTCCTCTCCGTATGCAAGAACTGCACCCAGCAGTGTGCACAGGTTCTGGGGCACAGGGACACCTCAGCCCGGTGCTGCTGCAGCTTCTGTGCTCTGTGGGGTTTCTGTAGCATCCCCAGTGCCTGGGAGAGACCTGCAAAGGTGTGGATCCGGCTCTTGTGGCTGGCGCGGGGACGCCCGGCTGTGCATCTGCAACCGCAGCTTGGCGGGATCCGCCTGCTCGGGTTTCCATGGAGAGCGTCTTGTTGTTGGGGAGGGAGCAGCCTGGCAGACGGTACAGTCATGGAAATACCGATACAGCGTTTGTTTTCCAAGATGCATGAATAAAATCGTTAACAGTTAGCAGCCTCACTTCCTCCGCTCACGCTGCCCGCCCTCGGCGGGCTGGCAGGACGACCCGGGATGCCCGCAGTGTCTTTATTCTCCAGGCTCCTCACTCACACGCTCATCTCGGTGCCCCCAGCTCGGCTGTATCTGCCCAGAAGAGCCGTGTCTCACTTCCAGTTGGCAGCATCCATCTTCTACCAGCGGCCTCGGTCACTCGCGGGAGCAGCAGGAGGAGCTTTGGGCAGCTCACCCTGGGGACACTTAGCTCCCACATCCCACGGGATGCGAGGGAACCTTCCCCACACGGCATGTCTCTGCTCAGATCTGTGTGCTTGGGAAGGCTGGGGATGTTCCACTGAGCAGAGCGGAGGCAGCGATGTGGGGCTCCTCCATCCTACAGCAGTGCTGGAGGCCGAGCCCTCAGCAGAGGGGGCTGAGCTCTGGTGTTCATGGCAGTCTGTCAATATTAAATTAATGCTAAATTCCCATCCTAAATGTTATGTTAACACCAAGTTACAGCGGAGAGCGCAGAGCGCAGAGCAGCAATATGAGGGTAAGATGTGTTCCGGGGGTATTGTCATCATCCCAAATGAGGCATTTGAAACCCAGGGAGTTCCAGATTTAGGGTTTGCATCGTTTTTGGTTTTGTAATTGAAAAACAATCCAAACGTGGGAAGGCTGAGGAGCGTGTTGCTGGGATTGTTTGGGTGCCTTTATTCCGCGCTGCGGGGACGTCGGCAGATGGAGGAAAAAAAGTCTTTAAAAAATGATGGAACCAAATCTGGAATTACAAATGCTGAAGTAGTGTGATCTGGATTTTATTGTTGGCGGGTTGTGGCTCTCCAAGGTAACATTAGGGTTGTTGGGTCTTGACTGTGCATCTCTGTATCTGGATGTATTTGGCTATTGCTAATGCAGCTCACCTCTGATGCTTCACAGAGCTCATAATTTGAGACAATTGCAAATCCTGGAGCATAATTTTATTTGTGTTATGGATATGTAGTTGCAACTTTAATTCTCTCGTAACAGACTTATTTTTCACTGTTTTTTTTTTTTTTTAAGAGCTGTTAGAAGAGCCACGGGTGAGGATTAGAATATCGTAACAGCCCAAGTCCAAAGGGCTGTAGGAGCGAGCTCGTTTGGGTTCTGCTTTACTAAAAGCTACAAGGCTCTTTGTCACGGTGCAGGGACCCGCTGACCCACAAGGGCGGGAAGTGGGTGGCGAATTCAGCCCTGATTTTGTGATACCTGTTGCTGTGAGAGCCCTCAGCTGAGGCTGTGCTGGAGAAGCCGTGCCCAAGGCAACGCGTGGCCACGGCTCTGGCAGAGCCCGGAGCCAGGGAAGCCCCGGGGTTGTGTGTGTGTGCTCCTGCAGAGCGAGAGCGGTGGCTGGGCAGTGAGATGGCTCTGCTGGGAGTCACGGTTGCTACTGAAGCTGCCTGTAGCTTCCAGGCGTGCCAAGGAGATACGACAGCCATTAATAATTTGGCTTCATCCTACCATGTGTCATCCAAAGGAACCTGGGCAGATGATGTATGCTGGGTAGCTTGCCTTCCAGCAGCGCCGCGCGCAGCAGTGGGGTCTGAAGCAGCTCCAGAGCCCACGCAAGGACGCAGCGGCTGTGACATGCTGCTGGGGGCCCAGCCTCATCGCACCCCGCAGTGCTGCAAGGCACAGTTCAGTGCTGTGCTGAAGCATTGCAGGGAATGTCGGATGAATGATGGCTTTTCTCTGGAGCTGGGGCAGTGACGGCAGCGCTGGCAGTGGTTCAGTAACAGCAGAGCTCGGGGTGTTGGAACACCTCGCCTGCCTCCCTGCAAGCATTCTTTTTGCTCCTGTGTTGTTTCATAGGCTTCAGCACCTGTTTTGGTGAAGGTGCACCGGTGTAGGTCTCCTGGCCAGGTCTTGGGTGTTGCAGTGGGTGCAGCCACTCCTTGCTGCTGGACCTCCCTCTCCCCACCCCCATCTGGAACTGCTGCTGCCTGCAGGCTCTGGAGCACGTCTGCTTTCCCAGCCTTGCTGCTCAGGCAGAGTGGATGCAGCAACATGATTTTCTGGGCTGAGTGTTTCTTATTATGCCTGTCAGACACTGATTTCTGAGCCTGCTGTGTTCCCTGGGCATACCAGGAGGGCAGGCACAGCACGGGCCCATTTCCTTAATGACCGGCAGTGAATTGCCTGCACATGTGCAGTGCAGATTTGAGACGCCCTCCGTGTATTATTTTTTTTCCTCTCTCTGCGGATTTTCCTCGTTGGATGAGGTGTTCTCCATTTGTGGAGTCCCTGCCCAGCTGAGCCTTTAACAGAGCCTCTTCCTTCCATCTGCACACAGCCCTTATTTTGTGCTCCAATAATTCCAAGGCAACTCCGCTCCCCTCCGAGCTTTGGAGAGATTTACCAGGTGGGCACCTGAGGATGCTCTGGGGCGAAATGGAGGTGCTCTGTCACTGCTGCCATCCCTGCCAGGGTAAGGAGATGTGGCTGAGATGAGGCCAGCAGCCTCTGCTCCCCTCCCCGAGCGGTGCCCTCAGCAGTGCACAGGCACCCGCTGAGGACAGGATGCAGCCTCTCACTGATGCTGAGAGCGAATGTGGCCTCGGTGTGCACATCGCAGGGAGCCAGGGGGAGGCGGGGAGGCCCTTACATAAGCCCTGCATGCAGCAGGAGGAGCCGGGAGGGGAAGGGCAGCGCGCTGAGAATCCAGGCAGCCTCCAGTGAGGGCTCCCAGGAGCAGATCCGTGCTGACACACGGCCGTGGGTCCGTGGCCTCGGCCGTCCACACATCATCCGTGTCCCCCTGCCTGGGGTGACATGGAGGGGCTGCAGGACTGCAGCTGTGGCATGGGGGGGGGGGGGGGGGGGGGGGGATGTGGCCCTGGGGCACTCCGGCTGTCACTGTCCTGCCCATCCTGCATCCTGCACCGTGGTGCTGGGAATCCCTCAGTGACACGGACGGGCTCCATGAGTGCAGATGAGTGCTGTGTGTGTGTTTGGGGGTGTGTTGGCAGCTTCATCTCCCAGAGCACCTCGGATGTTTCCTTGCATCCCCTGCATCCCAACCCATCTCATCCGGGGAGGTGAGCGCTGGCTCCTCCCCAGGCATGGCAGGGCCTTCCGAGCAGGGGATCACTTTGTGCCCAGGTAGGATCGGGTGCCCGTAGCCCCGTCACCCTTTCCAGGATGAGTCTGCTGTTAATTCCCTCCATCTCTCCACAGCATCAGCAATCTCTGCCGAGCCGGGCCGTTTGAAGGGGGACCTCAGCAGGCAGCTTGCATGCTCTGAGGAGCAGTGACAAGTCTCTCCAGGTCCCTGAGTCGCTGGGTTCTCCTGCCTCACGGATTTGGCTGTTCCTTCTGAACAAACCGAAGGCTTGCTGTGATGGGGATGCACTGAGCCCTCACCCCAGGAGCTTCAGGCCTGGATGTTGGTGCTGCTCCTCCCGGACGATGTGGCTGATACTCTGGAGAAGCCCTCTCTTGCCCCCTGTTCTCCAAGTGCCTGAGCTGGTGGCCGGCTGGGACCTGCGTCTTGCCCTCTGGGTCCTGAGCTTCGCCTCGGCGGTCGTGCGCATGGAGGGCCAGGTCTACTCTCCCACTGTCAACACTCACTATGGGAAGCTACGGGGGGTGCGTGTGCCACTACCCAGCGAGATTTTGGGACCCGTGGATCAGTACCTGGGGGTGCCTTATGCCGCCCCGCCTGTCGGGGAGAAGCGGTTCATGCCTCCAGAGCCACCTCCCTCCTGGTCAGGCATCAGGAACGCTACCCACTTCTCGCCGGTCTGCCCCCAGAACATCCACAACGCCGTCCCCGAGATCATGCTGCCCATCTGGTTTACCTCCAACTTGGATATCGTGGCCACCTACATCCAGGACCCTAACGAGGACTGTCTGTACCTCAACATCTACATCCCCACGGAGGATGGTGAGTCCCCGGTGGGGCACCTGAAGGAGCGAGCGCTCTGGGAGGGTAAGGGGGGCTGCCCTGCCCCTGCCCCTGCCCAGCAGCGGTTGGTCTCACCTGGGTGTTGTGTTTGAAGCATGTGGTTGTGGACCCTGCAGCATGCTGTCTGTTTGTGGAAAGCTTCCTCTGGCCACTCAGCTTGCCCTCAGCTGCCATCTTTGTCTCGCGTGCTCCCGCCCCTCCACGCCTCTCGGTTCTCCCCTCTTTCTTCCTCCACCTCCATGTCATCGTCACGGGTTCCTTTCTTGTGTTGCTAAATCTGAATCAGACTCTCTGACCGCAGATCCACAGAGCGACAAGCTGGTTTGTGCTCCCCAGGTGCCGAGTGCCAGGTTCTGTCTTGAGTTGGTTTGGGTTTGTCCTTCCTCCCTTTTCCCACCCCCAGGTCCATGTGCTAGCCGTGGGCACGGGCTGCGGCCGCTGCTGGGAGGAACACTCTGCCTCTCCTGGGGCTGGGCTGCTCATGCCAGGAAGGGAACACAGAGCCCTTTTTGGGGACACAGAGAAGCCCTTTCTGGTGCAGGCAGGAGGCTGGGGGACGTTGCAAAGTAGCTGCAGCCCAGAGTGCCATGGCTAAGCCTAGTGCAATGTGCTGCAGCCTAGCACAGGGTGCCACAGCCTAGTGCAGGCTCAGTCCCGCGGTGGTGAGGCCGAGCAGCACGGGCTGCCTCCCGCCTAACCTTTCCATTCACAGGACATCCCACCTGAATCGTAAGTAGAGGGCAGAGGAGCCAACGCTCTGCCCATGCACCCGCCACAGCCTCACCACCGCGGGATCCGCAGGGTGCACAGAGCAGACCCTGCCTCACCGGCCCCACTCCTCCATCCCGGGGGGGTCTCAGCTGCACCTTCCCAGCATGGCAGAACCGGAGTTTTCCTCCCACGGCACCGCTCCCCACCCACCTCCTGCGGTCCCCGGGGCGGCGGGCGGGCGGCAGCGTGGTTGTGATTGCATGCCCACTCCCAGCCGGTGGAGCCTCCTGTTATTTTGTAGTCTTTTATTCATTTTACAGTAAAACGGATTTCCAAGGAATGCACCCGAAAGCCCAACAAGAAAATATGTAGGAAAGGAGGTATGTAGCAAGCCGACCGGCAGAGAGGCACAGAGAGGAAAGAGAGAGAGAGTGAGAGAGTGCGAGGGTGCCTGTCGGTTCTCTCTGGCCCCGCGGCGTGCTCCTCTCTGTGCTGCGACCGCCCGTGGGCCCCGAGCAGCCCTGCCTGCTGCTGCCCGCTTCCCACTTGCCTCCACCCTGGGCTGCAGCTGGGCTGGGGTCAGGGCAGAGCAGGATGCTCCCGTTGCTCCAGGCCTTTCAGAACAGCTGAGCCCATGCTCCACGCTCCCCAGGCTCTTGGGCGTGAAGAGCTCCTAAAGAAATCTCTCCCCTTTAGGGCTGGAGGGGCTGCGCCTATCACCTCTCTGTCCAGAGAGGGCTTTCCTCCCATCCCCAGATCCTGACCCACTCAGGGGGGCACCTGGGCTTAGAAGGAGGCTGAGCTCTTCCCACTGTTGCATCCATGGTCAGCAGGAATCGGAGCTCAGCTGTTGGAGCATCACTCCTCACACGGCCGGTTAACAGCTGCCATGTTCTGCCCCAGCCTCTTCTCTGCCCTTGGCTGTGCTGATGGGGCTACATACCTACATACATACACGCACGCACATGCACACAGACAGGGCTGTGCAAGCTCAGGGTCTGTTCCCCACCCCCTCACACCGCATTCTCCCTGAGCTGCAGCCTCCCGGAGGCAGCAGAGCATCTCCAGAGCAGACACAGCTCTGCTTTGTCTCGCCGCTGTCTCCAGGGCCGTGTGGGGCTCCTCCTGCTGCACTGCAGCTTGGGTCCCTGGAATGATCCAGATCCATTCCCCAGTGCCACAGACCATGGAGCAGAGACCCACAGAGCAGATCCTCCCAGTCTGCCTCAGTCCGTGGTCAGACAGGGCGCTCCCTCGGTCCCACTGCCCAGCCCTGCACAAGGAGGCAGAGCCCAGGCTGCTCCCTGCATCACTCCATCCTCCCTGCTGCCCCGAGATGCCCGTGGCCAGGCCGACCAGCTCTTCTGAAAGGTGCAGGAGGGGGTGTCCTGCCTGGCTGGAGCTGCCCTCCCCACCTCCCCACTGCCATCCTGGGTGTCCTACACAGTGGGGACTCCGCTCCCACTGCTTTTCTCCTCATGCTCCCACGTTTGGTGGGGCTGGCACAGCTGGGCTCGGAGGTTTGGGGAGCTCTTTCCTTCCAGCGACTCTATTTTTTTTTTCCTTCCCCCCCCCTGAGTTCTGTCGTTTGGTTTCTTTGCTTTGCTTTTCCTGTCGCTGTCCTGGCTATTCACACGCCATCTCTCTGAGTGCCAAGGCTGCCTCTGAAAGGGCTGGCGCATTAGGGAGTCTCCGCACGCCGCCTCCGGCGCAGGCTGTGCCAGCGACACCGAGCCACTTCAAAGTGCTTCCTTCCCTGGCCCCTCTGGGGCTGGAGTCCCCACGGGAGCTCCGGAGGGCCTGGGTTAAGGCAGGAGAAGGGGTGGCACGAGGCACGATGAAGCATCTCAGGCACCTTCTCCCCTCGGATTTGCCCTGCGGCAGCTCTGCTCGCTGGCTCTTCCTTCACAGTCCCTCTGTGGATGCGTTTGGTGGCCCAGCTGCGGGTCCCTGCTCGGCAGAGGCTCTTGGGGAGCTGGCGGGGATGTTCCTCCTGCCCCGCTGACTCATGGACGGGCAGAGCCAGCGATTTGGGCATCCAGGCGTGACACGTGGAGGATTAAAGCACCCAGACGCTGCTGCTGCCCTTCAGCTCCGGCCACTGCACTGGTGTCTGTTGACTCGAATTAATTGAATAACTTGTGAAGAGGCACTGAGGCTTCCCCCCCCCTCCATCCCCCTGCTTCTGCTTAGCTCTGAATGTCCTGGGTATGTAGTGCTTAGGGCGAGGATAACGCACCCGCAGTGCTTGTTTGTTCAGACTTGGTGCCATTTGAACATCGACTTGTTCAGGAATGCTCCTGATTATTATTTCTAAGACCGTTTTTGGTGCGACTGGTCGATAAGCTCTCCTCTCAGAGAGCAGGAGGCCGTGTGGGATGTCGGAGGTTTGAAATACCTCAGCTCCCACCTTGCTGTTGTTGTCATTTCATAGCAGCCAAAGGGCTGAGAATTTGTGAGCGTTTATCCCTGCCTCCACAGGACAAAAACGTCCCTGTCTCCCACTCGGGCTCATATTGGTCCCTCTCTTGGGCAGGGCAGCAGTGCCTCGGGAATAATTAGCTGCGAGCTGTGCAGAGGATCTGTCAGTGCCTAGCTCAGCTGCTGCTCATGTTTTGCTGTGAAAATGAAGCTCTGCCCACCAGAGGAGCGCGTACGTGCACACAGTGTAGGGTCTATGGATGCCGCTCCGGCGTGGCTGGGGACTCACTGCCACCTCTGGCCCTCCTGCTTCAGAGTACAACGCTCAGAAGTGAGGCTCGCTGTGCCAGCCCTGGTGTGGAGCTTCTGGAGGAGATGGAGATGGCTCCTGCACATTGCTCAGGGGCAGGGAGGACCAGGGCAGCACGAGGAAGGGCTGCTGCTTGGCCGCTGGATGCAGCTCCTGCTCCCCTTATCTGCCGTGCTGAGCACGAAGGCTGCAAGGAGCTGAGATCCCTGCCCTCTTTATCACTGTTTGCACTGGCGTCAGTGCTATTGCAACAGTTTGCTTAAGATAGTATAAATCTGGTGCGGATGCTCCTGTTTAAGGAAAACTGATTTTATTTTTATTTTTTTTTCCTAAACTTGAGCTTAAATCTTCCTAGGGGCTCCAGATAAGAGCATACATCCTTCCTATCAGCCCGAACAATGTCACTCCACAGTCAGCTTTCAGTTAAACAGTGTAACAGGCACTCACACGAGGTGAGCAGAATGAATTTTTGATGGGTGAGGAGAGCAGGAACCACAAGTGCTTTGTTTTTTTTTTTCTTCCATCACCAAGAAGCTCAAACCAAGGCAGCTCCTGGGAGCAGCCAGGAGGGCAGCACTGGGCTGGGGGCTGCAGCCCACAGCAATGCAGAGAACATCTCACGGCAGTGGCCTTGCGTGGTCTGCCTCCTTGCAGACACAGGGAGGTGGCAGAGCAAAGTGCAAGGAAGGCGTGGGAGCACTTAATCTGTAATTTCTCTTATGAGCTGTGGGGCAATGGTGGATAGTTGTAGAGGTGAGCGACAGAGCTGGACTTGCTATAGATGAGATATTGGCTGCTGGCACGGCGTGGCTGTGAGGCAGAAAGGCTGCTTGGCTGCAGAATCTGCTGCTGGCAGGAGCAGGACCCCAAAAACACGGCCACCTGGCACCTTATTGCCAGCAGGGATGGCTCTTGGTTTGCACACGCCATGCAGGGTCCCATCTCTTCTCACTGCACCAAGTGCATCGCTCTCACCCCATTTCCCATTGTTGCTTTCCATTGTTCTCTGAAGTTGTCTCCTCCTCTCAAAGCTCGGGTTCTTTTAGCCTTATTATCCCTGCCTTCACTGATCTGCCATGGCTGCCCTCAGCTAGATCCATCAGAACCATGCAGTACTCCCATCAGAGGGTATCCGTTGCCCTCCCACAGCTCGGAAGCACAGGGCAGATGAAGGATTGCTGCCTGCAGCATTCATTAGAGAAAATCCCTCTCCCTGTGCATTACCAGGGAGGCAGGAACAATGCTGCACAGGTTCATTGTTTAAGTGTTTTCTGGGCTCACAGCTCCCTAACAAAGATGCACCTGGTCAAGCCCGCAGCCTCCGCTCCAGCTCGTGCCTGCAGACAGGCTGGGGGCTGTGTGTGGGGGTTGGATGCAGCAGGACAGGTTGAGGCTGTGTGGGCTGAGGCTGGAGGAGACAGGAGTGCTGGGTTGGAAGGAGAACTTGAAGAACATCAGGTGCCGTCCTTCCCCAGGGCAAGCTGCTCTGCCTGACCTGTGCCCAGCATTTGTCATGCTTCTCCTTAACCTCCTCCCCAGACAATCTTCCATTGCTCTTCTGCCCTTTCTGCCAAAGAACTTTTCTTGACTGGCTTAAATCTGCCATGTGTGGCTTCACAGCTGCTGCTCAGTGGAGGAGTCACTCTCCGTGTCACTGCTGGGGCCTGTCCTGCCTGGGGAGGCTGCAGACACAGCTCCCTGCTCTCAGCATTTGGATGGCCTCCTCTTCCTCAAACTTGGCTCGCCTGATGGATTTCCCAGACGTCTTCTCCTTGCTCCTCTGGGCACTGTCCAGAAGGTCATGGCACGGAGCACTGCGCTCCCCTTTTGTCCCCCAGGTCTGTGCTCTGAGCAGGACGGGGCTGCTCTCCCCAGCCAGGCTATTGGGTTCTCTCTCCAACAAGAGACATTTGCGCTTCCCCTGATAGAGCTGCCCCGTGGGCAGAGCTGTGCAGATAGGACCAGGGCTCCGGGACAACCCACAGAGGCATTCAGGACATTACAGAAACCGATATCTTCTATGGCACGGGGAAGCCCCTGTCTCAAGGCAGCAGTTTCCAGCACAGGGAGGTGGGCAGGGCTGCGGCGTGACCTGACACGTCGGCTGTGCTGATGGCGGATGAGGATGCTACTTTGGGATGCTCCCGGTCCCTGCACCCCGGGGAGGAGCTGGGAAGGGCCCGGGGAGCAGCATCGCAGCACCGTGGCACTGGGGCAGCCCTTCCCCTGCCGTGCCGTGGCTCTGGGAGAGGTGCAGTGTGAGTAGCCAGCAGTGCTGTGGGGCGCAGGCCTGGCCCCACCGTCTCTGCTATCATGCTATTTTTGAATTCTCTTTTGTGTTTTTTTTTTTCTTCTTCTTCTTTTCTTTTGTTGTTTTTTTTTCTTGTTGTTGTTGTTTTTCTCCTTTTTTTGTTTGGTTTTTTTTTTTTCCTTCTTTTCTTTTTTTTTTTTTTTTTTTCTGTCTCCTCGTGTTTGGTCCCTAGGAGCCAGCGCTAAGAAACAGGGAGAGGACTTAGCGGATAATGACGGGGATGAAGACGAAGGTATTTCTGTGCTCGAGGCTGCCACTGCATGACACGCAAAGCAACTCCGTCTGCCCGCCATCCGCTGCCATCCCCAGGGAGCCCCGTGTGTGTCTGTCTCGGCGCTGGGCAGCTGCGCGGGGCGGGGGGCAGGGGGGCCGGCTGTGCAGGGCTCAGCCCCATCCTCTCCTCCTGGGGAAGCTTGTGGGGTCGTGCTGCAGGAGAAGTTTGCTGGCTGCCCCGCTCCGCTCGAGCGAGGGCTGGGAGGAAGCATGGCAGCTTGGGAGCAGAGGAGCCCTCGGGCACCTGAGCCCATTTCACCCCGAGCCCGGTCATATTCCACCTCCAGCTTCATCCCTTCAGACTTAGTGATGCACACGGGAGCCTGAGCTCTCCCCTCCCACCTGCTCCCACTATGGGACGGGAGTGTGGACAGCCGTGCCATTGCCCCGTGCCCAGCCCCAGCTGGCGGAGCTGTGCCCCTTTGTTTCCCAGTGCAAGGTGTTGCTTGTGCCACTGCGTCTGTGCCAGTGGGAGTGCGATGTCAAACAGGTGTGATTCATTGCCACCAGGTTAAGAAAGCTGCAGGTCTTTGGTAACGTGGAGCTGCTCGGCCGCAGGGCCTGGACTCGGTCTGTTTTGTCGCAGGGATGTGAGGAGGAGTTCAGCCAGGATGCAGCTGTGCCACGGAGAGGGCACTGCGACCTCGTGGGCTGCGGAGTGCCGGGGCAGCCCAGAGCTCGTCCTGGCAGATGGTGTTCGGGTTCTGGGAAGCAGATGAAAAGCCAGCTCACTGGCAGCAGCAAAACCTGTTGTTTTCTCCCAGTAACCTGTGCCCCAGGATCTCTTGTAGCGGGGCGTAAACTGGCATCCATCCTAAGTGATTTGACTGCGGAAAATCCCTGCACGCTGAACTGTGCCACAAAGATGAGGAACCATTTTTTCCCTGCTCTGCCACTGCATTTTGCTGCCGTTCTGATGCGGGGCTGTCCCTTCGTGTTTCGGTGGTGGGGAGAGGACAGAGCTGCACAGGAATGAGTGTTGGAGCTCTCGGGGTTTCAGCCAGGAGGAGCTTTCCTGGCAGAGCGCTGCAGGGTGGCTGGGGTGGTGGGATGTGCGGGGGCGGTGGGGACGGAGCTGTGGTCGGGGCAGCTGAGGAGGGGAAGAGCTGCGCCTGGTGCCAGCCAATGCCCACCAGTGCACAGCACTGGGTGCAGGTGAGCACAAAGGAGAGCAAAGTCCATCGGCACTGGAGAGGGCTGGGCATGCAGGAGCTGGCACCACGATGTGTGCAGCCACCTCCATGCAATGTGGGCCACATGTGCCAGGGGCTGAGCATGGGCAGGGATGTCCCTGGGACAAGGATAGTGAAGAGAGAGAGAGCACATAGCTGCTTCTCGCCCCAGGCTCCCCCGTGGTGCTCTCTCCCCGGCCCTCAGGTCCCATTCCCCATCCTCACTCCATGCCTCATGACCTGTCCTCGCCCGGCCTCGGCGCTCACCTCCCCGACACGCACACGTGCACGCACTGTCTGCTCATCGCCATGTCTGTGTCCGGGCACTGGGGTGCCATGGGTTCTCATCCAGGCAGCCGGCAGGTTTCTGCCTCCCTGGGCAGTTGGGAAGGTGGGGAGGCGGGTGAGTGAGAGGTGGGAGCACCCACCAGTGCCCCCCCGCCCTCCAGGTCCTGCACACCCCATCCCTGCCCCTCTTCAATGCCAGCTGCCAGCACTGCCGGAGCCGAGGGCTTGGGGCCACGGGAACACAGGGACAAACTCCAGGAGCACCTCCAGCCCTGTTGGTGCCCTACAGCCACTGCCACCATGCAGGTGCCAGCTCCCACCTGCAGCCAGAGCCCGGCTCCAGGGAAGAGCAGCCTGGTCTGCCCGGTGCCTCTCCTGCACGCATTGAGACTCTGGGCAGCTCCAGCCCAGGGGACAGCAGTGCTGGGATGGGGACAGTGGCTGCCTACCACGGGAGGGCAGGGTTAGCGGGGTTGTCAGGTCCGTGCCATGGCTTAGGGCTCTGGGTTTGGCTGCTGCAGTCCCCTCCCTGGTCCTGGCAGCTGGCATTGCCCTCCTCTCTCTGTGGTCTGCCTCTGGGCAGGGTGCTGCGGTCACCAGCGGGGTCCTGTGTTTAACCTCCTCTCCTTCCAGACATCCGGGACAGCGGGGCCAAGCCGGTGATGGTGTACATCCACGGCGGCTCGTACATGGAGGGCACGGGGAACATGATCGACGGCAGCGTCCTGGCCAGCTACGGGAACGTGATTGTCATCACTCTCAACTACCGCGTTGGAGTGCTCGGTACGGGCTGTGCTGCGGGGCAGGGGGCAGGGAGGTGGCCAAGTGCTGTGCCACGTGGCGGTGCACACAGCAGTGTGGTCAAGTTCCTGGCACCGGCCACCCGGGCTCTTTTACACAACCTGGCTCGGCTGAAAGCAAATATTGGTCTGTGGCTAAATAAATAATAAATGTGTTTACGCAGCATCGCCTCCTGAGAGTGCTCGGAGCGCCGAGCTGCCAGCGGGTGCTGCCTCATGGCCCCGTGGAGTCCATCAGAGCCAGCAGCAGTGCCTGTGCTCCAGCAGCCTGTGTCCAGGGCTAGGGCAGGTCCAGGAGCTCCCTTCACCCTACACGAGCAGTGCATGAACCCAGATGCATCCCCCTGGGGAAGGAAACGGGAGGGCTGTAAGATTGATTTTGCTCTCCCTGTGGTCTCCTGCGAGATGCACAGTGCTGTGCTCAGCCCTCCAAGGGGTTTCGTGGGGAAGAGTCCATCCACACCACCCCACAGGCTCTGCTGCTCACACGCAGCTAGCTCAGGGGCTCACTGCCCCGCACCTGGGCACCACATCCCTCCTACAGCCCCTGTGCCCAACCTCCTCTTGTGGATGTCAGTCACAGATCAGCAGTCTTGCTCAGATTTACCCGGTAGAAAATCAGCTTTTCTGTAAAAACAAACATACTCGAGACCTTTCGATATTAAAATTCAGTTCTTTCAGATAGACAGTGCAAATTTAAGAGACCTGAAATACGATCTGAAATGTGACTTTGGCATCTCCGCTGAGATGTGTGAGATCTCCACTGCCGCAGTGTGCCGGCAGGAATACCCCCAGAGCCGGAGCAGCACCACTCCCCCTGCCAGGTTACCCACCTGCGTTTGGCCTCAGCACCATGGCTTGGGCTTCCTGCTTTGAGTCAAGGCAAACAAAACACTGATAGCTTATCTTGGGTGTTACCTTTACTACTGAAAGCATTTCTCAGCATCTTCCTCACGGAAAGTCTGTGTTTTAAGCTGCAGTCGGTTCCTCTCTGCCCAGCCCACCTCCTTACAGTTACAGAGCATCCTCCAGACCACACTGTTCCACTGGCTGCGCATGCACTCCGCTCCCTGGTGCTCTCAGCTTCCCTTGGAGCATGCAGAAGATGTTCTGGACCATTTTTAGTGTGGGTGGTGGTCAGAGTTGGGCAGAGCTGGTGCCCATCGCTCTATCTGTGCCTGGAGTGGCTCCACCTCACCCCTCAGCCCCGTGTGATCAGCGCTGTCACGGTGGGATGGGATCCCATAGGCTCTCCCCCAGACTCAGGGAGGGGTGGGAGGTCTGCCTGCTTCCCTCCATCACTAACAGGGCTCTGCTTTGCCTGCAGGGTTTTTGAGCACGGGGGACCAGGCTGCCAAGGGCAACTATGGGCTGCTGGACCAGATCCAGGCACTGCGCTGGGTCAGTGAGAACATCGCCTTCTTCGGCGGCGATCCTTTGCGCATTACGGTCTTCGGTTCCGGCATCGGCGCCTCCTGCGTCAGCCTGCTCACCCTCTCCCACCACTCGGAAGGTAGGTGCTGCCGTGCCAAGGAATTCCTGCTGGAGTGAGGGCAAAGGTGGGTGTGAGCCTGCAGAGGGAATGAGGCCCCCGTGGTACCAGAGCAGAGATCTGGGAGTGCTGGAATTTGCACGACGCAGATGGAGGTGATGGGGTTGATATCACGCTGTAAGTACAGTGGACTGTTTGCTCTAGATAAAGAAAGGGATTGTTTATGCTACAAGATTGTGCCAGTGTAAGAGCAAATGAATATAAAACACCTGTGAATAAATTTACATTGAAAGCTGGGAAGGAGATTTTCAGCCGAAGGAGAAGAGTTGTTCTGCCTTCAGCTTCCTACAGAAAATGGCAGCAGGAAAACCTGATCTGAGTGTGGTCCATGGGGCACCAGGCTGCCAGGGAGCAGTTCTATGGGGCACATGCAACAGCCGGCTAACCTCACACAGTACCACATCCCCGCGTGTGGACACAGGAGTGCACAAAGGAAGGAAACGTTCAGAAAGTCAGCACGTGGCAGTGGGGCTGCTCAGCCTTTCCTCCAGCCTGGGGAAGATGAAGGATGGACCGGTCACCCTGATGCTTAAAGCAGTGGTGATCTGAGTCCAAACTGCTCTGAAGGTGTCTGCACCAGAGCCAGCAGCACCGTCTGTTTTGTAGTATTTGGTTGGAAGGGTTGGAGATGCCACGTCCAGCACGAGGCTGGTGCTGGCTGCTGGGAGATGCTGAGCATGTGTTAGTGGTGGGAACAAAGTTCTCCATGCTGTCTTGTCCTGCTGAGCTACTTTGGTACAAGAATCAAGGAATTTAGAGTCAGCCTGCTTGCTCTGCTGTCACCATCAGCTGCTCCCTGACAGCTTGGAGAAAAGCATGGCCTTGCAAAGAGGTGAAAGGCTTGGGAACAAGAAGAAAGGTGAAGCTGCAGTGATCCAGCCCTGGCAGTGTGTTCTGAGCACAGCCCTGCTGTGAGTAAGCTGCTTTCTGTGCTGCCCCAGGATCTCAGGATGCTTGTGATCATCAGTCCGTGCTCCTCCGTGAGTGCCCTGTGCCCAAAGTCAGTGCCTCTGCTCTGCACAGTCAGTGCTTCTCCTCCTGCTGAGCAAGATGCTGCTGGGGATGTCACCCCATCCTCTTCAGGTCACTTGAACAAGCACGACTGGGTATTAGGAGGAGAGGCTTTCTATGGTAAAACCAGGAGATGCTTTTCTTGTGTGGGCTGGGAAATCTGGTGTTGTGCAATGAAGGAGCAAGGGCAAATCTCGGCAGATTCCTGAGCATCAGGATGGGCTCCACCTGCACCCAGGGGACACTCTGTGGCACAGGGACTCACATGGATGAGTACCTGGGGCTCCACAAGCCCTCCTGCAGGTGCACGGCACATAGGGCAGCGCATGCACAAGACTTTTGCAGTCTGAAAGCTCCTACACAGGGAGAAGGGTTTTCTCTGACCAAACTGAATTGGAGAGGCAGCTGGCAGCATGGAGAGAGGCTGGGCGTGTTGGGGATACCAGCAATTACTTCCCCTGCACAACTGCAGCTGCTCGCTGGCTTTTCATCCACGGTTGGAGAGCCCAGCACAGCACTTTTTGGGTAACACCAGGCTTTCTGCCACTAAACCCTGTGTCTGGATGCTGTGTCCTTTGCATCACATTGGTGCCAGGCTCCCAGCTCCCTCAGCACCTCGGCTGTGAACACAGCGAGGAGGGAGGGGAGATGCTGATGCTGCAGCCAGCACTGCATCAGAACAAACAGACACAGGATGCCCTCAACCAGCCCCGCTCCGGGGCACCCATCATCCCCAGGGCCATCCCTGCAGCGCAGTAGGGAAGCCACGCCGAGGCGCAGCCTGGAGACCAGGCGGGTTTGTTTTTATCGGATCAAAATAAAACACGTAGTGATCAAGAGCTATTAATGAAGCAGCTAATTTGTGCCTGCTCTGCCAGGCGCGGCGAGAGGCAGACATGGGAGGCTGGTGCTGTGCACGCTGTGTCTGGCTGCCAGGAAGACCCGCAGCTCCCCTGCCAGCCCTGCTGCTTGCTTGCGGGTGGATTCCTCGCCAAGAAGCAAAGTGCTGTCTCTCTCCCCCAATAAAGGTTGGGGGGAGGAGAGAAGGGGGCTGTCACCTCGGTGGGAAATGGCCAGTGCCCAGTGGGCAGCACACTGCTGGCGGAGTCAATAGCTGCTGCTGTGGGAGCATCTGTAAGGAGAAACCTTGCCTTGGAAGCACCCAGTGTGGCTCAGGGAACCCCCAGATCAGCTGCTCAATGGTGGGTGATGGTGCAGAGCAAGCAAGCCCATGGCCAGTCTCAGGCTTGTAGGCTGGGTACTGCTTTCTAGGGCACTGGGAGGTGACAAACAGAGCTTGTGACTTCTCTTTGTCCCAGCGCATGGGACTGTACGTCAGGTACTTGGCAGAGCAAGGACTGTGCGTGCAGACAGCTATGGGCACTGTGGCTGGTAGCCAGGATCCTCCCAGCTCTGCTGCTGCAGGAAGGAACATGCTCCCTGCAAAGCTGCACGGGTTCAGGTGTGCAGCCGGCTGTCCTGCAGCACTCTGTGAGCTCAGCCATGCCCAGTGCCGCGTTGCTGCTGCACCCTGCACCGTACATGAAATGGAATCTGGCAGCCATCGAGTGCCAGGGTCCAGAGAGGCACAGGGGAGCAGGAGAGGGCTGGCCAGAGAGCAGAGCCCGCAGGGTGCACCCCGAGCTCGGCCGCCTTGCACCGCCCCGGAGGCTCCGCTTCCTCGCAGCCCTTTGTATTCTGAGCACAAGCGCCATTGACATGGGGCTGGAGCCCAGCCACGCATTCCTCCGCCTGGGCCAGGGCCTTTGTGGCCCCGCTTTCCAGGGCGAAAGTCCACTCCCTCTGTGTTCCCGGTGGCAGAAAGGCCCTCTTTGTGCATCTGGCAGCGTGCTCCCGCAGGGCCGGATTGGCACCAAGCAGCCCCAGCTGGGCAGGAAGTGGCAGGGAGGGGGGTGAGGGGGACCCTGACAAAGCGGCGGGTGGGACACGCAGGGTTAAGTGTCCCTGAGCAGGGATTAACCCTCCCGCTGCTGCCGCGTGGTCCCACCCCAGGGTGGAGGATGGCAGCAGCGCGTGCTCCGCATGATGGCGGGGATGGAGCACGGTGCTCCACAAGCTCTGGCTGTGACACAGCCATGAATGTCCCCATGAGATGCTGGGACATGCCCACGAGATGCCTGCCATGGGACACAGCACTCTACTGCAGCCTCGAGGTGTTGGAGCGTCTCCGAGCTCCTTGCTTCTCTTGCAGGTCTCTTCCAGAGAGCCATCATCCAGAGCGGCTCCGCACTCTCCAGCTGGGCGGTGAACTACCAGCCCGTCAAGTACACCAGCATGCTGGCTGACAAGGTGGGCTGCAACGTGCTGGACACGGTGGACATGGTGGACTGCCTGCGGCAGAAGAGTGCCAAGGAGTTGGTGGAACAAGACATCCAGCCGGCCCGCTACCACGTGGCCTTCGGGCCGGTCATCGACGGGGACGTGATCCCGGACGACCCAGAGATCCTGATGGAGCAGGGCGAGTTCCTCAACTACGACATCATGCTGGGTGTCAACCAAGGCGAGGGGCTGAAGTTCGTGGAGGGCGTGGTGGACCCCGAGGATGGCGTTTCGGGCAGCGACTTTGACTACTCGGTCTCCAACTTCGTAGACAATCTGTACGGTTACCCCGAGGGCAAGGACACCCTGCGAGAAACCATCAAGTTCATGTACACAGACTGGGCCGACAGGGACAACCCCGAGACGCGCCGCAAGACCCTGGTGGCCCTCTTCACCGACCACCAGTGGGTAGAGCCGTCGGTGGTGACAGCCGACCTGCACGCCCGCTATGGCTCCCCCACCTACTTCTACGCCTTCTACCACCACTGCCAGAGCCTGATGAAGCCCGCGTGGTCCGACGCGGCCCACGGGGATGAGGTGCCTTACGTGTTCGGGATCCCCATGATCGGCCCCACAGACCTCTTTCCCTGCAACTTCTCCAAGAACGACGTCATGCTCAGTGCCGTGGTGATGACCTACTGGACCAACTTTGCCAAGACAGGGTGAGCGGGGCGGGGTGGGGAGCGGGGCTGTGCTGGGGGTCTGTGCTTGTGGCAGGGTGGCAGGCCTGGTGTGAGCCCCCTGTACCTGGAGGTCCGTGGGCCTGGCTGCTCCTGCTCCTGCCGTGGGCAGGGAAATCGCAGCCTGGCACGGCTGTAGTCAGCATCAGCCCAGGACGGGGCTCCAATCATAGCTGAGGGCAGGGGTGTGGGAGCCACTTGGTCGTGGTTATCAGGGGTGAGGTTTGACTCAGGGTTTGCGGTGCTGCCCATCTGTGCCTCCTGTGTTTATCCGGAGGTAGCCGGCTCTTTTGCCTCGCCTCTCCGGCTCTGCCCAGTGCTAGCTCTGTTTTGTCTGTGTCTCGCAGGGACCCCAACAAGCCCGTCCCCCAGGACACCAAGTTCATCCACACCAAGGCCAACAGGTTTGAGGAAGTGGCCTGGTCCAAGTACAACCCCCGCGACCAGCTGTACCTGCACATCGGGCTGAAGCCGCGGGTGCGCGACCACTACCGAGCCACCAAGGTGGCTTTCTGGAAGCACCTGGTCCCCCACCTGTACAACCTGCACGACATGTTCCACTACACCTCCACCACCACCAAAGTGCCGCCGCCCGACACCACGCAGAACTCCCACATCACCCGCCGTCCCAACGGCAAGATCTGGACCACCAAGCGCCCCGCCATCTCACCCGCCTACAACAGCGAGAACGGCAAGGAGAAGTGGAGCCCGGAGCAGGAGGCGGGCACGCTGCTCGAGAGCCCCCGCGACTACTCCACCGAGCTCAGCGTCACCATCGCCGTGGGCGCCTCGCTCCTCTTCCTCAACGTGTTGGCCTTCGCCGCCCTCTACTACCGCAAGGACAAGCGGCGGCAGGACACGCACCGGCAGCCCAGCCCGCAGCGCGGAGCCGCCAACGACATCGCCCACGCTCCCGACGAGGAGATGCCGTCCCTGCAGGCCGGCCAGGCGCACCACGAGTGCGAGGCCGTGCCGCCCCACGACACGCTGCGCCTCGCCGCCCTGCCCGACTACACGCTGACGCTGCGCCGCTCCCCGGACGACATCCCGCTCATGACGCCCAACACCATCACCATGATCCCCAACTCGCTGGTGGGGCTGCAGACCCTGCACCCCTACAACACCTTCGCCGCCGGCTTCAACAGCACGGGGCTCCCGCACTCACACTCCACCACCAGGGTATAGCTGCCCGCGGCCGGCGCACACCATGCACGCACGCACACGCACTCGGCAGACACTGGCAGAGGGACCCGGACAGACGGGTGGCACACACGGACGGTGTGACACCGAGCCCAGACCTGCGGGCCCTGGGCACCGCCGGCCAACCCGCTTCCCTCGGCGCTTTCTTTCATTCCTTTCTAACTTTGAGAAGTGCTTCAACTCTCCGGCTCCCGGCAGGAGGGCCCCACCGGTGCACCGGGGCTGTGCCCCTCCTTCCCCACGGGGACACCGCATCCCCCGCGCCCGCCGAGCACCCCGAGACGGGCGAGCAGCGGTGCCGGGCGTCCCTCTTGGAGGAGGTTTGGCATCCAGAGCGCCGTGGATGAGGCTCCGTCACTGTGCCATGGTGCTAAGGGCAGAGGCAGCGGGCAGGGGCTCGGCCTCGCGCTGGGTGCGGGCGCTGGGAGCCGGGGAGCCGTCCCGCCGTGGGGGACGTGGCACCTCTGCCCCCTCTTTGCGCTGCAGAGAATCTCTTTTGTGTCAGTCGTTTCTCTTTGCAGAGACGTTTTTTAAAGCAGATCTTTAGTTCTTTACACACTAACGGAGTCGCCGCGTTTTGTCCTTTGTAAAGATTTTAAACCAAGTGTTCTTGATATAAAATAAAAAGCCAGTTAGAACCCCAGCGTGTGTGCGCGGTGCCGGCCCCGACACGGCCCCACGGCCCCAGGACCCACGCACGGGGCCGGCGGGCACCAGGCACCAGGCAGGGCTCTGCCTCCCGCGCAGTGAGGCCGCGCTCTTTTGTATTTTTGATATTCTCCCTCCTCTGTCACCCGTGCCCACGGATCTCAGCCAAAAAGGCCCACTCTGGGGCCCGGCCACGGGTGTCCCACGGCCTCTCCACCCCATCCCAGCTGCCCTCAGCCCTCTGCGGTGTCACCCGATGGGGTTGGACGCACCTGCAGCCACCCACAGCCACCCTGCCCTGCTCCCCACCTCGCCACCACCCCATGACCACTGCCAGGGTGTGCCCGCAGCCATGGGGACATCGGGGACAGGGCACCCGCCCCAGGGCTGGGGCACCCACAGAGCTGCAGGGAGCGGGGAGCTCGGGGCTGGACGTGGGGAAGGAGCTGCCCAGGAGCAGTGAGGGCAGGGGTCGGCTTGGCCTCCAGCACGGTCACCCTGGGCACAGGAGGAGGGGACGGGCCCCGTGTCCCCGCAGGGATGCCACCCTCAGCCCCGGGCCGGCTGGCAGACGCTGCCCGCGCTGGCGGCCGTGACGCACCGGTGCCGGCCGACCCCACACAGCCCCACGCGGCCCCACACAGGTTTGGGGTGAGGGTGCGGGTTGGAGAATGTATTTATACCCTGTCACCCGCTCAGAGTAACAAATTCCAAATAAAACAGAAGTGATATTTTTAATAGCGGTGTGTCTCGCCTCTCCTTGAAACGTGCAGGGGACGGAGTGGAGCACGGGGACGCCCCAAAATGGGGGTTCCCAAGGCCCCAACCCACCCAGAGAAAGCTGCCACCTGTCCCCAGCACTGCTGGCACTGGGGCTACGCTGGGGTCCCTGCATGTCCCAGCCCTTCTGGGTCCCCATGGCACTGCTGCCCCGTGCAGGACCTCCCCCGCCCCATAGGTGCCCCACAGTGCCCTCTCCCGCCCTGCCCAGCCCCGCTCCCCTCCCCCCGCTCTCTGATCAGAAATCTGCTGGTTTCATTGCTTTTTAATGTAATTTCCACTGGAGTTGCCATGGCAACCAGGCATGGGGGCCTGAATCGCCTCCAGGCAGCGCAGCAGCAGAGCCGGGCCAAGGGCTAGGGCTGGGGGGGCCGAGGGGGGCAGGCACTGCTGCACGTGTGCTGCTTTTTGGGGTCCTCACCCCGCACGAGGTGATGGGCACCCGCGAGCAGCCGACCCTCTGCCATGGGGATGATGGAGGGATGCCCAGCTGGTATCCTTCCCCAACCCCAAATGCTGACCCCGCGGCCCACCCAGCGCTGCCCCGAGCTCAGTGCCCTCTGCTCACACCCATGCAGCGCTCCCATCGGACGCCGCGTTCAGCGCCAGCTGCGGGAGAACTGGGATGGATGGAAACCCTGGAAACCCACACTGGTCCACGGGGGACGGGTTGCCATGGCGATGCCATCACTCCGCAGCGCGGCTCCAGCACAGCCCGCTCGTTGCGGTGCGGGCAATGGGGCCGGCACTGCCCAGGGGATGGCAGCCCACCCCGGGGACACCGCCCAGACCCCTCCTCGGAGTGAGGAGGTGGGATCCCTCCCCACAAACAGGAGCTCCCTCTGCCCTTCTGCGCCCCATTCCTTGCCATCCCCATCTAGCAGCCCAGCGGTGCACCCCGTGGTGCTGTGGGGACGCGGTGCCATTGAGCTCCTGCCTTTGCCACCTCCCCCAGCCTGCCGCTCTGGGTGTCCCACCATCACAGCAGAGAGCGGACACCGCGTCCCTGCGACTACACGTGGTGGACATCTGCGTGAGGACACGGGATACCCGGAGCTGAGGACAAAGAGAAGCGGAAGGGAGCCGAACTGCGACGGCAGCGTGGCATGGGCAGGGCCGTGTGTGTCCGCGATGCTCCGGGATCCACCGCCAGTGGGAGCACAGCGGCATCGCCGTGTCCTCATCCTGCTCCGGGTCCGGGTCCTGCTCCGGGTCCCCCCTCCCTCAGCACAGCCGTTGCCCCACGAGCTCTGCTCTGCCCTGACCTCGCACTGCAGCACAAAGCATTGCTGTGCTGTCTGCGCCCTTCCCGGCAGCGCTGACTCCCACGAGTGGGATCTGCGTCTTCGGGGACACCCTCGGTGCCGTCAGTCCGGGCAAAGACGGTCGGACAGCGATCCCCTCCGCGACATTCCGACCCCACAGCGCAGCGCTGCGTCAGCCCGGACCCGCACTCGGATGCCGTCCCGGGGCAGCTCCCCACCCGTGCCCACGGCCCCGCACATCGCCGCGCTGCCAAGCTCCGGATTGGCGTCACCACCCGAGAGCCCACGTCTGCTCCCGGCGGCCGAGGGCCGGCCCTGCCCTCGGAGCACGGCCCGTCCCTGCCCGAGGGCTTTGCACAACGCTTTTGCGTACAAAGGGCAGCTGATAGCGCCGACACATCCCCACCTGAGGCACTCCGTCCTGGGGTCGCCGCTCGCAGCTCTCCGCCCCCATCCTCATCCCCATTCCCACCCCATTTTCATCCCCGTTCCCATTCTTAATTCCATCCTCACCCCGCTCCACCCTGTTCTCACACCCATTCTCACCCCATCCTCACTCCCATCCCCATCCTCACTCCCATCCCCATCCTCACTCCCATCCCCATCCTCACTCCCATCCCCATCCCCACTCCCATCCCCACTCCCATCCCCATCCCCACTCCCATCCCCACTCCCATCCCCATCCCCACTCCCATCCCCACTCCCATCCCCATCCCCACTCCCATCCCCACTCCCATCCCCACTCCCATCCCCATCCCCACTCCCATCCCCACTCCCATCCCCACTCCCATCCCCACTCCCATCCCCACTCCCATCCCCACTCCCATCCCCATCCCCACTCCCATCCCCATCCCCACTCCCATCCCCATCCCCACTCCCATCCCCATCCCCACTCCCATCCCCATCCCCACTCCCATCCCCATCCCCATCCCCATCCCCATCCCCATCCCCATCCCCATCCCCATCCCCATCCCCATCCCCATCCCGGCCCCCCAGCGCCCTCTGCCGCCGCAGTGCCGCCTCCCAGCGCGGTGCGGGGCGGTGGGCAGCGCCGACTCAGCCCCTTTATGGGGCCGTCCGCCCCGCCCCGCCCGCAGCCCCATCCCGGGCCCCGCAGCCCCGCATCGCCCCCCACCCCATTGCCCCTCCGCCCCCCACCGCCGCGTCCCAGCTCCCAGCGGCGGGACCTTGGAGCGGCGGCGGCTCAGTTAATGGTTGACAGAGGCTGTTTGTCTTTCCCCGCTGCGCTTTTTCCCATTAAATTTGGGCGTCGGGAACGACCGACACGGCCCGGAGCTGCGGGCTGGGGGTGTCCGGCAGCGCGAACCCCGCCCGGCAGAGCGCGGTCCGAGGAGGGCACGATACAATGGGACGCGGCCGTGGGGTGCTGCCGTGACCCCGGCGAAGGGAGCGGGGACACACCTGCGGGGCAGGGAAGGAGCAGCGGGGCGGTTTGGGAGGGGTGGGCGGCGACCGGGGCGGTATAAAGTCCAGGGTGCAGCTCCCAAGGCTCCGTCGGGCGGTGCGCGGGATTGAGAGCTTCGTGGCCGTGCCCTCGGAGAGGTGCGTACCGCGGGGAGGGGTTGGGGTGGTTAGGGTTAGGGTTAGGGTTGTTAGGGTTAGGGTTAGCTCAGTGGTGGTGGTACTCGGGGGTGGGCATCGCCGCGCTGTCCCCGCCGTCGTTCCCACCGCACCGCGTCCATGCCGGGCCCTGAGATGGAGCCGTTCCACGCGTGCTGCTCTCTGCCCGTGGCTGCTGGCGAGACACGCGGGGATCACTCTCTCCCCGAGCACGGGGAAGGCACGGACGGCACCGGCACGTGGCACGGCACGGCGGCTGCCCGCTCTCGGTGCTCGCTGCCCGGGGAGGTGACCATCCCCCCCCCCCCATCCCCCTCCACGTCCCGCACAGCGGTGACCCCACTCCCCTCCCCCCACCACCACCGGTGACGGCGGAGGGTCCACATCCGTGCTGGGCGCGGGGCGAGGTGGGAGCGGGGACGGGGCACACAGGGACTTTGTTTGGCCGGGGTGGGCGGAAGTCAGGGCGTTGGATCTGAATGCTAAAGTGTGTTGTTCAGGAGCCCATAAAGGCCCCATTGTATGCAAATAGTTTATAAAGCAGCATATGACTTCCAGTGCAGGGCAGTGGTGGACAGAGACGAGGGCAGGAGGAGCTGAGCTCTCCTGCGGGAGACATGAGACCTTAAGGGGCCTTTGGGGGCAGCTCAGCGGGATTCTTCCTGACCGCCAGGTACGCACCGGGAGCGGCTCCCCGCCCGCAGCCCCGTGCCCGGGTGCGGGGCAGCCCCACTGCGGGTGCGTAGGGCCACGCAGAGCAGGGACGGATGGGGCTGGAGGAGGGTGGGACTGCAGGGCTGCACCCACCGGGCTGGGAATCCTCAGCCCTATTCCGGAGGTGTTAATGGGGCGGCACGGGGAGGGGACGGAGCTCAGTGGGGGTCCAGGAGCATCGCATGCGGGTGGGGTGGAGGGCAGAGCACGGCACCGAGCCACCCTGGGACAGAAGGGACGGCTCTGCTCCCGCACGGGGGAAGGCAGAGGGGCCCTGCAGCCGCACGCTGAGAGCCCTTTGACCCTCTGCTATGGGGCCGCACTGAGGGCAGGGGGACAGCAGAGCCACGGGGCAGAGCGCTGCTCTGTGCTGTGTCAGCAGCAGGAGCCATCCCGCTGTCTGTCCGTGCTGCTGTCACGCTGCCTGTCCATCCATCCCGCTGTCTGTCCTGCCCTCCGCCTGCTGTGGCTGCTCGCTCCCATGTCCCCTACCAGCAGCTCTGAGCTGGGGACTGCCCCGCTCCTAACGCCGCCTCTCGCTGCTCCCTGCCAGGCGTGAGGAGCCATGAACTGGGCCGGCCTCTACGCGGTGCTGAGCGGGGTGAACCGCCACTCCACCGCCATCGGACGCATCTGGCTCTCCGTCATCTTCATCTTCAGGATCATGGTGCTGGTGGTGGCGGCCGAGAGCGTCTGGGGGGACGAGAAGTCCGCGTTCACCTGCAACACGCAGCAGCCGGGCTGCAACAGCGTCTGCTACGACCACTTCTTCCCCATCTCGCACATCCGCCTGTGGGCTCTGCAGCTCATCCTGGTGACCACGCCGGCCCTGCTCGTGGCCATGCACGTGGCCTACCAGCAGCACCAGGAGAAGAAGCTGCTGGTGATGACGGGCCACGGGGACGCCAAGCACCTGGAGGAGGTGAAGAAGCACAAGATGCGCATCGCGGGGTCGCTGTGGTGGACGTACGTCTGCAGCGTGGTCTTCAGGCTGCTCTTCGAGGCCGTCTTCATGTACCTCTTCTACATGATCTACCCCGGCTACCAGATGGTGCGGCTGGTCAAGTGCGAGGCCTACCCCTGCCCCAACACCGTTGACTGCTTCGTCTCGCGGCCCACCGAGAAGACCATCTTCACCGTCTTCATGCTGGTCACCTCCAGCGTCTGCATCGTGCTCAACATGGCCGAGCTGGTCTACCTGGTGGTGCGGGCCTGCGCGCGCCGCAGCCACCACAACTCCAACCCCTCCTCGGCCAAGGGCTCCTTCTATGGGCACAAGCTCTCCTCCGAGTACAAGCAGAACGAGATCAACCAGCTGCTGACCGAGCAGGACGGGTCCCTCAAGGACATGCTGCGCCGCAACCCCAGCCTGCAGGAGAAGGGCGACCGCTGCTCCGCCTGCTGAGCCCCACTCAGCCCTGGGGATGGCCCACGCTGTCCCCGTTTGGGTACTGCACGCCCGGCGATGGCCCTCCTGGACAGCGGGGATGGGGAGGGCACGGCTGCTGCTGCGTGCTCGGGCTATTAAATGTCCGTTCTCAGGTGCTGCCTCCCTGCTTTGTGCTCCGGATGGGGATGCGGTGCCAGCGTGGGGTTCCCACTCCTGAGCAGAGAGGAGCAGCTCTGGGTGCAGCCAGGCTACCGCTTCCCCACGTGCAGGGGTCACCCAGCCCCGTTCCTGGGGTTCTGGAGGGCCACGGTCCCCGGGTGCAGTTGTGGTGGCAGTCACGGTGCCCCGGCAGCGCGTGTAGGAGCGGTGACCCTCTGGTGGCATTGAGCAGCAGCCCCTGCAGCCCCACAGTATATTTAGAAAAGAGCCCAGACCAAAAATAGAGGGGAAAATTTTCCCCCAGTGGCTGCTTCGTCTGCCAATCACAAAAAAAAGGCCAATGGAGCCCGCAGCTGCATCACGACCCACTAACCCCCTGCCCACCACCGGGTGGACGGACGGGTGGACGGAGCTGGGTAGACCTGTCTGCACTGCGATCGCTGGGGAAGCGGCCTCGGAGCATCACACACCGCTCCGGGGGAGCTGACAGCGTGGGAGCACCTGCACACCCACAACGGTGAGGGGTCCCCGTGCAGCCGGTGTCCCCGCGGCGGCCGTGCCCACCCCACTGCCAGGGCTGCTCCTGCTGGGGGCTCCCAATGCCCTCCCCACACCGGGTTAGGGGGTCTGGTGGGACGCGAGGTGGGGGCAGCCCCCATTTGGTCCCCCCCGTGCCCATCCTGGGGATGGGGCTGCGGTGGGGCAGGCGTCTGTGTGCTGGAACGCGGCTGTCTTGCAGCACCATGGGGGACTGGAGCCTGCTGGGCCGGCTGCTGGAGAACGCCCAGGAGCACTCCACGGTGGTGGGGAAGGTCTGGCTCACTGTCCTCTTCGTCTTCCGCATCCTGGTGCTGGGGACGGCTGCGGAACGGGTGTGGGGTGACGAGCTGGCCGGTTTCTCCTGCGACACTCAGCAGCCCGGCTGCCAGAACACCTGCTACGACAGCACCTTCCCCATCTCCCACCTGCGCTTCTGGGTCCTGCAGATCATCTTCGTCTCCACCCCCAGCCTCGTGTACCTGGGCCACATCCTGCACCTGGTGCACCTGGAGGAGAAGGCGCAGCAGCAGGCGGCGGCGCGGGGCGGCAGCGGGGCCCGCAGGCAGCAGGGACGGCCCCGGATCCCAGCACGGGACACTCGGGGCCGGGTCCAGATGCACGGGGCCATCCTGAGGACGTACGTCTGCAGCATCATCTTCAAGGCTCTCTTGGAGTTGGGTTTCATCACGGGGCAGTACGCTTTGTACGGGCTCCAGCTGAAGCCCCTCTACACCTGCAGCCGCTGGCCCTGCCCCAACACCGTCAACTGCTACATCTCCCGGCCCACCGAGAAGACCATCTTCATCCTCTTCATGCTGGGGGTGGCCTGTGTGTCCCTGCTGCTCAACCTGGTGGAGATCTACCACCTGAGCCTCACCAAGTGCCGGCGGCGGCCGGCTCCCAGATCCCACATCCTGCCCGGCCCTGGTGGCTTTGCGGGGTCCCACGGTGCCCGCTTCACCTTGCCTGGTGGAGGCAACCCCATGGACACCGGCAGGCCGCAGCTGGCAGCCCTGGGGAAGGCTGGTGTGTGGCTGGGGGTGGCTGGTGGGTCCCATGGGAAGGCACGAGTGGGGGACCTGGCGGTGTGAGTGCAGCTGGTGCCTGCCGGGATGCTCGGGGACGGGCTGCTGTGCTGTGCCATGGTGGATGCAGTTGTGGTTCCCATCTCCAGGCCCACAGTGAGCATGAGAGCTGAGCATGGCCCAGGAGCAGCGGGGCCAAGCCGGGGCAAACCCCACTACCCAGCCATCAGCACTGAGGAGCAAATAAAACACCCACTGCACCTCACTTGACTCCTGCTGTGCCCGTGGGCACTGCGGCATTGCTGTCTGACCACGTGTCTCATGCACGACCCCAAAGGGTGGGGAAGGGCCACCACCAGCACGCTGTGCTGCAGTGCTGGGGGTGGGGAGCGGGCAGGATGGAGTGCAGGCAGCACAGCAAGGGAGGGATGGTGAGGAGGGAGATGCGTGGTGGCAGCTCATCCTGCTCTCCCCCATCCCCAGGCCACGCTGAGCTGGGATGACCCACTGCTATGGGGACTAGGATGCTCATGCGCAACGGAGCCAGGCAGGGAAGGGAAGGTCCCAGCCCCACAGGGAAGCTCCCTGCTCGGGGCTGGGGCTGCACGCCAGCTCTCACCCCTGCTTGGGGAAAGCAGGGGCAGGCAGCAACTTTCTGCAACTTTATTTGAAATGAATGGTTTCCAGAGACACAGGGTTAGTCCTAACGCCCTGTCATCACTACAACAAGACTGGTGAGTGGCTCACTCTCCACATGGACACAGAGAACAGAGGGCCCCAGGCCAAGGCCCAGAACAATATATACAGGCTCAACAAACAGTGCTGAGACCCATGTACAGCTCAGGAAAACCAACCAGAACACGAGAAGGGGCAGGAGGCAGCAGGGAACAGCACAGCCGGAGCCCAGCTCGCCCTGTGCAGGGCACTGGGGCCCTGCAGCTTCTGGGGGGAGGAGAGGCCAGGCAGACCCCCTTGCTTCTGCCAGCAGCTGCCTGAGCCTGGAGCAGGAGCAGAGGGACCTGCCGCTGCCACCAGCACCCCAGCCAGCTTGCAATGCTGGTGGCACCTCGCCCTGCAGAGGGGGCTACACCAGGAATGGGGACGGTGGGGAGAGAAGGGCAGCACTGGCACAGACCCGTGTCAGTTTTCTGCTGACTCAGAAAACATTGACAAAATTGTGGGAGACAGTCCGGCTGGGTCTCCAACCTCACGTTCCAGCACCAACTCCATCTGCTCCCAACAGTCAGCCCTGGCCCCCTCCCCCCCCCCTTGGAAACAACTCTTCCCATACCCAACAGCTCACACACTGCCGGTGGTCCTTCCCTGCTGCCCTGAAAACACTGTCCCACTGCAGCAGAGCTACCGTTCCTGCCGTGCCACCTGCAGCTTCTGGGAGCTGATGCCAAGGGAAGGAGGAATCCAAAAGCCTCAGAGCCTGCTGGTCCAGGCAGTGCTCTGCCACATTGTGCGGTTCCTGCCTCAGGGCAGAGGGAGAAGGGGATAGTGTCAGAGATGGGGGTGAGGGCTGCAGCCCTGGGGAGCGGGAGGACGGGGCTGAAAAGGGGCCACCACCCTGGTGGCTTTGCCACCTCTGTGCTGCAGGGGCTGGCCCCAGGAAAGACGGCCTGCCCGGCCCTGGGACGGGCTGAGTGCGGGCACCACATAGGTAGGAAAGGCCTGTCACGAGCAGGATGAGATGTCTTGAGTCCGAGAACGATGTGGGGACAGCACTGCTGCAGTCCCGGCCCCACGCTGTGCTGCACGGCCCCCAGAACAGGAGTCACGGAGATGAGGTGCCCAGGGCTGGAGCAAAACCAGCCCAGCAGCACCTTGTGCTTAGTCCATGTCATCCTCTAGGCTGCTGAGCCGGCTGTGCTCCTCGTAGATCTCCCTCACGGCCAGGATGCGGTTCAGCATGCTTTCCAGCATGCTCCGGTCCATGGGGATGACTGAGTACCAAAGTGGGGACTCGGCGATGCACGACCGCTCAGGCTGCAGGTAGAAGATGTCGTTGCGGTTCCTCATACTCTCGGGACTGTAAGAAGAAAGGAAAGTGAGATCTAGGATATTGATAGCAGGGGCTCAGAAAGCCTGGCATGACTTCTCAATTATCAACAGGGGCTCAAGTCTCACATCCTCTGGGCAGGGCAAGGCCATGGGCTGCAGTCCTTGCTCCAAAGTAAACCCCCCAGCCAATAAAGCAGACACATCACACACCCCTCCGTGTCTTTAAAGCAGACAGGGAGAAGTGTTCTCTCAACCACAGCCTACAAGCAAAGCAGACCCTGGTCAAGGCTTAACGCTCATGGAAGAACATGCAGAGTGCAGCAGCTACTCCACTGGGTCTCCCTGAAACTGAGAGGTGGCCCCAAAACGACACAGGCCTCTCCTCCAGAAAAGCCTCACTCACCATTTAGAGAGATAAAATTCATAGAACTTGACGGGGCATCGCAGGGGGTTCATCTTGTTCTCCCGCTGCTCCAGCATCGGCACCTCCTCCTCACGCTTCCTCTTTCCAGTGCTACCATCTGCAAAGGGGGACAGAGTAGGATCACAGCTGGGACATAACGGAGAAGGCAGGGAGAGGGACAAAGAGATGCTCTGTCAGACCCTACCTCGGCCTTTCTTCTGCTTGGCAGGAGCACAGTAGCGGATGCTCACCATCTTGGTGACGCCACGGGCTGTGGTGCACTTGCGGGACTGGCGCACTACGTTGGTGAAGGAGAGCTGCATGTGCTCCTCCGCTGTCTGCAGCCCAAAGAACTTAGTGTTGAAGAACATAAGGGTGTTAAGGAGCACAAAGGGTGAGTAAACACCCAGCTGCTTGCACTCCCAGAGGTGCTCCTCCTCAACACGTGAGAAGACTGTGTCTGTAATACAGAGGAAGAACCAGGTCAACACCCACAGTGGCCTCGTGTTCCTTCAGGAGGGAACTAGAACAATGTGCCCGCCAGCAGTGGCTGGGAGCCAGCCCCACGCATCCGAAGAACGTGGGCATGGAGCAATCCCTGTGCAGGCAAGCTCAGCTTGGTGCTGACACTTCACAATGCCCTCTTTCCCACGAGGTTCCTCCTCCAGAGCCATCAGTGGACCCTAACCCTGCCCATTCCACAGCACAGGCAAATCTCAGCGCGGAACCCCAACAAATCCTAACAGCTCATCCCTATAAATAGCCACGAGGCAGACTCCAGGTCAGAGCTCCACCTCGCTATGTGAGGTAATAGAAAAGCCAGCTTCTGTCTAGACACACAAGTCTGGAGCCAAAGACCTCTGCCTGGAACAGCCACCATGCAGAGTATGTGTATGCTTCCCCACGTCACTCTGGGTTAACCTGGGCAAATGCTGCAAACCTAGTTTGCAACAAGAGGCTACAGCAACTACCTGTTTACAAGATGCTGCAGGGAAGGACGCCCAGATCATGGCATCACAGAAAGCCTCTGCAAAGCTCTAAGGCAGTCTGCTCACAAGGCAGCATCACGGCAACCATAGCCAACATTCAGAACAGTGCCACAGACTGGGAAGGGAAAGACATGGGCCATCACACCTGCTGGTTTGGTATCCTCTTTACCAAAGGGTTGAGACACCACTAAAATTCACTACTGTAATGGCTCCAAGAAACAAAGCAGCCATGCTCTGCTCCCAGCCAACCTGACTCTGGGAAACAAAGTTGCTGAGGCATAAACCAGACTGACTCTGCTGTCAGTATGGGTCGGGATGACCCTAAAATGCAGTGGAACAGCATTGCCTGTGCCAAGAAAGACTGAGGCTTGAGGAACACAAACAGACTGAAGGATCCAAGGCAAGAAGCATAAATGGGTTGTGTGTGTGGTAAGTCAAGGTAATATGGAGACACGTACTGTTTGGTAGGACTGTGGGCTGCCAGCCGCTCAGGGACTTGTTCAGCTCCTGCACGAAGGTCAGGTAGTAAAGGTCTGTAAATATATTCACCATACGATTGTTCTCAAGCAGGTACTAGAAAGAACAGAACACACAGTCAAGAGAGACAGCCGGACCCGGAGTGCAAACCCTCCCTAGAAAGCCCAGGACACACACACACACACACACACACACAGCCCTGGCTTGTACAGGCAGAGCAGACGTTTAGCTATAAGCATCTATTCCTGAAAGCTGTGAGAAACTGCAGCAAATTACAGAGCAGACTTGATGAATAAGAAGGGAATGAGACTAGACTGGGAGAGTTCTCTAAGCCTTCTTCTTGGTGATCCTTGAGAGCAAGGACAAGGAATAGCTGTCACCTCCCACTGGGCTCAGGAACAATGAACCAGGGAGGTTGCTGTCACAGGTCTTCAGAAGGCAGTATAAAGTCTAAGAACTCCCTCTCACCAGATCTGACCCCCAGGTCTGTCTGTGAAGGATGTGAGGACAACAAACCCCCCCTCACCTGCTGGATGCCGAGGCAAAGGTAATAGATGCTGTCTGGTTCGTAGCGCTCCCCGTTGGGCCGCGTTATTTCCTTGACAAACTGAGCCAGACCATAGTTGAGTTCAGCTGCTGTGCAGGCCAGGATGTCTTCTTTGATCCTAATGGGCTTGGCTGTGGAAACAAACAGGGCAGCCTCAGACAATATCCTGCAAGGTGAGAAGCACCTCGACACCCTGGAAACCAGCTGCTGGGAGGTGTCTGCCACTCCACCTCATACGGTCAGGGTACTTACGTCCGAAGCGCAGCTCCTCTCCCTTGCTGGTCTCTCCCCCTGCATACTTGGCCTGCACCCAGGACTTCCAGGCATTCACACCATATGAGTAGTTCAGTGCTGTGCAGCTGGGCTGACTGCTCATCGAGTCCCGGGAACAGCTTTCAGAGAGCACCAGACGCTTCTGCCCCTGCAGAGAGGTGTACTGTGAGATGAGGCATGTACCTGGGACAGATGCAAGATTCCCAGCTGCTCCTCAGACATGCTGGCAGCTAGTTCCCTCCCAGTGTGCCTGTGCCAATTCCAGCAGGCATCCTTCTGCTGACAGCCAAGCTAACAAGACCCATTAGTTATGAGAACCACAGGCAGGGAAGAAGCCAGCTCTCACAAAGCACGTTGCATTCAGGGCTGCTCCATAGTAACAGGCACATATTTCCATTCAGAGAGTGGCCCACAGGCCACATATGTCCTGAAAGAAGGGAGTACAACCTCCCCAGCACACCTCACCTCAGACTACGCCCCAGATGGCAGCTCCCACTGCAAATCCACAAGGCTTTGAGCAGGCAGCACCCACTAAGAGAGCTCACCTTTCGGACAGCACGAGGCAGCTCCTGCTCTGCAGACACATCTTCTGGGCCCACCAGCCCACAGTCAAAGAGGAAATCTACACTGGGGTTGATGTACAGAGGGTCTGAAAAGAAACACAGGAATAAGAAAGAGATCAGCTGAGACACCTCATCCTGTCTACAACAGAGACAACAGGCAGGCATCTAAGACAAGCTGCCATTCTGGTCTGTTTCTTACAGCCAGCTGTAGAGGGAACATGCAGCTCAACGCCTCATATCTTCCACTTCCACCTGGCACAAACATTTAGTCACAGCCCAACAAAGGAAACACTATCACCTGCCAGAGGTGCAAAATATCTCAGGCTAACCAGAACCCAAAATTCTCCCTTCTGACAGTTCTGGTTTTTAAAACATCTGTAACACCTCTCATCCTTTCATTCCAGGCCAGCAGTGGTGACAGCCTGGCACAAGCAGCCCAGTTCTCTGTCCTCTATACTGTTTCAGTGCTGCTGTGCATGTCTGTCCCTTCTTCCCAACCTTCTGCCCTCTGACAGACACACACAGCAATTCTGCCATTTCCTGAGATATCATGCACTGTCCAGGCCTCTCTTGGGCTTTGCCAGATCCTCTGGAATCATTATCTGTAAGCACAGCAGCACCTTTGCCCTACAATTTGTGCTGTTAAAATCTGCTTCTCTTTCTCCCTTTCCTGCAGACCTATGTCCTCAGGAGGTTAGTTAGTCAAAAAAAAAAAAAAAGACTTGTTCAAAAGTGGTGCTCTCACCCCTGCTGCAAGCAGTCATCTGCAAGACCCCCAGCTCCTGGCCTCGAGCAGGGTCAGTCAGAGGGCACAGGGAGGTAAGTTCACACAGGTCTTAATGCTGCTGGCAAAGGTGGGCTGAGGGCAGCAAGAAGACCCTGCTGCAGCATGAGCAGTCCCGCATGCCTGCTTCACCTAGCTCTTACTCTTAGGGAAGTCAGCCTCCAGGTCCTGGCCTGGCTCATCGAGGACGTTTGCCATCTTGACAGCCATAGCCAACACATCGTCCCTTGCTGGTCCAAAGAGATCACAGTCCTCCAGGAGACCCTCTGCACTCTGGTTACTCACCAGGTCTGCAATGCAAAAGCAGATCAGAAACATAACTTTCAAAACACTGTTTCGTCTCTTTTCCTCGTGACAGCTGGAAAATGAAGGCAGCGTCCCTAGGGCACAGTCCTGTGCTCAGATCAGCTCCACAACAACTGCACTGTGCAGTTCACTCTGGACAGCAAGAAACCAGACCTTTGTCCTCTCCCTTGTCACAACCCTAGTCACTGGGGCTTGAGGAACAGATAAAAAGATCTGTAAGGCCAGGACTGCTAGTCTTCTGGTAGGGAAACTACTTCAGGGAAGAGCCTGAACAGCCATGTGAATAAACAACTGGGACCCCCAAAGCAGACAGTGGCAGTCACTGCTCCTTGCTGCAGCTCTCCCCTCCTGGTACTTCCTCAGCAGCAGCTGAGGGCTTGCTCTACTCTGCTCCTTCTCAAAGGCTTTCGAGGAACTGCCATCTGGGCAGACGTTCTGGTTTCAGAAGCAGGCAAGCCTTGTGCAGTGCCAGGCATTGGGCAGAACCTACCACACAGGTCTGAGGAGGCTTTGTCCAGCTCCTCAGCCTCTGCAATCATCTCTGCCATGGCCAGGATGTCAGCCTCTAGAGGATTGGAGGGGATCTTCACCTTCAGCTCCTCAATTGTCTCCACAATTTTATCTGCGCTCTCCAGTGTGGTGGGTAGAAACATTGGCACAGGCACCTGTTGACAGCAGCAAACCAGGCAGAAGTCAGACACGTGCTGTGCCCTCACAGGGTTCTGGTTCAGCCAACTGCTGTAAAGGCAGAGGCAGAAGAGGACAGAGAATAGGGAGGACTACAGCAAGGCAGGACTGAGACAGAACACAAGCAGGTAAAGTGTGTTGCTTACCGGGACAGGCATGGAGAAAGGCACAGGTACTTTCTGGCAGTACATATGCATAGGCACAGGCACGAAGATTGGGACTGGGATTGGCAACACAATCACCTGGGGCTTCCAGTCAGACTCTGACAAGAGCAAAAATACATCAGTGAGCTTGCTCCTGGCAGCTCCTCCACCCAGCCCAGCTGTGCACAGCCATGCCCACACAGCCAACCAGCACCACAGCCCTTCCAGGCATCAGCATCTGACTTATAGGCAGAGCTGAAGCAGCAGCAAGCCAGACAGATCTGCAGCAGGGGAGGCTTGCCTCAGCAAAAGGCGCAAGCCCTGCTCTTAAGTGGCCCTATTGAGAGATCTAGTTGCTTTGTACTTGCTAGAGACCACATACATGCACCCAACAGCAGCTTTACAGTGGTACCCACTCAACAGACAGCCCTTCAGGCAAGCTGATGATCTCTAAGAGGAAAAGGAGTTGCCTCATGTACTGTAAAAGAGGTGGAAACATGCTGCAGTGCTCCTTTTGATGCTGATGAAAACGGACACCCTACCTCCATCCAAGGCTGTACATGCCTCACACATCCCTGATGCTCCCTCAGCATGATGCCAAACACCCAGCAGCTCTATAGAGTATTTCAAGCTGGATTCATATCCAGTCTGGAACAGGGACATTCCATCTTTCTTTCCGAAATGCCCCTTTTGACACTGCAGTTAGTTGTGTCTTACTGTCCTACCTGTCTGACATCCTTTGGACTTCATTTCTACCTTGCAGGAAACACCCCGGTTCTGCATCAGTGGTTTGCACATGGCAGCTTTGTTCTTCCGAGGGGTGGCTGGAACTGGAGGGGGTGGGGGAGGCGGTGCAGCTGGAGACATGTGGGCTGAGGAGGTCTTTGACGACAACTGAGGGAATGCAGAAAGCAGGAGGTTGGTGTCCACTGAAAGCAGCACTCTCTCTTTTCAACCACTGGTTGCAACCAGTGGAACAAACCCACACGGGATCTCTATAGTCAGCAGGAAGTGTGGCACCAGGAAGCAGCAGGGAGTGCAGTGGGACAGTGACTGTGCCCAGGCACAGGTGAGCACTGTGCAAAGAGGAGCCAGCACTACAAAGACAGACTGCTCTGGTGTCTGTGCTTCATTCCTGGGCAACAGTTACTCATCCCCCTCTCAGGAGATGTGCTGATGTTGCCCTCCCCAGAAGCTCATACCAGCTCCCACTGCCCAGGCCACTACCATTAAAATGCACTGGTTGTAGGAGGCTTAGGTCTCCACAGTCAACAGCAGATCTGAGTGAGGACAGCCTCCTCATGCTATCTAGAAAATTCCAATCTCCAGCAGACCTTACCGTGTTAGTCTCTGCCTTCTGATGGGAAGAAGTGGGTGGTTTTGTTTCTGAAGATTGACCTGTAAGAGAAAGCAATGCCTCTTAGTTCAAGAGCTCCTCAGTTAACAGGTCCCACTGCTGGGACTGGAGGTGGCAGCAGCCACAGGCCAGAGGGCAGTGACAGGCTCCCCAGAAACCACTCCTGGCCGCTCCAGGAACAGCTAGTCATTCCAAAAATCTCTAGCCCTAGCACCTTTGCAAACACTGCAACTTCAAAATCAGGTCATTGCTGCGTCAATTTGTGTTCCCTTTGTAGTCCACCCCATCCCCATCACAGCAGGTCAGGAGAAATCCCAGCCCCTTGGAGAGAGAGGACACCAGGGCTCTATTCCCAGCTCTGCCTACTGGCTTGCTGTACCGAGCCATGGCCCCTCCCTGTGCCTCCATCTCCCTGCTATAAATATCTTGGCAAAGTGCTTCGAGATCCCTTGGAAGAAGGTGACAGAGCTAATAGCAGCGTTACGAGGTATCCCAGAAAGTACAGAGACAGCTTTGCTCAGCATTAGAGATGCAAAAGAGAAGGGATCACTGGCAGACAAGAGGCACACGTGGCAGACACTAGTCTCAGATGGTGACAGTATCATCCCTGCTGGGATGATCATTCCAGCTCACCTGCTTTGCAGAGCACCCGCACCAAAGGCTGCTGAGCTCAGAGAGCACCTTCATCCAAGCCCCCGTGAACCCTGCTTACCCACGTGGCTGAGCCCATTTGGTGACTGATACAGAGGGGACAGCTACATTCCCATTCAAAGGAGCTCTCCAGCCTACAGCTGGGCAATCAGCCACAGGATGCGAAACCATCTCAGTGGGTCCAAGAGCTCCCCATGACCTACCCGAGGTGAACAGGCAGTAAGTCTAGGTGGGAGACATGGATGGCTTGGATGGAGAAAGAAGAGCTGCAGAGCAGAGGAAAAGCAGAGTCTTTGCTGCAGCACAATCAAAAGCAAAGGTAAATGTCCCACAGGCCAGATTTAGGTCTGTGGGAAACAAGAAAATCCTCCCACCACAAAGTGCCACACACTGCATGCCCAGGCTCTCAAGAAAGCTGCAGCTTGGTCTTCACTCTCAGAGAAAGCTCTCTAGATCACACCAGCAAGGAGCTACCAAGGTATAAACTGCACCAAGTGTGACTTCTGTCCCTCCCTCCTCTGCTGCTGGATGGCCCTATACAGAACCAGTTCCCCTTGGAAGTCTTTGTGGACAGTTCTGTGGCAGGAGCTCCTTAATCACTTGTTAAACACACAGTTTCCAGCAAAGGAATGGTTGCTCTTATTTTCAGCAAGCTCCCTGAGGATCACCAGGCAGCCAGAAGCCTCTGGAATTAATGGTTTTAGGCAACCAATGGCTGCAAAAAAAGCAAGCAGTCAGCAGCAATGCCCGAGATGAGCCTAAAATCCAAGCAGTCCCTTGCAAGCTTGCAACAATGCTGCCAGGTGCACAGAAGACCCTGGCTGGACCAGGCAGAAGCTGTTCCTCACCAGCACTGACAAGCTGCTCCTCCTGAAACACCCTGCACAGCCCGCTGGGCTGGAAAGCTCTGCGTAAGCACATAGCAGCTCTGGCTCCAGTGCAAGCTGACCAGTACAACACAGTCCCAGGACAAAGCTGTCCACACCTTTCCCACAGCTGGCAGAGGAGAGGAGTACCAGCACACAGAAGACTCAGTGCCACCACAGGCACATGCACTTTGACTTTTACCAAGCCTGGAGATCGTACTCAGCCAAGAACTCACCACTACCAAAGGGCATTTTCCTGGCTGCCCTCAGAGTCCTCTGCCTCACAAGCACACAGAAAGGCAGTACAGGGATGGGCAATGCACCAAGTGCTGAACAGCAAAGTTCCTGGGGGCCTCCAGAGACATGGTGGGGGGTGGTGGTCAGGTCCTCGCGGCTGCTGGTGGTGGAGAGGGTACAAGAGTCTTGTGGTCCATGTCTCCAAGAGGCAAGGGCCAAATGGTGTGGAACAGATGCTTCCCCCGGCAGGCAGTGACTTGCTTGCTGTGCCTGTGTCCCCACAGCAGTGTTAGAGATGCCTCACAGGTAAGATGCCTTGAAAGCAGGGGACAAATCGAACAGCAAGGCTGTAAAATCACGCAGTGAGCTACAGGAGATGGCAAGCTCAATGCCTCTTCCTCCACTGGGGCAGCAGGACACTGTGCCCCATAAGCAGTTTCGCTCTGGACAACCCAGTGCCAGCTGAAACCAACAGTTTTTTTTGTCTGGGTCACCCCAGTGCGTTGCCACTTGAGCTGTCACCTCACACAGTGCTTTACATAGGGTGGCTCTCGGAAGATGGGATGGGTCTCCCCTGGCTGGGGGAACTGTCTGCTTCTGGCAGAGCAGAACTGCTTTGCTCTCGAAGCAGTGCTGACATCCAGGGTTTCCCTCATCTTGAGATTTGCCCACTGCTGTCAGAAGAGAGGCATCAAGAAGAGCCTGAAGATGGAGAATGAGGTCTCTCAAGGGAAGGTCCTCCTCTCGGTTTCCCCTCCTCAGTGCACCCCAGTCAGGGTTTAACACCTCGTGAAATCCTGGGGGGCTGCAAAGCCCTTAAGCCTGCAATACTGGTATCAGTCGAAGCCTGATGCACTGAAGGAAGTAACGTCACAAACTGCAGGCTCTTTGTTAACTAGATCAAACAGATTACCTAGAAGATCGTGGCCTCTGAAAGACCAAGCAGAATGAAACTACACGAGTGTCCAAGGGCCACGCGATGTCTTGTCACTGTCACTACGAACACCTTCCATCCTGAGGGACCCCAAAGCACTTTGCAATCTTCCGTAAGCAATTGGCTCAAGTTAACGATAGGAAATGAGGCAACAGGCAGTGAAAATCTCCTCTCCAGCTGGAACTCCACGGATGCAGAATGGGGTTATCCGGGACACGGGGTTGGCAATTCCCCAAAACTGCAGCAACCTTTTGGTAGGACTCCAATCTAACTTCACAAGACAGAGTGCCTCCAGCGGCTCTGCGCTCCCTCAAGGTCTAGGTTCAGCTCTGGCTGAGGAGAGCCCACCTACAGCATCACCAGCACCACTTCCTGCAGCACCCTGTGTTTTCCTTGAATGCTTCCCATCCAAGCACTGACCTGGCCCAATCCTGATTAGCTTATGAGATCTGAGAAGGTCACAGCTCGGAGGTGGTGTGGGGCTGCAGGTGGATTATCATGCCAAGCCACGCTGTCCCCTAACCCTGCAAATCGAGCTCTCCGCTGGCAACATGAGGATGGAATCGCCCATTAAATCCCTGAGTATCCTCGCTAAGAGTGTGAGCTACAGGCAGCACGCTGGCACCGGCTCCTCCCGTCTGGGCCCTGTGTGTCATAGAACCATAGACGTTAGAGATGGAGAAGCCCCATTAGGTCCCACTCCGTCCTTTCCCCCCCAAGGGCCAGTGCAGGATTGTTCCCTAGCATCTCATCCAGTCCCAGGCAGGAAGCTTCCACCCCTCGCTGTTCAGTCTTCCCTGTGTCTCTCACACTGAGCTATGCAGGTCCCCTCCCTCCCTCCTACTCACTGTTCAGCAGGCTCTCGGGCCCCTTCTGCGTGTCCAGGTTGGGCTGGTTCTGTTGATTGTAAAATCGCAGCAGACACTGCTGGTTGCAGAAGTGTTTGATTTGCCCTCGCCAGTGGATGGTTTCCAGCAGCTTCCCCTGACGCTTGCAGGCATGGCACCGAGCTGCCTAAAGCCCGCATCAGCAGGAGAGAAACAACGAGTAACTAACCACACCCCCTCCGAGTGCAACACAACTCTCCAGTGAAAGGTGCACATGGCAAGGTGCTGTGAGCTTCCCCACAGCAGTGCCCTGCCAGTGCCAGCCGGGGTCTCCAGCGGTGCGAACTTCTCACTGCAGCGCTAGCCGCGGATCCAGCACTGTGAGCTTCCTCAGTGCAGTGCTCTGGCAGGATCAGCTGGGGACTCCAGCTACGTGAGCTTCCCCGTAGCAGTGTCCCGTCATTGCCAGGCAGGACTCCAGCAGTGCCAGGTTCTCCGCAGCAGTGCCAGCCAGATTCCAGCAGTGCGAGCTTCCTCAGTGCAATGCCCACTTATCTGGGTGCCGTGCCCACCACAGCACTTAGCACAAGCTGCCAGTGCCAATACTGACCTTGAAGTACCAGAGCAAGTATTTGCTTTTGCAGTCTTCACTACAGAAGTCCCAGGTGCTGCCCTCCAGCTGCTCGGTGACCGCCCGCTGGCAGGTCTGAGAACAGTAGGTGCAGGTGATGCAGCACAGGCCCAGGTTCTTGGTGAAATCCTGTTTGTAAAGAAGCACACACCCTGCGGAGAAACAATAGGAGTGAAACCTTCCCAGGATGAACTGGGGGGCCTCCCTGACCCAAACATGACCAGAATCCAGGTCTGCGGAGACAACAGAGCACACGCAACACACTGTAGGGAACAATCCAGCACTGGCCCCTGGGGCTGGGATAAGATGGGACCTCACGGGGACTTGCCATCTCTCACCTCCATGCTTCTAGGAAGAGTCTGACTCCAACCTCCTGTGTGCAGGAACCCAGCAGGCAGGGCAAGGCCAGGTCAGGCCAGCCCAGACGCAAGAGCGTAGAAGTGCATGATGACAGGAGGAGCGGAGCTGCCACCTGCTGTCTCCCCAGCCCCCAGAGAGAGAAAAGCTGTGAGAAAGCCCTCCCCAAGGACACAATGAACGGTAAAGATCTTGCCCTAGGGCCTGGCTGGACAGCAAGCCATCCCCACTGACAGTCCTCCCTTCACTGCATGGTGAGGCTCTCGCCCCAGGGCCTGGCTAGACAGTCTCCCCTCTCTGTTCCACTCCATGCTCTCTTCTCCTCCCCCAGCAAGGGCTGGCATGGGGGCTCTGCCTCTCCCGTGCCTTCCCCAAGTACCTTCGCTGCAGAAGTTCTTCTCCACCCCTGAGAAGCGGATCTTCTCATGCAGCAGCTTCTCCTGCTTGCAGTGCTCACACTGAGACACTACCCCGTGTAGCCGCTTGAAGTCCTCACAGCAATCCTTACAGCAGAACTGATACATCTTGTCCTGCCAAAAAGACCACCACCCGGTCAGGCAGGCTGGCAGGAGGTCCCCGTGCTTCCCAGGGAAGAGAGGCTACGGGTCTGAGACAAGCCCCCAGCTCCCCTAGCAGGGTTTGGCAGAAGAGGTCTCCTCCCACCCCTCTCTTCTGACATGCTGCTGAACATCAGGAGAGCAGCATTCAGGCACACCTCCAGGCACATCTCTGTAGCCAAGGCATTCAGAGCAATGGCTCAGAAAGGACTCTCCTTTGAGCAGGGAGAGGAAGAGCTCTGAGGTCCTCGCAGGGGGCTGACCTCAGCCTCTACATCCCCGTGGGGAAAGTCCTCACCTGCCAGTCTAGGATCTCTGGCTTCCCGGTGAAAAGATTGTGGCAGTAATGGCAGTTCAGGTGGATCCCACCCTCCGGGCTGGTGTGCTGTAGAAGACAAAGACAGCTCATGGAGAGAGGGGCACACAGGGCAGCAAGCACCCGCTCTGCACTGCCACCAGTCATCCTGCCTGCTCCAATGACCACAGCAGTCCATCTGCCTCTGCTCAGACCTGCGCTGGCTGCCACTGTCAGCAACTCACAGTCAGTCCATCAGGTCACATCTCAAGCTCTTGGAGAGCGGGTCCTTGAGCAATTTCTCTTTGCTTCCAATGCACCGGGTCCAGTTCTTCTCCAGAAGGCAAGTTTTCAGGCTTCCAACCCTCAGCACTTGAGCAGATTAAGAGATGGCAGCTCCACAACCTCTTCTGAGACTTTCTCTAAAAGATCTTGAAGCACACGTGTCTGGTTTCTATTTTCAGGGTAACAATTTCAGAATTCAGGCAGCCACTCTCATCCCACCTTCCTCTGCTACGTTAAAGAGCCATTTAACACCTGGTGTCTTGTCCACAGGGATATATTTATTAATAAGTCATCTTCCTGGTTCTCATGGTGCTCTGTCAGTGTCATTTTTTTGGTTGTTTTTTAAGGCTCTGTGTAGTTTTGTAGATTTTCTTCAGCATACTTCCTATTTTTCTTCGACTTTAAAATTATCTTGGGCATTAGATGAATATCCTTCCCACCTGTGCAGTGCTCTAGGTAGATCTTCTGCTTTCCAGCCCCCTAACTTCTAACTTCCTGCTCTTCTGCTTGTTCTGACAATAACTTCATTCTTCTTTCCGTAGCTGCAAACTGAGGCACTGATGCTTAATGGTCTATCTGCTGCAATCAAGAGTTTGTTCAAATTCCTTATTTTCCAGGACTCACATCCCAGCATCACCTGAGTAAGGCTGATCTTGCACTGAACTGTAAGTACACAAGAGGAGGAATCAGCAGTGTCAAGGAATCCAATCGCTTCACTGTGTATGAGTGCCCTGACCTCAGTATCAGTTAACACTTCACCAGTTTTTGTTCCATCTGCAGAATTTTAGTACGCTTACTTTGACTTTATTTCCAGATGACTGATGAAGATGTTCAACTCCTTGGGCTTAATACCGATCCCTGAGAAGACATCTTGAAGCACTCCTTCCAGTGGTTTTTCTTCAGCAAGTGTGTTCTGAGATCTGCCAGTAAGATGGTTCCTAATCCAGGTTAGGCATGGCTTTAATGTCACGTTACAGGGCTGACTTTACAATGTTTTATGAAGTCTACAACTGCAAAGACACATCAGCTACCCTTCATCCACACAACACGTGATCTTAGCAATCTACTACACCACGATAAAAAGAAGAATAGAAAAAGAAAACAGTAATATACAAACAGACACTGCAACTGCTAGAAAATAACTTTCCTTCTCTAGGTTCTCTAAGCTCACTCAGTTGCCCAAGGTAAATCCTGGCCTAAGTTTCCCAGGTCTTCCTGGCTGTTGCTTTGTTCTTTGGCAACTGTACAAAAGAAATATTCTTCCAGTTGCCTTTGAATACTATGGACATTTAATGTACGCTCAAATTCCACACCAGAAAACTGGACATTATCAGTCAGGCCTTGAGGGCTATTAGAGACCCAAGTCTGCTGGTTGTAAATTCTCAGACAACAAGACCTAGAAGACATCTGTTTCTTGGTGATCCCTGGCTCAGAGAGCAGCTCTGCCTCTTTCCATGCTAGCAGGTGCCCAGAGTGCTTTTCTAGCTTACTTGTAGCACTTTGTAAGGCCACTGTGATCCAAACTACTCATACAATGCAGCTCTGTGCTGTACTCCTACTTGGCATAACCTGATAGACAGGAGAGAATAGAGTCTCATTCCAGATGAAGTGAGGGGAAGGTAGGGCCAAGACTAAGAAATTACCAACTGCAGTCATTGGAATGCCTGTGCTCCAGCAGAGACTTTCTTACGGACACTCCCTGAGGAGCCTGAAGAAGCTGCAGCCTCTGCTAAGTGTGAAAAGAGGCAGGAGCTCTAGGGCCCAGCCCAGCATGAAGGATTTTTCAGTACCTGGAATTTGGTCCAGCAGCTGGGGCTGCAGAATTGGTAGACAACCCGGTCTGTCTTGTTGTAATAGCAGGGTTCAGATAAACTCTTTCTGCAGAAGCTGCAGGGTCTAGGGGGACCTGATGAAACAGACAGGAATCGGTGAGGGCAGCAGCACAGGACATGGGACTAGATTGTGAGGATGGCATGCAATCTATTCACTCATCCTCAGTCAAGCTATTACCAAAAAAGGAAGGGACAAGAACACCAGGAAACTAGGAGCACCAGATTCTGCTAGGACAGAAATGCTGAACATGGATGGAAAGCAGACTGGTTCAGTGAACCTGGCTGTATGGGAATTGGGACAAAACAGCTTGCAATACTTGCATCAGTCATCAGAGACCATACCCACTCCTGAGCACAGTGGGAATCTATGTAATGGGAAGGACAAAGCCAGCACAGTACGGTACTACACCTGCCTCCTGCATTCTTAAGAACAGCAACAGAAACTACCCCTCTGCATTATGATGGCTACATGTGGAGAGGGAAGTACCCCCTTGCAACATCTCCTTCCACTTATCTCCCTGCACCCCTCCCCAGACACCTTCCCACTTTCTTTTCAGTCTCATCCTCAAAGCAATAAAAAGTACAAAGAAAGGAGTTGAGAGGTGATTAAATCTCTGTATGAAGGTCCTTACCAACCACGCCCGACTGCTTCACTTTGTGGGAGGTAGTGCAGCAAATGGAGCAGAACAGTCCCATCTTGCCACTGCGATCCACATTGGGTAGCATGTCAAAGTTTTTGCACAGCGTCTTGCACCACATGCAAGGGTAGACTCGGGTGTTCTTCTGCAAACACAGAGCAGAACAGAGCTGTCAGGGAGCCCCACACAGCCCACGAGGTCCTATTCTCATACTCTACCCCACTACTGCATCCACCACAGGGCAGCTCTCCTGCAGCAAAGACTTGACACGAGAGCCAGGCCCCCAGGCTGCAGTCAAAAAGGCCTTTGGCACCCCTGCTTCTCAAATCAAGGATACCCTGGTAGGAATACAGGACTTGAAAGTCCCATCACGACAGTTAAGTGCCATCTACTCAGACTACAGATACAACCAATTTCTGGGGAAGCATCTAAAAGACACCATCTCATGCTAAATGCATTTACCTGTAGAACTGCTCTGTCCAGCTGTGTCAGAGTGTCTGAGCTGTGCCTGGGTCCAAGATGGGCCCCAACCAGTGTAATTAAGCTCTGTTTCTAACTTTCTTCACAGCAACGTCTTAAGATATTTTGTCAGCAACAGAAGGCCAAGGAGGTTCAAGCTGCCTGCTATTGCATTTAAGTGCCCTGTGCCAAACTGAAGAAAGGAGATGTGTGCCCACAGAGGAGCCCCCTCTCCTGCAACCCCCAGCAGCTGACTCCACACACCTTCTTGTAACTGTTGAGACAGCTAGAGTTGCAGAAGCGCTTCTGCTGGCCTTCATGGAAGAGGTACTCCACGGGCATACCCTTATTGTATATGTAAAGTCCGCAGTAGTCACAGCAGTTGGTTTTCAGCCCCTTGGTGGCCCGGAACTTGGTGAAGCAGGCGTCGCTGCAAATGCGGTGAACCACGTTCCCATTGCTGACCTCATGCTGGACCTGCAGGGACAACACTGCTGTCACTCTCACAGAACACCATGGGTCTCTCTCCCACACACCCTGCTACCACAGCCCCTGCGAGAATGGGCTGTTACACTAAAACTCTGACAAGTGCCATACTGGGAGCTGCTGGGGACTCAGGCTGGTCTCATGCCAAAAGCCAGCAGAACAACTGGGAGAGCAGAGTGGCAAAAAGCAATGATCTGAGGGGTGGGGAGAAGCAGAAACCTTATCTCTGGGAGTAAGAGCTGCCTCACAGTAACAAGGAAGAATGTGGGACTGAGCCAAAGGCAGCTCTGGAGCATAGGCTTCACACCACACGAGTACCCAGCAAATGCCCAGTGATGGTCCCAGGCAGAGCCAAGGGCTGGAGGTCACAGCAACAGGACAAGAGAAAGAGATGTGCTTACCTCACCAGGTTTATGGCAGACGCTGCAGCGGATGGTGTCTGAGTGGTCTGCAAACTGAGGTGCTGGTCTCTGTTGCTGGGCCTCATAGAGGGAGAGGCAAACAGAGGTGCAGAACTCATGGAAAGAGCCACCTGAACCAATCTGGGCAACCACAGAGTCCCTGGTATTCCAGATGTCCCTGGAGATCAAAAGGAGACATGCTAGCACAAGAACACACCAGACCAGCCACTAAGCAAGCTGCAGCAAAGGAACTTTCTATCATCCCAAGGGAGTGACAGGAATTGTTCTACACTGTTCTGATTGTTCCAGCCCAGAGGGGGAGGAATTAAGCCAGGCAGGGAGAGATAAGTAACGTGAAGGGAGTGGAGGGAGGATGGGACACATGAAGAAGATAGGAGGAAACAGCTGGCAGAAGAAAAGAGTGACACGGTGACAAAGGAAGCATGAGGGTCACAGTGTGGGGAAAATGCACTGCGTCACAAGCACGGGATCGCTGAGGAGAGGGGAACAACCACACACTTTTTACAGAAGGTGCATATCTTCTTGCCATGTGGTCTTTTGGAGAAGGTGGTGAGACAGGAGCTGGAGCAGAAGAGCTGAGGGAGTCCCTTCCGTTGGTAGGCAGTCTGTCCCTTCTGCAGCGGGGTCTGGCAGTTGGCGCACGTCATCTTAGCGACAGAGGAACGCGCGGCTCGCTGAGCTATCTGAGTGCGTAGAGACATGCGGGTGGAGCGCCGGGTACGGAAAGGAACGAAGTCCTCATCGTTGGGATCATCCACCATTGCATCAGAATCTTCATCAGAGACCGGAACTGCAAGGCAGCAAAGACGTCCAGAAATTCCCCATTAGGAACTTGGACAACGTTGTGCCACGAGAGGCACGATGGGGCTCTCTGGGGTCATCCTTCTGCGGTTTGTTGAAATGCTCTGCACCTCCCTAAGCAGAACAATAAGGAGACTCTGGAAAGATACTCTGTTGGAAATGGAGTTGAGTTGGAAGCTCCTTAAGCAAACTGGTCATAAGCAAAGCTCTTCTCTAAGAAAAGTCATGAGGTGTAAACATTTACAACAGAAAGCCCCCAAAAAGCCAGTAAACATTAAAGGGGACAAGCTGGATCATCAGCCACTTCTCCAGCACAGACAGACAGTGACTGACCAATGGAAAAATGGAAGAAAATGTCAGCGCAACATCTGACATATGGGAGGACAGAGATTTCCTGTATTTCTACAGGTAAGTCCCCAAAATGCAACCTTCCTTCAGACAGGCTGATGGCACACAGGCAAAGGAAGAAAGGTTCTGGCTGAGGAAATGGAAGATGGCTTTCCTGGGAACATCCCTGGAGTCTCATCCTACTATTAGTTGGTGCTTATTGTCTATCAACCACTGTAAAAACACTGCAACTCTCTCCTCCCTTACCCTGAGAAAGTAAGGCAAGTATCCTGAAATGGAAACTCAAGGGGTGAAGGGACTGTCCTACGTAACAGGGATGTCTGAATGAAAGCTGCATAGCCCTTATTCTCTATTGACAGCTCAAACTGCCTGCCTGCACTGGGCCTAGCACTTGCTCTAGGGCTGAACACAGCTGATGGCCAATGCTGATTACTCACTGCTCTCAGCAGAGTTCACAGTTTCAGGCCTGGTCGTTTCTGATCTTCTGGCTCGTTCGCTTCTTTTCTCCTAAAAGAGATTCACAGAATTCTTAGACTTACCACTTGTTAGGACAACAATGGATAAATATCCCAGATCACCATGCAGTTTCAATTTCTGAGCTTTAAATTTCCACTAATGAGGCTGAAAAAAGGATAAAACCCCATAGATATCTGACAAGAGTTAGCAACACGGGGGAGAGAGGGGAAAGCAGGCTTATGGGAATGATGTTCTATCCAGGGGTGGCAGGGACAGATACACTAAAGCCACACATATCTCACAGTGGCAGTACACAGGGATAGTTCCATCACTGCAGACATGCAAACCCCTTCCCAGAGGGCTGATGAGACAGACAGCGTCTCTCAATGAGTTTGGCAACAGTTGGCCACCCTTGGTGTTCCCACAGCATACGTACTTGACTGTATTCTCCTCACCTTCTCAGTTTGGGGCACACTTCCCTTCCGAGATAGGCCTTCTGCAACAGAGCACAGAAGAAACTTAAATCTGACATCTTGCTCTTCTCCAACAGAAGAAGACGGATGCTGAGATACAGCCACCCTCTGGGCAAGTCTGCATACATAGCCTCAGAAAAGGCCAGCTGTTCTGGTGGTGTTCAGACACAGGGAAGCTCCTAAACCCATCACTTGTAGGAGTGTACGTGAAAGACCTCCCTGCAAGCACGGAGGAAGGCTGGGCAGCTACCTCCAACAACTACATGCCTCATGTGAAACCCTCATCTCCAACAAAGACTACATGAGGAGCAAGACGTGCTGCAGCAGCTTTATCAGGGGAGCTCCTAGCTGACACAAGCATTAAAAATCAAAGTTAAAGCTATGACAACCACAGTGAGAGCTTGTGCACACCAAAAGAACAGCTTCCAGAACATTATTCCAGATAAGCAAGACACTTCTTCCATATTTAGCCTGTCAGTAACACTAGTGATATCCAAGGTAGAGGAAGACAGGGAAAGCTGGAGCTGTCTCCAACTTCAGAGTGCAGCCAAGCAGCCTTCTGAGCAAGAGGGAGCCAAGTCCTGCACAAACAACAACCTACCTGCTAGTGATGCAGCTTCCTCTGCCTTCAGTCCAGTGCTTTCTCTAAGTGAGTCGTTACCATCATCACTCCATTCCTCTGCTTTCTTTTCCTGTGCAGGCTCAGAGGGCAGAGCTGCCATACTGCTGTCCGGGCTCAGCTCCACCTCTGATTCCTCCAGAAGTCGTTCCCTCTGCACAGGTGAGCTTTTCCTTGGTGCCTTCAACCTTGTCTTTTTTGACTGTTTCAGGCTGAGTTGTGGAGGGGCTCCCGGTGGACTCGAGGGTTGTGCTATGGTTTCTTCTGTGGTTGGGGCACTGCTCAGGCCTCCAGAGTTGAGAACAGGCTGTGGCGGTGATTCAGGGCCGTTGTCATCAGATGGTGCAGGAATAGCAGCAACACCATCTTCCTTTAGGTCCCCAGACTTATTTTTTGGTGCATCTCCCCCTTCTTTCTGTGTTTCTGGAACAAGGGCTTGTTTAGAGATGGCAGAGGAGTCTCCCATCCCATCCTCCCCATCCTGGGAAGGCTGTGCCTTACACAGCTCGTCCAGACCCTCTGATTTATCTAGCTCCACCGAGCCAGCAGTTTCATCCAAGTCATCTAAGACATCAGCTTTCTCCAGGACATCCAAGGCAGTACAAGGTTTATCTAGACTGAGGTCATTTGATTTGTTTCGTTCAGACAGGCTGTCTCCTTCCTCCTGAAGGCCTAAGTCCCCATCTGCAGTCATCTGCTTGGACTGATCCCAGACCGGGGGCCGAAGAACCGAAGCTTCCTGGGTAGAAGCTGTCTGGGAGCCCAGGAGGTCCTCCCCAAACTCCATGTCAGCAGGAAGATCACCAATAAGTGGTTTGTCAGGCAGAGACAGGGGGTCCAGAGATCCCGAAATTTCACTAGAATCCATTTAGATGCTGACAACTGAGAACGAGAGAGAGATTTGCAAGTTAATGGGAAGCAATCTAATGGTGCATGAATTGCCTACACTCCTGAATGCTGCTGGAGTAAACCAAGGCCTGGTATGGTTGCTAACAACACCCAGGACACCAGCAAATCAATCACAGCTCTTGTGAGGTTACAAAACTCTGAAGCCAAGAAGCAGCAGCAGGACACAGTTCAGCAAAGCTCTCAAGATTCTCCCTACCATCTGCACCCCTCACCACGGCGTGGCAAACAGACTTCCTTATGATAAAGGACACAGTGGAATATCAGAAATTACTTGAGCACCAGTTCAGGAGGCTTCTCACTGCCACTCTGTGGTGCAGAACAACCCGTTCTCTGCCTTCCCCTGCGTTTCAACAGACTCACATCATCAGGCCTCTCCTTTCTCCTGACCTGTCACCACGTAGCTAACCTATCTCCTAAAATACCTTTTCTCTTGAAACAGAGGCAGAAATAATTCCTTTACATCTCTGCAGTCTGAGTCTTGAACAAGTTAGAGGGTGACAAGACACAGGAATTTTGTTAGAGGACAGATATATAAATGATGTCATAACTTAACTACAGCTATAAGGCAGCTCCGTAACTGCATGGGTGAAAACTGCAGGAAAAAAAATAAACCAGAGCTGGGGGAAATTCTGGACGGTGGCAGAAAGAAATGCGGGAAAGTCCATGACTTTAAAAGCAGTCACAAGAGGAAGAACAAGAGCAAAGTAGGCAGGAGCATGCAATGCAGTCAGGAAGGAAGGGCTGCAAGGTGCGATGCACGCTGCCACCAGCAGACGGCCAAAGCCACAGCCCAGCTCTGCAGCCAGCAGCACTGCAAGAGATCAGGTGAGGCAAGAAAGCATTTACATTCACATCAGCTAATAATGCACTGTGTCTCCAACAAAAGGATAAAAGCTGAAGAGGGAAAGGGAGCTGGATTCTGCAAGCGGTGACACAGAGTAAGAACGGATGGAGCACCACGTCCCCAGAACAGGCTGAACTCCACACTACAGGGAAGGAAGGCAATGTGATCAGAAGATACAGCAACAACCTATCCCCTCATCAGAGTCACTTGAATCCTAAATTTGGCACTGTTTTGAGCTCTGAAGCAGAAAATACAGTATTGCTGCCTGTTTGGGCTTGCTGTGAGCATGGCTCATCTACAGCACTGAAGAAGGAAGGATGAAATAATCTCAGCGGTGGTGGCTGATGGGTTCCTCCCTCTTATCCTTCCCTCTGAAAGGATAACCAAGGCTCACTCACAGATGGCTTACTCAGAACTAAATAGGAAATATCTGGAACCTCGTGTAAGCAGTTTAGGGAACAGTACTCCACAGGTCATTATCTCTAAAAAACACAGTGACATTTTCTGCTTCAGCATCAGACAAGCACTGTTTGTGACCACATTAGTTGTCCTCATCAGTGTCTCAGCGAATTCCACCACTAAGGGCTGATTATTCCATTTGTTTTCTTCAGCTGCGTGAGAGACAAAGCTTCCAGAACAAGCAATGCAGAACCTAACGCCTGCTTAAAGCTGGATGACAGGAAGAACAAAGCAAAACAGAAGCAGAGACGTTTGAAAGGGAGACCTTGAGGATTGGAAGCAGGTGAGAATCCTCTCCAGATAAAGGCATTTTCTGCTGCTTCAGATGCAAGCAATGCTTCCTTCTGGAAGCTGCCCCCTGCAAAGACCCCCAGACAGACACAGCCCCTGGAGCAGCACGCAGCAGGAAGGTCAAGCCACTCCAATTCACACCCTTTGCACAAGTCTGCAACCAACCAGGGAGGTGATATTCCTACAGAACAGAGAGACCCTGGGAAGAATTCTGGAGCATAAGGAATCCGTTCCGGCCTTCCTTCCTAGAGGACAGCACAAGCAACAACCTATGAAAACCCACCAATGTGCTGTGCTGGGCTCTTCAAATAGACTGAGCATCTGGTTGCAACATCAGCACTGCCTTCAGGCTCTGGGCCTATCCAAACACCTCGTTTCTGTTCCCACCAAGAATGGATACCCCGGGAGAGAGTATAAGAAACAGAAGAGGACAATTCCCCTTCACTGTACCCAATCAGCAGATGAAGAACTGCTCAGCTTGAGCTGTACTGGACAAATCCTCTATGAATTTGCTAATCCCCCTTTGAAGCAGTTTATACTCTGGGCCTCCATAAGTTCCCATAGCAATTCGTTCTGCAAGCTATCATTTTGTTCTCAAAAGAAGTTCTGCTGCTGCAGCACAGATCCGTGACGAGGAGACACAGAGGCAGAGAGGTGCTGGCTTTTGACGTATTTATAATAACCTGGAGAAGCTGAGGGAGTCAGCATTGAGGGAGACCCAAGATGATGCTGCAAGCAGTTAGGGTGGGAAAGAAGGAATGTCTCTGCCCATCACTGAAATTCTGACAGCAGTGACTTTCAGCTGCCAGCTGCTCAGGAGCAAGAAGACAGCCCATAGAACAGCAGAGGAGGATGCTCTCCAGCCCTGTCTGCTGTTCTGAAGCTGAACTTTACCTGAGAAAATGAGAGCTGCTGAGCTGCAGCAAGGTAAGAATCACTACTTTCATTTGCCCCAGGCTTTCAGATTCATCCGGACGTTCTGCTGAGCTTCACAGCGAGTCATGCTGCCAACCCAATGTGAACTCCACCTCCTGGTAAGGTCTCTTCTCACTGCCTCCAACAGACGAGTAATAGCTTATTGTTTCTGGCAGATGCCGAAATGATCTGCCACATTTCCACCTCCTTTCTCATTCCGTCTGCCTGAAACCCTCCTGCTTTCCAGCCACATACCTGGCAGTAAGGGAAGCAGACAGGAGCATGTGTGAAGAGCAGGCCTGCCCCAGCTTTCCACCACAGAGAGAACACAAGGGTCCTCTCCTGGACCAGGAAGCACAGAGAGAGACAGCTCTATGGGGACCCCCAGGAACCCCTGGTGACAGCTTAACTAAAAACATCACGAAAGACATCACTGGTGCTGTAACAGCACAGCTCTTCCACATCTGAGCGTCTTTATTCAGCTATTAGCAGGGGAATACGTGGCCTACCTGGAAAAAAAAGATGAGGAGCCACCAGCAAATACTTAATTAAAAGCAGAGAGTGAGAAAAAAAATAAGAAACAGCTTAGTGAATACCTCCAAACCTCTGCTGTGTGCAGGAGGGCACAGCAGCCCCAGGACTGCCCTCCTCCAGCACAGGGACAGTGCCAGGGCTGCCACCAACCACGCACACAGCAGCACGGTGCTGGGCAGCACGTCTTCATTAACTGTTACACCTCGAATGACAGATATGGCAAAAGCTCACTTCATCGCTGCCATTTATCCGAGTTTATCCAGGCAGTTTATAGCCCTCCAGATTTAAGCACTGCAAACACTGGCTAACTCATTTTAAAGCAAATTAATTTGTAAAGAATCGCCAGGGAACCGCGTGTGCCGCTGCAGAGCAGGCTTCGGCCCTGTGAAAATTCTCCAGGAAGGAAATGAAAGGATGGCATCATTCAGTGGTGGTTCAGGAGAGGCAGCACGAGATGTACTCAAAGCACACACCACCACTGGTGCCATCCAAACCTGCAGCCACGCAGCACCACGTCAGGCCATTACCACCTCCCTGAAGACAGATGGTGGAAGAGTTGGGATGTTAACGCCTTCCAGTGGTAAACCTACTTCGTTATAGAAGGAAATGGGGGGTGATAATTAAATGGTAATTAAAAGAAAACAAAAGGTCCTCAGCAAAGGTCTCTTCAGAGAAACAGAGAATAGAGACTTCCAAGTGCTGTAAGTCAAAGCTGGACAAACTCAAAGCCTGACTTTGATCTTGTAGGTCCTTTCCAACCTAACGAATCTATGAACCTATGACTTCTCCCCAGCAGGAGCAGCAGCGCAGGGTGCAGGCCTAGGGCACGAGGATGGCAGCCATCCACAGCTGCAGGAGGGCCTGATCCTTCCAACACAGAGCAGGGGGTGCTGCAAAACAGCACGAGGGTTCCCCGCCAATTCCTCCAAGGCAGGACCAGCCAGACTGGAGTTTGACCTCGTGTTCCAGAAATGTCATCGTAGCTTCAAGCAAGAGGAAGGGTAAGCTTCCAGATTCTTCCAGGACTGTCCAGAATTACATTGACCATAAGATTTCTTACAACACTTCAAAGGTACTTGTCCATGCTCCACACATTAGTTGCTATTAATCCAAGTCTTCTGCAGCAGCACTAAACCCTAGGACAACAAGGACGAGCGCACATCCATCAGGGATGCTGTCCCAGCAGCAGTTTGAAGCTGCTCAGATGCTCTCACACCTTTTCCTGAGCCCAGCATCCCCCAGGCAGCATGTCAAGGCCCTGCAGCAGAGAAACGAGCAACAAGTCCAGGAGCACTCCAACAGAACTTCCTCTGTTTAGCCGTGTTAAGACAGAGGCCTTAGGAGTTAACACCTGGCACCTGGAGAGCAATTCAGCTTCAAGAACCAACTCCACTCAGAGATCAGGTCAGAGAGCAAAACTCCTGCTTCTTGTACCGCTTTGTGTGCGCAGAATGAACAAGCAGCATTGTTTCCAAGGCTCACTGCTCACCACGTGATAGCACCTGCCAAAACCATGTCAAAACTCAAGGGAGTTAAAAACCCCACGTGAGCAATACCTGAAGCCCAACAAAAGAAGCAAGGAGGTGCACGGCAGACTTGAGCAGCACCTGACGAAGCTGTCTTAATGATGTTAAAGCACTGATTAAAAGACAACAATGGACACTGGTCCTGGAAGGGCTCCAAGAAAAACGCCCATCTCCCTTCCTGTTGCTAAACGCTGCTGGAGCACGTCACAACACCCAGCACAGCCTTGGACTTCCCTGAAGAGGCCACACCACCTGGAGAGCAGAGCTCCATGCACAGCGAGTGATTGGGAACCCTAATGAACATAAGGGCATGAACATCAGCCCTGGAGTGCCTCCAAACTCAACAAGACAAAGCCCTCAGCCTCATCTAAAGGCAGCTCTGCCGTGAGCAGGCAGTCAGCTGGGACAGACTCATCCGAAGCCACTTCCAACCCACACCCTCCTGCTGCTCTTTGAAGCTTACTATGATGGGGAGAGAAGGCAACAGGAGAAAATTCTCAGGGCAAATGTATCTCTGAGAGCAAAACAAAGTTCTCCTTAAGAAGCCTCAGAGATGTGAAATGACTCAAGTGCAAGGTGAGCTGTTCAGAGGGCCCTTCCAGCAGTCCCAGATTCCTCTGCAAGGTCCCTGCCGTTGGGTCCCCTAAATGCAGTGTCAGTGTTGGGATGCCTCATCCCCGTGCAGCTGTAAAAGCAGCTGCAGTGATGCTGCACCACACAGACCAACAGCAGCACGCAGCTGAGTCCAAAGAGGGCCGGGAAGGACTGTCTCAAGCTCAGCCCTTTCCTGACCTATGCTGCCAATAGGGGAAGAAGTCTGCACTTTGAACATCCTACCAAGATTAAAACAACAACATCCTAGCACGATCTCCGTTCAGATAATAAGATTAACTCACAGCTGCAGCCAGCCACGCTCTGCCCTCATACTGCATTCACCACCTTCTATACACGAGGCTTCTGACAGCACACACGTCCATTAGGGCCACGCATCCCCAAACCCCTCACAAGCCACACGGGGCTTTGCACCCCAAGCCAGGCTGTGGGCTCAGCCCCAGCCACTCGCTCTGCGTCAGGGCTGCCATGGGACAGGTGTGCCTTGCCGGTATTGGGTGTGCCAAGCTGTGTTCCCCAAATCAAGGGGAAGCGCAGGCAGAAGATGTGAGTGCAGTAAGCAGAGCGGGGCCATGAGCTGCTGGCTGCTGAGAGGTGGCAGCCCTGGGGGTGGGGGCAGAGCTGTGTTCTTATCTCAGGATTGATCCTGGGATCTGAGGGCAACCTGAGCGAAGGCAGATGTGAAGTGTTCCCAGGGAATCCAGCGGCAGTGAGAGATAAATACATGACAGCCTTGAACGAGAGATAGGGCTGAACTGCTGAGGGAAGAAGGGAAGAGCACAAATGGAGCAGCTCATCACAAAAACGGAGCCCAAAGCTCCTGAGCATGACGCTGAGCCTCCCATCCCCACCAGCACTCGATGCAGACCCCATCCAGCGCTGCCTTTGCCCACGAAAGCCAACCTCAGAGCAGAGTCTGTGCAGGCACATGCCACAAGCAGCCCCCAACCCTGCCAGTGCCCCCCACGCGAGCCAGCCAGAAGCAGGGCCGTGGCACTACAGCGTGGGGCAATGCACGGGGCTCACGGGTGGACAGCCAGACACCCACACTGTGCCCACGGAACCACGCGCGCCGGGCCGGGCCGCACCCCGCTAACGCGGGGCATATTCCCCCCCGATGGTGACCGCGAGAGGGCGCTATAGCACCGAATCTGCCCCCGCCCCACCCCGCCCTAGGGCGCCCCCCAGCGGCCACCACCAGAAGGGGCGCTTAGAGCCCACCCCACCCCCTTGCCCAGCGGCAACCCCTCCTCCTCCCGAGGGGAGAGAGCCCCACCCCCCATCCTGCGGGGGGACCCCGCCCCCCCGGACCCCAGTCCGCACGCGCCCGCCCCGCCCCCACGGCAGAGAAACGGCGCCCCACGACAGAGCGCCTCGAGGTGGTCGCCGCACCCCATCGCTTTAAGTCCTTGGTCCCGCGCTGCCCGCAGGAGGCGCCGCTCTCACCTGGGGCTGCCCGGCGCTGCGCCGCCTGCTCAGCCCAGAACCCGGATTCGGGTCGCGGCCCCTTTAAATGGAGGCGCCGCTCGGAGCCCTCAGCGCGCTGCAGCCTTGGGTGGGGGGGGGGGCAGCTCCCCATTGGCTGCGCCAAGCGAGGGACGGATCCCCATTGGCTGCGGCGGGGCCGGGGCTCGCGAGACCGGCCAGTGAGCGGCGGCCTCGAAAACGCGGAGAGGAACGCGAGCCCAGGAGCGGCGCGCCAGCCCCGCAACCCGCCAGGCGGGCGGAAAACCCGGAGCGGATTCCGAAGGAGGAACGGAACCGCGCGAAGCGACAGCGCGGAGCCGAGCGCGGGCAGCGGCCGCACCCCGAGGGGGGCACAGTGCGACGCAGGGGACGCAGCACGGGCCGGAACGGGGCGCCCCGATCCCCGTGGGGCTGCCTGAACGGTGCACAGAGTATCGTCGTCCCGCTCCCCACCCCCCCCACCCCTCGTTAACCCTCTCGCCGCGCGGCCCTGAGTCCGCCACCGCCCCGGGGGGGCCCTCCCCGGCCGCTGCTCTCTCGCCTCTACCTCCGCGCGGGAGGGACCCCCCCGGCCCGGTCCAGGTGCCGTCGCCACCGCCGCCTCCCCCGGAGCTGGAGCGTCTCCCCGGGGCGGTGAGTGACAGCGCGGCCGGGCGGGGCTTCCGCGGGGGCCCGGGACACGGCACCGCCCCCGGGAGGGGCAGCCCCCGGCCCGCGCCCGCCGCCCGCGCCCCGCCCCCACCGCGACGCCCCCACCCCGGGCTCCCCCTGCCCCCCACCCGGGACACCCACCCCCGGGCCGCGCTGCCCGCCCCCGCCTCGGGACGCTGCCCGCAGCCACCTGCCGTGCCCTGAGCCCGGGGCTGCCCGCTGCTTTTTTGTCTCCCGGGAGCGGGTCCGAGCCGGGCAGACGCGAGAAGAACCCCCGTGAGGGCCGCGGACCGCCCGAGCGCTGCGTGTCACGGGGCGCTGAGGGAAGCAGAGGGCTTTATTGAAAGGCTGCGGACCGTACGCGAGCACCTGCGGCCGCCCCGCGGAACCCCGTGGTGGTGGACCGCCCCCACGGTTACCGGCGAGCAGACCCCAAGTTCAACCCGGGCTTCGGGTACTTACGGGCCGCCCCGCTCCCCTCACGGCGTTCCCGCCACCCGCTCGGGCACGCGCACGGGGTTGTGAGGATCGCGGGGGGGGGGAAGGAGGGGGGGGGGGGCGCAACGCGCGCGCACGACGCCGCACACGCTCTTGGGCGCCGCGGTCCCTTTAAAACCCTCCGTCCTTACTGCGCCTGCGCGGCTGCCCGCCTCACAACGCCTGCGCGGCGCCCGCCGGCCGCTCGCTCGCCTCCTTTGTCTCTCTGCTCTCCTCTCAACGCAGCGTGATGCCCGCCGCGGTGATTGGCAGCGCGCGCTGCGGGCCGCCGCCGAAGCGCAGCCAATCGGCTCCTCGCAAAGAGCCGCCGGCCCGCCTCGGCCCGCCCCGCCACGACAGGCCGGTGAGTGGCGGCGCGAGCGACCAATGGGAGCGCGGCGTTCGCGGCGCGGGGACCAATGGGCGCGGCGGGTGGAGGCCGCGAGGTTAGGTTGCGCGAGTTCCGGCCGCGCGCGCGTTCCTCTCAGGGCCGCCGAGGGCCGAGGGGCCGCGATCCGCCTCCACGCCGCCGTCCGCCGCCAGGTGAGGCCGCGGCCGGCGCGGGGCCGGCGCTCGGGGACGTTCCGCCGTGAAGCGGGCGCGCCCGCTCGGCGTCCGGCGCCGAGAGCCCCGTCGAGGCCTTCTGCGGCCTAGCGCGGCCCGCCCCGCCCCGCCGCCGCACGCGGCCGCCGAGCCTGGCTGAGACGCGGCCGGAGCGGCTCGGGGCCGCGGAGCCCCGAAGCCGCGGCCGACCGGTGCGTGTCCCCCCCCCCGCAGGTGGGGAAGATGCAGGGCAACAAGGGCTTCAACATGGAGAAACAGAACCACGCGCCGCGGAAGCAGCACCAGCACCAACACCAGCAGCACCCGCCGCCCGCCATCCCCGCCAACGGGCAGCAGGCCAACAGCCAAAGTGAGTCCCTGCGCGGGGCCGGGGCTCGGGGCCGCCGCTGTTGTGTTCCCGACGCGGGGCCGCGGGGCGGGTCCCGCTCTGTGTGTGGGCTCTCGAGGGAACGTCGCCCGCAGTTTGGGAGCGCTCTGAGTTCTTAACGGTGTTCCCGGAGCTGCAGGCGGAGGGGAGAGGCTTTCCTCCTCCCCCCCCCCCCCCCTTCCCACAGAAAGGTTTCTCAATGCGCTCTTTTAAGAAAAGAGAGCAGAGCTGCTCTCTCTATGGGCGCAGCTGTCCTTAGTATCGTGGAATCCTTTGGACTGTAAAAGGTTTCTGAGGTCGTCTGGTCCAACTCGTGGGCTCGTGCCCTCCAAGCCGTGTCGCTCACAGTGCTGCTGTGCACAGCCACCTGTTAAGAATCAGGTTTCTCCTTGGGAGGCCCAGGAGATGTGTAGTACCGCACAGGAGTCCGTCGCTGACTTTGGTGCTGCATTCCTCTCTACTTGAGGGTGTTCCTGAGTTTATTCTTAATCACCATGGGCTCTGTTGCTCGGTGTTAGAAAGCAGTTCCGAGCTAAAGCACTGTGCCGATGGATCCCTGTGTGACCCGACCCCGTGAGCCACAGGGCACCACCCCTGTGTTGGTGGGAGGGGAGGAGGTGCTCCAGTTGTATTCCAGTTTTCTCTTGAAGTTGTCCTGCTCAGTTTTCAAAACAAAAAGATTTGGAGGTCGCGTGTGCACTTCGCTTTCTCAGAAGTGTTTCCTGAGCTCGGTGCAGCCCCAGTCGTGCTTATTATGCACAGTTTGTGTCCTGGTTGCAGGTCTGATTGAGCCCTGCTCACCCCCACGCGTGCAGACAGTGGGCTAATAAAAAAATGCAGATTTTTATTCATGAAGCAATCCTGTTAAGCAGGTTTGTGGCAAATGATAGAACAGGGTGTCTGACTGCTCTGCTTCCAGTCAGTCTGGAAACACTACAACACGAGCACTGTGTCAGTGTGTTCCTAAGAGATCAGCTCAGAGGGGCAGTCTGTGTGTCACATCCCTTCGATCCGTTTGAGGTGGCACAGTGATACCAGCATAATGCTCAGTTATATCACAGGCTCTTAATGCCTTCACAGGCCTTGCAGTTGAACCCCAAATACTTTTGATAACGGCCTAGACAGAGCACTTCACCTTATGTGACTTCTGTATGGAGTGTAAATAACGTGTTATCCTCCTCTGTAGATGCAACACGAGTCTTGCTTTCTTTAAGGTTAGCTATAGAAGAGTGTACACCTGAAACTGTGGCCTTTAGCCACTGCCTGCATGAACAGCCCATTATTGTCATGCTCTGTGGCCTGAGTCAGACCTTCTGTTTTTATTTCCTGAGCCCACAAGGTGTATCCTTTGCAAAGCAATTTGGGGAGGACTTGGTGTGCAGGGTGCCTGTGTCCAATAAATAGGAGAGAGGAATACAAATAAAAAGTGTCAAACACCTCCCTGCAATTTGTGGAGAGCTTCTGTATTCCTTTAAGAAGAGGGGGAGAGGAAGGTAATCAGACTGAGCTTCACGTGATCTGTAGCTTCCAGGGTGAATTCTTGCTGAATTGAGGGCTGCAGATTATTTATTGCATGTGGGGGGTTGAGCATGTTTGTATAAACACTCCTGTTGATTACTGTTAGACGTAGCATTGCTTAATGTAGATTTTGTGTAATGAACTTTGTAGTTTTTCTGAGGTCTCAGCTAAGGGGCTGTTGATATTTTCCATTGTTCTCACCGTACCAGCCTTCTCTTCAGCTTGGAACCCAAGGCTCTGGAAGCCAAATCCCATCTTGTACAGCACGAGCCATCAAAAATGCCACCTGCTAATTTTGCCCAGACTCCTCTGCATATTTTTTTTTGTCCCCTGGGCTGTTTGCAGTAAAAGAAAAAAGAGAAAAAAAAAAAAAGGCTGATTGCTGGCTGGACTGAAGCTTCCTGTGATTATTCAGATTGCAGTAGCAGAATCCTCTATTGTGAATGCAATTGCTTTTATTGTAAGGCAGTCATCTTAAGCAGATCTCCAAAGCTGAGTGCAAACTCTCATGTTATTCTAAGCTGTAGTGTTTCCTTTTTTTTTCCCCCCCGAGTTCTAGACTGTATTTCATTGCTGTTCATCAGCACTGAGGTTCGAGCACGTGTTTTCTTTAAGAAAAACCCGTGTGCCCATTGTGAAATAGAATCCTACTGCTGAAGAGATGGCTGGGGAGGTTTGAGGCTTAAGGGAGTGGGTGGTATTGCCTGTATTGTCATATGTTTGTTTCTGTGTTCACTGTGATGAAACCTAATGGAATTTATCCTCCCAACTGTAGAGCAGCTGTGTACCTTATTCCCCTCAGATGAAGGCCTGACTATCGACCTGAAAAACTTCCGGAAACCCGGTGAAAAAACATTCACTCAAAGAAGCCGCCTCTTTGTGGGCAATCTGCCCCCAGATATTACAGAGGAAGAGATGAGAAAGTTGTTTGAAAAGTATGGAAAGGCAGGTGAAGTCTTCATACACAAGGACAAAGGCTTTGGCTTCATCAGGCTGGTAAGTGACCTGCTGCCCTAGCAGTGTTTTGGTGGCAGGAGGTTACACTTAGAGCAGTGCTCTTAACTGCAGGTAGTAGGTGTTCAGCAATCTTGCTAATTAAGCCTGCTGTTGATTTTTAGTGACCTGGAATCGTGGATTAGCTTCTACAAGTGATTTGTCTAGAGCGTGGTGTAAGAAGGAATGAGAATTCAGGCAGCTTGTGGCAGGATTTATGAGATACCTAGTAAAGTTATTCTGCAATCAGCTGATAGAAAGCAGGAGGAAAACACAAACACGGTGCTGTTACAGACCAGGTAGACTTCTATCCCTGGAAGAGCACAAATGTGACGTTTCTGTGAACACAGACCATCGTGCACTATTACTGAGTGATGAGTGCTCCTGAGGTGGGGGAGATTAATGCACAGCCGGGAGGGAGGGGAGCTAGCTGCAGATTTAACACGATGGTTCCCAGATCTGTGGGCTCAGGTGTTGTCTGTCTGAAAGCCCTGCTGCGAGTGGATAGAGTGGGAAGCTCCCACACCGGAGTCTGGGGGTGTTTTACTGCAGTGTAAGCTCCTTGGCAGTGATGTGAATGAGTCAGGGTGTGAAACTGGAGTGGGATGTCTTTCTTAGGCTGTCGTACAAGTATTTCCTTCAGTAACATGTGAAACGTTAACTATTACTGTTTAAAACAAATTATTAAATGCGTTTATTAGATTTACAGTCTTCTGATAGAATTATACACCACAGCTAATGATGATAACTTTATTGGATAAGGTTTACATCTGATGTTTCTTTTTCCCCCCCAAGCTCTGTGTGCGTACCCAGAACCACTGATAGCACGATTTGTTAGGGCATTTCTTTTTAAATGCTGTGGGAGGATTATTTGTTCTTCTCAATAGAATACTTGTGAGGGCTGTGTGTGTAGCTGATTCCACGCTGCTCTGAGAGTTTCAGTGGTGACTGTTTTTGGTTTTTTTTTATCCTCAGGAAACTCGCACTCTGGCAGAGATTGCAAAGGTGGAACTAGACAACATGCCTCTCCGTGGGAAGCAGCTAAGAGTGCGTTTTGCGTGCCACAGCGCGTCGCTGACAGTCAGGAACCTGCCTCAGTTTGTGTCCAACGAGCTCCTGGAGGAAGCCTTCTCAGTGTTTGGCCAGGTGGAAAGGGCTGTGGTGATCGTGGATGACAGAGGGCGATCCTCTGGGAAAGGCATTGTGGAGTTCTCAGGGAAGCCTGCTGCTAGGAAAGCCCTGGACAGATGTAGTGATGGCTCTTTCCTGCTGACGACGTAAGTGTGGAAGGCGAGGAGTGCTCTGTGGATGTGTACAGGTTGTCTTGTGAGCGGTGTTTCTTAGCAGCACAGTGGGGGCAGATGAGCTCTGGGCCAGGATAGTTTGCCCAGGGAGAATTTTACTTACCTTCTTTTCCAGCAAGACAAAACGTGTGCTGAAACTCTGGTCTCAAAGCTGCCTTCTGGTGGGGTCGGTGTGCAAAGCTCTTTCTAGATGAAGGTGCCAGAGAGCAATTGGAGCACCTTGTAATAAACAGGAGCTGTTTGGGAGACCATCCTTTGTATCTGGAAACAAAGCTGAAGGTGTTAATGTTGCATGCTGAGTCTGGGGGGGAACTCCACGCAGTGAGTGCTGCTGAGATGGAATGCTGGTCCCCCACTCTGCAGGCGTGGGATCTGCCTGAGGTGCTGATCGGATGGATTGGGTTATTTGGGGTTTTTGCAGTAAGAAACTTGATTTCCTTGTATTTAGATATGAGGCGACAAAGGACGTTCTTGAGGAATTATGTGAATGCGTTCAAGTGAAAGACTGCTCCTTGTGGCTTTAAAAATGGGGGGGTGAGCTTGGCCATCTTTGATGTACTGAGGGTAGGAGCTGTGTGTTTTCTATGCACTCTCCTAGTATTTGATAACAAAACACTGCCTGAAATTGACCATATTGATAATATTGAAAGTAATTCTGTAAGGGAAGGGGGGGAGGGCTCTCAGAGGGCTGTGTATGTCAGAGCAGTGCTCAGTGCATTCGGTTTCAGAAAGCAGTTGTTTTTTTTTCCCCATTGCCATTTCCTGCCTGAGACTCTTTGGGAATAGCCATTAGAGCACGTGGTTCCTGGCAGCAGAGTTGCTGCCAGGGGGCTCTTGGGCTCTCTTAGTTTATTTGCATTATTTACTCCCTGCCTTCTTGCTGAATCAGAAGTACATAGTCTGAAAGAACCATGGAAACAAATGTTGAGCACTACCAGGATACAAGTGGGAGCACGGGGGGGCAAAGTTCACCCTTTTTCTAGCTCTCTGCACTGGCTTGTGGGGTGGGAAAGCCTGTATGCTGCTTACTTCTACGTATGGTTTGGTTTTGATTGGAGTTATTCTACATTGGCTACGTGAGCTGTCTGCAACAGACGAGTTCACGTTGGGAAATAAGGCAAGTGGTACTGGTGTGTGTCACCTTAAAGCACAGAGCTTGTTGTGGACCTTCAGCCTCTCACATCCTGTGTTTCTACTGGAGCCTGAGCACTGCTTGTTCCTCAGCACAGCGTGACTGATTTCATTTCCAGAGCTCTGGCAAGTGGGTTAAGGAGCTGAAGAGAAACTGAGGATGTGAGTGATGTCGGTGCTGTGGCGAGAAGCTGATTGTGAGATAATTATTATTATTAATTAGTTTTCTTCTTCACGCAGAGAGAAGGAGGGCAGAAGCTCTCAGGAGCAGTGTCTGTTGTGAAACATGCCTGTGGGTTCAGACCCCTGACTGCTCTGAATTTCACTGAGCCACACTAAAAACAGTGTTTGATAGGTTCAGACTGTGTGTACAGGATTTCCTGTAATGCCAGCTTATCCTGGAGTTGTCCTCAGAGCATCTCCTCTTTTCTTTATAGATTCCCTCGGCCTGTGACTGTGGAGCCCATGGATCAATATGATGATGAAGAGGGACTACCAGAAAAACTTGTCATCAAAAACCAGCAGTATCACAAGTATGTGCTTTCCATAAGGTGACAGTGTCTGCGGGCTCCAGGACGTTGTCTGGTGCTTGAGCCTTAGGAGAGTGCTCAGCAGTGCTCCCTTTTTCTGTCAGTGTGACCTGATGCCTGAAAGACGATTGTGTGCCCTGTTCCCTTGCCCTGGTTAGCTGAAAGGAAGTGGTGTTTCTGGATCTGCTCTGCTGGATAAGGCTGGCAGCCTCCACATACTTTCTCATAAGTGTTTGTCTGCTTCTGTTCTTGGAATAAAAAATGGTGTCAGTTTGGGGTGTGTTCCCCCTGGTTCTACGAGAAGCTGAAACAAAGACTTACATTGTTTGCTTTAAGCATTATGGACAGCGTGTAGGAAAAAGTGTGACTTAAAGTCGCAGTGAAAATAAAAGGAGCAGTGTGAACAGCGTTAAGGGATTATAGAGCTGTGAGGCTGCTGTCTTTGAAGGCTTCCTGGTGTAAGCAGGTGTCGTGTGGTCACGGCAGTGGGAATTAGTAAACCATGTGAGGTCATATGTTTTTCAGGGAGGGAGCCCCGAGGATGCATTAGGAATAGATGCATGCTCCAGGTGCAGGGGGGCAGAGATTAGCAAGGTAGATGCACGTGTCTGGGCTTTGCTTCTGAATTAAACCTGTTCATAAGATGTGCAGCAGCACCAAAGCCTGTCTTATTTCAAGAGAATTTCTCAATTTCTTTCAGCCGTTATCTTGGTGTCCTGAGTGTGATTGCTTGGTATGGGAGAGGGCAGGACACAGTTTTCTGCCTAAGTTTCTTCTTTCAAGAGCAACAGTTTATTGAGGGGGGAGAAAAAGTGGTATCTAAAGTACAGCTATGGATGCAAAAATAGAGTGCACGGTGGTTTCTTGCTCACTGCAGTGAGACACGTTTCTAACTGACAAAAGGATCTGCCGTTGTTTTTACACACACACACACACACACAGAGTTATTTTTTATTTTATTATATCTTTTTATTTTATTATATCTTTGCCCTATTGAACCATTCACACGAGCTCTTCCTTGCTTGGCAGGGAGCGTGAGCAGCCTCCTCGATTCGCACAGCCTGGCAGCTTTGAGTACGAGTATGCCATGCGTTGGAAGGCTCTGATAGAAATGGAGAAGCAGCAGCAGGAGCAGGTAGACCGTAACATCAAGGAAGCTCGAGAGAAGCTGGAAATGGAAATGGAAGCAGCTCGCCACGAGCACCAAGTGATGCTCATGCGGCAAGGTACCGGCCCAGGATAAATAATAGAGCAGAACAGGGCCCTCCAGCATCCCACCGTGCTCGGTGCACTGATGGAGCCCACTGGAGCTGAGCTGTGGCAGAGCTGCTCGACTTCAACCAACCGTGGAACTGTCATCTTTTACAGATTTAATGAGACGCCAGGAGGAACTGAGGAGGATGGAGGAATTGCATAACCAAGAAGTGCAGAAACGTAAACAGTTGGAAATCAGGTAAGGAGGCAGTTCTGCAACTGGGAATCCCTTGTGTTAAGGAGCAGAGCACTCCTCGTGCACTAATTATTCAATTAATTGATAACTTAATTGCTACTTAAAGAGTGGCCGTTGTTCCTGGCCTTTTATTTGTTTTTTTCATAGGGATTATGTACTCTGGGTTAGGATGGGAGAGTTCCTTCAGAAGTTGAAGGACACTGAGTAGTGTTTGGTTGGGTATTTTTTTTTATCTATCTCAGTTTAGCTCCTTGACAGAGACACATACAAAACATCAGAGCGTGCAGCAGCTTTAGTGCTGCAGGTTGGGAAGCCCCAACTAGTATCTACCTTATTTGGGAGATAACTTGATGTCAGAGATTGCTCTCTCCATTCCAGCTCTTCCTTGTCTCAGGGTCATTGTAAGAAGCTCCACAGTTTTCCTCTGTAACAGGAGGAGCTTGGGAACCATCTGGCCTTTATGCATTATGTTGCACGTAGTTAGCACTTGGGAGCTGCTGTGTAGTGGGTGTGCTCAGGCTGGTTTTCATAATGGTTCCTGAAAGCAGCATTGAGTGCCTTGCTCAGGGATGTTTGTTTCCATCACGAGGTGCCTGATATTTCACAGCTTCAGCAGAATCATGTTTTTAAAGCTGTGTGTTTCCAAAACAAGAGCCTGCTAGGCAGCACCGCCACTCTGATGCACGCGACTGATGTGTGTTGTGCTGAGCATCCTTACCTCTTCTTTTTTTCCCAGGCAAGAGGAAGAACGCAGGCGCCGGGAGGAAGAGATGAGGAGGCAGCAGGAGGAGATGATGCGGCGCCAGCAGGAAGGCTTCAAGGGGAACTTTGCTGATGCGGTACGAGCGCTCCACTTCCCTGTCACATCCACACACATGAGAGTTTTGCCCTTCCCAGTGTGGGGATTTCCGTGAACGCTTATGATGTTGGTTGAGAAACTCTGTGCTCGCTGCGTTCTCATTTGTTGATTCCCTTTAATCCAAATAGATTTGTCTGGGAAAGGTAACAGCGCAGTGGCCGTCCCGCTGCTGTTTATAGGGCCTGGCTTTGCAGTGGGGTGGATCTGTGTGTGCCCTGAGCTCACTCGTTGGCATTTTGTGGAAGCAGCCCAGTGCTGTGGGAGCTTGCATTCCTTTCAACAGGAAAAGCTTCTTAGCTATGCTGAGGAAGTAGCAACGCTGATTCTTTATGAAGTGTTAACTGCTGCTCAGCAGATCTCCAGGCAGGAATCAGGTGTCTCTTCATGCTGCTCTTTGGTACAGTTCCTGTGCAGCTTTGCTTTGCTGCTTGATTAGCAGCTGGATGTTGTCCTGCAGAGTGAGACATTCTAAACAAGACCTGTTTGGTCAGCAGTTCATGGTGGTAAGAGTAAATCTGCTCTTGAAATACACCCTAGGAGTGACTTTTCTAAGCAGTAACAAATACCCCCAAACTCGATGGATTTATGTGACTTCATTAAGAAATATTCAATGGAATATCCGTTTGAAACGAGCCTCTCTTCTTCCAGAGGGAGCCACCAGACATGAGAATGGGACAGATGGGCATGGGAGGTAAGCGTGGTGTGATTTGTTGTTGTTTTTTTGTGTGTGGCTCTCTTCATTTCTATGCACGTTTATTCCCTTCTCTAGGAAATCCACCATTTTTGAGTGGCCTTGTTTTATCGCTCCTTACTTGGAGAGAATTACTGTGACAGTTCCTAAGTTTAGTGACAGGAAGCAATCATGTTACAGGAGATACAGTACCCAATTTTTGCTGTACGTGTATGGAAGCTCAGTAAGCAGAAAGCTTGATTGAAATTGCTCTCAGACCCGTGTGTGAAATTAGTACTGATAAAGGAAGTGGGGCAGTGTGTAGTAACCTGCCCTTGATCCCGGGTTGTAATCTCAGTTATGTCTTCCAATATTTTGGCTGCATGAGCTGGACTTTGAGGCCACGTGCCCAGGAGTGGTGGTTCATGGGGACGGTGGCCATTAGGATTTGCTGTGGGTTCAGATACTAGTGGAATGCAAAACCACTTTCTCTTGACCTCATAGTGTGTTGCTCAGGACTGTGTCCCTGCATCTAACACTGCAGGGAGCTTACATGGTGCTTCATGTTTTTGGGGCAGTGAGGAGTCCCCAGCTTCCTCAGTGTTTGCCAGGAATCATCTTTGGTTTTCTCTTGCAGGTACCATTGGCATGAACAATAGAGGATCTATGGGCGGTACCAATGTCCCTGCTGCTGCACCTCCTGCAGCAGGTCCTGGGGCTATGATCCCTGATGGAGCCATGGGAATGGTAATGGATCTCCATCTGCTTTTTGTGCACGCCTTATAAATGTACATGATGTTTCTGTTGTTAAGCACTGTGCTGTGGAGGCTTGTTGCCCCCCGCCCCAGACCCAATACAATGACCTACTGGGGAGCACTGTGAGAGTGCTAGATTTCCATAGGAGTGGAGGAAGAATGCTTCTGAGAGCAGCATCTGACCCTGAGGTGCTGCTGAGATCAAATGAGAAGGCTGGTTATTTGGGCAGGAATGGTGGCTGCTGCTTTAGGAGCTCAGATGGTGAGTGGTGACTGCGCTTGTTCTGGCTTGTTACAGATGTGAGGTAAAGCACTGCTCTGCTCCGGAGGAGCTGTTGGAGGTGTCAGGTTTAACGTGGGAACCAGTGAGCTCAGGGTCTGCACTTATTGTGAGTGCTGCCTTGTTAAGGGGAAGGGACTGAGCTGCTTGTGGTGATTTGGTTGTTGTATGAAAATAATGCTGCGATGGTCCACGTCTGCAGCTTGCAGCCGTGGGGGGATCTTTATTTTGCAAGTGAAGTTCAGTCTGGTAAAGCAGTTTATGTGGGTGTGGGGATGACCTGGTGGCTGCACTGGGGAGGAGGGATAGCACTCAGGGATTGGAGCTTTGGTGGTATGAATTTAAGGCTTTACTGCAGAGCTTTCCAGCAGATGATTGCTTTGGTGGCATCTCATTCCTGTCCTTCAGGCCGAGTCCTCGTGCAGCTCTTGCAGTCAGCTGCTGAAGCAGCAGCTTTCATTCATCTGGAGCAGTTCATTAATACTCAATCTAATTGAAAAAAGAAAAGGGGAAAAAAAAGCAATGGAAAATGAGTTCAGATCAGTGTGAGCACCCAGACCAAGAAGCTGTTTTCCCAGTGGCCAGAAAGGTGTTTAGGGAGCTGCCTGTCCTGGCCAGGTGCTTAGCTGGAGTTACTGAGTCAGTGCATTCTGGTTTCTGATCAGGTAGCAGCACTTGCTTTGCGTGTTGCTTCAGCTGGATGGTGGCTGCAGAATCCTCCCCTCAGCTGTGCCCTGCAGGACAAGTACACAGTGCTCAGAGCCCTCCATCTGTGAGGAGGGGGACGTGGTGGGAAGAGTTCGTGTGGAAAGCCTGCCCTGCACAGCCAGCAGAGTAACAACGTGTCCCCAGAGGGGCTGTGCAGTCCTTGTCCTCGGGTGTTTTTTAGAGCAGAAGGGCTGAAGCTGTGTGTGACCTCCTCTGCCCTCCCAGCTGACTCAGCTTGGAGCAGGAGGTCAGGCTGGGGACTCCAAGCTGAGCAAACCTTTGCTCTTCTCCCTGCTGGGAGGAAGGGGCTGTGTGGTAGCACTGCCTTAACTGGGAGGTGGCAGAGCCCGAGGGCTGGGAATAGCAGCGTGTGGCCAAGCCGCAGGGTCGGTATTTCACACTTACCTTGGGTCCGCGGTGGTGTCAGGGTGGTGATTGTGCTGGGTTGTCAGTGTGCTGCTCCACTGACGCTCTGGGTGAGGATAATATCCAGTGCAATGGACTCCAGACTGGGTGGGCAAGGCTGGTGCACAGTTTGTCCTCTCGGTTCATTTTTGGGGTGAGTTTTGGTGGGTTAGGGGTACTTCTACACCGAGGTGAAGCGGAATTGCAGGATTTGGACCGGGTTTGAATCCCTTGGGATGGTTTCTCACCGCTCTCTGTTCTTCCCTGTTCTCCTTCTTCGCCGCAGACTCCGCCGCCGCCTGCAGACCGCTTCGGCCAGGGCAGCGCCATGGAAGGACTGGGAGCCATGGGGGGGAACCCGCCCGCCTTCAACCGGGGGAACCCGGGGGGGGAATTCGGCCCTAACAAACGTCGCAGATACTAACGGCGTGGAGCTGCCCCCTGCACTTGCCCCAAAGAGGAAAGGAGTGTGGGCAGGCCGCGCAGGGTTCTACTCAGGGGGTGGGGATCAGAATAGTCGATTAGGGCCTGCTTTGGTTAAGCCACTCGAGGACGAGGGGAGTGCAGTCTGACTGGGAAACGTTTTTAGAGAATTTCATGTGGTGCATTCCTATAATTTCAATGTGAAAATGGATTCAGGGAGGCTGCCGTGCTTGGTCAGGGAGGTAACATCGGGCGAGGGCCGCTGGCGTTCTGTTCTCTTTCTTCAGCATAGCACGGGGAAGGAGTGTGTGGAGGAGTGGGGCAGCATCTGGGTACTCTGCAGCTCCCGTGGTTCTGTACATTGATACCGCTCCGATCGTAGGGTGAATGGGAGAGATTTTTACGTTCATTTTTTTTCTTTTCCAGTTTTGTTTTTTTATTTTTTCCTCCTAACTCGTAGTTACTCCTCTGATCTGGACCATCTGTTTCTTTCCAGTAGTTGACCATCACGTGCAGCCCGAGCAGTGGGGAGGAGGAGTTTTTTTTGATAACGTGTTGTATCGCTGTTTATTTTTACTGGTAGTAAAGTACAATCTATTGGACAAAAGATACTGTATCTCATGCTGAAGATTTAACTGAAACCGATGTTTGTATAACCTTAACCTTGCCTGTCTTTTGTGTAGAAGTACTGCGGGGTTTTTCATTTAGCGTAAACTGTTTGAACACAAGCTGTAATTGTCCCACTAACAAGTTCGAGTTTGTCTGAGGAATGTTCCAGGAATGCATTATTAAAGTGGATTTTAAGCCTTTTTCATCTGCTGTGCTGCCTCTTCTGTGTTTGGGGTGGGGTTTTCTTGGCTATAATGTGTGTATGGACTCGAGCAGCGGGACCGCAGCTCTCAGTGCAGCGCTGTGTTGGTGTGGGGCTTTCTGTAGCACTCGGGGCAGGAAGCTGAGATGTGGAACAGTTTCAGGTGGTGTAATGCAGGAGGGAACTGGTGGGGCCTGGAGACCTCTCTGCCCTCGTGTGTTCCTGCATTGGAGCCCTTGAGACTGGAAGAGGGGAGAGCAGTGTTGGGGGATTGGAAGGAGATCTGGATGGGGCAGTGAGGAAGAGCTGCAGGCTCAGAGCAGGAGGAGCTGCCCTGCAGAATGAATGGGAGCGATGGCAGCGTTTCTTGGGTGTTTCCAAGGCAACGGCTTGTGGAAGTTCTGGTTTAGGCCTGCAGGGGTGAAACGGTTTGTTCTGGAGGCTTTCACCGGTTTACACCTGGCACGTGATTGGTTGTAATTAGCCGGTAATTGCATGATTGATTAACGATGGGAGGGAGGCTACAGCTGCTGCTCGTTTCCTTTGCCTGTTCCCGTGTTGGACGGCAGCAGTGTGAGCAGCTGGAGTGCTCGGGTGATGCAGCACTAAGTGGCACTTCTGAGAGGGGCTGTGCTTTACCTGCAGGGGCACTGAGGAGCTGGGCCGTGCCCTACGTGGTGAGATCCCCAAACACGTGGCTGGGATGGCTCTTGTGGACAGGCTGCTCCTGTCTGCTTGCTGGCAGGCTTTCCCTAAGGCAGAGCGGCTGAGAAGAAGGTATTTTGATCCCAAATAGCATAAAGGAGCTGTGAAATTCCACCCAGCTGTGTGTGTTGTCTCTTCATCTCTCAGCCTTCTGTCCCTCCTTCAGCTGCTTTGTCGGTGAGTAGTGCTTAGAGAAGCTGCTGCCCCGGGGAAGGGCAGAGCTCAAGCATCCAGGTGCTGCCCTCAGGAAAGGGCAGGCAGGTTACTGCCTTGCTGTGGGAGAAGAGGGACACAGCAGGAAGGGGATGTAGTGCTGCTCAGGGTTCAGCCAACAAAACAGGTTCCAGGTGGAAACGGAGGAAGAAAAAGGAAAGGAAGAAACTAAAGCTGTGCAGAGTGAGTGCAAGGAGGAGCTGCTCTTCCTTGCTCACGGAGGAGGAGACTGAAAACGTGCAACTGAGGATCTGGGAAGGGAATGATGGAGTCCTTTATTGCTGCTTCCAGAGGTGCTCGGTGGGATGGGATGGCACCACGGACTGCTTGCAGTGCTAAGGCTGAGCACAGGAGCCAGGAAGGCTGCATCGCTCCAGAGCGACCCCGCAGCTGCTGGAGCAGCGCTGCTGAGCAGAGGCTTCTTACTCTGCATGCATCAACTGCCTTCACAGCTCCAAAAAAAGGTGTGTTCCCCGTGGCCCCGCTGAAAGCAGCCACCATTCCCCTCCTTTTTCTCTCCTGTTTGCAGTTCAGGTGCCCCGTGCGTGGCACAGTGGGCTGAAGGGAGAAAGAGCAGCTCAGAGCTGCACCTCTGGGGCCTCCTCCCCTCGTTGCACCTGGCACGGTGCTCTCAGTGATGCTCGCAGTGGCTGCACTTCAGGGCAGCAGCACCCTCCAAAGGCTGCGAACCCACAGGAGCTGGGGCTGCTGCAGGTTGTGGTGCTGGAGGAAACTCAGTCTTCATGGCAGACTGCTCTCACTTCTTTCTGGGCCGGCTCCTACTGAGGGCTGTGCTTTGCTGTCCACGTGAGTGAGCGCTAGAGTAAATCCGCAGCTCATCTCCGAGGGGCAGAGCGAGAATCAGCCTGAAACACAGCGAGAAACTCAGCACCAGTAGTAGTGTGTGCTCACCCAGTGAGCCCGGAGCTGCAGCGTTCACAGCTGGAGAGATAGAGGCTGCCCACGTCCCGAGGTTCCTCCTTTCTGTCGCACCCTGCTCTCCTGCTCGGTGCTCCGAGCTGGGAGTCCCAGCTCCGTGCTGGACACCGCCTGTAGCCGTGCCTTGTGCTGCTCACTGCGAGGTGTCCGTTGCAAAAGTGGTAAACTTCTCGCCAAACAGCACGGATCACCAAATGCTGTAGCTTTCTCACTGCTCCAGCGTGCACAGCACCTTTGGTGGTTTCCTGTGTGCTTGAAAACCGCTGCTAGCAGAGCTGCAGGGCGGCAGCCCGTTCCCAGCGAGCTGATCCGAGCGCTCACCTCCTTCCTCCCCTCCTGGGCAGAGCACTCGGACAGCAGCAGCTCTGCCCTGGGGGGCCCTTCCTCGCCCAGCAGCGGACGCCTGGAGCCCGTCCCCAGCCCGCAGCCTCCCACCCCGTCCCTGCAGCGCCGGGAGCTGCAGACGCAGCACTTTGCCGCTGAGCACGTGTGGTTTCCGCCCGCCCCGTTCCCCGCAGTGGGGTCGGAGCGGAGCAGCGCTCCTCTCCCCGGTTCCTGCGGGCACTCGGGGCCGCCCCGCTGCTCCCTGCCAGGACCCAGCATCGCCTCCGCGTTTCCTATGCGAGGTAACCCGAGCTCCGCATCTACGCTGGCACGGGGACGGCGACAGCTGCGGGAAGGACAGGGACACCTGAAACCCTAGAGCAGCGCGCAGCCCCATCCTGCGCCTTCCCGTCCGCCCCTCGGGGTCCCGTGCCCCCGTTCCGCACTGTGGGGTCCCCCTGCACACAGGGGACGCTTTGGGGCTGTGGTGGTGCCGAGGGTCTCTTTCGGAGCCCGTTCTGCCCCACAAGGGCTGGGTGGCTCCGAAACACCCAGGATACGTCTGTCTCTACAAACGGGAACGGCAGAAATCAACTTTGCTTTCAAATGTTTGTGGGAATGAAGTCAAAGCTTTCCTCTCCAGAGGATTTCCTGCTTGTAAGAGGAAATCCCAGGTCCTGGGGTGGGAGCGGGGAGCCCGAGAAAACCTCCCCAGGGTCTGGGGAGTCCATATACCGTTCTGCACACTCCTGTGACGGCGGTGCAGGCAGAGATAGCAGAGGGGGACAGATTCCTCCCCTGGGTTGCACAAGACCCTGCACCGCTCGTGCAGAAACCAGTATGGGTTTCCCTCTACAGAAACTTTCAGCTGCTTCTCTGAGCGATCAATGAGCAGAGAGCTGTCCCTGCAGCAGCTCAGGTGTGGAGGGAGTCCCCATGGTGGGATGCGGGCACTGGCAGAGCTCAGCCCACCCTGGGGGAGCTTCGTTACTCACATCCCCTCTGCGAAGTGCCTGCGTGAGCCGGAGCATGGGGGCAGGACAGGAATGCCTCTGCAGATAACAGTGTCCCATCAGCTGCCGTGTCCATGTTAGGCAGGCTCTCCGGTTACCGGCCACCTCCTCCAGCTGCCTCCAAAGATAGGCAAAGCCACCTCCCGGCGCCTGTGCTGGAAACTACGGGGAAACAGAGGGGGAACAGTGGGACAGGGATGAGATTGATGGGATTTCTGTTGCGCTGAAGGGCACTGTGTTCCTGCCTGAGCCATGGCGCTGCTGTGCTACAACAAGGGCTGCGGGCAGAGGTTTGATCCTGAGCGCAACTCCGAGGGTAAGTACGTTCCTCTGCCCCACACCGACGTGCGCTGGGGTGCCTGATGTGTTCCTGCTCTGTGGCCTCAGCTGCTGTGTGCCGGCCCTGTGGCTGCCAGGGGACAGGAGGTGGCACGGGCAGCTCGCAGGCAGGACTGCCCTTCCCGAAAGGCTCTGCGTGCTTTCCTCCCTTCAGATTCCTGCCTGTATCACCCCGGCGTCCCCATCTTCCACGATGCCCTGAAGGTGAGCGGGGCTGCAGCTGTGGGTTGGGACTTTGTGCCCGGTGTGATCACCCACCCCAATCGTTTTGTCTTCCCCCGGTGCCCAGGGCTGGTCTTGCTGCAAGAAGCGCACCACAGACTTCTCCGAGTTCCTCTCCATTAAGGTGAGCGGCACTCCCTGCCTGTCCTGGGTGCTGCCTCCTGGAGAGCGGTGTCCCAGCAGCTGGGACTCCCCATCATGCAGCACTTCCAATGCATGCCAGCACAGCTGCGGTATCTGAGCAGCGTTGGGGGCAAGAGGAGGCCCAGGGAGGGGCAGGAGGCTCCTGCTGCCCCTTGGCTGCGGTGTGCCAGAGCTGAGGCCTTCCTGCTGTGCTTCTGATGAAGCTGCATGGGGTACTGTGACCAGGAATCCCTGCGGACACAGAAATAGGGTTTGGGAGCAGGTTAGAAAGAGAAAAACGGGTATGAGGCTTGTCTCTGTTGCTCAGGGATGCACCAAGGGGTTTCACAGCAAGGAGAAACCTCCTGAGCCTTCCCAAGAGGAGACCTCAGACAAGCCGAAAGCCAAACCATCAGCAGAGATCATCGTCCAAGGACCAAAATCAGCTGAGAAGATGCAGCGGGAAAGACCAAGGTGAGGGAGGGTCAGCACACAGCATGGCCTGGCCCTGCTGCTGTTGTGCTGGGGAGAGGCAGCACCGCTTACACTGCAAACAACAGACACCCGCTCATCCTTCGTTGCTGTTGTTTTCCAGCTCTGATGAGCCACGACAACTGCTGCCAATCAAAGTATCTAGATCTCTCGAGCAGGCACTGGAGAAACTGAGCCTGTCCCCTAGCAAGGAGCCCAAGGGCGACTGTGCAGGTAGCCATGAGCTGGTGGCCATCAGCAGGCCTTGCCTGCCAAGCCTGGAGCATGGGCTGCAGGGAGGGCTCAGGGTATGTGGTGTGCATCCCTGAGCAAAGCTGTGCTGTCCTCGCAGGGGACACAGATGCCCAGGTGAGAGCTGGCACCACCTGCAAGAACGCAGCCTGCAAGGCGGTGAGTACCAGTGCTGCTCCCCTTCCCTGAGCACAGGGCAGGGTCAGGGCAGGGGGACGGGGCTGCCCCTGCTGACTTCAGGCCACGTTCCTCCAAGAGGCGTCTGAATTCCCGGATTAGTGGTACACCCGTGTTCCACTTCTGCTAATTGCTCGCAGTGGCGTACAGCACGTACTCAGGACCTTTGTTCTGAAAACGGGCATGGGATAATTGCTGCCTGCTTTTAATCCTGAGGCATGGCCCACGTTCTGTCTCGCCCTAAAGCCGCCCCATGTGGGATGGTCTGACGCCATCAAAGTGCTAGAGGGAAAGGAGCAGAGAGGGAAGCAAACAAAGGAGAGGAGGGAGGTGGATAAGGACATGGGACTGGCACACTCTGGGAAGGAGGAGAAGTGACAGGACAGCCATGGTCCTCTCAGACACCGCACTCTGGTGAAGGAGTGACCGTGGGCACTGCCACAGGACCGGGCAGGAGCCCAGCTGTGCTGCCATGCCGTGCTGGAGGCACAGCCAAAGCCGGCCTCTGCTTCTTGCCCACAGATCTACCAGGGCACAGAGAGCAACACAGAGGTTTGTACTTTCCACCCTGGTGTTCCTGTCTTCCATGAGGGGTAAGAAACCGTCCTTTAGTAGGGAGCAAGCTCACCCTACCACAGGCTGGAAGCGGTCTGTGCAGTCCCGTCCCTGAGGGCTCCGGCTCCCAGCTCAGGCAGCCCTGCTCCCTCCAGGATGAAGTACTGGAGCTGCTGTGGGATAAGAACGACGGACTTCAGTGCCTTCCTGGAGCAGCCGGGCTGCAGCACGGGGCGGCACTGCTGGACAGGAAAGGCGGTAAGGGATGGGGAAGCAGCAGGGGAGCTCCTGGGCACTGAGTGCCCCCTTATTGGCACTCCAGGTGTGATCATTCCCCTCTTCTGCATTAATATCCAATTTTCTTGATTATCATAATTGCCCATGGATGTCTGGATCAGGGGTTTGAATGCCAAATCTTGGCTCATCTGTTGTTTAAAACACTGCCTCCTCATTCACACAACCTGTCAGCTCTCACGCCCGTCGCAATGGGAAGCTGGGGGAGGGCTGCCTCTGCCCCTGCTTCAGCACAGCCTACAGTGCTGCTGCCCAGGAACAGGCAGCTGAGCACAGGAAAAGCCCTGCAAAAATCCCCTCTAAGTTCTGGCAGATGTCTGCAAACGGCTGCAGTTGTTTTTTGTGAAGCTTTCTCTCTGCAGCTGCTTCACAGTGGGGACCTCCTCTGTGCAGTGACTGGGTGTTGTGGCAAGGCCGGGAGGGGAAGGTGCCAGCTCACAACTGTGTGTGTGAGAGAGAGCTTCTCTTGGCTGGGAAAATTGCAACAGAACAGCCCAAGATATCTCTGAATGTGCACCATGTTCCTCCGAGCCCCTCTCAGAGAGCAGGATGTTCTTTGTCCTGGGCAGAAAACACGCTGGGGATGCAAGGGAGGCTGCTTTAACAGGGAGTCATCTGTTGGCCCCACACAGTGAATTAACTGTGATGCTGTAGTGTGAATATTTTGTGCAAATTGTTACCTGAGTCAGGGGCTGGGATCCCTCCCCGCCGTTACTTTGGCTGCAGTGGTGATGGCTGCAGTAGGGACTGTCTCCTGGCGATGCTCAGAAACGCCTGGTGAGGCCAAACCTCCCCTTGAAAACAAGCAGGGTTTGCTCCTGCTCTGACACCACGCTCAGCCAGCACTCCGCAAAAGAGAGTCACTGAGAGAGCATCCTCCAGCACAAACATCCCCTCCTCTGTCTCTGCACCGCGAGTTTCTCTCCCTGGCAGGACAAGAAGGCGGTGTCATGCAGACAGGACTGGCACCAGACCAGCAGCCAAGTGGTGGTGACAGTGTATGGCAAGAACCCTCTGCCCACCCTCAGCAGCGTGAAGGCCAACCGCACCGTGGTGAGTGGGGCTGGCAGAGCTGGCTGGGACACACAGCGTGCCCTGTGACCAACAGCCCCGAGCTGGGTGGGTTGCTGGTAATCTTCAACCCCTGTTTGGTCAACAGCTGAGACTGGCACTCCCAGTACATGCCCCCAGCAGCGTGGGGGCTGCAGCTGCCCAGCCACGCTGCCTCAGTGCTTTCAGCCTCAGCATGGTTCTTTGCAGACCTCCAGACCTTCGGTTGGTGGCAGAGGTGGACCCATGCCACAGGGGTGGGGGTGAAAGCCAGCTGCCGAAGGGATCAGCAGGCTGTTAGAGTGCAGCTGGGATGTGGGAGGCATTGCGGTGCTGGGAGGCAGCTGTGCTGTCCGAGGAACAGCTCTGGAAGTGTTACGCTGACCACTAAGATACTTTTCTGTTGATCTTTCAGCTCGAAGTTCACGTCATCTTCGAAGGGAATAAGATTTTCCAGACAGAGCTCGGTCTCTGGGGGGTAAGATCCTGTTTACTTTGATTTCCCTGCTCAGAAGCCTGCAGTCTGCACTGCTGGAGAAGATCTGCAGCCCCAAACACAGGCTCTCAGTAAAGAAAATTATTCCCCGTGTCGTCTCAGGCTTTCGAAAAAAGCAGCAAAATGGTTGCTGCTGCAATTTCTTCACAGCCCTTCCTGTGCACGCAGCACGAGGAAGACTTTAATTGCATTGTCATGCAGAAATGCTGTGACCCGTGGGACTCTGCTGCTCACCGAGCACAGGCTGGCATATCCGTGGAACAAACAGCCATTTCACAGTCCCTCCCTCGGTGTTATTTGCTGCCAGCTCCCGAAGCCCTGCAGAGAACACAGATCCATCGCTGCTGTTGCAGCAGAGAGGATTCGTTTATCTCCAGAGCTCCAGTTTTCTACAGCAGCAAAGGCTGATGGGGAAATTATGCTTTTCTCTATTGATCCTGTACGGGTAGCAATCCCCACAAGCCATGTCAGCACTGAGACAGGGCTGTGCCTGGCTGCTGCACACTACCTGGAGCACCGTGGCTTCTCTTTTAAACATTTCTTCAGTTCTGGCTCACTGCTGGGGCTGCCTGAGAGCCAGGACGCCCAGGCATGGGCACGTGGAGCCAGCTCTGCGAGCGGGCTGTGAGCAGGGCTTTGTGATGGGTCTGCACCAACCAGCCCATGGCTGAGAGCAGGGCTGAGCGTGGCTGCTGGCTCTGCAGGCATTCTGCATTTGGTTCTCCACCGTTCTGGCTCAGTCCCTGCGTTTTCAGCAGCCACGCAAAGGGCAAGGCTCCCTCTCCAGTTTCCCAGCCGCTTGCTGGCTGCAGAGGAGCAGCGAGGCTCAGCACTTTGCACGCATCCTTCTCGCTTTCATTCCTGGTGCGCTCTGCCCGCGTCCCCGCTGCGGTGGGTTGTGCTCCTGCCCGTCCCTGGCAGGAGTAGGGCTGGAAGGGAGCCTGGCACACACCGTGCTGAGCTGTTGAGGTGTGGCACATCAAGGCTCAGCCACACACGGGCTCTCCTCCTGCTCTGCCCCCTCAGCAGGGGAGGGTGCCCCGTTCTCTGCCCTGGCACCATGACGGGGAGGATGGGTGCGTGCTGCCGGCCCTGTCCCGCTCACATCCCCGCTCTCTGCGCTCTCTCCAGGTCATCGAGACAGAGAAGAGCTTTGTGAGCATGGTCCCCACCAAAGTGGAGATCACGCTCCGCAAGGCCAACCCCGGGGCCTGGGCCATGCTGGAGCACCCCCAGAGCAGGGCCAGCTCCCAGGGCGAGCCGGGCCAGGCTGCAGGCAGCGCGGAGGAGCCCGAGGACGACTCGGATGACAGCCTGAGCTGGTCGGAGGAGGAGGAGGACGAAGCATCGGCCAACAGCGCGGCTTCGGCCAGAGCTGTGCAGGAGCGAGCCGAGCCCTGAGCGGCGCGGCGGGCTGAGGGGAGAGCAATAAAGTCATGAAGCGAAGCGCCGCGCGCGCCGCCCCCACACAGCGCCGCCCCCACACAGCGCCGCCCCCACACAGCGCCGCCCCCACACAGCGCCGCCCCCACACAGCGCCGCCCCCACACAGCGCCGCCCCCCACACAGCGCCGCCCCCCACACAGCGCCGCCCCCCACACAGCGCCCCCTGGCGGCCACCGCCGGCCTACCAGCGCGCGGGCGCGGTGCGCATGCGCGCGGTGGGGTGCGGCCGCCTCGCGGGTTCACCGCCCCGGGAGCAGCGGCGCCGGCGGCGCGTGAGGTGAGCGGGGCGGGAGGGGTGGGGGGGGGGGGGATGGCTGCTGCTGCTGCGCGGCCGTTCCTCGCCCGTTGTCCGCCTCGCGGCTCTGAGGCGGCGTGGGGGGGAGGGACCGAGGCCGGCCCGGCGCTCTGAGGGGGGCTCGGCCGAAGGGAAGCGGGGCGGGAGGCGGCACCGAGCCGTGCGTGCCCCGCGGTGTGTGCGTGTGCGTGTGGGGGGGGGTGTGCTCCGGCCGTCCGTTGCGCGCCGCTCCCGGAGGCGAAGCGCTGTCCCCGGCGGAGCTGCGGTGCTCCGGGGCGCGCTGCCTCCGGCCCGGCTTCCTGCGGAGCGATGTACAGGAAGTGCGGACGGCCCCGCGCGCTGCTCCGCCGCTTCCCCCTTCCGCGCGGCCGGGCCGGGCCGGGCGGGGCCCCGCGGCCATCCCGGTGCGGTGCGGTGCGGTGCGGTGCGGGACGCGGCTCGGCTCGTTCCTCCTCAGGGCCGCGGAGGAGCGGTGACGCGCGGACCCCACGCGCGGAGCGGACACGGCCCGCGGCGGCGGAGCGCTCGCTGGGCTCGGGTATTGTCTCGGTAAAGGGCCGCGGGGCTCTCTCGTGACGCTCTTCTCGGCTTCTCGTAACGTTCCGCAGCGAGGAGTCGAGGGCACGGCTACCTGATGTGCCCCCCCCACCCCGCGTTTAATTTGGTGTCTCTTTGTTCCTTTCGAAAGCGCCCGTGGGGATTCATCGTCTGTTTGCTGTTCGTAAGCACTTGTGATTTCCGCTGTGTTTGCTTTGAACCCCCAACCCCGGAGTGCTTTTGTTCGTTCTGTGTACCCTCTGCTTGCAGCGCTCCTTGTGCCCGCTCGGTTGGGTGCTCGGCCCGAGCTTGCTTTTTGGGTCTAAAAGCCACAAGGGCTTTTCTATGCTATGCAGCTAGCACTGGGCATGAAGTGTTGCTGGCTAGTCTGTCACTGTCCAGTTGCACTCAGGTTTCCATAGGGAGCTGATGGTTGTGAGACATTATTGTGCCCTGGTGGCCAAGGAGGTCAATGGGATCCTGGGCTGCGTGGCCAGCAGGTCCAGGGAGGTGATGCTCCCCCTCTGCTCTGCCCTGGTGAGGCCTCACCTGGAGCACTGTGTGCAGTTCTGGGCTCCTGGTACAAAACAGACAGGGATCTGCTGGGAAGAGTGCAGCAGAGGGTTACAAAGATGATAAAGGGCGTGGAGCACCTCCCTTATGAGGAATAGCTGAGAGAGCTGGGGCTGTTCAGCCTTGAGAAAAGAAGGCTCAGTGGGGATCTGATCCACATCTATAAATACCTAAGGAGCAGGAGGCAAAGGGACGAGGCTGGACTCTTCTCAGCAGTGTGTGGCAATAGGATGAGGGGAAATGGCCACAGACTGAAACATAGGAAGTTCTGCACCAGTGTGTGTGGGAACTTCTTCGCAGTGCAGTGACGGAGCACTGGAGCTGCACACAGAGCTGGTGGATCTCCTCCTCTGGAGATGTTCAGGATCCTCTTGGAGTCTTGATTGTGCAACCTGGGCTGGGAGCTGCTTGGGCAGGGGGTTGGACTCCATGATCTCTGGAGGCCCCTTCCAACCCCTACAGTTCTGTGATTTGTCATTTTTGTTTTTGAGCTATTTCCATTAAAGAAAGGAGCTCTGAAGTATTCTTCATCAGTGGAACGTTATGGAAATGCTGGAATGAAGTCTGTGGTTTGCAATTAGCAGCAACAAAGTGAACGTGCAGTCTGATTTGCTTACGTGATGAGGTTGTGATTCTTCCACGGTGCTAAATGTTTTCACCCTGTCTGGGGCCACGTGTTGGAGAAGATTCACGTCTGTAAGAGGAGCATTTGATTTCTTTGCTTTACAGCCCTGTGTGTGTAGGTCTGGTGGATGGTTGAGAGGGCCCTTTGTGACTCGGAACTTGCACTCGCTTTTTGGAAGCACAGTAGCTGAAACAAACAAGGGTGAGAGGCAGGTGCTGCAATATTGTAACCATGACAAAATACACAGTTTCTGAACGCTTTAACTTGTGTCTGGGTTGTATCCAGGCTGTTTGAAGAGACTTCTGACGGGTGTCAGTGATTGAGCAAGGACATTTTTTTGTTTGTTTGCTTTACTTCCAAATTTGAGGAGAAAACAGAAGAGAATCAAGATGGTACAAGTGCTTTTTCTTTTTGAGGAAGAAGGCCAGATTTTCCCAGTAGACACGCTTCCCCTCTGGTACAGCAGTGGCTTTCTTCCAACTTTTCAAAATAGAATGTTTGGACTGTCAGTGGACGCCAGGTGACAGAAGATGATAGGAAAGTAGACACACTGATTTTTTTCTTTTATTTTTCTCCACCTCAAATCAAAAAGGGAAACTTTAACTGGATTTGTCATTTATCCCACAGTGTGGTTAGTTCCTGTCCCAGTCTCCTCCAGAGCGTAGTTGGTCTCTGAGGTACTGCCTTTTTTCTTGTTTTTAAACCACCTGCTTTGAATACATCTACAGAGGGTAGAAAGGACTGTGAACTGCTCTGTTTTCATGAGCTGTGTGAAGGCAGCAGTCCTGGTCTTACACCTGCATTGTGAGCATCTTCCAAGCACTTCACAGTTTGTGTTTAAATACGTTCTGAAAGGTACTCATCACAAATCCACGCTTTTGCATGTGGCTATGGGGGGACAACCATTTTTCACACCCTGCAGCTTCTGATTCTGGCAGGATGCATTTTGTTCTCCTGTACTGGGGATTTAGACATCTACAGATGTCCTAGTTTGCAGTTCCTGTGCAGCTGCACCTCAGCACTGTGTTATTTCACAGCTGTGCAGCTGTTTTACTAGCTTGTTTCCAGTGAACTGCAGTCTAGGATTCACAGAACTTAAGCTTATTGAGATTTGGTCATACAGTGGTGAAGTTTGTACTGTAGGAATATGAATGTATTGAGATCTGTGTTCTGCACGAGCTGTTTGGGCACCACAAAGTTGCAAAGTTTCCTCCACAGCTCCTTAAGCAATACTGGTTGTGAAGCTTATATGTCATCGCTGGAAAAGAAACAAACAAAAACCAGCAGATACACCAATCCCAGCCTGAATTGACAGGGATACAGGTCTTCAAAATGTTATGTGGAAGGTTTTGAGTAGTTTCTTTTGGCTCTGAAGCCTGGGTGTGTAAAGAGGAAGGCCTTTACGGTGTCCACACTGAAGGAAGAAGCAGTGATTCCAGTGCTCTTGCTGGCATCAGCAGTGTGTGCACAGACATCAGCAGTGTGTGCATGGAACTGAACCTGAAAGTGCTGCAGAAAGCGTGCTGCCTTGGTTCTGCTGCTCACAGAGCATGAAGCTCCAGCTCGTGGGCTGCGGGCTCCTGCTGCACTGCTGAAATCCCTGCCTGGTTAATGTTTCCCCCTCTGCGTTTCTGCTCTGGCTGCTGTGCTGGGTGTGCAGGTAAACGGGAGGACAGAAAGCAGTGTGAAAACTTTGAAAGGCATTCAGAAGTCCAAGTAGGTCATTCATTGCTGGAGCACTGGTCAGGGCATTGGGGATGAGATCTCCTATTTAGCCTTTTTTTTTTTTTCCACTTTCTTGGCACGCATGCTGAAAGTTTGGCACTTGTCCACTTGTTTGGCGCTCGCCTAAAACAATGGAGAGTAAACTGAGCTGTTATGGAATAGGAACACAGCCTTGATTAGGCTGCTGAAAGCCCCTTTATCCCTTCTGTCAGAGCGGGTGGCTAAGTCACAAATCAAAAATCTTTCAAACTCCTTTGCATGGGTGAGGATGCAGTTAGAGCTGCCTTATCCTCCCAGTTCACCGTTGAAAGGTTCTCCCTGATTTCTCATGTGGGCAGCATGAATCATCTCCGATGGAGTTTGTGTTACTGGAAGATGAGCAATTAAGTTGTTTAGATTTCTGGACTTCTGCTTGCTCCTGATAACACAGTATCAGACTTGTGTGGCTGCAGAACAGGGAGGGATTGATCAAAGGTGATGGCTGAATAGAACAGAGCAGCTCAGAACAGGCGACTTCTGCTGAGCTCTGAGTGCTTTTCCTGCACGTGATCTGGCGAAAGTAGGGCCCATCTAAACTGGAAGGAGAAGTCAAAGACCTGACAAGCTCTATGAACATGAGGTTACCAAAGAGCAATGATCAGAGTTAAAATGCACCCAGAAGATGCGTGCAGTGTTAACGTGGCGAGGGCAGAGGCACATCCTGCGGAGAAACAGTTCCCCATTCCGAGTGCAGGAAGTGTGAAGAGCTCTGAGTCTAGAAAGCCCCAGAATAGTTCAGGTTCTTGCTTACTCTGTGTTGTCATTTTTTTTTTCTCTCCCTTCTCTCAACAGAGAGGGAATTTCTTTCAGAAGTGTTGGATTGAAGCTGTGGAAGTTTTTTGTTCCCTGTAGACGTAGCACGAAGGAGTTCAATGCTTTCAGCGATGCTGGCTGTGGGGAGGGGAAGGAGGAGCCCAGGGAGTGAATTTCCCCAGCGAGTGTCCCGCGTTTCAGGAGCAGGGGTGATAGCAGAGAAGGTGTAATTAGGGCAGAACAGGAGCAGCTCTGCAGACAATGCCTCAACACGCAGATTGAGATCTTGCACATTCCAGCAGAGGCACCAGGTGTGCACACACAGTGCTTTGCAGCCTCTTCTGAGAGGGAAACGAACCTGGACTGAAATGCCACTTTGGAAATCCGAAGGCACTGATGAAAGAAGGAAGAAGGAACTCATCTGTGCAGTTCTTGCAGTGCTGCTTTGTGGAGTGGTGGATTTTATGTTTGTTTTCTTGATTCCTTAAAAACGATTCCCATTCTACCGTAACTGTTACAGCTGTCCATGTTCTGATGATCTGCCTAAGCTGTAATCAAAGTGTGTTCTCTGGCATGGAGAAGCAACCAGAATGACTTCTCTCACTACTTTGGACTTTGTATTGACTCCTTTCCCTTGCCAAGTAACCTTTAAACTTCACTTTGAAGCTTGTGCCTAACTTTCTCTTTCTATATCCTGAGCCTCACTTTTGATGTGTTCATCTCTATTTTCCCCCCTTTATTTTTTCTTTCACTTCTTTTTTTTACCCATTGTACATGATTTTTTTTCCCACAGTGTTATTTCTGAAGCTTGCAGCAAACAAACTAAACCAATTTTCCAGTCCTGTTGTTTATTGCTGATAACTGACTGGGGATTCATTTCTTTTCCCCAACATGTATGCTTACACTCGGGTGATGTGCAGTGCCAAGTTCAGAGGTGAACCTGAGAAATAAAGAAGTTATCCTCTCAGATTTAAACGTTTCTCAGATTTAATCGTTGTGCAAAGTGTGTACAAGCAGAAATACATTCTGAACAGAGTGACTTGTGGACTTGATAGGAAAGGCTAGAGGGAGTGCTGCCTGCTTGATTGTGACTTAAACTAAAAAATCCTTTGTCTTCCATGTGTAAACCTTTAACCAAGCTACGCCTGCTCACAGCCTGCAGGGTTCCTGTAGGCTGTGATTTCCTTCTGCAATTTATTGTAATTAATTTCTCTGGATTCTGTATTTCATTACTAACTCCTGTACCTTGGTCTGCATTTGCTTCCCTAGTCTGCGTATGCTACACACGATTCCTTTCAGCTAAGAGGACCTGCTTGAAAGGAGCCCTGCAGGGACGCATTCTTAGCAGCCCACAGGCTCTTTAATCATCTTGATGTAGCTCACACTTAGCATGATGCTTCGGCACATTTGCATGGAGTTACTTCCTGATACAACAGTTGCTCTCTTCAAATAGAAGTTCTAGTCAGGTAGTTCAAGATACTGATGCAGTAAGAGCATTAATCCTCCCAGCTTCTTTGTTACCTTATGGCTGTGTTGCAAACTGAAAGCTCCAATGACCCCTTAAAGACCCAACAAAAATAATCTTTGAATTGAGAACAACTTAAATGAGTGAGAATCGAGCTATTCCATCTACCAATGACACGGGGTTATGTGACATCGGAGGGTACGAGTACATGAAGCCTGTGTTGTGTTCCTCTACTGGTGCAGTGACCCTCTGGAGTGTTGGTGCGTGCTGTGGGCAGGTAGTGATGCAATTCTGGGCTGCTTTGCCTTCCTGTGAGGCACCCTGTTTGAAATTAATAGGTGAGCCCTGGGTTTTATTTTAAAGAGTTTCCAACCTTGGGTTTTGTAAGATGCAACTCATGTTTTTAAGCTTCTAATTTGATAATTTTCCTTTTTCTTTTTTTTTTCTAGCCCCGTTAAATGAAAATCTTGGTGCAGCTGGTCTGGAACAATATATGTGGTCCTGCTGCTGGCTTCTGCTGGTCAGTGCTATTTTTACTGATTACCATTTCAGATTGTGTGCATATTTCTTCTGTTGTGACTGTAGCCTTGAAGTGGGGTGACCAATGTTTTTGATGTATGATGAAATGCACGTGCATGCTTTTCTTCCAAAGCTCAGAAGTAGCTGCCAGGTTGCATTTCAGGTAACTCGTGATGTTTCAGATGTTTCATTCCTGCCATTTTCAAAAAAGGAAAAACTGCTTCTCCGCCTTCCTTCTCCTCGCTCCTTCCAAATCCCACCACATATCCTGCTGAGCCTTTCTGGTGCGAGGCTGCACTGCTTCCCACAACCTATTGTTTTCCTTTAATAGTGAGAATGTACATATTGATACCTCCCTAAGCACTGTATGCTGTGGTAACCAAAGTCAGTATCACTCTCCTGAGTTGCCTGTTTCAGTGCCAAAGCTTAAGGCAGTTTCTTTCCAGCTAGCACAGTGTGCTCCCAGTGGGAAGATAGCAGTATATAGATACAGACTTTGTCAGAAAGGACAAAGCTAGATTTAATAGTAACAAGCTGCTGATTTGTTTGGATGGTCTTGAAGGGGAGGTTGGAGGGAAGGAATTCTGTGATTGTTTTCTTTATTAGTGAAGTACTTGACTTGCTTATTTCTACTTGTTCCCTGCACAGTGTGGATGCTGTTGGAGCTGTGATTTTTCTGGAATGCACAATATATTTCCTCCCACTATTTGTTTGTTTGAAGCAGCATATTTGGTGCTGGTTGTGAGTTGGGGATTACTGATAGTACCCCAAAGGCATTTGGGTGAAAAGGCAGATGCAAGTTCTTTCTTGCTCAGGCTAGCTGTGGAAGCTCCAGCACAGAAATGTGCAGCAAATGACTGTGCTTGTAGTTCCATAAGAACAAGTCCATGAAAATTCCTGTGAGAAATGCTAAGAATGAGCTGAGTTTTAGGCTGTATGCATTTAATGATGAAACCTACTCTTTACACTTCAGGAACAGGGTAAGAAAACCTTTGAGCATCACATATCTTCAGTAACGTTTCCTCAGCCTGCCCAGGAAGGCTGTTTGATTGCTGATCTTTTGTACCATGTGTTTTATTCTAACACTCCATTTAAGCGTTCTTTATTTTACTTCAAGCCTATTAAGTTCTGCTTGTTCTGTCACCAATTAGTGAGAATAATCTGTTCTTGGCTTCTTTAGAAAAATTCTTTATGTATACTAATCTGGATACCATTGCTTGTTTTATTTCTAAAAGCAGCTTTTCTTGTATATGCTGCTATCTGAACCTTTCATCCTGAGTAATGTAGTTACCCAAGGTCTGATTGATTGTGGGTTGAGTGAATTATTGTAGTGAACAGGAACAGTGCAGCCCAGCAATCGATGTCTTGGCTTATTCCATCCTTTTTGGACTTTTCTTTGCGATAAAGTGTCTGGAAATAGAATTTGTAGGCAATAAGTGTCAATTTGGAGTGCGTGTGGATGGACCCACTGCTGACAGCAGGGCCTGAGGCCACGCTGTGCTTCTGCCTGCAGGTACTTCCCAAGGACTTGTCCCCTTTGCCTGTGGGAAACTCTCTGGTCGTGAGGCAAGACTGTGGGAATTTGGCTAATTTGTACTTACGTGGTTGGAAAGCAGCCAGTGGTCACAGAGCTCTCAATTTGTTTCATCTCTGTTTCACTATTGTCTTCCTAACCTCTGAGCTCTTCATTATGGACACCGAGCGTGTCTGGCTGCGATAAGAAATGGTTAGCAATGTTAAAGACACTTGCAAAAGCATCTACTGAAAATGGCTTTCGTTGCGTGTGCTTCACCTAACTTGTTTTCTTGCTTTGTGCAGGGCTTTGTATCTGGGTAAAGAATGCAGACCATAAAGTGCGTTGTTGTTGGAGATGGCGCTGTGGGAAAAACTTGTCTTCTCATCAGCTATACCACCAATGCCTTCCCAGAAGAGTACATCCCTACTGTGTTTGACAACTATAGTGCCCAAATGACTGTTGATGGCCGGACGGTTAGCCTGAATCTCTGGGACACTGCAGGCCAGGAGGAGTACGACCGTCTGCGCACGCTCTCGTATCCTCAAACCAATGTATTTGTCATCTGTTTCTCCATTGGCAGCCCGTCTTCCTATGCAAATGTGAGGCACAAGTGGCATCCTGAAGTTTCTCACCACTGTCCTAATGTTCCCATTCTTTTAGTGGGCACCAAGAGAGACTTGAGGAATGACCTGGAAACGGTTAAAAAGTTAAAAGAGCAAAGCTTGGCTCCCACTACCCCACAACAGGGGACTTCACTGGCTAAACAAATTGGAGCAGTCAAATATTTGGAGTGCTCAGCGCTGAATCAGGAGGGCGTTCGGGAGGTGTTTGCTGAAGCTGTGCGTGCAGTTCTTTACCCTGTGACAAAGAAGAACACAAGGAAATGTGTCTTGTTGTAGTTACCTCGGATGATGGAGGCTCGAAGTTGAATAGTGACTAGAATTTTGGAGGGCTTTTTAACGTGTTAAATTGAAGATTTGCATCTTGCACTAACAGCTCTAAGCAGAAACGGTTTATGCAAAGAATATTCTTGCAGTCTTATTGCTTCAGGGAAACTGAAACAAAACTTCTTTTTTTTTTCCAGCGGAGAGGTCAAAGATATACTTAATTTCTGAAGTTCCAGGCTCCAGCTTCTCCAGGGATCACTTGACTTCTGTTCTTATTTAGTGGAGGAAAACGAAGGAAGTGACTTCTCCAAAGCTTGACTTCTTTGCCTTATAGCCACCAGTTGCTAGATTTGCTGAAAAGCACAAGTTCTGATAACTTTGCTTTAAGTCTAGGTGCTGTTTTTCCCATCTCTTATTTACAGATCAAGCTGGTTTTACAAATAGAAGTCTGGTTGTGCAGTTGTTGTAATCTGCCAATTCAGAGCCTGAAAACGATTTGTTTACATACAGAAATGCCAGAGATATTACTGAGATTCACCTTAAAGCGAACTGTGATCATTTGTTGTATGAAAGGTTAGCAGAGATCTAATCCAATAAGCAAGACCTAGGGAATGCCTGCAATTATTTTGTTAATAGAAGCAAATTCCTATCGTAAGGAACTTAGATAATGATGAGTCACTCAAATGAGTGATTTTAGTGCTGTTGAAACGGAGAGGTGGAAGAGTAGATTAGGTGCAAGTCTTCTGTAATCTCCTAAACCAAGTTAAGGTTTTATTTCACTCTTCAGAGAGACTTTACACCCCGAGAATAAACTTAAAATCATCTTCCTGGGCTGACTGAGATAGTTGAGGTGATGCTTAGAGAATAAGTGGTTTTTTTCAGTGTGATCCTGCTCTCCCCTTGTGACTCGCAGAGACTTGGGGAGAAGCCCATTTGTTGTTCTTGGAGGGTTAATTGTTTCACTTTTATCTCCTTGGAGTCACCACCTGAGATCTCACAGCAAATTCCTTTGGTGTTTTTTTTTTTTTTTTTTTCTTTTTCCTTGGAGATCATTGACAGAAAACGTGGAGGTTCTGTTTACAGGAAACAGAAACATTTGTTTCTTCTGATGGTTTCAGTTAAGTTTGCCATGGTTAGTCAGTCACTGGATAGATTTACGTGGGCGATTTTTTCCCCCCTTTGGGTAACCAGTTAGTATAAATTGTTTTAACAGAAGTTCTATTTATGTTCTTTTTTAACTTTCTCTAGCAGCTCCAGTGAGTGGCAGCTGGCTGTTATTTTCAGGATGTACACTGTTATTTGTGTGTGATTCTGGGACCAGCTGAAGAGTGAGTGCATGAAACCTTCCTTAGTCTTAACCTTAGAGCTTGGTGGCATGAAAGCAGCATGCTTCAAAGATGCTTTGTGTGAAACCAATGGTGCTGGACTGGGCTTTGTTGTCTGAGGTCGACAGTACTGTCTTTGTCCAGATGCAGCCTCGATTGGTCATTCAGAACTTGCTTCCGTGTGATTCTCACACATGCAGAACTGTACTGTGTATACCCTGGGCAGAAAAAAAAAAGCCTAATTTTAGCAAGAGAACAGGAAATATTATCAACGAGGTTATTAGGGATCTTGAGTTAATCTGACCTTGCTTTATCTGATGCCAAAAAAAAAACCCAAAAACAAAACCCAAAAGCCAACCAAACAGAACCCAAAACAAGGGGTAGATATGTTTGTATCTGTGCCCTTATTCCCCTCTCTGAAGAGGATGTGCCTTTCTTCAGCTGGTGTAACTAAAGCTGACACTAACTGCAACTTTTGTGTATCTGATGTATGCTCGTACAAATACCGCTTCAGCAAACTGCATCCCATAGATAGCAACTGCAGTTAATCCAAACATATGTGGCTGGTAAAACACCACTGAGTTCCTATCACTGCCTGGCGGTAGGCAGCACCCAGATGCCTGTCAGGCATGAATGTCTGCAGAAACCTGGAGACTTCTGCGTGTTTTTCTTCACCAGGTGCCCTTGCCTGGAATGTCTTTGCACCTTTTGCACTTGCAGAGGTGCTGTTCCAGACGTGGCTCTGCCTGCAGGCTGTGAGGGAGCAGGAGTAAATCTGTGAGGTGACCTCTACTCACCACGTTCTGCCTTGTCTTAGTAGTAGGCCTTTAGCGTGGGCTTGACTTGCTGGCAGCAATTAATCCCGTGCCTTGTAATGCAAGATAATTTTCTGTAGGTAAATTTCAGTAACTGAGTAAATAGAGTTTATCATGTTTAAGATATATTTATTTAAGCCAGTGCACATGTTTTTGTAATGCAGGTCAGGCCTATATCATCAAACTAGTTACCCTGGTGCAAGCCCGTAACCTTTGCTTAACTCAGATGTACTTTAACAACTTTGTGATACGTTTTAACTGCTCTTAAGTAGGCTTTTAATGTCAACAACAGGCACCTCTTTTTTTTTTTTTTTAATATATTATTATTTACGCAAAATTTGCAATTTTGTACTGAAGCTACTACTGTTTTTAAAAGTTTTGACTTTTATACGTACTGAAATCTCTTAGTTCTGCTATTCCTAACTGGATGGCAATCATTGTGCAGGCGACGTACCTGCGAGCAGGGCTGGCTGCACACAGCCTGTTCCTGAGCAGCCGTCCTGGTGTTAACTGGAAGAGGGAACGGTGCGATGAAATCCTCCTGCTCAACCAACTCATTTCAGCTGGTTGCATTCGTGGTTCTACTAGGACGTTCTGTCCCCACCTAGATTACTAAATGAGAAGCTTGCACAGCAGTACTGAGGAGATGAACGCCATAGTGGTGGAACTGAGCAGAAAGTGAACTCGGAACGACTTCAGAGGCTTTGTACGGATTTCAGAGTACCTCATCAGTGGTCCTTTAGGTGCCTTGCATTTCTGTGCCTTTCCGTCAGGGGCAGAGCTCCTGCTGCTTGACAGCCGCTTCATTCCAGCGTCTCTTCTTCCTGAGTGACCCCAGGAGCTCACAGGTGCAGTGAGACGTTCTCTCCGTTTCTGACCCTTCCTTTCCCTCCCTCCAGTTCTCGTGCGTTTCATTGTAGCGCAGTGCTTCGATCTGCAGTCCGTTCCCTCCCCCCCCACGTGCGTTGTTTTTCCTGTGGACAGGTGACGAGCGCTCTGCTGCCAGCGGGTCAGGGTTCCCCCCCGAGTTAAGTCCTGATTCGAGATTTGTGTTCACCGTGTGGAAACGCTCTGAGTGCCGTCGCTCCTCGAGGGGCTCCTCATGAGGAGGTGTCAACCTCTCAGCTCGCGGATCATTACACGTGTCAGCATCCCCATGTTACAGCCGTGGCCTCGAGCAGCTCAGGAGTCGTGCGGCCGAGGGCTGTTATGAGGGCGTTGGGGTGGAGAAGTGCTTTCATGCTTTACAACCTATTTCAGTGGGATTTATCGAGCAGCCTCACTGAGCGCTGAGCCCGGAGGAGCACGCCTCTGCCTCTGGTACTGATACATACACTGGCGACTTGATTTTATACTATAAAAGGATTTGTATTACGGCTAACCGTTTTAAAAGATTTTTGGTTTTTTTTGTGTTTTTTTTTTAAATTATGCAAAAATTAAATGGTAATAAAACCCTCCCTCATCCCCCCCCCCCCCGGCTCTCGTTGATTCATTCGTCGCTTCGGATCAGTCCTCCGCACCGCCGGGGGGCGCTGTGCGGGACCGTAGCCTGCTCGGCGCACCGCCCACTTCCGCTTCCGGCCCGGCGCCGCCGCCGCCGCGATGTCGGACTCGGAGAGCGAGGAGGAGGCGGACGGGCGCGCGGAGCCCTTCTCGCTGGCCGGGTTCCTCTTCGGGAACATCAACGAGGCGGGGCAGCTCGAGGGAGACAGCGTCCTCGATAAGGTAGCGCGGCTGGCTGCGGGGCGGCGCTGTCGGTGCCGCGGCTGAGGGGAGGGAGAAGAGCGGGCTGAGGGACGGCCGGGGCCGGAGCAGGCCGCGGCGGGAGCCGGGGGAGCCGGAGGAGCCTCCCTGCTGGGACGTGGCTCTGATCTCTGCAGGAATCCAAGAAGCACTTGGCCGGGTTGGGTGCCCTTGGGCTGGGCAATCTGATCACTGAGATCACAGCCAGCGAGGACGAGAACCCCGAGGCCGACGGAGCCCACCTGGATGAGGAAGGTCAGGCGCTGGGGTACCTGCGGGAAACGGCAGCGTCGGGGCTCCCCTGAGGGAGGAGAGAGTGTGCCTGGGTCATCTGGGCAGCAGGCAGTAGTGCCTGGTGGCAGGTTCTCTGGCAGAGGCCTTACTTTCTGTTCCTTAACAGAATGAATCCCATCTTATCTCCTGTTCCCCTTTGTTCTACAAGTTTTAGTGTTTTACCTCTTATCCTTCTTTCTATCTCATATATAAATTAATCTGTGCGTTAAACTCTTGCGAGCCTATTTAACGCGTTCCTTGTTATTCTATTTCTTGCTCATTTATTTATTCACCAGCTTCTCTAGCGGTTTCATTGGGTGAGTGAAAGGGATTTGTTGTGCTAAAGCTAGTTACCAGTGAGTCTGCTGGAGAAATTCAGAGCTTTTGGTTGGAATGAGGAGAAAATATTCTGATGTGAAAAGTTAGAGTTTTTATTCCTGTGTGGAAAAGACCCATAGAGAAGGATTCAGGAGTAATAGTAAAATCAGACATTAGTAATATGCATTGGGAAAATGTGGTTTTTTGACCAGGTATTTCTCTCTGTAGGTTGGGTTAAGAGCACAGAAGATGCTGTTGATTACTCAGACATTAATGAAGTGGCAGAAGATGAAAGCCGTAGGTACAAGCAGGCAATGGGCAGCCTGCAGCCGATTGGAAGACAAGGTAAGTGGGGTTACTGCTCTAGCTAGCTGAGTGTGTTTTGGAACAATTGGCCTTAGCAGTATTTCTCTTGGTGGGTACTGTTGTTCCCTCCTTGTTTCGAGAAGCAAAATAAAAGCTTTTGTGAAACCATGTACACAGTATCAAGCTGTTGTTTACTATCGTCCTATTTTAAAGACGAAGTTCTTCATCAGACTTAATCTACACCCAGAAGAGAAACAAACATCCTTCTTTTGGGGTCTCCTGCAGAGAATACTTGCTCATATTTCTTTAAACTGCGTTCTTAGGAGAAGTTATTAAGACAGGTTCTTCTCAGGGATAATCAAAGGTAGAGTGTAGTTCCTGGACCCTTGGAACGTAGCATCAGTCATAACCACTCCCCTTTTTTACCTCTGATTTCCTTTTCCAAGTGACTTTCTCCAGAGAGCACTTCAGTTCTTTGTTGGTGCCAGAGATCTCTGTGTATTAGGAACAGATTTTCAAACACGTGGTTTTCCCTTTGAAGTTCCTACTTAAGTTTCCTTTAAATGTTTTAAGTTCCAGTATTGCAAATTAACGTGAAGGAAGCTGAACCTGGTAGGTGTTTTAATTATGAGATGAGAATGGTCTTTCCTTGTTCAGATAAAGAGACACGGTCCTCTCAGCGGGTCGAGAAGTGGTGGATGTGAGGTAGTACAGATGGGAAGGTTGTCTTGCTCTCCTTTGTAGTACAATCTTGTCTCTTAACTGGTTAGATGAAGATGAGGATGATTATGATGCTGACTGTGAAGATATTGATTCCAAGCTGATGCCACCACCACCACCACCTCCGGTACCTGGAAAGAAAGAAGATGAAAAGGATGCAGCTGCCACTGGTGAGTGGATGCTTCCTTCTTCCCTCTGGCACTGTGAGTGTCTGAAGGAAGCAGACGTCGCTGCGTAGCAATTTGTGCTGTGGGAAGGAGCTGCATGTCATCGAAATTCTGCATGCAGACTGCATCTGAAGGTCACTCTTTGTCCTGACTCGGTGTTATGGGACTGTCTGAGATGAGCTCCTGTACGACCCAGCTGGAACACCTGTGAAAAAATGAAAGGTTAAACAGGAATGGTTCCTGTAACATCTGCAGAGGCTTGGTTTTTGCATAGCATGGTATAAAAAGTAGGTGTGGTGTTAGGGGTTTGGGAGGAGGCCTGTTGGTTTATAAGGTGCTTGTTCTGCTGTAGTATCTGAAGGTGGAGATGGTTTCATTTTGCCCTCCGTCATTGCTCCTTCCTCTGCTGCCTCCTGCAAGCTGGATTTCAGCAGCAGCTCTGATTCTGAGTCAGAGACATCAAGAATCCAGGCAGGCAGAATCCAAGGAAGGCAAACTCACACTTCCTCTTGCAGGAATCGTGCAGCGAGACGCTACCAAACTGTTGCCAAGTGTTACAGAGCTCTTCCCTGAATTTCGACCCGGCAAGGTATTGTTAAAAGATGGGAAAGTGGAAGAAACTATCCCGTGAGCCTTTTCAGCATGAATTGTGTCTTATTATAGATACATATTATAGTAGTAGATATGAGAGTGCCTCCTTTGTATGCTTTGTTTAAGAAGCTAAGGATCTTGCATTTTATATATCATATTTTAATTGATGCTCTTAGCATAAGCAAATCTGGTGTTTCCCTGTTCTGTTTTCTTGTTGGTTTTTTAAATCATTTGTAGTGTATTCATATATTTGGTGCTCAGCTTGCGGTGTCAGAGGCTGAATCAACGTTGAACGTGCTCAAATGTCACAGAAATCAATGCAAGCTCTGAAGGAAAAATTATCAGTGCATAAAAGCAGCTTTCCTAATGGCAGAAGAACCGGAAGGGAAAGTTTTTCATTTTGATTAGTACAGTTTATGGAGGCTGCAGTATGCAAATAGGGAAACTACACTGTGATGGAAATAAAAGCATTTTTCCTGGACCACAGTGTTTGTCTCTGGTTGCTTAGGATATCTGCTCTCTGTAGGAGCATCTTTTAGCTCAGTCTGTTTTGCTGATGGCTTTTGTCTCTTCTCCAGTCTCCACATCTTTCAAAAGCCGTGGTGGTTGGAAATGAAAATAATGATTCCCAAGTGCTAATTACTATTTTCCCTAATGCTTCGTACCGTCCGGATGGATCGGTGACTGTTCTGAAGTACAGCAGTGAAATTGCTGATCGTTAGGGGCTTGGGATTGTGGTACGGGCCAAGCCTCTGCATTTCAGAGCCTTCTCCTCCGTCGCTGCTTTTCAGGTGGGGTGAAGAAAGGCAAGCGCTCCTCAGTGCTTTCTTTCTGCATCAGGTGCTGCGTTTCCTCCGTCTCTTTGGCCCCGGGAAGAACATCCCGTCGGTTTGGCGCAGCGCCCGCAGGAAGCGCAAGAAGAAACATCGGGAGCTGGCGCAGGAAGCGCACGTACAGGAGGGCGACGTCGGAGCCGAGAGCGGAGTGGAAGGAAAATCTCCCTGGGAGTATGAGTTTGCTGCTCCTCCCCCTCCTGAGCAGTGCCTCTCAGATGATGAGGTGGGATGTCTGTGGTTTAGACAGGGTTGCCAGCTAGCGCTGGGGGTAGTGGTGGATTGGACAGCATCTTCTAGAGTAAAGAGCTTTTCCTCCAGAGTATAGCTGGAGGACGGGGTTGGCTTGTATTCCAGCAGTGCAGAAGCTCCTCCAGATGCTAGTCAGTGGCTTCAGGTGATTGCTTCTTACTGAGAAGGCTGCATCCATGGTACAGGATCAATAGGAGAACTTACCCTCTTTGTATCCAGAAGTCTAATTGCAGAGCATTCTTAAGGCAGCTAGTAAGTATGGAAAAGCACTTCTTAGATACACTTCTGTTCTCTGAGAATGAGCTGGGCAGCTTGGAAGGATAAACCTGTCACTGAGGCATAGACCGTTGGTATAACCATTCCCATAATGCATTCCCTATTTGCTCTGCTTTAGATTACTATGATGGCACCTGTGGAATCTAAGTTTTCTCAGTCAGCTGGTGACACTGACAAGGTGACAGATACGAAGCCCAAGGTGGCAGAATGGCGCTATGGCCCAGCACAGCTCTGGTATGACATGCTGGGAATCCCAGAAGATGGCAGTGGATTTGATTATGGCTTCAAGCTGAAAGAGAAGACAGAGCAGGAGGTTAAAGGACAGGCAGATGAGAAGGTGAGGGATATCAGGGTGGGGGTGTGGCTCTGCACGTTGCTGTGCACTGAGAGCAGGGGCGGGATGGCTGTGCTGCATGCAGTATCAGACTTCTGTTGTTTCTCCTTTAGCTTGAAAGTGTAAAGTCAATGTCAGTATTCAAAAAACGATTCTTTCCCTCCAGGATGCAGAGTTGGTGGATGAGAAGGATGATCTGCTCGCTGATGAGCACTTCCTTATGGTGACGCAGCTCCAGTGGGAAGATGATGTTATATGGAATGGAGAAGATGTCAAACACAAAGGAACAAAAACACAGCGGGCGAGTTTGGCAGGCTGGCTGCCATCAAGCATGACTAGAAATGCCACTGCATACAATGCCCAACAAGGTGAGTACTGGTCCAATATGTGCTGTATCTGAGCTGACTGACTGCATGCTTTCCTCTCAAATAGAGAATTATAATGTTTCTTATATCTTGACTCTCTTCTACACGGAAAAACAAATGGGAACATCAAATCACACCTATCTTTAGTGGGTGCTAGCCTCGATTCTTTGCTGCTCAGCTATTGGTACAAAATGCTGGGAAGGGGCACTGAAGGTAGCTTTCTATTACGGTTTTCACTTTAGCACAGCTTTATCTGATCTGTCCAACTTGGCATCTAAACCTACAGTACATCCTAAACACGATGAGTCCATTCACATGTGTTATGTCTTATACCTTCCATGAGTGTAAGCTTAAGTGGCACACATGATGTGGACATATGTGAGTTGGTCTGCCCTGGTGGAGCAGCAAGGGACTGGGGCAAACGCTCACCACACAACAATTCCTTCCTGTCTGCTTGGCCATTGTTTTCTCTAGACAAGTTTGAGATCAGATGGGAAGCTGCTGGAGGCCAGACCAACTGTTCTGTTAATGGTAACTGTCTGCACAGAGCCTCTCCCTTTCATAAGGACCACACAGAAATGCACTTTGTGCTTTGTTGTGCAACATACACAGAGCTAGCCAAATGTGATTTTGAAAAGACTGGAGAGTCCAGCAGTAAGCTGTATGTGTGTATCTACAATACCTCCCTAACTCAAATTCTAGCTAATGTTCCTTTTGTTTTCCTTTTTTCTAGGGTTGAACCGCAGTGGCTCTTTGCTCAATCCACCCATTCCACTAGCACAGAAACCAGGTGTAGCAGGAGTCCTAGGTCTGGCAAAGGGCAAAGAAAAGCAGACCTCTGAACAGCAAGGTAACGAGGATGTTAATTTTCACCCTAATCTCTTCTAAGTGTTGGCTCCTTCTCTTCACTTTGGAGTTCAGTTTTCTTTTGCCTTTGTGAGTCCCTGTCTGAGAAGGCCCAGAAAGTTGAGTAAAGATGATGCGAAGGGTGAGCTCTAAAATGGATTTCTGCCAATTTAACATATAAAAATGTCTGCCTTATGATTGTTGCAGTTTCCCTGGATGAAGACAAGCCGTGGTACTCCATTTTCCCAATTGATAATGAGGAGTTAGTGTACGGCCGGTGGGAGGACAATATCATCTGGGATGATCAGGCAATGGAGACATACTTGGATCCCCCTGTCCTGACACTTGATCCAAATGATGAAAACATAATTCTAGGTATGTGGCATCCAGAAATTTGACTCAAATGGGAAAACACAAGTGGAAATAGAAGCAAGGATTTATAATTGCAGTGTAATGGAAATAAATGATCTGGGTCAGTGCTTGTGGCCTTTCCTTGTAATGACTTTTGAAACTAATTTGCAAGTGATTGAAGGCCTAATTGAAAGGCAGCAGCACTGGTGACTAACAGTGTGGCAAACACTTTCTGCTCCCAAGATAATAGCAGTAACAAGAGAGTAAAAATTGATGTCCTCAGGCTTAAATTCAGCATAAGTGATCTGACTCCTGGTGTGTTTTAGAAGCGACTGTCTGAATTTTACTTGCAGGCATGTTAGTTTGAAGAGGGAAGGGAGGGAAGTAAGCCACAGACTAGCTCATGCCATTCTCAGTACGGGTTGTAATTAAAGCCTGAAGAAGCAGATGGAATCTTCAAGCAGTATTTTGTAATTTAAAGATAAATCTATCTGGCCATGGTCTGGATTGCATTTCCTTTCTCAGGAAAGTGGGGGCAGTTACAAGCATTTCTCTATGTGTTGGTTTTGCTATTAGCCTAAAGCCCTGACAATCATTTATAACTTTGTTGAAGTGCAAAACAACAACACAATTCCAAACTTGCAGTATTTTTTTTTCCTCTATATCTGAAATACACAACAAAAATGCAGATGTTTGTGTAAATAAATGACAAAGGTGAACCTTTCTCATTTCATTTGATGTAGTATGAGACCTCTGCATGAGGTTGGTGTAGCATTTACTAAGCTGATGTTGCTGGTCTCTGATTCTCATGTGAAAATCTCACTGGAGAATCTGTCTTTCCCTACCGGTGAACTTTCAAATTCATATTACTTGGTGAGAATTTTTTGGGGGATCTCTTTCGGATTCAGGTCCATATTGTCTTTGGATTCAGACTCACTTGGGTGCCACTCCTGTGAGGACAGTTATTACAGTGTGGAAACTGGGGCTATGAGGAAAAAGGGAAGAGGAGCATGGGAGGAGGATAACTCAGAAACTGAACAAAAGGGCTAAAAAGTCTTGACCAAGCTCCAGCTTAGCAGGAAGTTGTGATACTGAAAAGGGACGCTAGGGGGGAGTGCTTACAGCGTGCTTGCTTGTCTTTTTAGAAATTCCTGATGAAAAAGAAGAAATGACTTTGAACTCTCCATCCAAGGAAAACAAGAAAGAATCTTCCCTAAAGAAGAGCCGAATTCTGTTGGGAAAAACAGGTGTCATAAAGGAAGAACCGCAGCAGGTTGGCATGAGCTTTAATGTTTCGCAGGTTGGGAATGACCTGGGAGGAATGGCTGATTTATTTATTTGATGCCTGTCTCTGTTTAACGTTGAATTAGAACATGTCTCAGCCGGAGGTGAAGGATCCCTGGAACCTCTCCAACGATGAGTTTTACTACCCTAAGCAGCAGGGACTTCGAGGAACCTTCGGAGGCAACATCATCCAGGTAGTCACAGCAGTACGGCATATAAAGTGAGAGATGGATTGCCTTGGTAATGAACTTTGTAGCTGAAAATGGGATTGAGGAGCACCTTCTGTCGAAGAGTAACATGTATGATAATAAATGAGTTTGAATGCACTGGTATTACCAGTGCATGCCTAAAAGTATTACTAGGTGCTCTTATGTCAGGATCAGCTGAATTGGAGATGATCTTGAGATGCTGTGTGTCATTCTTTCTTAATATTTACTTTGTTCCTGCGTTAGCACTCTATTCCAGCAGTGGAACTTCGCCAGCCCTTCTTTCCCACCCATATGGGTCCTATGAAGCTTCGACAATTTCACCGACCTCCCCTGAAGAAATATTCTTTTGGTGCCCTGTCCCAACCAGGGCCCCACGCCGTGCAACCTCTGCTGAAGCATATAAAAAAGAAAGCTAAGGTACAGTTATCCTTCTGCACGAATAATGTCTGCTGTGGCTCCATTTAGCTGATCTATTTCATGTGCTGTTTTCCTGATGCTGTGTTTTCACTGGCACAGATGAGGGAGCAGGAACGGCAGGCTTCTGGGGGAGGTGAAATGTTCTTCATGCGCACACCACAGGACCTGACTGGCAAAGATGGAGATCTCATTCTTGCTGAATACAGTGAAGAAAATGCTCCTTTAATGATGCAGGTTGGCATGGCAACAAAGATTAAAAATTACTACAAAAGGGTGAGTGTGTAAGTTTTGCTGTTGGACAGTGATTTTCTTCTGCCTCCTGCTGAGTGCTAATTGCATTTCCACTGTGTGTTGCAGAAACCTGGCAAAGATCCGGGAGCTCCAGACTGTAAATATGGGGAGACTGTTTATTGTCACACTTCTCCATTCCTGGGTTCTCTGCATCCAGGCCAGCTGCTGCAGGTGAGGAAAACAGGTGTACCAGGTTAATTTTGGTTTAAGTCTCTGTGTTTCCAGATAATAGTGCAGTTGTTGGCCTTTATATATATATTTTTAATGTCTCTCTGTTGAGTGGTTTTCAAAATTTCGTAGGAATGGTAGGATTTTGTAGGAGGTGAATCTTTCCTTCGTTGCTCTGTAATGACATTAGAAGTGCTGCTGTTAGAGAAGTCTACATAGAAGGCCAAAACTGCTTGGATGCTGGGAAATTCAGTTAAGCCAGACTTGGAGGGGATAGGAAACACGGATTGATCATGATTTGTGGTCTGTGGGCAAAAACATGCATGTTCTTTCTGAAAATTGCACTGTTAAGTGTCTGCTGGGTGCCAGCTGGATACTGGACAGGTGAGAAGAATCCCACCTTGATGAAGTAATAATTCTGTTCTTCACTGTACCACAGGAGGAAAAAAAAAAAAAAAAGAAGCTCTGTAGTAGAGAATAATCACAAAACTCCTTAATACTAGTTGTTCAAGCCACAGAGAACTTCATCCTGGGTAAACCAGGACTTCTGGAAGCCTCAGTGGCTCTCTTACTCTTAAAGGCTGAACTCTACTGCACTCTACTTTCCTGGTTAGGCTCTTGCAGCCTTGGTTTCTGAGCAAAGCCTTCAGACTTTGTTTCAGTTGCCTTCTATTCCCAGGCTGTGAGTTGTCATGGACTCTTTTCCATGATCATAGCATTTGTCTGCAAATTTGTCCTTTTTGTCCTTTCTTTAAAGTACCTCCTTAAAGGTAAATCCAAAGAGCCCTTCAAACTCTTTCTGCATTTGTTCTAAGTTTTATTATGCTTTTGTGCTTTGTCCTTGGTTATTCTCTTAATAAGCAGGGAACGTGGTGACTACATGTCTACATGACTGTGTTATTAACAGTGGTGTACTGTTAGAATGTTTGGGGGCTTTGGTTTGGTTTTGAGATGTTTTTCATAGATCGTGTTAGAGAAAACTTGTTCAACTTTCAAACCATGATTTGTTTCTCTTGTTAGGCATTTGAAAACAACCTTTTCCGGGCCCCTATCTATTTACATAAGATGCCTGAGACAGATTTCCTGATCATCCGGACACGACAAGGCTATTATGTTCGAGAATTAGTGGATATTTTTGTAGTTGGTCAGGAGTGCCCACTTTATGAAGTACCTGGACCGAACTCTAAGCGAGCTAACACCCACATCAGAGATTTTCTGCAGGTATGTGATAAAAGTAGTTTCAGGATCTGAGGGGTCTTTAGTGGAAGTAAGTTGCTGTTCAAAGCATGGACATTCCCAATGTGGTTTCTGTATAGAAAATTTCAAGACAAATATTTTTCCCACGTTATTTTCAAAAGTGGCTGTGCTTGGAGCAGATACGTGGCTGAAAATCCCTTACTAAGTAAGCTTAACCAGAAACAGTGAGTTTTAAATAGGAAGTCTGAGGTAGTCACTGTAAAAATAGCATTGTTTACACTTTGTTGTTGTTCTTTCTTTGGACTTTTGTTTTGTAGGTTTTCATTTACCGCCTCTTCTGGAAAAGCAGAGACCGTCCTCGGAGGATTCGCATGGAGGATATCAAGAAGGCCTTTCCCTCTCACTCAGAGAGCAGCATCCGAAAGCGGCTGAAGCTCTGCGCCGATTTCAAACGTACAGGTACTTCAGATCTGTCGTCGTGTACCAAATCCTGAAAGGCAGTAAGGATTACGTTGGCATCTAATGTCTGTAGGATCCTACTCTGACTTTGATCTGTGTGTCTTTCAGGGATGGACTCAAACTGGTGGGTTTTAAAGCCGGATTTCAGATTGCCCACAGAGGAAGAGATCAGAGCAATGGTGTCCCCGGAGCAGTGCTGCGCTTACTACAGCATGATTGCAGCTGAGCAGCGACTGAAGGTAAGTGCTCCTTGTTGGCTCTAAGGCAAGATACTGACAAATAGTTCTGTGGAGGATGAGATTTGGAAACACATTCAGCCTAAAGCTGATTTTGCCTTGTAGGAGGCAAACTAGGCCCCTGACAACTGGGTAGCTTGCTAAATTTTCTCGTGTCTAAGCAGGGAGTTAAGAATATAATGGCTCTCAAAGAACTTATGCCTGGTATTTAGGTGTTGAACTAGCTATGGTCTACCTTTGACTAAAGGAGGGAAGTTGTAAGCAAGTATTTCTATTTCTGTCTGGATCTCTACAGCATAAAGTAAGCAGTGTGTGACAGTGTGTAAGGGGGACAAACAGCACATACAATATTTTTCTGCAGGATGCAGGTTATGGGGAGAAATCCTTCTTTGCACCAGAAGAAGAGAATGAAGAGGATTTCCAAATGAAGATCGATGATGAGGTACTTGTCAGGGTGATGGAAGGAAGGGGTGCCATCTAGAGGGACCTGGACTGGCTTGAAAAATGGGGCCGTGTGAACCTAACGAGGTTTAACAAGGCTGAGTGCAAAGGGTTGTAATCGGCTCTGAGCAATTCCAGATATGAGTACAGTCTAGATGAAGTTGAGGGCAGCCCTGTGGAGAAGGACTTGGGGATCTGCTGGATGAAATGCTGCCCATGAGGCAGCAGTGTGCACTTGCATCCTGGAAGGACAACTGTATCCTGGGCTGCATCACAGAGGGGTGGCAAGCAGGGCTGGGGAGGTGGTTGTCCCACTCTGCTCTGCATTCTGAGGCCTCATCTGGAGTACTGCATTTCGGTCTGGCATCACCAGTGTGAGAAAGATGTGGAGCTGTTGAAGGGGTCTGGAGGAGGGTGGCAAAGATTATCAGAGGGCTGGAACAGCTCTCTTAGAAAAAAAGGTTGAGAGAGCAGGGCTTATTCAGCCTGGAGAAGAGAAGGCTTCAGAGAGACCTCATGGCAAGGGGTTGGAACTGGATCTTTAAAGTCCCTTCCAATTGAAGCTATTCTGTGATGGGAAGAATTGAAAATGAAACAGCTTGCAGTGATCAGTGGTGGTGGTAGGATTGTTATGAAGTGTTTCTTTTCATGCTGGCAGGTGCGCACGGCCCCGTGGAACACCACACGAGCCTTCATTGCTGCTATGAAGGGCAAGTGTCTTCTAGAAGTGACTGGTGTAGCAGATCCTACTGGCTGTGGTGAAGGGTTTTCTTATGTGAAGATTCCAAACAAACCAACTCAGCAAAAGGTACTGTTCCCAAGGTTAGGTTGAACAAACAGCAGTAAGAGGGAAGTCGTGCAAGAGAAAGGGAATAAATATGGAATAATGGTTGGAGAAAACGTCTGAAAATGGCCCTGGGAAGGATTTCTGTGTGAAATTGTTCCTAGGCTGTACCTTTCTCTGAACAGGATGATAAGGAACCCCAGCCCGTGAAAAAGACAGTAACTGGGACAGATGCTGATCTGCGTCGACTTTCTCTCAAAAATGCCAAACAGCTTCTGCGGAAATTTGGAGTGCCTGAAGAGGAGGTGAGCCTGAACCTGTAGCAGACAGATACAGAGTTCTCTTTGGTGGTGGTTTCAGCAGCAGATGGTGGAAGGGGTGTAAGCCTTTCTAGTCGTATGGTAAGAAAGTTGAAATCCACAACCTGCTACGTTGTTTGCATGTCTCTACAGCCGTTTCTGCTCTGTCCTCCTCCACAGATAAAGAAGCTGTCGCGGTGGGAAGTAATTGATGTGGTACGCACGATGTCTACAGAGCAGGCTCGTTCAGGAGAAGGCCCTATGAGCAAATTTGCACGTGGGTCTCGGTTTTCTGTAGCAGAACATCAGGAGAGATACAAAGAGGAGTGTCAGCGCATTTTTGATTTGCAAAATAAGTAAGTTCTTATCTGATGTTTACAGCTGTGAACCCCACCCTGTCCCCACCTTGAAAGTGCAGAACTATGAATTCCTGGGGCTCTCTGATACGTAGTGGTGTAGTTGTTGATTCATCTGGTTGGGCCCACAAAGAGGGCTTTGCTCACTGCTGTTAACTTAAAGGTTGGCTTTGGTGTTTTGCAGTCATAGACCTCTTGGAAAGGCAAAATGAATCACATGGCCTGCCACATAAAATAGTATGAGGGGTTCCACGGATCAGTTCACCAACCAGTTTCCTTCTCTTTCATTCCCTTTTTATTCTTTCTTTCTTTTCTTTGTCTCTAACAATATTGAGTAGCAACTGACAATTCCATGCGCTGTTTTTTAGGACTGCCAGACTTTCCATGAATTATTTCTTTCTGTTGCTCAAGAACTGATAGTAGGGAGGGTTTATAGTAGTGCTGATGATAGAGAAATTGAGCTGATGGAGAAGACAGGCTTGGGACAATTGATAATCTTAATATTTGGATTACAGGAGGACTGAGAGGGGAATACATCAGGCTCTTTAGAGATTTGCAACATTAACTTTAAGACTTTTGTGTTGTTTTGTGTATCTGAGAAGGTAAGTGATGTTCAAGTTGCCTCCTGTTTCAGGGTTCTGGAATCCACTGAAATCCTGTCAACAGACACAGACAGCAGCTCAGCTGAAGACAGCGACTTTGAAGAGATGGGAAAGAACATTGAGAATATGTTACAGAACAAGAAAACTAGTTCTCAGCTCTCTCGGGAAAGAGAAGAGCAGGAACGAAAGGAGTTACAGAGGATGCTTTTGGGAGAAGACAGTGGGAATGACAAAGACAGGGGCAAAAAGGACAGGAGAGACAAAAAGGGGCTGTGTAAGTAACTGCAACAACCAGAATGTGACCAGTCCAATCTGTCTGTGTGAAAGTATTGACACACATCTAGGACTTTCCTTCTGAGCAGTCACTGGCTGAATATACATTTAAAGTGTTGCCTTTGCCCAGTAGCTTTGGTTCTTTCTTCCTTCTTCTATCCCTCTTTTTTTTTTTCTTTTTTTTGAGTAATTTTTTTCAAGATGAGTTCACAAGCAGAAGGCGTTCTTGCAGCCAGTTTGTGCTGGTCTCATTGGACCTTGTGTGTGTGAAACAGGTACGGCCAGTATGCGAGCAGATGGCACTCTCTTATACTTAGGGGCTGGTGCAGTGTGTAATTTGGTAACTGGAGGTAAATGAGGTACTTGATCAGTCTCCAGGCTTGGGTTTCCTGGAGACCTGTGTGGTGTAAGTGTATTCTGACAGAGAGCCTGACGTGTCTGTAGCTGGCAGCTAAAAGCTTCTTTCCTTCGTAGCAACTAAAACACTCCTTTGTAACCTTAGCTTCAGGAGCCTCTGCCAACTCTCACAAAGATGATGACACTGCCTCAGTAACCAGCCTCAATTCCTCCGCCACCGGCCGCCGCCTCAAGATCTATCGCACGTTCAGAGATGAGGATGGGAAGGAGTATGTGAGGTGTGAGACGGTTCGGAAGCCCTCAGTCATCGATGCCTACTGCCGCATACGGACTACCAAAGATGAGGAGTTCATGTGAGACCACTCAGGTTTTCCTTTTCCTTCCCTGTAGGCTGTTTCATTGTGAGCAGGAAGTCATCACATAGGTAAATAGTTTGTATTTTCAAAGTACGTAATCCGTTCTAGTTAAATTGGAAACACCAGCTTTATCCCTTCCTATTTCAGAGGAGACCTTCCTTTAGTAGAGTTCAATTTCAAATGCTCCAGAAGGCAAGGAATATCAGTATAGGGAATAAAGTCCTGATAAGGTCCAAACGTTTTTCTGATGGCTACAGAAGTTTGGAAACCTACAGTGAAACAGTTCTTCCCCTTTTCTAGTTTTTTGTTATAGCACCCATCTTTTTTTCTCTGCATAGCAGACTCTTTTCCTTGGCTCCCATCAAAAAGCTGTAGTGTTAACAATGAGCCATCACCCATCCCTTTTTCTGCACTTTGGATATGTGACATTTAGAATACTGTGCAGAGTGGCACTGGGCATTCTATTCTTTGGCATCTGAAGTCGTGCAGTTTTGGTTAAGCTGCTTATGGCTTTGGTCCTTTTAACCCATGAAATGGTGCTCTTTTCTTTGTGAAGCATTTGGAAATGATCCTTTTGAAAATTGGACAGTACTCCAAGAAGCCAAGGATTTGAAACAAATGGCTGCAGAAGCCTGGCACTGGTTTGTTCAGAGAAATGGTGGTTTCATAGCTGTCTGCTCAGGGGACATTAGGACTTCTGTCCATTGTTTGATTCTGAGGGAAAGAGCGTTTGCTCATACAGTTATTCTGTGTAATATGTGTAAAGGGATGGATTAAAGATTGAATAAACAAAATGAATAGCTTATTTCATAACCTTAACGTTATTTATAGTATGTTTATGGTAGAAGACTGTGTCTTTAACTGAGGTTCTACAATAACCTTAATCATATTGGAAGCTGAAGAACTTAGCCGAGTCACTCTGGCTTCTCCAGGTTCAAGTCCCAGGAAAGCTGTATTGACAGAAGAGCACCTGATAAATCATCAGCTGAGTGGAAAGATTCTGATATGTGTCTTTTTCTCCTCCTGCAGTCGGAAGTTTGCTCTGTTTGATGAACAGCACCGTGAGGAGATGCGGAAGGAGCGCCGTAGGATCCAGGAACAATTACGACGATTAAAACGGAACCAAGAAAAGGAGAAACTCAAAGGCCCTCCAGAAAAGAAACCCAAGAAAATGAAAGAACGTCCAGATCTGAAAGTAAGCGTTTCCACATGTTTAGCACGCTAACAGATCTTGGGTACTGGAGGAGTGCTCTGTTCTGTGGTGTACAAAAGGTGTGACTGAGGGATTGTAATGATCCTCTGCCACTGGGAGTCTGCGTATGAATTCTGATCTGCTGCTCTTCTTATATCTTTGTAGCTAAAATGTGGAGCATGTGGTGCAATTGGCCATATGAGGACTAATAAATTCTGCCCTCTTTACTACCAAACAAATGCCCCGCCTTCTAATCCTGTTGCAATGACAGAAGAGCAGGAGGAAGAGCTGGAAAAAACAGTCATTCACAACGACAATGAAGAACTCATCAAAGTAGAAGGAACAAAAATTGTCCTTGGAAAGCAACTGATAGAGAGGTGAGGAAAGAAGTTGGATATTCACATGCCTGTTTATCACAGGAATAAAGTGACAGGGCTTTACTCAAACCATTACTACTTTTGGTTGTGTATTTTGGTATTTCAGTTGTGTCTGTCATTGACCACGACCGGTACTAAGGGACAAATGGGCTTGGATCACAAGAGGGATCAGAAGAGAGAGTTTTATGCTGCTTTCTTTATTTCTTTTTTTAACTAGTGCAGATGAGGTTCGCAGGAAATCTCTGGTCCTGAAGTTTCCTAAGCAGCAGCTTCCTCCTAAGAAGAAGCGGCGAGTGGGGACAACCGTTCACTGTGACTACCTGAACGTGAGTGAAGGTGCTGCTGAGCTGACTGCAGCATCTGGTTCTGTTTGTAGCAGTTGGACAGTTCCTTTACTTCTGCACATCCTCAGCGTGCACCACAGATGCATACCCAGAACGTTAGTAAACTGAAGTGCAGATGAATACGTGGCGTTTTAGAGCTGCCTTAACTTTTCTGCCTCTGTTTTCTTAAGCGTCCTCATAAATCCATCCACCGGCGCCGCACAGATCCCATGGTGACACTGTCATCCATCTTGGAGGGCATCATCAATGATATGAGGGACCTTCCTAATGTAAGTCTAAGCTAACAGACCAAAAGCCTTGAGCAGTGCAGTCAAAATGGATTATACACCAGAATTATGCAAGCCTTTCCTCAGAGGAACGCGACACTGCTTTTCCCCCTGCATTGTCTGTGCTGTCTGTGAGGAGTCCAAACCAGTGCTCCTTGTTTTCACTCCCATTTTTTGTGTTACTGTGTTGCAAGCGGAGTTTGGGAAAACTGTATCAGCATAGACTGTCTGGGTTGTTTACTGTGTAAGCCTTTTCAGCCTTGGGAAAGAGGTCGTGGTGTTCTAACACAGAAGGAATTGTTCGTTTTGCCTTCCTGTGTCAGATGGAGAGATCTGGGGGATGTTTTTTCCTCAGTCTCTTCCAATTTTTCAAGTCTCCGTCTGCTGTTGTGACGCATGTTGACTTATCCTGCTATGAAGGCAGTTGATAGAAGAATAGGAAGAACTTTTGTTCCACAAAAACAAAGATTTTGTCTGAGAATCCTTCTTGTAATGGTATTAAAAAACATTTGGTAGAAGAAAAAAATAGGCACCGTGGACTGATTGCTTAAGAACTTTCTTCTTCAGTGCCTACGGAGGTTAAATTGAGATTGACTGTGCTAGTGCTGTGTTAATAAGCATTCCTTTTTGCCTTCTTGTCCTCAGACGTATCCCTTTCACACGCCAGTAAATCCCAAAGTTGTCAAGGATTATTATAAGATTATTACTCGGCCTATGGATTTGCAGACCTTGCGTGAAAATGTTCGCAAGCGGCAATATCCATCACGGGAGGAGTTCAGAGAGCACCTGGAACTGATTGTGAAGAACAGTGCAACATACAACGGTGAGCTGTTAACAGTGCGGGGAAACTGTTGTTACTAGTGCTTTGTGCTGCAGTGAAGCATACACTGAATCTTTCAAATAAGAGCTATCAAGTCTGTGGAATCAGAATCATTCACATCTTATGGAGCTGTTGCCTTAGAACATGTGGCTCTGAGCAGAGTTCACTGTGATGATTTTACACTTTTCGGTTTTTAGTTGGAATGGTCAGAAAGCTTGCATAAAAAAAAAAGCAAAAAAACAAGCATAGGTTCTGAAGGAGATAATGCAGCTGTTAGGAGAACGTGCTGATTCACTGAGCCACTGTAAGTCAGCTGTATTCTGACTGCTGATAGAAGATTCTTTGTCCAGAAAGTACTCATTTGGCAGCTAAATATTTTCCAGCTGCATTTTATCTCTCTCTGAGCAATGCAGCAGTCACGGTGATACTAGCAGTACTTGTTTCGTGCCTTTTCTTCTTTATTTTGACAGATAACTCCTTGTATCCTTATTAAAGAGAGATTTTTTTCATAGTTATGTTGTTTTTGTGTATTGTGAAGTTATTTAATGCAGTGGTTTTGGTTTTCAGAGCGTTCCTTAAATGTCCATCCTGACTTCCTCAACCATTCTGTGCTACTGAGTGGATTTAATGCAACAAATAGACATTTTAAGACTCATACTCTGAAAGTTCGGAAGAGTTGGAAGGCTTAGCAGCCAGTGTTCCACAGACACAGCTGCATTCCCATAGGGCTTCTTAAAACTTAACAAAATGTATAGTAGAAGTGTGAATATATGCTACAAATAACCTTCTCTCTCATAAAACCCATACTAAGCTATAGTTGTCATGCGTGTTAAAAACATACTTGAGAACAGACTCCCAGTTGTAGTAGAAACATAAGCAGTGATGCTTAAGAGTAAAGATTATTTCATATTGTTACAAAAAAAAAAGCTCTTTTTAATCCTTTGAAATATTACATCATCAGGATGTGTTCACTAGTGTGTTGTTGAGTTCTAAAAGCTTCCAGCAGGGCCAGAATTATCTCACTGTTCTTGCTGTGTGCTTGCAGGGCCGAAGCACTCACTGACTCAGATATCTCAGTCCATGCTGGATCTGTGTGATGAAAAGCTGAAGGAGGCAAGTCTTGTGAATGAGTTGGGGTCAGAGTGGAGAAAGGGAGGGATGGTCGGGGATGCTTGAAGGTAGATGTCATGGCTAGGCAAAGCACTACAATTCAATAAGGAGAGAAGAATAAGGGAACTGTGAATTTTTGTAAGGTGTATTTGAATTTCTACAGCTCACAAAGGAATCTTTCTCAAAAAATAGATGCTTGTTCATTACTCTAGTTACTTTACCTCGTGTGTTGGCTTATATCAAGGCGATTTCCTTCTCTTAATTACAAGATTCTTCATAAAAATGGAATGGGAATTTCTTTGGTACAGAGTATCCTGATAATAGCAGTTATTAAACTGGGGTCAGCTACTGAGTTTCCTTACTTTTGTTGCAGAAAGAAGATAAACTGGCTCGATTAGAAAAAGCAATCAATCCCCTCTTGGACGATGATGACCAAGTGGCCTTTTCTTTCATTTTGGATAACATTGTCACTCAAAAGATGATGGCAGTTCCAGATGTATGTAGCTTCAGTGTGTGTACACATGAGCACGATGTGCAAAACGTGCTGATTCTAGTCCAGTGTATCACAGGGTAATACATGTCTTGTGGCTGTTAAAGCTCTGTGGAAAAAAAAGAGTGCAGTGTCAGAGTGCTGGCCTGTGTGTTTCTGGTTGGCAGACACTTCTGTACCAACCCCTTTCACTGGAGCATTGGTCCAGAAGTGAAGACACTGTTCCTGTCCTTTTTCTGCTGCTCTTAATCCTTAATGATGCCAATGTCTTCCATTCCTTAGTAGAAAACCATTGGTCTTCATTAAGGATTTTTCACTGTAAAACATATTTTTCTCCTGATTGTAGCATGTGCCTTTGGAGATCTCAGAGCACTCCGAAAAGATGCAGTTCACAGGTGCAAATCAAACTCAATCTCATTTTTCATGGATCATCTTTATTGTGCTAAAACTCTTAAGCTTAAACAATAAAATGGACTATCTGTGTCTGAATGGAGTAAGAAACAAGGGCGTGTAGTGGTCACACTGATGACCTGTCCCCTTTAAAACTTTGTTGATCCCATTTTTTATTTTTATTTTTTTTTTGCCATTTCCAGTGTTTAGAAAAAGACTGTAGAGTATTTCTATGCCTTTGCACCACACAGAGCTGTTAAATCAGTGTATTATTCTAGGCCCACTGTGAGATTAGACCGAAGTTTATTGTACTAGTGATGACAGATCTTGCTGGGCACTGCAGTGACATCTGTTTTCTTTCTTTCAGTCTTGGCCATTTCATCATCCAGTTAATAAGAAGTTTGTTCCTGATTATTACAAGGTCATTGCTAATCCAATGGATCTGGAGACTATCTGCAAGGTGTGTAGCTTGAGCTGAGCTGCTACTTGTGGAGCATTCAGTCTTGGTTACTTAATGGGTAACAATCTCTTGCAGAATATCTCCAAACACAAATACCAGAACAGGGAGACTTTCCTTGATGATGTTAACCTCGTCCTTGCTAACAGCATTAAGTACAATGGTAGGTGGTGAAAATAAGGCTTCAGTCTTCTTCTGTCCTTAGATGAGTACATCTAGGCCCCTTGTTCTGCTGTGCTGTCAAAGCCTGAAGCTATGCAAACTGAACTGGACTGTTGCTTCTCTTTCCTGAGAAAGCAGATGCTTAAATGGTGATATTTTCACTGTCACGTGGTGCCTTATTTACTGTTTGTAAAACTACACATCCCTGTTTTAGTGAATTGTTTCTGGGAATTTACTTGAGTTTGACAGGGTTACAACCTTTTATCTGCCAAATAATGATGCTGGAACAAACTGGTTGCTCGTTGTTAGCAGAACGTGAACCCCACTTTGTTTCTCCTCGGATCAGAAAGCAGTGGGATTTAGGGACCTGTCTCATGAGAGCTGTGTAACCAAATCCAGTCTTTCTGTCTCAGCAGCTGACAGTGAACAAATGTCAGAATGCATAAAGAGATTTGTTTATTACTGCAGGGCCAGACAGTCAGTACACAAAAACAGCCCAGGAGATCGTAAACATCTGTTATCAGACTTTAGCTGAGGTATGTAAACAAGTCTCTTGCAATATTATTGTATGTTTTGAGTTTTCAGTGAGTTTAGCAAGCTTCTTTGTTCTTAGTATGATGAGCACCTGACTCAACTCGAGAGAGACATCTCTACTGCTAAGGAAGCAGCACTAGAGGAGGCAGATCTGGAAAGTCTTGATCCTATGACCCCAGGTCCCTACACTCCACAGGTAAGTGTCCGAGCAAAGTTTTCAGTGATTTTAAGTTTCAGTCCCCTGAGTATTTGATCTAGAGGTGCCTCTTGCTTTCTGTTCTCAATCTGTCTTCAGTTTATCTTCTGTTTCGTTGGATGTTGTGCTTACAGCTGTTTTTTAAGGATAAGTGTTAGAAGCAGTTACACTGCTTCAGAGGAAGAGATCCCTAGGACAAAGAAAGCAATTTACCCAGCAGCTCTCAAAAATGATTTTAAAATGAGCCGTGTATAGTCAGGTACGACTGAATGTTGGTTGTAAATTCAAAAACTAAATGGAGCAGTTGGAAACTCTAAGGCAAGCAGTAAAAAGGTAAGGAGAACACAAGGAGAAAACATCAGTACTGCAGCTGGAGAAGCCAGAAGAGCAGTTTTGTGAGGCTGTTGTCAAAGAGGCTGATTCCTGTGAGCAAAGAATGCCTGCTATGGTCAGCAGACAGCACTTTCTGCTTTCTTTGAGATTCTTTTCATTTTTCTGCTTTGTCTCTGATGGAAATAACACTTCTGACTCTTCATTACTGTTGTATTAGCAAACAGCAGTGTGTGTGTCAGTTATTCTGTACGGACCACGGGTGAATGATCAAAATCTAAATGTTGCATGCTCAGTGTGGGAAGACAGAGCAAAGCTTTCTTTGCAGTTGTTCTCCCCAACTGTAGATGACTAATTTTTCTATTCTGTGCATGCCTGGTGTGATTTCATCTGGAAAGTTGTATATAGCTTTAGTTAAATCAGAGCAGAAAAGAGGGTTGTGATGTTCAAGAACAATTTATGCATCTCTTAAGATTATTTTTAAGAAGAAAAACAAGTTCAAAAAATGCTTGGAAAATACATACACAAAGATTACAGGGCTGGGGCCAGGATAGCAGTCTACATACAATCTTGGGGGTATATTTAACATACTTTAACATTTGAAACACGATTAGATGGAGTTGAGGACTATCCCTATACTCAGAGAAAGAAGGACAAAAATACCATTCTATTCTCCATCTGATGGTTTCCTTCTTAAGAACAGCATATTTTTTATTCCAAGTTGAGGGAGGAAATGAGGCCTGGGCAGTGAAAATTGCTTATTAGTTGTCTGCTCTTCCTCTCTGTTTGCTGAAGGAAGCTCCTCCCTGACTTTGTCACCTGATGGCCACGCTTTCCCTGTGCTTCTTGGCTGAAGGTGCACTCCCACTTCCTACGCACCCAAATTTGTCACAGATGGCAGGTCTGCTGATGGTTGCTTGGCTTTGGTTCAGATGCAGTCGTGGTGACTCATACTTATCTCCCCATATGTGTCTTCAGGAGTTGGATTCCAGAATATAAAAAGCAAATGCAGCAAGTGGAGAGCTGTCTATAGGTTACAGGTCTGTTTAAATTCTTAGGAAGGCTGTTTTGCCTTATTTAAGTGCTATTGCTTCTGCTTTTAGCACTTTTAGGCATTTCATGATATTGAAACTGTGTTATAAGGGTATTTCATCAAAATCCTAATCTGCAGTTCCTCATTAGCTCCTCAAAAAATAATTAAATACTAACTAGAGGCTTTTAGAGCACTTTATCCAAACCTCCATTTGTCTCTTTTGTTGCTTTAGGGACTTCTGAGATGGTGATTGACATAGCATTTATTGAAAGGTGAAACTTAACTGTTTCATAAAGTAGCTTTCTTCCGCTTCCAATAGCAGTGTTTGTGGTTATAAAAAGAGCCGTACGAAGTCAAACCAAAGGTTGATGTGATCAAGTTTTCTGACTCTTGACAGGGACCAGAAGTATGTGGATGCAAACATGTAGTGATGCTTCCACTGAAGCCTCAGGCAGTTGGCAGCCCAGGCACCATCAGTTGGAGCTGCACATGGACCGTTGTCTTTATGAGCTGCAGAGAGGCCTGTTCTCTGTAAATCTGTCTAATCCTTTCACAGTCCATTTGCAGTTTTGGCCTCTGCAGGTTTGTGCTGCGTAGGAGTACTGCCTTCCATTTTGACATCTGACCTCTAATCTGAGATTGTGAGCCACTGTTTTACCAAGTTCATTCTGTTAAGATTAAATGCTTATTTGGGTGAACCAGTGTTTAATCATGTAAACACTGTGCCAAAGAATTGCATTTTGCATTCAGTTCTGAAATCACAGCCTTGCCTCTCGAGATGCTTGTGCCAGTTCTGTGTCTGAGGATGTTACTTCTCCTGTTTCCACGTGTACTTTTGCCAGCTGCTATGTATGATACCAGCACTTCCCTCAGTGTGTCTTGTGATGCTTCAGTCTGTCAGTGTGAGAGCTATTTGTCTGCTATGGACACAACTCCAAAGAAGCAAGGGACTCCAGTCAGAATCCTCCATTTTTTTCATGAGAGATGGGTTTGTGTAAGCAAATCACTGAAAGAAGGTAATCACTTGGCAGGAAACAGGTGACAAAGATCAGCAGGTTTCCCAGGCAGGGAAGGGAACACGTTCCAAAAGCTGTGCAGTTTCCTTCAGTTTGACTGCTCTGTTGGAAGAAATAAAACGTAAAGAGCACTGGGAATTTCAGCACTGCAGATCAAAGAGTAGGGAACCGAAAGCCACAAAAGACTTTGCCTAAGGCCAGCTGTTGGTTTGCTTCACTGCTTCTGGGAGGTGGAACCTGGTGACTCCAGCTGCAGTCTGCTAATATGCAATCCCTTGTAGGTTCTGAACAGGGAAATGGTGAAGATTATTCTACGATTTTGGAGGATGATAATTGACTTATTACAATGCATCCAATGATGGTTAGAAGCTGTATGAACACCTAGGAAGAGATGGCTGCTGCTGCAGATACACTGTAATAGTAAGAGGAAAAAAAATCCAGATAAACCACTGACACCTTAAAGCTATCAAATCATGATGAATGAACTGCTTACAGTAACCATAGATATTCTTCTTAGTCTTAACTCTGTTTTAAAATATGTTATAGGAGAAGGACTAGCAGAAGGAGATAAAGTAATAGGGACATGAAAATAAGTGATCAGGAGAGAGGAAGAAGGTGAGGAGGGCCACGAGATGAAAGCTGGTACCACAAAGACTAGTGGGAGCTATTCATGAACAATCCAGACCAAGAGAGGTTGAATACAAACAATCCCATTAATTATTTTGGCTGTCTGTGCCTTTGGGAATGCCTTCTAGATTTGTATGGGTCTTCAGGTTTTCTGTAGACTTCCAGTTTATAGTCTTTGAGATAGAATCTGCATGTTCTCTCTACCTGGCACTCATGGTGACTGAGAGAAGAATGGGAGAAGGGAAAGATTTGATGGAAACTGTGTCTGCTTTGAAAACGTTCACTTTTTGAGATGTAGGGGTGTCTTTTCCAGAAATACATAGGTAAACAAAGAACTCTGGCACTTTTAAGGCTGGAAATTTCCTTTTCATATATATGAGCACATCAGAGTAAAGGTATGTGGAGACTGTGTGCTCTCTGATCTGAGAATGAAACGATCCTTGCCCTGAGAGTAGAATATTTATTATATAATTCTATATTCTTTTCAATTTTTTCTCCTCCCTCCTCTTGTTTCCCTGCCCAGCGTTGTGGTCTGGATGTCTGTCATGCCTTTGTCTCATGTCCATAGTGCCTTCCTCAATGGTATTGCTATCTGTGTTCCCCATTCAGATGCGCCAGGGGCGAGGTAGGCTGGGCGAGGAAGACTCTGACGTAGATATTGAAGGGTTTGATGAGGATGATGATGGGAAACCTAAGACTCCAGCCCCAGTGAGTATATTTACAGAAATCCCATCTGCAGTCTACATGTTAACTTGTGTTAACTTGCATCCTTGAGGTAGAAATCTCCATTATATATGGATTTTCTGCTGTGTCTGGCACCCTGGAGGACAGCAGGATGGATAGCAACAGCTAGATACATAAGTGTAGTTTTAAATATTAGTACTGTGCAGTGAGAGAACAGTTTGGGGTGAACCGTGGTTTAAATTGTATGCACGTGCTGGAAATGGCAGTGGTTTGATCTCACCATCCCTATTCTGTATGGCCTAGGAAGTTGAAGATGCAGACGGTGACCTTGCTGATGAAGAAGAAGGATCAGCCCAGCAGCCCCAGGCCAGTGTCCTGTATGAAGATCTGCTCATGTCAGATGGAGAGGACGATGATGATGGGAGCGATGAAGAAGGAGATAATCCTTTCTCGTGTAAGTTTCCCTTGTTGCATCAGAAGTTTGAATAGAACTGTTTGTTCACAAACGCAGTTAATCTTCTTCTGTTTCTGTCACAAAAAGATATCGTAGAGGGCAGAAACCATAATTGGAATGTGGAGGCCAAGTGCCCCAGCGGTCACAAGGGAAGATACTAAAGGGCAAGGTGAAAAGTAAATGAAAGCAAATGGAACTTAGGGGTGATATGAGCATGGCGCAGAAGGAAGCAGAGTTAAGATGAGATCTAATGGATTGTATTTCATAAGGTAAAACTGAACGTGGTTCAGAAAAGACTGGGAGAATAGTTTGGTGTGTGCAGCAGAGTTGGGCAGAGCTTAGTGAAAGCACAACATTTATTTTGTTATGAAGTAGCGTGGACAGTGCTACTGAGTACTGGAAGAAGAGTCTGAAGGTTCTTGCAGTTTTTTTTCCCTGTTTCACTAAGGAAGTTGGCATACACCAAAACGTGTGGTAGCTTTTGGAGATAGCTTCTGAAACTTATGGCGAGGTAATGGCAGAAAGTTATTCAGAGTTGACAAATAAGGCCTTTTGAGTGGCAGAAGTAATTAGGTTGTTTTTGAATAACTTCAGCAATGGGTATTCAGGCAGTGGGATGACCTCCCAGGTATCATTTGCAGGAAGTTTTCTATGTAATGCTTTCTGTATGTGACTTAAGTCAATGTCATATCCTTTAAACAAAGACACTGTGTGTGTAACTGACAGAACAGAACAGCTGATTTGTGACCAGGTGTTGGCTTTTTACACAGCTATCCAACTCAGTGAGAGTGGCAGCGATTCAGAAGTGGAAACCAATGCAGTGAGACCTAAACAGCCTCATGTTCTTCAAGAGAACACTCGAATGGGCATGGACAATGAAGAGAGCATGATGTCTTACGAGGGCGACGGCGGGGAGACATCTCAGGTTATGGAGGACAGTAATATCAGGTAACTAGAGCTGAGAATCTTGTTAAAATAATTACTTCCTCAAAACAAAATCTGTTCTCTTAAAGTTTTCTAAAGTGTTCATTGTAAAAAGCTAAGGAATATCTTGTGTTCTGTAAGTGATTCTGTCATTTTTTTGGTGTTGCAGACATAATTGCTATAAACTTCTTGATAGGAAATAGGTTTTGCTTTCACACTGATGAAAAAACGTTTTTCCTTCGAAGTTAAATAACTTCCTTTGCATAGTGGACTTTGAAGGCAATGCAAATAAAACTTTTAATAGATTATCTCAGAAACTGAGGTGCCTCTTGAAGATGGTTTAGCTGATTAACTTGATATGTGCTTTGTCTTCCTCTAAGAATAAGCATTTCCTCCCTTGAAAGGGAGCTGACTTACAAAAGAACAAGAATAGGCATTTCAGGAGTTCCATTCTCAGAAAATGGCAAAGGCAGTAATATCAGCTCGAGAAAATTCTGACTGACTTTTCCTTGTCTATCCATTCTGTGGTGTATGGGTGTTAGCTCCTCTGTTCTTTTTCCATTTGTGGAATTGAGTGTCTCAGTTCCTGCCTGCCTCAAAGTGTTGTACAAGTAAGCCCTGTCCTGGCAGAGATGATCGAAACCTCCCCCATAAGAGGGGCTGTACCAGGGTAAGGAGGGGTCGCACCTGGGTAAGTTTAGGTTGGATATCAGGAAACACTTCTTCACAGAAAGGGTCGTTAAGCACCGGAATGGGCTCTGCAGGGACGTGGTGGTGTCACCATCCCTGGATGTGTTTAAAATCCATTTGGATGTGGTGCTCAGGGCCACGATTTAGCAGAGGGCTGTTAGAGTTGGGGCAGTATGGTTGGGTCGTGGTTGGACCCGATGATCTTTAAGGTCTTTTCCAACCTGAGTGATTCTATGATTGTGTGATTCTATACTCCTTTTTTCTAGTTACGGCAGCTACGAAGAGCCAGACCCGAAGTCCAACACCAGGGACACGAGCTTCAGCAGCATCGGGGGCTACGAGATCTCCGAGGAAGAGGAAGAGGAGGAAGAACAGCGTTGCGGACCGAGCGTGTTAAGCCAGGTCCACCTGTCCGAGGACGAGGAAGACAGCGAGGATTTTCACTCCATTGCAGGAGACAGTGACCTGGACTCAGACGAGTAGCTGGGGCCTCCTTGTCCTTGCGGTGACCGCCACCTGAGCTGCTCAGGGTTTCTTGTGGAAGGGACAGCGTGCCGCTGTGTTAACAAGGAGCAGCCTTCTCACATGGCATTTTATTTTACACGAGTATTTGTATTGTTTTAATCCACACGAGACTGAGGAATGGGTGCACGGTAGGGCTGCGCTGACCTGGAACTGGTTCTGGAATCCCAGTGAGGACCGCCGTCCGTTTGTTCTTCCTTTTAAATAGATGTAATATAAGTTCTGTTGGATTCGTGCACGTCCGTCAGGGGCAAAGAAAGGCTGCTCGGAATAAAGCACCCGTGCTGCGTTTGAGAACGATTAGCAAGCATTTCTTTATTACAGAAGGGGCGGGTGGTGGGGGGAGAGCAGTGTGAGCGCACTGCCCCTCCTCCTGCCTGCCTGCAATTAGTCCCCGCGCTCCAAACTTGCTAATTGAAGCCTTGCGGGCTCCTCCTATCCCCGCATAACAGCCGGGAGGCCGCTGCCTTCCAGCCGCCCGCAGACAAAGCGGGGAGCCGCAGCTCTCACAGCGCGGGCACAGCGCAGTGCACGCAGCCCCGCGTGGGCGCGGGCACACAGCGGGGACACAGCGGGGTCCCCACGCCGCACGTGCCCGCGGAGGCGCCCAGCGGCGCATGCGCAGTGCGGCGCCGTTTGTCGCAATGTCTCCGCGCGGAGCGATCCCTCCGCTGACAAAGCCGCTGCGCTGCGGCCCGCGCGTGTGTGTGTGTGCGAGAGAGGGGGCGCCCGGCGGAAGGAGACGGACGCGCTTCCTCGTATCCCTCCGCCGCGCGGCGCGCCGCCGGCTGGCTCCGCCCGGACTATTTGCCGCGAGGAGCTAGGTCCGGCCGCAGCCATTCGGCTTTCCGCCGCCTCCGCCAGCGCCATTTCGGGAGCCGCCGCCTCAGCGCGCCGGGAGCGCGGGCAGCTCGGCCCTTCTCCGCCGCCTCGGCCCGGCCCCCGCCCCGATGGCGACCTCCGTGGGGAACGTGGCTGACAGCACAGGTAGCGCCGCGCTCGGGGCCGCGCAACGCGGGGACCGCTCCCGGCGGAACTTTCCAGAAGCGGCCGCCTGGGCCCGGCCCGGCCCGGGGCGCCGTATTTATCCGCTGGGGGACGGGGAGCGGACAGCCGGCCCCGAATAACCGTGCTGCGCCCGAGGGGGTGCGGGGCCGGGTCGGCCTTGGTTTTTACGGTGGGAGCGGTCGGAATGGTTTCCAGCGGCGTTAGCTCCCGAGGGGCGGCTGCGCTCCGTAGGGGATGCGCGACCTTGGGAGCTCTCGTGAGGGGAGTTGGGGCGGAGGAGGGCGGGATTGGGTTGGGAAGGGGCTCCGTGAGGGCACGGAGGCGGTGGCACGGGTTGCCCGGCCGGGCTGGGGGTGCCCCTGCCCGGCAGCACTCGGGGCCGGGCTGGATGCGCGGGGCTGAGAGCAGCCCGGGCTGCGGGGAGGTGACCCTGCCATAGCGGTGCGGTCGGAGCTGGGTGAACGTAGAGGTCCCATCCGACCCCGCCCGTTGTGCGAATGCTTCCACCGCTCCGTGGGACCGCGTGGGAAGTGCTGAACGAGCGGGGTTCAGTGCCCTTCCCCGCCCCGAGCGTCACGAGGAGGGATAAGCGATGCTCGTGGGGCTTTTAACAGCCGGACTGATGCAAAGGCACAACCCGAAGGCGCTTCCTCCTGGCGGGAGCACTTGCGAGTTAATCCCAGGCTGAGCTGTGTCTATTCTAATGCAAAACCGTCTTTGTGAGGCGGCGGTGGGCTCCTGGCGTAGGTCGCTCGGTGCCGGGCAGGTGTTGGGTGGAAGCACTGAGCTCCGTATCCCTCCCGCTGCATCCCAGCCCCGGCAGCTCGCTGCCCTCTCCCATCAGATAGCATTCAGCCGCTCTTCCAGCGCAGGAATTGTTATGCGTGGCAGATAACAGAGGCGGCGTGGAGGTTTAAAGGAATGCTACGCTTTGCGCGTTTGTCCTGGAGGGCTTTCGCGAGATACAGATCTACTGGCACGGCAGAGCTCCTTTTTTGTTCGAGTCTTTTGAAGCCTGTGTCTCTTGTCCTTCGTTTCCCTGTGAGGTTTTGAGAACTTTTCAGCGCCGGGAAGCGTTATGTGCACGGCCTGGGTGCGGGTGGGGGGTAAGGAGATTCATTGTTCAGTCCTTAGCTTTGGTGCTGATGTGAGCCGGTGGGTTAGGAGTACCTCAGCTATTTCCTCTTAACTTGAAAAGTATTTGCGCTTGTGTAACTGTAATGGTCGGTTTTGTTTCCAAATATTAACTGATGAAATCACTCACTGTTAGAGTTACCCCAGCAGTAGCTGGGGCCTGAAGAGCTGAGAGCACAAACCACCACCTGCTGCAGCGTGTTGTGTAACTTCAGACATTTTCATCCTTTAGTTTGAAACACTTATTGATTTTATTTTATTATTATTATTTTATTTTTTTTTCACATTCGTTTTGTTTCTGTTTGGTTTCTTTCCTTTTGTTTCCATTCTCTAACTTTTTGTTTTCCCCCCTTAAATGTTTTGGTGATTCTCCAGAACCAACGAAACGTATGCTTTCCTTCCAAGGGTTAGCGGAGTTGGCTCATCGTGAGTATCAGGCAGGAGACTTTGAAGCAGCAGAGAGACACTGCATGCAGCTTTGGAGACAAGAGCCTGATAATACTGGTGTGCTTTTATTGCTATCGTCTATTCACTTCCAGTGTCGCAGATTGGACAGGTAGGATTGAGATGTTGTGTTCAAGCTTGTTTTGGAGCTTGTGCTCCTGATAAGGTCGAGCACAGTTATTAAAAGTGCTCATCTAACGTTGGCTTTAGCACTGAATGCAGGCACTAACTTCACGGTAACAATAATGAGTGGCCAAAAATAATGTTCTGTTTTCTTGAGTTCTTTTAGGATAAGAGGAATACAAGTGGGAGTTGCTAGCTTTGCAGCAAACAGCAGATATTGCTGTTATTCTCGTGTTGTTTTCATACTGTGCACTCTAATGTCAGCGTATCAGCCACACTTGCATGCCCCTCAGTTATTTGCATGTGTAGACAGAAGTCTCTATGTGTTCCACCTTTAAGAGTGGGGTTAATTTTTTATAAGTTCTGAGGTTGCTTGTTGGCAGTGAAATGGCACTGCTTAGTTAAGAGTTGTCTCCCTGTTTCTTCTGCCTGCCTCTCCCTGACCTCACTTGTGTCTGCCAAGACTCTGGAACTTTACATCTCCGTGCTGGTGAAGGAAGTAAAACCTTGTAACTGGGATTTATTCTCTGTAGGCTTCTGAGTGGAGCTGTAGATGTGGGAAAATAAAACAGGAGAGCAGGGCAGGATTTTAAACCTATGTCTGCCTGCTATATCCTGCTTCTTAAAAGTGAAACACTGCCTAGAAAAGAACGTGCAGATGTTTGAAGAGGCTTAACAGAATATTTGTGATGTTTTCTCCATCCACGTAGAGCTCGGGAGTGAGAAGGAGACTTGAATCCCACTGACTGCAGCTGGGGTGTCTCTCTCAGCAGAACTTGCAATAGGAGCAGGGCAGGCCACACATAGGTTCAGATTTGTTGGCTGTATGTTTGGCTTGCTTAAGCATGAACGTTCACTGAGCAGTGAACAGGCAAACTCTGAAAATCAAATGCCTTCCGTTAACTTGTGTGGTTTTCTCTAGGTCTGCTCACTTCAGCACTTTGGCTATTAAACAGAACCCACTGCTGGCTGAAGCCTACTCAAATCTGGGCAATGTGTACAAGGAGCGTGGACAGCTGCAGGAAGCCATCGAGCACTACAGACACGCGCTGCGCCTCAAACCAGATTTCATTGATGGATATATTAATCTGGCTGCTGCGCTGGTAGCTGCAGGGGATATGGAAGGAGCAGTGCAGGCATACGTGTCTGCCCTTCAGTACAACCCTGTAAGTAGTGCTTTGCTGAAGAGTTCAGTGCATTCGTGGGGGATACGCTGGGAGGAAAGCTGTTAAGAATTCAGGAAACAAGGTCATTAATGAAAGCTAGTTAACAGCCAGAATGGCAGTGATGTCATTTAAGAATCCAAGTTAATAAGTAGAAAACAACCAACGTGAAGGAAAAAGCACACCTGGAGCAGTGTGTCTGAAAGAATTCGGAATGAATTTATAGAGGACTGGGGGCTTCCATTGCCAGGCCTCTGCAAAGACCTCTGGGGTCCCTGCGAAGTGGTGAAGCTGACTGTGTGACTTTGGTTTTTTCAGGACTTGTACTGTGTTCGTAGTGACCTGGGGAACCTGCTCAAAGCCCTGGGTCGCTTGGAAGAAGCCAAGGTAGGTGTTGAGTAGAATACATGTAAACGCCAGTGTTTTGAAAACTTGAACTTTGCACCAAGTCTTCAAATCTGCGTTGATCTACAGACAGTCTGAGAAACTGCTGAAAACTGAAGGCACTGAGACACCCCAGAGTAGTTGCAGGGCAAGATATGGCATGTCCATGATTAAAAGTTGGTTTAAGTCAAGAAATGGAACGTTACCGAGCCTTCCTGCTGAACTAGACTACCTGATACCATTCTGAAGTATTGGGCAGGGGCTCCACCATGCTCTTATCTGGAAATAAGTAACAGTCCTTCAAATCTGAGGCTTGCCTGCTGCTGCCAAGCAGAGAGCCTGTGGTTAGCTCGAGATCCCTGTACGATGCAGGTGCTATTGAAAATGCTGCTCTTCTAAAGTCCTTTGTGGCTTGTAAGTGGAGAAGAAACTTATCCAAATGTTACCTTGTAATATTGGCTTTTAAAGATATTTATTCTTTTTTAACTTTTCCCTTCCCTCGATGGTGGAAGAAAGGCTACTAAATGATCAATAGCTGCAGTATGCGCACCCCCGAATAACTTTTCTTCACGCCTTCCCTCCTCCCCTCCCTAAAATAAAGCAATCGGAAGGACAGAGCTGGTTTGTTTGGAAATGAACTGATCAAAGAAAACTTGCTGTAGTGGAAAGGTGGCTTCTAGCAGTCTTGTGTTTCCTAAACTTGAGAATTTGAACACGCGAGATGAGTTGAAAATTTCTTGGCGTGGTAAAACTTGGATTGCACAAAGAAATTGTCTTGTTACAAGCCACCTTACGCGTCCGCGCTGCAGGGGTGAGGAGTGTGGAGAAATCAGAGACACTCTGGCCTCCACGTCTGTCACTCCAAGCCCCACGCGCATGCTAAAAAGTGGAGTGTATGCACAGCGTAGCTGTCTGTTTGGCTGCAGCACCAGGGGGGGGTGATCTTCAGGGGGTGATGGGAGCCTAGGTTCAAAGTCGATTATCTTTTGGACTTTCCTGGAACAACTTGGATGCGCGTACCATCCTAGGGCAGCGTGATTGATTTGGTCAGATCCAGGTTGCAAACGTTCTGTGGTACCGTTGTGGTTTGAACAGTCTTTGAGACACTTGGTTCTCAGCCCACCAAGCGGACAGCTAACACGAATTGCACTTCACTGCAGCTTTAGTGTGACTGGTATAGGCCAAGACACTGCGCCTGCCTTAGGTTGCTGACTTCTTTGTTTCAGAGCTCTGGAGACACACCTAGTTTGAAAGTGTTATTCCGTTTTGTGAGAACTTTTAATAAACGAGGGAAAACATCTCGAGTCAATTGCAACGTGTTTCTTTGGTTATCAGTCCATTTGAAAGATCAAGCCAGCGAATTCCTTACAGTTGGAACTAAAATTTAATTTCTTTGTAGATACTTCAGAGCCTTTCTTCCAAAAAAAAAGCCCCTGCTGTATGCAATTGCCCTGATTAACCCTCTCCCTTCTGCATGTCTCCCTTGTTACAGACAGATTGTCCTCATTCCCATGTGTTAAGACATATCCAAAAAAATTGCAATTGCTTTGTTGAACTTTTACTAATGATCTTGTTTTATTTTCTCTCTTGTTTTTGGTTTTTCACCACTGATATTGTATTTAGAAGGTTTCAGGTGGGTGAAACCTCCTATTCCATGCGTAAGGTGCCTCGCTGAAGGGAGCTCGAGGCCTGGATCTAGGGCAGACACACACCTCCTCCTCCTCTTCCAGCAAGGAACGCACCGAAAAGTCACATGATGAGAAATATGGTAACGGGTTTGTAACTGCCACAGCAAAACCATTTGCCTCCATGCCTGAATCTTCTGTCTTGTGGCTTCAGAAACAGCTTAAAATATTTAATTACGAGCGAGTAATGTAAGAATGTTTAATACTAGTAGCCACAAATTCTTTCAAAGAAGTAAAGTAAACGTAAATTAAGATTATATTTTTTAAAGCAGTAATTGGAGATAGTTAATAGTTAAAAAAAAAAAGAAAAAAAAAAAAAGAAAAAGCTTCTAACTCTTCTGGTTGTTCATTTTTTTTCCTTTTTTCTTCTTTGTTTGGATTGCAGCGTTCTGCTCTTCTGATGACGCGCTGTGATCCTGCAGTAGCGCAAAGGCTGCGCAGCGGTAACGCGCGTCGCGCGCGGCGGAGCCCTCGTGAACGGTCGGCCGGATGATTAATCTCTGGGTGACCGCCCGGCTGCCGTGCCATTGGCTCTGTCATGCCTTCAGACTGCAGGCACCAAATTGAACGTGCGAGTTTTTTGTACGGGCCCGTCTGATAGATTAATGGTTCTGGCTGGCCGTTCACGGTCCCTCGGGGCGAGCGGTAGAGGCGAGCAGTTGGCAGCGGCAGCGCCGTGCTGGTTAGGACGCGCAGCGATTTTCTCGCGCTTGCATTACAGGGACCTAAACCTTGGTGCAATCCTGGCATTCGAGGTTTCGGGGCTGCTCGGGGTTGGGGGGGGGGGGACGTCGTCGCAGTTGGCGAGGACAGCCAGAACTGAGAAAAAGCTGCACGTTCTTCACTGCTTTCCTCTGAGTTTGAGAGAGATTTCACTTTGCGACGTTAAAAATTCCATGCTGGAGCTGCTTTTCCATAATTTTTTTTTTTTAATCATTATTACAATTTTTTCCTTATTTTTATGCATCCCATCCCTAGGATTACTTCTCTGCTGAGCTTTTTGGCTGATGAGTGGAACTGAAGAATGGTGGGCTTGCACCTGGGTTGTGGTTTGCGCTCGCGCAGGACCAACAGCAGTTTGCAGCGCAGTAGTTTTGGCGCAAGCTAGCCTATACTGCAGGGTCACTTTTGGCTGGTTAGAGAAGGCATACTAACAATTGTTTTCTCTCATTTTTTTCTTTTTACAAATATTCCCCTTCCCTTGTATCTCTCTTCTTTAACTGTTCCAAGGCCTGTTACTTAAAAGCAATTGAGACTCAACCAAACTTTGCAGTGGCATGGAGTAACCTTGGCTGTGTTTTCAATGCCCAAGGAGAAATCTGGCTCGCCATTCATCACTTTGAAAAGGTAACGACCCAAGGCAGTCGCCCTCACGGATGGATTTTTACGCACAGGCAGTTGTCCACTTACAAAACAGTACTGTGGTAGATGTCAGAAATATTGTGACCAGCAGAACCTCCTATCCTCCAGTTGACGCCCTATGCTAGGCCCCTGTTTGCTTCAGGGTGTTTCAGACTGCCTGTATGCCACTAAAGAGGAGAGTCAGAGTTGCCCTGAGGGTTTCATGCACATAGCAAAGATGAGAAATCCATTTAAGTTGATGGAGAGAATTAGGTCGTGACTTCAGCAAGGAAGTTAACAGTTTGAAGGTAGTGTACTTTGTCCTTCCTGCAGATAAGTAACCTCAGTGTTACGACTGATTTATGTAACTGAGGTTTTCCTCCCTTACGAGGGTTTTCACTAGCCTTAAAGGCTCACAGGTTAGGTTTAGCACACTTAAAAATGGACAGATGCGTATACGTATGAATTATATATACATTAAAAGGAAAAGCAACCAGAACAACAGCTTCAGGTTTCTTGGGGAAAGCTTTTGTGCTAATGCTCAGAATGTGTAATTGCAGGCTGTAACGCTTGACCCAAACTTTTTGGATGCGTACATCAACCTAGGAAATGTCCTGAAGGAGGCAAGAATATTTGACAGGTATTTGATATGTCCCGTGAATGTTTTACGTATGCTTTTATAACCAAGGGGAATTGCCTCCCTGGGGATGATCGTTCACATTCTTTTTCTCGTTTCAGAGCTGTAGCAGCTTACCTTCGAGCCCTGAGTTTGAGCCCAAACCATGCAGTTGTACACGGCAACCTTGCTTGTGTGTACTATGAGCAAGGCCTGATAGACCTGGCGATAGACACCTACAGGAGGGCTATTGAACTGCAGCCTCACTTCCCCGATGCCTATTGTAACTTGGCCAACGCCTTGAAGGAGAAGGGCAGTGTAAGGAGTGCTTCCTTTTTCTACCTTCTTAAAAACGTTAAAATAAGCATTACTGAAGTGACACGTAATGTTGTGTTTGCATAATTCATGGAGGTAATCACTTCAGACCTGTTAGAGTGATTCTCAAACAGTGCCTAGAGGAAACTACAGTGTGAACGTTTCCCTTATTGTCCCTTTGTGTTTTGTTGCTGATCAGGTGGCTGAAGCAGAAGAATGCTACAATACGGCTCTTCGGCTTTGTCCCACTCACGCGGATTCTCTCAACAATCTGGCCAACATCAAACGGGAGCAGGGGAACATCGAGGAAGCTGTCCGCCTCTATCGAAAGGCTCTCGAGGTGCGGTTGGATGTGGTGGTGGGGGGAAGAGGGAAATAAAGCTGGGAGTTATCTCATATGACATACGCTTGCTTTTTTTGCTTCTCTTACCGTGAACATAAGGAAGTCTGCTCGAACACGAGTCATAAAAAATAAGAGAAAGAAATGCACAAGATCAGTTGTGTTGTGGTGTTCTTTGGGGATTTGGTAGACAGATGGCAATTTTTTTCTTCCCCAGGTGTTTCCAGAGTTTGCTGCTGCACATTCAAATTTAGCAAGCGTTCTCCAACAGCAAGGCAAGTTACAGGAAGCTCTGATGCATTACAAAGAGGCAATTAGGTAAATGGACACTGTTTGTAACAGCCCCAGCCTTTCCTGACAGGAAAGAGAAGCTTTTTTGTTCCTAACTTGTTATCTTGGTTTCTCAGAATCAGCCCCACGTTTGCAGATGCTTACTCTAACATGGGAAATACCTTGAAGGAAATGCAGGACGTTCAGGGAGCGCTCCAGTGCTACACCCGTGCCATTCAGATCAACCCAGCTTTTGCTGATGCCCATAGCAACCTGGCATCTATTCACAAGGTAATGCACGTGTATGAATCACTCAGAATGTGTTGGAGCTCTGTGGGTACTTAGGAGATAAAAACATACCCATGCTGACTCATTCCTTTGTCTTTCCAGGATTCAGGGAACATACCAGAAGCCATTGCATCGTACCGCACCGCTCTGAAGCTGAAACCTGATTTCCCTGATGCCTACTGCAACTTGGCTCACTGTCTGCAGGTGAGGAGGGGGAAAGGTGTCAACTGTGAGCTTAATATTCCTCTGTATCCGTTCCAAAGCTTGATCACCTCAACCAAGCACTTGAAGCAAAGTGGAAAAAGTCTTAAATCAGAAGACTGTATAGTCATCAACAGTAATTGCTGGAAGTTTTGCTTCTGTTTTTGGAAGAAGCTTTGGTCTCAACTTCCTGAGAAACCTTAGATCAAATGAACTTTGTTGTCCTATGTTTTCTTTTATTCTTTTTCTTTCAGATTGTCTGTGACTGGACAGACTACGATGAGAGGATGAAGAAGCTAGTCAGCATCGTGGCTGATCAGCTGGAGAAAAATAGACTGCCTTCTGTCCACCCTCATCACAGCATGCTCTATCCCCTTTCCCACAGTTTTAGGAAGGCTATTGCTGAGAGACACGGAAATCTGTGTTTGGACAAGGTAGGAGGTTTTGTAAAGGTCTATTGTGAGGCACATCTGCCTGGTCTTACAAAAATCTAATACTCATGTAATATTGGCCTTTGTAAGGCTTCCTTGCCACTGACCCAAGGCAGTGCAGGTCTGACGCTGATACCTGCAGCCCACTTACTTAAATATTGGTAGGGCTGACTCTAAAAAATCGATTATTTTTTTTGTCTGCTTAGCATTTAGTTTTAGTTCCTGGCTCTCTGAACATGTGTGTGTTTTCTTGACAGATCAATGTTCTTCACAAGCCACCGTATGAGCATCCGAAGGATCTGAAGGCCAGTGAAGGTCGGCTTCGCATTGGTTATGTGAGCTCTGATTTCGGAAACCATCCGACATCTCACCTAATGCAGTCAATCCCCGGCATGCATAACCCAGACAAATTTGAGGTAAAAAATAATGAAAGTGTGCTGAAGCTTTAAAGGAGTATCTCGTAGAAGGTGTTCTTAGAAAATGAAACGCTTAATGGAAATTAATTAGTTACCCTTATTTGACCTTGGACTGATGAGAGTGCTGTGTTTCAGTCTCTGCGAGGTGTGGTGTGTTACGGTAGGACCAGAACTGGGTAGTTGTGGGGCCTGATGTTGATGTGTTAAACACCCTGTGCCCCTTCTTTACTATTTTCTCAGTGATAACTGCCACACAAATAAATGCTGTAGGGTTGGTCTGAAACCAACTGCAATTTTACTGAAGTAATTTAGAATTATGATACCAGATGTTTATAGCAAAAGCATTTTGTTGCAAAATAACTTTGTGATAAGAGTTTTATAGCTGTTAGAATGGTTGCAGGTGCTCAGTCTGTTTCTGCTGCCTCGTACTGCAGGTGTTCTGTTATGCCCTGAGCCCTGATGATGGTACCAACTTCCGTGTGAAAGTGATGGCAGAAGCAAACCACTTTGTTGACTTATCTCAGGTGAGCTTTTCAGGGCACTGATCTTCTAGCAAATCAAAATGTAAAGATGAACAGGGGAAGATTTTAAGCCGCAATGATTTATTGAATGAGGCTGACACTGGTTTCAGAATTTGAGGGTTTATAGGTGTATTGGTGCTAGGTCTAATTAACCTGGGGTACAGTGGCTATTGTGTGACCGTGGTGATTATTGAAGAGTTATATTAAAAAGTACTCAGCAGCTGTTTCATTTGGTCTTAAGATAATTGGCATCTCTAAATGCCATGGATTAGCCAAGGTCCTGCAGCTGCAGATATTTAAGCTTGCTTCATGTTACTTTATCCCAGGGAAGCAGGAAAGAGGCTTGATTTGGTGGAGGGGTTTCCCAGCCTCTATCAAAAAGCTTGCTTCTGTGTTTTTTGTTGTTGTTGTATATTTGGTTTTAGTTTTTAATGTTCGTGTAAACAGTGTGGTAAAGTATACAAGGGAGTTGTTAGGCTGTCTGACAAAAAATCTAAAGCAATATGGGATGTGTGTATGTGGAATAATAGGTTGGCACCTGGAGAGTCCCAGGATTAGATGATGGCTAAAACTTTGTGTTTGAGAGCGTGCTCTCATAAGTAAGAATGCTAAGTTCATGTCAGCAGAACTGTTCTTTACGATGGGTTTGGCAAAGCTGAGACTTGAGAACAGTTTTCTTGAGTAAGGAACTTCAGTTATGCTCATGGAGAACTGTTTATTCCACCTTTGCAGGAGTGGATGTTGAAAGCTCTGTTATAGTAAAAATGGGGCAGCAGTTTTCTTATTTGTTGTGCACTTCGCTGTTCTCTCTCAAAGAAAAACAGGTTGCTTTTCCTTATTAAAAAGAGTTGAAAACAAAACTGTGCAGTTGACATTTACCCATTGCTAAGCTCATTACTAACTGCATTTATTACTGAGAGCACAAATGTGATTCATTTGTTCTTCAGATACCATGCAATGGGAAAGCAGCAGACCGCATCCATCAGGATGGGATACACATTCTGATTAACATGAACGGCTATACCAAGGGAGCCCGGAACGAGCTGTTTGCCCTAAGGCCAGCACCTATCCAGGTAACTAGCTTGAAGAGCTACTTTCTCTCCAGAAAACCTCCTTCTGAGTTGGAGGAGTCTTTTTTTTTTTTCAGGGTAAAAAAAACATTGAAAGCCCCTTGTGTCTGATGTCAGATCTGGGGGCAGTCAAGTGTGTGAGCACAATTTAGAAAGGTCAGGCAGAAGCTTTTGACTTTTTGACTGATCATAGAGAACATGCAGACAGCACGTACCCCTTGCTCTGTTCCCCCTTTCTCTGCAAAGTGATTTAAGAGATGCAGCCTTTGCGCTCGTGCACGTGTGATCTATGTGCAGTTGACAGTCCTGGAATAGAGCTTTGTTCTGCAGGGTTCCTGTTTGCCTCTGGCTTCTCACATTGGTGAGAACAAAAAAAGGATATTTAAAGGTTATGAAAAAAGAAGATGAGCTCTAATCTCTTCAGGCTTAATGAAATTCTAGTCAGAATAATTGATAATTAAGGTCAGTTATTATCGGACTACATTTTTTTACTTAAAATGCTTGTGGAACAAGAATGGCAGAAGCCTGAAATGGGCTCATGCTGCCCTGTGGGGTTTGTCTCAGCAAAGAGAAGCTGAAATGGCTGTTGCTTAATTCCATGGTTAAAGTTGTGCATAGTTGGCTCTGAAGTCCTTTGCTTGGAGGATCAGTTTTAGGATTAAGTTTCCAGCCTGTTCACTGCTGCAGTGAAAGTCTGGGGTTAGTGGTTGCTTTTAAGCTGATAAAGCACAACAAGGAACTTGAATCTCGAGGTAGAAAATCAAACTTCCTGGTGTTGATTTTGAATTGGCTGCATTTAGCAGTGTACCTGGGCCTGAAGTGTTGCCTCTTTGTTTTCCAGGCGATGTGGTTGGGGTACCCTGGGACCAGTGGGGCGTTGTTCATGGATTACATCATCACAGATAAAGAAACTTCTCCAGTTGAGGTGGCTGAGCAGTATTCAGAGAAATTAGCTTACATGCCAAACACTTTCTTTATTGGAGACCACGCCAACATGTTCCCCCATCTAAAGGTACGTAGGTAGACGGGGTGAGAGAAGTAGGTGGTGGTAGCTGTTCCTGTGTGAATGGAATGACTCAGTGCATACTTGGTGAGGGGGCTTGTAAACAGATGTGGTGCTTCTCTTTATTTCCAGAAAAAAGCAGTCATTGATTTCAAATCCAATGGTCATATTTATGATAACAGAATTGTTCTGAATGGCATTGACTTGAAGGCGTTCTTGGACAGCCTCCCTGATGTCAAGATAGTTAAGGTGAGTGCTGCACCTGTGTGTGTTCTGTCTGAGGCTTTTGAGCTATTGCTTTCTCTGACATTGATGGGTTTTCTCATAGATGAAGTGCCCCGATAGTGGAGACAATGCAGACAGCAATGCTGCCCTCAGTATGCCAGTCATTCCTATGAACACAATAGCAGAAGCTGTGATTGAGATGATTAATCGTGGACAAATTCAGATAACCATCAATGGATTCAACATTAGTAATGGACTAGCAACTACTCAGGTGAGGCACCTCGGGACGCTTCTGTTGGGCTTTATAATGTATCTGTATGTTTTAACGTAACAAGAAACAAGAACCTCCAAGCAAATGCCTCTCTTCTGTCATGTTGATTTGTTTAGTTCTCATACTGAGGGAAACTCCAGATGTGCTGTAAGCCACAGATGTTGTGGAAGATGATTTATCCCCAAAGGTAGAGGGTTTATATCGAGAGATATCTCAAGTCTGAAGTAACTGAATTTTCTGCCTAGAAAAGATCGTCAGTGGTATCTTTCTGAACTGTTCACTATGCCATCACTTCTCAGCGCTTTCAGCTCATGGGATTTGAGTGATGGTGATGGTTACTCCTTTTGTTCAATACTTTTTACCTTGTAGAGCAGCTCTTCCTCTTTTTAAAATACCTTATTTTGATTGTGACGTGGCTTCTTTTGTCTTCTGATTGTCCTTCAGTTTAGCCTTCTGGTACAGGGAGGAGTGATCTGTAGGCTTCATGTGAGTCTGTGCTCCTGCTGTCCATCGTGGCTAATCAGAACCAGGCCAGAGCAGGGCTGGGGGGAAGGTCAGGATGTTATTCAGGAGAGTTAAAAAACAAACCAGCTCTGTAACATTAAGTATCAGTTGTGTTCTGAAGATGGTGGAACTTCCCTGTGAATTTTTAGGGTGTTGTTTTTCTTCATTGGAGATATTATTACTGCTCTACCCATGATCTCATGCTTTGGTTTCTTTTTACGAATTCTTTTCTGCACGACTTTCCTGTAAGTTGGTAATAGGCTTTGTCTTAGTTTCATCAGCGAGTTTATTGGCTTTTTTTTTTTTTCTTTCCCTGAAATACCAGAGTTTCTTAATTGCTCCACCACCAAGAGAAACAGTCTGAGCTGTACCTGTGCCCTTTAAAAAGGGATTTCTCTCTTGATCATACTAACATAACCCTTCTTCGTACTGTTCTAATGTGGTATTGGCTACTTTGGGGCATTGGGTGACCAGGAATGTGTGTTGTGCTTGAGGTTTTCGCAGTGTTTTGGGTCAGTATCACTATTACCTATTTCTTTTGAACTAAATTATCTTGTTTATCTTCGTGTCTTTACAGTTTCAACATACTGGCTCCATGTTCTAACAGAGTCAGTGACAGTGAGTCATTCCCATGAATGTCAAGTTTGTCAACAGTACATTTATTTTGGCTGGCAGCAGTGGCAGTGAGCTAAACTTTAAATCTGTACATATGTAAAATACTAAATTTAAAACAAAAAGAGGCTGTAAGTACCTGTTTTGCCATACCTGTAAGGATGTTTCTTCTGACCATTGCCTGTTGCTTAAAAACAAAAAATAGACTACAAAAATCTGTAATTCTGACCATTTTTACTCATCCTCAAGACTAGAAATACCAAAAAATGAAAACAAACCCACCCACCCCAACCCCAAAATGAAAAAACAACACTCCCTTTGCTTTCCAAATACTGTTTTCTTCTTCCTTGATGCTCTCATTTTTGGTTTGAAGGCAGTTTGGTTTTCAAGGCATTTTGGTTTCAAGACCTTAGGGAGGGGAACAGTCCATGTGTAACGCCTCCTTATGCCATTTCTTTCTAATCACTTGGAATTGCAGGGAGACATAGCCAGGGCATGAGTATGCCCAGTGTTTTGTCCCTTGGTGGTTGTAACATCATGGTATCCACAAGCATGTACACATACCACTTAAATTCTTGTTCTGGGTAAGTAGACAATTTTGTCTTTGTATGAGAAGTCAAAGATAAGCTTTCAGTAACTGAAATGTTGCACTGTGTGTGTCAGGAACATGAGCACGTTTCCCTTTAATTTCAGAGTTCTGATAGCTTTGAGGTTCTTTTTTCTTTCTATTTAGATTAACAACAAAGCAGCAACTGGAGAAGAAGTTCCACGAACCATAATTGTCACCACCCGTTCTCAGTACGGCTTACCAGAGGATGCTGTTGTGTACTGCAACTTCAATCAGCTCTACAAGATCGATCCTTCCACGCTGCAGATGTGGGCTAATGTGAGTATCTGAGAACTCAGCTTGAACCTCTGGATCACAATAGCATTCATTTATTCCAGAGTCTGTTCCCGTGAATAAATGAGATCATGGATTTCAAGGCTTATTCTTCAAGTACTACTCTGCAGACTCGCTCAGAGTTGTTGTGCCTTTCAGCAGTGTTAGGAATGTAATACTGTTCTGCTCCAAACTGATTTTGTTTTTCTTCTGTGCTTCGAAAGTACTGAATGCTGGTGCCTCTTGCTTCATCTTGGTGCGCTGTAATCCCTTCTTATCCAGAGAAGGAAAGGTTTCTGACATAACCATCTTTATTTTCTTCTTGATTTTTGTTACAGATCTTAAAAAGGGTCCCAAACAGTGTGCTGTGGCTGCTGCGCTTCCCAGCTGTAGGAGAGCCCAATATTCAGCAGTATGCACAAAATTTGGGTCTTTCCCAGAACAGAATCATCTTTTCTCCTGTTGCCCCCAAGGAAGAACATGTGAGGAGAGGGCAGCTGGCTGATGTGTGTCTCGACACTCCGCTTTGCAATGGGCACACGACTGGGATGGATGTTCTGTGGGCAGGGACTCCTATGGTCACGATGCCAGGTAATGCAGTGGGGAACCTAGAGGGTGAATGTGGTATAATTAACCATAGCAACAAGCAGGCCTGGCAGACTTCCTCGTTTCATCTCAGAGAAGCAGAAGGAAAATGACTCTGCACTATGTAGCGTGTTAATTGATGCCTCCTGTTAGCTTATTTGGTTTGTTTTTGCAGGTGAAACGCTTGCATCACGAGTCGCTGCCTCCCAGCTTACTTGCCTTGGTTGTCTCGAGCTTATTGCAAAAAGCAGGCAGGAGTATGAGGATATTGCTGTGAAACTGGGAACTGATCTGGAATAGTAAGTAAACCTGTGCTGTGTCGTGTGTCACATCAGGAATAGAAAGCACTGTTGTGGCACACAGTGCTGAGTTTATCTTGTGTGTAGTTTCACATTAAAGATAACCAGACAGTTCTCATCTTGAGCTCTCTTACAGCCTCGCAGTTAACTCTGCTTCTGTTTTTTACACAACAGTGCTCCAGTAACAGTGCTGCAGTTCTGAAGAAATTGCTCAAGTGCAGGCTCTGGTCTGCTAAAAAGTGCACCATGTTTCACTTTTTGTTCTTTTAGATCGAAGATGAGACAGTTTGTCGTTCACTGTAAGTTAAAATTGTGCAGTAAGTTAGTGCAGTGCAGTTCGTGTGACAGGTGAACATCACAGCTGTTTCAAAGAGGGAATGCTGGTCTGTAGTGATGAGGGGTGAATCAGGGCTGTGAGCTCGGTGGGAGCTGGGGAGTTGCTGTTCCTGTAGTGGCAGTTCTGGGTCTGCTGAAACACATTTAAAAGGAAGCAGTGCTGTGGAGCGCTGGGAGGTGTTGGTGACTGGCTTCAACTTTTTTGTAGCCTGAAAAAAATACGTGGCAAAGTGTGGAAGCAGAGAATATCCAGCCCTCTGTTCAACACGAAGCAGTACACGATGGACCTGGAGAGGCTGTATCTCCAGATGTGGGATCACTACGCTGCTGGCAACAAACCAGACCACATGATCAAGCCAGTGGAAGCCAGTGAGTCTGCATGAAGAGACTTGTCTGCGTGCCCACCCGGAGCTCTCCAGGAACTGAGCCTCTCCAACACTTCTGCAGAGACGATGAGCTAAAAACTGTGCATTTCTACTTAATCTGCCTGGTACTCTGTGGCTGAAGTGATACACGATGGTAATTAGAGCACAGCCAGACCTATTTCTTGCATGATAGGGAAAGACTCTATAGAGCCTGGGATCCTTTTATTCCATGAGGAATTGGAGCGGGATTGAGCCGTGTGTGCGAGACGTGGGGGAGGTCTGTACTGCCCAACCGATGACGATTCCTCAGATCCGATGCAATCTTTGTCTCCTATAATAGATTGGGAATTGGAGCCTTTTAACCTTTGATTTGGGGTGCTCCTGTTGGTATACGTGTGGTTCTCCCGTGGCAAGATTTCCAGCTAGCGAGTGTTGCTCCCCGCGCTCGTTCTGAGCCGTGCAGACCGAAGGGCGTGTGTGTGTGCTGGTGTAGTCTTTTTTTATAGGTTTTATAAACCACTGGAGCCTATATCAGCCTTTTAACGTGTGACCTCTGTTTTGGAGCTCTGTAACGTGTTGGTTTAGACGAGGACGTTTCGTTTTTGTTTTGCTTCTCCACTCACTCAGCTACGGCAGCTCTGAAAACCAAATTCGATTCGAAACGAACCTCCCCCCCCTAGAAAAAACCCCGAGTGTTTGAGGGAAAAACACAAAACTGGTGCCAAATACCTTTCGGGAGCGATTGTACAGAGGGCGCAGTCCTGGGTACTGTAGCGAAGAGTTCGGACAAAGAAAGAAAACAAACAATAAAGCTTTGGTTTGCCGGTCCGAGCGCGCCGCTGTTGTGCCGTTCTGAGCTGCGGTTATTGCGCGTCTCTGCGCCGCGGGCACTGCGCATGCGCCGCGACCCGGAAGCGGAAGCGCGCGGTGTGGGCGCGGTCGCTTCGAAGCGAAATGGCGGCGGCGGACGGACGGAGCGGGACCGCCGTGAGCGCCGCGCGGGGCCCGGGCCGGGGCGGCGGCCCCGGGTAAGGCGGCTCCCGCGGGCGGGATGAGGACGCAGCCATGGCCCTTCTGGTGCCCGTCACCAGCCGGGCTCAGCGCGGTGCCTCCGGCGCTGCCGGCAGCGCTGCTGCTCGCTGTGACTTTAATCGTTAAACCCTCAGTGCCCGGGTTCGGCCGCTCCGCCTGCCTGAGGCGTTTATCAGCGTCCCTGCCGTGCTCCCGGGGCGTGTTCGGGATCTCAGCCCGGTGCAGCTGCGGATCTGCGCCTTCTGACCTTCTCCTTTCTGTGTTTTTCAGCCGTGCCCTGTGCTTCTCATCCAGCAGCGACGAGGAGTTCGAAATGTGTGCGTAACGGCACGCGTTGGTTTGTTGGCTCCGTGAGAGCCAGAAGGGAACGACCCGTTCCACTCTGGGTGCAACGGAGTAGCTTTTAAAGAGAATTTCCTTCCAGGAGATCATTGCTGCTTGGCTGCAGTGCTCCTGTGCAGCGTTGGTGTCTGCACGCTGCAGTGGGAGCTCTTGAATCTCCTGGCTCAGTGCTGGGCACTTCTGGCCTCGCATTGTGCATGAGGCTCTTGCTGTTCTTCTCACTCTGTTTGCTGTGAACAGCTCCTGGTCTGACTTCTTGTTGTCCTGGTCTGATTTTTGTCATCTCCACGGTGTCTATTCCCACCTCTTTCCCAGTCTGTAGTGTATCTCCCACAAACCGTTTTCTCCGAACACTATCTGTCCCAGTACGTTCCTGAGCTGCTCAGGATTCCCTCAGTTCTTCGTTAATCTCTTATTGTTTCAGTTCTGGTGAAAATGAAAACTCCCAGATCGGTCGCCAGAAAGAAGGACTCAAGGTGGGTGCTGCAATCAGTGACTCTCCAGTCTTTATGTGTTGGTGTTCTGCATCACGTCTGCTGTTCTGAGAACAGAAAATCCATCCAAAGCTTTAGTAATTGATAGGCTGATAAATCTGTGGCAGTGAGAGCAGACAGAGGAACTGCTGTGTGTTTGTGGGTTCTGTGTACACTGAGGTCACATAGAGTGGGATGTTTGTAACTGTGCCTGTTCTGCTGTTCCTGCTGGCGGGATTAGTTGGTAACTCGTGACCAATTGGTGCTGTTTCATTGTTTGGGGCCTTTTGGGTGGTTGCTTTTCTAATAAGGCAAGGTTAACTTTGCATTTTGCTGCCCGTTCCTACTGTCGTTTTATTATTGTGCCCTTTACAGTTTAAAGGACTTCATCGATGATTCAATGGATGATTTCTTCTCGGACTTCAAAGTGAGAAAGAGCGCAACAAAGAAGGGCAAGTAATAGTGCACAGCAACGCAGAGTGGGAATTCTAGTGGGGCAAAAGATAGCATCTGTTGCTGAGATAACTGCTGCGGGCTGTGAGAAGCAACGGGGTGATTTCTGGAGGAACAGTCAGGGTGAGGGAGGAGGGAGAGAAAACAGAATGGACCGTAATCATAAACAAACACTCATCTCTCTTAGATCTGGCACTGTCTGTTGATGCTGGTAAGTCAAAGCTGAGCTGGAAGAAGCCTCATTGGCAAGTGTGTGCGTTGTGCTGTGGGCTGCGTTCTGATCAGCTGAGGCTGAGCATTTTTTAAGTTATCTTTTTCTCCTTCTTAATTTTGTAAGACTTTAGCATCAAATATTCAGCTATATTCTTACACGCTTGTAGCTTTTGTTACTAGGAATAAAGATGATGCCAGTGCTAGCTATCTGCATCAGGCAGGACTGTCAGGCCTGAAGGTAGATGCATTAAAACAATAAAATCATAGTTCAGGCTCTGTGGATACATATATATGCCTTTCAGTGATGTTCAGCACGACTGTAAATGAGCAGTGTGTAATAAAGAACTGCAAACTGTGCCCTGAGAGCTCTTCCAGAACTACAGCAGGGTCACATATCTGAAGTGCCAAAGCCTTCAGCTGTTCCTTTTGAATTACAGCACCGAAAGATCTTCAGACCCCAAAGAAACCGATGACTTCTGAGAAGGAAAACACTTGCCCCAAGGAACCACAGTATCCAGAGGTTCTGAATGACACTGATGATTCTGTGTTTGTGGAGAGCCCGTGGCAGGATTACGGAAGTGGGGGAGTGAAGGACGTGAAAGAGCGTTGGAAGTGCCTGAAAGTGCCACCTCTGCCAGATCTGAGAGAATCAGTGTCCAGAGGCAGGCCGGGCTTCCCTGCTGGAGGAAGCTGTGAGGAGAGTACAGGAAGCGAAACGCCGGCCGTGCCGCTCCGACAGAGGGCAGAGCTGAAGTCAGACAGCTCAGATAGTGAGTTTGAATCATTAATAGAAAGGGTCAGGAAACGGAGCGTACCACGAAAACCCATCTTAAGCACGAGTAAAACTGTCTACCAGCCCAGCACAAGAGGTAAGGAACAGTTCTTGGCTGACTTGCAACCTGTTTCCATCATTGTCACCAGATTGTTGATGGCTGCCCTCCTGACTCTTTGACAGTGTGAAATCTTTGTGACTTTTCCCTCTGAACTAGAAAACATCTGTGAGGGTGCTCCGTCCCTGAGTGGAAAGGGAGTCAAGCTACCAACATCAAAATCTGTTTCACTTCAAGAAACACCTTCCAAGATAACTGCTTCAGTGAGAACTCCTAGGAGTGAACCTGTGGGTTGCTCCCAGTCAGCACAGACAGAGGAAAAGTAAGCAGTTCTCCATCTTTACTAAATTCTAAGGCCATTATAGATGGATGAAAATGTGCTAAGTGCTTTGCCTGGAGAGGCATTCTGGTTTTTCTATTACTTGCAAACTTTTGCAAGTAGTTAGAAGTAACTGGAAGCTGTGGCTGCTGGTCTGAGGTATGGTTGGGCATAGTAGGCACCTCTGACCTCCAGTGAATGATGGCATCTTTTCTTGTAGGCTTAACGTGTGCAAAGTGCCTGGCTGTTTCTTACAAGATCTCTCAAATCCAGCTTCCCAGTACGTGAGGCATTTCAAGAAGAGTAAAGAGGAGCTGACGCAGAAGCTGTACCACCTCTACAACAGCACCATCTTTGAGCAGAAGGTTGGCTTTAAAATCAAACGAAAAGAAGCACAGAGCAACTTAGATTCTCATGGTTATCAGAACCTACTTAATGTTGCTCCTCGCTTGTTGATGTGATTACGTTGTATCATCTTCAGCTCATAGAAGTGTTCCAGTCGTGGCTTCTGTTTCTGTTAGTTGGAGATTTCTTTGGAAGGGATTTATCAGCGCTGTGATGCAGCAGTTTTCAGCTTGGCTTGCTTTCCCAGCTGTAATGGTGCACCAGCCTTAAGTGAGCAGATTTTGGGTGGTGTCCAGCAGGATCCTTCCTTGATGAGATAAACTGCTACGTGAGGTTGCCTCGGATCAGTTTCATCTTGGAAGAGGTGACTGATATTTACGTATTTTCTAGCACCTGCATGGTCATGAGCTCTGCCTGCCAGGAATGTTTCTGTAGCTGCCTGAGCGTTTCAGGCCTCAGCAGAGGCAGCTGTGTCCTTATGCTGCTGAGAGAAGCTCAAGGTCACCTACCATCGCTGCCCAGTCAGCCCAGACTGAAGGAGCACGTGCTAGCAGTCTGTGGCACTGCCTCATGCTAATAGCTGGTGGTAGCACAAGCAGGTCTGCTCGTTGTCAGCTCTCTTCTGGTTACATTTCCAGCTTCCCACCATGTACATGCACGGTGCTAAGCTGAACTGCTTCAATCTGCTCAAAAAAGCAGAGTGTGTGCTGGGAGCTGGGAGACAAGCCTACAGCAGGCAGCACTCTGCATAGCTCAGGCTGCTTCAGAAACGTGGCCTCTCTTAACTCTTCCACAGCCTGGTTGTAACAGCTCACAGCCACAGAAGGGAGAAGTGCTGTTCCTTGCTTGCAGCTGATCAGGGGCACGTGGTGGGGAGAGCTGAAGGATAAGAGCACTTCCCTGTAGTGTCAGGGGCTGTTGCCTTGTGGTCAGTCATGCTACGTGCAGTCTTCATGCATTTCTACTGCACGCTGCTGTCTGCTGTTCCAGAACAGATGGAAAAGCTGCTGATCAGTTCACATAAAGCTCAGCTGAAAGATTTCCAGTGCTTCAGCCCTTCCCTGTGCTGACAATTACAGCTGCTGGACCACTTACACTTACCTAATTCAGATGAGGGAAAACTGTCAGCAGAAGAGGTAACCAAGATAGTTGTGGTGGAGGCTTATAAGAGCAGGAGTGGCACAGAGGATAAGCAGGAGGGGATTATTCATCTTGTGCTGTGAAGGTGTGTTGACTGAAATAGCAGCTTGCAAGTTGGGAGCAACCAAAGGCAGATGGTTCTTGATGTGTAAATGAAGCTGCAGAACTTCTGATTGCAGACTGTTGTGGATGCTAAAAATTCACGTATTAAAAGCAAAAAAGACAATGCAAAATTCAAAATCTGGGAGGCTGTTTAGGGCAAAGGAACCACCTCAGGCTCAGGGGGCACTGTGCTGCAGATGGAAAGCAGCTGGGGGCAGTGTCCTGTGGCATCCCTCAGCTGTCCTCGTGTTTCCTTTAAGCAGTGTGTCAGCCACTGTTGGAGGCTGAGCACAGGGCCTGAGGGTCTCTGTCTCATCCTGTTGTGAATCTCCCTGTGCTGTTACAGACATGCAGAGGATAGAGGGAGGAAGCAGTGGAGTGTGGATAGGTCAGCGATGGTTAAAGGCACAAACAGAGACACTGTGCTGACTGTGTGGTACATACAAGGGGAAGCCAGAGGGCCTGAGGGAGATAAAAGAGGCAGGAGAGGGTGATTTATACACGTTCTGTTTTGTTTTTCAGTTACCAGAGAAAATGGTAATAAACTGGAACAAAAAAATGAGGAAAACAGCAGGGTACTGTGTAACTGGGCAGACAAAGGGCCCTGAGCTGCAGCGCTACGCTCGGATTGAACTGTCTGAGAAAGTCTGTGATTCTGCAGGTGGGTAAAAAAAAACAACAACAAACTGTGCTGGTTCTTCTTTAAGAAAGCACGTTCCAGAGAGGGAGGCATGAATTGGAGGAGGAAGGGATTTGAGGCTCGCCCTGCTATGAAATCCTCTGTTGCTTTAAACCCATCTCAGGGCATTGTCCTCACAGCCCTTCTGAAGGGCTGGAGCACTTCAAGAATGTGAGAGCAGAGATGTGTTTGTGCCAGTGTTTTGTTTGTACTGACTTAAAGACATCCAGTATAAACACAGTAATGTCACTCTGTGGAACTGATGTCACCCATCGCTGCCAGGCACCTTTCCTACGCTCTCGTTTAGGTCTGTGAGCTTTGCCAGCTGCAGTTCAGCTCGACAAATTTTACCTGAAGAGCGTGTTATTTTTAGAGAGGGCTCTGCTGTGGGTTTATTCTTGTTCTGGCAGCTACCAGGTGACACCTGTCAGCAATGTGGAAGAGCTGCTGTTCGGGGCTGATGCGTCTGTAGCTCCATACTGAATCTACTTTTCCTTCACCTCCAGAAGGAGAAGCCCTGAGAGGGGCAGTGTCAGAAGTGTGAAGCAGAGAGCTGGGCGCAGAGGTTTGAATTCCCCACACCTGACTGACCTCTGTGCTTTTTGTCTCGCCCCAAGATCGCCTTCGGGACACGCTGATCCATGAGATGTGCCACGCAGCCACGTGGCTCATCAACGGCGTTCGCGATGGGCACGGCCGATTCTGGAGGTTCTATGCCAAAAAGTCAGCGGTGGTTCACCCGGAGCTGCCGGTGGTGACGCGGTGCCACACGTATGAGATCAAGTACAAGTTCACCTATGCGTGCGTTGCGTGCAGAACCACGTGAGTCACGTTGCGATGCTGTCTGTGACCGTGTGCTGACCTCTGCCTCTCGTTTGTCCGTTTCCTGTGCCTGCAGGTTTGGGGTCTCTCACTGTGTTAACCTTGTGAAGCCGTTTGACCAGGTGTCGCTGATCTCATGGTCAGCATGATTCCGTGGTTGTTTTTTTAGAGGATGGTATCACAGAATCAGGTTGGAAAAGACCTTAAAGACCATTGAGTTCCAACCACGCCCTGACCGTACTGCCCCAACTCTAACAGCCCTCTGCTAAATCGTGGCCCTGAGCACCTTTTTAAACACGCCCAGGGATGCTGACTGCACCACCTCCCTGCAGAGCCCATTCCAGTGCTTAACGACCTTTTCTGTTTCCTGATCTCCAACCTAAACTCACCCTGGTGCATCTTTGGTCCTGTCGCTCTCTCCAGTCTCTGCAATCAATCTGCTCTCTGCTTTTAACTGCGATCCTACGAAAGCACGGAGACCAGCTTTAAAGCTGCCAGGCTCCAGAGAGCTGCGTGTAGCTTTGACAGTGCTTCCTGCCTCTGAAATCCCAGTGCCCCTTTCTCCGTTTCAGGATCGGCCGCCACTCCAAGTCGCTGGACACGGAGCGCTTCGTGTGCGCGCTGTGCGGGGGCAGGCTGCTCCTGAGCCAGCCCACCCCGAGGGAGGGCACCCCTGCAAGGCCCAACCTCACGCCCTTTGCCAAGTACGTCAAGGAGAACTACGGCCTTACGAGAAGGGAGCAGCAGGGGCTGAGTCACGCCGAAGTGATGAGGAAACTCAGTGCGGATTTTGCTCTGAAAACCAGGCTCGAAGATTCCTTGTGATGCTTTGATACGCTCGCTGCTTTGGAGCCACTGTTTTTCTGTGGGGCAGATGGTGAGCTTATGGAACCCGGCAGTGTGTGTCTGAGAGGCTTCCAGGCCACGTTAATACTTTGGATTTGAATGCTTTCAATGAAGACCCTGTTCTAAACTGGGCAAGAGTGTGCAAAGAGTAATGAGGATGATGGAAAGTCGGTGGCAGTAATGCACGGAGCAGCCAGGCTCTCTCTCTTAAAAGCTGCAGTTCTGGGCCCTTCCTAGGACAGAGCTGATAATGTTTGTGGATTTCTGATCAGTGTTTACACACAGTGCTCCACAGCACGTGTTTGTTGGCTCCTGTGAGCGACTGTTTCATGCTCAGTTGTGCTGATCTGCCTGGGCCTGCCAGCTGCAAGAGAAGCCCATACCTGAGCAGCAGTCTGATCCTGTCTGGGTGGCTTCCAGGCAGGAAAAGAGGCAGAGCTGAAGAAAACCTCAACATGAGTTCAGTTCTCCCAGGGAGAGTTTATTCAAGTGATCCATGGCTGTTTTTATTAAAAGCAGTGTGCCAGCAGTGCCTTGACTCCATCTGCACCAGGTTTTACAAAGCTGACTGGTTCCTAATGAGCTCAGAAGTCTGATTAAGTTCAGACTTCAGTTTTCTCTCTGTCCCTAATACTTTTTTTTAACCACAGAATGTGAAGACGAATCTCATCATGTAGCCTTTTTGTGCAGTCTGAATTAGTCATGATGTTTGTGCTGTGAATAGATCACCCTGGTGGCTGTCACTTGGGGATAATCAATAAATGGCTTTTCATACCACGTGTCGCACCGAGGCAGCTCTTCTGTTGCAGTTCAACAGCTCTGTGAAAGATAACGATGTTTTCTAGGTCAGCCTGCTGTGACAGCCTCACGTGGTGCTCTGTGAGCACCAAAGTCCTGTGTGCCTGGAGGGCTGCACTGGGACAGAGAGTAACCTCATTCATGCTTGTCTGGACAGTGCCTCACCCTTAAGGTGTGTGTGTGTGGGATTTGGGGCCTCAATTGGACCTGCAAGGTTGCACGTCCTTCCCAGAAAGCCCTGTTCACATCTGCCCCATTGCCGAGCAGCAGTGCTGCTAGTTCGGGTTGTGGCTGAAGGGGGAAGCCATGCAAGGGGACACTGCTCTTACCCAGAACTGTATGGTATCCTGGATACTGTTCTGCACTGAAATTGAAACGTGTGTGAGCTGGGGGGTGCTCTGGAACCTAGCACCAAGGACATTTAAAAACCTGAGCATCCGACAGCCTTGTGCATCTATCAGTTATCTTCCCAGCACCTTAATCATCTTCCCTCTTGGAAAGAACCACAGCCTGGAGTGTTGAGCCAGCAAAAAGAATCCATTTGGTAAGAAGCTTCAGTGCTGAGTATGCAACAGCGCTACATAAAGCAGGAAAAAGCAGCTAGTGGCCAAGAAGTGTGGGTGGTGATGCTGAGCTTCCATTTCATTTCTACTCCAAACAGCTTTTGCTTTGGAATTTTTTTATTTGGGTTGAGGTACAGAGCATAGACCCTCTGTCAGAGCTCTTCCAGGTCTGTTCCCAGGCTTCCCTGTATCCTAACCAGCAAACCAAAACCATTACGAGGTGTGAAATCGTGGTTAACAGAAGCTACTAAGAGGGCAGAAGTTGGCAGCATCAGGTACAGCAGCAGGGCCAGTGCCCCCTTCCCCTCTAATCCTCCTGTTCTACGCTTCTGGGGTACAAGCAAAGGAAAAAGACTTCTGTCAAAATACAAGGGAGGGGGAAACAACAACGTTCCCTATGTAGTGCCCTCCAGAACTGAAGTCTCTACCAGGAGATGCTGCCTAACCTGACCACTGAGCCAGACTCGTACTGCAGGATGCAGCACCCAGGGGGGAACTGCTGCTCTTCATCAAGCTGGGGCACACAGAACCTTTATCCCACAGAAGTGCTCTTTGCTGCAGGGGGCAAGACAAGGGGCACAGCCTCGTATCTTCACTGGAAGGCAACGTGGGGCCACCCTTCAGCAGGTCCTGTGGAGTTTGATTAATGTCTTTGTTTGTTTTCTGAAGGATCCGTACTTCCTCCTTCAGTCCAAAGCAGCTAGTTCCTCCAGGAGCTGCTCCTTCTCCTGCTGCAGCTCCTGCACCCGCTGCTTGTTCTGCTCCAGCCTGTCCTCCAGCCACTGAAGGAGGGGCCCACTGATGGCAGACATCTGGCTGCACAGGTTCTTCGTGAACACTGCAAAGAGCGAGCACAAAGTCCGTGCTACAACAGCCCCAAAGCCAAGGGAGCTACAGAGCAGCAGCAGAGCTTCCCAGCACCCTGGCTAAGGCAACCACCGACCCCCACAGGGTCAGAATCAGCAGCTTCTGACTGAGCTCCTTTACCACTTCTGCTCTCTTCCTTTAAAATATCACATAACTTTTTTCCACCAGACTTTGATGTAACAGAGAATCTACTTGGTTACACAGAGTTTGTGCCTGCAAATTCATAGATTCATTAGGTTGGAAAGGACCTACAAGATCATCTAGTCCAACCATACTAGTTGGACATAGTCCAAAATGAACTGCAGGGCAAAGATAAAGAAAGGAGTCTGTGCTCTTCTGGTTTTCATTTTGTTTTTACAACTGCTCTTGACGCCAAAGGGAGCACTGGAGCTCACGAGGACTGTTACACAACTGTGGTCTGCTCTCCTTTCAAAGCAATGCCAAAACAGCCACTCCGTGCTGTGCTGTCCCAGCTGCACTCACACAAAGGAGGAATCCTTACCTGAGCCGTTGTGAATCTTGGTGACAGAGTCTAGATGGGTGAGGCTAAGGGGAGAAAACACTGCATTAGTACCAACAGCAGCGAAGTGCACGTGAGGCAGAACAGAACCATCCACCTCCACACTGCAGCTGCTTGGAACCTTTTCACTTGTAAGAGACCCTGTACGTTCACAACAGTAACAGACCTCACTACGGGTAGCAGTGGAGGCAGAGCAGCAAAATCCCCAATGCTGATATCCTTCCTCATTTTTCACACTTCTCCGTACTGCTGCCTTAGTTGGATACAGACACATCACCAGCAGCTCACACACTTCAGCTCCTTTTCTGTGCAGCAGGGGAGCAGCTCACTGCGCTCACGTGCAAGCACAAGAGCACCTGAACTCCGTAATGTGAAAGCATTTAAATCAACCAGCTTTTCTACAAAGGCATATACATAAAGCACTGATGCTTCTCATTTTGTCTCTCTCTGCTAAGGCTGTTTCTTGAGGTAGGAAATGTCAGCAAAGGCAGCCTTAGAGAGGGCTGCAGCCCCAGCCTTACCTGTGAATTCTCCTGTAGGCATCTTGTTCTTCTTGGCACAGGATCTTGGGCAGCTCTACAGCTGATTCCAGACACACTTTCCCAATAGTTTCATGCGGGACAACGTGAATAGGAATTTCAATCCTTTCATATCTGAAAGGGTATCAGATACAATTAACTTGCATGCAAAGCAGCAGAGAAGAGAAAAAAGAGCCTTTATCAACCCTCACCGGTCTGTTAAACTTATGGAATCATCGTGGGTTTACTGTTGAGAACGTGCTAGAAAGGACAGGCAGTGGGAAGCCTTTTGGAGCCACACTTATCTCAAATTCCAGTGATAAAAATGCTGAAGTAACTAAAGCGGCAGTACTGACACTACAGGGAACAGCACACGTTCAGTAGGTGCAGGCTCAGCACCATGCAAACTTGGAGCTTTGAATTCTAGAGTTGAAAGCCCTCACACAACAGATTACAGTACAAATCCATACGCAAACTGCAGTATTCTACAGCAGACTTTAAGCTGTTATTAAGTTCTAGGCAAAGTCAGTCCACCTTCTTCAAGTAGTCTGCACTGACAGAGAGAACCAGATCAGGCATCTCTATGTGATATTTGCTGCTCACGATGAACCCAGAAACCACCTATGTGAGACAAGCTAGAAAGAAGGGGCTTTGATGGAATACAAGCACATAATATTCTTTTTTTGTACTCACTCTGAGCTCTTCTGGGCCTGAATGGACTGGAAACAGGTGTAGAGGATCCTGCCTGTCTAAGAGAGACAGCACAAAGTCAGATTTCAAGTACCAAAAACCACCTGGAACTCCAAAATCCTTCAGGAAGATGAACATGCTTTCAAAAAGCACTTGAACAGGTGGCAGAGGTGCACACTTCACACTTGGCTGGTCTGCTGGAACTGTTTCCAAGCTCTAACAGATCCACTAACCTGGGTAAGACACTGCTATCAGCTCACCTCATCCTGGAACACCTCACGAGGTGCATTTCAATGCAGGCTCATCATGCCTACCTTTGTGTTTTTGTCCTCAATAAAGCAGGAGAAGATCAGCCCTACAAAACCCTGGTCCATCATCTGATACATAGCTTGTGTGCGGACATCTGCGGGCAGAGACAACATAATGAGAACTGCACAGGTCACCTACGGCCTGCCAAAAGATTTTCCAGCTCTTGAAGGGTGACCCTGGAATTTGGTAACAGTCACAAGCTTGATCTTAGAGCACATACTCCCCCGACATGAAGTAAAAACCTTGTTCCAGTTTAAAACATAATTAAATAGCATGTCTTAATGAACAAGTCAGCTAAGCATCAGCACACCCAGATAACTCTCTCCCATCAGAGATTTAGGGAACAGAATGCTGACAGCTGAGCTGTGCAGCTCTCAGAGTGCAGTAAATTGAGTCACTCGTTTACTGAGCTGCATCCTCCTGTACGGAACCAAGAGTGCTCTTACCCACATGCGACGGCCACACGGTAATGTGAGGGTGAGAATGATACCAGCCCACGACTCTCATGGGACGTCCCGTCATCTCAGCCAACCTGTGTGTGAGTCAAGGTCCTTCCAAAAGCAAAGGAGCAAACGCAAGAGACCCTTCAAACAAGGGCAACAGCAAGCACGGGGCAGAGCTTAAAGCCTCACGGGTCAACAAAACCTCAGCTCCTGCAGGGAGCTGACAGGACGCAGGGCAGGAAGCGGACAGACGCTTCCTCCACGCAGGCAGGACACTGCTGCTGCAGAAGCAAACTGCATTTCGCAGCTCCACCCCCGCCCCGCCCCTCAGAAGCACGCTTCCTGCGACTAAAAAAGAGGGAATAAAGACACTCTATCGCAACTGCAGCGCACACACCGGGCCCGGCAGCAGCTCCGGCCGACGGAGGGCTCCGCGCTGCGGCCGAAGGATATCTCCGCCTCGGTGGACGCGGCCGAGAGCTGCTCGGGAGAGATCTCCACTCGGTCCTTCCTCTTATCCGAGCGGCGCAGGATGATCACGGAGTGGATGTGGACGATCCTGTTGGTGTCCACCTGGAACAGAGAGAGCGCGGCGCTGCTGCTCCGCCGCGGGAACGGCCGCCCCGGGAGGAGGGCACCGGGCGGGGGCAGCCGCCCGCTCCGGGCCGGGCGCGGTACCTCCCCGATGCAGAGCCCCATGACCTCCTCCTTCTCGGTGCTCAGCGCGTGGTTCAGGCACACGAGGAACGCGTCCGCCTCCAGGTGCGCGGCCTGCACCGCCATCTTGCCGCCTTCCCCGCCGCCGGAAGCCGCCGGGGCCGCGCCCCGCAGGCGGACCAATCACCGCGCAGCTCCCCGCCTCCTCCGACCAATCGGGGCCGCCGACTTGCTGTGGCGGTGGAGGCGGGGATGGGGGGGGAGCGGTGCGCCGCGGAGCAAGTTCCGAGTGGTCCGCGCGAGCCGCGGTGCCGGGGTTCCGCGCGGCGGTCGCCGCCCGCAGCGGGGCGGGGCCGGGCTGGGGGGCGGGGCAAGGCGGCGGCGGCCATTGGGGCCCGCGAGCAGCGGGAGGAGGAGGGGGGCGGCGGCGGCGGCGGCGGCCGGGTCGGGGTCAGGGGGGTGGGCGGGGAAGGCTTCTCCGGGCGCGCACGGCGCGGGCTGCGAGCGGCGCGGGGCTGCAGGTAGGTGAGGGCGGGGGGGCGGTTGCCATGGAGACAGCGCCGCGCCCCCATCCCCGCTCCCGTCGGCGTCACCGGGTCTCCCCCTCCCCCCCATCCCCGCCGCGCTCCCGGTCCCCTCCCGTCTCCATCGGATCCCCGCGGGGCGGCCCCGGGGACGGCGGCGTCCGCGGCGGAACGTGCGCGCTCCGAAAGCGAACGCGGCTCCTCCGTCACGGGACGCGCTCCTCCCGCACCGCTCCGCGCTCGGGGCCTTCGGGAGCGGGGGGAGCGCGGGCAGCGGAGCCCCGGGCCGCGGCCTGGCGGCGGGCGGGCCGTCGGAGCATGACACTGCAGTCCTGCGGGCTCCCGCCGGCCGGCCGCTGCTGGACGGCGCTTCGTAGGTGCGGGTTCCGCGGCGAGGATCGGTTCGCAGAAGCGTCGGCGAGCTTTCTTTCAGCCCTGCTTTCCTTCGGGCTCTCCTGTCGCTTTCTGATAACATCAGCCAGAAGATAGGAGTCGCGGGTGTTTGCCCCGAAGTTTCGGTGCCGGTGTCTCGGCGCGTGCCTGCCCGGAGCTCCCCTTTGCTCGCTGTGTTTGGGTTCAGAGATGGCCCTGACCCGCTCCAAACCCAGGGAAGGGTTTTTCCTGCCCTCCAGCTTGTTGGCTGCACAGCCCGAGCCCTCCCGCCCTGACCCCGCAGCCGTGGAGTTCGGGAGAGGTTTGGGTCCGCTCCGTGGGGCAGAGGCTGATAAGATCGCAGCGAGCTGCTGCCCGTGCTGCAGCGGGTCCTCTGCGTGGGACCTCGCTGTGTCTGTGCCCATCGCTGCCACCGCGTGTGCACGATGAGCACAAACGTGTGTGTGTCGTGCTGTAGTCCCCCTGCCCGCAGCAGGGTTCGTGCTGGGACAGGAGAGGTCACTTGCTGTAGGTGGTGTTGGCTTACGGACTTTGCTTACTCTTCCGCTGCTGAATCAGTGCTGAGCTGACGGTGTCTCCTCGTTCTGTAGAAATTCCAGCTGCGAACAGGGCACGAAAGCAAAGTTCTTTCGGGGGCATGATGGAGCTTTTGGCATCTTACCACAGAGTAGGAGTGTCCTGGCCAAATTCCAACCTGGGTAATTACATTCTGCTGACTGAAAATGAGCAGCGGCGACTGCTGCCTCTCACTGCTGGGCAGAGCGGATAGCGCACACAGGTTTAGTTTGTGAAGCAACTCGGGGTAAAGCAGAATGACTCGGGCTTACAGAAACCCTCCTAGCTCGTCCCTCGTGAGGTTTGTTGGGCTGCTGTTGCATTCCTGCCGATGCCAGCGGTCCAGCTGCCGGGGCACTGCTCGGAATGGCTGTATCGCATCACAGGATGGTCTCCAGAGCAGCGCTGCTCTTTGTAACACACCTCCACATTCCCACACGTCGAGCGAGGAAACAATCAGAACGGGAGAGAAAGAAAGAAATGAAAGAAGCTTCCAGTTGTAAACGGCTGTGGCAGTGCTGTTCGGGCCGAGCCGTGCTTGGTGTTTTGTTTGCAGACAGGCTGAGTGACCCTTTGGTTCCGAAAGGTAGAGAGCTGCTGGGGCACGGTGTAGAAGGCAACGTGCAAGTGTGTTTCCTGTTCTGTCTGTACCCCGATGTGTAACGATGTTTTTCTCTCCCTGACCTCCCCTGCTTTATTTTGTACCCAGATGTTCTTGCCTCTGTCTGAAACATGCCTTGTAACGCCACGCGTTTTCGGAAGATCACTGTGTTCCGCTGGGATAGGAATATCGCATCTGCTTCATAGCAGGAAGATGTTCCATGTATTGCAGCTTAATTCTGTTCTACTTTAAACCTAGATAAAGAATGAAGACTGTCCGTACCATTTTGATTACCTCTTCTAGGGTTCAAAGAGAGAATCATTTTCCCAGACCTCCATTTGCTCATGGCTCAGCTTGATGTAACCGCTGTGCAGACAAACCTGCCTCTAAACCAAAACCCCGGTGGGAAGAGCCACCTCCATGCCCCCGATTCCTCTCCTCCCGCCGATGTCGTTGGCTCTCGGGAAGCACCTTAAGGCCGAACTGCTCCGGGTGATGAGAGCTGCTGTCCAGGAGCTCGTGTGTGAGTGGACCACGCTGCCGTGCTCGTAAGGGATGAGAGGAAGGACCCTGCACGATGACAGCTCCGGGTGCGAGGGTCGGGCGCACGGAGTCTCATGCTCTGTCTCCAGATTGACGTCCGTTCTCGTCCCGCTGATTTCACCCTCTGTCACAAGTGTTGGGATTTAGACCATCGTCACCCGCAGAACTCCTGCCTCGGTCACTTCTTGTTTTCTTCCCACCCCCGGCCCGTTTTACACAAAGACTGTTAATAGGACTGTTAGCGGAATAAGCAAAGCCAATATTCACAGGGTTCAACCGTGCACCTCTCAGCACCTTTCGCCCCAGAATGCCTTACAAACGCCGCTCAGCACACACCTCCCACCGCACGACCTGTCCGGACACCTCCTCCCTCCCGGCCATCCCCTCAGCATCCCACAGCGACTTCTAACCTCCCTCCGTCGGCCGCCCACCCCCCCGAGGTGCCTTTTGGGTCCGGGAGCTGTCCCCACGAATGCCCTGGGAGCGAAGGAGCCCCCGAGTGCTGATGACGGAGTGACGGGGGATGGCTGAAGGAGGGCACGCCGGCGCTCCCCCGGTCCGACTGTGGGTGCGACGCGTAGGTGTGTACTGCGATGAGCACCGCAAAACGTGGCTCGTGGCTGCGGAAGAGGCAAGTGTCCTTTGGGCTTCGCCGGGATTGTAGCTTTGCTGTCGCAGGTGCCTGCCCTGCGTTGCCAGTAACTGCCTCCTCTCTTTGTTGCTTTCCACCAGGAGGAAGGTATGCTGAGGGCTCGGATCCAAAGAGTTCAGGTTCCCCTGGGTGAGGCGCTGCGACCCAGCCAGCTCCCCCCATCCCGGCTGCCTCACATGTGGCAGCTGTCCCAGGGTGAGCAGTACAGGGATAGTAACTCTCGCGTTTGGGAGATAGAGCACCATCTCATGGTAAGGATGGTGGCGACCATAGACCATAGTCATGCCTGTTTGTGAAGTCATTTGAGATCCTTGAGGGACGGCAGAGGACTGTTATTGTATTGAAGTCCAGTAGCTCTCAGCCGCAGTAACTGCAGCCGTATTGAACTTTTCCTTGTCGCTTACAGCTCGGTGGTGTTGAAGAACTGCTGCTTAAACTCGTGCCTGGTGATTAATCTGGTACGTGGAGACATTACCCCTGCTTTGTACTGTGCTCTGTTTATTCCCCATCATTCTTTAATATGAATTTTTGTCTTTCAGGAGCAGTGGCTCTAGGAAGATGTCCTTGTATGTTTTGTACAATAAATGATTCTCTCTCCACTGAAATGCGGCCACCCCTGAGGTGGAAGCAGTTAAACAACACACAGCAACATCACATGAGTTTAGGACAGGCAGTGAAGAGGAGTGTCGTGTCCCATTGAAACATCAGGGGGAGTTCTAGGTAGGCAGAATGTAATTGCCCTCCGTGGAGCTTGGCCAGGATGCTGGAAGTAGGCCCTAGTGATACTGAGGAGTGCTGCGGGGCAGGGAATGGGCAGGGGGCCGACGGCAGCCCCGGCTCCGGGCAGGGCTGAGCTGTGGCACCGCAGGAGCTGAAGCCCTGAGCTGTGTAGAGCTGCAGTGATGCTTTCCTTCCGAGCTCTCTCACCCCACTGCTGCTCCCCCCCCACTTCTTGTTTGTCTGTTGGTTCCTGGTGAGGTCCTGGTGACGGGTGGGTGCTGCAGCTGCAGAAAGTCAAAGTGATTGCCTGACGTCTGCTTTCCAGGGGTCTGATAACGGTGGAGCTGTTTCTTTTGGGGGAATCCTGAGAGGATTCCTCCTGCAACAAGAAGTTTTCCCCTCGTTGCTTTTCCGGGACGTGCATAACGATGCTGTTTTTCCCAACCTCCTCCTCCAGATGCAGTTGCATGGCTCACGCCAAACTCCGGGATGCACAGAGCTCACAGAGAGGGGCTCACGTTTTAGCCAAAGGTTTAGAGGCACGGAACTGCTTAAAAAAGAGCCGTGGTCGTGTGAGCCGTTGTTGGAATCTCTGTGCTTCCAAGTGGAAAAGGACCCACTTTGAGCACACTAAATGGAAAGGCCTTCAGGCGTAGCTCTGTAGAGCTTTCCTGTGCTCACAGCCCACGTGAACGGCCTCCAGGGCTGTGCTGGGAGGCAGCTGGCAGGTTGCTCCCGGGGAGAGGAGTGCTGTGAGCTCTGTGGGTTCAGTGGGAGCGTGGGGAGTCCCATCTGTTGGGAGCAGGCTCATCCTGACCGCCCGCTGCAGGGAGGGAAGCCGGGAGCTCTTTGCTCGGAGGCACGGTCCTGCCCCCTGCCTCCCCCAGCTGTTATTTCTGCAGTAACATTTTCCTGTCGTTTTAGTTCTCTGAACATGCCGCAGAAGGATCCCTGCCAGAAACAAGCCTGTGAAATACAGAAATGCTTGCAAGGTACCAAGCATCATTTTGTCTTTTTGGTGTCTTGAGGTTTGGTGGAGCTGAGTCCTTTTTCACATCCCCCCCCCCCGTTCTCCTTTCACCGTTGAGGGGGAAGCGAGCGAGCACGCGACAACCACTGCTTTTAAAGGAATTCCTTTGTGCTTGGTTGTGAGGAACGAGACACCCTGAGCACAAAATGCAGTGTGCTTTTCCAAGCTGAGCGTTCGTGCCGTAGTGAGAGCTGTGTGTAGTCTCAGGACTGAGCTGTAGGCGGGGAGAGCCAGACGCTGTGAGAGCTGTGCTGGAGTGGGAGCTGAGGCCGTGGGTGGATGGAGTGAGGACACACACAGCGTGGAGCTCCGGGCACACCCTGCTGCTCGCAGAGATGCCTGCAGGAGCAGGCAGGGTGTGTGCTCGGCCTGGGGGAGGCAGGTGGACCGAGGGCCCCTTGGAGGCCTTGCACAGCCACTGTGAGTCGGGTGAGCAAAAGAGCTGTTGGAAAAAGGGAGGTTATGTGATCACATGCTTCAGGTGGCTGAGCTGGGGAAGGCAGGTTGGATACTGGCAGAGAAAAATAGTCTTTTCAGCAATTTAGTTGCTTCAGACGGGATTGAGAAACTGTTTTCCTGTGTACCCAGGCGGCTCAGCCACAGTAGGAGGAGCGTTTCCTGGCTCACCCAGCAGAGCCCTGCATGTGTGAGGGGCTTTGCTGGAGGGTGACTGGCTGTTAGCACAGGGCAGGTGAGCTGAAGTGGAGCAGAGGGATGGCTTTGCTACCTCCAGCAAGTGCTGTGGTTGCAGTTACAGCCCCCCATGGCTGGGGAACAGGAGGAGCATTGTGGAGAAGCAGGGAGCAGCAGCCCTCAGCCAGGTGGATATCTGTGTTTCCCAGGATTGTTGTTTCAGAAGCTGCGTTCAGTTTAAATGAAGGGCTCCAATAATCCCATCCGTGCGTCCCCAGCACTTGTAAACACGCTGCCTGCTTTGCTTTTGGTGCTTGGCCCTCTTCTGGTCCCACTGTGACAGTGCTGTTTTCATAACGTTCACAGAGGTTATTCCAAGTGCTTCACTCCTGAAGGTTCGTGTACAGGCGTGATCTGAGTGGCTCAGTGGTGCAAGGAAGCTTTTCCTCTGCTGTGTGCATGTCCCACTGCCTCACCACGTCTGTGGCCAGCATTTCAGAGTGCTGTGATCATACCTGACTCGCGTGGATGAAGCAGCTGAGTTTACAGGAAAGCAGTTTTTCCTGCAGGAGTTAATGCAATAGAGGAAAGTGAGCAGGATGAGGGAGGTGCAGCTTCTCAAAGCCAATTTGCAGCAGGTCACTGTTCCAAAAGATGTTGCCTGCTCCTTCTGTGTGACTGAACGCCCACTGCAATCCATAAACCCGTTCTGCATTTTGTCATCCACTGTATGAGTAACCCCTGTGCCTTTCTGGAGTGACCCCTGATGGGTAGTGGGGTGTGATGGTAGAAACAGAGCACTGAGACCCAAGCCCTGCTGCTGCTGAGAGCTCAGAGCAGCGTGGAGGAGCAGGGCCAGTCAGGGCCCCAGGCAGCCTCAGCCTTGCACAAAGCAGTGACATCACTGCAGCCTTCTCCTTGGGGTGCCCTGTGCTTGCACTGTACGTGCAGCCTGCTCTGTCTGTGCCTGCATGGCACTCGCTGCCTTTCTGGGCTCTTCTCTGGGTGCTGTATTTGTCTCCCTGAATGTTGCTGCTGTTCTTTTTAGTCCTTAAAAACCTTCAGTGGGGCTGAATGCAGCCATGCAGGAGGTGTGCAGTTTGCCCAGGGCAGATGCAGGCCCTTCACTGCATCAGTGCTCCACGTGGGGCTGCCCTTGGTGAGTGTGCAAAGCAGCAGAGATGCAGAGGGCCAGCAGCTCATCCCATCTCCTAGTGTCTGAGAGCAGGCTCCTGGGAAGGAAAGGAGAGGTGAAGGTGCTGAGATGCAGCTGAAGGCCTCCCTGAGGTGGGAGCTCAGTGCAGAAGGGCTCCCACTGCTGCTGGCAGCAGGATGGCTTCCTGCAAGCTCAGGTGCTGTGCAGAGCCACATCCTGCCCACAGCAGGCTGATGGCAGCAGGGCTGCAGCCACACGCCCCACCCCTTCCTCTCCCTGCACTTGTCCCTGTTGATATCAACTGCCATACACCTTGCATTGGTGAGGCAGCTGGGCTGGAGCACCCAGATCTCAGGATCCAGGTTAAAAAAGCAGGGCAGCAGTTGGGGAAACCTCATCCCCACTGTAGCGATGCAGTAGCTGCAAAACTGGGGAACTGAAGGTGCCCCCATCCATAGGAGCACAGCTGACAGCACTGCGCGCAGCCAACACCAAAGGGAGATCTGCTCCTAGAGCAGGGGAAGCGGAGGGAAGCAGCGTGGGGAAGCAGCGTGCTTCTCAAAGCAGGGCACTGCACAGCACCCCAGGGCCAGGCAGCCCCTCAGGGGAACAAAACCAGTTCCCCCTACGCACTCGGCCTCTCCTTATTTTCCAGCGAACAACTACATGGAGTCAAAGTGCGAAGCTGTGCTGCGAGAGATGAGGAAGTGCTGCGCCCGGTACCCCGAGGGCAGATCCGTCTGTTGTTCAGGTTTTGAGAGGGAAGAGAGAGAAAAACGTCAAGCTGCTGCTTCGGAAGGAATTCCCCCACCACCTCAGTAACACAAAGCAGCTCCAGCAGGTGCCGGAGCACGGACTCACCTGCGGAGCTCACGTGTGTGTTCCTGAGCCTTCTTCTAGACTTTGTGGGAAGCTGGAGGGCTCCAAGCACACACCGTGCACCAAAAAGTACAACGCAGTACCAAGAGATGGCCTGCTGACCAGACTTTATTTCCCGTACCAAAACGTCATCTACGTTGTCTCTGCGTCGCATCTGTGTCTGTGAAAAATCAGTTCGATGTGTTTAGGATGCTTACCTTACTCTAACCCATCCCTGCTCTCATCACGGAGGGCTGGAACCAAGTTACTCCGGCTTCTGGAGGGGGAGGTACAGGAAATGTGCTCTTAAGAGTGAGATTAAGCGTGACACACAAAGTCCATTTTGACACAGCAAAGGTATTGCTGCCACCAGGCAGCAGTTCCAGGCAACATTCACCTGTCCAGTGGTCCAAGCTCAAGAATGGGAATCAGGTCTGGGCTTTGTTCCTAGGTCTTGCATAGCTCACGGTGACCACGTGTCACTCTGCCTAAGTGCCTCACTTTCCCACTGGACAGAGTTCAGATTCCTTTCTATTGGGATTGCCTCCACGCTGCTATTTGCATGACAACAAAGATGTTACAGGAACATTATTTCAGGGATTGCTACAGGAATAGGATTAATATTTTTTAAAAACAAGCAATATTTGTTTGGAGATCCTGACTGTTGATATAAAATTTATAGATTTCTGTACGATGGAAGACCTTTAAGCAATATGTTTCCAACCCAGCGTGCCACGGTGCGCTGGAACCCAGAGGCCTATCACAAAGCCCTGGGCTAGATCCAAGACCTGATTTAGGTGCCACTTCTGAACACGCAGTCGTAGGCACCCTCTGTCAGTCCAGCACGTCAGACTCACACACAAACCCGTCTGTGTCTGGAGCCCGGGGAGAGATGGCTCTTCACAAACTCTCTCACCTGTGCAGCAGAATTTCCTGTGACCTGTAGGATGAGCTCGGTAGTCAGGTTCCTGCATCACCCTTCAGTGCTGCCTCTGTCTCTCCGTCCACTGTAGCAGCAGTCCAGGCACCTCAGTGGGTGCCAAGTCCACCGCAGGGCCCAGGCACCAAACACCAGACTCCAAACCCACTAGGCTCCTAACTCTGTCATTAGATCTAGCCGTAAAGGACTTCTGTGCTGTGATAATTAACCACAAAATACAGCTTCTATCAACAGACCACTGTAGTCTAGGCACAATCGTTGAGTGTATTGAAGCCTAGAACGGCAAAACCATCTGTACTCGCTGCTCTGAAATACCATAACACGAAATAAATGACTGGAACTAACTGCAGCCTGAGTGTGGTTGTTTACTGAGGGCATGGCGCAGCTGCAAGCCGGGCAGCTTGGCTGCTGCTCAGCATCCAGAGCCGTGTGATATCATCAGGTTGAAATAGAAGCTGCTTGGTATTTTTACAAGCCGAGCTCGGGCTCAGATGAATTCGGGGCGAGCTCTGCCCTCCCAACCCCACAACAAAGTGACCGTGATGACAAAACGGGGCTGAAGGGGCAGATGGCACTCCTGAAAAGTGGAGGAAAAGGATGACAGTGCTGAGAAACGTTTCACACGTGGCTCATGTTGCTCTCCTGCCCAACCCGAGCAGGAGAAGTGGAAGCAGAATCACTAACACGCATCCAGCCGAGCTGCTCAGGCTCCTGCTGCACCCACCTAAAGGAAACCTTTGTCTCTGTGCCCAGCCCCAGCAGCAAACCTGCTCAGCTGTGAGGGCGAGAAGTCAGCAGATCTCACACAGGAATTAAAGCAAAACCATTTAATAAAATATCACTTCAACAAGCATTTACATACAATATATAAAAAGGCTTTAAAAAGCCTAGTGTGTTTTGAACCTCCCGTACTGCTACGGAGATGGCTGACACGAGAACAAAAGGGATGTGTGTGTTGGGGGGGGTGTGGGGAACACCTCACCTTGGCACCTGAACAACAACAGTGCATCTCCAGGGGCTGATGTGGCACCAGAACTCCCAGTGTGGGCACACAGCTTCCACCAGTGGCAGCCCCCAGCCTGACACCGGCACTGCAGATCCACCAGCTCCGTGTCCGCCCCCTGCCCGATTTACACCCAACAGGAATCCTCCTCCTCGCGTCTCCTCCCCTCGCAGCAGCTCCAGAGACCTCCTGGCTCCCTCTCTGGGCCGCTCTCCTCCGCAGCAGGGACTCAGGGACTCAGGGCCCCGCGGAGCTGAACGCAGTACCTCCCCGTGCCCGAGCTGAGGCTGGAGGCAGCGCTAAGGCTGAAGTTTGTCACTGGAGAAAGATTCGTGAACAACAGTGCACAGCAGTTGGGTTACTCAGCACACCAGGCACGGGGGAAGCAACACTTCCCCTACAAGAACAAGAGATACCCTGCGATACAAACGCATTAATTCAAGCACATTCAGCTAGGCAGTTTTCCTATAAAAATCTGATACATTTTTTTGTCACTCCACTCCCAACCGTGAATTTACTGAGGACCTATCTGCTGCATCACATCACTCCTGCAGCCCCCCACGTCGGTATTGAAAAGCTGTGAGCCCGGCTGCTCCTCCCCAGCCACAACAGGACAGGAGCAAAGACCCCAACGTCTGCTTCCTGACTACCTGCAGTGAGAGAAACACCACCTAGAACGGACTGCTGCTGCAATGACACCTCAAAGAGAGGCAGAACAGAACTAACAGCTGTCAGTGCAAATCCCAAACCTCTGGTGGCTGAACCCACACTTCCAGCCCTCTCAGCAGCTCCCTGGGGACAAGGCCCCGTTCTGAGCCAGCCATGCAAGTTCAGAATGGCATCACCCAGCACAGGAGATGGGCTGCACCCACACACATCGCTGTCCTCCAGCACGTTCTGTCCTGGGGGAGAACACCTCCTTGTAGTGCTGAAGGACATCACCCCTGCAGTCCCCACACTCTGTGAAGTGCTAATGCCAAACCCAGCACGGCCATCACAAATGTATACCTTGGAGGTGCTCTATTTCATTTTTCTTGTGGGTTAGAGTTCTGCTCTGCACACAACTGGGACAGAGCTCCCAAAAACAGCTGAGCCCTGCACCTGAGCTGCTTCCTCACCTGCAGAGGGCTACAGCTGTCAGAAATATTACAAAGGGGATTAAGCAAGCTGGTTTTTTTTTGGAGGGGAAAACAGTAAATTCAAAGAAGGAAGGAAGATAACCAGGGTGAAGAGCATGGAAACTGTCTACTCCCTCAGAGGCACAACCTGGTTTTCCCAACAGTTTAGGCCTGAGCACCAGGAAGGGTCAGAGATTGTGCTCCAAGCACCAGGTTTCACGTCCTCCCCCCTCCACTCCAACGGTGCTGGCACAAAGGATCCTGGATCAGCACAACATCCCCTAAACAGGGACACAATTCCCACCTGCAATCCCATCCCATGCAGTTACAGCTTTAAGAGCATCAACTTCAAAGCAGCCAAAGGAGGTCACAGCAGACCTAGAAACACCGGTCTGAGCCCCAAGGTGGTTTACAGTAAGTGGCACAGCAGAAACACGTGCTGCCCGTGCCAGCCAGCCTGCCACAGGCAGGGGAGCACCCTGGGACCAGCCCACCACAAGAGTACACCTCAGAAGCTGGCAGCTAGTGACCAAACAAGGTGCTGTATGGAGCAGGGAGAGGGCCCTGAGAGCCACACACTGTGCTCAGTTTCCATCAGCAGCAGCAGAGCTGCACTTCCAGTAAGGGCTATAAATAACAGCAGAGGGAAAGCCAAACAGCCACCCACACTCAGTGCAGTGACAAGGGGTGGGCAGAGAACCCCCCCTGCTACACAAAGCACGAATGTGCTCCTTACCCACCAGCCATGCTGTCCCCCAGCACCTCTGCAGCCACACCAGGACAGCCAAGCACAGCTGCACTTCACACACCAGCTCTGCACAGATGGAAGCACAGGCTTTCTGGGGACCAGGGTAAAGAAAGTACAAGCTAAACAGCAGTGAAGAGCTGACAGCTGTTGTACACATATACTGGCAGACAAGTGTATACAGGTCCCAGGCACCTGGGAAGAAGCACGTTTAAGAGATTTCTCTGCCACTACATGTTTATGAGGCTTCAACTCATCCCAGAACTTGGGGCTAGGCATATTCAGTGGAGAAAGGAATTGCTATGATACACTGAAGTCAAAAGCTTTCAGGCCAATGCAGCACCCAAACAGTCCAGAAAAAAAGTTGGAAATCAAAAGCAGCATTGTAAGAAATAAGGGCTGGGACCTGTGAGCATACGAGCTGAACCTGCTGGAAACTACCACTGACTTCTACATTGGAGGGAACAGGAAGGAGGACAGGGGAGGCTGGGCGTGATGAGAGAGTCGACCGTAGTTCCTAGGAAGCCATTCCAAGCAGAAATCCTCCAGCAAACCCTCCAGTCAGGATAACATTCTTCTTCAGAAATATGATCACCTAAGCAGGGGAGAGAAGAGCCAAGTGTGTTCCCCAACAGCAGCAGCCTCTCCCCCACCCTCCCCATACACCACAGCTGTTCTCTGAGGTGGGTAACACCATGAGAGCTGCCCCTGCTCAGCTCTCCCAAGCATCCCACAGCCCCAGCACAGCCCAGATCCTCCAATAACTGCCACAGTGAGAGCCCACATACTCCCCACATCAGACACCTGAAGCTCTGCCACAGACAGTGAGAGGAGAAGGGGCTGCTGACAGAACATACGTGCCAGACTGCAGTACAGCAGAGCCCAGAGCAACCAGGCCACTCTGCTGCCAGATCTGCTTAGCTTTCCCTCTCAGACAGAGCAGAAGCTTCTCGAGTCTCCCGCCCCACTCCTGCAATCCCAGCACATTTTCTTCCAACCCCAAGGAATCTGCCACAACACGTGGTGAGCTGGCATCGTGCCGAGATGCCTCAAACACTGTTTGCCATCTCACTAGTTTTGTTTTTACACGAGCACTCCCCCTTCTCATGTGCATGACAGAAGAACCCTGGATTCCATGCCATTCCCTGCTGTCCCTCCAGCAGGATACCTGCACACACCCTGGAAGAACTGTCTCACCTCATCCACTTTGCTTTTCACTTCTGGAGACATTTTGTTGCTGCTGCTGTGAAGTTTCAGCTGCTGCTTGGCTTTGTTCACGTCACGTTCCACGAGCTTCCAGTCAACTTTGATGTATCCTGTGTGGTTTGCAATCTAGAATTTCAAGGGGTGGAAAGAAAGAGCCTGGAGTGAAGTTCTAGCCTGAACAGAACCCCCTCGTCCACCCACCAACCCTCTGGACCAGGAAGCTGAGAGAGGATGAGCACAAAAGCTCAATCAGTGGCCAAAGCACCACCCCGTGGTTATATTAACTGCCCTGCAACATCTGTCTCCCTCAGTAATCCCTCAAAGAAGGGCACACTGCAGCTTAGCCCGTTTCAGCCCCTCCTCTAATGCGAAGCTGGCATCCCCTCCCCCTCACAACTGCCACTGCTGGGACGCTCCGCAGCTCTCCTGCTGCTGTGGGTGGACTCTGCTATTAATAGCCCATTCCTCCCTAAGTATTTTATCTGGTCAGGGTGATTTAATGGTGAAGCTCGCTGGGCTCAGAGCAAGCTTTGGGCTCTCAGCAGAACAAGCAGAACAGGAAGAGTGAGACTGAGCACCATGGGAGCAAACAACCAAAGGTTGCTGAGCAAGCCCTCTGTGGGAGGTTCAAGCTGCATTTCAGGATCTGAGAGGCTCCCCTCACTTCCACAGTTCCTAGAAACCAGGAGGAGGACAGAGTTTCTCTCCTCCTCCTCAGCACACGACAAAGAGCCTCATCTGTTTTAGCCTGACTCCTCAGGTAACGTTATCACAGACACAACCAAACATTCTAATTAACTTCATAAGCAGCATCAGAGCACAGCTCCAGTTCTAACATGCTTTGGTTACAGTACCTGTGGGAATGGGGCTGCAGTGTGTGCCAAGGAACGTGCACCCACAGCACCTGGAGCCGTGCAGAGTAGGGATCAGACCCCACAAGTCCCAACAAGCAGCCATCAGACAGCCCTTCCCCTCCAGCAGCACTTTTCAGGAAGCCTGGCCCACCCTTCATACACACCTGAAGCAGGAAAAAGCCACCTCCCACTGCTGTTGCTGCCAGCTTTCCAACTTTCTGGAAGATGAATCCAGTACACCTGCAAACCAACCAGGATCCAGTGAGGAGACCAGGATGCCACTCACACCCCTCAGCACACGTCCCACAGGCAGTTCTGCCTCCAGTGCTAACTGCTCAGGGCTCAGAGACAGCCTGACTAACAGCACAAGCAAGCCACATATAAGCAGAAAAAAAAAGAGAGTCTGTGCCCAGCCAAGTGCGATGCTTTACAGCTCTTTCTTCTCACTGTGACATTTCAGGCTTTCAGTTTTGATTCTTCTCTCTTCAGTATCAGTGCTCTTCCAAAAGCTAACTGGAAACACATGATTGTGGCAGGGTACAGTTTTAAACAGCAGCGGTTCAAAGCTACACTGGTTTCAAACAGAGTTTTACTCTTTCAGCACTGCTGCAGCCACCAGAGCTCCAGCAGGCAGCACCCCATCACTCAGCCACCCAAAGCAGCCTTTGCTTTGACCACGGTTACCCCATCAACGCTGCAAAACAGCACAGCAACCTGCTCCAGGTCGCTCATTTCCGAACATAAGCACTGTGTGAAGTTACCTGAGAAGCTGCTAGCTTGGATTTGTTAAGAGAAACTGACCCACGATCCACTTTTAAACAGTTCTCTCTGAAAAGACAGCGGCAGCCTGACGCTGCAAGCAGAGCAACAAGCCTCAGAGCATCCTGAAGCCCAGGCAGAAAGTGTGCCCACAGCACAGCACAGCACAGCCACCCCCAGGAGAGGCATCAGTGCAGTCCCCCATCGCACCCCCACCCCTCGGGGACCCCGCTACCCCCCCCTCCAAGAACAACAAGCTGCCGGTCCGGGCCAAGCCGCCGCTCACCATCCCGTCACCCCTCCGATCACCAGCTGCGTGGCCACGTTGTACTTCTCCGCGCTCGACCCGGAGCTGGGGGCGAACACCTTCTTCCACCAGGGCCGGCTCTTGGTGTACTCGGCCAGGTCCAGCACGTTGAAGGAGTCCTCCTTCCTCCCTGCGGGCACGCACAGAGCTCAGCATGGAGCTCAACACCGGAGCCTCGGCCCGGAGCTCTCCTCCCCCCTCCCCTCTCCCCTCTCCCCTCCCCCTATCCTCTCCCCCCCCATCCTCTCCCCCTCCATCCTCTCCCCCCATCCTCTCCCCCTCATCCTCTCCCCCTCCATCCTCTCCCCCTATCCTCTCCCCCCCCATCCTCTCCCCCTCCCCCCTCCCCCTATCCTCTCCCCCCATCCTCTCCCCCTCCCCCCTCCCCCCTCCCCCTATCCTCTCCCCCCATCCTCTCCCCCTCCCCCCTCCCCCCTCCCCCTATCCTCTCCCCCTCCCCCCTCCCCCTATCCTCTCCCCCTCCCCCCTCCCCCTATCCTCTCCCCCCCATCCTCTCCCCCTCCCCCCTCCCCCTATCCTCTCCCCCCATCCTCTCCCCCTCTCCCCTCCCCCTATCCTCTCCCCCCATCCTCTCCCCCTCTCCCCTCCCCCTATCCTCTCCCCCTATCCTCTCCCCCCCATCCTCTCCCCCTCCCCCCTCCCCCTATCCTCTCCCCCCCATCCTCTCCCCTCCCCCCTCCCCCTATCCTCTCCCCCTCCCCCCTCCCCCCATCCTCTCCCCCCCATCCTCTCCCCCCCCATCCTCTCCCCTCCCCCCTCCCCCTATCCTCTCCCCCTCCCCCCTCCCCTCTCCCCCTATCCTCTCCCCCTCCCCTCTCCTCCTCCCCCTCCCCTCTCCCCCTATCCCCCCTCTCCCCCCACCCCACCCCTCATCCTCCCCCTCCCCTCCCCTCTCCTTCCCCTCCCCCCCCGCCGCTCCCGTGCTCGGTGCCCCTGAGTGGAGCGGCGGGCTCCTGGGCCCGGCTCACTCCGCGCGCACCGGCGCAGGCCGCGCCTCCCGCCCGAGGCCCCGCCAACGGAAAACGGCGCCTTCGTAAGGCCCCGCGGCCCTCACGGAGCCCCGAACCGAACCGGCGGGACGCGGCACCGGGAGCGGCCGCTGCAACGGGACGGAGCCCGGTACCGCCGCCCACCTCCGCCCGACGCAGCCATGGCTCCGCTGCCCGGCTCACCGCGCATGCGCACGGACACGCCCCATTATGGCCCCGCCCACAGAGCAAACCACGCCCCTATTTAGCCCCGCCCACTCAGAGGTCCATTCTCGCGTAGCCCCGCCCACATCGCGGCCCCGCCTCCGCGTAGCCAGGGTAGGGTCCTGCGTGGATGTGGAGCACGTGGCCGCGGCGTGGACACGCGGGCGCGACAGCGTGGGGGACGCGGCTGGGAGACGCGGTGGGCAGCGGCTTTCCATAGGGTGCGGCTGAGCTCCGCGCACGTGGTGCCGAGGTGGGGGGAGGGGCGGGTAGCTCCGGTGAACGCGTGGAGAGGACAGCACTCTGTGAAGGTTTATTCGCTCTCTTGCAAACACAAAGCTCCCGCGTGTGCTCTTCGGGTGCCAAAGCCCCGCCAGCACTGCTCTGCATCCCCCCCCCACGCTCCCAGCAGATCTGTCCGTCCCACGTCCCGTGCGTGCAGCGCTGTGGTGGCCCTTTGGTGACCCAGTAATCAGATGTAGCTGTTAGCCAGACTGTCGGACAGATCCTACACCGACTACTGAGCGGCCAAGGGCACCGCGTCTCTGCTGGGGCTTCAGTCCTTGGCTCCAGGCGAGGAGAGGGCTGGCTGTGGCAAAGGGAAGCTCTTTAGCTGCATTCCAGCTTGGAAATCCCACACCAGCACTTCTGTCAGGCAGTGTCATGCTCTCTCCTGCATGACCGGGCTGTGGTTGCTAGCTTTGTGCCTCCCAGGGCCAGGTATTGCTGTCCTCATTCCTCGCCCCTTGTCCCAGCTGGGTCAGCCCTCAACATCCCCGAGGCCCCCACTGCCCCCAGCACTGGTGGTGTGGCCGTGTCCTTCTACACATGTGCACCATGGCCCAGGGTGGGCACTGGGTTTCCTCCCACAGTGGGAAAGGAGCTGTGCTGCTGGGACTGGGGGTCCAGCCTGGGATGGAGGGTGGCAGTGGCACCTGGGCACCCTGCTGCCAGCAGCCTCACTCAGCCCAAGAAACGCAGACCTAAAAGCCACTCCAAGTCTCAAATGCTTCCTGTCCCTTCCAGTGCCACTGCCACCTCCCAGCCCGCATGGCCGGTTGACCCAGTGAGCTGCACAGGGCAACGAGCATCCAACAAAACCATCTTCCCCCAGCAAGCCCTCTCTTGCAGAGCCCCCCCAAAATCCTAGCACCCCCCAGTGCTGCACCATACCTGGCCATCTCCACCACACACCGTGGTCTCCTGCTGAAAGCACGTGTCCCCAGCACACGGGGCCACGGAAGGCTCAGGGGGACATCCAGGTGCCACCACCCTCGTGGCCATCGTTCACTGCTGAGGCTGCAACGGAGACACCGCTTTTAGTACGGCGAGAAGTGACGGCTGAATTCCCCTTCCCCCGCCTGGGACGTCCACAGCGGTGTCACACAGCTGCGTGGGGACAGCCCCGGCCCCGCGGCCGGCCGTGGGCACGCTGCAGTGCTCACAGAGGAAATTCGCAGCCCGGCCCCGTCAGAGCAAGAGCACGGGGATTTTCAGCGGGGTTTCTATCTCTGCCCTTGCCTTTCGTTCTCTCTTCTCGTTTTCTGGAAATGAAACAAGCTCAGGCTCCGGTTTTTCGTGCTGCTTCGGTGGGGGCGATGACCCCTTTTCCTTCGCTCCCCCAATGCTGCGGTGGGGGTTTTTGGCTCTGGGCAGCTCCATCCCACCGGGCTGCTCCCTCTCCCGCTGATCCCACAGGATGGGACTGGGCACTGGGGATGCCCATGGTGCTCCGTGCTGCATCCCAGCGATGGGCAGCGGCTTCAGGCTCTGCAGGAGCTCTCTGTGCATCTGCTCCTTCTCTGCAGTGAGCGAGAGAGGATTTTTCTGGGACAAGCTCTGAGCCAGCCATCCCCGCGGAGCGACGCTCAATTGCTGTTGTTAAATTTAGCCCTGTCTGTGGCTCACCAGGAGCTGCGTTGGTGCGGGGATGCCTGAGCTGAGCGGTGCTGAGTGCTGGGGGACGGGGAGGAAGGGCACTGCCGGGTCCTGAGCACAGCTGCTGTGGGGTGGAGGGGATGTGTGGCTGAATCCGACCGTCTCTGGAGGTCTGGGGGTTAGTTCAGCCTCCCATTTTGGCATCTGTGGGGCTGATGTGAGCATCAAAACCTGCAGAGCTCAGTGAATGTAAACCCGTCTCCAGGCTGACCCAGCATCCTGCAAAGCAATTGCTCTGAGCTTCATTTAATCAGCCAAGGTAATTAGGTGACTTAGGAAGGACTGCGTGCCTGGAGGCTGCTCTGCTTCTCCCAGAGCTGAGCTCGTGTAGCACCATCCCTGCAAAGGCAGAGGCTGCAGGAGCGTCCTCTGGCTGTAGGTCCTCCTAAATGCACATCCCCCCTTAAATGCACACTCCCCCTAAACGCATGTCCCCCCTCTGCTCCACAGGCGCCTTTTGGGAGCACAGCCATAGGGCTGAGCCATCCAGAGCCACCTCCAGTGTGAGAAATGGGAGAGGAGAGCCGCACCACCCCCCCCACCGACTGCAGGGGGAGGAGCGGGGCAGGGGGAACTGCTTTAGGGACCTGCTCCACGTCAGCATTTCTTCTGTGGGGCTGCGTGGAAGGAGCTCGGGGCTGGGTGCGTGGGCTCCCACAGCCGTGGGAGGGATGCTGCAATCCCTTCGTTTGGGGCTGAGGCAGCAACCGCACCGGGAGGACCCGGTGTTCCCCCATAACCCAGAGCTTTGGTGCTAAAGGAAGGAGTTTTCCCCGCAAGGACAGAGGAGGTCGGAATCTCCTCTGCTCCGGCTGAGGAATGGGGATCCTCCGCGGTGTGCAGCACCGTGAGTCAGCGAGGCACAGCTCCAGGAGGGCATGACCACTGAGCTGGGCTCGTTCCAGCCGGCAGCGTGCACCCGCGAGCCCACGCGGCGTGCCCGTGCACGGGGACACGGGTGCCACAGCCCTCGGGTCCCCCGTTGTCACCGTGCCCACCTCTGCCCGTGTGGGTGCCGGAAAGGACGCGCACCCCGTGGGAGCAGCGGAGCTGCTCTGCATTCCCGAGAAGCCACCGTGAGTCACTTGCACACGCACACGCACACAGACACACACGAAAAGTCCCAGGAGAGATTAGACACCGCGGACCGTGTTCTGAGTCATTCTTACCCGCCCCAGCCCTGAGAAGTGCGCGGTTCGGGGAAACAACCGGAGCTTTCTGCCTGCACGTGGGTCCTTGGCACACCCCGAGCTGCGTTTTCCTGGTGCCAGGAGCCAACCCTGGCTTCCCCGCCCCATCTGCACTGCGGGACGGTGCCCCGGAGTGGCTCCTGGGGATGTTTGGGGTGCTTGGATGTGCCCTACACTGCACCCCGGGCAGGATGTGATGCCGATGCCAATCTCCAGCATCACCCATCCCTGTGCAGGTGATGCTGATGCTCAGCAGTGGCACCGCGTGGCTCTGCAGAGCCCTCAGAAATGCTGAGCAGTGGCGGGGCCGCTCCTTTCCTCCCTCCCCACATCAGCCAGGTGGTTCCTAGCAACTCCCTGTCTTGTGCCCCTGCATTACTCATGGCAAATAGAAGTTCTGTTTGCTCTCAGACAAACCCTCCCGGGGTTTTGTCTGCAGATCACATAAACCATTTGGCAGCAGCAGAGCCCCACGTGCCCTTCGGTCTCATTTCTGGATCCCCTCTTGATATTCCAGATCACATCCCTTCTGCATATTCCTTCTGGTCCTTATCAGACCCCATGTCCCTCTCGCTCTTCCATCCCTGGGACAGGAATCTGGGGCTCCCTCCAGCTCGCTGGAAACGGTGAAACCCATCAATCCATCAGCACATCCAAGAATGTAACTTCTCACTGTGTCCAGGATGCTGCCACTGCAGTCCCCTCTATGATCTCAGCCCCCAAAGCGTCCCTTCCCACCCCTGACCCCAACCTGCACTCTGCCCCCTCACTGTAGCTCGGTGACATTGTTCCTTTCCAGCCTTTCCGGGAGCACACAGTCCTGCAGCACCGGGAGATTCCCAGGCTGGGACGACTGGAGGGGAGTCACGTCCATGCAGTGGGGAGTGGTGCCAGCAGCACGGCTGTCTGCCCTCTGCCCATTGCTCCTGGACCTGGAGGCAGCTCTTTCCCTCCCAGCACCCATTGTAACTCCCCGAGCAGTGTGACAGCTCCCCTGTGTGAGCAGGGACCCCACTCTGTCTCGCTCCAAGTCGTGGGGACGTGAGCAGGGGTGAGTGGTGACTGCCGTGGTGGAAGGATGGGAAGAGTTTGCCATGGAAAGCCACAGCCCTGCTCAAGGACATGGCTGCTGGGCCAGGTACAAATGTGACACACTGTTTTGTCCCAGAACGTTGTCTGGGGATGGTTTTCCCCTTGGGGCTGCCATAGGGAGCAGGTGCGATGAGACGGAATGTCCCCATTGAGGAATGGCCCTGCACTGAGGATGAGGATGGGGAGGAGTCTCCAGTCCTGTGGGGAATGGGATGGGGTTGGGATGGTGGAGACCCCAGGAATGGCAGTGAGGATGTGTTCCCCATCCTAATCTGCTTGGACAGGCCCTACTCAGGGCACTGCCCCCAGCTCCCATCCCATCCACAGCCAATCCCCCATCCAAGACCCCAAGACACTCACCCCTCTATCATCTGTGTGCCCCAAACACCAGCCTGATCCCAGAGCCATCCCATGGACACTTCTGCAGTGCTGGGGCTGCCCTCACCTTCCTCTTACCCTGCAATAATTTATGGGGTGCTTCCCACCTCCCTTATCCCACAGTTACCATGATGGCACTGAGCATTGCTCCTCATCTTCCAGCTTTTCTGTGGGATTCTGGGAGCAGAGAAGAAGGAGAGGAGCTGCTGGGAGGGGACTCCTGGGTGTCTTCCCATCGTTTCCCTCCCATGTGGTTCACGGTGAGATTTTGGGGCCAAATCATCTCCCAGAGGGCAGAAAGATACCCGTATTGCTGCATGCACATGAGCATCCCTCACCTGCTCTATGTGGGGCACAGGGCTACTGCTGCTTCTCAGCAGCAAGTAACCTACAGCTGCATCCTAATGGCGAACCTTAAATTGCCATTTGGGGTCTTGCCCTGAATTGCCTTTTCCTTGAGCACCAGGAGCTCCCAGGTCCAGGAGGTGGCTGCCAGTCCCTTGGGCTGCCTCACCCATGCTGATCCACATCCCCAAATTTCCCTTCCTCTCTGCCCTGTGTGGTGAGAGGAAAGGTGAGAGCAGGCAGAGACCGCACCTAAATCTCCCTTCCTCTGCAACCCTCCCTTTCCTCACCTCGCTGCCGGCCGTGGGCCAGGACGTGGAGCCAGCTGGGTCCTGCGGCCGAGCTCCGTGTTTGCCCTCCCTTTCCCTTTGTTTTTTCCTCTCCTCCTGTCACTGCCACCCTGGAGGAAGAGAGGGAGAGGCCGTGCTCACACGCTCCATTAACCCACGCTGTGATTCTCCCCCTGATGCCTTTGGGAACGGCTCCAGCACGCTGACGGAGCTCTGCGGGTGCCGCCTCGGAATCACCTTCTCCTGCAGATTCCAGCTGCTGGATGAGCACTTCACCAGTCCCCACGATGCCGACAGGAGCCCTGCTCTGCCTCGTGCTCCTCTCCCTGCTCGGGGAGGGCATCGGTGAGGTCAGGAGGTACTACATTGGGGCCGTGGAGACCGCCTGGGACTACGTGCACAGCGAGCTGCTCTCCACACTGCAGGCACCCACAGGGTAAAGCTCTTTCTGCTGCCATTCTGCATAGGGCTACTGGCCTACGTGGTGCTGGGTCTGGGTGGGTATACATGGGGCAGAGCAGGAAACCCCCAGATGTCATCCCTTAATCCCACCCGGGACTGGATAAAACTGCAGGGAGAACATAGACCTGTCCTGCTTCGCTTTAACGCCTTGTGCTCATGATGCTTTCAGTTCTGTGCTGAGAGCTGCCATTCCAGCTGCACTTTCTCCCTCCTCTGCTCTGTATCCCAGCTGCTTTGGTGAGATAGAAGCAGAGGTGGAACCCCATTCTCCTCTGCCCGGGGAGGGGTGTTCCCATGCTGGAGCTCACAGCATGAAGGCTCTGTGCTATGCCTGTCCCCAGCTTCTGGCTATTTATCTCTGCCCACACTGCACTGCTGGGGCTGAGGCTTTTCCCTTTAGGGAATGAATAGAATTTCGAGTGTTTGGGCATTAAAAGAAGTTGGTATGCAGCGAGAGGAGGGAGGAAGGTATGGTGGCTTTGCCTGAGTGCTTTGCAGAGGGAAGAAGTGGCTGTCACATTGTTTGGGCATTGAGATGGTGGTATTTGGAGACAGAAAGCTGTGTGTCCCCTCAGGGGATGGGGAGCAGAGATGAGAGCTACACCAGTGCGAGTCCATCCGTACCCCTTGGAGGTGCTGCAGGAGCTCAAACTGGTGCCTGCTCCGTTTAATTGTGTGATACTGATGGGCTGAGTGCTTGGAGCTGATGGGCAGCTGTGTGTGGTGGGGGGCTCTGCCTCATGCTGCTCCACCAACACCCCTGTACAGCCACAAGCCACTCCCAGGCAGGAGCCTTGCCCCACCAATGAGGGACGGAGACGGACACAGGAAAATACCCAAACTCCAGAGAAAGGGCACGGGGAGGTGAGCCATGTGCCTCTGAGCTGTGCCCGGCTCAACTATTGCTCCACTGCTCCTCCCTCGTGGGAGCAGCACTCCACAGCATCCATGGGGGTGCATCTCCAGGAGAACATCTGCTGTCACTGTGACCCCCCAGGCTGAGCTGCCTGCACGTCCCCATGAGTTCCAGGTCTCCTCTTCCTCCCAAGTGCAAGCAGAGTGGCCCTGGGGGTCCCAGCTAGGGCTCTGCGCTGGCGGCCACGTAGCCCTGACCTGTCTGAGTGCTCCAGCAGCACGGGGTGTTGCCTTTGGCCGTCTCCTGGCTCCAAGAGATAGTGCTGCTAACAATGCAGCATGGCTGAGCCAGGAACCTCTCTGCTCCTCGGCCGCCCCGGGGTAGGAAGTCAGCAGGGACTGGAGTAAAGGGAGCTGCCAAAGCAGGCAGGCCACACGTCCCTGTGCTGACAACGGCCCCTTGGGTCCCTGCAAGGCTCTGCCCCCCAGCTGGGACCCCGTGCTGAGCCCTGGAGCCTCAGATCTCAGAGGGGACTCCACGCTGGGCTTTCTGTGAGATAGAGAGGGAGGATGCAGCCCCAGCGTGGGCAAGGAAGAGTCTCCAGACAGCAGCGTGGGGTGTGCATCGCGCTGTCCTCGATTTCTGAGTCACTCTGGCTCCTTCCTCTTCCCCTCGAGGAAGAGTCAGGCAGGGAACTGCTGCCTGGGCTCAGACCTTGCTGTTTCTTCAGGGGGAAGAGAACACTACCTGGCCCGTGCTCCAAACAAAGCAGGGCTGGAGGCAGTCTGTCTGCTTACTGGAAATGGGCTCGGTGCTGGGGCTGGGGCTGATAAGCAGCCTCTGAAATCCCTGGGGAAAGGAGAGGCTTTGTTATCCCACTCAACGTGCTGGACTCCTTCTGGAAAATGAATTTGCTAAGCTGCTTACAGATCGAAAGTGGCCAGTGGAGATAAGTGGGGTGTGAAGCACACTCAGGCATCCTTCATCCTCCTGTTCCAAGGAGTGTTTTCTCAGGGTCTGGCTGGAAATGCCACTTTGGGCAGAAAAGAAAGGAATGTGGGGATGTTGCCCTGCAGTTTTTTTAGGGGGAGCTGGGGAGGATGTGTGATGTGTGCCACACATACAGGTGCTGGGAACGTACAGAGCAAGGGGGGCTGTGGGGCAGAGCAGCCCCGAATGGCACCGTGCCATGAACCACCCTGTCTTCTTTCACTGTGATGAATGCTGTGACATTAATCACTGCCACGTTGGCACCCACGAGCTGAAAAAGTCCTTTCCAAACACACCTGTGGTTGTCAGCAAACAGAGAGGATGGGACAGTAAGCAATCCCAGGCAGGAAAGAGAGGAAGAGGATGGCTGCAGCCGGTCCGTACACTCAGCCTTGGTTTTTCCTTCCTCCTGCAGTGTGTCAGGGCCCACAGAACCACGTCCCGCTACGCTTGGTGCCCTCTCACGGTACAGGAAGGCGGTGTTTGTGGAGTACCTCGACGCATCCTTCACACAGCCCAAGCCCAAGCCAGCGTGGATGGGTAAGAGCAGTGGCCAGGCTCATGGTGGACGCTGGTGAAGGCCACCAGCTCCTCATCCAGGAACAGGACCTCAGGGGCTGTGGGTGGCTGTGCCAGCCCTGCTGTTTGACCTCACCCTTTTCCCCCTCCAGGTCTACTGGGTCCCACCATCCGCACAGAAGTCTATGACACGGTGGTCATCACCTTTAAGAACATGGCGTCCCGCCCCTACAACCTCCATGCCGTTGGGGTGTCCTACTGGAAGGCGTCAGAGGGTGAGTTGGGTGATGGCCACACTGTGCCTGCCCCCCAGGAGGGGACACATCCCCTCCAGCATGGAACTAGGTGATCTCTGGGGACCCTTCCAACCCGAGCTGTTATAATATAATTCTATGACCTTGGTGCCCACTTACCCCAAGAGGACAGTCTGGCACAGAGTTGACTTAGCCTAGGGAATAGCAAGATCATGCTCAGTCCAAAGCAAACTGTATTGATCAGAGAGGTAATAAGTTGGTTAAACCAAAGTTTGGATGCTCAAGACCAGTAGGATTACGTATCCTCCAGCACTGGGGCAGGTGAAAGTATATGCTCCCTAGCAAGCATGGCTCTGCTTTCTGCCCTGAAACCAGCCATGGCCTGCAGCAGTTGGTATAGCTGAGGGCTGAGGGTGGGGAAGAAGCACTCTGTGTTGGGGATGATGCTTTGGAGAAATTAGAGTGTTCCTCTGGCTGCAGGCGCAGGGTATGAGGATGAGACCAGCCAGCCAGAGAAGAAGGGTGACAGGGTGGATCCAGGGAAGATGCACACCTACATCTGGGAAATCCAGCAGAACCAAGGCCCCACGGATGGTGACTCTCAGTGTCTGACACACTCCTACTCCTCCAACGTCAACAGCGTGAAGGACACCAACTCCGGTCTGATCGGAGCCCTGCTTGTGTGCCGGCCTGGTAAGGGCAGCAAGGGATGGGAATGGGACAGGTACAGTCCTGACCTGAGAGGCAGAAAAACCAAAGATCCCTTCCAGAGCTGGGGTGAGCAGCAGTACTTTGGGGGTTGTCCCTTTCCCCAAAGAGTTCCTTACTGATGAGATGGACAAATGCTCTCAGATTTCCTTGCTGAAGAGAACCTGGTTACTTCTTTCCCTTGTAAGATTTCAGACCACAGATGAAATCTTGCCCCGTAGCTGAACCTATGGAAGTATAAATGTTTGTCTTTCCTTCAGAGCTTCAGTAATCTACAATAATTTATTGTCAGCTGAGGCACTTTGCCAAACAGGATTTAGTTGGAAGACCTAAAGAGAAGTCTTACCAGCAAGGGGAGGGGCAGGACACCTGGGTCACTGCCTCAGCCACACTATCTGTGCCTGCTCTCTTCCATTTGGTGAACCCAGAGATGACATCTTCACTGTTAACACTCTTTAGGACATCAAAAAGTGATCTTGGTGTGGGATTGGCTCTCCACGGCTGAGCAATCTCCCATAGGTAGCTGTCCAGACCCCTCTGTAGTCACCAGAGAGGAATGAGCACCTGTGGGGCGCGAGTCAGCTCCCATGTGCTGTCTGCAGCCCAATGACTCGCCACGAGCAACTCCTCAATTCCCCCAGTGACGGAGCAGTGTCTAGACGAGCAGTGCAGACAATGGGGATGACGGAGGGGATGGATGAAACGGGCTCTTCCAGGTGACTAAGTGCTGTGAGAGCCAGTGAGGGGAAGGCAAGGCCTTTCAGAGCCTGCTGGGGGCTGCTACTGCACAGCCACAGGGTTTGGGGGACTGCCTGGTCTTGATTTCCCAGTTCTTGGAGGGCAGAAAGCATGGGCATGGTACTTGCTGACTTGTAAAGAGACCCATCCCATGTCCTGTTGCAGGGACTCTGGTGAGAGATGGGATGCAGAACATGCAGCAAGACCTCGTGATGCTCTTTGCAGTGTTTGACGAAGGTAAGTAAGCAAAGTGAGCTGAGCACATTGGTGTCACCTGCATTCAGCCTGCTCTGCGGGGTGTGCTTTGGCCACGATGTAGGTACAGCTCCTACATCTCCTTTCTCCATGCCCCAGATTTGCCCCCACCATTCGTTCCCTTCACATGGGCTGAAGGGAGTAATGCCCTGTTGTGTGCAGTGCTCACTGTCACACTCATGCAAAGCCATGGCCAGGCCTGCTGCAAACATCCAACAAGCACTACAGCTCCCTGGCTTTCAGCTTTCAGACTGTTTCACCGTAGTGGGAAGGTTACATCTTTCTTTGAAATACTCTCAAGCGAGAGCTGACTACATCCTCCTCTCTCCACAGGGAAAAGTTGGTACTCAGAGCCCAGCTCCCCAGCCCACAACAGGACGGAGCTGCACACCATCAATGGTTACATCAACAGCTCACTGCCTGGTGAGCACTGTTGTGCTGGGGACGGGGACCAAGGGGGAAAGTGGCACTTGGAATAGCAGACAGACCATCACATCACATCTTCTTTATCTTGCCCAGTTAGAGTGAGGCAGGACCTGCTGTGTGTGTTACCAAATGCAGCTGCCCTCCTTGGATTTCTCCAGGAGTTGTACCAGTAGCAAAGAGTTTCTTCTCTTATAGTTCTATGAGCTATGCTGGGGGATGCTACCCCCATGTAGGGGAAGGTGAGGATTCAACTCTCACTGCCCTGGCTCTGGTAACACCTCTGTAAGGTTTGGAAAGCTTCTATCAAAGGAAAGCAAAGGCTGTCTGGAGTCTCAGTGAATGCAGAAAATGGCAGTTTCTGCTGTTCTTCTGGAAGAATAATAGAATCACAGAATCATTCAGGTTTGAAAAGATCATCTAGTCCATCAGTCAAGAAGATCTAGAGCTGCCTTGTAGTGAAGAATCTTCAAGGCAAACTGGGAAATATCACCAGGAGAGACATTACCATCAGCAGTCGCTCCATGGTGAACCCTTCCCTGAAACCTCCCACCTGGATCTGGCTTTTCTCCAATAAAAGGCCAAAGCAAAACTCCCCTGCATTCCCTGGCATCATGGTTCCACAGGGATTCAGAGCTGAGCAGAACCCACAGTGCAAGTGTTCACTTGCACTAGCAGCCCCCACCTGTCTGTGGGACCGTATCCTGCTGGGCAGGTCACGATGGTGACAACAGAGAGCTGGTGGCCTCACGACAGAGCCTCCACCCTGTCTCTCCTCTGGCTGTTGGGATCTATTCCAGTCTCTTACGGTGCTCAGTGCTAAAACAAAGTGCTTGACTCTAATTGACTTTGTTTGACCTTCAGCTTCCAGGAACTCGTTCTCGTTATTCCCTTCCCAGTGAGATTACAGAGCTCTTTGGCAAACAGCGATTTCTCCCCAGGAGAATCCTTTCACAAGTCATTTTTTCTCCTATTTCCTAAGCATGCTGAGCTCTTTGAATCAGTCTGAGGAAGGAATTTTCCTCAGCCTTCAAACAATTCTAGTGACCTCTCTCTGCCCTTTCTGGTGTATTTCAACTCCTGCTGAAGATGTGCCGGAGCCCTGTCCCAGCTGTCCTGTTGGAGCATCGGGATTACCAGTGCTATGATCAGACAAATATTTCCCCTTTCCCAGTTCCATGCTCCTCAGAGTCAGCATCCTTGACACCAAGGTTAGAGGTTAGGGCTAGGGTTAGGGACACGGGGATGACTCCTGGGTGCTGTCCTTCCCGCTGGCAGGTCTCACGCTGTGCCACAAGAAGCAGGTCCATTGGCACGTGATTGCCCTGGGCACTGGGCCAGAAGTCCACTCCATCTTCTTCGAAGGCCACACGTTTCTAGTGAGGGGCCACCGTCTCAGCAGCCTAGAGATCTCCCCCGCCACATATCTCACAGCCCAGACCACGCCAGGAACAGTTGGCTCATTTCGGATATTCTGCCAGATACCATCCCATCAGCAAGGTAACCTTGGGGCTAAGGGGAAAAGGAGCTCCGGGCACAGGCTGGGCTCTCTGCAGTGCTGTATCTCCAAGACCTTTCCTGTTCAGCCTTGTTCTGTTGATGTGCAGCCTGGTCCCTGACCAGGATGGCATGGGTTGATGGTACATTTGATGGGGATAGCAGTGGAGAGACCATCTCCCAGCAGGGCTTGGGGACTTACCTATGCAGGTAAGTCAGCATGACCCTTCCTGCCCAGCTGGCATGGAAGCTGTTGTGAAGGTGGAAGAGTGCCCAGACGAGCTCCAACAGAAGATGGGGCAGCCCTCAGATGAGCCAGAGTATTTGGATGAGCCTGAAGAATATGAGGAAGGTTATCATGTGATCCAGGTGCGCTCTTCTGCCAAGAAGGACCCTGCGATGTGGACCCACTACATTGCTGCTGAGGAAGTGGTCTGGGACTATGCCCCTGTGAATCCAGTGTCTCTGGACAGGTGAGAGTGGGCTCCTGTGGCCATGGGGCTGCTCCTCGGGGATGCAGCTCTGCCAGCTCTTCCCCTTCTCCCCAGAAGTTTGTGTTCTTCCCAACCTATCCAAGGGACATTCTGCCACACTCTCAGCTCCCACAGTCCCTACTTCCTTCCTTACAGGGCAGTGTCGGCCCATGTGCAGCCTAGCTGAGGTTTTCTTCATAGAAGAAGCACTGGACTCTCCTCTAAGGCACAGGGGTGTCCTGTAGGGATGAGAATATCTAGGTAGAACAAGATAGGACAAGAGGTAATTGCCTTAAGTTGCACCAGGGAAGGTTTAGGTTGGATATTAGGAAAAATTTCTTCTCAGAAAGAGTGGTGATGCACTGGCACAGTGCACAGGCTGCCCAGGGAGCGGAGGGGTATTCCAGAAATGTGGAGGTATGGCACTGAGGGACGTGGTTGTGGGCATGGCGGGATGGGTTGGGGCTGGACTTGGTGTTTCAGTAGTATTTTCCAGCCTTTATGATTCTATGATTATATGATTCCATTTTGCCTTTTTGTGCTGGCTCTGTCCAGCTGTTGGCTGGTCCACCTCTGGGCTGCCTTGGGGCTCCTGCACTGCCAGTATCACCTGCAGTGTTATTCCCCAGCATGCACATTGAGATTGCAGGGATGGGTGTCCCTCTCCATGCACTGACAGGCCCTGGGAGCTGGTCCTTGGAAGGTGGAGGCCTTGCTGTGGTTCTGGCAGCATCCTGCAAGCGGCCATTTGCTCTTTCTTCCCTGCAGAAACACCAGCAGCCTGTTCCTGGAGGCTGGCCCACAGCGGATCGGTTCAAAGTATAAGAAAGTGATGTTTGTGGAGTACGAGGATGCAACCTTCAAGAAGCGGAAGGTGTCGTCCCAACCAGGTCAGGGAATTCTGGGACCTGTCCTAAAGGGTGAGGTTGGAGATCAGTTTAAGGTAAGAGAAGTTGCTTTCCTCGCAGAGATAGAAAAGGGAAACAATTGGAAAGCTTGGTGCTGCTCCTTGTAACAGCTCTTTAGTGTTACTAAGAGCTTTTCAGGAGCTTTGCATTGCTGCTCTCTGCCTCAGAGTTCCCTGTGGGCATGGAGGTGAACACCTTTGGTGAACCCCCAGTAGAGCTATTTAGGGAAGTAAATGAAGGGCTTCATGCAGGAAAGTAGGGAGTGCTTTGAGGCTGTTGCTTGCTGAGTGTGCTGTGTTTTGGTCCTCTGGGGCCTCCTGGATTGACAGAGCTCTTCTGTCTCACATGGAAAGTTAGACTAAAGATAGCAACCTGCCTTTTATAAACCTGACATTTTCCCGCCCTCCCAAAATGTGCAACAAGTGGGTACCTCCTGGAAAGATGGGCAGAGCAGATTGGTAGAGAAACAGTCTTTTCTTCTATCCTGCTTCCCACTATGTGGTCCTGCGCAGGCAGATACTAATCCCAGAGCACCAGGGTCCAGGACTTTCCCCCTACACTGGGCTCACAGCATCCAGACAGAGCTCAACATCCCCATTGTCTGTCTTTGTTTCAGATCGTGTTCAGGAATCTAGCCAGCCGACCATACAACATCTACCCTCATGGCCTCACCAGTGTACACCCGTACCATGCCATGAAGCCCTCACAAGGTAAAGCTGTAGGCAGGCCATGGGAATTGGGGACATCAGTTGGCCAGTGCCATTTTCCTGTGCCAGGAGAGCTATCTGCAGCCCGTGGTAAGACGAGTTGCCCAACTAACCTATCCATCCAAGTGCTTGAGACCTCCAGACCCAGTTTAGTGCTTTTGCCTTCTACCTCCCATGGACAGCCCAGAGACTGGACAAACTTTCCAGTCTCCAAGAGTCTCAAGGGCTTTCAAAGCCAGGCACATGGCTCTCCATCCTCACTCAACCTAGGCAGCTCCTCCATCTCTCCATGTTCTGGGTTGGCCCTGGGTTCAAGAAGTTTTCTACGTGACTTGTGCTGTCAGGAAGCCTTTCTGTGCTCTTTTATTAAGTGGGATGATCCCTGGAGGAGCAGCCCAGAACTAAGAGATCTGCCCTCATCTGTGTGTTGACAGAGAAGGACGTGAAGGACATTCCCATTGCCCCTGGCCAGTCCTTCACCTACAGGTGGAGTGTAACAACGGAAGATGGGCCAACGCAGGCAGATCCTCGCTGCCTCACCCGCTTCTACTACAGCTCCATCAACCCGGTGCAAGACACAGCCTCAGGCCTGATTGGGCCCCTCCTGATCTGCTTCAAGGAATCCATGGACCAGAGGGGAAATCAGGTGGGTCCTCCTTCCAGGTGTGACAGAGAGAGCATTCCATTCCCTTAGCAAGGTGGGTGCTTTGTCAATTTAACAGGCTGAAATAACGGTGGGGGGACAAATGGTTGGGTAAAACCAAATATGACTATCCCATTGTCTTCAACTCTTCCACCACTTCCAGCCCCCTGCCTTCCTCACTCCTCCCTTCCCTCCAATCCTGGATTCTACCTTAGTGAAAAGCAGTGAATTGCTCTCCACGCACCTAGGCTGAGACTGATCTAGACAGATCACACTCTGGGGCTGATCTGGATGGACCAGCAGCATCCCCTTCCCTCTCTGCTCTCAGATAATGTCAGATGCCATGAGGGTGGTGCTGTTTTCTGTCTTCGATGAGAACCGCAGTTGGTACCTGGAGGAGAACATCAGGAGGTTCTGCACCGACGCAGCTCACGTGGATACCCAGGACCCCCAGTTTTATGCCTCCAATGTGATGCACAGTGAGTGCAAAGCAGGGAGTCCCCAGCTGCTCCCTGCCCCAGGGAATGGGTGCAGCCTGGCAGCCCCATGTCCTGATGAACTTCTCTCCCTGTGGTCTCTTCCAGCTATTAATGGCTATGTCTTTGACAATCTGCAACTGCAGCTCTGTCTGCAAGCAGTCGTGTACTGGTACGTGCTGAGCGTTGGGGCCCAGACAGATTTCCTCTCAGTCTTCTTCTCTGGAAACACATTCAAGCACAACATGGTCTTTGAGGACATGCTCACCCTTTTCCCATTTTCTGGAGAAACCGTCTTCATGAGTGTGGAAAAGCCAGGTGAGTAACGTGGGCTATTTCATGAAGCATCACAGCAGAGAGGAGGGAGCACGTCCAGCCATGGCCCTGCTGGGTGCTGGGACCTGCCCACGTTTGGCCAGCCCTGAAAGCAGAGGGATGCACAGCTGCTGGAGCAGCAAAGGAAAAGACAGTGATCACATTCCCCTGGTGCTGCTCACGGCATCTTTACCCACACCACTTTGCAAGAACAGACGCTCTGGCTGCAGAGAAGTCCTAGGAAGGATTTGGGGTTTGATAGTTCCCCCCTGCTTGGCATTTTTTTTTTCCCTTTGGCGTTTGCAAAGTGGCACCGTTCACCATTTCCTCACTGGTGGAGGAAGCAGGCTGCTCACGAGCGCTGCGCCTAGCTCTCTAAGTCACAGCCGAACACTGCTGATCTGAGGAAGGCCAGCAGCAGATGACAGCTCTCTCCAGCGTCAGAGCTGTGTTACTGCACACTGCTGGGTGGGGAGTACACAGCCACAGCCTTCTCATCGTTTTTTCCTTGAGTGGGAGAGATGTGACGTCTGTGTCTGGGGCAGAGGCGTATCTGCCGTCACCATCGTGTCTTCGGGGGTGGATTACGGTGATGGCTCTGCTGTGATCATCCCGGAGGTTCTGGGGGTTCTCAGCACATCACTTCTCACCAGGCCCTGTGGCAGGAAACACCTGCCCTGCTGATGGTGCTTGCTCATTTCTGATGTCACCTGCAGTCCTGATGGCTCAGGACATCCTCTGGGGACTGTGAAATCTCTAGCATGAGCTAGAGGCAGCCAGAAAGTGTGGGTCACACTGTCAAGGGATGGCTGTGATGGGCTGACAGTTGGACTAGGTGATCATAGTGGTCTTTTCCAAGCTTTATTATTCTTTCTAATAATCTCTCCGATTCTCTTCTGATTCCCCACTGATGGTGTGCTCGTCTCCCCGAGACAGGTGTTTGGACACTGGGGTGCATGAATCCTGATTTCAGAGACCGAGGGATGTATGCCAAGTTCACAGTCACTCAGTGCCAGCTTGAGGGAAACTCTGATGAGGAAGACTATGAGGAGTATGTGGAGGATGACTCTGAGTTCCAACCCAGGGGCTTCTCTAAGAGAAAGGGCTGGCGAACACCGTGTGTGAGTGAGCAGCCCAACAATATCACCTCTTCCAAAAATGAGACAAGGAAACCAGCATTGTGCTTGACAGAACCCAGCCATAGCTCCCTCCCACATGATGGCACCAGTTCTGGACCCTCTTCCAACAGCACATCAGCATTCCCAGGGAGCCCACATCTGGATGATATTTCCATCTCCCCTCTGCCAGAGACAGACTATGACATAGTGTCTTACGAGTCCTTCCTGGCGGATGAAGAAGAACTGTCAAAAACCATCAGCCAGGACCAAGGTGTTAGGGCACTCCCATCTGGAGAACACATCAGTGGAGAGGTCTATGGCACTGTGAGTTCAGAAAGTCTGCACCAAGATAAGCCAGCTCCAGAAGATGCTACGCTGGAAAAGAAGGTGACAAATGTCTTAGAGGCACAGGAACCAGTAAATGCAACAGTGGTCCAGGCTGGTGGTACATTACAGATGCTGGAAACAGAGACTCTAAAAGCAATGGGTCACACTAATGGTCTGTGGAACTCAACTGTGTTTGCTGCTGGCAAAGCCCCTCTTCAAGGCACCAGGAGCTCATTTCAACAGGATGACCTGGAGCACAGTATGAGACTTCAAGTCACATCTTCAGAGGGTGCTGATGGAACAAGCAGTACAGGACCAATGTTAGGCACTGACCCTAACTCCTCCTTCACATCAGACAGCTCTTCAGGACGCTCAGCTAGGACAGAGGACATCAGAACTTCTCAGAGCCACAGTGCAGAAAGCAATCAGTCCTCCAGTGAGTTAAATGCCAGGCTGAACAAAAGATTTCACACAGTGGTTTTGCAAGGTTTGAATGAATCTTTTGAAGGGAAAGATGTTTCTTTCTCAGACCTACCTGTACAAGAAAAAAATCTCACGGACATGAGAAACTCCTTGCCGGCAAACAGCAGCATGGAAGAAGCCAAAGGACTTGCCCAAGGCACAAGCCTTCCAGAAGCCACCTTTGCAGACAGCAATGACCTTGAGCCTTCCAGATACGTAACGACAGAAGAAAGGGATGAGTTAATCCTGGAGGCAGTGTTTCAGGATGCTACAGCCACTAAGGAGTCGCCAGGGACAGATAGCCTTGTCCTTCTTGAATCAAACCTCATGGTCAATGACACAAGGCAGTCCCCAAATGCACCAAGCATGGGCGTCCCTGACTGGAGACCCCGAAAAGCCAGGTCCCTGCAGAGCAGAGGCTTGGAGCATGGTCTGGGTCTTCCCAGCCCCACTTCTGGCAGCAGGGAGTCCCCCTCTGTGGGGAACAGAGAAGAGCAGGATGTGCGAAGCAGCTCACTTCCCACAGAGGAAGCACTGCAGAGCCAGGCAGCGATGGCAGGCAGCAGCTCAGCACTGCAGGATGGTAACAATGCTAAAGATGTGGCCTCAAACTGGGACCCAGTCTCGCCAGGGGCAGCAGGGCATGCTGTGGGCTTGCAGAACCCAGCTTTGGCTGCGATGCAGACAGGTGGAGGGGCTGCCTGGGGGGCTCTGTGGGGCAAGCAGGCACAGGGGAGAAGCCAGATGGAGGAGGAGACGAATGCTGTGGAGCAGCCAGATCAGGAGAGGACCTGGTTCAGTCCCCAACATCTAGAAGCCAATATCACGAAGGATGCTGTGTCTGACAGCACCTCTGGGCAAACCCCTGATGAAATCCCTACAAAAGTAACTATGAAGGATAACACTTCCCTGCCTCTGAGCAGCCCTGCATTCAACCATAGCACTGTTGAGACACCAGACAAACATGTGCAAGCCAGTTTGGATGGACCACGGGTGCCTGGCAGGGAATATGTCCCTGGAGAAACTGGGAAAGTGGGAGAGCCTGAGGAGGATGGGGAAAGTGGCAGCACGGTGGGGAACAGGAGCAGTGCAGCAGAACATGGGGAGAGCCTGGCTCTGAACAACAAGACCCTCTCTAGCCTCTTGATGTCAGAATCTAATGTCACGGATTATGATGACTACAGTGAAACTGAAGAGGATTTTGACATCTATGAGGAAAATGAGCATGACCCGCGCTCCTTCCAGGGGCAGATACGCCAATACTTCATTGCAGCAATGGAGGTGATGTGGGAATATGGGAACCAGAGACCCCAGCACTTCCTAAAAGCCACGTAAGTGTTGCGGCCTCTCATGTGCTCCCCTAGCTCTGCATGGCATGGCTCCATATGTATGCAGCAGCTTGGGAGAGCCAGGAGCTCAGGCCTGTGACTATCACTGCCATCACTCCTGCAGGGACCCCATGAGTGGCAGGAGGAAACCCTTCCGACAGTACCGCAAGGTGATTTTCCGAGAGTACCTGGATGATTCCTTCACTCAGCCAGCGATGCGGGGAGAGCTGGACGAACACTTGGGAATCCTCGGGCCATACATCAGGGCAGAAGTTGAAGACACCATCATGGTGAGTCCTTCCTATAAACCCTGACCTCTCTGGATCCTTTAGGGTAAACGGATTGTAAAAGGGGTAATGAGCTTTTGTTTCCCCTCCCCTCTGGTGCAGGTCAAGTTCAAGAACATGGCCTCGCGTCCCTTCTCCTTCCACTCCTCACTGCAAGGCTATGAGGAGCTGCAGGGAGGTGAAGCGGTGCAGCCTGGTGAGCTGCGGGAGTACTCCTGGAAGGTGCTGCCCCAGATGGCACCCACCATGCAGGAGTTCGACTGCAAGGCCTGGGCTTACCTATCCAACGTGGACCTGGTGGGTGGGGAACTGTGGGCAGGATATCTGGGCTCTGTCTGTGGGGTTGAGGCTTTTCCTATGTGCTTAGAGCAGCTGCCGGCTGCATGGATTCTCAGCTGACTAATGCTGTGATGAACTTATGCCTCTTTTCCCTTCCCTTCCCTTCCCTTCCCTTCCCTTCCCTTCCCTTCCCTTCCCTTCCCTTCCCTTCCCTTCCCTTCCCTTCCCTTCCCTTCCCTTCCCTTCCCTTCCCTTCCCTTCCCTTCCCTTCCCTTCCCTTCCCTTCCCTTCCCTTCCCTTCCCTTCCCTTCCCTTCCCTTCCCTTCCCTTCCCTTCCCTTCCCTTCCCTTCCCTTCCCTTCCCTTCCCTTCCCTTCCCTTCCCTGTGCCTTTTCTGTGAAACTTGTAGGAATTTGCATTCTGGAGCCCCATAAGCTCACAGACTAGTTGAATTTTGTCCCTGGATGCAAGTGAAGCAAAGTTGGACAGATGGCCACCGATCAGAGTGCTCAGGGTGGTCATCAGCATCACATCCCACCCTAACACAAACTTCTCTTGCAGGAGAAGGACTTGCACTCCGGCCTTATCGGGCCCCTGATCATCTGCCGCCGTGGGGTGCTGAGCTCTGCTTTCAGGCGGCAGCTGGCCGTGCAGGAGTTCTCCCTGCTCTTCACCATCTTTGATGAGACCAAGAGCTGGTACTTCCCAGAGAACATGAGGAAGAACTGCCGCCCACCATGCCGCATCCAGCTGAACAACCCCGACTTTAGGAGAAACCATTCCTTTCACGGTGAGGACCCGGCCCTTGCTCTTTCCATCCCACAACTCACTGGGGTGGGAAGGCTCAAGGAGTCCAGCCACTCCTGACCACTGCCTTCCCCAGCCATCAATGGCTACGTGAGGGACACTCTGCCCGGACTGGTGATGGCTCAGCAGCAGCGGATTCGCTGGCACCTCCTGAACATGGGCAGCACTGAGGATATCCATTCCGTCCACTTTCACGGGCAGATGTTCAGCGTCAGGACGAGCCAGGAGTACCGCATGGGAGTCTACAACCTTTATCCTGGTGAGATGCAGCATGACACCATGCACGCCCTGCCTGCACAGCTTCACATCTGCACCTGTTAGGATGAGCTGGGGGACAGGAGGGATGGTGAACAGGTCTGAAAGTGTCAGGCTCTGTGTGTGCACAGCACTCGGCACCACTGCATTATGCTGTGGCTGGCTAATCTGCTCTGCTCTGCTCTGGCCAGGTGTCTTTGGGACGGTGGAGATGCAGCCCTCGCACGCCGGGATCTGGAGGGTGGAGTGCAAAGTCGGGGAGCACCTGCAGGCGGGGATGAGTGCCCTCTTCCTCGTGTACAACCAGAGTGAGTGACCCCTGTGTACCCAGAACAGCACGCTTTGAGCTCCCTGTCCCCATGGATTGTCCAAGCAGCATCCCCTGGGTTCTCACCCAATTCATGTTTTGACTTCAGCCCTTGCCAACCATTACACACCCCTGGCAGAGGTGTGTTTGGGGTGAAGGTTGGAGACCAGCTTTATTTGGCCACAAATATTTTCCCCCAGAGTACATGCCAAGAGGTAAACTGAGGCACAGAGGGTAACGCTGCCTGATGGCAGGTCGCTCTGTTGGAAACATCCCTGAGAGCAACTGCCAAGTGCACAGGAAACCTCTGGCTCTGCTTCCCCCAGAACAACACGTTTCTCCCTCTCTGTAAATAATGCAGGGGGAAGTGGTTAGCGAGGCTGATGCTTTATCACACTGTGACAGCCCCTCTCCTCTTCCTAAAAGAGCAGTAAATGTCAGCCAGCAAACATTTCCATAACTTAAAAATCTGCTTAAGATTTCAAAATGCATGTTTTTCCCCAGAATCACTTGCCACGCAGCAGTGATGCCAAGATGTGACAAGCAGCTAATAATAAGAGTTATTATAAGAGGCAAACAGCCCTGCGCTCAGCAGAGCAGAAGGGAGACAGGAGTGTCAGGCAGGTTTCCCTTTAGCAATGTGATATTTGTTTTTAAAATATGCTGCCTAGCAACAAAAAGGCCCAGGAGTGAGGCCCAGGTGTCAGCATTGCTGGGAGATACAGACATGGGGACAGGAGGCCATGGGATCTGGGATGGAAGAGCAGCACTAGCGTGGCCAGAGACTGATGGTGGGACCTTTGCTGTGGCCTCCATCAACCAACCATCCCCATTTTTCTCCTTGTTTGCCTGCAGATTGCCAGAACCCGCTGGGGCTGGCCTCGGGCCACATTGCAGACTCCCAGATCACGGCATCGGGGCAGGAAGGTGAGTTTGGGGGTGTTTGTTGAGGCTGGGTCTGGTTCAGCACGCACAGCACAAGCGTGGTCAAAGCTGAGCTTGAGCAAGTCCCCACATCCATGCCCACATCAGGGTCTCACCTGGGACCTGGAGGTGCCTCCCCATTGCACCATGACCACGTCACCCTGCTCAAGGCTGCTGACCTCTCAGGAGATGGCTGATGCTCAGGGCCCATCCTGCAGGTGGGCAGCTCACCACCTCCTGCTCCTCATCCTTGTGTACTTTCCTTGCAGGGTCATGGGCCCCTAAGCTGGCCAGGCTGCACAACTCCGGCTCCATCAACGCGTGGAGCACTGGAGAAGGCAACCCCTGGATCCAGGTGAGGGGGGTCCTGTGCCCATGGGTGCTGCTGGGGACAGTGCAGGGCACACACCAGCTGGTGCACCCTGCAGAAGGCCCCACGCATGCGACCATCACAGATCAAACCCTGTGTTTCATTCCCAGGTGGACCTTTTACACCTCAAGATCATTCATGGCATAAAGACCCAAGGGGCTCGACAAAGGTTCTCCAGTCTCTATGTCTCTCAGTTTGTGGTCTTCTACAGCCTTGATGGGCAAAGGTGGAAAAAATACAAGGGCAACACCACCAGCACACAGATGGTGAGGAGGATCAGTACTAGGATTGATTTTTAAAAATATATTTTTGGTGAATATACAGAAAGTTCGTTTGCACAAATCCTGATTTTCTCCCCCTCCGTTTCTCAGTGGTTCCCCCCTGATTCACCCCATTCACATTTCTCTGGTCTGAGTCACACCTCAAAAGAATTCTCTGAGCTGTTGTTCTCTTGTAAGGATGCTGATAAGATACAGAAGTGCCAGACTGTAATGATCTTGTCCGTGCTAATCCCTGCCCTGTCTAGCTCTTCCCACCAACACAACAGCCCCTTTTTCACTCCCTTCCCTGCAGACGTTCCTTGCAAATGTGGATGCAACCACAGTGAAAGAAAATCACTTCAACCCTCCGATCATAGCCCGCTACATCTGCATCAACCCCACTCACTACAGCATCCGCGCCACGCTGCGCATGGAGCTCATCGGTTGCGATCTGAACAGTAAGTCCCACCTGGACAGAGGAGTGCTGTAGGCTTTTCCTCTGCTTTTGTCTCACTGAGACCAGGCTGCTCTGGCCTGCAGGTGCTCTGGGACCCTTTCAGACAGGCAGAACCTTAGAGGCAGCAGCCCTGTGCTGGCGCCCCATACCAAGCAGATGCACATGCACATCAGTTCATGTGTGTGCAGTGTGTTTCCAGGCGCTCCCGCCCTTCCCCTCGAGACAGCTTTGTCCTGGCAGATAGACAAATTCTCCAGATTCCTCCTAGATAAGATCTCCAGGGAGAAAAGAAGGTGGGAGGAGTGGCAGGTGACATCTGCCACTCCCCAGCCAGATCCAAGGCACTGAGCAGCGCAGTGATGCTGCCGCAAAGCACAGGAGATGCTGTGAGCAGGAAAACGTGCAGAGGGCAGAGGGAAAACTGTGCAGCCAGGAGGCATGTCCACAATAGGTGTCTGCTGTCCCCTCTGACAAGCTGCTTCTCTCTTCCAGGCTGCTCCATGCCCCTAGGAATGGAGAGCAAAGGGATCCCCGATGAGCGCATCTCTGCATCCTCCTACAGCACCAACGTCTTCTCCAGCTGGTCTCCCTCCAAGGCCCGCCTGAACCTGGACGGAAGGACCAATGCGTGGAGACCAAAGGTAGCCCAGCAGGAAGACCCCAGGCAGGCAGCTGGGACATGAAACAAGCAGGCTGGCTTCTCACTTCTCTCCTGGGCCAGGGCACCTTGAGTTCAGCCACATGTACTAGATGCAGGCAGGTTGCCCCCAGCAGCTCTAACCCTGATGGGGTGGGTGAAGCCCAGGGTGGCATGCAGGGCCAGCTTGTCTCCAGCTGCTAGTTTTTTCTCATTGCTGGTGGTGATGCTGAAGGGTAAAGGCAATATGTCTTTCCTCAGAGCAACAGCCTCAACGAGTGGTTGCAGGTGGACTTTGAAGCAACCAAGAAGGTGACTGCAATCATAACCCAAGGTGCCAAGGCTATCTTCACTCACATGTATGTGAAGGAGTTTGCTGTCTCCAGCAGCCAGGATGGTGTGCACTGGAGCCCAGTCCTGCATGATGGCAAGGAGAAGGTAGGCAGAGCTGCGGCAGTTCTGGGGCAGCAAACATGCCCACAGTAGTTTAGCAACAGCAGCTAAACAAGCTATGCTTTGTTTTCCACTCTAAATTGTTCCCAAGAGGTTCCTGTCTGTGTCGGTTGTGTCTCTAAGCCATGGGCTCCCTGCACCAGAGCTCAGCAACGTAGCCAGCACCTCACAAACTCCTCTCTCTTGTCCAGATTTTCAGGGCAAACCAAGATTACACCACCACCGTGCTGAACAGCCTGGAGCCGCCGCTCTTTGCCCGCTACGTGAGGATACACCCCCGCCACTGGCACAACCACATCGCCCTGCGGACAGAGTTCCTCGGCTGTGACACCCAGCAGGAGTACTGATGGGCAGTGCAGGCCCATGGACCCACTGAACTATCACTGGGGATGGAGCTGGCCCCGCGTGCCCAGGAAGTGCTGGCGGCATCAGCAGAGGTTTCTCTGCTCCCAGTGCTGTGTTAATGGATTCTGCTGGCAGGGCGGACTGTTTGTCATCACGCTCTTCCTGCTCCTCATCTACCACATGCCATATAGTCAGACGTAACGCTGAAGAATTAAACAGTAATTTTCCAGTAACTCTGCATTTTCTCCTCTTCTCCAACCTTGGAGTCCCCAGGGACTAAGTCAGCATTACCAGCAGTTGGTAATCAAATAATGAGCCCCAGTGATCCTCAGCTTTGTTTTCCACAAGCACGGCCCTGGAGGAGGTGGTGGCAAAGATAAGGGCTGTGAGCAGAGGCCTTGCTCCCCTCCCCAGTGCATGTTTCACAACCAGTGGGGATCCGGATGCCTCGCCTGGAGGCAGTGCTTGCACAACCCAACTCAGCACTGGGCTTTGGCCCTCAGTTTCCTTAATCTCCTTCCTATGCTTGCTGACACGGCTAGATGCCACCCCGGGGCTTTTCAGGGCTGGCTGCAGCAATGTTCTCCTTGTTTCTGACTGGAAGAGCTCTGTTCATGCATTGGTGACTTTGGTGGGACACTGCCCATGGCAAGGATGCCCAGAACACAGGAAAGTCCTGGCCAGGTGGTGCCAGCTGGACAGATGATCTCGCACCCCTCTTCCCACACTTGTAAGCAGTGAAGGTGACAACACTGCTCTGTCCCCAGCACTGAATCCATTCCTGGAGGCCCCAGAAGGGCTTTTGCCTGCTTCTTGTCCCCTTTGCAGCTCTATTTCAGGAGGAGATGCCCACAAAGCCTGCCCGAGCCCCAGCAGGACCCAGCTCCTCACAGCACCACGGGGCAGGTGCTGGGTGCCACAGCAGCAGCACTCCTCTCCATAGGGCTTTGTGGGCTGCAGCCCCCTCCCCATGCTCCACAGCCCCAAGGATAGTTCTCTCCCTGCTTAGTACTGCTGAAGGAGATCTCCCACCCAGCAATGGTCACAATGGCTCCACTATGGGGGAATCTATGACGTCTGGTGGTGTGAATGTTCTAGAATATTGCCTCGGAAAGGTCCAGAGTATTGTGGGACAGGTGGGGTCCATTTTTTGGGGGCTATATACCTCTCTGCAGCGGCAGCGGCATCGCCACCAGTGTGCCAGAGGTTGTGCCCATCCTCCCCCTGTGCTGTGAGTCACAAGGGAGGGAGAAGGCCAGGCTGTCCCCAACCCCCCACCCAGTGCAGATCAGAAACTGACATTTTGATGGTGCTGAAAACCCCACACATCCGCCTCCTGCATTGCTGTACAAGGAGCCTTTACTACGGCCCTGGCAATGATTACATTACAGTCCCAGACAGGAGATGCAATTACCCTTTGGCTTAATTGCATTCTGACAGTAATCAGGCACGTATGGCAGCATATGCTGCCTGGTGTGAGCCGGCCTGGAGGGAGGAGCTGGGACCATAAGCTTCTCAACAGGGAGCATCCCCATCAGGGAACCCGGTGAAAGGTCTCTCCTTCAGCACAGCAGGGCAGAACCTGCCATCTCAGGCCCTTGTCAAGGCAGAATTCTTCTGCCCATGGCTACCTCAGTAGGCCAGGCTGGACGTGACCAGCTGAAGCTTAAATACCCATCAGGTGGACCACAAGCCCTCCCAGAAACAGGATCAGATGCAGTCCTATAGCAGCAGGACTGGCTGTTCTGTGCAGTGGGAAAGTGGTCACTGGCCCCATCAGTGTCAGCCTCCCACCTCTGGAAACAAGCTGCTCTGCTGTAGCATAGAGTCCAGTGACAGAGGATTAGATCAGAAGAAATGCCACCCACACCAGGGCCCTCTCTGGATCACTTTTCAAAGAGGAAACAACAGCTAAAGCCCCTGTGGGCAACCAAGCAGCCTCAGGATGCTCTCCAGCCGCCCAGCACACAGTGAGAGTGCTGGGATGGAGCTGCAAGGAGCTGTGTCAGAGCCTGCCAAGCTCTGGCATCCATTACTGGAAGTGTCTCTTGACATTTATCTTCTGGGGAATGGAGACCAGATGCCATTTCCTCCTGGCATGACGCAGCTCTCAGCTGCACTGTAGCTTTCCCTGACCCACAGATGTTTCTGTTCAGAGAAGCAGTGCAAAGTGCTCTGCCTTGTCCCAGGTGCTCTGCAGATGCCTCCTGGCCAGCCAGTCAGGGCTGGAGGGAGGGCAGTCCCAGTAGAGCCCTCCAACCTCCTGGGGAAATCTGTGGGTGCTCCATGCCATCAGGGCAACTCCCTAGGTGCTCAACCTAGTCCATTCTTTTCTCTTAGTGCTTTGATTTTACAGATCTCCTCCCCAGGGAGCCCTGCAGACAAAGACCAGGCTCAACTGAAAGTCACAGCTCAGCTGTACAAGGCCATGGTCCTGCGAGCTGTCTTGTTCCTGATCGCTGTGCTGACCGCCTTATTCTGCCCAGATGCCTCCAAGCTGAAGAACACCTTCCAGCTGACCGGGGTGTCACAGAGGATGAGGCTGGAAGGCCACCAGGGGAGTTACCTGGACGACTCATTGAAGGTCCCTCCTCATACACAGGAGGGGGAAGGCTCCAACCAGGTGCTTCAGCGTAAGTACACAGCAGCATGGGGGAAGAAAGCCCCGAACCTGCTTTGAAATACTCTCAAATCCAGGAAAAACACACTGGTATGACTAGTGTTCCTCTGCTCTCTTCCTCACAAGGACACGTCTCTTCCCAGGTGTCCGTCGGTCCTGGGTGATGGAATACCTGGGTGACGTGTGGTCTCATTTCTCCGAGAACTTCCCCATCGTCGTCCTGTACATCTTCCCCATCACTGTGCTGATCCTGCTCTTCCTCTGCTGCCTCACGTACGTGTGCACGTTGCACACTCCCCGGTGCTCCGCTCTCAAGGAGCCGTGTTTGCAGGGTCACAGCTCTGCAATGCCCACTGACCCTGCACAAGGCAGCAGGGAGGAGGTGCTCCTTGGAACTGCCACCTTCTCCTTGTGTTTTTTAGGGTAAAAATGGAGTGAGGTGACCTGGGGAGCTCTGAGAGAAGCAGCACGGCTACACTGAAAAACATCCTGGTGCCTTGATGGAGCTGAAAGGAACCTCCAAAACCTCAGGAAACCCAAAGCAGTGTGAAAGGGTCAGGGGCAGGACCACTTTCCTCCTCCTTTCAGGTGATCTTAAAGAAGATTCTCCCAGTCTGAATTTCCCACCCACAAATAAAGTTCAGCCTCTCCACCAGCCGTCCGTGCATCCCTCAGCGCTCGTGTTGCACCCTGCTGCCACTGGACCTCTCACTGATGGAGCCTGGCACATCCCAGTGCTGGGACACACCACACAGCATCTGCATCAGCCCCACACGTCACACCGGGCTGCTGGCTACTCTCAGGGCCTTCATCCCAGCAATGAAGCCTTAAGGCATCCAGCACCGGCACACATCTTTCAGCAGGCACATGAACATCACATATTGCACTGTGCTGTTGCTGGGCCTCTCAGGACTGCAGTCCCACTGGCAAAGCCTGAGGCACCTCAGCGCTGGGTTTCTTTGGGGTCAGGCCACATCTGTGTGGAGCCAGCCCCCAGTGCTGTTGATGCATTAGGCTCAACTCCTCTTCCAAAACTCACTGACACACATTAGAGGCGTGCTGGGGTCTGAAAGGCAGGAGCCAAGAGGCAGTGGCATCCGTTCTCTGGAACTGTATGGGATCGAGGCCCAACTGCCTAGGTGAGGGCTTTAGCTTAATGAAAGCACCGGGTTTAGACTACACAGAATTGTAAAGTCCTTCAAGACCATCAAGTCCAACCTCGACCTGACCATCCTGCCCTAACAACCACGTGCAGACTGGCTGCATTCAGAGACACAGGTTCACGTCCTGCTGCCCTTAGAAAGAAACAGTTCAGCTCTTAACACAAGGCTCCGAAGGCCTTCGGTTCGGGCAGCAGTTTAGCTCCGGGTTACAGTGAGAGCTCAGGGAGCGCGGGGCAGCGCAGCCACGATGGCGGCGGCAGCGTCTGCTGCTTTGTTAGCGCGTCACCACTTCCCGCGGCCCGAGCGGCTGAGGGGGCAGGCGGCGAACCAGGCCGAGCCGGGGTAGCGTGCGGCCGGCGGCCGGGTTATCCGCCGTCCATTACGCCCTCAGACAACGCCTCCTCCGGGGCACAACCCGCGGGCACCGCAACACCTCCGGGCCGTGCCCGCTCCCCTCCAGGCGGCTCTGCCCGCCCGCCCTCGTCCCGCCCCGCGCCGGGCGGAGCGTGCGGCGCCCGCGGAGCTGCCGGTGCTGGAGCCGGGCCGGTGCGGCGGGGCCGAGCCGCTGTGCTGGAGCCAGCGGAACCGGCTGCGGCTGCTGGCGGCTCGCTGGGCCGGGGGCATGACGCTGAAATCGGGCCGCGGCGGCGGAGCGGGCAGCGGCAGCATGAGGACGGCGCTCTCCGACCTCTACCTGGAGCACCTGCTGCAGAACCGGGCCAAGCCCGAGGTGAGCGCACCCCGCCGAGGCCCGGCCTGCACCGGGAGCCGGCTCCGCTGGGGCTGGGGCTGGGGCTGGTGGGGGAGGGAGGGATCTCAGCATCCTGCCCGCGAGCTTGTTTTGCTGCGAAGTTGGGGCTGATCTGAGCTGGAAACGGGCGCGGGAGGTTCAGCGGCGGCACAGGGCCGGGCAGCCCGAGCCTCGACCGCGGGCATTCGGGGTGAAGGGAGCAGGTCGGAGCCGAGCACGGCTGGGGACTGCTTTCCTTGCTGCCTCTGAAAGCAGGCGGGAGATTCCCTGCCCTTTAGGCCCGTCCAGGGCATCCGAAGGAGGTTTGTCGGGTCTGGTCCACGCTGGTGGTTTGTTTGTGTGCTTTCTGTGGCTCAGTGCTGGCAGGGCGGTGCAAAAAAGAAACAACAGCCTAGAAAAAGCATTTGGAGCGAGTGCTTGCTGAGAGGAGCTCGCCAGCCATTCCTGTGCATGCCTGGAACGGGGATGAATCAATCCCCCGGGGCGGTACAGAGTGGAGAACACAGGAGGTGGCCTGTATCTGCCCTCTGTGCCTTCATTCCAGAGGGGAGGAAGAGGAAGGTGACCAGCCGGGGTTTGCATGGGACCTGTGGAGGTGCTCTGTAGGGCTGGCACCTGGCTGGGTTGTGTGTCTGTTTGTGTGCTCGTTCCTGCAGCATGCTGACCACGCAGGGTGGCAGGGACATGGCTGCAGTTGTCAGGGCCCTGGGTCGGGCTGGCTGCTTCCCAGCTCAGATCACACTGAGGATCCTTTTCCTGCTGTCCCCAACGCAGCAGGGCTCCCAGAGCCTTGTGAGTGTAGGCAGAGTCATTGCTGGAAAACAAGCAGAAGTGCAGGAGGCTGCAGCCCTCTTCCCTTCAGTCCCGCCGTGTGCCTGCCTGGCTTTTCTTTATCTATTACTGGCAAATAGAGATTTGCCAAGGAGATGCGGGCCTTGCTCCCAGCGGTGCTGCTGGCTTGCAGGGTGACCTTGGGCATGCCACCTTATCTGCCATGACTCAGTTCTCCAGGTGTAAAATGGGCAGCGGGTCTCTGTTGCTTGGGAGGAGGGTCCTTCTCGGAGCTGAGGGTGCAGAGGGATCAGCGTGTGACCCCGTGGCAGCATCACGTGCCATCAAAGCGTTGCCATTTCCAGCTGAAATGTCCGCGGGTGAAAATAGTGGTTGGGAGCTGAGCAAAACCCAGACCAAAATAAATGGTGGGGGTAGGGCTGGCTTCGGCTCGTGAGTCGTGAATGCAGTTTGTGCTGTTCCAGGCTGTGTGGCTGCAGGGAAAATGCCACTTGGAAGGTGGGGAATGGGGTGGCTGTGCTGCCTTGCAGAGCCCCCATCCATCAGGGCTGTGGTTTTACTGACTGTCCCTCGGAGGTGGCGGGTTTCACAAACACATCTGGAGGGCTGCGTGGCCTTCCCTGGTAGGAAAGCAGTGCCTCAGCAAAACGGACGGGGAAATGTGGCCCTTCTCAATTTCAGCACTCACTGAGCTGCAGCGAGGGCGGTGTCTTCTGTCCCCCACAGCCGCTCGTGTCCCCTCTGTTCCCCCTCCCCTGCGACCTGTTGACATAGCTGTGCCTCTTCCCAGTTTCAGTAGCCTAATTCTCTTTGGTTTAATTTTCTTTTTAAAACGGACCATTTTGCTGAAAGAGGTTTTGAGTGAGGTCTGCTGCAGGCGGACCTGAGTGGGGAGCAGTCTAGGACAGTAATGAATTACTCCCAAATGTCTGCATGCCCACCGCTCCTCCCGTGCTCCCCCCATTTTATTTATTGGATAGTTTTTGTTTTCACACGTTGCTGTGTTTTTTAAGCCCCCCCCCCCCCCCCCAGTGCGCTCATTTGTTGCACAGCAGTAATGCTCTCAGGCAGGAGGAGAGGCTGCTGGGCCAGCACCAAGCAGGGCAGACCCAGGTTGAGCCACCCCAGGGCAAGGACATGCCCAAAGTTCATGTCCTGGCATCCCCTGCACACCCACACTGATTACGTGCAGAAGAAGGCTGATGGTACCAGGGGGAGCTGGCATTTTGCTGCTTGCCATAGCTTGCTCTGCTCTCCTTCCTCTCTCTGAGCTGCTGTGGTTTGAGTGCCCACGCAGCATAGCCAGCAGCACCTGACCTTTCTCCATGTGTTCTTCTGAGACCACCTGATAATGAAATCCCCTGGTGAGGACAGCAAGGAGAGCCCAGGAATCAAACCTCCAAGTGTGTCCTTTGCACCAGGGTGCTCCTTCCCCAAAGTGCTGCCTCACTCTCCTGTAAATGAGTTAATGTTTGATTTCCAGCCTTCCAACTCAAGTCACTCCATCATTCTACAATTCCCCCAGTGGCAGTGCAGCCCAGCAGCAGGAACAGCCCCAGCAGGCAGTGCTGACCCTGCCCAGGGTCCTCACCAAAGGTTGCTTCCCTCTCACCGCATTCCCTGCTGGCACACGTGGCCCCAAGGGCCAGTGTCCTCCCCTCACCCTTGTGCCTCTTGCAGAGCAGGAAGGTGGTGGGCTGTGCTTGCACTTCTGTGGAGCTGGTGGTTGTGCCTCCCTGCACCTCCGTGCTCCGGCTGCAGGGCTGGCCGAGCCCAGGGCTGTGTGGACCTGGTGGTGGCTGCGGTGCCGGCTCCTGGCGGCATGCACAGATGTTTCCTGTGGAGCAGTGAGTAAGTAGCAGGGGCTGGCCTGTGTCCAGCACGGCTGCAGAGCCTCCAGAGGTCACGGGCTGAGCTGGCCAGGAGCGTGACGGCTGCTGGGAGAGTTCATGGAAGGCAACGTGGGCTGACAGCTTGAGTGCACCAAGCGTGAGCTGCACGTCTCCTGCTTCCTGTACCCCTCTGCTCAGTGCTGGGGCTGTCGTGTGCCACCCCGACCCCACCTGTGAGCCAGATGTGCCCCCATCCCTGTCCAGCAACCACTTGGTGCAGTCACTCTGGGGATGGAGGGTCTGAGCTCGGGGTCCCTGGAGGACCCTTCTGGGTCAGAGCTGCCATTGAGTGACTGGGGGCTGTCTGTTGTGACAAGGCTTGCTCTCCAGGGCGACCAGGGTGACATCGGTGCTGTGTCAGCGTTGAGGGCTGGTTGTTTTCTCCAGCTCTCAGCAAAATGCAAAGGTCAGGGACGGGAACTCCCAGCTGTGGAGCAGACTCTGCCGTGTCCTGGGTCGCCACACTTTGCTGAGCCCAGGGTTTGAGGCTGGGGATTGTGTGGCGTAATGCTTTCTCAAGGCACGGAGGAGATAAGTGTGATCAGTGCTGACTCAGATCACCTCAGAAGCACTTTGGCCTTGAGCAGGGCTGGAGGAGTTCGTTCACTTCCTCCTCCTCTTTTTCCCACCCACTGACCAAGAGCAGAGAGCTGAGAGCAGCAGCACTGCTGGATCCTGTCTGCTAGCAGCTCACCTCACTGGGGCTGGCGAGGTATGAGCTCCTCTGCCCCATGAGCCACTGGCACTGCTCCGGGCTGTGATTCAGCCTCCTCCTCCTCCATAATTAAGCCATTTGCAGCCAGAGATAGTGTGTGATGTTGCCTTTTTGCCCTGTGGAGGAGGTTGCTGGGCTCTGTCAGGAGTAGCTTAGAAGGATAAAAGTACATCACACATCCTCCCTGGTGCTGCACAGTGCACACAGTTCTCTCCTTGCTGTTCCCTTTCTGCAGTGCCTGTCCTGGCACACCCACAGGCCCTGTCACCCCTGGCCCATGGGGACGTGGCTGTATATCATACTAGTTGCCCATTGACCTAGATGAAGAATAAGCTGAGTTTGCAAACTGAGTGAGAGTGGAGCCTGTCCCCTGTGCTGTCCCTGTTCCTTGGAGATGAGTCCCACACTGCTCTGTTGGCTCTGAAACTGTCCTGGGCTGTGTGCTCTGCAACAAGCTGGTGTTGGGCTGCGACACACAGCAGTGTTTGGGACCTGCTGCTGTAGAAGATGACCAGCTATGGACTCCTGCCTTCTGATTCCTGTAGCTTTCCCAGAGTTTTCTTGCCTCCTGTGTTTCCCAAGCTGGAAAACTACTGATCAAGCCCACATACACATCTTCAAAGGTGAAGCTTTTGTGCTTTTTGTCTGTCCTTGCTCTCGCTGTCCTCTCCTCCATCATACGGTTCTCTACTCTCCCTGCTGTGCCCGGAACGTTAACACTGCCGAGTGGCTCAGCCCCGTTCAGGTGGAGCCCCTAAACTCCGGTCTCTGTTTTGCCCCGACAGGCCATCACTCAGGCCCCGAACGCTATGACTGAGGACATTTACACCAATGGCTCTGCCACCCTGGGCAGCCCTTCCCACAGCAACGGCCGCGAGGTGCGCAAGATCCGCCTGGTCCAGTTCGAGAAAGTGACAGAGGAGCCCATGGTGAGAGCTGGCAAGATGCTCAAGGCTGGTGGCACCAAGGGGGGAGGAGGGCAGGTGGAGCTGCACCTATGGGTTGGCCCTGGGGGAGGCAGGAGATCGCTGGAGAATTGGCCATGGGAAGAGGGTGCTGGATGCTGCCCGGGACCTGGAGTGAGCCCCGTCAGTGGGCGATGCTGTGAGCCAAGAGGAGCAGTCATGGATTTTCCTGTCTTCCAGGGAATCACGCTGAAGCTCAATGAGAAGCAGAGCTGCATGGTAGCCAGGATCTTCCACGGAGGCATGATACACAGACAAGGTAACAAGCCGGCTTTTCCCTGTGACGTGGACATCTGTGTCCTTTCCTCCACCAGGAGTATGTCAGGAACTCAGGAGTCATCTCTCTGCATGGCTGGCATGTTAATGCACTGGAGGCTTTAGGGAGAAATGAAGGGTTGGGGGCAGGGCTCTCCCAAAAAGGAACCTGAGACCCATCTGTCTCCATCCCGTGATGGGGTGACTGTAACTGGAGAAGGATCGTGCCCCAGAGACTGTGGGGGAAACTCTTCCCTTTCCTAAAGTGCACAGATGGGATGGGCTCGCTGTGGATTGGCTCTGCAAACCAAACCAAAGGGCCAAAAGAAATCAATAGGTGCCATTGAGTGACTTTGGTTCTTGCCAAGGTGGTGTGGAAATAAGATGTTCTGTGCTTAGAAGAAGAGGCCCCTTTTCCAGCTTTGGGTCCAAATGGGAAGTCTGAGCTTACCCCTGCCAAAATAACCCAGGAGCTGTTCCAGTAGCACTGCTGGAGCCTGATTTATAGCGGTATATCTGAGGCTGCAATCTGGCTGGATATATAAACTGAAAACACACCAAGTCAAGAATGCCTTGTGTTCAAGGGCCTTGAAAGGAGACTGTTTTGGCTTCAGGTGAACCTTGGGGTTTGAATAACTCTGGAACAGGTGATTTGAGCAGCCTAGGTAACCTCATGACCTTCAGAGGGGACAAAGTGTATGTGCTGGGTGGTGGGCACAGGATTCATTCTCCTTGTGCCTCAGTGGTAGGCGACGTGTGCAGCTCCATGAGTGGTGCTCAGGTTAACACCATGGTGTCTGGGTTACGGTTTGCTCTGGGTGTCAGGAGTGGCTGGCTTTTGTCTGGTCCTACATTTTCGTGTTTCTCCCATTGCTGGCAGGCTCCCTTCACGTGGGTGATGAGATCATAGAAATCAATGGGCAGAGTGTGAGCAACCACTCGGTTGACCAGCTGCAGAAGATGCTGGTAGGTATTTGTGTTTGGCAGGGCTGTTTCCAAGGAATGACCCCTTTGCCTGCAGACACGCATGTTGGCTGAGCATTAATTCCCACCTATACACCAGATCCAAACTTACTGCTGCTTGTGGCAGTGATGTGGCAGGAGCCAGGGCTGCCATCCTGGGGTGCTGTACGACAGCCAGGTGCTCAACCCCTGTATACAGCATCTTGTCTTTGCCTCTCAAGAAGGACAGTTGACCCTGGAGGCCCCTCTGAATCTCCAAATGTGCTCATCCTCATAGAATATATAGGATTTATGAAGCAAGAGCAAGGGTCCAGCATAGAGAAAAAGGTGAAGGGAAGCATTTCCATCATGCTGGCCTAATGGGCCTGTCCTGCCAAGCCCCTTGCTGGGGCTGCTGGGCTGGAGGTGATTCATTCTGGTGATGTTTGGCAGAGCCTTGCTCCCTGCACAGGTTGATGCTGTTGGGCTGCATCCAGGACTACCTCCTCAAACTCTTCTTTCTCCCCTTCCTTTGTTCACCAGAAAGAAACCCAGGGGATGGTCTCAATAAAAGTCATTCCCAACCAGCAAAGCCGCCTCCCTGCTCTCCAGGTAAGTGCAGCTTCCAGTCCCATAGCTGTGGGGCCAGGTGGGACCAGAGCAAATCACGAGGACTGGTGCTGGTCTGGCTATCCTGTTCCCTTTCCTGAGCTGTTGGAGGAGAAAGGGTCCTGGCCTGTGCACATGAGCAGATGTGTTAACCAGACGTGTGTGCAGTCTTTGGTAATGCAAAAGCAGTGGTGTGTGTGCAAAAGAGCATTCTGTCCCTTGTGAACACTGCTGTGACAGAGCCTTGCAGCCTCTTCTCTGCTACGGGGTGATGTCAGAGCCTCTAGGTGCTGCACAGGGCACATGCCCACAGCATCAGTGATGCTTAGTGCCTCAGCTGCAGGGCGAGTGATGTAGCTCTGGTTGCTGCCAGCAAGTTGGTAAGCAGCATGCAAGTGGGAGGAAGGAAGTGGTGGGGGAGAAGAGGAGAGCTCCTGCTGCCACTGCCTGGGAAGGGGTGACACACTGGGGCAGGGGGTGTCAAGCTCTGGGGGGTGCACTTGGCTGGCTTTGCCTTTGGAGCTCTGCTTCAGCCGAAGTGCTCAGGATAGCAGGGAGGGCTGGGATGCCCAGGATGTCAGGTATACAGACCTGCTCCAGGAGCAGAAGCAGAGCCCAGCACAGCCCTTCCATTGAGGACAGGGAGGAGTGGGAGAGGAGCTGAGAGCAGGGCACCCAGCGCAATGATGGTGGAGGGATGTGCTCAGAGAGCCTGTGCCCTCCTCCCTCCTTTCACCTGCAGTCCCTTACCCAGAGGAGCTGAAGTCTCTGGTTGTGGTAGCAAGTGAAAACCACTTCTCTTAGTCCTTGCTGTCCTTGCTGCTCTGCCAACCTTGCATGTGTTTGTGTATTAAGTGCTGGCCCTGTCTGCCCTCCCTGCCAGCCAGGCCAGCTCAGCACCTGGGAAAAAGTTACCTCTGAGAATAAGGATGTGGCTGCTGGCTCACCTGAGGCTGGCTCCAGGTTCAGAGAAAGACAAAGGGACAAACTCTCGCCCAGCAGCAACTACTGTATTCCTTTTCATTTTCATTCCATTTCATATTCCATCCAGGCTCCCAGGAGCCACAGGTCACGTGCTGCCTGGGTCTCTGCTTGTTGCAGTCCCCTGCCAGGGGCAGATTAACTGCTGGTTTTGTTTCATCTCCTCTCTCCCTGTGCTCATCTTAATTTCACAGTGTGATGGGTAGGATGGAGCAGATCCCAGCTCCGTGATGCCCTGGGCAAAAGCAGCACCCAAGCTGGCCCAACAGCTTGGCAGCTGGCCACTTTGAGGCCAGCCACAGACCTCTTGGGGCAATTCTGTTTGGGAGGATCCTAATAAGAAGCACCGAGTACTCAGGTCTCTTAAGGTCACCTCCGACTGCAGGCTTTTGATATAAATACTAGCACTCCTCATGCTAGATCCTGCTTGGTATTTAAACTTCCAGCCCCAGAAATGAGGCTGGCAGGTGTTTGGCAAATAGCCTGCACTGGGAGCTGGCTCTTTGTGGTCCTAGGGTGATGTCTGAAGGTAACTCTTGTTGGTGGGGTCTTTCCAAATGAGGAGTGACCTGGCTATGCCTAGCCTGGGGCACCATGGCTGCAGGAGAGGGCTCCAGGCAGGTGCCTGTGCAGTGCTTGCTGTGTGTTCCTTGTGTGTTTGTGTTGATGAGCATCTTCCTGGCACTGGAGAGTGTGTTTTCAGAATGAGCGTCAGTCTTGAGCAGGTGTCTGGACGGATCCTGGAAGGACATTCCATTTTTGTTGTGTTCCTTGAGAGGTCTCATGGCACAGCGCGATCCATGTGCTCTGCTTTTCTGGCAGCAAAAGAGAACCACGTTCATGTTTTGTTGGCCCCGTGTGTGCACGTCAGATCCCAGCATTGCTGGAAGGACAGACTGTGGGGAAACTGTTCTGATGTGGCCCAAGGACAGCATGGTCTGTCCCAGCCAGGGAGGACCTGAGTGTAGATGTGTGCTGCACCTCCCTCTCAAGGAGAGGTGATACTGAAGAGTCAACACACTCCCAGGCAGGGATAAACATGACAGTATGTTCTGGGCTAGCTGAGGGCCCCGTGCCATATAGGGCTGCCCTGCTTGCACCTGGCTGCCAAGGGGCCATGCAGCCAGAGATTGAGCACCAGCTGCAGGGCATGCAGTCCTGCACAGAGGCAGAAGTTCTTTCACCAGCTCCCAGTGCTTGGCTGGAGCTGGGAGATGCAGTGTGGGGCCAGGAGCTGGGTATGGCCATACTGACTCCTGCCCTTTCTTTCTTTCAGATGTTCATGAGGGCGCAGTTTGACTATGACCCCAAAAAAGACAACCTGATCCCCTGCAAGGAAGCAGGGCTGAAGTTCCAGACAGGTGATGTGATTCAGATCATCAACAAGGATGACAGCAACTGGTGGCAGGGCCGTGTGGAAGGCTCCGGCACCGAGTCAGCAGGACTCATCCCTTCTCCTGAACTGCAGGAGTGGTAAGTCCCTAAACAGGAATCCCAATCGTGGTTGCAGGGCTAGCTGCCATGTCCCCATCTCATGGCTTCGGTGCATGGAGGTCCTGTGTCATACATGGCAAGTGTTGGGTGTGATCTGACAAGATCTGAGCTGTCTCAGCATGGCCCCACATAAAGATTTGGTCACTGGGTTTGGCTGGAAGCGTTGGATTTGGAGCCCAGTGACCATTCTGGGTAGTACCAGTGCCACCGCTGGGAAAAGGAGGCACATGTCCCCTTATCTGCTCCAGGATGTGTCTTTACTTGCCCTGGTAGTCACCCCACTCCATATCTGATCCCGCTGCTCTCCAGGGCCCCCAAACACAGTGGTGTTGTTCTCTTGGCAGGCGTGTGGCAAGCGTCACCCAATCCAGTCAGAGTGAAGCCCAGAGCTGCAGCCCCTTTGGGAAGAAAAAGAAGTACAAAGATAAATACCTGGCCAAGCACAGCTCAAGTAAGTGTGAGCGGGGTGCTGGGCCCCCAAACCCTGCAGGCTGCCAAACACAGGGCAGGCACTGGTCCTGCAGAGCCAGCAGTGTCACAGCCAGCAGTGTCCCTGTCGGGGCACGTGCCTGTCAGCTGCTTGTTTAAACCCTGTGCTAAGGAGTGCTCAGCCTGCCCCAGGCCAGCAAAGGCGGTGGCCTGAGGACATGCTGGCTCCTGGCCTGACCTGCAGCTCTGACCGATGGCAAACAAGGCAGTAAATCAGTGAGATAAATAAAGCTCCCCCAGCAACAAGCTCTCTGCAGCTTCCCACTGCCTCCCCACCCAGCTCCTACTGTCCTGAGCAGAAATAGAATGAGAAAACATGTAAGTTTAGAGGCCGCTGGTCCAGCCTCCCAGCACCACACATATGCCATGCACTGGTTGCTGCTGGGGCTGGTGCTCTTTCCCAGGCCAGCCAAGCAGTGGGAGGCTCACAGCCCCATCTTGATTGCCTCCCTAGATTTTGCCAAAGGATCTGGCTTTGCTCCAGCATGCACAGTCCTGTCTTGTAGCTGAGACAGCTCTAATTACTGTCTTATTTCTCCTCCACTGCAGTTTTTGACCAGCTGGATGTAGTTTCATATGAGGAGGTGGTGAGGCTGCCTGCCTTCAAGAGGAAGACACTGGTGCTCATAGGTAGGTCCTGCCCCTGTCCTCCTGCACGTGGTGAGGGCTGTGGGGAACCAGGGCTGGGACAGTGCTGCTCTTCAAAGCTGGGAAGCACTGGGGAACATTTCTTCTATCTGCAGTGATTGCTGGGCAGGGAGACACCTGCCACGTGGCATTGTGCATGTGGTCTGGCACTGCACTCCAGTGCTGAGGAGTCAATTCAGGAGAGTTTCTGGCTCTTAAACGTCCTTACGGTCTGTGCAGCTGCACCAAAGTCAGCACTTCCATGTGAGGGTGCAGCTGCTGGTGGAGCTCCTGGTCTAAGCAGCCCAGCTTGCAGGCACTGGTGAGAGCACGTAGGGCAGGCAGACCCTCCTCCAGGGCTGGAAAACACCACAGAGAGTTGCATCTCTTCTCAGACACTCCTCAGTCCTGCTCATGTCTACTCCTCCTTCCCTGTAGGGGCCAGTGGAGTGGGTCGCAGCCACATCAAGAATGCTCTGCTCAGCAACAACCCCGAGAAGTTCATGTACCCCCCACCATGTAAGTAACCACAACCAGGTGAGGGAATCCACCACTACCCCAGCACATTTCCTCACCTCCTTCTCAAGCCACCAGCTGGGATGGGATGTGAGGGAGGTGTTCCTCCAGCACAACCAAGCCTTGATGTCACAGGGCACCACACAAGGCCCTGTAGGTTCTCCCTGCCTCATGGGCTGAACTTATCCAGAGGTGGCTCCAGGGCCTCTGCTCCCCACGTTGCAGACCAGTGTACCCCATCCCAGTGTGGCACCTTGCAGCTCTCCTCAAGCTGCCCACGTTGCCGACTTGTCCCATTTAGGATGGAGTTCCAATGGGATTGGTACAGCCTCCTTTTGAGGTACATAGGTCTTCAGAACTCCTCTTTGCCCTAGCCCTATGCTCAGAAAGGGTCCATAGAGCCCCCAGGTTTCCTCCTCAGCCTCCTGGAGGCCAGCACCTGGCTGAGGGCATTGGGCATTTTCCTCCCTCTGCAGATACCACGCGCCCCCAGAAGAAGAATGAGGTGGATGGGAAGGACTACTACTTTGTCTCCACTGAGGAGATGACCCGGGACATCTCAGCCAACGAGTTCCTGGAGTTTGGAAGTTACCAGGGAAACATGTTCGGCACCAAGTTTGAAACGGTGCACAAGATCCACCAGCAGGACAAAGTCGCTATTTTAGACATCGAACCCCAGGTAGGAAGCAGGGGGAGTGGGGGGCAGAACGGGGACTGCTGCAGATTGGACAACCCTCGTGCAGGCTGTGACCATCCCTGCACTCCTGCCCCTTCCCTAAGCTGTACTACTGCCCTCATATTGCCTTATTACTCCCAGGCTCAGGGGTCCACAGCCCCTTTGGTTGCACTGCAGGCACCAGTGAATTTTGGCTGGGGGAAGCAGGGGCAGCTGACTGCCATGTAGCCACGTTCTGATAACTGCACTCTGCTCTCTCCCCAGACCCTGAAGATTGTCCGCACGGCAGAACTCTCCCCGTTCATAGTCTTCATTGCCCCAACAGACAAGGCAGAGGAGGTGGGTTGGCACAGTGGTGGCTGCAGCTCCCCCGCATTGGGCAGGGGGTGGTGAGGAGCCCAGTGGGAACAAAGCCTTGTAGCAGCCCAGGGCTCTCTTCCTTGCTCTGCAAGGATCAGCTTCTTCCTGTTCAAATTGGTTTCTGTGGTCCAGGAGAGCAAAGAAAACTTCATCAACCCAGACCCAAGAAACAGGACTCGCCTTAGGCTCTGCCTCTCCCAGAGGGAAATATCCAGCAGGCACCATCCCCGGAGGAGCACAATCAGCCCTGAACACATAGCACCAAGTACTGTCTCTAGCTGCAGCAGTGCTGCAGAGCAGGAACACGCACCCTGCCATCAGCTATGCAAATATGACACGCAGACAGCAGCGTGTTCTATTCTTTAGCTCATTAAGATGCTCATCCCTCCAAAATTAGGATGAAGCAGCACTAATGCTGCAGTTAGCTCGTGTACTTCTGTTTCCCAGAGACAGAGCAGTTCTGCCTGCCTGCTATGCCACCTCCACCGGGAGAGGGAGAGAAGGCAAACCCCCAGAGCTGTGCTGCTCCTGGATGCACAGCCAGCCAAGCCTTCCTCTTCATTCTGGGGTGTCCTAAATCATGAGCTGGGGGCTTCATAGAGCTTACAGTACAGCCAGCAGCTGGCGTGGGGGATGTTTACGTAGCATCATGCAGGTAGTTGGAGGCATGTCAATGTGTGGAATGCAGCAAAGCAGCAGGTAGGGGGGTTCCAAGCACAAAGGGCAGCGTGGCAGCCTACTCCCCCACTCCATGCCCCATCAACCACTGCTGCCTCCAGCCCCAGAACATTAACTCCTGCCGCAGTGGGCAGGGCCAGCCCTGCTGCTGCACGTGCTATATATAGCGAGCTGCCGCAGCTCAGGTAACTGCTCACTGGAAGGGACACGGCAGTACCAAAATGTGACTTAGCAGAGCTCACATGACCCAGGCAAATTGCTTAGTGCTCTCCTTCCTCTGCTCTGCTGACAGCTGCTGAGCAACACCCAACGGCACTGCAGTGAGCACACTCCCCCTCCCGGGTGCAGGAGCTGCAAGCAGTTTAAGCTCTATGAGAGAGACTGCCTGGAATTGGGCCTGGACTGCCTGCAGAGTGCTCCAGGGTGACCCTGCTAACTGCAGAGGTGTCCAGGAGATGAGGAGTAGGCAGCTTTGCTGTGCCACGCTGAGCACTCTCTACTCTGGGGGCTTTTCTGGTTGCAAAGCAGTGGGGAGGGATCATCCTGCAGGGACCTTGCCTTCAGCCCAGCCTCAGGCCGTGCAGCAGCAATGAGCAGCCTGCTGCGAGATGGATCCCTAGGAGCCACCACGAGGCATTTAGAAGGGTACAAAGCCAAACAGCCCTGCTCCTGCTAGCAGGTAACCCGATGCTCCCAGCATTGCATCAAAGTCCAGCAAAAATCCACTTTAACTCCTTTGTCACTGCGTGACAGCTCTCCTGGTCTGTCAGATGAGATGGGGGATTTCTGTATTCTGATATCTGGCAGCAGCTGAAACTGTTCTAGGGATGGGACAGAGCATGCTTGTTAGGATGGGCTGTGAAATAGCGCTCCTCCTCGGCCTTCTGAACACTTCCTCTCCTTTCCTGCAGACAGAGGCTTTGCAGCAGCTCCGCAAGGATTCAGAGAGCATTCGGAGCAGATATGCACACTACTTCGACCTCTCAATAGTCAACAACGGAGTGGAGGAAAGCCTCAAGCTGCTGGAGGAAGCCTTTGAGCAGGCCTGCAGCTCCCCGCAGTGGGTGCCCGTCTCCTGGGTTTACTGAGGGCACACAGCCCCCGTCGCTTCCCATCAACACATCCTGCAGCTGCAGGGAGCAGAGAAACCTCAGCTTCCCCCGATCTCCGCCCAGCCCAGCACAGCTCCCTTCCTCTGCTGCTCCGTGGACACAGTCTCAATTGGCCAGCACTCCCAGGGTCTCCAGATCACCCCTGCCAGGGAACACAGGACAGAGGCCGCCCAGTGACATATGGTGCTAAGTGAGAGGTGGCAGCAGAGCCCAGGGCATCCCGACAGCTCAGAGCACAGCCCCCACCTCACCTGCTGAGGCAAAGCACAATCCTCCTGCAGCAGCACCCAGCCCATCTTGTTCTCTACATCAGTCCTGCAGGTATAGCAGTGCAGCGGCCACCTTCCAGGCAGAGGTCTCCTGCCTCTGCAGGAGCATACACAGCCCCAGACACCTCAGATGCCTGGCAGGTATCCGTGAGGCTTCTCAGACCACACCAGAGCTCCTGAGACCAAGGGCTTCCCCTTCCAAACGGGGAGGAGCAGAAAAAGGCAGGCGTGGGTTTGACAGGAGCATGCCATCCCAAGGCACGCCTCACGCCTGCCTCCTGAGGTACAGGTTTTCTGATTCACCCCGTGCAACTTGTAGTTTTAAGAACTCCCTGCATTTAAATTCTCACCGTGCAGCTTGGATTGTTACCAGCTGGCCAGAAAAACTCTGCAGCAGCTGAGCAAGTCCTGTGGACCAAACCTCCGAGGGACAGTTTGATAGGTAGAGCAGACCCAGCCACAAGCATCTGTTGCATGCAGTACAAACTGTGTCTCTTCAGCGATCATCCAGGCATGTTTCCTAGAGTCTAGGCTGTCTCACACCTTGTACGCTAACGTAAAAGCCACCCACATAAAGCCACCTTATGCTGGAGTGTAGTGACACACAAAACCCACCATGACCCTGTCCAGGACTGTGGCTCCTGGGCAAACCATAACCATCATGTAGGTGCAAGGATGTCACGTGTGTTCAGCAGTCAGGCAGGGGAAGGGGGTTAACAAGTCTCGTGCAATTTTGTTTTGTTGTTTGTTGTTTTTTTTTTTTAAAGATGCCAAAAAATAAAATCTGTTGACGTGCAATAGGGACCTTTGTTCTGATCCACTGCAGGGAAACATGAGCAGCAATAAACACGTGCTGAAACATTGCCACGAGTGGTGTTTTGCATCAGGCTGAGCACGGCTGGACATCTGCTCCCACATCCCTGAGCTGCCAGCATGCAAGGTAAGGCAGTCAGGACCAAAAAGTTCTCCAGGTGCTGCCAGAACTCTCTAGGACAAGTGAAGCAGAAAAGCAGTTCGCTTCCAGGCACATCCCACTGTGCTTTACACCCAAACACCCCTAGTGAGTGTCTGCATGGACACAAACGCCCTCTGCCCCCACAGCCTGTGTTTACTGCCTGCCCTCCCCCTGAACAGACTTCGTGGTCTGAGAACAGTTCCTTCCTCGAGGAGCCACGTAAACAAGAAAGTCACCCATTCAAAAATAGGGCTTTTATTTATTATTATTTTTTTTAATGTAAAAAAAGTGAATAAAAATTCATTTGTTTTCAGCCCAGGTTCTGACAGCCACCAGTTGCTGTCCGCGCTGACTGCATCTCTAGCATTGAAGGGAGAAGTCAGATTGTTATGACAAGAGCAATTCAGAAAGCTAATACAGGATCCCTGCAGGGACAGAGCTCAGAACAAAGCAGCCAGGATCCTTCCCTACTGAAAGCAGCTGAAATCCTGGCTCAGCACTATCCCTGCGATAGAAGAAACCCACTCCTGTTGAGCCATCCCAAAGAATATGGAGAAACCATCCTGAAATCATTCAAGCTCAGTGCCCCTTGCACAGCTGCCAAGCCTGTGCTCACAAGCCCTGCAGAAACATGCCCACCTACGGCCTCTGCCCCTCCTGCAGCTGCACCCCCGCCCATCACCTCCAGAGCACGTTAGATACCAAAAACCAGCAGAGGCAGCTGAGAGGGCTGCGGCCCCACTCCAATATTTGGGGCACTGGGTCTGGGATCAGCTCACAGCTAACAAGCACGTCCCCACACTAAAAAGCAAAAAGCAGGAATTTCACGTTCTAATCCTTTTATGATAAAAAGTTGAAGAGGTACCAAAAAAAAAAAAAAAAAGAACATTTGCTCTCAACTAGATGAGGGCCAGGCCAAGTACATGGCCAAGTTAAAACCAACCAGAGCCCCTCAGATAACCGATTCATCCGTCTCCAGAGGTGCCAAAGCCCTTCAGATGGGCCAGTCCTTCAGACACAGATTCCATAACTGTCAGGTAACAGTTTCAACCTTGGAAGAGAAGGAAGAGGCAGGAGAAGAGAGAGGGGGAAGCGTTATTCCTCCCCCTCACAGCGAAAACAGAAACCCCAAAGAGCAAGGAGCTGCATCTTCTCTGGAGATACCACTTCAATTGGCATCAAGGAGTCCATCTTTATAAAGCAATTCAGTGCAGGGGCAGTCAGGCACCACTCTCCTCTGGTTACCCTTAAAACAGGATGAGGAGGGGTACTGGAGCAGGGCACGTCCTGGGCAAACAACTTCTCACTCATATGCACAGCAGAAAAGGAACTTGGAACTTGCTAGCCCCTCAGCTGCACGGGCAGTCCTCTTTTTCTCAAGGCCTCAGACTTCTCCCTCCCTACTGAGGTTGCCTGCTTTGGACAGATCCAGTTGCTTACTCAGAGCTCTCTTCCACCTCCTTCTGTTTCTTCTTTTTCTTCTTCTTGGTGCTGGATTCAGTGGTCTGCAAAGAGGATTGAGAGTTCAGGAATTAATCAAAAAGGTGTCGCTCACTGCTCGTTTCAGAAGGACAATCCAGCCCCACGTGAAAGCTATCACAGCACCCACAGAAATCTCTTTCACCTCCCATTCTTTCACACACACTTATCCTGGATGCACAAGAGACAGACAGCAACTCTTCCCAAAGCTTGAACCACAGCACGGCAGCATGCTGTTACATACCACTTCTATTTGCTCTGCCCCACTCTCAGCTGCTTCTTTGGCTTTCTTTTCCTTCTTCTTCTTCTTCTTCTCCTTTTTGCTCAGCTCCTCTGGTGGAGGAGTGGCCGGGGATGGAGGGCTCACAGCCTCATTTTCACTCTCTGACTCTCGTTTCCTCTGTTAGGAAAGCACATTGTCAGACCACCTTCCAGAAGAGCTCAAGAGATGGAAAGCTGTCTGCAAGCCCATCACAACGGCTGTTTTTTTCCCCCCAATTCAAACTTTTCAGTAAGCAATGTTTGAGCAGGAGTGAGAACTACAGACTGCCAGAGGTCCCTTCCAGCACACAGGACAGGGATTCCTTTCTGCCAGAACGACACCCCAACTTCTTAGTGTTCCCTGTACCCCAAAATCCTCCCATTTGGAACACTGCTGCACCTTCCATGCACACATGGCAAGCCTCAACTTAGATCTTTACATCAGTGCAGAAGTCCTAACTCAAGGAACTCTAGATACAACGTTTGCACGGACTCCTCAGATAAAACTTTCACTCTGTAATCTCCAGAAACATTCTCTGGCACAGTGACCTAGCACTGTAGCTCCATCCAGTGTACCTCCTTGGACACTGCAGCTTTTACAGAATTCATCCCCTCTTACTGTGCTACAGCATTCATACACAGACAGGGACCACAAGGACGGAGCAGAAGGAGCACTCCGCCCTCACAGGGACAGATTCAACCACTGAAGTAAGCACAAGATTCAAGGCAGCTTTCAGAGCCCAAACAACCTTAGACCAGAGAGCAGTAGTACTCACTTTCGGAGCTCTCTCCACCTCTGTCACAGCCTGAGGAACTTTAGCTGCCTCTTTCTTGGACGTCTCCCTAAAAGAGAAGAAACCCTGGGCTGAGTGGGACTGCTGCTGCCTTCCATGGGTACAAAACCCCCTCCCCCTCACAACGGCTCCTTAACCCACCCCAGGCATAGGGGAGAGGAGCTCAGTGTGGGGATGACCTGCAGCCTGCACCAGTGCCAGCTGGACAGGACAACAGCAAGGCCGCCCCTCTTTTATTTAGCAGACTGACTCCCTCTAAAGCCACATGCACAGGCTACAAAGGGATAACCGTCTGCTCAGGGCCTTTCACTCCAGCCTGGCACACCACCAGCACACTCCCTGTGACTTTGAGGAACACAGCTAAACACCAAGGGTCCAGATAGCAAATCCACCTTGGGCCAGGCATGAAATGCAAAGCACAAAAGGCAGTGCCCAGAACAGTGCTCACAGCATGCAGCCCATCACTGCGCCCACCACTCTGAAGTTGCACACCCTGCACCCACCTGTAATCCACATACTCCTTCTTCCAGGAGTCTGGTGTGCACTCGTTGGGCTTTCCGTGTTTGTCCAGCAGCCCTTTCTGGATCATCATCTTCTTTTGACTGGCCTGAGAGCAAAGGGCAGAAGGTCAGAGTGCAGCTCCATGAAGGAGACACCATCCCTTGGGCTTCGGCCACCCACCCTAAGGAATAACCCAGGAACAAGCCAAGGCAACAACTGCACTGTCACTGACTTCACCATTCTCTAAGAACCCTCTGACAGCTCACAGGAGGCACCCACTGCACAGCAGCCTGCAAGTCTCAGACAAGGAACAGGCAGACGTGCCCCATCAGTAACTAAAGGCTGATCTGTGAGAGATGTAACAGCAGCAGATGACTGCTTATCACTGAACTCGGATCCCTGGCCACAGTTTTTCCTCCAGCTTTAACGATCCACAACATTTCAGCTGAAGCATTCCAACTGCACAGCTCCTCAGCCCTCCAGAGCCATCAGCATGGGGTGATAGATGAAGGTCATCTTTGCACAGAGTGCTAATGCCAAACAGCTGACATCATTTGGCTCTTTCCCACAGGAGGGTTCAAGCACAGACCTGAGGTGCCTGCAGCCCCACAGCTGGGCTCCCACCAACACCCTGGCACCGCTGAGCCCCCAGCTGCTCACCTTGGGACCGAGGCCCCATTTGCGGGGATATGTGTCTCTCTCCATGATTACTCTCTTGATCTTTGCTACCACGCCGTGGTCACAGGTAGAAATGACTGCAGTGGTCATCAAGGCAATGGCTGCAGAAGCAAGCAGGGAGCTTACAAACACTTCAAAACTGCAAAACTGTGAGAGCACGAATGCAGGAACTTGCTGGGTTCAGGCTGTTACTCCTCTGGCAGCACAAAGGAGAAACAAGCCACCAGCAATGCCACATCCCCCTCAAAACCTCACTGAAGGCAAGCTCTGGACTAAAACTTCACAAAGACGCCCTGCTCAAAGGCAGAGAGCTGATGTGACCACATTAGAGGGTAAAAATGCTCCCCCTGCTGCCAGTGAGCACAGCTGGGAACATCTTCAGGTGGCAGTATGCGATCAGATGTCATCCCTCGTCTCAGTGGGGACAGGGCCCCCCCACACAGAGGGGCCCTGACCCTGCCAGCACTGCTTTGCTCCTGCAGGCAGCCAGCCACACACCACAGCAGCCCCCAGCACGACACTGGGAGACTGCGGGGCCTCTGGAGGCTGCACGGCACCCAGACCCTAGAACAGGAATCGGGGTGCTGCAGGAGGGCAGTGCCACCGCACTCAGAGAATGGATAAACTTCATCATCACCTCACACACAGCACGCCTGAGCTCTGTGCAGCTCAAACACTGAGGAACGCTTCACAACTTGCCAAGGAATAGCTTTTAAGGGATCAGTACTTAAACCTCACACGTGTGGGGGCTCGTCTGCTGCACCTCCACTGGAATGTAGTTTGTTATTTCTGCATTGAGGCGAGTGCAGGAATAAGCAGCTTCATACCTAGGCAGATAGCTTCTCCTTTTGTGGTGATGACTACAATCTCCTGATTAAGCTCAATACCATCTTCGTACCTCAGGACACCAGGCAGCATGATCTTGGCTCCATAGCAAATGGCATTAACCTAAAGAGGAGTGGAACAGGAAGGCCTGTAAGCTCCCAGAGAATGAAATCACTGCAAAAAGTACCTCTAATATTTTACCTTCCCACTGCCATCGCTGTTACTATTAACACGTTTCTAATTGACTTCCAATACTAGGTCCTACTCAGCACACAACAGGACAGTGCTGTGCCCCACGAGGATCCCGACCCCTCGCTCGTGAGCTGCAGCAGACAGGACACCAGCTGTGTGTCGAGCAGCCCTACCTCAGGAACTCACCGCACTGTCTTTCATGACGAGCCTCTTGTGTGAGGTGAGCAGTTTCTCCAGGGGCAGGATGACCCGCCGCAGGTAGCTGTCATCCTTGTTGTTGTCGTACTGCCACTGTGCATCCAGCACGTCGTGCATGGTCACCATGTTGTCCTGCAAAGACACGACCCCTCTGAGCTCCCCGACCTGCCACCGGCTTGAAACTCACACTGCTGAAGCCTGATGGCAAACAGTGTGCTGGAAGGGAGCAAAAAACAGATTCCTGATCCAGAAACATCTATAAAATCTCCCTGGAAAAGGTGAGAACAAGTGTGCTGCTTTGGCAGCTCGAGGTTAGTCTCATCTCTGCTGCTTCAGGCTTCCATCTGCCCCACGTCACACTGCACCCAGATCAAGTGTGCAAGCTCTGTCTACACAAAACACTTTCCAAGTGTGACCAGTCTTAAATACCTGGGACTTCTGGACAATGTAATGAGTGAGTAGAAGTCTAAACTATTCCATTATACACAAAAATGTATATCCATTTATTGATGAGCTGATTAAGTGGAAGCAGCTGCAGCCATCCTTCACCTGTGGTTCAGAAATGACTGCCAGTGATTGCATCCCTGGTAAGAGCACAGACAGGGAAGCACTTACACTGATAATCTGGCTTTGCAAGCAGAGTCCTGGGGTTTGAATGGGGAGTGGGATCCAGAAATGGACAGATGGAAAAGTGGGAAAGTGTTCAAGATCACACAGAACCGCACGTCCTGAGCTCCCTTTGCTATGGCACACTCCCTGCACTGCACCCTGACAACAAGCGATCCCTCAGCTGAGGGGACAGCTCACATGCCTGAATGAGACACACGCATGGTTTGTAGGCTGAGAAACACAGGTGGCATAAAACAAGCTTTCAGTCACCAGGGCGCACTTCCCAGTCACTTCTGTCCCAAAGCTTAATTACCAGAACAGGGACAAGACCCTGAACTGAACTCAACACTTTGGTTCCAGGACTGCTTAGACAAGTCCCACACTTCCAGGTCTGTTCACAACAGCTCCCAGTCATTGTGCACCTAAACCTTCCTCCAACACCAAAGAGCATTCCAAGGGAATCCTGCAATTCCCCAAATTTTGCTGGTCACGGTCAGATCAGCACCCTACCATCTCTCCCAGGATGCCAGATCGCACTCTCCGGAGCTCCTGCATTTGGCCCCCAACACCAAGCAGCAAACCAAGATGGACACACAGCGTTCGGATGTACGTGCCCGCTTCACAGCTCACCCAGAAGATACCTGAAACACAGGAGAGAATTTGAATGTGTAGCTACAAGTGAGCCACACCTGGAAGCTCCAGGCCCAGCACCGCCCAGAGCCATCAGCATGGGGTGATAGATGAAGGTCATCTTTGCACTGAGTGCTAATGCCATCTCATTGACATCATTTGGCTCTCCAGAGAAGGGTGTAAAACTACCAAAAGAAAAAGTTGGTGAGATTCACTTCTCAGTGTAAACAACACGTGAAGCATTTCCTGCTCCATCTGTATCTCAATACACCTGCAAACAACGGGAAGCAGCGTGCTTGAGCTGTGTGAGCAGATGAAGGCGGGAGAGCTGTACTTTACCTAATCTCCTCTCAGGATCATACTCCACCAGCTTGCTCTCGTAGATGGTTCTGACTCTCAGCTGTCGTTTGACGGCGGCGATGAGGGGCGGCCGCTGGAACAGCGCTCCTGTCAGAGTTTCTATTGCCTGAAGGTAGGAGAAGAAATAACACCTTAAGCTGACACGTGAACACCTCAGGGTTTCCAGGATTTGTGTGACAGCCTCACTGCCACACAATTATCTCATACTTAAGGAAGCTGAAGTGAACCATCGATTTCAAAACACCCCCCCCTGCTGCCAGTGAGCACAGCTGGGAACATCTTCAGGTGGCAGTATGCGATCAGATGTCATCCCTCGTCTCAGTGGGGACAGGGCCCCCCCACACAGAGGGGCCCTGACCCTGCCAGCACTGCTTTGCTCCTGCAGGCAGCCAGCCACACACCACAGCAGCCCCCAGCACGACACTGGGAGACTGCGAGGCCTCTGGAGGCTGCACGGCACCCAGACCCTAGAACAGGAATCGGGGTGCTGCAGGAGGGCAGTGCCACCGCACTCAGAGAATGGATAAACTTCATCATCACCTCACACACAGCACGCCTGAGCTCTGCTCCTACCCCCTCATCTTCCACAGGAGCTGAGCTCTTTGCAGAGCGCCAGCGTGGCCAGCAGTGCTGAGACTTACCCTGGCAAGCTGAGCCTCACTTTCAATTGCATTGTGCAGCCGAACAATTCCCACATACTCTTTGCCTGAAAGAACGACAAGAGCAGTCAGGAGCGGCCGCTTGCATTTAATGACCTCAAGGCACACGCTGCCACACGAACAGCTCTCCTAGGAGGTGCACAGCACTCGTTACACAGTAGGTTATTCTCCCCCCAAAACAATCTCAGCTGCATGTTTACTTGGTGAAGACACCAAGTTTGATTTCTTGAGACCTGCACATTTGTGCCTTGTTAGCACATGAAAGCAGACTTTCTGACCTGTTTTCAACGACCTAAAAAAGCACAAATCCCAGACAGAGGAGCAATCAGAAAAATCCACTAGAGACAGCATAGATGTGCCCTCAACAGCTGGAAGGAAGATGGAAAAGCAATCCTTGAGCTCAAGGGAAGGCCTTTCAAAGACAGCAATGAAAATCACGTCCCCAAAAGAACTCTACACCTCCTCAGCCACTTTGAGTGGTCCCAAGGCCACGAACCCACCTGCACTCTGCTGAGACTTGACCAGCCGTGTCGCCCTCTCAATGCACACAATGAGGCACCCTGTCACCTTGGGGTCCAGGGTGCCACTGTGCCCTGTCTTCTCTACTCGAAGGATGCGTCGGATCCACGCCACCACCTCGTGGGAGGACGGATTGGAAGGCTTGTCCAGGTTAATGAAGCCAGACCTATAGTGCAGGGTGACAGATTGAGAGCTACGTGTTGGGGCCAGCAATAATAATGTGAAAAACAGGATGAGATTTGTCACGGTAACATAGAAATGTTTCTGAATAAACAGGCAGGCAGGGGCTGAGCCACGGAGCACACACAGAGCTGCAGAGTGCCATCACTGCTCAGTATTTAATGCTCCAAGCAGACCCAAAACCGAACGGTTCTCCAGAGAACTGCTCTGATGTACACTGATCTGCAGAGCAGCCACAAACCCAGAACACAGCCACCTTCACAAAAAGCAGCCAGTGGGTCCCGGGCAGACAACCACTGGCAGACAGCAAGAGAGAGTCAAGAGAAAAGGAACAGGAATCTGGAACAGAACGTGCTTCTGAGATGTTGGAAGAGAAGTGGAACATCCTGGACTGATAGACTCACCGGACATAGTCGGAGATCTCCCTCTTCAAGGGGTTAGCACCAGAAGGGAGGGGCGTGTAGTGTGTAGTCAGCACATTTAGCTTGTCGAAGTTCTACAAAAACCAAGCAAAAAAAACCCAATTGTAAACACCATCAAACGGAGGGGAGACCGAGAACAGCACAGCTCCGTCCCAAAGCAGCTCCCAGCTGCACAGGGGACGTCTGTATTCAGGTTCACAAACCCCCAAAGGGAAAATGACCGAAACCGCAAAGCAAGGGGCAAAGAAAGGAGCACAGGCAAACCCAGCACAGCCCCACTGCTTCCAGCTCGGGGAGCAGGAACCAAAGGAGACTCGAGCTTTAGGGCACGAGGACGGCTCGGCACGGATCACTACAGCGCTAAAGGCCGAGAGCCGCCTCCCCTCTGAGCGCCTTACCTTCAGCAGCAGCGGCCACTGGGACGTGTCCAGCTGTGCCACGCGGGACTCGGGCTTGATGAGGAACTCCTCGGTGTGCTGGATGTCCTGCGGGGGCACAGCGTGGGCTCAGGGCGCGCCACGCGGCCGCGCTCGCACCGCCCCTCCCCCACCCCCTCCCCCACCCCCGGGGCGGTCCACGCGGAGCCCATCGCGGCGCTCCGCCGGACCCCGCAGCCCCGCGCGGCCCTCACCGCCACGTCCTCGTCGGGCAGCGACCGCTTGTCCTTCTTCCGCCGCTTCTTCACGGAAGAACCTACGGGAGAGACGCGTTCAGCGGCCCAAGGGCCCCACGAGGGGTCCGCCGGCTCAGCCCCACCCCCACCCCCACCCCACCGCCACCGCCACCGCCACCGCCGCCGCCCTCACGGAGCGCGGCGGGGCCCACGGCGGCTCCCCGCGCCCCATCCCGCCGCTGCACCGCGCACCGTCCGCGTCCGCCATGGCCGCGCCGCGTGGTGCAACCGCCGCGCCGAGAACGGAAAGGCCGCCCCGTCCCGACAGGCCCCGCGCGCCACGTGACCACATGTGGGCGGAGCCTCAGGCCCCGCCCCCAACCGCGACCCAGCACAAAAGCATGACCCCGCCCCTCGTGGTGACTCCGCCCACACGCGTAGTCCCGCCCCCTTTGCCGCTGGCCCCGCCCCCTGCCGCTGCCCCCAGTCGCAATCTCCGCACTCCGGGCCGTGCTCGCACCACAGCTTTATTTCAGACGCTGAGCTGTACCGAGGCGTAGCGTTACACTCCCCGCCGGCGGGGCCGCGCGAACCGAGCCCGTCCCGCCGGGTTTCCCGCGTCCGCGAAGTCTGCGACGGTCCCGAGGCGGCAGGGACGCTGCTGGCAGTCCAGTGACAGTCCGGGCGGCTTTCAGAGCCCGTGCCCCGCGGGGCTCAGCATGTCCTGCAGCACCAGGTGCAGCAGGTGGTTCTGCTCGGCGCTCAGCAGCGGCCACAGCTCGGCCTGCAACGCCCGCAGCGCGGCCGCGTCCTTCTCCTGGCAGGCCAGCACGGCGGACTGCAGCAGCAGGAAGAGCTCGGCGGGCAGGTAGCTGGCGGCCGCCGGCAGCCCTCCGCCCGCGACCCCCGCTCTCGGGCGCCTCCCAGCAGTACTGCTCCAGCGTGCGGGCGTGCTCGGGCGGCAGCTTGCCGGGCGGCGGCTGGAGGAGCAGCAGCAGCAGCACCCGCGACACCTCGCAGCGCACCAGCGCGTCCAGGAAGGCTCCACCGGGCGCGGTCCCGCCGCTCCCCCCGATCCCGGCTCCGGCCAACGCCTGCGCCCGGGTGAGCGCCGCGAGAGCTCCGGCGTAGTCGCGGCCCAGCAGCAGGCAGGAGGCGCGCTCCGTCAAGCAGCGCAGCGCCTCCAAGGGCAGCTTGGCGGCCGCCAGCAGCTCGGCGGCCCTCTGGAAGTGCGCGGCGGCGCGGGCGGGCCGGCCCGTATCGCGCAACGCCGCCGCCAGCTCCAAGCACGGCCCGGCCGCCAGCGCCGGCTGCCCCCGCTCCAGGTGCAGGCGGGCGGCGAAGGCCCCGCAGCTCTGCGCCGCCGCCAGGTGCTCGCCGAAACCGCCGCGCAGGGCCAGGCGCTGCCGCAGGTCCCGCTCCTGGCGCAGGAAGAGCCGCGCCGCTTCGCCCAGCGCGGCCGCCTCGGCGGGGCCGTGGAACAGGCTCTGCGCGCAGCGCGCCACCGCCAGCTGGCACCAGGCCGCGTACGGCAGGCTCTCCTGGGCGCGCAGCTCCCGCGCCAGAGCCGCGAACTGCTCCGCCGCCTCCGCCACGTTCGGCTTCCGCAGGAAGCGCCGCCGCAGCTTGGCGGACACCAGCCGGTACCGCGACAGGAAGTCCCCGTCCCCGCCGCCGGGGCCCGGCCCGGGCCCGGAGCCGCCCGCCCCGCCGGGCCCCGCGCCGCCCGCCGCCAGCATCGCGCGTCGCCGCCAAGTGACGTCAGCGCGTCGCCGCCAAGTGACGTCAGCGCGCCGCCTTTCCCCTCACGGCGCCGTGCTTCGCCGAACCAATCCGCATCCGCTTCCCGGTCAGGCGGTGACTTGAGGGGGCGTAGCCACGTGTTGGCTCCTCCCCTTGTGGGCGTGGCCACAGCTCGCGGGCCCCGCCCCCTCCCGGCGGGCAGCGCTGTGCTGGCAATGCCCGGTACCGCCCGGTACTGCTCGGTGCCGCTCGGTACCGCACGGTGCTGCTCAGTACTGCCCGGTACCGCTCGGTGCTGCTCGGTACTGCCCGGTACCGGCCGGTACTGCCCGGTACCGGCCGGTACCGCCCGGTACCGCCCGGTGCTGCTCGGTACTGCCCGGTGCAGCCCGGTGCCGCTCGGTACCGGCCCGGCCCAGCTGCAGGGCTGGCCCCTCCCCGTCCCCGGCCGCCTGTGCTGCTGCTGCGCCGTGGGAACGAAGTTGTGTCCCAAAGGGCAGCGCGGGGGTTGAGAGCTCAGCTCAGCTCGGTGTGTCACGCCGGTGCTGCGGTGCAATCAGCACTAGGAGAAATCCCCGCTCTGAGCCGTTCTCATCACCCCCAGAGCGCTCCGCAAAGCTGCCGACGGAAACCGAGAGGTGGATAATGGAACTCATCCTTCTGCAGCGCTCAGACCGCCCCACGCTGCCGGCGCCGTGGGCGATCCGCCTCTCCCGTGCTCAAAACCACGCAGGGGACGTGTCCTCCCCACCAGCAGAGCTTCTCACGGTGCTTCCCATGAGGCTCGGTGCCGGCTGAGCACAGCGGGTGTGCCCCGTGCCTCCGTGGGGCAGGACCCGGAGGTGCACGCTGCTGGGGGACCGACAGCAGCGAGCTGATGCTGTAGAGATGCCCTTGGAGGTCTCCGGGCTTTCTCTGTTCACAGCTATTTCTCTGCTCGCTGTCTGGCAGGTTGGGGTTATCCTTTGTTATCACTCAGCCGAGGGCAGGAGGTGAGGTTGAGCCAGCGCAATGCACTGAAACAAGGAGGATGAAACAAGGAGGAGAAATGGGGCTCGGCGGCCTCTGCTTTCTTCTCTCCGGGCTCAGAGATTTCCGTGGATGGAACAAGGCACCTCCTGACGCGTTTCCTATCCTGCCCACGAACCGCTGCAGTTTTGTGCTCTGGTGGGATGGGATGTTGGTGCCGGGTAGCTGATGAGTACCCCAAGGGGTTCAAAACTAAGCCCCTTTTCCCCTCCACCCACCACAACCATTTGCATCTGCGTGGGCAAACTCAGACGTAAATAAATCCAGGAAGGTGGAAACTTCTTGCAGCACAACCTGCTCTGGGCACGTGGCTGCTGTTGGTTCGGCGTTGGGTGAGGGCTGGGGATGAGCTGCCTGGATCTTCACCTCCCAACCCCTGTGGGCTTTCCCTGCCATCCCAAAAAGGCCTCAAACATAAGTGCCAGGACAGACAAACTGTCATTTGGAGGCATTTCAGTGCCTGTCCGTTGCTCTGCAGCTCACAGGGCAGGAGGAGGACTTGAGGCAGCTCCGAGGAAGGGCGGTGTGGGCCTTGGGGTGGTACCCGTGGGTCCCTCAAGCAGTGGATCCTTTCATGGGGCATTTTCACATCTCCTGCACCATCAACCTATTTGTGCCTGGTGCACCTGGGTGCATTGCAGAGCTTACTCCAGTACAACCTCCCCTGCAAAGGTCAGGAGGGGAAAACCAGGCAAGCCCATGTGGGAGGGGCAGGGGAGCGGGGTGACACTTGTCACGGGTGGGAGGTGTCATCACCAGCCAAGGGCTTATAGGGGTCGCCACGAACAGGAACCTCTGTCACAGTCAACGCAGGAGCTGAGGAGTGCCAGGTGAGGTGGGTGGCTTTGAGTCACGGATGTATCTGGTGGGGGACCGTGCTCAGAGTTGGGAGGGAGAGCCTGGGGCTGTGGCAAAGGAGCTCTCACAGGTGGTGGCCACACTGCTGTGCCATACAGACACACACAGCGAGTGCTTCAGGGCTGCCTTTACTGTGCTCTCCATGTGCACTGCTCTGTGCACACAGGGGCTGTGCTGCCCCTTGCACAGTATACGCAGAGCACTGTGATGGGTTTCTAGGCAGAGCTCACTGCTCTGAAACCATCGGGTGCTCAGTGTGCAGTGAGCCACAAGCAGTGAACATAGGGGACTCAGTCCCCTGTGGTTTTATATCACTGTGAGTTGTAAGCAGCAAGCTTGTCGAGCTTTGAAGCCTTTGTCGAGCTTTGAAGCCCTCTTTGAAGCCAGGCATGCTGCCCTGCCCTGCTGTCCTGGCATGCTGGGCAGGTGTGTAGGGAGCAGAGAAGGGCATTAGAGAAGTTGTGGCAGGTGGGAGGGAAGTTGGAGATTTCTGCAGCTCTCTGTCACTCAGCATCATGGAAAGTGGGAAGGGGAGGGAGGCTCCAGGGCACGCAGGAGCTCACGGGCACGCAAAGGGCTCTGCAGGTGGTTCCAGTGGGGCAGGTGCTGGTGGAAGCTCTGCTTTCCCACCAGTGTTTAATGGGCACATCCTCAGTGGATGTTTCCCTACAGAGGGTAGGCAGAACTTGTTCCTTACCCAGAGCAGCTGCTTGCTTCTAGGTCCACAAGTTATTTTCCCATTGCTCCTGGGGCACCGGGTACTGCAGGTGGCTGTGCTCCCTGTATATCCCCATGCCTGCGTGCCTCCAGCTCACCCCAGTGCCCCCTGCAGCTCTCCCTGTGCGTTCGTTCCAGGTCTGCACACTCGAGATGGATCCTTTGAGCACTCTCCCTCCTACCAGCAAGGTCATTGAGCACGACGTGGGCAACTCCTGCTGCCAGATCCGCGATGGGTTCCTCTCGGTGACGCTGCCCACGATGTACTCACTGATCTTCGCCGTCGGGCTGCTCAGCAATGCGTTGGCACTGTGGGTGTTCTCATGCAGCGTGCAGCGCCGGACCTCCATCATGGTGTACATGAGGAACCTGGCACTGTCTGACCTCCTGCTGGCCCTCTGCCTGCCCTTCCGCATCGCCTTCCAGGACAGGAGCGAGCCCCACGTCTTTTGCAATATTGTCGGGGCCTTCTTCTACCTCAACATGTATGTCAGTATCTCTTTCCTCAGCCTGATCAGCCTGGACCGCTACCTGAAGATCATCTGGCCCCTCCAGAAATACAGGATTCACACCGTGTCCTGCAGCACATTGGCCTCTGGGACGGTTTGGGTGGTGAACTCCGCCTTCATGATGCCTTTCTTCTTCGAGAAAAGAGGGAATGGGCCCTGTGACCATAAGTGCTTCCACTTCAGGAGCAAAAGCACCATGGCAGCATCCTTCAACATGGCCGCAGTAGCCGCCTTCTTCATCGTGCTGCTGCTCTTCCTCTATTTCTACAGCAAGATCTTTGCCAAGCTGCACCGGGTCTCCTCAATGAAGGCCCAGCAGCTGAACAAGAAGACCACCACAAGGGCCCTCACCAAGACCTTTGTGGTCCTCATCATCTTCATCGTCTGCTTCACCCCCTACCACATTGTCCGCATCCCTTACATCCTGGCACAGGTCGGGGCCATTGGCAGCCTGCCCTGGAAGCAAGGTCTGCACCTCGCTAACGAGATTGTGCTCTGCATCTCGGCCCTCAACAGCTGCCTCGACCCCATTATCTTCTTCTTCTTGTCCAGCAGCTTCCGCAGGGCCGTGCTCTGCACCATCCGGGGTAGGCTGAAGGGAGCTCTGATGAGCAACCAGGGCAGGCTGACCCCCAGCAGGTCTGTGACAGAACTGTAGGGTCAAGGTCCTGGGAATGGGATTTCCTCATTGCAGGTTGGCTCTGGCCACTGGTATTTATGGGACACGGCTTACTGGGAGGATAGAACCACTCCATGAGATGTGGCTGAGTGGGCATGGTGCTGATGGGTCAGTGTTGGGCTTGGTGATCTTAGAGGTCTTCTCCAGCCATAATGATTCCATGACTACAATTCATGTAACACCACCAGGGTCAGAGCCTCCATGGGAGTAAACAAGGAGGAAAGGACAGCTGGGACCTTGCTTGTTCCCCCTGCAGCGGAGAGGAGAGGAGAGGAGAGGAGAGAAGAGGAGAGGAGAGGAGAGGAGAGGAGAGGAGAGGAGAGGAGAGGAGAGGGGAAATGGGCAGTGAATCATTACTGAGGACATACTGTCTCTTCAACAGAGAGAGAAAGAAAGGGATGGGAGGGGAGAGGAAGAAGGGAAAGATGAGGAGATGCATCAGAGTATCACTTGCAGAGCAGGGGAATATTTTGCTCCGTGATGGAGCCCAGAGGTAAGCACTGCCTGGCTTGCACAACTGACCTGCCAGGAAATGCTGCAGCTCTGAAACCCCAAACCATGACAACAACAGCTATATTCTCTCCTTACCGCAGCCTCTGTAACCTCAGCTCAGCCCCACATCTCCATACACTCAGTCAGAGAGCTCAGGGCTTCCTCTGCACCTTTCATCACCACATTTGCAGGGGCTGGCAGCTCCCTCTTGGGCTGCAGAACTGGGCAGTGAGGGGTGGGGGTTCATTCATACTGAACTGCTGTAGTGAACACAAAACTCCAACAGCTGTATAATACATGGGAGAATAAAATATTCCCTTAAAGACCGAATCCTCTGATCTTTCCAAGCAGTGTGTGAGCAACTTCAGCGCTGTCAGAGGAGCACCTTCTGAACCAGAGCTCAGTGCTCACTGCTCTCTTTTCTCTCTGCTGCCATCCACGTGTTGAGCAGGAGAGAGAGATTTTTCTCTTTAGCAGAGGTGGGGGGAAACACAGCCAGCGAAGCTCTTCCTGTGGAAAGCTGCAAAGAAAGGTCACAACACTGTTTTCCTTTTCCGATCAGCGCTGATGAGCTGAAGCAGAGGTGGTGTGTGGTTCGGAAACCTCAGCATTGCAACACCAATGCCTGTGTGCCATGCTCAGCATGCAGAAACCCCCCTGCCTTCCTGCAGCCATCCTCCCCCCACAAGGAAGCCGCAAGGCCGGCGTGGCCGTGCTCACTGCTGGGCACCCCGTGGGCCCACACGCTGCCCCTTCCCCAGGATGAAGGCGGTGGGATGCAACCTGGCATCCTTTTCGTTTCCAGCTTAAAACAGCACGGGGGTTATCTCAAGCAGGCAGGAGGTGACGTGCTGCCGCAGGGACAGCCGGGAAGAGGCGGCAGTTCCGCTGCAGTGTGACCCCGATACGATCCCAGTACGATCCCGGGATGATCCCAGTGCAATCCCATTGTGGGCCCAGCACAGCTCCGGTACAGCACACAGCAGTTCTGAGTGCGTGGCTGCTGCTGCCCTGCGCCCATCGGATCCAGCCTGCAGCCTGCAGCTTTCCCAGGTGAAAAGCAATCTTTCGTTCCCTCTGCGTGGAAGAGGAGATGCGGGGTTACCCCGGGGCTGTTGTTGTCTGGAGAAGGATTTTAGCTGATATGTGCTTTAATCAGAGATTCTTCTTTACTGTATGGTTAAATTGGCGACGGATGCATCATGTGGTGAAGCAAAAAATAAATGAATTCATGCTTCAAGCTTACTTGAGACCCTCTCCTTTACAATCATGACTGATCAAACTGTCGGAACATTATGCTGTAAACTGTTGGTAGAATATTATGCAGCGTCTGTTCTGCTCTACGTCCTTCCTGTAACTGGAATGGTGTCTGTGCAGTGTTAATCCCAGGCCTGGGATGTCTCCAGGAGGCTCAGGTGAGCCCACACCTGAGTGGGAGCACTCAGAAGCTGTGCACTGATAACTGTGGCTCACTGCACCTTCGTACTGGGGAAACTGAACGGGCACACTCTGATGCATGGGGAGTTTCCAGAATTCTCTATGATGCTCAAATCCGGGGGTTGAAGGGACCAGAGAAGCATCACACATGTTGTTGCTCTATTCCAGGTGCAGTCGGGGCTCACAGCTGTGACATCTGCTGACACCACGGGGCACACACCGGGCTGGAGGGCTCCGAGCAGCCCCTGTGCTGCTTGCCATGGCCCTGCCCCACACAGCGATGCTGACACGCCGCTGCCTTCGCCTGCTGACCCCACAGCCCGTGCTCCTGAGCAGCCTGCCCAGGTGGGGCTGCCGACAGCAGGCTGGGGAGAGAGGGGACAAGAGGAGAAGGAAGAAGGATGGGGAGGGCTGCAGCTTGCCAGCGTCCTCCTGGGAAGAGAGGTATGGCAGCTGGAGGAGCGTGCTGTGTGTGGTATGGGAGCCCCAGTGAGGAAGAACAGCAGCACGTGCTGCTGAGCACTTGATAAACACTGATGACAGTTTGGATTATATCCATTTCACTCATCCTCCCTTAGTTTCTTGACAAGACAACTTTGTATGTTGCATTCCTGCTCTCCTTGTCTTGGCTTTCAGTATCAATGGGCTCATCTCCAAGCTGCCCCTGGAGGGCTGGCCAGGTCCATGAGTCCATAATTCCCTCTATACTGTGCAGAAACTGCACTTCACCACTCCGGGCTTCTTCCCATGCAGCTTTCACAGCAGTGGCCAACAATGTGAGCAGGCAGAGGGTGTAGAGTGATGATAGGAGTTCCTTGCTCTTCTATGGGAAACCTCCAGGGAGACAGGGCTGCTCCTTGGTACCGTCCTCTTAGTGGACTCATTCTGGACACCAGGGGCCCAGGCTCAGCCTGTCCTGTGCTTGCTGTGTTTGTTGTGGCTCCTGGGTCCTTCCACCCCTAGCAACTCTAAGCACAAGCCCTGTGTTGTGCTTTCCAGGTTGGCAGATGCAGTGACGCCACTCTGGAGACTTCCCTACCAGGAGCAGCTGCAGGTAAGGTGTGATCACCTGGAATTTCTCCACTATGGTGCCCCAGCCGTTCCTTTCCATCAATGCAGCTGCTCCTGGGATCGGGCACTGCAGCGTGTACCAATCCCATAGAATCACAGAATCATTAAGATTAGGAAAGACCTGTAAGATCACCAAATCCCACCCCAAGCCGTCCCCACTACGTTTTCTGAACCAAGTCCCTAAACCCCACATATTGCTGCATTCATTCCTGAGTCATTCTAAAGCACAGAAGGTGCTCAGTCCCTACCCAGTGCAGGACATGTTAACAAGGGCTTCATTCCTCCAACACCCCAGACCCACCCTTGGGACCGTGGTCCCTCAATTGCTCTGTGGTGCACAGCAGCTGTCTTCTTCTGTGGGAGTGTTTCTGGCTTAGGACTTTTCTGCAGGTGAAGTACAAGAGCCTGAGGGAGGTTCTGCAGACCCTGACGTCACGTCTGGAGGAGCTGGGAGGAGGTGTGCAGGAGCCTGGTGGGCTCTGCTGTCCCCTGCAGCCCGTGGTCCCCTCGGTGAGTGCCCCATGGTTGGTTCCACAGAAGATCCTTAGCTGTGTTCTGCTTTGCAGGCTGCAGAACAAGGGCTGCATGCTGCACTCATATAGATCTGCACCAGCAGTGGTGGCCACTGTCACTGTCACCACTGCTGAGGACAGCAGCTGCCCCTCACTGTGCTGCATGCACTGGTTGGGCTCCACAAACATTCAGCAAGCACTGGTGAATGGCAGCGGGTGCTGTTTTTTGTGCATGGAGGAATTCATTCATGCCCCTTTGCTTCCTCTGCGCTGTCATGTCAGACAGCATTCTGTCAGACTGTCCCTCTGCTGCCGTCTGTCACACGGCAACAAAATGAAACGGGACATTGTTGGGATGCTTCAACCTCTACTGCCACCCCACCAGCATCTACTCTGGCGTCGTGGGCCACCATCATAAACCAGGAGGCACTGCTTTCGGAGCAGACATCGTACAAGGCTTTGATTTCCTTCTTTCTTCCCTTAGCCCATCGTCAACGGCTACCGCAACAAATCCACGTTCTCTGTGAACCGAGGACCAGATGGGAACCCCAAAACAGTGGGGCTGTACGTGGGGACAGGCAGAGGTCAGTGTGGGACCAGGAGCAGTGCTGGGTGAGAGCTGCTGGGTGCTGGGCTCTGCGGGCAGCTCCCACCTGCTCCGTGCTGCAAAGGACCTGAATCTCGTGGGGATCCAAAGGCAATACCTCCTTGCCCAGGGCAGCTCTCCTAAAGCCCCCTTTGCTTCTGGTTTGCAAAACGTGCTGGTCCAAATACAGCCCCTCTGTGATTGATCTCATCCTCAGTGATGCTGTTCCTGCAGGTTCAGCATGTTCCAGCAGTTGAGCAGAGACAGGGAGGAGGTCTGTGCCCTTCTCTGCCCAGCAGAGTGATGCACGAGGGTCTGGGGCTCCTGCAGGCTGCTCAGCACTGAGCTGGTTCTCGTGTTGGTGGCAGTTTGTTCTGCTCTGTGTTCATAGCAAGGGTGCTCACCATCTGCTCTTCTCATTGGAACAGAGCAATTCCAAGGGCATGTTTTCCCTCTGACAGCAGAAATTAAATACCAGTACTTAAATACACCTTTCCTTCTCATTTGCACAATGGGATGATTCAGAGGAAAAGCTTTTCTCCAGCTTGCATGTTTTGCAAAACCCTCACATGCCCATCTCTCTCTCCAGCAAGAAATATCGTCTGTGTGAGAGCTGACCACATGAAGAACATACCCCTACAGCACAAACAAGTGGCCCAGGTAAATTGAATGGCACGTGTGTCTGTAGCCAGGAGAATAGACAGAGTGCCACCACTCCTGCTGGGGGAACACTGTATTGGTTGTGTGTATATGTGTGCGTAGGACATATGTGCATGCACGTGTATGTATGTATATGTAGTTTGTGTATGGATGTGTAGTTACGAGGCATTTTTGGGTCTGTTTCGATGTTCTAACTCTGATTCTGACCGATGGAGAAATGTTTTCTGAGGCATCAAAGTTAATGTTGGAACCTCAGAGGTGTCCCCTGGAGTGAAGTTAATGAAGTAGCAATTAATTGCTATTGAACATAGATGAGAATCACAAAGGGGTATGATGCAAACGTGCTGTTTGCCTCTCAAAGAGCTTTCACTCGATGTTCTGCTGAAATAGAACAGAGGGCAGTGCTGGAACAGTCTCTGCATGGGGCACAGCATCTCACGAGGACGAGGGCCGTATCCTCACTGCTCTGTGCTCCGCGCAGTGCTATGAGCAGTTCATCCGCCGCTCCCCGCTGGGCTCCTGCATCCTGTTCCATGAAGGTGGGCACTGGAGAGAGCTCGTGGTGCGCACCTCCCAGCACGGCCACACCATGGCCATCGTCACCTTCCACCCCCAGCAGCTGGGCCAGGTGAGCGGGGCTGGGACCGATGGTGTTCATGGAGCTCTCTGGACTCATTGCCCCAACCGTTCCCCAACACTCAGCCCTTCCTTCCCCTCTCTTCCAGGAGGATCTGGCTGCCCAAAAAGCACTGCTGAAGGAGTTCTTCACCTGCGGACCCGGAGCAATGTGTGCACTGACGTCGCTTTACTTCCAGGAGAGGTATTGGTGCTTGGGCAGCTCTTGTGGGCACGGCTTTAAGGCGGTCACACCGCACGCTCATTGTGAAGCTGCTGAAATATTTGGATATGGGTCTGCCCCGTGGGAGTGCTGGAGCCTGGGGAATGAAAGGGAAAACCTAAAGTGCTCTGAGTGACACCACTGAGCGGTGGACTCGGTGCTGCCAGGCTGGTGGCTGCACTCGATGATCTTGAGGGTTTTTTCCAACCTAAATGATCCAACGATTCTATCATTCCCATAGGAAATCACATCAGCAGCAAAAATGGGGATACATCCCAGGGCTTCAACCCTCTACAACCCCACCCTACGTCATTGTGACCCTATTAGATTCTCAGCTGAGCGAGTTGAGGATCCCTTACAAAGAATGACAATTCCTTGATCGTGTTGGAACGCTCACATAAGCAAACATGCACCCGAGGAAGGGCAGCAAAACACCACCTCCCAGCGAGGTGTTCCTTGATGTGTTCTTCCAGCACCATGACGCGCTGCTCCCACGAGCTGTCGCCCTTCCAGCTCCTGCACGGAGAACCACACATCTTTGAAGACGTGCTGGGCCTGAAGTTTCGCATCTCTCCAGACGCCTTTTTCCAGGTGAACACGAGCGGAGCAGAAATGCTGTACCGGGCGGTCAGGGAGCTGAGCCAGGCTGAGGGAGACACCGTGCTCCTCGACATCTGCTGCGGGACGGGTGAGCAGCATGAGTCAGAGAGCAGATGGGTTGGAAGGGATCTTAAAGCCCACTCAGTCCTACCTGGGCTGTGGGCTGGGTGCCCCCCACCCAGAGCCCTGTCCAGCCTGGCTGTAGGCACCTGCAGGGATGCTGCACCACAGCTCCCTGGGGCTGGTGCTTTGCATGCTAAGCATTATCTCCAATGCTTGTTTTTCTACATGGAAATGCAGAGTGCTTGAGTATCCCTGGTTTCCAGGCACGATCGGTCTCTCTCTGGCTCGCCACGTGTCCAAAGTCATTGGTGTTGAGGTGGTGCAGAAGGCAATAGAGGACGCTAGGTGGAACGCCGCGTTCAATGGTAAGTTCAACCTCACCACTGCTGAGAAACCTGAAGCAGAAGTGAGGGGTTGCTCCTAACTACTCCCTCCACTCAGCAAAGAGTGGGACTTCGTGTTGGGATGTCTGAGAGTGCTCTTGGTTCGCAGGAATTTCAAACTGTGAGTTTCACAGCGGAAAGGCAGAGGCTGTGTTACCAGCACTGCTCTCGTCGTGGGAGGATGCCCGACCCCTTGTTGCTGTGGTGAACCCATCTCGGGCAGGGATCCGTAAGGATATGCCATTTCTTTTCATCTTGAAGGGACAGTTTTGAGCAAGCTGTGTGTGAGCTGTTGTGCAGGCTCAAAGCTCCCATCTCACTCACTCTCTAGGCACTCATTCTGCCCTACAACCACCTCTATGGCCCCTACTTTTTGGGCCAGTATTGGGAAATCCCAGGCTGGCCCTAGTGCCCAGATGCTGCCCGCTGTGTCCCTGGGAGCTGGAAAGTCACCAGGATGTGCTGAGATGGTGCCTGTGCTGTTGCAGATCACAGGGTCGTGCGGGCCATCCGGAGCTGCAGGGCCATCCGAAGGCTGCTCTACATCTCCTGCAAGCCAGAAGGTGAAGCCATGAGGAACTTCCTCGAGTGAGCAGCCTCCTCTTTTCTTTTCTGCTGACGTTAGTGATGCTGTTGTGTGGCCTGAGGAGCGGGAGCTGAGCACCTGTCCTCAGCTCAGGAGGGTTTTTGTTGTTACTGAATTTCACTGGGTTAATTCTGCAGGTGGGACTGTGGTCAGTGCATGGCTAGAAGCGGTTTGTGCTTTTGCACTGCTTTGGGTTTACCTTCAAACTGCCCTGGTTGAAGACAGCGGGTATTCCTGGGGCTTAGTGCCAGCAGAAAGCATCATTCTGGGGTAGAAAAGAGTACAAAGGTGCTGCAATGACATTGCACACAGCCCCTCCCCAACAAAACAGTGCAGCAGGGTGTGAGATAGCGTGTCCCCGTGTTCCCTGCAGGAAGGTGGGCCTCCAGCCAACGAGCAAAGCCAGCTCCTGGGATTAGCTGTCACCTCCTTAGGCTTAATCACCCAGCCGAGGGCTGATGGATGTTAGCCAACCTGAAGATACCCTCCTAATGCCTCCTCTGTGCCGCTAATGGCATGGGAAGGCTTCTGCTGCTGGTCTGGAGGTTGCCCTGTGATGCTGTGCTTCCTGCAGGCTGTGCTGTCCCCCTGACCCAGGGAAGAAGCTGGAAGGAGAGCCGTTTGCCCCCATGCTGGCTGTCCCTTTCGACATGTTCCCTCACACTGCTCACTGTGAGGTGGTGCTGCTGCTGGTCCGCTGACAACAAGGAGGTTTGCAGCTCGGGGAGCGACCTCCCAGGTCCTTAAGGAGTGGATGTGGCTGTGATTTGAGGTTGTTTTTATACAAATCCCAATAAACGAGTTATTTTCTGTTTGCTCTTAGTTAATAGCCAAATAAATAGCTAAACAGGGCTAATTGCACAAATAAGTGTAAGGTATTTGTCTGTCATGCTCTTCTCATCGGCAACCTGCGAGCCCCAAAGCTGCACAAAATTCTCTCCAGCTCTTCAAAAGATGAAGCTGCTGCAAAGTGCAGGTAGGTCTTGGTCAGCAGAACGTGTTTCTACAGTCAGGCTTTGAATTTCCTCAGAAAGAGGAAATTGGTTGAACGAAGGTTGACAAACTTCTAAGGAAACAGGGAGAGCTCCTGCCCTAAGGGCTCTGCCCACCTCTCTCACAACTGTAACTTGGTCCTAAGGAGTCCTGAGCTTCATAGAGTCATAGGATCATTAAGAGTGGAAAAGATCTCTGAGATCATCAAGTCCAACCGTCTGTCCACCACCACAATTCCCCACTAAGCCGTGTCCCTAAGAGCTCGGGACAGTGCCAGCCACCTCCACTGGGTTCTTCAAATAGATGGGGTCAGGATGTGGGGCTCGTTACAGCAGATCCTACAGCAGAAGGGTGGTGACGGGGACACTGCTGACAGATTCCCTCGTGCTGTACCACGAGTATAAGATATTTGTACGGTTTCCCTCTTGTTTTCAGCTCCCACTGAGGGATGTGGTTCACAGGATTGTAGAATGAATTAGGTTGGAGGGGACCTTAAAAAATCGCCCAATTCCAACCCCCTCTGCCACACAGAGGGTTGCCAACCACCAGCTCAGGCTGCTCAGGGCCCCATCCAACCTGTCCTTGAATATCCCCAGGGCTGGGGCACTTACAACTCTCTGGGCAGCAGTTAAGGCCCTTGCTGCCCTCTCAGTAAAGAATTCCTTCGTAACCTCTAACCTAAACCTCTCCTCTTTCAGTTCCTATCACTATCCACTCCTGCAAAAAGTTGGTCCTCCTGCTTCTAAGCTCCTCTCAGGTGCTGCTGCAAGGTCCCCCTGGAGCCCTCTCTTCCCCAGGATGAGCACCCCCAGCCCTCAGCCTGGCTCCCTAGGAGAGCCGGTTCTCCAGCAGCGTTGCTTAGTAGAATTACACCTCGGCTTCTTGCTCCAAGGTGGGAATGGATTTCTGCTAGGCTGCGCATCTGCCAAAAGGAAATCGGCCGCAAACCGAAGGAGGGGAGGGAGAACGAGTATACACCAAAAAAGCAACACGGGATCAGGAAACACGTTCCCTGCAGAGCACCGCACGCACAAGGGAGGAGCTGGCAGCGGGGCTGCACCGTCCCCATTGGGACACGGGGCTCCGGGAGCAGCACCCCATGCCCGGAGCGGCGGGGCGGGCGGGCGCTAGGACCCTGCGGCCGCGGGGCGGAGAGGCCGCATCCCTCCCGCTGCCTCTGCAGCGTTATTCCTCGGCTCCCTCCATGGTGACCGCAGCCCGGAGGCCGCGTTAGGACAGCATCCCGGCGGCTCGATGGCATCCCCCAGGACCATCACCATCGTCGCCCTCTCGGTGGCCCTGGGGCTCTTCTTTGTCTTCATGGGGACCATCAAGCTGACCCCGCGGCTCAGCAGGGATGCCTACAACGAGATGGTGAGGCCGGAGGAGGGGTGGACGGGCGGCTGTCGGGTGGGGACCGCTGCGGAGCGACGGTGGGAGGGAGGGAGATGTCCGCCGGGCAGCGGGGGGACCGAGAGAGAGGAGATGCTGACATCCGGGGCGAGGAGGATGGGATGGCACCGCCGTGCCCTAAAGATGGGGGAAGGATGGGTCTGGGATGCGGGGACTCGGGGGGGACGGCGGGTCCGGCCATCCCTGGGCAATGCCCGCCCCGGGTGCCACTCTTGACATCGTGGGTGCTTTACCGCAGGGTTAATAGCTCTGAGTGTCCCCGCCTCACCGGGCTTTTGTGGGATTAATTCCCGTCCGTGAGATGCCTTGGGATTCTTAGCGGGCAGGGGAAGATGTGAAGAATCAGCTAATTGCTCCCTCTGGTCTGGGAAACGGAGCTCTCCTCCATAGGGTGAGAAGGAGGGGGATGGCACCGTGAGCATTTCTCAGCTGAGAGAGTCCCAGAGTGAGGACGAGGGGTGGCCCTCTGCTCCCATCCGCCTTGGGTTACTCTCCTGCTCCTCTCCATTTTCATTTTTATTCATTACAATGGTGGAGAAGCAACGGTGTAATTCTTGGGCCCGTAAGAAATAGTGATGGAAGTTTCCAGCACGTTCTGTTCTCTCCCATCGCTGCACCTGCTTTTCCTTAGCTCTCAAATAACATCTGAATCGCAGAGCTGTGTCTGCAGCCCTGCACAGGGCTCTGACTGAGAACAGCACCACTGAATAACTCAAGAGTGAGAGACGAGGACAGAATATCCAGAAAACAAAGCTCTCCAGCTCCTGCTGCCGAAGTGAAGTTCAGGGAAAGGGCACTGAGGCTTTAGCAGCGCTGCAGAGTTCTTGTTCTGCATAGCACTGGGCTTCTCTGTGGGTCTGTGCTGTGCCAAGAATGAGGCCTACAGGTAGGGATGATCCCCTTATTTTTTTACAAAGAGGAAGCAGAGGCTTTCAGATGTTGGACAACAATATCATCCTTAACACCCAGCGTTGCGATGAGGCTCGTTAGGTCTCTGTGCTTTTGCTGTGCTGCAAACCAGGGTGATCTGTTAAGTAGTGGAGGTGGGGATGAAAACCTGATCTTGCACATCTGTGTGTGGCTTCTTGCTGCGAGCAAACAGAGATCCTCTGCCATTTACCCACAACACCAAACGTGCAGTGACATTTTTGGTTTTATTTTCTCGTTCAGCAAAAAGCATGCACGCTCATTTGTTTATTGGGACACCTGGAATGCACTTCTTTATGTATCTGCTTAAAAACTGCTGCCCTGAGCAGAGCTTTTGTTGTCTGAAGTCTCAAAGCACCTCCAAACCACATGTACACTTGGTCAAAGCTTTGGTAGCAACGATGACAGCGCTGAGCATTTTGCGACCACAGCATCATCAGCTGCTCTTAAAAGGAAACAGCAAAATGTACAGAGATGTGGGAAAGCTCTATGTGCCCATAACGCAGGTTTCCAAAACTGCTTGGGAAGTAAATGAGCAAACCCACCTACACGTCATGTTCAAATGCAAGAACGTGAGTGTACGTAAGGACAGAGGTTGCTTCTTCCCTCAACCAAGGATGGCAGCTGTGAAAGGAGGCAGGCTCGTAGCTTACACTGCTTCTCAATCCAGCAGAAATCAGAGGGCAAGGATGTCAAAAGCCTGCTTGCTTTTATCTGAAAGGATCACAGAGATGTGTAAGAGCAGGAGCAGGGCTGGTGGGTCTGAGCTCAGCTGCACCGCCTGCCCCGCGCTGAGTCTGTACTGCCCACAAACCCTGGGGTACTCTGTGTTGCTTCGAGATGGGAAGTGATTCCTTCCACCTTCAGTGTCCTGGCTTAGCAGGGATGAGGTGTGTTATTTAAGGGCATGCTACTCTCAGACAGTGGTTTCTTTTAACTATGGTTCTGCACTGCTGATTGTAGCGACGGTAATGATTTTGGGAGGGTTGCTAGGCTCACTCCTAGCACCAGCAATGGGTGCTGGCTTGCACAGTTGTCTTGCAACTCATGAGGGGCACTGCAGGTTGATGGAGTGTTAGTATTCTCCCAACAGAAGCTTTACCCCATGCCAGCGGGACTATGATGATTGAACTGATCTTTACATCACACTGTACTTACCTATGTCAGTGAAAGTCATCTCTGCCTTCTCACATCCCTGCATTCTTTGCTGTCAATGCTTGCTTTCAGAAACGAGCCTACAAAAGCTACGTGCGAGCCCTCCCCATGCTGAAGAAGATGGGAGTCAGCTCCATCCTTCTCCGCAAGAGCATCGGAGCCCTAGAAGTGGCGTGTGGCATCGTCATGACGCTGGTTCCCGGTCGCCCCAAAGACGTGGCCAATTTTCTGCTCCTCCTCCTCGTGCTGGCTGTGCTCTTCTTCCACCAGCTCGTGGGGGACCCGCTCAAGCGTTACGCCCATGCTCTCGTCTTCGGGATCCTGCTCACCTGCCGCCTGCTGATCGCCCGCCAGCCCGAGGAGCAGCCCCCAGAAAAGAGGATGCTGTCGGTGAACGGGGATGAGCAGCCGCTCCTCCACGAGGCGGCTCCTGAGAAAGGCAAAGTGAAGGTATCCTAGTGGAGTGAGTCTGAGGAATACGGACCCTCGAGGCAGCTCTCTCCAAAAGCACCCAGAAAATTTGTTCGTTTCTTTGTTTGTTTTTTTTTTTTTAATTTACCTATTTATATTTTTCAGCTGTCTAAATAAAGTTTCACTTGGGGTCTGAGAGACACGTGGTATGTCTACACCGTAGTCTTGCTTTTGCTGCTGGCCTGTAATGTAGGAAGATATGAGCTAGCTTTGAACAGGATGGTTTGGAGGCAGTTAGCACCTGATGGAGGAGCTGCAAAACCAGAGTGTGGGCATAGCTCAGCACTCTTGAGGTGAGGGTTAGTCCCTGAAGATGAGACCTGAGTCCCTCAGCAGTGTAAACGTGGCCTGGATGCTCTTCTGCTATGTTGCAGCCTCAGCAACAACTGCTGGGTAGAACATGACCATTGCCTGGTGCTGGCTTGTGCTGCCCACCTCATAGAGTCATCCCAGGCACAAACGTACATTTTCTTTTATGTAGTCAGGCGAGGAATAGACCCTTCTGTACATTCTTGTGTTTGAGTGGGGTGTCCCAAAGCCTTTGCTGCCTGTGATCAGTCTGTTGTGTGGACCAGTGATGCAGGGAGAACTACTTCTTGGATTTTCATGCTTTGCAGAGGCTTTAGACTCAGGCAGTGACCTCATAACAGTAATTTTTTCCCAGTTTTACACGAAACAATGATATCTCTTTAGACCCCAACGGAGAATAAGGATCCCCGCTGAGGGGATGAGAAGCAGAGCTGCCTGAATAATTGCTTTTATCCTGTACCATACTCCAATATTTTTGCTGCTGGCAAAAAGCACCAAACTCTCAAGACAAAAAATCCCTTTTTCCAAAATTGCTTCAACTTCTGGGAATCCGTGGTTACTGATCATAGATGAGGGTCTGCACGTCTGGGTGTGACACCGTACATCCCACACACAGTGAGCTGGGGAAGTCCTCTCTCAAGGACCCCAACTCCTCGCGTGTCAAAGCTGAAATCTTGTAGAATGTCATGAGAAGTGCATTTCACCTCTGAGCTTTGTTTGCTTCTGCTGATGTCTGTCTGGGCTTTTCCTTATTCATGAAAATAAACTTTTTTTTTTTTTTTTTGAAATTTGGAGAAAGATGTCCTGGTGGAAACAAATTTCTTTTTTGAGGGATGCATCTGAAAATGATCTTCTGTGTGCTCCAACATTGCACCTCAACCAGGAGGAGTCACGTTAGTGGAAGCAGAGGTGATACAGGAGGGAAGCCACGGGAACACTGCTTCAGTACAGAGTGGCAGTGAGAAAATACATTAAATCCACAGTAAAGCATCACCTGTACTGTATCATTATAAGCATCAGACAGATGTTTGCATGCAGCGTATTCAGTTCTGCTATTGCAGTCGACTCCAGTCCTCTGCTGCAACAGACGTAGCCCAAACACACATCTCATGCAAAATCCCTCTCCCAGAGCCCCACGGAGTGACAGATTGTCACGGGTGGAGGGCAGTGCCATCAGGGCACCTCAGTGACACCACCTCAGCCGCTCAGTGAGCATCCCAAGGTCACCCCACACGCACACACCATTTGCTTTACTTCCTCAGAGGCACTTCTGCCGTGCCCTGGCCTAAGCTGTTGATCACTTTTAGTTCCTAAGACAGCCAGAAATAGCACCAACCCCAAAGCACGCCCTGCTGTGCAAAGCTCTGCACCACGGCCAGTTCCCACACCTCCAGCTCGGTGCTGGCAACCAGCACTTGTGTCCATCGCTCCCAGTTCCTCATCACGACCTGCACAGACGGCACGAAGCGAATTTCAGGCACTCCGTGCAGCACACAGCATCGCTGCCGGCACTTTAACTCGATGCAGACAGCAAGTGGGATCTGACATCCGTCCCCTTTCCCTTTCTCCGCTTCAGAGCAAGGCTGCTCTCGCAGCTCAGCAGCAGGAGCTCCCTGCTTACCCCTGCAGGGCTGACCTCCATCACTGACCCCCAGCACCAGGCAGCTACTCTTAGAAACCCTTGCTGCAAACGGTAAGGGGGAAAGGAGCTAATTTAAATAACACATCATATCAATTCCATGGCCTGTGGCCGCTTTGTTTTATTTATTAACGCGTTTTTTTTGTTTTTTTTCTTTGCGTGTTTCCAATCACTCAGCAGCTCCGCATCCCTGCTCGTTGACAGAGCGGAGCGACTGCGCATGCTCAGAACGACCGCGAGCGGACGGGAGCGCCAGCGCCGCTCTGCGCATGCGCACACCCACCGAGAGGCGTTCCTCGCGCAGGGGCTCTGCGCGGCGAGGGCAGCGCGCATGCGCGAGGTGTGGCGCGGAAGTTTGAAATGCGGGCGGTTGGCGTGAGGTAATGGTGGCGGGGGGAGCGGCGGAGGAGCGGACGGGGAGGGCTGCGAGGGCTGCGGGAGCCCGGGGAGGGCTGCGAGGGGGTGTGGGATCCCGGGGAGGGCTGCGAGGGGATGGTTGGGCTGGGCTGGGTTGGGTTGGGTTGGGGGAGGGTGGGGTTCCTGTGACAGGAGCTCCCGCTGCGTTGCTGTGGGCACGGCAGCAGTTCAGGGACGCGCGTGTGCTCTGTACCTGAGCCTGGAGCTTTGTGGCATCGTGCCGTGTTTGTTTTGGGGGCTGCTCTTCGCTGTTGGGTTTCAGGCAGAGCTTGGCAGCGCTGGTGGCTCTCGCGCTTGAGTCCTTAGCATTTGTTTCCTCAGAGTCCTGTGTGTTACGTAGGAACAGGCCCTAAGGATCTAATTCCTGCTGCAGGATGGGAAGCAGAGCATTGTGATCCTTTAGAAGCCGTGCTTTAACCTTCAGGAAGGCGCAGTCCGTTGGCTGGCTGCGTTGGCATACACAGCACAAGCGATGAGGCTGTTCACAGCCCTCTTTGTCCTTTTATGCACTGGATTGGCTTTCTTTTTGTGTCGTGTTGGCTTTCTGGTTCTGTTTGTAGGCGCTCTGTAACGCTTCGTCAGACAGATTTTAAATAAGGAACGTTAGTGTTGGGCTTTGTCCATTTTATCTTCCCTTTTTGGGTGCGAGAAACTGACTTTGTTTAAAGCAGCTTTGTGTGTGCACCGTTCAGTGGCTGACAGCTCTAAATGACTTGCTGCGAGAACTGCTGTTACTCATACAACATCCCAACAAAATCAGCTTGTCAGGAAAGTAATTGTTTTCTTTTCTCGCAGGGAACTTGCTCTCTGTTGCTCTTCCTCGCTTGGAGGTTGATTTGTTTTCATCCCCCTTTGTAACGAAGGATCGGAAGCCGCGTGACAAATGAGTGAAACACTCCAGTCTCAGGTCTGAGAAGATGCAACGAAGACGGAGTTCTAAGCACTCCGAGCAGCCTTTGCAAGTTCACCACAGCAATCAGACTGATCTCTCTGCGTGGCGAAAGGCAGGGACAGCTGATGCTGAAAAAAGTGCCCAGGCTCATCGGACTCTGAGTGAGGAGAGAAATGACAGTGAGCAAGTCTCGCTTGAGCAAGCTCTGAGCTACTTTGAGAAAGGTAAGAGAGCAGCTTTAAGGTGAGCTAAATAGCCTTGTAAAGGTTGTTAATGTCTTTAAAGTAACATTAAAAAAATAATCGAACCTACTGTGTTCCCTCTTCCAACATCTGAGATTTGTAGTAGCTCTTCTATAGCTTGCTATATGAAGAGCCCAACAAGAAGGATTACATAAGGGAACAGTTCAGAGAAGTTTAAAGCAGTTCAGTTTAACTTCAGAAGTAGTTTCATCGTGTTTGTCTTTTTTTTTTCCTAGTTCAAGATCGAGTTTCCCTGAAAAAGAGTGAAGCTCTGCAGAAACAGTTGTCTACTGTGGAAAGCATTGCCCTGGAAAGAGGTTTACCCCCTGAAGGATTTGATGTGTTGCTAGATGTGGCACTCAGTGGCAAACTTGGTAAAATGTTTATGTACCACTGGCATGGCTTCTGTGCATGACTCCTACACCCCTGAGCCTGCTTGAGATGTATTGATAGTGGCTGTAGGGTTGGGCAGTTTAGCATAAAATTAATCTTCCTTGCACGCTCCAGTGTGAATTGTCAGTTCAGGTGCCCTGTGGTACGGAGTATCCCTTTGGCCTCTTTGGTTCAGCTGTCCTGGTTCTGTCCCCTCCCAGCTCCTTGTTCTCTGCCAGCCTTGATGTGAGAAACTGAAACATCCTTGAAACAGTGTAAGCACTGCTCAGCAACAACTAAAACATCATCGTAGTTTTTCTCCTAAATCCAAAGTGTGACACCATACCAGCCACCACGAGGGACACTGACTTTATCTCAGCAAAAACCAGGACACTTTCATAACTGTGTTAATGAAACTCACTAAAATTAGAGCATCATACTGCAAATCCATTCGGCAGCGTCACTGCAGTCCTCGTGTTGCTCTCTTGGAAATAGTGGCCACTACTTATTTCTGAATTAATGTAATATTAAAACATTTAAAGCATGGCCTTTCCCTTTCTCACATCCAAGAGGAGCATACAGGATTGTTTCCCCATTATGCAATTGATTTTATTCTTTCATTGATTCATGTCTGTTGGCAGTAATTTGCTGATGTTTAGCTGGCAGTCTCATACTCTTTTGGTGAAATGTGACCAGAAACGTGCTATTTTGTTTGTCTTGCTAAGTGTTTAGAGTCTGTTTCAGTACTTTAAAGAAAGAATACAGCATATCTAGTATAAATCTAGAACTTTTTTCTTCTTTTTGAGATACGGGTAGTCCCCAATGGATTCTTGTGCACTGTTGCTGCAAAAAAGAGCTCTGAATAATTTTGTCTAGGGTGATCTTAACCTAACCTGCAGAATCATATCAAAGAACCTGGCAGGTGAGCAGCATCTGATCTTTACGTGGTTTGTTTTCCAGCTGATACGGTGAACACTCGTTTACTGAAGAGCCTGATCCCAGCCTCAGTAATACCAGAAAGTTCTATTGTTTCCTCTGTATCTTGGCTCTGCGTCAGCAAATGCTCAAGCAACATCCAGGTAACTTCATGAACATCTCTTATAGTTATTGTTTCTCTCAAGGCTGGTCACTTGTCTGTCCCAGTTTTGCCCGTTAACTCAGTGTAAGATTGCTGTTTTCTATCTGCAGCTGCTCTTTCTAAGATGGCTGATCACCATGTTTGACTTCATCGATCACAAGGAACAAGTTCATGCCCTCTATGGTATCTTCTTTTCCTTCCTGAATGATGAGAAGTTGGTAAGGAGAAATGAAGAATACACACACAAAATAAGCCTAAATTAATAGTATGCATATTAATGCTAGAATTAGACAGGAAGAACTGTAAACTAGAGGGTTTTTTGGTGGAACTAGTATTCCTCTTCTCCTTTTGGGCTCTAAGATTGCTGACTACTTCAAATCAGAAACAGGAAAGCGCTGTTGGATTATTTTAGTTTGAATGTTGTAGTCTGTTTGTTAAAACATTTCCAAGAGTTGATAATCTGTTACACAGACACAGCTACAGTGTATGCTGCAGTGCCTGGAACAGCTTTTTCTATCAGCAGGTAAAGTCCTTCTAGCCCTGAGAAGAAGGAACTGACTTGCATACCCCACAAAAACAAACCTCCTGAGGAAATGTTTATGATGAGAAACTCAGAATGCTGCTTTTCTTAGTTGGTTTGCAGCATAGCCTAAATAAGAGCAAGTACTGAGATGTTTGGTGCTGTGAGGTATCTGTAGAATCTTTCACTGCTGATCTCAGATGTATAAATCATATTCTCAGAGCCAAGACCAGAGGTCTCTGGGTAGTCTGCTTACTATGAAAACTGCACGTTATGTACATATGTTATCTGTAATAAATTGCTGTATGTGACATGTAAAAACATGCTGGCTCCTATGGGAGGCATCAGCAAGACAGATTCATTGCTGCCTTTTCTTTTCAGTGTCCCTACATCTGCCACGTGCTCTACCTGCTGACCAGGAAAGTAAATGGTGAGAGTCCTCACTTGTGTGAGTTGAAATACCATTGTATTTCTTACTCTGTGTGCTGATGCTGCCAGGTCCTTCAGTGGAGCTAACACAACTTGGCAATGAGGTCAAGGAGGTCTGAGCTATAGTTCCATCTGACTGATATCATACTTCATGAGTCACAAACCTGTCTATTAGCCCAGAAGTAATACTAGTTAATAATTCCTGCTTTCTTTGCTCTACCAAGAAAAGCTGTATCTCATTTTCACTTAAATGTTAAATGAAAGTGTTTATTTTTAACTTCTAATGCTCTCAATTGTTTTTTTTTTTTCCAGTCAAGCCTTTTCGGGTTAGGAGACTGCTTGATCTCCAGTCAAAAATGGCAAGTTCATTTCAAATCTCGTAGGGGCTGAAACCATGCTTAGTGGTGCAGCTTCTGAGTGTCCTGACAGTATTTGTTGTTGTTGTTGTGAACGCGTGCAACAACGTGTACAAAACATTATGCTTCATAGAGATATAGTAAAAATTTGTGATGCAAAGAGCAACTTCTTTCACTTATGTTACCTTCTTTAATTTCCTGTTCCAAGCTTTATTAAGAATTACTGGGAAAGAAAAGATGGTATAATACCTGCTGCCTTTTTGTGAGGAACTAAAATTCCTGTAGAGCTAATTACAGTTGCTCGAGAAATATAAGTGGAGCTATGTAGTTACAGCAACACTTACACAGTACTCTGCAGATTAAATGCTCTGTGTTTTTCTTAATAGTTTTTATTTGTTAAATGCTCCTTTTAGAGTTGTGACTGTTGAAAGTCTTTCTCATATCCCCTCTCTATGATTTCATTGGCAGCTTTTTTCTCTATTCGTTGTATGCCTCTGGTTACTTGCTGAGGTGTATTTTTGAAAGCTTTCAGTAATCAGAGTTTTTCTCATTTGTAAATACAATATTCAATATCTATATTAAAAGTGTATTTCGTCTTTTTTTCTCTTGTTTTCTTGACAGGGTACACAACCTCACCTGCAGGCTCTGCTGGCACTTTATAAGCTTTTCTGTCCTGAGCTTGTATCCATAACCCTTCCCCAGAAGATGAAGGTGAGGAATCAGATTTAATCTATTTGGTACCAGTACTTATGACAGAATTTGTGATGAGTTTTCTGCTTGAGCTCTAGCATGATTTAGTGGTGAAGATGAATTCTATTTCCTAGATGTTTCTGTGGTGGTTTGGGACTTGGTTGGAGTTAAATGCAAACGAAGTGACAAAATTAAGTTTTGTGCAGAAAAAGGTGTTGGGCTTCATCCGTTCATCCAATTTCATTTTAGCTGTGGTATCTGATTTGAGAACTCAATTACTCACCGAGTTGATCTGACTGAGTTCATGAAGTCTTCCTTGTAACTTGTACAAGCATTCCTTTGTCACGCTTTTATGGTAGTGTGTACTCCAGGTTTACTCTATGGTTGATCTTAAGAACTGTAAATAAGAATCAGAATTCCCTCATGAAAAAAGGGGGTGTTTTAGAAGGAACATGAAGGCAGAGCCCTTGAAGTGCAGTTAAAATGTAATGGATCCAAAGAACGATGAGTTACTTGCTGTCAGATCCTATCCTCTTGGTCTGTCAAGCAGAGTTGAGTGTACATACATCACTGTGGTGCTGTTTGGAATTAGAATCTGTTTTTCCTGTTGCTTTGTTTTAGTTTGGCTCCTTGCATATGTATCTGATTTCTGTTTTCAGACTTATTTCAAGAATGCAGACGGCCCTTGGAAAGCAGCAATCAGCACTGTAAGACAAAGAAGCCAGGCCAATTCTGCAGTGCCCCAGCCTCTGCTTTTAGGCACAGCTCAACCTCGGTCCCGAAAAAGAGTAGGTTTTGCTCCTCAAGAAGCTGTCAGACAGCTGTTTTCATGATGAGTAATGGCAAATAATGGGAGCTGGGTTACATTTCAGAGCTCTGGAGGGTGGGATAGCTACGTGGAAATGCAGCATGCACACTACAATGAAAATCTGAATGCATTTCCTTTTTTTTGCATAGCAGGATCTTTGTGAGCAGCGGGCACAAGTGCACAGCTGAGTCACTGCTGTTTGTTTCTTTCCTACAGAAATGGAATACCCAGTTGATTGTACCTGCATGCAGTGCCAGCACACAAAGTTTAGAAGTGGGTGGGAAAATGAGCCGTGCTGATTCATACAGTGCACATGAATCTTTTCCTGTGGAGCAGCTGCAGAGCTTTCCCCAGCTCCTACAAAACATCCACCGCCTAGAGGTGAGTGGCAGGAAGGGCTCAGCAAGCTCTTTGCATGCTTTGGAGAGATCCAGAGGTTTTGCCTGTGCCTTATAGCTGTGTAGTGCATGGGCAACCTAATTGAGATAGCGAGTCTAGTCCTACCTGAGGGGGGTGGTAAGTGGGACCCTGGAGGATGAGCTCTCTGCCAGTAAAGGATTGGACAACTCTGATAGCATGAGTCTGTGGCAATTTGCAAATAGAAATGCAGTACAACTAGTTTGGTTTTGTTTAATTATGTTGCCCTTGTTCCTGCAGTTTCCTTCCCAGATGGGTTCAGTGCTAACAAACCCGTTGTTGCTTCACTACTTGAACTGCAGCAAAAACGAATCTGTTCATCTGAGGCTCTACTACTGGTTGGGACAGACACTTCAGGAAGGTAGAAACGTAGTGTAACCTCACGTGGTAGGGTGGGTAAAAGGATGTCTGAAGCTTTTCACCACTTGATAGTAGTACTTTGTAGTACTAAAACATACTGGAAAAGAGTTGAATTTTATTTCTGGCTTTGCTTATCCTTGCTGTGCTTTTGTTCAGATACATTACTCTCTCCTCTTTAGAGTGCACCTGGTGCGTAGTTGATAATAACCAAAATGAAGAAGAATTCAAAGGCTTCCTGGAAACTATCTACAAGGCAGAGTGTTTCTTGCAGGTAAGTGCCTGCCGTATGGAAACCAAGGGTTTCATCAAGTTGTTCCTTAAAGCACATTCGAGGCTTGTTGTGCTTCCTGCATTTTAACTGAGAAGTGGCAGTGTCTGAAGTCATCCAAAGGCTTAAGAAGAGTACACTTTCCCATAGGGAGCCAATATTCTGGAGATAGCTGTGGTTTCTGTGGGAATGATAAGTTGAGAACTGCACGATGCAAGTGCAAACCTCTTCCTTCTCCAGGGTGATTTGAGCTAGGCAGGGTTCAGACATAGGAAATGAATTTCTGAATGCTCACCTTCTGCTTTGTAGGAGGGATTTCCTTCCTGTGAAGATTTCCTGTACAGGACTCTTCCTCTGTGGGATGGCGTTTCGTGCAGATCACAAATCCTCCGACTTGTGAGTTGGATCCCTCTCAGCACCTTCTCTGGTGTGTGTTGCAGACCTTTTGGGTGAGGTTGGGCAGTGTCTGATCCCAGGGGGATCATTTGTGCACAGGTAGCATGCTACTTTCTTCTTTATTCCAGAAATGAAGTCACAACTCTGCGATCCCCTGGCACAGCTCTTCTTCACGTCGTCCCTTTACTTTAAGGTAATTTAAGTGAGTGGTTATTTACTTCTATCTACTTGGTGCTGCTGTCTGCATTCGTATGAGGTGTAACAATCTGAAGGGCTGTACAGGGAGGAGTGTGTCCCCAAGTGAGGGTGAAAGACCTTATGATGCAACCTCTGGGAATTTGAGTGCCTTTAAGATATTTTATTTTTTAACTGGAACTAAGTTGAGGCACTGAATTTCAGAAGAGCTGTCTGATAGTGTAAAAGGCAGTAGCTGGTTATTATTGCAATTCTAACAGAATTTGAAACTCTCATTTTCCAGCAGAAACTGTGTAATGCATCATTCGGTTTAAGGGGAGCCCACAGATATTCACCTCTCTTTGAGAAACTCTTGGTTCATTTCCTGGCATGCTTTATATAGGATGCCCTGAGAATTAGTGCTATATGTAAATGGTCAACGTTTTCTCTTCCTTTTGAACCCTACAGTGCAGTGTTCTCGAGAGTCTGAAGGAGCTGCTACAGAACTGGTTAAACTGGCACTTAGTTCAGCTGGATTCAGAGTCTGACTCTCAATTTGTTTCTTTGTAAGTTTGTCTAAAGTATATTTAAATATGCTTGTTACCTAGTGCTAAGACCAGTTGGTAAAGCTGCAGTGTTTCTGTTATGTTGCAAGCTGCAAGTCCTGGTTTTTACTCCTGATTTATAAATATTTATATTGGTACTGAAAACTGATATGCCCAGAACTTGCAATGCTGACAGCTGGGTTGTGTTTGTAATTATGTGGGTAACAATCTATTACTGGATATACTTGGGGAAATAAAAAGCATAATACAGAATACTTGGGGGTGGCAGGGCAGAAAAATAACTTAGCTTCCTTTTTTGTATGTTTCCTTTCTACCTTTTGTGTGTGTGTAGTAATACTGCCTGTGTACTGCTGCAGGAACACCACCCTTTCTGGTCTAGTGAATGGGGTGGCTGAGCTGATCAACTTCGTGGGAAGGATTTCTACTGCTGCATTGCACTTGGAAAAGAATCACACCTTCTTGCTCTACTTCATCCTGGATTTCTATGAGACTGTAAGTCTTTCAGTTGCTTTGTTTTTCTCAATCCCATTTCCTTGAGGCTCTTTGCATTTTTTTTTTTCCCCAAGTGAAATACAAGTCACCTTCCCAAATATTGTTTAATAAACTTTGATTCATTGCCAGAAGGTTATTTAAATGTTCCCTTAAAGCTTTTCCTCCAGCACTGAATAGTGTTGAACCCACTCTGGTTTCGCTACACCTTCTCTGTGGATGTGTTTACTGCAAGGTGAGCTCAGCCGTGCTGCTGTTGCTCCTACAACTTGGATAACATTGCAGAGAGTTAAGGAAACGATGACAGTGCTGGGAACTTCTTGTACCTAAGATGTTCCTTCAGTGTGCAAAACGAATGGGCTCTGTTTCAGAGGGATCTAAGTAAATGTTACCTGACAAGCAACCAACTAGCAGCATTATACTTAAATGGTTGAAACAGAACTGGAATGTGAGCCGAGAGCTGATAAATGCCTCGAACCTGAAGGAAACGAATAGAAAGCTTGAGAGAGACAATTCCCTCCTAGATCAAGATGATGGAGCTGACTAGAACTCAGTGTCACTCTCTCTTTTGCTCCTAGATGTTTGGGGGTTTGTTAATGGCAGTAATAATCTGCCTAGATGTGCTTCATTCCTGCAGGTGTGTGACATGTATCTGAAGTACAAACTGCCGTTGCTGATAATGCCTCCTGCTGGAGTATTCTACCCTGCGTTGCTCAGCATGGATTCTGTCAACTTGAATCAGCTCTGCTACATTATGTACAGGTACTACAAATGGTGTGGGCTGTAGGGATTCCTCTTGTCTTTTCTGACATATATATATATATATGTATTTAATGAAACTATTTGAGTCTGTAAATCTGAATTTGACTTTTTCTTCTTATGTAAGGCAAAGATGAAATGTTCTAGATGCTCCCAGCTTTCATGGTAAAATATTCTATAGCTGTAACTTGCATTTTTTTCCCCAGTTATCCTAAATGGCAGCGTTCTGACCTTTCCTAGTATTAATTCTGTTATCACTAATATGTGAAGGAAGGAATTTGAGATCATTCTGAGAGGATTTAAGTTGCTTAGCAACGAAGAGCTGGAATCATTAGCAGTTAAGCACTAAACTTCTTAGCGCTGTGCTCTGACCACCAGATTGGATTTTTTTCCTTGCAAATTCTCTACTGTGCTGAGTAGGAAGCACTTCTGCCACCCTGAAAACGTGTGGAGAACTTAGGCCTGCCTCGTGCTGCCTCAGGTCCAACAGCAGCACTGCTCAGCTCTGCAGGACCCACTGATGTGCCTGCTGTTCTCGGCCCTGTTAATTCCAGTGGCTGCATCTGAGAAGCAGAGTAGCCAATTGCTGACAGCTGGCGTAGGGCTCTCCATGTGGCTTTTTTCTCCAAGGAGTCTGCAGGGTAATTAACGTGACAGGATGCTCTCTGGGAAATGAGAGGAGCTAGTGCTTATTATATGGAACAACTGTCAAGTTGTGTTACTTCCAGTGACTTCCGTTTCTCTGCTTAGTGAATGAAAGTCTCTCGTCTTAAAGGTACACTGTGTTTTTCTGCTCACTTCAAGGCTGCTGAGTTCTGTGTATAGCTGTTCTGAAAGTTTCTGGCTCTGGCAAGCTTGGTTGTGTGTTACTCATCCAGGACATGAATCTTAGTGGATTCATCCTCACTCCTCCAGGGAAAACAGAGTCTGTGCCATGTGATCAAGCCCCTCTGATTTTATCTTCCTGCCTTTCTCTATCAGAAGAGGAAAACTTGATGGTCTGTTGTATTAAGAAAACTTTTCCTTCACCCTGGTTAAATGTTTCTCTAGCGTATTTTGTTTCTTTTTCAGCACTGACAGATAGGTGTCAGTAAAACTCACTCTTGTTTTGTTTTAGGTATCGAGCCAACTTGGTAGCTGCAAAAGAGAACGAGATGAGTAAAAAGGTATCTGCTGTGCTCTAGAATGGGCCTTAGCAAGGAACTGGGTTGAACAGAGGGAAGGCATTTTGATAGCACTCAGGGACTGCAGGGGACATGCAACTATCTGAAGATGCTTGTTGTAGTTTAACCTGGTAGGCAGCTGAGCACCCTGGAGCCATTTATTTGCTCACTGCAGCCCTGCCAGTGGGACAGGGGAAGGACTGGGTGGGGCAAGAAGTGGAACTTTAAGATAGAGATAATAAAAGTTATTTACAAAGATGGAGAAGGGAAACAATAGTCATGATTTTACTTAATTGGCTGTATGTATTATATATATTACTTAGCCCTTGCTGACTGATGCCCAGCCAGTCTCTGAGCAGCAGCAGGCCTCTTTCAGTGCCACCCCTCCCCCTACTCCAGCCAGTTCACCCCGTAGTTTGACATGATGTCATATGGTGTGTAATATCCCTTCTGGCCAGTTTGGCTCAGCTGTCCTGGCTCTGTCCTTTCATCGCTCCTTGTGTACCCCGAGCTCCCTCCTTGGTAGGGACAGCACCAGAAGCTGAAACATCCTTGGCTTCGTGCAGCATTGCTCAGCAACAGCTAAAACATCAGTGTGTTATTGACATAGTTCTTCTGAAGCCAAAACATAGCATTGTGCCAGATGCTAGAGGAAAATGAACTCTGTCCCGGTTGAAACTCAGTGCTTCTTCTTTTTTTATTGTTATTTTTTTGTCCTTTAGGAAATACAGCAGTTCAAGTTCAGCAGCCAGACATACCAAGAGTATAACCAGTACATAATATCCATGGTGGGTTGTCTGTGGACATCCAGTGCGTTCCAGAAGGATAATCATCCTCAGGGCATTCGTCTGGATGATGAATTGCTGAAGAAAACCGGAGTGCAGGAATACAAAAATAGCTTCAATATTGTCTACCACCCAGCTCTGATGTGCTATGCTGTTGACTTCCTGCAGCAGGTAACGATGCAGGCAAATACCTCTGCCTTTGGCAGCACCAAACAGTGTACTGGTGTTTTCTGTAGAGAAGTCTCTCTGTTTGCTGGCTGAGTAAAACAGCTTTAGATGTCGATTTGTGCATTTTTAGGATATAGCTAAAATGGATAAACAATGAGGAAGTGCTGATTTGGCAACCTGCTTTATAAAAATAGTGTGTGTGACCTAAACTCCTAAAAATGCATAGTGAAGTTGTTTTTGGGTACCTGCAGCAGAACTTGTGGCTGTGCTTTCTGGCTTTTGCAGTGACTTTTGAGAATGGTTAAACAAATGCATGTAGCTACTTCCAAGTACGGAATGAAACATGGTGTACTGTGATGTCCAATGCAAGTTCTATGAGCTGAATTCTGAGCGCCCTTGTGTTCCTGCAGTTAAAGAACAGTGGAGGGAGCAGCTTGCCAGAGTTGTTACTGTTTAAACTGTGCGTGTTGCTCTGAGAAATCGGGCTTTGTGTGCTGTCCAGGAGCTGCACAAAGCTGCTGTTTTGTTGCAAGGATTGTTGGCAGACTCCAGCATGATCCTGGAGTGAAACAACAAATCTGAGGCTAAAGGGGAAGTGAAGAATACTGGTTAGGAGCACTAGAAATTTGCCTTGGTTTACATGTTTTGTGTCTTGAACCTAGGTGCTCTGTTACTACTGGCTTGAACCCAAGCTTTGCCTTTGCCTGGAGAAACTTTTTAAATTCAATTTGACAAAACTATCTTTGGTCTTTCTCCTGCTACAGCAGAACTTAAATGTTTCAGTGCTGAGCACCTGAGGGCGCTGCTCTGCAGCGCACTGCGGGAGCACGAGCAGTAAGCTAATCAGTAGGGTATCTCTTCCTGTCTTGTGTCACTGACGGGGAGTTATTTATCTAATGTTCATAGAAATCATAGAATCACCAAGGTTGGAAAAGACCTCTGAGATCATCCAGTGTTTTGCAGGGATGTCTTTTCTGCTGTGCTAGAGGTATCAGTGCATGTTCTGTTGCAGCACGAATCCTCTTTGTCTTGTCACTTATGCACTTGGCCAGGTATAAAGGTGATTAAATATCTAACTTTCTTTGCATGCCTAGAATTCCTGATGTATTAGGAGAGCAAGTAGAGGCCTGGCTGTGCTGGATGTTCTTTTGATAAATGCACTTGACACTGTTCTGACACTGTGTTTTATTCTCTTTCCTTAAGGCCTGGCCAGATGATACCACCTTCAACTTCAGCTTAATTAAGGTAAAATATCTGTTTTAACAAAAGCAGGAAAACGTTCAGCTACTTAAAAGAGAATGTAGGGGGAGGGGGGTGGGGTGAGAAGCTGATCAGCTTCAGAAATGCTGTACTTCTGGTGTGCTTGAAGCAGAATTTCTACTACCAATGAGCCTACAGAATATTAAATTTGAGATGAATGTGTAGCTTTGTTGTAGTTTAGGACAGGGATCCTCTACTCAACAACTGTTGTGACAGTTTGTTTCCTTTCCTGGATCATGGTGCTCTTCAAACCTGATCTAGGAGAGTTGCTGTTGGTGAAGAAAGCCTTCAATATCCATGTTACTGCCTATGACATCTTTGCTGCTCATCCAACAGATGCTGCTCTCTTAAAATTGGGGTTTATGAACATTATGAGTGTGAAATAAGATCATGATTTATGTTCAAGCTAAGAACATGAAATACATAAGTGAAAAGTCTAGGCATCAGGGTACAGGGTGAGACCCCCGTGTACTTGTTGGGTGTTCGTGGGTCAGGATGGTTGTTGTCAAACTGAGGCAGGTTATGTTTGCGTAATTCTTCAGATTGGTTCAAGAAATACAAAGTTATGTCCTGCACATCTGACTGTTCTTTTTTCCTCTTTCAGGGAAAGAAGTGGAACTGGTATCTGAGATATCTCTATGGGCAAGGTTTAGAGGGTTTGAAGCTCTTTATTGAAAGCAGTATCAATCGTGTTTCCAAGGCCTCTCAAAGTAGACCTGAGAATGAGGAAGCGTGACTCTGGGACTCGTTGGAGCCTTTCTGTTATCTGAATCAGGGAAACAGAATGTGATGGACTGTGTCAGTAACTCTTCCTTCCTCAGAGGAAAGAAACACAGCAGTTATGCTCGCCTGCATTTTCATACTGGCATCTGTGTAAGGAAAGCAAAAATAGAGAAGGAACGTTTAGCCTGTCTTGGTTCACTAGCACTGAACCCTTTTATTTCCTACTGAACTTTTTTAGCCCAAGGCTGCTGAGTTAACGTGGTATGTAACATCCCTGGTCTTCATCCTCATTTTTCTTAGCTGAAATATCTGAGGAAAAAAACATTTTTTAACTCAAAGTTGCAGTGAGAAGTGCTGCCTCATTCAGAAGTCATGTTGATATCGGGCCCTCCTTCCCTGATGACTTTTACAGTACCCCTGAATGACTGTTTGTGTGTTAGACTGCAGGGCTGCATGTTCCCCAGCTCCTGCCATGCCTTGTACATGCTGACTTATAGAAGGATGGCCAAACTGACTCTCCTGAACTTCACATCTGTTCCGAGTCTTCCAGAAGAGACTTTGTGGTACCTTTGCTTTCTGGCAATGCACTGGAAGAACGCTGTGTACCACTGATGTGCTTCAACAACTGAGCAGCACTGCCACCAGCTCACTGTCTGCTATCCATAAGCTTTCCTTTTTGTGTTTTTAATTCTGTAACGTTGTATAAATGTGTACATATAGAATGTATATTCTGTAAAAAATACTTCCCAAATGCCCTTTTAAAGGATCTCCGCTTAAAGAAAATAAATTCATCTTCTCTAATTCTGTTTTAACACTGAAGTAGAAGTCAGATGAAGCTGAGCTGAGGTCTCCAACAGTTATCTCGCCAGCAGTGTGTGCTTGTAAACTTTCAGAAGGTGAGTGCACAGACTTTTTTCAGTTGTGGAAGGTGCCTGGGTTCTTAAGGGTGCCTGGTGTATGTAACTGTATTTAAAGATGCTTGCAGCAGCACGCTGTGATCTCCTGAACACTATATAGCTATTGATCCCTGAGATCAGTTTGTCCTTAACCTTGATTTATTGGTGTTTTATTCAGAAATAACAGAATCACGTTACAGAAGGCAGATGTGGCACCTCCAGTCCTCTTTTTGTGCTGGATCCTTAAACAAATTGTGTATGGGATGGACTTCTGTAGGTCATTCTTTCACATTTGAACACTTATTTTCTTTTTCTCTTCCAGACATGTCTTCTTCTCTGCTACCTTTCCGTTTACCCAGAAGAATCACACAGAAGAATGTGATTTTTAGGGAGAAAAGTGCTGCTTTCCTTCATTTTTTTTTTCTTGCTCTTTCTTCACTATCCAACATGGTAAATCTTGTGGGCAACTTTCTGTTACAAGCATATGCTTGAAGGCTTGGCTGACCACAGCATCTGCTCTGAGGACTCAAATGGAGGCAATCAAGCTCTGTCAAATCCCTCATAAGTCACAAAAGAAATCAGTGATTTGTCGTGCCCTTTTCTGCTACTTGCAGGGCTCCTGCCTCGTGTACGTGCGTAATACAAACTCTTGTGTTTGTTGATAGGAAGAGTGGGAGAGGAATAGTTCCTTTAATCCTCCTGTTCATCTTTCTCACAGCCAGGTGAGCTGCTCCCCAAAACCTCAGCTGGTTCCCAGAGCCAAAGCCATTAACTCCTTTCAGACATGGTGGCCCAGGTGTTATGCATCCGGAGACGTGCATGCCTCCGTCTCATGCTGAATTCCTTTTCTGAAACCACGTTTGCTTTGTGTTTATATTAATCAAGGTTTTGTTTTTAGGGAGATAAGTATCTGTACATCTGTGCACGTCAGGCAGCATTGCCCTTGCTCTGAAGGAGTTAACAATTTCAACCTGTTTTCAGCTGGAATGAGGAAACTGGTTCCTCTGTGTCCCTGCTTTCTATTCTCTTGCTGGCCTACTTCCCTCTGCTTGCATTTTGCATTCCTAATGCCATGAATAAATCAGGATCCAAGGATTTAGGAGGTGGTACAGCTGTAGCCACTCAAAACTGAACCTCTGAGGCTTGCACTGCAGCTCCAACAACTGCCAGTATGCATGTTCCCGAGCCCTTCAATAACGTTTAACTGGTACCAAAAATAAAACTCACTTCTGTGCTCTTTTCCACTAACGTTCACGTGCTGCTACCTCTACCCTGTGCCTCCACACTTTGCTTCCTTCCAGCTGAAGCTCAGCTATAAGCCCTTTGGGCAGAGCAGCCACCTCCTGATCACTGTGGTTTATCACCATTTTTTTCCAGTGAGGAGAAGGGAATAAGGGAAACTGAGGACGGTGACCCCACTGAGGGTTCATCTTCTCTACGGAACCTCTAACACAGTTGAACTCCTCTCTCTGGCTGTGATCCTAGATCCTCTGATAGCTTGTCATTAATAATGCATGCTGACCTGCTTTTCTTTGTAGTGCTGTGGCTCCTGAGGGAGAGAGTGTGAGGAGCTTTGTGGGCTCTTTGGACAGGATGCTTCAGCCTGGGAGAACAACGGGCACTGGAAACGAGCTTTCTCTGGAGGGATGAGTATCTTGAGAGAACAAAGTCTCCAGATATCTACTTCTAGGAAAGATGCCCCTCATTGCAGCTCTGATTTTCAGAATGACAGTTATGATTTGTTCTGATGTTAGTCTGCTTCTTGCCAGGCTGTGCATTTGCCTGAGGAGGTCGTGAAGGTGTGTGGGCACATGGCACTGGGCTCAGGACTCCTGAGAGCTATGCTCAGCTGTTACAACTGCACCAGGAGCTCCTGGGTAACTGCTATTGTTAGGGCAGGCACTGGAGTACCTACACAGTACTGATGGCTTCACTGAAGTGTTTATTTGTGATGCTCTTGGTTTTGACTGTGCAGGAGATGCGGAGTTCCTGAGCCTCAGGCACTGGGTTTGGATTAAAAGGTGAACGTTTGTTGTCTGTTTAATGCATTTGGGCTCTTCCTTTAAGGAATACAGCAGTAAGCTTCGTGTGTGTGGGGGTCACCTGTAAGCCCTGAGTGGCCACTCTCCAGGAAGAGGTTTCTCCCCTCAGGTTTTCCCCCAGTGCTCCTCACACTTCCCAGGCCCGTGACATCCCCGTGGCAGCTGGCCGTGCATGGATCACTAAGCACTTTCCTTTCTCTTAGGGCACCTCTGTTCTGTGTTGAAGTGAATTTCAGCAGCCCCTGCGTGACTGCCTTCCTGCCTCTGTGTGCAGAGCCCAGAGAACAGGGAGGGGGTGGAGAGCATGTGGTAAATGCAGTGACAGCCTTTGAAGAACAACAACAAAGCCCCCGAAAATGGCCCGTCTGCCTTTTCTCTCTCTCACGTTTTTCCTTTTGCTACCACTGTCTCCTTTCTGCTGCTTTTTTCCCTCTCTTTTCCACTTGTTTGATGCCCACCCTCCCCTTCTTTTGGTGCTCGCTGCTCTGAACAGATTTCTTCCTCCTCCTCTCTCATTCCCGTTCAGGCAGAGCTGCTCCAATCGCTGCTGCAGGAACAAACACGGAGGGGGATCTGTTCTGCTCCATGCCAGCTGCCTGCCTGCACAGCTCCCCTTCTCTCTCACCCCAGGTATCATGCTTTTTGAATCCCTCCTGCTGCTTTCCTAAATGCTTCAGGCAGCGTGGAGTCTGTGCTTGGAAGATTTGGGTGTTTATGGATGCTCATGAAGGAGTTAGTTATTTACTTGACATGATTTTTTTTAGGCAGATGGAGGAACAGTATGGTTATGATGCAAGAACGGTTGCCCAGACATTTGTTTCAGGCTGAATGTAGGGCTCCTGATTCAGGGTTTATTTCTCATTGCTTTAAGGCCCTTTGTGTTCCCTTCTCAGCTTACTCATCTGATCCGTGGGGATGGATGGGCAGCTCTGTCCTTTCGTGAGAGGTCCGTTCCCTCTGGCTCTGAAGGTGTGCACTGCGTGACCACTCTCATCAATGAGCCCGCATCAAAAATGCATCACTGTCAGTTTGGTATGGAAGAATTCAGTCCCATCTGTTGTTTCAGTTAGGTGGAGACCCAGAAGAGAGAGCCTGCATCTCACAAAGCACAGGGTTTGGTGGCACTTGGGAAGAAACAGCATTCCTTCAGGCTGGAAGAGGCTTTCCCTGTTTGTAGCCTTTTCTGGAGTTGTTGGTGCCCAAAACTGCACGCAGTACTTCTCCATCATCCTTCTATCCCATCCCAGTCCCTTTCTCTGTAGGCAGAGAAATGGTGAGAGTAATTGCCTTGAACCATCTCAGCCCCAAACTGTTGTGCTGGAGATGGGGCTCTGCAGTTACTGCTTGGATTGGTTGGTGCTACAGAGCACTTTGTGTTACGGAAGGTTCCAGCTCTGCAGCGATTTGGCCAAATTAGTATTGATTTTGAATGAAGAGCAAGCAGTAAAGACTGGGGTCATACCAAACACGGCTCCCTTTTCCAGCTTTGAAGAGTTTCACACTGCGAAGCAGCATTTGTAGGCCCCATACAGCCAATATCAGAGGATGCCTTTGCATTCAGCATCCCCTGTACTTTGTGTTCAGTCAGTGTGAGTGATTCCAACTTCACCCAGGAAAATCAAGATCTGTTTCAACGATTTAAATTGATTTATGCTCCACTGTTTAAGATGGAGCATTACCAGTGTCAATCGGAATCTGATTGTGCTTTCTGGCTCACATCTTATAAACCCCATCTGGGTTTGGTCTGCTGTGTGTCTGTGTCTCATCTAGTGCTGTGCATATCAGGATGTCCCTTCTGGGCAAATGAGGACTGCTAACTTTGCTATCAAGGTGCACCTTTGCCATTTATTACAGCACGAACATCCAAGGTGTGGGAAGATGGAAAGACATCCGTGCTCTTGGCTGGTGGGAGCTGTCAGTGGGGTTATCTTCAGATCTGGAAGCATCATATTGAGCATTTCTTCTCCCATATGCTTCATATGGTGGCAGTGCTCATGTGAAGGGCCGCGTTTATGGCAGATCAGAGTGTGTCTCCACGATTTCCTATGAGTTCTGACTTGCCAGGCTGTTTGTCCTAATTATGTCCTCACAGCACGAGGTAGTGGTGCCCTGGGACGATGCTCCCAGCTGTGGAAACAACCCTTCCACCAGAGATTCTGGTTTATCTCCGAACTTAAGCTAAACTGACACAAGAGATTATTTCCTGCTGCATCCCACTGTTCCTAAACTGTATTTTGCTGCGTCCTGAATTATTGATAGCGCAGGGACACGTACTGATGTTTGCTGTTCGTGCTGTCTGCTCGCGTCTCTGTGCTGCTGTCCATCTCCTGTGCGTGTGTAACTTGGCTTGATGCATCCTTGCTTTGTTCATCCGTGTTGTCATGTTCCTTAGTGTGTCAGTGACAGATGCACTTCGTTCTGCTCACGTCCCTCTGTGCAGTGGTGGGATGGGGACTGCTGGACATCCCTTCCAGCTCTGTTGTTTTTTTTTCCCCTCGCTCTCCTCAGCTAACCCAGCAGTTATTTGTGTGTGAGCGTGCATGAAAATAGCCCAGGAGAGAGACAGTCCTGTTCTGCCTCCCAGTCCATATCCGAGGGTTGGGTTTTTTTTGGTCTAAATCTGGCTTTTTTAGGGCAGGTTTTGCTGTGGCTGTTGTGATGCGATTGAGGCTTTGGAAGCAGGGAGGTGTATCCACCTCACAGCAGAGCTATGGGATTAGAGAGCGTTGTTCTCAGGGCCCCTAAACGGACTGAAGCATTACCTGAGCTTGCGTTTCCCAGGTTGAGGGAACCCAGCAGTGACAGCATGGGATGGGGACTCGCTGAGCTCTGCTTTTTTTCCCATAATACGGAAATAACACCGCAGAGTTCAAGCTCCTTGGCTGGGAGGATCCAGAGATCCACAGACGATGTTATATGTGGACTGAAACCCAAATTCCAGCTCTGCTTGTGACTTCGGCCCCGCCAGCAGCTCCTGATAACACCCTGATGTTCAAACACTTTGGATAAGGGTTTCTCCATGGCCCAGAGGTCTGGCTCTTCCTTTGTTTGCCTTTCCAAAGGAGAAAAGGCAGTGTATCAGAAACCGAGCTCTCACTTTTGCTCCTTACCTTAAAAACAGCCCATTTTTAATTATTGAACTTTACCAAACCTCCCCCCAAACCGCAGGCGAGCACCAAGGTGACCGTGTGGCAATTTCCAGCACACACCTCTGGCCGTACGCAACCTGCAGTGAGAGCCCCCATCGAGCAGCAGGATGCACACCTGAACCCAACTGCTGTGCTGGAGGTCAGAGCTCTGCGCCTTTTGTGTGCTTGCTTTCCAACCCCCTCCCTTTTTTTTTCTCCCCCCTTCTCTCTCCATGTGTATTTTGTCTCCTCCTCCTCCTGCGCGTGTCTGCCTTCACATCCCTGCTGCTCTCCCTCCCCTCCTTCGGGCTGGTGGCCAAGGGACCTCCAAAGGGTCCAAACAGTGCGGGGTTGTCCTTGTTCCTCCCTCCAGTGCTGACCCAAGGGTATCTCGGCGTGCCGGAGAGAGATGCTGCCCGTCCCGGTGATGTGATCGCATAGCAACGCGGCGGCAGAGGAGGCTCAGCCCCAGCATGCAGCCCTGTCACGGGCACCTCTCTGCTGATTCACAGCCTCTGCTCCCGACTGCTGCCCGTGTTCCCGACCTGGCGTGCTCGGAAGGTAGGCCGTGGTGGAAATCCCACTGTGGGGTCGGGATGGGGGAAGTGGGGATGGCTGTCCTCGGAAACGCAGCCCTGGGTGTGTGTGTGCATCCCTTCAAGAGAGATCCACAGCTGTCTGTGTGCGGGCAAAGGAACTCACAGAGCACAAAAGAATGGGGCTGGGGGCAGGAGGAGGGGTGGATGGTGCTGTTCCCATCGGGGAGGCTGAGGGTCGGGAAGGGATGCTGGTACAGGCTGGGTTTAGCAGTAGGGATCAGTGTGTTAGTTTAAGGATGCCACATGCAAACAAAGCAGCGAGCGTCCCTGCTCTGCCAGCTTTCCTCCTTTCCCCACTGAGGGCTCAGCTCCCTCTGGCTGAGCTGCAGGGCTGCCCGGAGCAGGCTGCGTGCTGGCCTGCCACTGTTCTCCCACAGGCATCTCTGTGGGGCAGAGATGGAGATACCTCGAGCAGCGGGCTGGGATCAGGCTGTTGTCCCAGCACTGCCCTTTTTGTTTGCTGCCTTGCAGCCTCACACCCTTTATGTATCGACCATCCCTCTCCCAGCTTCCTCCCAATGCCTTCTTCCTCCTCCTCCTCCTCTCTCAAGGCCTTGTGTTCCACTCCTGACCTCCCCACCATGTGGGTTGAGGCACCCAGGGCAGGCAGGATGCCACGTGGGCTGACTGTGGGTCAGTGCCACCTGGCATACACCAGGCTGTACTGGTCCCCAGCACAGTCCCTGAGGTCTGCTCTTCCCTTCTGCACCGTGAAATCATTGGAGCAGGGACTGTGCTGCTGCCCATGGGACAAATGGGCAGCCTGGGCTGGGTTTTATCATCCAACCAAATCTCAGTGTGGTTGTGTTTCATCGCTGCCCTTCACACCTCCTTCCTGCCCGCCCTGTGTTTGTCTCTGGAGCCGTGAGCACTGTCACTTGGTTATTTTTTGGGTGGCCTTCCCTGCCTGCCCACAGTCCCCTGCAACAGGACCCCATGTGAAACCCCATCCACAAGGGGGTGGGCTCTGCTGTTCTGCCTGCTTGGTGTGGGGCTGTCTCCACTGCCACCTGCCAGCTCCCCATGCAGAACACGGACAGGTGTCCGATGGCACTGCAGAGAGGGAGCAGGATGACCATTCATGATGAACACTAGGATAAGGAAAGAACCTTTCTGAATTAATTCCTGGGACAGATAAATCACGCTCATGGAGATTGCCTGGGGCTGTAGCTGTGAGCGGGGCTGCTCAGGTTGGAATGACTCTTCTCGAAACTGTACCAAGTGGAGAGCAGATGGGAGTGAGTGGATGGGTTCAAGTGAAGCCCTGACTTCCCGGGGTGCGTGGTGAATTTCTGATTATAACACCATTTTGAGAAATGCATTCAGGCCCTCTGCTTCAGGCTGGGTGCCTGTGATAAAAGCCTGAAAGTAGAATTGCGAATCTCATGACAACGAAGCATACTGAGCAGGAGGAGTTCACTCTTCCAAAACCCTCATTTTCACAGGTGTTTAAAGATCAAACAGTTCTTCGGAATGAAGCCAAAATAGCTCCTTTACTAAATTTTCCTTCAATGTTTCCTCTAGCATAAAAATGAGGTGGCTCTGATCCAGCCCAGGGAAGGGAAGGAAATGGGACCTCTTGTGGCTGGAGAGCGTGGTGTGGGGGTAAGAGATGCGGACCAGACTTGGGGTGGGGGCAGAGAAATGGATGTTATTTTGATACCAGGAATGAGAAAGGAAGTGTGGAGGAAGCTGAAAGTTAGCGTGGCAGAAGGGCAGTGCCTCACGATGCAGCAGGACTTGTTCCTCTGCTAACAGTGGGCAAGGAAAGCACAGATTGTTGGAGGAGAATGACAGAAAGACAACTTGGGGCTGTCAGAGGATGGAAATAGGCTGGCTGCCAGGCTACAGAGCACCTTGCAGCCTCCTTACAGTCACTAAGGGAGTTACTGCTGCCCTGCTGTCCCTCCTGGGTGTGGGGAGGACACTGGCTTCTGTGCCCTCTCCTTTTGTCTGCCAGGTCTACCCATCCAGCACTATGGGACTCGTGGTTTCAAGGTGTGAAGGTAATTATACACACAGCTCTTGCTTAACTGGAAGAGGAGAAAGGAGGGGAAGGATCCCTCAGCAAAGCAAGTCTTGGAGAGAGCAGCTTCAAACCCAGCTGTGAGTCTGGAAGGGCACGTGAAAGGGATCTCAGATCTTCCTCAATGCCTCAAGTTGTTTTTGTGCAGTGAGGAGCAGTTGGTCCCAGTTCCTGGATGAAGAATGTAACTGGTGATGTTTTTCAGCCTGAGATTTGTGTGCACGTGTGTGATCTTTCCCTTAAAATAACAGAGGGAGGCAGCAGAAGAGGCCCTGTCTTTGTTAAGACTTGTGGCATCTCTTTATCCCTCGAATTTAGAACCATTTTGCTTGTGAGCTCAAACTCCTAAGTGGTCATCTCAGCACGTAGCTTGTTTGGTGGGAGCATGCCCACTTAGGGAATAAGGTCTCTTCCACACCACGTACCCTCCACCAGATCCACCAAGGCTTTTATGCAGCTTGTCAAGGATTGCAGCTTCACTGGGGGGCCCCTTGCTGCAGTTAACCATGGGGAGCTGGCTGTGAGTGCCCTGGAAGGACAGGTTTTGCCATGGAGGATGGAGGTTCACACAGTGTCCTGTTTGGCATCTGAGTTCTGGGGTGCTGGGATGTGGGGCTCTCAGCCCCCATGTGTATGGGGATTGCTGCTGGCCATTGTAGGCAGAACAAGTAGGATCAGAGGCTGCTGTTTGTAAAGAGATGTAGCCCTCCATCGTGGTGTGGGTCCTTCCCCTCCTGGTGTTGTCTTTAAGCTCGGTCCCCATGGGATGAGGTCTTATCTCTCTCCCTGAGCCCTGACCTAGCGGGGTCTTGGGAAGTAGGTCTGCCTGCCATAGGTCTCAGCGTCCAACTGTTTACTTAGAGATGCAGGAAACCATTTATGTTTTGGCTGGAACAGGATGTGCTGCTGCACCACCGAGGGAGTCCTGCTGCCTTCTGCTTGGGAATGCTCCCTTTGTTAGCGGATACATGGGAGCTGAACTTTGAAATATCCACAAACCTCCCACCTTTCCCCTTAAAGGACGCTGAGCTAAAATGTTATTACTTCTCTGGTACAGTAAGCTAAACAACAACAAAGCCATTAACATTTCCAGCAGCAGGGAGTGTGTTTGTATTTCCATTCCCCTCGTGGGATAAGGGCAGAGCTGCCCTGCCTCAGAACCTTGCCATGTTTTTCCCTTGTAGGCCAGGATCTGAAGTGGAAATATTCAATTCGGAAAGAACATCTTTGGAGATGATTAGCAATTCGAAACACGAGCCTCGTGATGGAGGGACCTCTTGCCCCATGTGCTGAAGTTGCTGCTCTTTTATGTATAGAGAGCTGCAAATCCAACATCCACGTGGGATTCTGGCTTCCAGGCAGCTCCCCATCCTGGGGCTGCCTGCAGCAACACAGGCAGCTGCGGTGTGACCCATGGTGTGGGGATTCCCAGGTTTTGGGGACAGCCTGGGGCTGGCTTTCTTTCAGGGGAGTTTTAAACTGTGGGAGCACTGTGTTGGTGTGATGCTTTTGCAGCCTCCCAGGATGGAGGAGCTCCTTGCCATCCCCTCGTGCTTTTGCAAGCCTCGAGGCTCTGTTTTTACATCCTGACCCTGCTCCAGCTCCTGGGATGATCTCTCTTCTTTCCCTCCCAATGCCCACACGTGTTTTCAGCCGGGCTTCTTTCATCACCAACATCTTTGTCCCTGACCGTGATGCTTGGCCGCAGCACAGTGAGATGGGGCAATGGCTGTGCAGCCCAGGAGCATCTCCCACATATCCCCTCCGTGTGATGCAGGGCCCGGGCACAGCACTGGGCTGCAGCACCGTGGTCCAGAAGCAGAGTGGAGCATTTCTCCTTCTGCAGGAGCCGGGGATTTGGCAAGGGCTCTCACATTGGTTTGCTCGCAGCCTTGCCTCGCCGTCTGCTTGTCTCTCCCCTTGAATGTGTGGCTCTGTGCTGGCTGCTGTACAGTTGGGTTATTTCCAGGTTCTCTTGGGTTCTCCACGTACAGACGTCGGCAGCTGCCTGGACTGGGCTCTTGTTCCCTCATGCTGTGGCTCTGTGTCTGATGGAGCCTTGCTTTGGCCCTGGGGGGGTGAGGAGGAGCCCCACATCTGGAGGGCAGAGCAACACCGACCCCAGCCATGGAGAAAAATGCAGATCCATGCTGCTGAAAACCTGAGGCTGCAGGCTGGTGGCTGCTGGGAGATACCACAGAACCTCATTACCCAAACTCATGAATTTCCCACTCAGAGCTCAGCGGGATCTCACGGAACCATTTGAGGCAAAAACTCTTTTGGTGTCCTGAGGATCACATCCAAGAGATGAAATTCTTGTACTGGGAGTGTACAGGAGGGTGAGGGCCAGCTCAACCCAAAACAGCACAGCCCTTGGTAATGGGGGGTGTTGTTACATGGGGTGGGTTTACCCACTGAGGCCCTGTGGGGGTTTGGAGCTGTGCTGTGCTGACCGTGCCCGTGCTGGGGAAGGCAGCAGGGTGAGGTGCTGCATTCTGTGATGCTCGTTTGTGCAAGTGGAAGGAAGGGAACGGGATGGACCCTGGATTATCTGCATGTTGGAGAGCTCAGCACAGGCTGCTCTGCTGGAGACGGGGAGAGTTGTGGCAGCAGAAATTGCAAAGGGATTAAAAAAGCCATAACAGGATAAGCTGTTCTCTTAATGTATGTAGTGCAGGGGGAGGGCAGGAGGAGCAGAGCCGTGTGCTGAGCTCCAGCACCTCTCACACTTCTTTCTGGGCTTTATTTTCTCATCCACTCTATGTGGATGAGCTGTTGATGGGGCAAACTGCTGTCCTGGCTCCGTCAGACCCCAGGCAATAAAAACAAAGCAGCAGTGGTCGGAGCGATTGTTTGGGTGTGCACAGCAGATGTGGGGCTGCTGTTCGCTCGCTTTATGGTCGCACAGGTTTTAAAAATGGAATAAACCTGTGACTTTTATGGTTCATAATAAAAAGCACATAAAAAGGGAACTGGCTGGGTGAGGAGAGGGAGCGAGGTGCTGGGAAATTTCCTTTCTGGATTTAAGTGCAGAGAAATAACGTGTTTGAAGGTATTGTCTGCTGCGGGGGTACGTCTGTGATGTCTGAACAGCGCGGTGAGAGCTCTCCCCGCTCCGCTTTTAATGCACCTCCCATAGTTTGGGAAACCCAATGCTTTTTTTCTAAATGCAGCACTGTGTGTGGGCCAATACGATGGCACATTACATAATGAGGTACAAAAAAAAAAAACGGAAAAAAAAAAAAAACGTTGAGATGGAGGGAAAATAGATCGCCATGGGAGCGTGAAGCTAACCCACCTGTGTGCGCTAACCCACCTCACCCTGACGCTCAGCCCCCGGAGGAGGGTGATGGCAGTGGGTGGGCTCAGCATGAGGAGGGGCTGCCTCTCACACTGTGTTCTAGGTGCCCGGGGTCCTCTCCATCCCCATGAGCGGCGGTGCTGATGCAGCCCCTGGTGATGCAGGAATGGCCCCACGTCCCCCCACGGTGTCCTGAGTGGTGCGTGGCTGAGCAGGCACGACGTGGCCCTGCTGCCCCTGCCCTGTCCCAGGTAAGAGCTCCTGTGGTGCACGTGTCTGCAGAGCAAGTGGGGACCTCTGCTCCTGGCAGGGTGAGGTGCTGCTAGCTCCGGCACCACATTGCCTGGTGCTTCGTGAGAATGCTAGCTGTCCTTCAGTGCTCGGGCTGCAAAGTGTTTCCCAAAGTAGAGCATGGGAGCTGCCTGCGGAAGCTCCTTTGGAATAAAGAACGTGGGGCTGCCGCTGTCAGGCACTCTGATGCGTTTGGTTGGGTTTGTTTTCCCTGGATGTGGGGTGGGATGTCAGCTGTCAGCTTTGGCTGAGGTGGTGTTTTTGGTTGGGGAAAGGAATGGTTGTAAAGCTCACGAAGGAGCAAAGACTGAAATGCTGTGGGGCAGAGGGGGCTGTTCTCCTGGGCTGCCTTTCTTAAGGAGTAGAGAGTGCTCTGTCCTGAGGGTTCCTGCTCACCTGCGCTGGGCGGAGAAGGAACATCTCTGCCAAAGCAGAGTGGAAGAGAGAAGGTGATTTCCTGGGCTGTATCCACCCGAGGTTTCCTCCCTGCGAGCCTCCCTTCCTGCTGCGTGGGGCATTTGGTCCAAATCAGTGTCAGCCTGTGAGGGTCTTCTCCTTCCTAACCATGGAGGTCACAGCCTTCCTGTGCTGTCCCACTCAGCCTGAGTGCTCTGCCCAGGCTGCAGCTGTTGGCTGAGCCTTGCTCCATTCTGGGGTCAGTTCTGTGCCCCCTGGGGCTGGGGGGGCTTGGGGATGGGTGAGGTGGTGGGAGAAGCAGCTGGCAGTGCCACCAGCGGTCAGATGTGCAGGGAGACAGGGAGCTTTTCATTCCCTCCCTGTAGGTGGAGGAGAGCACGGGAACAATGCTGGCCAACAAGAATGTGGGAGACACGAGGAGCCAGCCCAGAGCCTGCTGGCAAAAACAAACTCTTGGCACCCAGGCGGGCAGGAGTATCCATGCTGGCACCTAGATCTGAGCTGGAGTGCAGAGAGCACCTTGGGGTTAGGTCTGGAGGGCAGGTTCACCTCCTGGGTGGCCAAGACTTGCTGGGACTTTGGTATCCTCATCTCAGCATCAACCCCTGTGTACTTTGTGGCCTCATAAGGGTGAGGGGTGCACGGCAGTGGCACCCGGGGGGTTAAGGCAGGTTGGAGGCTGCAGGAATGCTACAGACACAAAGCTGGGATTGAGGCCGGCGAGGGGGCACGGCCGCCCCCCTCCAGATTCCTGGGGGGTCAGTGCTGGGGCAGCCCTGTGCTGTGCTCACAGCTGTGCTCACTGCCTCCCGAGCAGCACCGAGGGCAATGCCTGCTCCGAGCAGCCCCGCCGCACCCCGAGCAGGCAGGCAGCATCACCAGAGCCTGTGTGAGTCCTGGGCTGAGAATAATCCCATCGTGGTTTGGGGGGGGGGATGCGGGTCCAGGCTGCTGCAGCCCTGGGGTGGGGGGTGCTCAGGGGATGCTCAGGTGGATGGTAATGCTTCTGCCCCCCGCCTGCTTGCAGGGGGTTGTCCTGGGGGGGCAGGTAGCCCATAGTTGGCCACCACCACCACTGGCTGGTCTATGGGTTGTGCAGTCTGTGAGTTGTGGGCTTTGAGCCCCTGGGCCAGGAGGGCAGCGACTGCTGCTGAGCTGCGCTGCACATGGGCAGAGCTGCTCCCCTGCTTTGGGCTGGGTGCTGCCAGCAGCACTGTGGTAATTTGGGTTGATGGCAGGAGGAGCTGTGCAGGCAGACTGTTGCTTTGTATTCGTTTTTCCCTACGCACGAGCAGCAGTTTTAGCTTGAGTGATTCATTACCCGTGGCCCCAAGATCGCTATGAGCTCTGTGGGTGACAGGTTTCTCTTTTCTCAGCACTCCTGGAGCAGCAGCGTGGGGGAGCAGCCAGCAAACCGGCGTTAGATGCTCTTGGATGGAGCAAGCTTAGCAGCGCTGGGTTTGATTCCTCCCTGAGAAGCAGCACAGAGCAGGCAGTGCTTGGCCAAGCACCGGGGCTGGCAGCTCTCCCTGCCCACTGCCCTGGGGCACTCTGGCAGCCCATTATGAGGGCAAGGAGTACCTGCACCTTCCCTTTGGAAACGCTGCTGCCTTCCCTGGAGAATCCTTCCTGCTGCATGGGCCATTTAGAAAGCTATAATGCAGTTTATTATGCTTGATTAGTCACCTGGGGATAATTACCCCCCCCCCCCCCTCCCCAAATGAGCTCTGGTAGCAAAGTAGCATGAGAGCGAATGTGCGTACAGAGCACGCTGATGCCTTGCTCGTAGCAGTGCAACGTGTGTGTGCTTTGCATGCTTCTCTGGAAAGGAAATCCCCATCCTCTCTCACCCAAATCCCATGTGTGATGCTCCTGGCACTGCCAGGGTGTATTGGTGTGGTCACTGAGCACAGCGATGCCTCGTTGCCACTGCCATTGGGAGCGGGTGTGAGGCAGCGTAGGGTTGCTCATCTGCTGAGGTTGAGCAGCACCCATTTTGCAGGGGTGCTGCCGACAGAGTCCTGTGCACACGGCCAGAGCAGGTTCAGCTGCTGTCTGCTCCCATCGGAGCAGCCCTCGTGTGCTGCTGGTTCTGGGGAGGTGTGGGGGAGAAGCAGCAGTGCAGCCCTGCAGCTCTGGCCCTGGGTGTAGTGCTGTGGGTGCCCCCTCTGGGCACCACATCTCAGCTGGCTCTGTTTCTGCGCAGGTTAAAGGCTCTCAGGATGGCCCAGGAGCTTCGTGTGTAACCCCCCGGGTTCCTGGCAGTGCTTCTGGGCCCCAGGCCTTTCTGGAGATGAATCTTTGTTGGAATGAGATCAAAAAGAAATCTCACAGCCTTCGGTAAGACCCCTGGCCATCCCCGTGGGCTGCATTGTGCTCATTGGGAGCTTTCTGAGCTCGTTTCCTGCTTTACCCGCGCAAACTCAACCTTCAGAGTCTGCAGCTCCCAGACAGCAGGACAGGGAGCTTAACTGGGGCGTGTTAATTGCCTCTTGCTTCATCACTGGCTCCTGGAAGCTGCCCAGCTGTGTAGACACGGAGCCAAGCCCCCTGTGCTGCCCAGAACACAGCCCTGCCTGACCTTGGCTCTCCACTGCTGGCTGCAAGGCATGGGGTGGCTGCAGAGCATCCTCTGCCCAGCACACCTCCCACCCGCTGACACCACATCCCCACAGCTGGGGGTTCCATGGGGCCACAGTCCTGTCCCGGTGACCCCGTGCTGTCCTCGCTCTCCTGCAGGGCTCGGCTGGAGGCGTTCTCTGACCACAGCGGGAAGCTGCAGGTGCCCCTCCAGGAGATCATCGACTGGCTGGGCCAGAAGGATGAGGAGCTGTCAGCACAGCTGCCCCTGCGTGGTGATGTGCTCCTGGTGCAGCAGGAGAAGGAGACGCACGCGGTACGTCCCCTTGTACCTCGCCGAGCTGATGGCACACAGCCCTCATCGATGCCCATGCCCTGAGCATCCTGGCTCTGTGATGGAGGGATCTTCTCTTGCTGGTCCATCACGTTTGGGATCCTGGGGTTGTGGGGCTGAAGGTGACCCAGTGATGGGGATGGGTTGGCTATTGTCATCATATCTGAAGCTAGGGCAAATCCTGGCGGTGCCTATCCATCAGTGCTGCAGCCCCCGTGCATACAGGTGGTCCTACTGTCCCTGCGCTGCAAAAATGGTTCTCTGGTACCTTCCCTCTGTGCTTCCAGAGGGGGCCAACTGCTTTTCACTGTCAGTGTGTCCCTGATGTAGCTGAGGACTCTCTGCAGGTGGCCCATGTGGGCAGTGGATGAGTAAATCACTGCAGCCCTCAGCCAAAGGGCAGTAGGACATGATTCTCCAGCTCAGCTTGTTGTCTCCTCTGTGCCCTGCTCTCCTCTCCAGGCTTTCATGGAAGAAGTGAAGTCCCGGGGGCCGTACATTTACTCTGTCTTAGAGTCAGCACAGGCTTTCCTCTCCCAGCATCCTTTCGAGGAACTGGAAGAACCAACTTCAGAAAGCAAAGGTCTGTGGAGCTCTTATTCCTCATTCTCCTACGTCCCCTCTGGGGCTGTGCTGGGGGTGTTGGAGGGGGGTGGCTGGTGTGGCACACAGGTGCTCTGCCTCTTGCCACAGAGCTTTGTCCAACCTGGTAGAAAATGAGCTGTACTACTGTCCTTGGCTCTCATTTTTGCCCCCTGCGTGCCCCTCCTGCTTTGCTTCCGCAGATGTCTCTCCCCGGCACCGCATCCAGAACATCAGCCGCTTCGTCTGGAAGCAGGCGAACGTGGCCAGCGAGCTGTGGGAGAAGCTGACAGCCCGCTGCGTGGACCAGCACCGGCACATCGAGCGGACGCTGGAGCAGCTGCTGGAGATCAAAGGGGCCATGGAGGAGCTCAGCACGGCGCTGGATCAGGCGGAGAGCGTGCGTGAAACCTGGGAGCCCATCGGGGACCTCTTCATCGACTCCTTGCCGGAGCACATCCAGTCAACCAAGGTACTGTGGCTCCAAGAAGGCTCCAGCTTCGGTCTGCAGGAGGGGGTGGTCAGCAGCCAGCTGACCCCAGCTTGGAGCAGAGGAATCACATCTGGGTGTTGGTGTCTTGCTTCTCCTGTTCCCCCTGGATGTGGTATGGCAGCTCTTCAAAGAGGAGCTCTCTCCCATGAAGGATGGGGTGAAGGTGGTCAACGACCTCGCACACCAGCTCGCCATCTCGGATGTCCACCTGTCCATGGAGAACTCCCGCACCCTGGAGCAGATCAACACACGCTGGAAGCAGCTGCAGGTGATGTGAGGCGAGCTGGAGTCTGATGGGGGTCGTTACCAGCTCTGATTGCATCAATGTCTGTGAAAATATGGATGAGGGTACCATGGAGATAGGGGTTGTACTGCCCCAGTCTTTGGGAGGGGTTTGAAGGCTGAGCTGTCTGGGCAGTGTGACTATGAGGTGAGGAACGTGGCTGAGGTACATCTGAGTCCCTCCACAGCCCTTCTCGAGTAGGGCTGCCCTCCCAAATGCCCATCGGGTGCCCTCACACCTCTGTCCATCCTGCAGGCCTCCATCAACGAACGCCTGAAGCAGCTCCAAGATGCTCACCGGGACTTCGGGCCGGGCTCCCAGCACTTCCTCTCCTGTACGTGGGCAGGTCCCTATGGCCGGGCAGGGCTATAGGGTGCAGGTCCTTGGGCATAGAGCTACCAAAAGCATGAGGGTGGTCGTGCACCTTGTGCCTGGTGCACAGGAATCAGAACAGGGGGCAGCAACAATGCTGAGTCCCACGGAGCTGCTGGACCCTGATGGGGTTTCTCGGTATCTCTGCAGCCTTTGTTCTCCTGGCTGGGAGGAAGGGCAGTGTTTCCAGCTGCACATGGGGAGGGCAAAGAGATGCAGAAGGGCTTCCTTCCTCTAGGGTGGGATGAGTGTGGGATGAGCCCTCATCTTCCTGTGATCTCTCATAAGTAGTGTCTCAATCCCAGCCAGCATCTGAAGATGGAGGGTGGGGCACTGACCCCAAGGGGCTCCCAGTGCTGGCCTGACCTCTGCTCCTCTCTCCTTGCAGCCTCTGTCCAGGTTCCCTGGGAGCGAGCCATTTCCCCCAACAAAGTGCCATACTACATCAAGTGAGTGTGCTCCGTGGCAGGAATGGGAACTGGGGATGGACAGGGGGGAGGCACTGACATCCAGCAAAGCCCATTGCCCTGACCCAGCAGAGCTGCGCCCGGTGACGGGAACAACCCCATGGGCACCCCCAGTTCTGCTGTGCCCAGGGTGTGCAGCCTGTGACACCTGCACGGGGGACATCCTCCCAGGGTCATTTCCTTGTCTCTGGGTGCTTGGTTCCCAGCCTGATGCATGGCTTTCCTCTGTGCTTCCAGCCACCAGGCGCAGACCACGTGCTGGGACCACCCGAAGATGACGGAGCTGTACCAGACACTGGGTGAGGAGCCTGCCCCCAAAACCCCTTATGCTGGTGGGACTGGCGTCTGAGAGCAGCAGCTGCTGCTTCCTGCCCTGCAGACAAGGATATTCAGCTGTGGTTTTCTTCTTCTTTTCCTGTGTCACTGCAGCGGATTTGAACAACATCAAGTTCTCAGCCTATCGGACAGCTATGAAGCTGCGGCGGGTGCAAAAAGCCCTGCGATGTGAGTATGGGGAGGAGCTCCCTGCTGCTGGGTCTCTTTGGAAGAGGCATTCAATGAGCACAGCCTCTTGTCAGGCACAGGAGCCCAACCAGGGAAGTACTGGGAGATGAGCCCATGGCTGGAAAGCTGAGCGAAGCCACGGCGAGATGTCTGCTTGGGGTTGGGGTGGAATTGCTGGTGTGAGTCAGAGGGAGCAGAGAGTAAAGGGATCAAGAGCCCTTTCCTGTGCTCCTTGCTCAGTTCTGGTTGCCTGTAGCTATGGTCTCAAGTGCTGCACTTCTCCCCATTCCAAAACATGATCTCATTTGAAATGCGCTTGAGAAGGGCAAGGAGGCAGCCAGAGAGATGGGACTGCCAGGGCAACGAGTGCTGGGTAGGGATGCTTCAAAGCCATGTCTAAGAATTTGGGGTCTCTGGTGCAACCACCAGATGGGTCAGGAGAAGTGAAGACTTCCCACATCATGATGTTATGATGTGGAAATGGCACATTGGCTCCAGGATGCCAAGAACTTTTGCCTTCCCATGCCAGCCCTGAGGGGACTGCTGCCTTTAGCCATGGCAGCAAGGAAGGGAAATGGCACAAAAAGTGACTTGAGAGGCTGGTGGCTATCTGGGATGGGTTTACAATGGAAGAGCCATTCCAGAATCTGTGCCCATCCTGTCTGTGTGCTTCCCTCCCTGCTCTCAGTTCCCATCCACGTCACTTTTCCCCTCCAACCTCTTATCCCTCTGCCTGTGCTCTGTGCTCAGTGGACATGGTGACCTTGGCCACGGCCCTGGAAATCTTCAACGAGCATGACCTGCAGCCCAGTGACCGTGCTATGGATGTGGTGGAGGTCATCCACTGCCTGACCGCCCTCTACGAGAGGCTGGAGGAGGAGCGGGGCATCCTGGTGAACGTGCCACTGTGTGTGGACATGAGCCTCAACTGGCTGCTGAACGTCTTCGACAGGTACCGACCCTGCAGTGTGCCCCCATCTCTGGGGCTGCTGTGCCTGGGAGCTGCAAAAGGGCCCCAAGGGGTCGGGATGGGGCTGGCTGGTGTGGGCTTGCCTCGCTGACCCCATAAATCCACCTGCGCTGTATCTCACCTTGCAGCGGCCGCAGTGGGAAGATGAGGGCTCTCTCCTTCAAGACAGGAATCGCGTGTCTGTGCGGGACGGAGGTCAAGGAGAAGTTTCAGTGTGAGTCCCTTGGCGTGGAGCAAGCTGGGGGGAAGCAGGAGTGCTTTGGCTTGCTGGCTTAGCTGTTCGCTTCCCAAAAAGAGCAGAGGAGCAGCTTTTGTGCAGTGACTAATGTGCCTGCATCACCTCCCCTCACTCCCTCCCACGCCTACGCCACCCAAATTAGAAGGTGTTTCTGCACAGCCATGGGTGCAGTGCGGGTCCTGCTTGCGTGGCACTGCTGGGAGCGGTGCAGGTAATGCCACGGGGCAGCACTTATTTGGTGCTTCTCAAGGAATAAGCTTGGGGCACACGGCTGGGCACTCAGGTTCACATCAACGAGAGCCCCGTTGGCTGCAGTTGAACTGCGGTACTGCCACGGGACGCTGGAAGGATGTGACCACAGGGGGTTAAATATAGGAGCGATGACTCAAGAAGTCTCTAAACAGTTTACTGGGGGCCGATGAAGGCACTTCATCATCACCACGCCGTGGTTTAAGCATCGCCCAGCTGCCAGCTGTGCCCTCACAGGGCTGTCCCCTCCCTGTCCCTTTGCAGATCTCTTCAGCCAAGTGGCAAACGCAGGAGGGCTGTGCGACCAGCGGCACCTGGGCGTGCTGCTGCACGAGGCCATCCAGGTGCCCCGGCAGCTGGGCGAGGTGGCAGCATTCGGGGGCAGCAACGTGGAGCCCAGCATCCGCAGCTGCTTCCGATTTGTGAGTGGCCGTCCCCTCGGTGCCCCCGTGGTGGGCGGCTCCAGCCCTGAGCATCTCCTCCCGTCCCTATCCCAGAGCCACGGGAAACCTGCCATCGAGGCGGCCCAGTTCCTGGAGTGGGCCAACCTGGAGCCGCAGTCCATGGTGTGGTTGGCTGTGCTGCACCGCGTCACCATGGCCGAGCAGGTGAAGCATCAGACCAAGTGCTCCATCTGCCGGCAGTGCCCCATCAAGGGCTTCAGGTAGGGGCTGGGAGGGGCTCCCAGCGCAGAGCTGCTCCGCTGCCTCTCGCTCTCCCCTCTGACCTCCGGATCTCTGCAGGTACCGCAGCCTGAAGCAGTTCAACGTGGATATTTGCCAGACTTGCTTCCTCACCGGGCGGGCGAGCAAGGGCAACAAGCTGCATTACCCCATCATGGAGTACTACACCCCGGTATGGGGTCGGGCTGCCACAGGCTGTGATGCTTAGGCTGATGCTGTCCCAGCAACGTCCACCTTGCCTGATTTTGTCCCTCTCTTCATGCTGAGGGCTGTGCCCCTTCTTGCAGAACATGCAAATCCCACTGCGCTGATAGCACAGCCTCACATCCCCACCTGTATCTGCCTCCAAGCCCACCCCAAAAGGGATTTCCTCCCTGAGGATGCCGACCAGCACCTCAACCACAGTCTTCCCTCCGCAGACCACCTCCAGTGAGAACATGCGGGACTTTGCCACCACGCTGAAGAACAAGTTTCGGTCCAAGCAGTACTTCAGCAAGCACCCACAGAGGGGGTACCTGCCCGTCCAGTCCGTGCTGGAGGCTGACTTCTCTGAGACGTGAGTGTGCTGCTGGCCGTGTCACCAAGGGGTGGAGGTGGCATCTCCAGGAGTGCTGCTTGGAGGCAGCAGGATGCAGGAGTGCTACCAAAGGATGGGTGGAGCTGGGTGGCCAAGGATAGAGGGAGTCGGACAAGCGTGGATGGGGGAGTGCTGCCCAGAGATGGGTGGAGGGGAGCTGGCCCAAGGATAAAGGCAGATTGTTCCAGGCTGGCCCAGCTCTGAGCTGTTGCAGGAGAGGATCTCTGTCTCTTCCCAGCCCAGGGGCAGGCAGGGCAGCCCCTCCAAGCCCTGGCTGTGTGCAAGGACCACGAGCCTTGCTGACTGCTGTGCTCTCTTCCAGACCAGCCTCCTCCCCGATGCTGCCACACGCCGACACGCACTCTCGGATCGAACACTTTGCCAGCAGGTACCAACAGAGCGTGGCTGCAGTGGGGTGGGAGCTTGGGGGGCAGATGCTTCCCTGAATGCTGCATGTCAGCTGTTGGTCAGAGAGGTCTTGAGGAGTATGCTGCAATTGGAGTGCAGACATTCCACCTGCCTCTGAGCAGGTCTCGAGCCACTTCTATTTCCTCCAGGCTCGCGGAGATGGAAAACCAGAACTGTTCCTTCTTCAGCGACAGCCTGTCCCCTGATGATAGCCTGTGAGTTCTGCCTCCTCTCCCTGCTTCTGTGGCTCCATCCCCACCTATCTAGGGCACCCCCAAGGGTGCTGCAGCCACTTCCAAGCTCCAGAACTGGAGCAGCCCAGCGATCTCCCATAGGAAATCACCTCCCTCCAGACCCAAAGCAGTCCCCAGGCTGATGTTCCTCACTGTGTTTCCTCTGCCTGCTGCAACAGGGACGAGGACCAGTACTTGCTGCGTCATTCCAGCCCCATCACCGACCGGGAGCCCGCGGGCAGCCAGCAGGTCCCGGGCAGCCTGCCCATGGATGACAAGGGAGAGCTGGAGCGCATCCTGGCTCACCTGGAGGATGAAAACAGGTTGGAGACACAGGCAGCTCTTCAAGCAGGGTCTTGAGTCTATAAGGAGAGGGGCTGGAGAAACGTGGCTTGGCCTCAAGAGTGGGGTCTGGTTTGGAGAGTGACTCCTACAGCTTCTGGGGAGTGTTGAACTTGGTTGAGGACTTGATGTTCTCCAAAAGGTTTCTTCCCAGAACATGTTCCCCTCTTGAACCCCAGGGAACCCTCTTTAACTGTCTCAAGTGAGCCCTGGCCATGGCTGCCATTCTCCTGTCTGAGCTCCTGGTGGATGGTGAAGGTGCTGCTGGACCACAGCTGAGCACAGCAGGAGCGCTTTGCTTTCACTGCTCATTGCTCTGAGCCTCTAGGGAGCAGCTGGGTGCCTACTGCCTGCCACCCCAACGAGGTGGAGCTGCAGGCAAAGCCTCCAAGGGAGCTCAATCTCTGCATCACCCTCCAGAGCAGTAGGACTGACCTGGGCTGCCTTGCAGGATCCTCCAGGGAGAGCTGAGGCGTTTGAAGTGGCAGCACGACGAGGCAGTGGAATCCCCAACCCTGGCTACGGGCTGCCCCGAATCGGTGCAGGACCCACGCAACGAGGAGCTCCTGGCAGAGGCACGGATCCTCCGGCAGCACAAGAGCCGCCTGGAGACCCGCATGCAGATCTTGGAGGACCACAACAAGCAGCTGGAGTCCCAGCTGCACCGGCTGAGGGAGCTGCTGCTGCAGGTGCGGAGCAGGGCTTCGGGGTGGGCAGAAGGTGCAGGGTGAGGACGGAAGGTGTGGGATGAGGTTTGCCTTGAGCTCTTTTCTCCCTCCAGCCTCCAGCAGAGTCGAATGGCAATGGTTCAGCAGCGTCTTCCTTGGCTTCATCTCCACATCAGTCCGAAGGCAGCCAGGCGAGGGACAAGGAGCACGACACCCCCGACACCGAGGCAGCAGGTGAGGGTTGGAGCTCCCCGGGTGATGGCTGCGGGGTGCACGCACCGCTCAGCCCAGCCCTCTCCCTCAGCAGATGAGGTGGAAGCCAAAACACAAGAAGTCAGCGTGTGCCTGGAGGACATCATGGAGAAGCTGCGCAGCGCCTTCCCCAACTCTCGAGGTACTCGGGTGAAATCCCCCTCGCTGGCATCCTACTGCTCCATCAGATGAGGTTTTTTCCCCACGGAGCCCTGCCCCAATCCCACCCTCCCTGCATCAATTGATCCCCCCACTGCCACGAGGATGGAGAGGATGAGGAGGAGCCCTCCCACCCGCGAGGACAGCACTCAGAGCCATGGGTTGGGCAGAGATGTTGGATCCCTTCTGCCTTGTGGGCTCCGTGCTGCAGATGGACAGAGTGACAGCAGAGTGATCACCTCCACGAGAGGCAGAACAGCAGCGGTGTGAGCTCTCCTGGCTGCTCAGGGACAGCTCTTCCAGCAGGGATGGCGATGCGATGGTTTGGGGTCGGGATGGGATTGGGGCTGCTCTGTGACCGCCCATTGAACGCCCATGCATACACCAAGGAGATGCTGCTTGGTGCCAGCACTAACCCTCTGCGGGGCAGCTCTGCCCCGAGCACCAGCCTTCTAACCCCTCCTCCCCTCCCATCTCTCTTGCAGGTATGACCTCCCTTATCTAACACCTCCAGAGGCTTTGCCTAACCGCTGCCAGGCTGCTTTGCCCCCTTCCTCTCCCCGTGCTGCGGGCAGGGTGCTCGCAGGCTGCAGGAGATCTCAGGGGAACATCGGGGCTGCGGGGTCACGGCACTGCACACAGAGATGCTCAGAAGGAAGAGCTGCAGCAGTGGAGGCTGCGTGTCTGCAGGGTGCAGAGCTCAGCACCCTGCTCCTCTCTGATTCTGCCCAGGGTGATGGGCACCGAAGTGCTCCTGCAGCCACCGAGCAGCCTCCCAGGGGCTGAGCCAACCCTCTGTAGCAGCTGCCGGCCCTACGGATGGGACTGTGAGAGGTGCCGGGTTCGTGGGGTAGGGACGAGCCCACGCCAGAGCTTCAGCCCAGCTAGTAGCCTTATCTCGGGAGGATCTTTATAACAGAGCCTTATCGTTTAATTTGCATATATTTCTATATATTATATATATATTCTGTACTTAAATACTCTCACGGACTCACGCCATTAAACCCTAACACCGAGTGTAGTTGCACTTTGCTCTCAGTCCAGCCCAGCTCCTGCTCCTGCAGGGACCCTTCCCCTCCCAGCGGGGGCTGCTTTAGGGGCAGCTGTGGGGGCCAGGCTGGGCACAGGGCTCGGTCCCACCTGCATTCCTGGGGAGCACCCCTGGGGCTGCTGGGATGTTGGGCTGTGACGTAGGATCGGGGGCTGCGTTACGTCGAGAAAGCTGCAGAGTCAGGTGCTGTGGGTGCCCCGCAATGGTTGGGATGGATGGTTCTGCTGCTCCGGGGCTGCAGGGAGAGGAGAAGCCCTGGGGCACAGCAGGGTGTGGGGAAGGCTGCATGTCGGGACGTCCCTGCGTGCTGCAGGGATGGCTGGGTGTGCTGTGTTGGAGGAGGGCTGTTGGACCAAGGCAATGTGCTGGGGAGCAGGGGGCTGCGTGCTGTGGAGCTGACACATTGGCAAAGGCATGAAGCAATGCAGGAGGTGTGGGCCTGGCAGGCAGCGTGCGGTGCCAGCATCCCTGTGGTCTGTGGGTCACTGTCCTCGCTGCTCTTACTGTCCTGGGGTGAGGATGGAGGTGCTGGAGGTGGCATTGAGTTGGCTGTAGCTTGTGGTGGGAGCTGCTTGCTGTGCCCCAGGGAGGGATGCTGACTTGGCAGTGGCTACTGCACGAGATCAGGGTTTCCCATAGGAAAAAAAGGTGGAATTAAGGCAAACTGGTGCAGATCCTCAGTGCAGGGCTCTGTGTGCCTGACCCCTGGGCTGCGGGTGCAGGTTTGGGGCTGTGCTGGGAGCAGCAGGGAGGGGGATGCTTGGACTGAAGCTCTGATAACCGTGTACTGCTGTCGTGGCCTCTGCTCTGGAAAGAGAATAAATTTGTATTTATACTGAGCCCCCGGTGGGTGCAGCAGCCTCTTCATTCCGTGCTGTTTTCTGTTGTACCCACTGAGCTGCAGCAGATCCCGGTGCTGTGCCATCCTGGGACGAGTCTTCCTGCAGGGCCAAAGACATCCCTCCGCTCAGCGTCAACCACTGGGGCAGCACAGAAGCTGCCAGCAGAGCCACAGGCAACTCGACTGCATCCCCTGCCCACCATCTGCATCCATCCTCATCCAGCAATAGTGGGGCCACGCAGCAGCTGGGACATTGGCTGTACGGGGATGGTCCTGGCAGCAGGGACCCTCAGCGGGCAGTTCTTTCCTTCTGCTTTTTCAGGCTGCAGCTTCTCTCCCTCGTGTTCCATCCCATGTCTGTGCTGTAGTGAAGCCCCAGCTGAGGGCCAGCCCAGGGCTCTGAGACCTCCACCCTAATGCACAGCCCTGGCAGACAGTGGAAAGCTGATGTGTATGGGGCTGACGGTGCTGGGTCGGGGCTGCTCTCACATCAGAGCTGCAGCCCTGAAAGGAGCATGAAAAAGGCCCTCTGCTTTCCTTTCCAGCCCTGTGCTGCAGGCTCCAGTGCACAGCAGGAGCTGGGGGCTGTGATGGGGGATGCGAGGAACGTCCAGGAACAGATCCAGCACACGGGGCCAGGGAAGAGACTTTATTTCTCAGTCAACAGAGCTCAGCAGGACCTGGCTGGAGGTTGCTGGAGCAGTGATTCAAGGCAGGGCAGGCAGCAGGAGCGTGGCACTGGGGAGCTGCCAGCCCCAGCAGCAGAACAGCATTGTTCCTGTGTCACAGCAACGTCTCCAATCTGTGGGAAATGGGATCCTGGGGGCACTACAGCCCCTCTGCTCCTGCTGTGCCTTGCACCCTGTCCCCCATTCAGCAGCAATCATCTCCACTCAGGACTCTCCTTGCCCCAGTGCAGTGGCCTCGAGCTCTTTGCTCTCTCTGTGCTGCTCCAGGGGTCCCCCAGCGCCTGAGGGTGCACCATCCCTTTCCTCAGCTGGTGTGGGGTAGGAGGGCACTTCTGTCCCCCCACTCAGCTCCTCATCTGCACCGGAGGGCCTGGCCTGGAGTACTGCCTCGTTGGTGATGTTGGTGAAGTTGTCTGCTCGCTGTCCCCCACAGCTGCCCTGCCCCAGTTCCCCCTGGGATGTCCCTTGGTCCAGATATGCAGGTCCCAGCTCTGCAGCTCTGCCTGACTCCTCCCCATCCATGCTCTTTGCACCATCTCCCTCTGTCCCACCAGCTTTGTGCCCCAGCATGAGATCTCCTTCCTCTGGTACCTCATGTTGCCCTACAGCTGGCTTTTCCATCTCTGCTGCTGAGTTTTCCTCTACTTTCTCCTCTTCCTTCTCCTCTATCTCTTTACCTTCCTCCTCCTCTTCCACTGTCTCTTTCTTCCCTTCTTGTTTCACCACCACTGCCTCCACTTCTTCCTCCTCATCCTCCTCTGCCTTTTTCATCTCTTCTTCCTCCTCCACTGTCTCCTTCTTCCTTTCCTCCTTCTCTTCTACTGCCTCTTTCTTCCCTTCTTGTTCCTCCACCACTGCCTTATCTTCTTCAGCACTGTCCTCCTCCACCTTCCCCACCTCTTCTCCCCCCACTGTCTCCTTCCTATCCTTATCCTCTTCCACCTTCCCCATCTCTTCTTCCTCCTCCACTGCCTCCTTCTTTCTTCCCTCCTCCTCTTCTGCTGCCTCTTTCTTCACTCCTTGTTCCTCCTCTGTCTTCTCCTTTTCCTCTTCCACCACTTCTTCCTCCTTCTCCACCACCACTTTTCCTTCCTCCTCCTCTACTACCTCCTTCTCTCCCTCCTCCCCTTCCTCCAGCCCCTTCTCTGCCCCACAGCTCTCTGTCTCTGACCTACAGTCACCCAGCTTTACTCCCCCACCCTGTCCCACCCCATTTCCCACCACTTCAGCCTCCCCAGGGGTTGCTCCTCTTCCCCGTGCTTCCTTTCTCCATCCATCCCCGAGCTTTTCTCCTTCACCAACCCCTGCTTCTCCCTCCTCCCCTCCCCGGTCCCCAGCCTCCTCCCTCCTCCCCGCAGCCCCTGTGCCAGCCCTCTCCCCCCGGTGCTGCTGGAAGAGCCCCTGATAACGCTTCCTATCCTCCACATGCTTCTTCCTCATCCTCTCCCCCAGCAGCTTCAGCTCCTTCTTGACGGCGGCCGCCATGGCGGGGTCGAGGTGGGCTACACGCAGGAAGTCCTCCCGCGCCTCTCGCTCGTTCCACACGGCCGCGTGCGCCTTTGCCCGCTTGAAATAGGCTTTGGCATTGTCTATGGGACAGAAACAGGGTCACCGGAGCCCCCAGGTACCAGCATGGCTGTGGGGATGGGGTGTGGATGCTCCGGAGGGTAAGGGTACCCTGGGGAGCTGGGGGCCATAAGGAGGGAGGAACTGGGTGCTGCTGTGGGGAAGGGACTTAAAGGACAGTGGTGGGCTGGGGGATCAGGGGATGTGGGGTGCGGGTGTCATTGTAGGTGAGGGAATCTGGTGATGTCATGGATCCCAGAGGATGTGGGCACTGTCACGGGTACCAGACATATGAGAGCAGGGGGATCTGTAGGGCAAGTCCGTGGGGCCACGAGTGCGCTGTGTATGGGGGACTTGGGGTGTGGGTACCGTTGTGTTTCTGGAGCAGCTCCGTGGTGTGCTCCAGCACCTCGTAGTACTCGCCCAGCTCCAGCTGGCACTGGCAGTAGTTGAGCACCAGCGGTGTGACCAGGCTCTCCAGCTTCAGCCAGCCCTCCTCCCATGGCTTCTCCTGCCCCATAGAGCCCCAGTGGGAGGATTATGGCAGCGGCCATCCCACCACCCACGGGGGACCAACTGGCCAAGGAAGGGCGGGCAGGGATGGTGACCCACCTTGGCCTGGAGGTTCCTCAGGCAGATGACGGCCTCCTGGTACTTCTCGGCCGCCTTCTGGAACTCCTTTTGGAGGACGAGGCGGTTCCCCTCGCTGTGCAGCACGGGCACTGCTGCCAGCTTCTCCTCCTTGCTCATGGCCCAGGTGTCACGCTTGTAGGCTGAGGGCTCCTCCACCTGCGTGGGCAGCGGGCACTGAGCCCCTTCCTTGGCCATTCCCCATCACCCTGCCCTGCCCTTACCCGGAACAGCTCCATGATGAAGATGAGGGGCTGAGGTGTCCGTTGTAGCTCGTCCAGGTCATCATAACCAGTGCTGTGGTAGTCAAACATGTTGCCCATGCCACAGCGGTGCTTCTGCCCTTCCAGGGGGTCCCGGCCCTCCGCGATCCTCCGCATGCCCTTGGAGACCAGGGCATACATCCCCGTGTGCTGCAAGGAGACAGAGGCCAGGGCAAAGCCACGTGTCTTGGGCTGCACTGCCCAGTGAGGGATGCAGATCACACCCCTGAGCCCCTCACTCACGATGGCGTCGCACCAGAACTCCGCGACCTCCCCAGTCCTCATGGAGCAGAGCAGTGTCTCCCAGATCTCGATCTTGAACATCTTGCCCACGATGATCTCCATGGGCATGCCTGCCTCCCTGCTGTCGTCGATCACCGTCCGCTCAAAGTTGTCCTTCAAGGTCTGGAAGTGGAAAGTGATCTGCCCCGAAGAAAGCACAGTGATGGGCTGGCCCCGTGCTTGGGTTTATGGGGTAGGAGCTCTTTTCCATGGGGCCAGGATGCAAGGACGAGCCTGCTGCTGGCAAGGTGTGGGTTGGTTTGGCAGCTCTCCATCTGCAGCGAGGAGTCTGTGCCTCCTACCAGCTCATCTCAGACAGAAAGCAGCTGGTGGAGCATCTTAATGCTCGTCAGTGCTCGGTCTGGTTGCTTCCTTTGGGTACCCCTTTATAAGCCAGGACAGCTCCAAGACCTCGTGGCACTCACGCAGACCTGCCCATCGATACGGGCTGAGGCTCAGAACCCCTATTGGCCCCTCCATTCCCACTTGACGTGTCAGGGAAGGGGATTTCCAGCACCCCATCATGGCTGCTGAGCCCCACAGTGCCTGGCAGAGCAGAGTGACGATGGGTGGGGTGGGAGGGGAGTTGTCAGAGCTGCTCCCTTCTCTCTTGGGGCTCTGGGATAACAACCAACACGATTTACCTTGCTCCCATCCTGGAACTTTGGCAGCTCCCCTCGGCCTCCGTGCAGGATCTTCTTTCTGACCCCTTCCACGTTCAGCAGGTACGTTTCCTCCATAGCTGCCCCCAGCACAGGTCACCGTGGCCCTCCCTGAGCTCAGCAATCTCCTCGGGGCAGCTCCCTTTCCAGACTACAGGCATGTCATCTCCTAGAGCTTGCCCTCCTGCTTTCTGTGCTGGCTGCCCCCACACTACGGCCCCTTTCCCCCTCCACTGCTCCTCAGCACACAGTGATGCACCCTGTTGTGTTCTGCCAGCTGCCAAATGGAACTGCCTTTCTAATCCTCTTCCCACCCTGCCAGGTTAATCTGGGATTTGCCTGCCTATTCTGTGAGGAATTAAAGAAACTCCTTAATCGGGAGGGACCTCATTCCTTACGCAGCCTGAGAGTGTGTGGGGTCCCCTTTGCACGCAATCCCCCTTTGACCCAGCTGAGCACAGTGTTGTGGTGGAAGGGAGCAGCCCAGCAGCGCCAGGGAGAGCAGCAGCCAGGTGACAAGCTGACAAGAAACAGCACCAGCCTGTCCCCTGGAGAACAGAGAGGAACAGAACAGGGTTGGAAATGGTCCTTTAATGAGCGTGGTTTGCAGACGAGCACTTTCCAAACACAGTGACAAGCTCCCAGCGGGGTAAAGCACACCACATTCCAGACTCAATGAGGTGCAGAGAGCTGCACCACACTGACCCAGGGAGAACCAAATCCCTCTTGAATATTTACAGCGAGTTCCAGCATTTGGCTGCTCTAAAAGGCCCAATTCTTCAGCCAAGCTCAGCACAAGGCATTGCAGGAGCAGCTCTGGACAACCAACATCAGCAGCAGCGACTGCAGCAAGACCTCAGCATGGGACTGAGCACTTCCAGCTCTGCTCGCCTCCACAGGACCTGCAGCTCTGGCCAGGCACACTCCTCACTTCTCCATGAGAGATTCCAGCTGCTCCTGCAGAGATGTCATCTGGGAAGAAGGAGAGAGATGTCACAGAAACATGGGTCTCGGCCTCCTTGCACTACAAGCCCGAGCACTGCAGGCACTTCAGACCTTCCAGCTGCAGCAGTGGCTGCTTTGCCTGCACGCTGCAGGGAAGCATGCCCTCTGTTGTGGGAACTTGCTCACCTGCTGCTTCTCTCGCTCTTCCTGCTGTTTGAACTCATCCAGCACGGCCTGCAGACGGGTCTACAGAGACAAACACACCAGACTGCAGTTACCAACACACTCTGTTAACGGCTGCTGCTACTACACATCAAACAGCACAGCGATTCCCAAACTGCACTGATCCTCATCTCCTGCAGTTTCACACATGGCTTTGCCTCCATGGGAAAATGCTGGAATGCATGGTCACAGCACAGATGTTTTAATCGCAGCATGCAACTGCTCATCGTTTCCATGGTTTTTCCAGGACAGCACTTGAAACTGTCTACTAAAAGTGAGGCTTAGAGGAGACCCTGGGAGAGCTCTCACCTTGAGGGCTAGGTTCTCTACTTTCATGATGAGATCTTCCTGGCGTTTCCTCCTGTCCTGGGTCTCCTGGAGTTTACTCTTCAGGTTGTCAATCTGCTTCTGGATGCCCATGACTGGAAGAGAGAGTGAGCTGAGACCTGCAGCAGAGGCTGCGCTGCCCAGCACCCCGGTGATGCTGCAGTGCCACCTGGCTCACCTATCTGGTTGGACCCCTCATTCTCCTGCTGCTGCCCATCAGATTCATTTGGCTTGTCCTGTAGCTGCCTCTCCAAGTCCTCCTCGGTGTCCATAATGTTCAGGTCTTCGTCATCGTGATGATCCCGCTCATCTTCATCTTCGCTGCTGCTGCTGATGTCATTAAATATCTCCCGCAGTTCATCATGTTCTGAAGAGTGGAAAATGAAAAAGGAAGAACAGAGCTGAAGAACACCATGTATGGTGTCCGTCTCCTCTCTCATCCCTCTCACCTTTGGGCACTTTTACCCCCAATGGGTCCACCTGATAACATCAAAGCTAGAAAGAAAGCAACCCTCCCAACTGTACCTGAGGAGCCATGGCCTTGCTTATGTCCCGACATCCCTGGAGAAGAAATGTCCAGGCTCGTGAGCGAACCATGGTTATCCACTTCTTTTGTTTCATCTTCAGCAATGACTTCCCAGCCTGACAGTTGGAGCAGATGAGTGAAGGAAAAATGAGGAGAGAGAGGTGCAGCACAACGGCAGAAAGCTAAAAACTGCAGAGCACCACCCCCTCCACCAGGCACGGCCTCGCATCCAGCCCCTCTTTTTGGAGATCTGCCCTCTACTGTTACTTAAGCTCCTGCTCAGTGCAAGGAAGGCCACCAGGAAGAAACAGCAAGCTTTGAAAAAGGGAAAGATAGAATTCTAACACTTCAGTGTCACTCATATTGACCTCCTAACCTCTAACACCCACAGACAAAGCAGGACTCAGCTCTCCACTTCTGCACTCTGCCTCACCCCACACCCAAGCCTTTTTTTTACTCCTAAAAGGATACGGACACTGACAGCTTCAGCATCGGTGCTCAGGAGACGCTTCACCTCCTTCTCCACATCAGGAGATTCAATATACTGGGATGGAGAGGGGAAAGAACAGGCAGCCCATTAAATGACTCGTGCAGGTAGCTCGTGCCGCTCAGCTCCTATCCCCTACCCCTGGACTGAGCCCAGTTCCAAGCCTCTCTTTTCTTATCCCTTCCACTTGACCTTTGCTCATGCTCCACCCAAAAAGCATTTTGTGCACCTCCAGAACAGCCATCCATCTTTTTCCATGCAGATCTCCCTGGTGGGAGATCCCATATTGATGGGGAGACCCATTAACAGAACTCGTGAAATAAGGCTTCCTATGTGTGTACTGAAAGCACTCAAGGTGCCATTCACTGATGGATGGACAACTCAAACGTTTCCCATCTCACCCAAAAGGAGGTTTCATTTTTCACTTTTAAATCAGCCATGTGTCTTAAGGTAGTGACAGCTAATCTCTCCCAAGGGCTGTAAGACTGCCTGAAATAATTTGTTTCCCAAATGTCATGCAAAATATCACTCCACCATGTTCTCAGAAACTGCAAAAGCAGAGAACAGTTCTTCCCAGCCTCGTGGTGCTGCATCTCCCCAACACCTTTCCTGGCTTCTGCGTTTGCACTGAGACAGAGTCCCTGAGCTCCATCTGTTGTCACTCCCCCAGCTGAAATAACAGCTATTCTATTTGTAGTGCTGCTCGTTGGGGAAGTGAACGAGCCAGGCACTGAGAGAAGATTTCAGCTGGGAAGGCAGGAATGAGTGAAGTCTTAACTTCCATGCAAACCCTTCTTCTCCGTGAGCAGGAAGAGATGCACTGTGACAAAGCAGCCACAAGAATGGAGTCCAGCAGCTCTCAGCACAGAGTATTTTCCAACCTCAGAGGCATTTTGGGAACACGAGAGAAGCACCCAAGGAAGGGTTTAAGTATACTCGCCTGCTTTCTACCTCATCTCTGGCAGGGAAACATGTGAAGCAATGCTAAGACAGTGCTTCAGGACTGATGGAAGTTACAGCTCTGATGTCTCTGTCTTCTGATTCTTTAGTTAAGCATCTGCACAAGTCAGCATGAGAGAGAAACAACTCACCTTCTTCTTAGCTGTCTTCCGGAATCGTCTCTTCCGTACGTTTTTCAGGGGAAGAGTAACTGTAACAGAGCAGAATGCATGCATCAGGCAGACAGCCTAAGGAGAGAGCTGGGGCTGGCAAACCTGATCTGCCAAGAGGGAGAAGTTCCCTTCAGGAACCCAGACAGCACTGAAAGGAGAGCAGCAGCACAGCCAGCACTCTGCAGAGCTGTGGGATGGAGAGCACTGGCAGAGCCTCTACTCACTGCCATGGTTCCAGATGAATTTCTTCTCTCTGTCCTTGTCCTTTTTTTTGTTTGCCTTGGGGTCAGTACTCACAGTCTGCTCTTCCAAAGGAGGGTAGAGGTCGCCATCCACCGTGCAAACAAGCATCTGAAATCCCCATACAAACACAAAGGCTGCTTAGTGCAATTAAAGAGCAAAAGGACATAAAATCTCTGCTGGAAAACGAACAGTGGCTGTCCCAAGGAGTAGCCAAAGGGATTCACAGGCACAAGCAAGCTCCAAACATCAAGCTGATGCAGGGGATTTTGAACTCCTAACGTCACAACACAGAAACTCGCCACGTTACACCAGGTGTCAACCAAAGCGTACACAGGTTTTCCTGGAGAGAGGAGCGAGCAAAGCAGCTGTCAGGGCAGGCAAGGGGAACAGCCCATACCTGGCAGATATCTGCTGTCTTATAGAAGGTTTTCTTATCGATGGTTTTTAAGCTTTCGATGATACAGGGCAGGTCCACCAGCTTGGCTGCCAGAGGCACTCGATCCACACGAACGATCCCATGGCGCCCATCGGCTGTGGAAAGCCACAGGACAGGTTAGTGCTGAGGAAGGCTGGGTGGGAGGAAGAGCTCTGTGTCAGAAAGAGCAGAGGCAGTGCTCAGGGACGTGGTAGAGCCCATGGAGGTGCTCAAGAACCATGGAGATGTGGCACTGAGGGACGTGGTGCAGTGGGAATGGTGGGGGTGGGCTGAGCTTGGGCTTTGTGATCTCAGTGCTCTTCTCCAAGCCTAATAGTTCCACGATTTCAGAGACTGTTCAGCTGCTGTCGAACAGCCAAACCAAGCAATACACCCCTGGGCAGCAGAAACGTCACAGAAAAAAACACATCCAAGCCCTACAGCTTCACTTGTGAACGAGGAGAGGAGTTTCAGCATGGCACTCACCGTGCAGCTCGATGGTGAGCCTGTCCTTCAGGTTGACGCTCCCGGACTGAACTGCTCTCCGCACGGTGGAGGCATATTCCTGAAATGATGGGGCAGAGCTTTGTTGGGACCTGCTGAGCAGCCCCTGAAGGTTTGTGCCCAGACTACCCAGCTTTAAACATCACAGTCCACCCAAGGCAGTAAAAAAAAAATCAAGTATTAACCTCGAGGCCCCGCTACTCCTTGTGTGCTTCTTCCTCTCAAGAGAGATGAGGCTGTGAGGGCTCTGAGAGTGAAACCCTGCACGGCAGCTGGGGGTACGGCTCAGCAGGCTCACAACACAGGTTAAGCACGCTGATAGCACGAGCCACTAACAACCCATCACTCGGTAATCACAGAATGGCTTGGGTCGGAAGGGACCTCAAAGCCCACCCAGTTCCAACCCGCTGCCGTGGGCTGGCTGCCCCCACAGCTCAGGGCACCCACCCGTGGCCTTGGGTACCTCCAGGGATCCTATCACTCTCTACCCACACAGAAATCCCCCCCTTCCCATGAGCTCCCCCGAAGCACACGAAGGCTGCGGGGACGTCTCCCCAGAGCCCTCTGCTCCCCAGGCCGAGCACCCCCAGCTCTCATCCTGTCCCATAGCAGAGGTGCTCTGGGGGGATGGTGGCATAAGGTGGGGGATGGGGATGGTGGCACAAGGGGGGGGATGGGGATGGTGGCACAAGGGGGGGGATGGGGATGGTGGCACAAGGGGGGGGGATGGGGATGGTGGCACAAGGGGGGGGGGATGGGGATGGTGGCACAAGGGGGGGGATGGGGATGGTGGCACAAGGGGGGGGGATGGGGATGGTGGCACAAGGGGGGGGATGGGGATGGTGGCACAAGGGGGGGGATGGGGATGGTGGCACAAGGGGGGGGATGGGGATGGTGGGATGGAGGGGGCGGCCGGCCGAGCGCTCACCGGCGGCAGCCGCAGCACGAACTGGCTCTCCAGCTCATGCGGAGCGTCGTCCTTGCTCTTGCTCATCCTCTCTGTTTTCCTCCTTCACCTTAAAGGAAACAAAGCCACCAAACCCGGAACGCGGCACTGGGAACTCGGTCCCCGCTCCCTCCTCCTTGGGGGGGGGGGGGGGGGGAAGGAGCGCGGTGTTCGGGCCCGGGCTGCCCCGCAGCCCCGCCCCGCCCGTTCCGCAGCGGGGGAAGGCAATCGCGGCGGACCGGGGCCGCCATGGGGCCGGCGGGAGGGCGGCCCGGCTTCTACGTGGGGCTGGGGCTGGCCTTGGCTTCCAGCGCCTTCATCGGGGGCAGCTTCATCCTGAAGAAGAAGGGGCTGCTCCGGCTGTGCGGCCGCGGCCACCCCAGGGCAGGTACGAGCCGAGCCGAGCCGGGCCGAGCATCCCTCTCAGCGGCACTGCCCCTTGACGTCCCCTTTCTCCGCAGGGCACGGAGGACACGCGTACCTTCGCGAGTGGCTGTGGTGGGCAGGGCTGCTGTGCAGTGAGTAGCAGCTCCGTGCTTGCATCCCGGTGGATGGCCGCCCTCCCGAGGTCCCTTCCAGCGTCCTGCATCCAAACGCCGTTTGGGTCCGGAGGAGGGAGGGAGGCTGCTCAGAGCTTGGAGCATCTCTGCTGCGGGGACGGGCTGAGAGCTGGGAGTGCTCGGCCCGGGGAGCGGAGGGCTGCGGGGGGATCTCCTCGCAGCCTTTGTGCGCTCTGCTGCCCGGAGCTGGTGCCCCATCGCTGGTGGTGCCCCAGTGGGCCCGCAGCAGGGGTTGGGAGCTAGCTCACCTTTCACCTCCCTTCCAATCCAGCCATCCTAGGACTGTTTATCTATTTGATTTTTATCTCTTGAATGTGTGGGGATGTTGATCGAATTATAACTCTACAGTGTTTTGAAGCTTTGCGCATTGCTGGGTTTCCCTCCTTCATAGGAACTGGTCAGACTGGGTTGGGTCAGAGCTCTGCCCAGACCCTGCAGCCAGGTGATGCTCATCCAGCACAGCAGGGAACAGTGATTCCGGCAGCTCTGCTTGTCAAACATGACACTTGATTTCCCCTTTAAAAAGCTGTGAGAGCCCTTCCAGCAGAGATTAACATAGAAACACGTAAGGAGCCAAAGCTCCTCTCAGCTTTGAGGCCCTGTAAGTATGTTTCTGTTGTTACTGCTTAGCTGGATGGCCACGTGTGGCTGAGGATAACCGTGTGTAACCACAAGCCTCCCGTGGCCAAGAAGGAAAAGCTTCTGCTTGTTCTGGCTGGCACTGTCCTCTCCTGGTTGCACATGGGAACTTTCTTCTGACTGCACTCAGATTTGTATTACGCTCTTTACACTGATGTTCACCTGACAGAGTTTCTCTTGCAGTGGGAATTGGAGAAGCAGCAAATTTTGCTGCCTATGCCTTTGCCCCTGCAACGCTGGTAACTCCACTGGGTGCTCTGAGTGTCCTCGTTAGGTAAGCAGCCTCAGAACTGTCCTTACCTCACCTGCCACCATGAAGTGGTGAAAGCTGCACTGCTTTCCTCCGTCCCTTCCCTCAGATATTCCACTCCTAACTATTAGGCTTTTTTAGTTTCTGGTTTGTTTCTTTTTGTTTTGTTTTGATTTCCCAGTGCAGTTCTGTCTTCCACCTTCCTGAATGAGCAGCTGAATGTTCATGGCAAGATTGGCTGTGTCCTAAGCATTCTGGGCTCCACGGTGATGGTAATCCACGCGCCCCAGGAAGAAGAGGTTTCCAGCCTGGAGTCAATGGCAGAGAAGCTGAAAGATCCAGGTACCTAAATAAAAGGTGTCGTGTCAACTTCAGGCTTGGAAATAACAGTACTGGGGAGGGAACAGTTTGACTGGACTGGCAGGGACTTCTTCCCACTGCAACCTGCAGCATTTAGCTGGTGCTGGCTTCCCACGCCTTCTGCTGTGGTCCTGCAGTGCTCCTGCAGAGCTGTGCCCCCCAGCACCTGCTAATGCCACAGGCCGTGGGTGTGCCACTGCCGTGCTTGCTGTTCTGTCACTGGGGCTACTGTTCTCCACTCTGATCGAGCCCTTAAATATTCTTTCTCCAAGGATTCATTGTATTTGCTGTGTGTGTCCTGGTGAGCTCCCTTCTGCTCATCTTTGTGGCTGGACCCCGTTACGGACGGAGCAACGTCCTGGTTTATGTTCTGGTCTGCTCCGCCATCGGCTCACTTTCTGTATCGTGTGTCAAAGGCCTGGGGATTGCCCTGAAAGAACTGTTTGCTGGGAAGCCAGTGCTGAAAGAACCTCTGGGCTGGGTGCTCCTGGTGTGCCTGGTGATCTGCATCAGCGTGCAGATCAACTACCTGAACAAAGCCCTGGACATCTTCAACACATCCGTGGTCACTCCCATTTACTACGTGCTGTTCACCACAGCAGTCATGACGTGTTCCGCCATCCTCTTCAAGGAGTGGCAACACATGGTGCTGGACAACATCATCGGCACCATCAGCGGCTTCCTCACCATCGTGTCCGGCATCTTCCTCCTGCACGCCTTCAGGGACATGCCCTTCAGCCCCGACCTCCTGCCCCTCTTCCTGCAGCAAGGCAGGCCAGACCTGCGCCCGGCGTGGAGGAGCACAGACAGACATCAGTCGTGTCAGCACCAGCCTCTTCTGCCCTCGGAGGACAAAAGCTCTCAGAGTACAGAAGAGGAGGAAGGTGAAAGCATTTGAGGAAGCTCCTGACATGCCAGCTTTCGGCCTCAACCACCGAGCAGATCCTCTGTGCAAGGCTGAACTTGCTGCAGTGGATGCTGCTAGGTACTTCTGTGCATGTGGGAGCTAAGCAGTTGCCTTCAGCCTGCCTTGGGTGTGGGATCAGTGACCTCCCACTGTCTGGAGGCTGACAGGGACTGCAGCCTTCTTCACTGTTACAGACACGAGTGCTGAGCACAGCCCTGCCCGGGACGTGGTGCCTCTTCAGCTGTTCTGTGATATGAGGGATGATCGATCTGCCCTTGGCAGGCTGCGTGGAGGCCTGCAGCACTAACACGGTGCTAACCCTTACTGAATGCAAAGGTGGCTCGTTTGGGGAAGCCTACGAGCTTTTTTTTTAAGAACACTTAGATTATTTTGTCACTGTTAATCTTCTAACGTGGTGCTGAGATGATGTGGATAGGACGCAAGTGCCTGGCTTTACCCACAGCAGTACTTCAGAAATTCTTCTGTAAACTATCTTTCGTTGGCTCACTCTGTTAAGAATTTATTTACAGATTCACATCCAAGAACAGAACACAGCCAAAAGTGGAGAACTTCAGTGGTGCTGCCACGTGCTGTTCTGGCTCTCGCAGGGGGACCAAGCTCTTCACACAACATCTGCTGTGCAGGCTGATGCTGCACAGCCAGCAGCTTTACCAGGCAGCTGACAATGCATCTGTACTGAGAGCTGAGCCAGCACACAGGGGTGTGAGGGATTACAGGGGTAGAAAGAATAATGCAGGTGCCTGAGAGAAACTCAGGGCAGGGATGGGAGGGAGGACAGCTCACAGTGGGACAGGAGGGACCTAACAGTCTTTAGCTATTGAGGTAAGCTTCCGAAAGATGGGCAGATAGCTGTGTCCTCGCAGGTTAGTATATGCATAGCTCTATTTAACTTCTTCTGAACTCAGTCCTAGGAAGGCTGCTGGCTAGGAGACACCCAGCAGATGCCCCACACACCCTGTCCAGCCACACACAGCAAACTGGCATGCACAGAACCACTTGATGAGGTTCCTCTGAGAGCTCCAAGCTGCTGCGTGTTAGTAATGTGGGCCACTCTGTGCTTCCCAGAGCCAGGCTGCCTGCAAGCAATGCTGAAATGCTACACTGCGTTTCAGAGGGTGGATTAGTAGGTGCTGGTTGTTTTTCCAGTTGAAAGCTCCGTGTCATTTCCTAGGGGCAAAAGTCCAGAAGACACAGCCACAGGCTTCCCTCCAGCAGTCCCCACAGATAAAGGTGCAGGTAGTTACGAAGCAGCTGGCTGTATTTTTCCTGCACTTAGGCTTTCTCTAGAAACTAATACAGGGAAGCAGGTTCCATTAACCCTTTGGGGAAGAAGGGGAAAGGCCACAAACACGAGCTTTGATTCATGGGACCAAATGCATTGAGCAACAAATCAGAATTCACAGCAGGTTGCTTACCCAGAAGACAATTACTCCCCCTCTCTTCTAATTTTGCAAATAAACAGAATCACTGGGAAGGAGATGGAAGGACAAGAATGCCCCATTTCCATTTCTCAGTGATCATCTACCTGAACAAAGGAGAATTTCGTATTGAAAATTTGACCCACTTAATATTTATTACGTTGACTAGGAGAAAGCAATGAATGGAGCAAGTCAGTACTGAGAGAGCCGTGCTGCAATTTGAAAGTTTGCCACTTGGCCACATGAATGACTTTAGGGAAGCCTTGAAATGTTTTCCGGCAGTGACACTGCCCGGGATGTTCGCCATGCCCAGCAGCTCTCCTCGCTAGGGGTGCCTGTGTTGGTGCAGTCCTGCTGCCCTCCTGCACAGCCATGAGGACTGCACAGTTCATCAGCACCTCCTGAGGAGGGTTGGTTTTGTGCAGTGAAGGTGTGTGCAGCACTGTTTAAGGCAGCAGTGGCACGCCTAGCACTGGGAGCACCCCTGTCAGGAGCATCCCCACCGCCACCACTTCATGCACGTCACCTGCAGCCCCTCTGTCCTGGTGTGAAGAAGCTTCCCGGCAATCGGGGATGGGCACAGCACAACACCGCACAGAAGAGCGGGCTCTCATCTGGCTGGCTGCAGCTTTCACAAAACCGTCATTTAATTAGGCCCTACGCCCCGGGGCTGACCTCGGCTCATCGGGGCAGCAGAGGGACGGGCACAGGGTGCAGCGGGGCCGTCCCACCCGCCCATTTTTGGGGCCGCTCAGTCAGACAGGCTCTCCGAGAAGGCCGATTTGGACTTCTGTGTCTGCTCCAGCCGGTTCAGGATGAACTGACTGGTGTCGATGAAGCGCTCCACGCAGTTCACGAAGCACGTCTCGGCCCGGCTGTCCAGCTTCGGCCCGGGCTTGTCCATGCACTTCTCCTGTGGAGCAGCGGCCGCTCTGGGTCCGGTGCTGCGGCACTGCGCCCGTCACCCCCGCCTCAAACTCCCACCTCAGCCCCCCCGGAGCACCCCGCGGGGCTCTCCTCGAACCCCACACACCCCGCGGCCGAGGGCCTCCACCGCGCCCCACCCCCCCCCTCCTCCCCACAGGACCCCCCCCCACCGCCCGCATCGCTCAAACCGCAGCGCCGCTCCGCCCTCCCCTCTCTCTCCGTACCCAGCAGAGCTCGGTCATCTGGTGCACCAGCTGCTGGAAGCGCTGTTTCTGCGTCTCCACCTCGATGAAGCGCTGCAGCTGCGGGTCGGCTCCCCCCAGCCCGCCGCCGGACGGCGCGTCCATGCCGCCGCGACCTTCACGTGCCGCGCCGCGCCGCCACCGCGCATGCGCCAGCCCGCCCCCCCCCATCCCCCCATCCCCCCATCAGCCCGCGCGTTACTTCCGCCCGCGCCGCGCATGCTCAGTGCGGCAGGCCCGGAGCCGTTGGCGCGCTTTATTGTGGGGTCCCTCCGCCCGCGCCCCCGGCCCGGTGGTTCCCGGTGGTTCCCGGTGGTTCCCTCAGCCCGCGCCCCGCCGCCCCCGGCCCGGCAGTTCCAGCCACCGGCGCCGGGAAGGAGGGGTGGGTGTGTGGGTAGGGAACGTCACGGCTCTTCGTCCGTGATGTCCACGATGCTGCCCAGCAGCGCGGTGAAGGTGGGGCGCTCCTCGGCCTTCTGCGGGGTGAGAGGAACGGCTGTGGGCGGCCGCAGCACGCCGTGCCCGGTGCCACGGCGCGGCCACCGACACCTACCTCGTGCCAGCAGCTGTACATGATGGCGTACACCCGCTCCGAGGCCTGCTGGGGCCGGTAGAGGCGCAGGCCTTGGATGACGTGCTCCGTGGTCTCGCTGTTGTTAAACCTCTCGTAAGGCATCTTTCCCAGAGAGTAAACCTCCCACATCAGCACGCCTGCGGTGAGAAGCGGCGGCGACGCTTCGTGGCATCCACGCACATTGGTGTTGCCCCCCCGCCCCATTAACCCCGTGCTCTTACCAAAGGACCACACATCGGACTTGCTGCTGAACTTGCTGTACAGAAGCACTTCGGGAGGAGACCACCGGACTGGAAACTTTGAGCCCATGGAGCTTGTGTACTCGTCATCCAGAACGTATCTGCAGCACATCAATAGATCAGGGCACCTGTCCTCCCATTTCACTCCTCCGTGCAACCAACAAAGCCCGAAAGGAATCCGCAGCTTTGAGAGTGAGCAGAGTTCGCGCTCTGCGTGGGTTTCAGAAGGCAAAAAATGTCCCTCTGCAGACAAGTTCATGTTAGTCAAGCCTGGGAATGGGTGAGGGTGACAGAGCAAGAGGCAGAACTGGCCTGTGGAAAGGAGGCTGCAGCCTGGAGATGGAAGAAGCAGCAAGAGTACAGAACAACAGGGATGAAGGAAGTAGGAAAGATGATGGAAAGGAGGTTGAGCCAGACAGGTGAAATACAAGAGAAGGCAGAGGAAGAGTGGAGCTGGACAATCGTGGGGGAGTTAGACTAAAGTACAGAAGAAACTGACAGGAGACTGGGAATTGACACAGGAAAGTGACACAGGAAAGTGTCTAACCAGACCTGGAAAGGCCAAAATCTGAGACTTTCACAATCCCTTGGTCATTCACCAAACAGTTGCGAGCAGCCTGTGGATGGAGAGATTGAGGCAGTCATTCCCACCTGCTCCTGCTTCTCCCATTCCCCTGTACCATCTGCAACTGTCTCATCCCCATGCATCTAATGCTTTGCCCTGCTTTGTCCCACAGGTTCATCTGATGTGGGATAAGCTAAGTAATTCCATCAAGCCAGCTCCTGCAGGGAAGCTCGCAGGGATACTTCTAAAGGAAGGCTGCAGAGTTGCCTCTCTTCACGCTGATGAATTAGCTAGGACACGCTGTGGCTACAACTGAGCTGGAGAGGTGTCCTTTGGCCACATCCCTACCAGGTCTCGGTGCAGGAACTGCTTGGATTCCAGGTACTCCATAGCTTCACAGACATCTTTGCACATTTCCAGCAGCTCAGCGGGCTGGAAGCGCCGCTGAGTTTCCCTCAGGAAGTTCAGGAGGCAGCCGTTGGCCATGTACTCAGTGATGATGAAGATGGGACGCTGCTTTGTGCAGACCCCATAGAGCTGCACCAGTTTCTCGTGAGAGAGGTTCCTATGTTGGGGGCAAGAAGGGAATTTCTGAGCATCTGCAAGGACAGGCTGCAAAAGAAGCATTGCTGAATAAGGAGAATTGGGCAGGGGAGAGTGCTCCTGGAATGCCCACTGGCAAAAGCAGCACAGAAGGTCCAGGCTCTTGAAGCATGGATTCATTTTGCAGTGTGTGGAGCTGCCTGGCACTGTCCCTCCAAACCATCTGGGAGTGCAGGTACTCTGACAAGGTATATGCTGCACTGACCTGGGGGCTGCTCACCACTTACATCATGACTTTGGCTTCATCGATGAACTCGTCTTCTGACATGGAGCCCTCCCTGATCATCTTGATGGCAACGTTGTATTGGCCTCTCCATTTCCCATACTTCACCACGCCAAACTGCCCTGTCCCCAGTTCCTTCAGGAAGGTCAGATCCTTCGGGTCGATCTCCCACGACCCTAGGACAGAGAGCGTGAGTATGATGAGGGTGCAGGTGCCCTCCCCCTGGGATGCTCCCAGTTATTTGGTCAGGCTGGTCCAGGAAGAGCTCACAAGCATGTGCTGCCTAAAGAACGTGCTGAAAATCCATGAGCATGCCTGAAAAAGCAGCACAGAAAATTCCTGAAATCCAAGACCTATTCATCCAGGGGATAGACTTGCAAGTCTCTTGGTCAGTACTGTCCCAGAGGGCCAGGGAGTATTAGGAAGGGATTCCCGGGAACACTGTGGGGCCAAGATCTCAGCCCCAAGGAGTTCCTGCAGGTAGAACACCCAAGCTGGGTGCCCTTCGGGCCCTGCAGCCAAGGAAGCTTAAAGAAATCTGGGACAGCTTACCATAGCCCAGGCCAGCTGTGGAAGGGGCACTTTTCTGGTGTCGAGACACGGGATACTTCAGTCTGGATACAAGCCCTGAAACACAAACAGGTGCACTGCCACACCACACTTACCAAGATGTGTCAGCAGGGAATGCAGGCCTCCTGCCTTCAGCCCAAAAAGGGGAGGACGCTGTGAAGTCAGTAAAACCTGGTGGCCTCACTCTGTCCCTGCACTCTCTTGGAGCCTGTCACAGCTTCTCCTTACAGAGGAACATTCTTGTTCCAGCTTTGCTTGGGCTGCATCTTCCTATCTTAATTCCCTATTTGAGGTGTTTTATCATCTGCAAACCCACACTGTTAGGTAGATTAAGAGGGACAGGTTCGTATTTTACTTTTGTCCAGAACAGGATTGATTGAAATTGCATCAATAAAAGAGAGCGATGTTGCTTTCAGCCTGAAGAGGGCTGCAGATAGGAGAGCAAAGCATTAGTGAAAGTAGTGCGGTGGGTGTAAAGGGGTGTTTGATGGATGCTGCCCCAATCGGGGGGGGGGGGGGAAGTTCAGAGGCAGAGCAGAGGTGTGTTTCCAGGATGCTTTGCTTTGCTGAAGCTGCCACTGGGCTGTCCCAGAGCAGGGACATGGTGAGTGTACACCTCGTGTGGGACGGAGCCAGAACCAGGTGTAGCAGTTTATGAAGGGCACTAGGTTCAGGCTGTGGCTGCAAGCTCTGCCTGCCCCCATGAGCACTCACCGGCAGAGTTGTGCTGATGGTACGTGATGAGCTCAGGGATGGTGTTGAACAGGTGCTTTTCTGCCAGGTAATACTGATTCTGGGGGGTGCAGCATACAACGTAATGGCGGATCATCCCTTGGGGGTCCCTGGAGAGACAGTGCATGGGGTCAGGAGCTTGGGGAGGGCAAGCAGAGGGTGAGAGGTTCCTGGAGGGGCCCTCTGAGATAGCAACAAGCTTTTCTTAGATCCACTTACGCAGCGGACTTGGCATAAACAGAGACAGTGTATTTCCCGGTCTTGCTGGTAGAGTCTCGGACAATGAAGCCCCCTTCCTTACCCTAAAAAAAAAAAGAGGGGGGGAAAGAGAGACAGGGTGGGGTGTTCGTGAAGAGGTGACCGTAGCAGGCAAGAAGGACAATCACATCATGGCTGCAGAGGGTGCAGTGAATGAAAGGAATCCTATGTGTGGTCCCTGCCCTGGGGCACCTACTGACTTGCTTTCCAGGAGGAGGCCACAGTGGAAAGAGGGCTGTTGGAGTGACACAGGCTGCAGGCTTCATTTGTTTGTCCCCCAGGCAATGTACTACTGGGATCTCAGCTACCTAAGTAATTTATGGTCCAGATCTAGCTAGCTCTGTTCTCCTCAGCTACAGAAAAAGGGGCAGTCTTGCATTGCTCCTAAACCTTCTGGCCCTCAATATCCACTGCATTTAGATAGACATCACTTCAGCGGAGAGAGACTGATTTACCCCGATGGAAATCAGGCCACGTGCTCCTCCTTCCCTTTCCAGCTGTGATCATCGGAGGAGCTGTGGGTACTGGCCTGCTGTCTGGGGGCTTAGAGGTGAGCCCAGCCTTCCCAACCCAGCACAAGCCAGGGCTGGCCCATGCTAGATGCCAGGTGACAGCAGTCTGCAGAAATCGTGTGTATAGAGGGCCCAGCCCTGGACTCAGCACTTACCTCCTGCTTCAGCAGTTGCTCTGCTTGGCTCCGAGTGATATTCTTTGAGTACCACCTGGAACAGGGAGGGATACAGCCATCAGGGGGACCCCCGAGCCACCCCTGTCCCCACCCTGGCCTTACCCTGGCCAGAACTGGATATAAAAAGTCTCCAACCGAGCACAGCTTGCCACATCCCCACACTTTCTCCTACTCACTCATAAATCTCCAGGGAATTGCTGGTTTCGGTGACATAGTTGCTGGGGATGTACCCTTCCCTTCTGCAAAGAAAATGGGCTGAGAGGCTGAGTCCAGAGCTGGGGTTCCCCAGTGTAAGGTGGGAGTCCCTGGGGCTCCTTCAGGAGCAGTGCTGGGATAGATTACTGCTGCAGGGTGAACGCCACATGTGGTGGCAGCTCTTACCCATTCTTGTCACGGGCTTTCCACCAAGGCAGGTGGCTTTCCTCCAGGATGAGGTACTCCTCGCCCTTCTGCAGCTGCAGGTCCTGCACATTCATCGGCACGTAGTTGTACAGGGCCACCACCTTCTTCATTTCTCCTGCTGCACTAGGGGTTGGCTCGGGGGGCAGGGGCTTCATCACCATCTTCATCAGAGTGAGGGAGAGCAAGGAACACGTGAGACTGGCTCACGTGCTGTTTCCCAGGACAAGGTCCTCCCCAGGCCTGGCCAGGTCAGCGCAGCACTCATCTCAGCTCCCACACAGAATTACACGGAGAGTTTGACCCAGCCCAGTGCTTTTTATTGCAATATTTCCTCCTTGGGGACCTGTCTTCACCAAAGCTGTTTTTATTTCCCTGAACCTTTGGTCTTTACTCTGTATCAGGGCTATTCTCTCTTCCCAGCTCCCCCTGGGGACTCTCAGGGGTGACATCATTTGACTTTCCTCCAGCTCTTTGGACTCCCTCCCCTGGTTCAGTCCCCTTTGGGCTCTACTTTGACATCCCCATCCACAGCCAAGCTCTGGTCTGTAAAATTCCGCAGACTTTTCTTCAAACACATTGAAGCAAACCCACGCTCACTGGCCCTTACCGTGTCCTCCTCAGGAGTGGGGGGGAGAGGCTTCTTTGTCTTGCGATGTGACCGCCCAGCTTTCAAACCTCCACAACACAAAAATGACAAAGGTGAGAACAGATCCCTAGCTGCGGTGGGCAGGTAGGAGGTGGTCACCAGGGCTGGGGATGGTGCCCAGTGTCTTACTGCCATTCCTGCTCTCCAGGATCTTGCAGCCCATGGCATTCTTGGCTGTCTGGGAGCAGCATAGGTACTGGCCATCGATCCAGAAGCAAGGGTGGTACTTCTGCACCAGGTCACTGTTGTACCGGATCACTGCGGCCGAGGAGGGGAGATGCATGTGACCCCAAACGCAGATGATCATCCCCAATAAATCATTTCACTCCCTGCTTTGCCACTGATACACAGTTACTTGGCCCTGCTGCTTGGGTTTCCTCCAGCTAGTTGCTCTTGCCTCTGTGCCACAGCAATGCAAACGCAGTGACACCAAGCTGCTAGCTAGGGGAGGGACAGCCCTTCCCTCTCAGATTTCATCAAAGCTCTTCAGTAGCTCTGTAAAGGGACACAAACACACTTGAAGGGCTGGGTCCTGATGCGACCAGACCTCCTGGACTGATAAGTCCACTGTCACCCAGGCTATTGAGGTCCACTATTCATGGTTCTTTTTCAGCCATTTTTTTTTTCCAGAAGTGCTGGACATGGCTTTCCTGTTGACAGAGCAGGGTGCTGCTACCATCCCCTGCTTGCTCAGTGACTTTCCTTGCTGGAGGGCTGCTCCTTCACCAAGCAGGCACCAACTGGCTTCCTGCTGCTCATCACCAAGCTGTGGGACACTTGGATGTGCCACCTCAGCACCATGCTGCCCCACACCATCCACTGCCTGTGGACAGCCCTGTCTCTCCAGGAAGCAGGACGTGATCCTGGCAGCAAACAGCCAGCATTTTCTCTCTGTTTCCCTGTGGATTCTACAATAGCTTCCACTGCCACAGCACCATCCTCCAGGAGTGGGGAAGCGGGGCTGGGGTTGGCAGCAGGGCCGAGCAGCAGAGCTCTTGTGAGATAACTGACTTCCCCGTTATCAGCCCGCTCTGCTTCCTCCTTGCTCAGGCAAACTTCCCTGTGTCAATTTGAGCAGCTAATCTAACCCCACCAGCACAAAGCTGCAGAAAGATACACACACACACACAGACACACAGGCAGCTCCATCAGATTCTGGCTGACCACAAACAGCCCAGCCCCTCCGTGCAGTGCTGCAGCACCGTGCTCCCAGCTCAAGGAGACAGCAGCCCCGCAGCAGAGCATCAGCTCAGTAGCACCACATGGGGCTTGGGATGAGCTGGGAGTTGCTCCTGGGCTCCAAACAGGCTTTTTGTCCTCATTTCCTTCCTAATGAAATGGGGGCTCTACCCTCCCCTTGTGTGCTGGTGGAGCTCTGTGGCCACAGCTGCCATTTCCTCCTGCTCTCAGTGACTTCTGAAGTTGCTTGAGCTGATTTGGAGCAGGTCCGTGGGATGGCAAGGTGCCTCAGACAATGCTGCAGCAATTGCAGGATGAACGCCCTGCTCCCCAGGCTCCTGTCAGCACAGGGGTGGCACAAATGATGCAAGCAGGGCAACAGCCTTATGACTGCACCCGTCGTGGGAGCACTTTCTGATAGAGCTCTCTCTTCCGCAGATATGGGATATCGTAACCACGAGGCAGTGAGCCCCCGGAAACCCAGAGCTCTGAGTCACGCCGCACGCGCAGCCGGGTGCCCCAAAACTCACCGCTCTTCAGCTGATGGATCCAGCGTTTGCGCAGCTCCTCTGTCGGGGAGAAGACATAGAGGGGCCCCTCGTCGTACACCACCTGCAGACAGTGTGCTCAGCACCAGACCATGGCTGGCGAGGGGAAACAGGGGAGCAGAGGTTTGAGGCCACCCGGAGTGGAGCGCGAGCCGTGCCATTGTGTGCTGGCCCCGTGGTGCTCGTGGAACCGTGACGGAGATGTTATAAATAAGCCCCTTCCCCTGAGACTTTCCACTTCCTTCTCTGACTTTCAGTGTGCTGGGGGGCCGTGCTGGGTGCTGCTGAGGGCAAGAGACTGGGCTGGGGGCTGAGCGAGCACAGAGCATCCATCCCTCCAGCATCAGCAAAAAACTGCAGGGCAAAGCTTAGAGTCGGCATCCATCTCCTCTTCCAGTGCCCATGAAGGCTCATCAGCCTGCTCCACACAGCAGCAGGGTGTCCCCAGAATGATGCTGTGCTCGTCCTCACATCCCCCTGCTCTCCTCACCCCTGCTTCACTGCCAGCCCTCAGTGCCCTGCAGCCAAGTGAAGGGAGCACGATGAGGACTCACCTGAAACGGGTAGGGGAACCGCTCGATGATGGAGATCTGCTCCATGTTGTTCTCCTCCCCCTTCTTCTGGAAGAGAGAGGTAGAGATGGACCCTGACACCCTGCTCCTCAGCTGCGGGACCCACAGCCCTCACCTTTCTGCCCCATGCTCCGTGCTGGGCTGTGTGCACAGAGCCCCGTGCCAGACAGCACTGCCCCAGCAGCACAGGGGACAGCAGCAGGGATGCTCACCGGGGCCTGCCGCTCAGGGGGAGGGTTGTTTTCAGGCACCACCGTCTCCACACAGGTGATCTTCTCAATGTCCACCGAGCCCTTCTTGCTGCCTCGGCGCTGCAAGAGACGAGATTGGCTTGAACAATCCCCAAAACCTGGGGTGACCCTCATCCCCGTGCCTTGGGCTGCTGAGGGACAGCCAGCAGCCCCGCAGCCTCACCCCGCGCTCGAAGTCGTACTCGTAGTAGGACAGCTTGCTCTCTGTCAGCAGGAACAGGCGCTTCTTGAAGTTGAGGGGAGATGTTTTCTTCTTCTGCTGCGAGCGCTTCAAGAAGATGCTCTCCAGGATGACGCTGGCCATGTCGGCCACCCCAGCTGCCTCCTCGCCGTGCTGCTGTGTGCAGAGTGACACCGACACGACTCTTGCTCAGCCCAGCACCTGACCTCATGCACGTGCAGGGTATTTATGGGGTGACCTCTCCCTGCTGGTTCCCTCTTGAGGCGCCATGGTAAGGACCAAGCTGCCACTCTACAGTCTCCAGCTCCAGCTGGGTGCTGGTGGCTAGATGGGAGGGAGCTGGGGAGAGGCCGTGAGAAACACCACCTCGGGGAGGAGCAGAAGGCTGAGCTGTGACACTCAGCACCCTCCCTCCTCCTTTCAGCACTGCTGTGTTTGTGTGGGCCGTTTCCTCTCACCGAGATGCCTGGGCTCTGCCTGAACAAGGGACAGCTGTGGGGGGCAGGTCCACAAAAAAACAGGGGTCGGTCCTGGCCCCAGATGACTGCAGAGCTGTGCTGCCAAGAGCACAGAGCGGTGGTTCTTCCCCTGAGCGCCCAGGGAGCCTGCAGGAGCACAGACAATGCTGAATGCTCTTCCCTGTGTGAGCCAGGCTCAAAGCATTTCTTTTAGCCAGCACCCAGAGGTGCTTAAATCCTCCTGCACCCCCCAGCAGCACAGCTCCCAACTATCTCCAGGAACAGGTCTGGATGTTTGTAGCACCCTGTGGCTGAAGGTGTGAGCTGCTCCCATGGAGGGCTGTAACCAGCCCCTGGTCCCACTGCTGAGATGCACAGAGCCAGAACTGATCTGTGCCTCCCAGTACCTCCTTCCCCTTCACCTCAGGTTTGTCCTCTTTTCCCCAGAAAAGTGGGGTCAAGCTCCCTGCTCCTTGTCTGTGCAGCCCGTCTGCTCTCCACAGGGACCTCACAGGGCCCAGAGGTACTCTACGTGGTTCTATCTACTGTGCCTCTCCCAAGGCATGCTGATCAGGGGGACAGGAGCAGGGTGTCCCTCCCATCTTCCCCAATGTCCAGACCTTCACCCCAGACCTCACAGCAGCAATCCAGCCCTGCGTGCCTGCAGACAACAGGGCTCCCCCACTCTGAGACTCTCCCTGACTCTCCCACTGCGAGCCCCATTGCTTGGGGTTATTTGAGTGGTTTAAAAAAATAAAAACAACTTAAAAATAGTGGGATATCTGAAGAATCAGCAGTCCCTGGCTGATCCAGGGATGGGCTCTAAAGGAAATGAGGACAGGGCAGGTGGCTGTGGTGGCCGCTGACCCACGGGCCATGGGATGCAGGGAGCCTTACCTTGTGTCGCAGCAAATGTGTCACCCCCAGGAGCGGTGGGCAGAACGGGCAGGTCCTCACTGCGTCCTCTGAGATGGTGACACCGGGGAGGAAAGGACGGTGAGCGTCACGGAGGGATGCTCTGATCCAGCAGTCTCCCTGTCCCCAGGACAGCCTCTCCCTCTCTGCCCCAGCAGCCCCTCTCTGCCAGGTGTGCAGTAGGGATGAGGAAGGGCTCGATGAGCATACAGCCATCAGCCCCCTCTCCCTGTGCTGGTGGCTGCCCAGCAGTACTCACCTCCCCAGCCAGCCATTGCTGCCTCACTGCGACAGCAGAGGTGGCAAGTGGGTGAGTGGAGGCGTCCCCCCCAGAGACAGCGTGACTTCCTGCCACTCTCACACCTCGGACAGGAGTGCTTTGGTGTGGCCACTGTGCTCAGTCCCACCAGAACTGTATCCCATTGTTGTGCTGAAGCAGGCAGGGGAGCTGCCACAGGCAGCCCTGCACACCAGGCTGCTGCGTGTGCACAGCTGGATGGGAGCTGGGATTCAGCATGCAACGGCACTGCAAGCACCCAGATTGCCCCCAAGTGCCACCAGCACCCAGCCAGCACGCTGATAGGCAGCTCCAGCACACCCCTGACACCCACAAACCACCCCAAACCCTCCGATCTGGAATAGCCCCACAGCCCCCAGCTCCAGTACACGCAGGGCCCTGCACCGCACGTCCTCGTGGCAGCAGGATGGATGCCACCAGCTCAGAGCTCAGCCAGGCCTCATGGCCCTAACGGAGCTGCTTGGCGTGGTGCACCACCAGCTGCCCAACACGTGGGATACCTCCCCCATCCCCAGCACCTCCACACAGCAGAGGTGTGAGGCCGCGAGCCCTCGTGCTGCCCATGTCACCCTTCCTCCTGCCACACGATCCCGGGCTGTGGCCCACCCCAGGTGCCCCGCACTCACCGTGCCCTCCTGGCTCTGCCCCCGCTGCCCCGAGCGGCCCAGCACCGTGGGTCGGGGCGGCTGTGGGGACACAGCACAGGGACGGTGCTGGGGTCTGCCGTGCAGGGAGGAGGAACAACGGGGCCGGCCAACCCCACCCTTTCAGTTCCCCTTTTCTGGGTTTCTGACTCAAAGCAGCAGCTGCGTTTCCTCCTGGAGCTGGCCGGGGCCACCTCCACAGTGCCAAATTCACAGTGCCGCCAGCAGGCCCGGCCGTGGACACCCAGTGCGGGGAGCACAGCGCACGGCGAGGGGCCGGGAGAAGGGCCGGAGGGCGAGGAGCGGCCGTGGGGCTGCGGGGTGGGCAGCAGGCGGTGTGCGGGAAGGGCAGGAGGGCCTCCCCTGCACCCCGTGTCCCCGCACCCCCGCGTGTCCCCGCGCAGCCCCGTGTCCCCGTGCACCCATGACCCCGCTACTCCCCCCACGCCCCGCACCCCACGGCCACGCGCCCCCACTTCCCCCTCCCGCCAGAAGGGGGCGCTGCACTCCCCGCTCGCTTCGTCTCTATGGTCACCTCACGTCTCCTTCCGCTTCCGGTTCGCTCCTTCTCTTCGGCTCGGCGAGATGGTGAGCGCTGCCGGGCGCCGCGGGGCGGCCGCCATCCGCCTCCATCCGTCACCGCGGCGGCTCGCTCCGCCCGCACGGGGCGCCGCGCCACGCGTGGGGCCGCTCGGACGGGGTTCGGGCCGGGCCTGGGCGGCGGCGGGGGGTGGGAACGCGGGGGGTCGGTGCGGTGCCTGCCGTGCTAAGGGGGGAGGGGTGGGACGGCCGGGCCGCGCCCAGCATGGCCCAGCAGCGCCCAGCAGGACCGGGCAGCGCCGGTTGTTGGTGTCTATGCGGTTTCTGGCCGCGCTGAACGGCTTCTCCCTGCTTCTCCAGGTGAACGTCCCGAAAACCCGCCGGACCTACTGCAAGAAGTGCGGCAAGCACCAGCCCCACAAAGTCACCCAGTACAAGAAGGGCAAGGACTCTCTCCACGCCCAAGGTGAGGGTGGAGATGCGGTGGGCAGGGCTGGGGCTGGGGTAGGGTGGTGGTTGGTGCTGAGGGGATGCTTTTAGGCTCAGCGTGCAGCTGCGGTGGGAGCAGGGCTTTCGTTGTGCAGCTGGAGGTTGAGGTCTGCAGGAATGCCGGTTGTGCTGGTGGTGTGTCTGAGTTACTGCTTACACAGACCTGTTCCTTCCTGCAGGGAAAAGGCGCTACACCAGGAAGCAGAGCGGCTATGGCGGCCAGACCAAGCCTATCTTCCGTAAGAAGGTGAGTGCTGCTCCCAGAAGGAGGGCTTGCAACCTTTGCACTCCACACATCCCGCTGAAGAGGTCCACTTCTGCCTCCTGAGCCGTGGTGTGTTCAGGCTGTACTGAGGCAGCTCTGTGCAGGTAGCAGTGTCCACAGAGTGTGAGAACGCAGCTCCCATCCCGCTCTGCTCTTTGTTCCTCATTAGATCACCGCTTCCTTACGGTGTGTTTTTGCAGAGAAGCTTCTGCACACGTCCTGGTGCTTTAGGAGAGGAGAACACAGTCTTCGTGGAAATAATGCTCTCAGTGGAAGGAATCCTCAAAGCAGTGGTGTGTTTTGTTACGTGTGCACACACGTGCTGCTGTCTGCCTTCCTCTCCAATGTATGGAGTGCCACAATTGTATAACATGTCTTCCTCCTGTGCCCCCACCTTCTGCTAAGGGGTGGGGGCTGAGATCTGTGCTATTACAGCAGGGAAACAAAACCTGACAGACATTTGCTGGAGCAACCTTCCTCCAGTGTTAGGGATATGTGCAGGAGTGCAGCCCTGCCCCAGGAATCCTTTTGCCAGTGTTCTTCATAAACACGAGGCACAACTCCTGGAGGAGCAGACCCACTCTTTACTGGTCTTTAAGATACCTTCTTGTGTTTAGTGGGGAGTCAGCTGTGCTTAGTCTCTGTGTTTTGAGAACAAGCTGGTGATTTTTCTAAGAGTGGAGATAACAGGCGTTTCCTGAGAGCAATGATTGATCTGCTTTTGGACACTTTGTTCACTCGTGCTGCTCCTCCCCTCCCAGGCCAAGACCACAAAGAAGATCGTGCTGAGGCTGGAGTGTGTGGAGCCCAACTGCAGGTCCAAGAGGATGCTGGCAATTAAGAGATGCAAGCACTTCGAACTGGGAGGAGACAAGAAGAGAAAGGTACGTGTGTGTGTAGCAGGACTGGCTGATGAGGGTAGAATCACCTGGGTGGGTGGGAGCTGTGGCTTTGGGGGGAGTGCTGCCAGCAGCACAGGCTGAGCCCTCCCTAAGTGAGGGGTGAGGCTCTGTATTATTATCAGTAACGTGTGACAACCTGCCTGGAGTGGCTGCAGAAGGGACAGACATCAGGCTGTTTGCTGCCAGGGTTGGGAGAGGGCAAGATTCAGTGGTGAATAAACTTCACACTCATCTCTTCCTTCTTACAGGGCCAGGTGATACAGTTCTAAGCTGCGTCCTACTCATTTTTGGACCATATTAAAGTATTTGGAATTGATCTGTTGCTTGTTTTTGTGTGTTCTGTGCTGTTGAAGGCTTTATAACTTTTGAAAACCCTTTGTAAGCAATAGCTAGGATCTCCTGCCTTGCTGCAAGAGGTGTATAACATACAAAGGGCACAGGTGATCTTGTCCATACTGAGTGTTGCTTCTGGTAATCATGGTGATTTTTATGAGAACTTAGTGACCTGAACAAAGAGGACCGTTTCCCAGAACTTGATTTAATTTCAGCTACCAGGCTTGGTACTCCTGTACAGGTACTCCTTAGGAACAGTGCAATTGGAGTTTGTAAACACAAACAAATCAAGGCAGCCAGATTGTGCAATAGCCTGAAAAGAACACTCGTGGTTAAAGTATCTGCATCCTGCACCAGAAGGACCTTGAAGCAAAAGGCTGCTGCCACCTGGGGAAAGAAAGCAGTTATTTCTGGAAGGGAGTTCACTACAGAAGGATTCCCCAGCGACCCATGAAGAGTGGTGTGGGAAACTGTCCTCAAAAGTGACAGCCACTGATGAGAGGAAGACTGAGGTGAGGAGAAGCCCTCAGAGCTCGGTTGGAAGGCATCATACATCACTTTAAGCAGATGTCTGCTGAGAAACCAGTTGCTAAGAAGCGCTGTGACTTAGGCCAGTCCCTGAGTTCAGAAGGCAGGCACTGTGCTCTCAGGATGGTGTTGAGTTTCTTCAGCAGGGACAGGAACAGCTTTCTGCAGTTGTGGGTTAAGTGTCCGCTGCAGCAGCTGGGCTGTGGTGCTGCCACTTTGTGCCTGAGATGCTGAAGAAGAGCTGCATGCACCTCTTGCATATCTTTGGTAGCAGTGGCAAT